>LR990235.1:0-2500000 GCA_905147385.1 Limenitis camilla
AAGTCGACCATGGCCGACCAGCATCTCTCACTCTCGAGCATGGAATGAATCACGCTCGGGAGAGAGAGGTCTCCACCTAGGACCGCCGCCAGGCTGTGGCGTTGAGGTCCCCATCCAGGGCATTCTGCCAGAGTATGATGCGACGTGTCTTCCGCCGCACCACACTCGTGACAGGCCGGCGTCACCTCCCGTCTGGCAATTTGGCACAAATACTTACCGAAGCAACCGTGCCCGGTAAGCATTTGCGTCAGCCGATAGGACAGGACGCCGTGCTGCCTTTCGACCCAGCGCACGATGTGAGGGCGGATCGCCGCCACCGTCGCCAGGCCTGCACTGGGGGACCTCAAATCCTCCTTCCACCTTTGAATCAGGGCTCGTTGGGCTAGAGCCCTGATTCGTCCAACCTCCTCCTCTCTGGGCCGCACACCGGTCGTCCGTAGACTCGCTCGGAACCGGTACACTTCCGCGTGAACCTCCGCCTGAAGAGCCCAAGGCGGATCGCCCGCGAGAAGTGTCGCCGCCGTCCACGACACTGTACGGTACCCCCGTATAGCTCTCACCGAGATGACCCTCTGCGCTCTCCGCAGCTGGGCCATGTTGCGCTCGGTGAGAGCGTCCACCCATATGGGAGCACCGTACAGTGCCATGCTTCGCACGATGCCGGCATAGAGGCGCCGGCATGGCGAGCCCGGTCCCCCGACGTTGGGTAGTAGCGTTCCCAACGCCGCGGCGGCCTTCACGAGCCTTGGAGCGAGCGCCTCGAAGTGCGGCCTGAAGCTCCATCTGCCGTCCAGGGTGAGGCCCAGGTATTTCATCTGGGCCCTCACTTCCACCACCGAACCTTGGACGGAGATGGACGCTCCCCGTGGGGGGCCTCTCCGTGGACCGTGGAACAAGAGGGCCTCCGTTTTGCTGATGGAGACCCTCAGACCCAACATTCCGATTCGGTCCACCACGAGCGTGGCTCCGACTTCGGCTAGGCGGGCTGCCTCGCGGAAGTCCTTCGCCCTCGCCGTCACCAGGGTGTCGTCAGCGTAACAGAGCACCCTCATGCCGGCGAGGAGGGGCGTTCGAAGCAGCCAGTCGAAGCCGACGTTCCACAGGGCGGGACCCAGAACCGAGCCCTGCGGAACCCCGCAGCCCACCCGATGCCGAGCCATTCGCCCGTCGGCCCCCTCCCAGAGGACGTCCCGATCGTCCAAGTATGCTTCCAACAGCCTCCTGAGGTAGAACGGCACTCCATGATAGCGGAGTGCCTCCCTCAAGGTGGTGTGTGGGAGGCTGTTGAAAGCGTTGGCCACATCGAGGGAGACGACCAGGACAACGTCCCCCTCCTCCACCGCCTCTGTGGCCACCCTCTTCAGCTCGGACAGGGCGTCCAAGGTGGAACGGCCCGCCCTGAACCCGAACTGGCAGGGAGCTAGATCGGGACCCTCCGTCTCCAGGTGCTGAGCGAGACGTGCTGCGAGAATTTTCTCCAGCAACTTCCCCGTCTCACTCAGCAGCACAATTGGCCTGTATGCCGAAGGCGACCCCGGTGGACGGCCCTTCTTCGGCAACAGACACAATTTCCCTTCCTTCCATTGCTTCGGGAACTGCCCAGTCCTGAGACATGCGTTGAACAGTTCCCGGAGCATCGGCCCGAGGTGTTTCAGGGCGATCAGCAACACTCGCCCAGGAACACCATCGGGCCCCGGTGCCGTTCTCCTCCCCCGGAGACGGTCGACGGCCACTTCCATTTCCCCCTCTGTTATAGGGGGAACAGCCGTCGCCTCCTCTTCATCTGACGGAGGCGTCATCCAGGGGGGGACAAAATCTGCCGCGGGGGATGGGAAAAGCTCCCCCACGAGCCGGCGGAGCGGCCCAGGCGGCATCGTCTCCGTGACGGGGGCGCCGTGTGCACAGATCTTGTCGCGTACACCGCGGTACGGACGCCCCCACGGGTCACGATCTAGGCCCGCAAGCAATTCCTCGCGGGCCACCGCCTTCGCCCGACTGATAGCGAGCTGCAGGGTCTTCCGCGCTTCTTTGTAAGCGCCCCGCAGCTCCTCTTCCAATGTCGGGTCGAGGCCGTTCCGCCTCCGGCACCGAGTGTAGGCCCGCCGCGCCCTGATACATGCCGCCCGAAGATCCGCAATTTCGGGCGACCACCAGTAGACCTGGCGACGCGACGGCCTCCGCCCCACACGGGGCATGGCCGCATTGCACACCTCCTGCAACGCCGTGTGCATGCGACCCGCCAGCTCCTCGACGCCGGCGCCCTCCCACCTTCCCGCGGAACCCCAGCGCTGCACAATGGCAGCTTCCTCAGCCAGCTCTTTGTCCAGCCGGCCGAGCGCCCATCGTGGGAGCTTGCTTAGCCCCCTCCGAGGTTCCGTTGGCCCGGAGAGGGTGGAGACCTCGAACCTTATGTAGAGATGGTCCGACAAGGTCTCCACCCCTTCCACCACTCTCCAATTTAGCACCCTGCGCGCGACATCGGGGGTGGCGAATGACACATCAACCACCGATCCCCCGTTATGCCGGACGCAGGTGTGCGCGGTCCCCCTGTTGAGGAGGGATAAATTGGAGAGCAGGGCCCACACTTGTACGGCCCTCCCCCTGGCGTCCGTGGCGGGATTGCCCCACGCCTGGGACTTGGCATTCAGGTCGCCGAGAAGTATTGTTGGTCTCGGCGCCTGTCTGCAGACCGCGGCCCTGACGGATTCGAGGTACGTCTCGAACTCCGCCAGGACGCGATTAGGGGAGAAGTACGTCCCCACAACCACGAACTCTCCCCATCCCACCACGACGTACCCCGAACCCTTTTCGATAGGAACGAGGGTGGGGCCGTTGTTGGTCCCTACCACGACCGCTACGGACCCGTCCAGGTCTCCCGCCCAGCGGGGGTTAGGAGGAACGTAGTACGGCTCTGCCGCCACTGCCACATCCACAGACCACTCCGCCATTGACTGCAGCAGTAGATCCTGCGCGCCGGCGGAGTGGTTTACGTTCCCCTGGAGAAAGTTGATATGTCGTATCCGGTCCATTAAGACGACATATCAACCTCCTCGCGCCTTTTTGACTGGCGCCCAACCCCCGCTGCGGCCTGAGATTTGGCCGCTTTCTCCTTGGGAGCGAAGGGCTTGCAGCCTCTTCCTCCCATCTTGTGCCCGGACGGCCGTCCGAGATCGGCGCAAACCGCGCAGCGAAACTCGGCCGTGCACGTGAGTGACCTGTGACCTTCGCCACCACACCTATAACACAGGCCACCACGTTCAATCCCGGAGGAGCAGAGGGACTTTGTGTGTCCCTCAATCCCGGAGGAGCAGAGGGACTTTGTGTGTCCCAGACCCATGCATTTATAGCAGCGCAAGGGCCGCTCCTCCAGGATCCTGACTCTGGCCGAGCTCCACCCGACCAGGACCCTTCCGGCGTCAGACAGCTTTTTAGCCGCTGACACCGGGCACGATACTCGAGCCGCCAGCATACCCCACGGACCAGACGTTATGTCACCGACCCGGACGGAATCCGCTGCACAGCCACCCGCCTTCACCACGGCGGCCGTGAGCTTTGCCTTGGTGACGGAGTCATCTAGATCCGTCACCCGCAGGTCCACCATCTTAGTGGGCCTGACGACCCTTGCGACCCCGTCTAACACCACACGCAGCTTTCCAGCAAGCAACTCTGCCTGCTCGGGTGTCTGCCCTTTCGGCAACTCCAACAACCGAGCGCCGGTCTTTGCTTGCCGAACACGTATGCCCGCTCCTATGCCTATCTCCTCCAAAAAGACCGCCTGTTCCGCCCGCTCCATGATCTGAGCGTAGGTCACACCCTTCTCGGCCGCCTCCGGCTGCAGTGTGATCACCACTGCAGACGTGCTGGGGGCTGAGAGCTTCGGAGTCGGCGGCTTAGCCTTCTTGCGAGACTTGGCCATAGGAGCAGGTGCCGCTTTGGGGGCCGGGGTCTTTTTGCCCTTGCCCTTCCCTTTCTTAACCACCTCGGTCCAGCTGCCCTCCTCAGTTAGCGGTGGTGGCGGTTGTGTCTGATCCGGTGGCGCGACGAGCGCAGGAGGGACGACACTCGTAGATGGAACGAGCGCAGTTGTTCTAGCGCTCGTCGGTAGAGTGACCGTTCGTGGTCCCTTCTTCTTCATCCCCGATGGACCAGCGACAGGTGCAGGAGTTGCCTTCGCTGGTGGGGGATTTTTGCCTCCCTGCTTTTTGACACCTCCCAGCGGTCCAGCGGTTGCAGGGGGAGGCATCAGTCTGGCCGCAGACTCAGACGCGGCGGGGAGTGGACCTCGTTTGTCTGCGGCTAGCGGTGGGCGAAGCACCTTGGCAGGAGGTAGACGCTCCTCGATCCCCGACAACCGCGCGTCTAACATCATCATGAGAGATGACCTCAGCGCGTCGATTGCCGAGTTATCAAGTCCGGGAGTCTGAACCGGAGTGACCTTGGGTATGTTGGCCAACTCAGATCGTAGCTCTGCATATTCCCGCCGGTGCGCCTTAAGCTCAGATTTGAGGTGTTCCACCTCACGCCGAAGTCGCCCATTATCTTCGCGGACCCGGCGGGCCTCCTCCGTTTCACTTTTGGAAGCGAGTGCTTCCACCACTTTAGTAAGGGCGGCCGAGCACTCATACAGCCTCCTCATGAAGCCGCCCTTAAGATTCTTGGAACGCCGCGCGACCTCACAGATAGTGGTGGAGATCTGGGCGGCGCTATTCCTCAGCTCCTCCGACCCGAGAGAAAAGGGGTCAGCCGGCAGATCGAAAGCCGGCGTCGGAGTCGCCGTGGAATCCGTGTCCGAGTTTTTGCATTCCTTCCTATTTTGGCGTTTTTGCAGGGCCAGTTTGAATTGCTCAATCCTGGCCTCTGCGTCTCCATCCTTAACGGCGGCCTTCGCCATAGCGAGGTGACGCCCAGTTTTCGTTTTTTTATTGACAATGAGCCCTTTATCCTTTGCCGTGGTTATCCGGTCAGTTTCCGTATCCGACGAGCTGTCGACCATCTCAGCCGCCGGTCTCTTGCGCCAAAACCGGTCGCTCGCTCCCGAAGCTACAGTTCTGACACTGCAGTCCGACAACACTTCAGCGTCCAGCAACCTCTCAATGGAAATTCTACAGTCCTTTATCAAGCCAGAGTCTATTGTAGCGCCCCCCGCAATCTTTGCGGGTGCAACCACCGCAGCCGATGCTGCCACATCCTGCGAACCTGACATAGCAATTGTTTGCACAATTACGAACACCTAGTGTGCCCCGCTCTACCTACAACCCAGAGGGGAGGGAGCTGGGGAAGGGAGGCCTCTGCGTATAAGCACACACACACTAGGGAAGCACACTTCAGCCACCCGCCTGCCACTCCGTTACGGTGGTCAGGACGGGGCCCGGGGGAAACGACGTGGACGTATGTGCTACCTGAACCCCCAACCTAACCTAACCTAACCTAACCTAACCTAACCTAACCTAACCTAACCTAACCTAACCTAACCTAACCTAACCTAACCTAACCTAACCTAACCTAACCTAACCTAACCTAACCTAACCTAACCTAACCTAACCTAACCTAACCTAACCTAACCTAACCTAACCTAACCTAACCTAACCTAACCTAACCTAACCTAACCTAACCTAACCTAACCTAACCTAACCTTACCTAACCTAACCTTACCAAAAAAAAAAAAAAAAAAAAAAAAAAAAAAAAAAAAAAAAAAAAAAATAAAAAAAAAAAAAAAAAAAAAAAAAAAAAAAAAAAAAAAAAAAAAAAAAAAAAAAAAAAAAAAAAAAAATTAAATAAAATTGACACAACGGAGCCTAGTGATAATAGTTTAAGTTAATTATATAACCCACTACTGGTGATACGCTGTTCTACTTATACTTATTGTTAGTACTTGTAATGTATGTTCACTACTCGGTATTAAATTTGGTATGTAACTTATGTTGGAAAAATTATTATGTAAATTATAAGATAAGATACAAAAGAAATAGCTGTACAAAATTGTCTTACCACATGACGAAAAGAAGTTTCATTGTATTACAATAAAGAAATCCCCCTGAAAAAATTATTTACCCCGCCTAAAAACGTCTCTACTTACGGGAGAGGAGTCTTGCCGTAGCCTCCCAAAGGTCGGAGGCTACAATTTTAAAAAAAAAAAAAAAAAAAACCTAACCTTACCTTACCTTACCTACCTACCTACCTACCTACCTACCTACCTACCTACCTACCTACCTACCTACCTACCTACCTACCTACCTACCTACCTACCTACCTACCTACCTACCTACCTACCTACCTACCTACCTACCTACCTACCTACCTACCTACCTACCTACCTACCTACCTACCTACCTACCTACCTACCTACCTACCTACCTACCTACCTACCTACCTACCTACCTACCTACCTACCTACCTACCTACCTACCTACCTACCTACCTACCTACCTACCTACCTACCTACCTACCTACCTACCTACCTACCTACCTACCTACCTACCTACCTACCTACCTACCTACCTACCTACCTACCTACCTACCTACCTACCTACCTACCTACCTACCTACCTACCTACCTACCTACCTACCTACCTACCTACCTACCTACCTACCTACCTACCTACCTACCTACCTACCTACCTACCTACCTACCTACCTACCTACCTACCTACCTACCTACCTACCTACCTACCTACCTACCTACCTACCTACCTACCTACCTACCTACCTACCTACCTACCTACCTACCTACCTACCTACCTACCTACCTACCTACCTACCTACCTACCTACCTACCTACCTACCTACCTACCTACCTACCTACCTACCTACCTACCTACCTACCTACCTACCTACCTACCTACCTACCTACCTACCTACCTACCTACCTACCTACCTACCTACCTACCTACCTACCTACCTACCTACCTACCTACCTACCTACCTACCTACCTACCTACCTACCTACCTACCTACCTACCTACCTACCTACCTACCTACCTACCTACCTACCTACCTACCTACCTACCTACCTGGAACTCATTTATTGTTCATCCACTAATTCACTCTCTCATCTGTTTACTTATTTAATCACTCACTAAATCATCAATTCAACATTTACAAAGTACCTATTCACTTAACCATCATTTCAACTACGAAACAGTACCACTCTACTCAACCATCATCTCAACTACTAAACTGCACCACTCTACACTCACCCTTCCATCTCCAATCTACTGCACCCACTCAACTGATAGCCTTCATCTCTTCAAAAATTATAGGTAACAACCATCTTGACTATCTGAAAATCGAGTATAAACAACCGCACCAAAATGGGTTCATTTATAACGATGTCATAGACAGACACACAGGCACACTGTTAAACTAATAAAATGATGGAATCTTTATCTTATTAGCTTCCACACAGAAAAATCCGCATCAAAATCAACCCGGTCTTTCGGGAGCTGCGATGTCACAGACAGATTCACATATACATCACAAACTTGTAAAACATCTTAATCCCATCTTGGAAGCAGATCTCAGAAAAATTCGCGTTATAATCGGTAAAGTTATTCGGGAGCTACGATATAGACAGACAAACATTACCATTAAAAAAATTACTTACAGCCAAAGTACTCTTTAAGACAATTCCATTAAACAAAAACACGACTAGTTTACGTTGTCCCATGCCTATGTTCCAGTACATACCTTCCGGCGTCATCATCAACTAATAGTAGATGAAGCCGGAAGGTCTAAGAGTCTACTGGTAACATCAACATGATAAGTATTTTTTAAATTTCCTCATAATAATAATTACTTTACATTCTTAACCATATAATGGCTATCTGTGGTCTTCCTCACCAGTTCCACTTCATCAAATGATAAATTCTGAATGCAAATGTTTGTAACCTTTCTCAAAATATCAAAATTACTTTATGTGTGCCTATAACTTTTGAGGCGTTCCCTCAATTCCTCAAAGATGCCATCATCAGAACTGGATTTTGAAAAAAAAATGGGACCAATCTGTAAGCAAATACTACCAAATACAAAAAGAAATTTTCAATTCAGTTCATAAATGACGGAGTTCTGAGGTAACAAACATAAAAAAAAAATAAAAAAAAAAATACAACCGAATTGGTAACCTCTTTTTTTTTAAATCGGTTAACAGGATGCATATAACCCTCGGCGACTTAGTCAGGCGTGGTAGAGCTCGAAGTGTTTCTATTTCTGAAGTTGCGATCGAGTCCGGCCTTCCTAATATGTTTTTTAGTGACTTCATAATATATTCAGGCTTGGCGTTAGAGATCAATAAACCGTCGACCGCTTCCCTCGCTCTTCTATTAAATTTCTTCTAAAACGATTCAATTTTTCAGCTTTCACGAACATTTTCTCCGTAACGTAGTATGCAGCAGTTGAAAATGAAGCCAATGTTGATGAGCTCCATTGTACATCGGCAGTTCTGTATCCTTGGATTATGCTGACTTCACAGCGAGTGTGATTGCTTTAGCTAACTGAGAGAGATCCGAACGTTGTTGAGTTGAGGACGGCGGTACGTGTGGGACCTGCTGTTTACCTATTCTTTTTTCTATCGGCGGTTGTTCAGTTTCTCTATTATCGGCGAGCGATCATTGCTGATCGTTCGTTATACCCAACGTCGTGCTTTCTATCTGGTTTGGTAACCAGTTGTCAACCTTCGTATCTGCTTCTGTTCGAATATACTGATGCGACGTCTTCATCACTATCGGAATCCGCTTCTAGCACGATGAGCTTTGCGGCGGCGAGTTCTTCTTGAAGGCGTATGAGTTCCTCCTCCGCTTTGGCTATTTTGTACGCTTTCGATGATTTGATGGATGTCGTCTTTCTCTTTCTGTCCTTGTCTTGCAGGCAGGCAGGTTTTCTGTTCGGTAGCTCCTTGTTCTATCATCTAATCATCTCGTTTGGCTGTAGTGTGCTTGGTTGAAGAGCTTCATTTCTTGACGCAGGCTGTTGCATTGTGAATTCCGTGACTTCAGTGCTAGTTTCTGTTGTTTCTGTGGTGCGCGTAGTCGCGGTGCGCACGGTAACTTCGGACGATAGGGTCCCCGACGTCTCTGTTGATGGTATTGTCGCAGTCATTATTCCTGACGACGACGACGGATTTTGTTCCGTTATTCCAGGACGTCCATTTCCTACGGATCGAATAACCGGCATTACGACAGGCCAAAGTCTTCTATATCACTTGAAGATCCGGCTCGAAGGACCAAAATGTGCAATACTGGCAATAGTGTAATACGCACAATAGTAGTGCAGTACACACAATAGTTCCTCAGTACCGCACAGCTGCACTGTATTAGAGTGTTGGAGGTAGTCTTGAAGAAAAGAACGCCGCATATCGTATATCTTCTATATTTGCTTCCACTTTTTTTCTTTGAAGCGTCAGTAGCTCAATGATTCAGGCGTTGGATTCACGTTCGATAAGTCGCGAGTTCAAATCCCGGACATTGGACTACTGGCGTGGCCCACTCCTGACACAAGCATTTTAGTTTAGTAGGAGTGATAAAGGGAATACTAGTCCATACTGCAAGTAATCTTTAAAAAAAAATTAAGGTACAATGCCGGCCGGTTACTGCCGCAAGCAGCCCAGGCTCCTACATTTACTCTAAAAATTACTACACACAGTAGTATACTAAGTTAGGTAGCCCACCTACCAAAGGGGGCGGAGTCTAATTTTTTTTACTAACCCCTTTGATAGGCGATTCTATTAAACTATTATAATTTTAAAACAGAAAAATAAAAACCTACTCTAATATACATCTTATATCTAATACTATTTGAAAATAAACTTTCTTTATTAAAAACAACTATAATCTAATATCTTATGTCCTGCACAATGTCGTCCTGCACACTAACATTAACCTAACCTAACACAAAGCTAACCTTAACCTAACTCACACCTACGACATAGGTACATTTAAAAATCAGTTAATAGTTAATTATGCAACTGTAGTATAATGAGGGGTATTAAAGCAGGAGGCGAAACCGAGTATGTTAATAATATCACATGAGTGTTTTAATGCCTAATTATCAATAGCTGCATACTAGACTTTATCAACACCCATAATTAAATCCTCTATAAAAGATTCTGAAACAGTTAGCTAACTGTTAACATTACAACAGCCACTCCTAGTAACCTGACATCATCCATTAGATATCTACGTCCATTACTGAGTATACCTAAACTAAATTTAAACACAATCCAACTGATTCGAATCACTGTAAATATAAACGTCTACGAAACCGTTGCAGCAAGGTTTGCAGAGATGCTCAGCGAACCTATATACATAATTCATTGTCTAATAGTAGTACATCTAAAACATGGAAATTCCTTCAGTCTCTGAGAATTGGTCGTCAGCCCTCATGTATTCCACTTAATCCTGATCTCGACGCACTCAACAAGTTCTTCGTTTCAGATGCAGTGATGGATGACAGGGATAGAAATAAAACAATTACTTATCTCCAATCTTTGCCCAGTCCCCAAAGACCCTTGTTCCAATTTTCTCCGGTTACTCAGAGGGAAATTAAAACTCGTTAGCCATCAAATCTGATGCCACTGGATGCGATGGGTTAAATTGCAAAATGATCCTTCTAGTGCTGGATTCTATAATTCCTCTACTGTGTCATATATACAACTTTTCGCTTTCCACTAATAAATTTTCTAGCATTTGGGGAAAAGCTTATATTTTACCCATACCCAAAACATGTTTTGCCCACTATCGCCCCATCTCTATCCTCCCATTTCTTGCCAAAGTCTTCGAACTGTTACAACCCTACATAGTATGTAGTTAGTGCCGCGTTAGCGCTTCTATTGTTTAATTAATTTCTACATTTATTTTATTACATTTTTCCATATTTTCGAGTTAGTTGGGTTTTGGTCGCGGTAAAGGGCAGTAGTTCCCTAACACTTATGTAGAGTGCACAGACAATTATTATATTGTATTTTCTCTGCAAATAAAAGTGTTAAGTGTAAAGTGTAGTTTTTTTTTAAAACTGAATGTGACGGTGCCGTGAAACAAATTGGTGTCAGAAGTGGGATAGCTTCTCCTGGGATATTTTCTTGTGGGATAACTTCTCCTGGAAGAGCTAGGAGAACATCCTGATAGCGTCGCCGCTCCACTTCAGTCAGGTCGACAATAAGCCTCGCTTGTCCGAGCCTGCACCTGCTACACTACCTCAATCTGGTCGACAGTAAGCCTTGTTAAGTCAAGCCTGCACCAGACGCACCACCAGCAGCAGCAGCCTGTTAGCGTCGCAGTGGAACTACACCTGGACGACGATAAGCCTCACCCCCAGGCGTGAGCCCGCTCCTGGAAGCCTAAGCCACCTCAACCAGCCCAACTCACTCGCAGATCCACTCAGCATGCCAGCTCCAGTATCGATAGTAGTGATTCTGTGAGTTATTCTATTTCATAATTTCCAAATTCCATTCGAGAACTGAAGAAAGTGAAAAGTGTTTTAAAGTGAAATAACTTTTCTATATCGTTTTCAAAATCTTTATTACTATTTCGGAGCATTTATAGAATTTTATTATTTCTAATTTACCATTTCGATGTATACAATTTTACTATTTCAATTTTGCAAGTTTACTAATTAAATTTTCATTAATTTTACTATTTTTATACAAGTAGTTATTTTACTCTTGCTATATCAATTTAAAAATATTATACTGTTTTTAAAATTATAAAAATGAATTCGGAGGTTGAAAAGAAACCACAAATGTCTGAAAATATTTCTATCAGTTTCCTTGCTAAATTTATCAAAACTTATAATGGGGACAAAGAATCTCTCCCTGCATTCCTTACAAATTGCGATAATGCGATGAGCTTAGCAACCCTTGATCAACAACAGATCCTTTGTAAATTCATTTTATCACAACTAGAAGGAAAAGCCCAAGTTGCATGTAGTTTAAAAATTTTTAATAACTGGTTAGAAATAAAATCATTTTTACGAAACACATTCGGCGAGAAAAAACACTCGAGCCACTTACTAGTCGATTTGCAAATTTGTAAGCAATTGCCCTCAGAGGACGTCACTAAATATGCATTGCGAGTAGAACATATATTAACCAGAATTCAATCAGACATACACTACAACTGCCACGATTCTAAAGAACTCCCTGGCAGAGTAGCAGCTATGGAGGATTTAGCGTTGAACACATTTTTATTAGGCCTTAATTCTCATATTTCCACTATTGTAAGATGTAGAAACCCTTCTACTCTAAACGAAGCGGCTCAGCTCGCAGTAGAAGAAGAAAAATTGTTTAACTTATCTAAATATTCTAATTCCTTCAGACAACTTAAACACTGTACCAATTGCAATAACCCATGACATAACACTTCTGAATGCTATAGAAATCAAATTAAGAAAAACCATTACAAACAACAACAAAATACAAGAAATTACCACGTTAATACTAATTTTAATAATAAAATTATAGTCTGTAATTACTGTAAAAACAAGGGTCATACAATTGACCAGTGTAGGAAAAGGCAGTACAATATGCGACGTAAAAATAATAATCAAATTAATACATCAAATAATGCTAACTCTGTTCATCACATTTTAGATTCATCAGGAGATGAAAATCAAAATTTAAACTAATTGCGGTTTCGGATACGTGTCTGCCGAAACCAGCAAATCTAAAAGACACGAAAAAATCATCTCACCTGCCAGAAAACGAGAAGATGAGTCATTCTAAATCTAGTAATACTAAATCATCTCACCTGCCGAAAAACGAGCAGATGAGTCATTCTAAATCTAGTAATACTAAATCATCTCAGCTGCCGAAAAACGAGCAGATGAGTCATTCTAAATCTAATAATACTAAATCATCTCACCTGCCGAAAAACGAGCAGATGAGTCATTCTAAATCTAGTAATACTAAATCATCTCAGCTGCCGAAAAACGAGCAGATGAGTCATTCTAAATCTAATAATACTAAATCATCTCACCTGCCGAAAAACGAGCAGATGAGTCATTCTAAATCTAGTAATACTAAATCATCTCAGCTGCCGAAAAACGAGCAGATGAGTCATTCTAAATCTAGTAATACTAAATCATCTCAGCTGCCGAAAAACGAGCAGATGAGTCATTCTAAATCTAGTAATACTAAATCATCTCACCTGCCGAAAAACGAGCAGATGAGTCATTCTAAATCTAGTAATACTAAATCATCTCAGCTGCCGAAAAACGAGCAGATGAGTCATTCTAAATCTAGTAATACTAAATCATCTCAGCTGCCGAAAAACGAGCAGATGAGTCATTCTAAATCTAGTAATACTAAATCATCTCAGCTGCCGAAAAACGAGCAGATGAGTCATTCTAAATCTAGTAATACTAAATCATCTCAGCTGCCGAAAAACGAGCAGATGAGTCATTCTAAATCTACTATTTCTAAATCATCTCGCCTGCCCAAAAATGAGCAGACGAGTCCTACTATATCTACAAGATCAAATATACTGCCCAAAAATGGACAGATTATTACTAAATCTTATAATACTAATTCATCTCTTCTGCCCGAAAATGGACATAAGAGTCATACTAAATCATGTACTAATAATACCATATCAAATAAAAATTCTATTCCCATTTTTGAGACAAAAGTTAATAAATATAAAATATCCTTGCCATATATTAATTTATTAACAAAACATTCGCCTAATCCTCTTAATTTCCTTATCAACACAGGGGCGAGTGTCAGTATTGTTAAATATTGTAGTTTAAAAGATAATCCAGAACTTTATAACTCTGATATAATTCAAATAAAAGGAATCAATGACAGAGATACATATTCCACAACGTTGGGGTCAGTTAAATTACAATTTCTTCTAAATCGGCAACCCTACGAATATAAATTTTATGTTGTTAACGACGAAGTAAATTTAAATTACGACAGAATTATCGGATCAGATTTACTCGGTTTTTTCCATGCAACAATTGAATTTGCATCACAAACAATGTCATTGTTTAATCATAAAATTCCTAGTACATTTAATACACCAACATATATTATTCCTGCGCGCTCAGAAACAGTTATTGGATGCGCTATATCCAATTACAATCCTGAGAAATTTATTAACAATGAAGGTCTCATTTTAGACCACACAATAAGTGAAGGAATCTATGTTGCGAATTCCTTAGTTTATATAAAACCGAACAAAAAAGTTAATATCACTGTTTTAAATACTACTGAATCGAATTTAGAAATCAAGGATTACTTAGTTACTCTGACTCCTTATGAAAAAAATAATTATTCTAATTCTCATGAAAATATAAATTCTATATCTACTATATCTTATACTAACTCTCGTGTAAATAAAGTTCTAGATCTAATTCGTTGCTCCCATTTAAATAATGAGGAAGAAAAAGCTCTTTTAGAGTGTTGTTCGCAATATACGGACATATTTTATTTAGAGGGTGAGCCTCTATCATATTCTAATGCCATTGAGCATAATATAGAAACAGGAAATGCAGCCCCTATTCATGTCAAATCCTACCGCTTTCCTGAATGCCACAAAGAGGAAGTGGACTCCCAAATTCGCAAAATGCTCTCTCAAAATATAATTCGTCCCTCTGTTTCTCCTTGGAGTGCCCCAGTTTGGGTAGTTCCTAAAAAACGTTTCTGAAAGTTATCCACTGCCTCTTATCACAGATATCCTAGACCAATTAGGTCAATCAAAATATTTCAGCACACTTGACCTTGCAAGTGGCTTTCATCAATTAAAAATGGCAGCCAAAGATGCGCCAAAAACTGGGTTCACTATAAGCACAAATTCAAGCATGTCTGGACATTACGAGTTTACCAGAATGCCTTTTGGGTTAAAAAATGCCCATGCTATCTTCCAACGTCTGATGAATACTGTTTACAAAACTAATAAAGCCATTGACTTGTTTATTAAAAAAAGATGCTATTTTCAGATGATCTCCAGACCAACAAATTTCTTTCGACACATTGAAAGAAAAATTAATTACAGCCCCGCTTCTTCAATATCCTGATTTTTCTCAACCCTTTATAGTTACTACTGATGCGAGTAACTACGCCGTCGGTGCTGTTCTTTCTCAAGGACAAATTGGTAAAGATAAACCAATAGCATACGCGTCAAGAACGTTAAATCGTCCCGAAGGAAATTATTCTACAACTGAAAAAGAACTTTTAGCTATTCTATTTGCTGTCAAAACATTCCGTCCCTATCTCTACGGTAATAAATTTAAAATCGTCACTGATCACAGACCTCTTATATGGTTATTTAATGTTAAAGATCCGGGAAGTAGACTCATTCGCTGGCGTCGCAAACTTGAGGAATATGATTATGAAATTATTTATAAACAAGGTCGTCTCAATTCAAACGCGGACGCTTTATCTCGCTGTCCCGTAAATGCAATTAATATAAACAATTTAAATAACTTAGATTACGAAAAATTTTTCAAATTTCAATTTACTAACTCTCTTCCTTCCTCAGATACTAAAATTGAGGAATGCACTGAATCTTTACATCTAACTAAATATAATAACATAATTCTTCCAGTCTCTTTAGATTTCGATGAGTCGGTACCTCATTGCGAAGAAATATTATCTCAATTAGAAAATCGTGATGCCTTATTAAACAGTGAACGCGAACCGTTCACCATTTAAACTTTAAATAACAACAACAAAACATATTATTTTCTATTTACTAAAATATATCATTATGAAGACACAAAATTTAAAGATGTCTATAATTTACTAATAAAATTAAGGAACTTAATTTTAACAGAAAGTCCAGATACAACAGATATTGCATTACCAGATTTTTCGGACCCTTTCTCTAAACTATCTTACACCAAAATATATAATATGATTTCCTATATTTTTCACAACACTAACATTAAAATACACGTTTATAAAAATCAATTAATTTATCCTACTCCGGTCGAAGTGCCGAAAATTTTAAAAGAAAATCATGATTCTCCTATCGCAGGTCACTCAGGTTCTAATAGAATGTATAAACGTATAAAAGCCGCCTATTATTGGAAGGGCATGCGCTCTGATATTGAACAATATGTAAAAAATTGTAAATTATGTCAAATTCAAGTTCATTTTAACTCTACAAGATGATTCAACTAAATTTACTAATGTTTATCCTATGATTTCATCTACAAGTGATGAAATAGCTCGTAATCTCGTTCATTTTATGTCTCTGTTTGGTTTTAACAAAACAATTTTAAGTGATTTAGGTACTAGTTTCACCTCTGATTTATATAAACAGCTGACTGAAATATTAAAAATTAAAGCTCTATTTGCTACACCGTATCATCCTCAAACAAACGGAGCTTTAGAACGCTCTCATGCTACATTGAAGGAATATCTTAAATCATTTGTCAATGAAAATCAAAACGATTGGCACTGTTATCTATTTACCGCTATATTATCTTATAATACTACCCCTCATTGCACTACTAATTACACACCCTTTGAATTATTATATGGTTACAAACCATCAATTCCAAGTTCTTTATATGAAACTTCAAACAATACTACTTATCATGAATATATTCGCACACTACAATACAGAATGCGTTTTAGTAGAGAAAAAGCTATTCAAAATATTATTAACAGTAAAGAACGCTCAAAACAATATTATGATTCTAACTCTTGCGAAACAACTTATAAAACAGGAGACATGGTCTACCTGAAACATCATCATAGACTTCGAAAAGCTCTATCGCCAATCTGGAAAGGCCCTTATAAAATTATAAAAGTAAACAATAAGCATAACGTCACTCTACAAGTCGGCCGCAAGCATATCAAATATCATACTAACTTAATTAAACCTTCTACTTCGTAATCTTAATACTATTTTAAAATTATAAATAAAAATATTACAAATAAAACTTTTTAAATACTAAGTCTACAAAACTAAGTATATATAATTTATTTTCAGAATATTGCTACGGAAGCCATGCGGAATCCAAAATTAGTTCTATCACGCATAGTCCAGGGATCTATTTCAAGCCTACCATTAATATTAATTTTTATAACGATTATTGGAAAGTCATTACACATATTAATTTAATTTCGTTAGAGCCTTATCTTAATAATATAGAAAACTTATTAAAAAGGTCTCAAGATTTATGTACTAAAATTCAGGCAAATTCATCTAAATGTAAAGATGTATCCAATCCCATTGAAATTCTTATACAATCTAATTATATTAAACTACAATCTCTGTCTCACTTATTAGAAATTAAATCGCTCAATAAAACAAAACGCTCTCTAGAACTCGGTGGAGAAATTCTTAAGTTTTTCTTCGGCACATTAGATGCTGACGATGCAAGAAAATATGATGCCGCTATCGACTCATGTCAAAAGAGTGAAACTGAATTATTTAATCTTATGAGAGAAAATATTCATATAATTAAGTCTACTATAAATAATTTTAATTCTAGTATTTACAAATTGAATGAAAACGAAATTAAACTAAATTCTCAAATTAATAATATGAATTCAATTCTATCCCAAATTACTAAAACAGATAACTTATTAAATTATATGTCTAAAATAAATATTTTATTAAACATTATCGAAGGTTCATTAATTTCTATTTCTAATATATTAGATACTACCTTAAATGCTATTTTATTTGCTAAAGTTAATGTTCTTCATCCTAGTGTAACTAATCCTTTACATCTTTATAACGAGCTATCTAAACATAGTAGCGAAATTGATAAGAGATTAGATTTTCCATTGCAATTAAACATAAATAATATTCATTCTATAATCGACGTATCTCAACTTGGTTCTTACTACTATAAAAATAAGGTTGTTTTTGTCTTGCAAATTCCATTAATAACTCCCGACAAGTATGTTATTTATAAGAATATACCTTTACCAACTCCTCATGATTACGATTCATCCAATACAAAGACATTTGCATTTATTCAACCTTCATATTCATTTATCGCTTTAAGTAATGATAGAATGCATTATGCAATGTTAAATAACTTAGATAAGTGTAAAACAATAAGTGTCGATTATTCTATTTGCGAATTAACTTCTATATTTTCTAGTTTGAATAATCCTAATTGTGAATCAAAACTTTTAACGGAAGTCAATTTAAATTTACCTTCCGATTGTAACACTAAACTTTTATATGGTCAGATTGACATATGGCAGAAATTAAGAAATGATAGATGGATCTATGTACAGTCAGACTCGATCAAATTAACTATTAAATGTGATGACGATATTAACGATTTTACAATCATTGGAACAGGTATTGTTGAAATAACTGATAATTGTATAGGTTACTCTAGAACCAATCAATTAATACCTACAAAGTTCTACTCTTTGATCGAATCTGTTTCAAATAATATTAAATTCGATATTACAAATGAAGATTGTTGTAAGAAAGATATTTTTAATCAAACTTTACCATATCTAACTCCTATATCTCTAAGTAAGATAAATTTAGAATCATTGAAGTATTCTACTCACAAAATGGATAATTTAGAAAATGAATTAAATAATGCACAGAATCAATCCCATTTTGTTAAATATGGTAAATACTATTCAACATTTACATATATTTTAATTATTTCTCTATTTTTGTTTATAGCTTACAAGATTTATAAATTTTATTCAAATCGTTGTTCTAATTCTGATTGTTGTATACAAATATTCAACCAATGTCATAATAAGAAATCAGTTAAACAAAGATCTAACATTTCTAATTCAGCGATAGAAATGACTGATGTTTCTACATCTGAAGACGATAAATCAATTAAGTCGTTACCTGCTTTTTATACTAAATCTCATGATGATAGAAACAATGTTCGATTTTCTTCGAGGAATTTAAATTTCTAGATCCTTTAATTATAATCATTTTACTATGTCGTGTTACTATGTTCAATTACTAAGTTGAATTACTATGTCGTTTTACTATGTCGTGTTACTATATTAAATTACTATATCGTTAATAATTTTAATTACTATATCTTAGATATATAAGACTTATATAGTCTTATGAAATATTGAACAATTTTATAATATTTTAATATCAATTAAAATAAATTACTATTTCTTATCTTAAATAATTATTCCCTGTTTCTGTAAAATGTGTATACATTTGTAATGTCCTTGCACTCTATCGATATCCTAACTACATATCACTCTAAATATTATAATTCAAATGCTATTTCTTAAAGATGACTTCGCTTCATCCTAATTTAGATGATGCTCCGTCAAAAAGGGGGAGCTGTTACTACCCTACATAGTATGTAGTTAGTGCCGCGTTAGCGCTTCTATTGTTTAATTAATTTCTACATTTATTTTATTACATTTTTCCATATTTTCGAGTTAATTGGGTTTTGGTCGCGGTAAAGGGCAGTAGTTCCCTAACACTTATGTAGAGTGCACAGACAATTATTATATTGTATTTTCTCTGCAAATAAAAGTGTTAAGTGTAAAGTGTAGTTTTTTTTAAAAACTTAATGTGACGGTGCCGTGAAACAGAACGAATAATATTTCAACAACTCAATCACTACTTAATGGAACATAATATTCTCTCTTCTTATCAATCCGGTTTTAGAAAAGGACACAGTACTGTCACTGCCTTCTTGTGACGACCTTCGCTTTAATATGGATAACAAATCCCTTAATGTTTGTAATCCTGCTTGACATTAGCAAAGCGTTTAACACAGTCAATTTTGAAATTTTATTAGCAGTTCTAAAATCTCTTAATTTTTCGCCTGGTGTTCTAACCTGGTTCCAAACCTTTTTGTACGATCGTCAGCAATGTGTAAAAACCAATTATAGAAATTCCGCCTATTCCCCTTGTTTATCTGGTGTTCCCCAAGGAAGTGTCCTTTCCCCTCTATTATTCTCTATATTCATTAATACTGTCACTAGTGTTATCTCATCCCCCTATCATCTTTACGCTGACGATCTACAATTATATGATGAAGCACCTGCTGCCGATATTGATAATGTAATTAACAGACTAAATAGCGAATTAGATAAAATACTTGCTTGGAGTAAATCCTATGGTCTCCATGTAAACGCTTCTAAATCTCAAGCAATTATTATTGGCGGTCTTAAGCAACTGCATAAAATTGATCTTAATTCACTACCTCCTATCCGGTTTGGAAACTCTAATATACTTAGCAATTCCGTCAAAAACTTAGGTCTTTTTATAGATAATTCCTTATCTTGGTCGGTGCAAGTCTCCGAGGTGAGTAGAAAGATATTTGCAGTCCTTGGTATCTTAAGGCGGTGGAAACATTTCCTACCAGTTAAAACTAAAATTTCTCTAGTCAATTCTCTTTTACTCCCTATACTGGATTACGCCGATAGTTGTTATCCCGATTTAACCGAACAGCAGCTCAATAAACTCGAACGTTTGCTTAACATATGTATTAAGTATATCTATGGCTTACGCAAATTCGACCACGTCTCACAGTTTCGAGTTCTGCTGAAATGGTTGACAATGCAACAACGTAGAAACCTACATATTCTTTCTCTCCTTTACACTATCCTTCACTGTGCGCACTCCCCGTCATATTTAATTAATCGGTTTTGCTATTTAGGTTCTAATGTTCCTGGAGCTCATGACCTAAGATCAAGGTATGACAACCGACTGAAAATTCCTACTAGTAAGACCAGGTATTATGGCGATTCTTTTACAGTAAAAGCTGTCATTCTGTGGAACGAGCTTCCTCGTTACATTCGTCAGTCTGAGTCTCTTAATATTTTTAAACGTCGTCTTATTGATTTTTATTTAAATATCTAATTAACTTTTATTAATTTATGTATCAAGTATGTATTGTATGTATGTATTATCTTATTTAGTGCATGTTTTACGTATTTTATGTATAATTAATGTATGTAGTATAAGTAAGTAAATCTATAAATATATATAATTTTAATATAGTTATTTTTGCTATATTTTAAAATTGATTTGCACCAGCCCGTTTACGTACATGAATTCCTCTCTCCAAGGGTTGCCTGGAAGAGATTGCTTTAGCAATAAGGCCGCCTTTGCATGCCTCTTAAAATTTTGTTTTTATTAATCTTATGTTTCTTTTTCTGAGTGTGCAATAAAGTTTTTATCTATCTATCTATCTATACTTATACAATACACTAAGTATTGATGAAAGAATCATTTATTGTAGTTGTAATGAACATGTTGTATAGTGCAATTATTAAAATTTACTTCAATATGTTCTTTTATGTTAGAAAGTAATCGCTCATTTTTTTTGTAAACAAAACAATAAAAATGGCGGGGAATTGAATAACATATTTTGTTTACGGCGCACGACGTTCTAGTAGTAAAGTGTTATTATGAAATTCAGTACAACATTATATCACTTGTTTGGATGATATAATTGTTATTAGGACATTGAGTGTTTTAATGTAGGCAGTAAGCTAACTGTTTCAGAATGTTTTACAGAGGATTTAAAGTATGGGAGTAGATAAAAAAAATCGGCCAAGTGCGAGTGTGGAACTCGCGCTCTGAGGGATCCGTACAATTTCAATAAAGGGACAATCACTATCAAAGTTCGATTTTCGTGTGGTTTAAATATTATCAAAAATAGTATTGGAGGGCATTTATTCCCGACATTAGTAATGTGTTTCAATTGACATATTTATAATTACTTACAAAAAGAATATAAGAAAATATGATAAAACATTTTTAACAAAAAAAATACAATAAAAAATAATTTTAAAGTCTGTGAACATATTACCTATATTAATAAATATGAATTGTCTAATATATAGAACCTTCTTTTTTTCGAGTCTATTAAAATATTTTACAAGTTGTCATTTAACAAAATGTCATATCCCTGTTAATTAAGCCCTGATGAAACTTAAGCTAGAGGGCTTTGAAAATTTGAGTAAATGGAAGGGGTGCCATATTTTAAACCTTATTCCCCAGTGTGAAAATTAAAAATTTAATAAATTATTTAATGAAATTTATATTTTACTAAATAATCTTTTTAAATATATTTTTGCATTACAAATTATTTCTTTCTTGGAATAAACTTACTTAAAGTTTTTAAATTTCAATATCATAAAATTGAAACTCGTTAACCGGAGTTTAAACGGTAAAAATATTTTGTATCTGTATCGTGGCCCTGGCCAGGTATATTATGTAACATATTTGAAAATTACTTAAATATCAACTTTTTCATGTCCGCATCTGTAGAATGCCCTATAGAAAACTACTTGTTGTCACTTAAGAATAAATGGCCATATTTATTGATTGCTTACACTTAGACGTTAATTTTTTCACAGCTTTAAGATACTGTAGACTAAATCTATAAAATATCATTTTTTTCGTGATGTAAAAACAAATTGGCATTTTTTGGATTTATCCCCATACTACTGCTATAAGACCTTGCTTCTTGCCAAAAATCATGTTCCAAGGTCAAAAGACAAAGCCTGGGAATTTTGATTTATCTCGAAAATCAAAATTACAATACATGAGATAAAAGCGGCTGCGGGTTTACATTAAATCGACTTATCAGTTTGATATTTTTACATATTTGAGGAACTAGAGATTAGAATATTTTGTATAAATTTCAACTTGATATCTTCATGTTTTTCTGAGAAAAAGGGTCTTTCGTTACAGTCAAAAAAAAGTTAATTTTCTAGTGATGTAGAAAAAAATTTACAGTTTTTTAATTTTATCCTTTATTTGTGCTATGAGCTACCTAACTTCATGGTAAATTTGACGACGCTAAGTCATTGGGAAGTACCTTATAATTATATGAGTGACCACATTAACGGTCATATCTTTTCAATGCGTGGACTTAGAAGTTTGATCTTTTAACAGCCGCAAGGGACCGCAGGCCTGAGTATTTAACATTAATTTCAAGTTGATACCTCCACGCGATCCTAAGAAAAAGGGTCTTGACAGACGGACAACGAAGTGATCCTATAAGGGTTCCTTTTTTCGTTTTAAGGTACGGAACCCTAAAAAGTAGGTGCTCATGAATATTAGGCACGACGGCGCAGAAGATGCTTGGCGCGTCCCTTCTTCGTCCGTAGTTTGTTTACTTGAGGTTGAATAGTACGTTATATTCCAAGTTTAAGTTTTTATTCTTTATTTTTCGAGTGTATGTATGTATGTATATGCCACCTATCCCTGACGGAGGTATATAATAACAACAACAACATAACTCTACAGTGGATCAAAGGTCATAGTGGCTCTCGTGGCAACGATGCCGCTGATGAACTGGCCAAGAAAGGGTCGGAGATGGCTGCGGTTGGACCAGAACCAATTGTCCCCCTTCCCTTAGCACGGCCTACATCAGCCATCCGGCAACACACAAAAGAACTACATAATAAATACTGAACGGAGGTAAGTGGGTGTAAGCAGTCGAAACAAGCTCTCCCTAGCATAAACCGGAGACTGTCTCGTAAGTTACTAAATCTTACTCGCCCTAGTTTACGCAAAATTACTCAAATAATTACAGGCCACGGCCTCTTCAACAAACATCTGTATAATCTAGGTGTTACTGACAGCCCCCTTTGCAGAGCCTGTTTGGAGGCAGAAGAGACGGCCGCTCACATTGTTCTGGAATGCACAGGCGTGGCCGACTACCGGGCCAAACACTTGGGGTCACCGAGGACTCGCCCCGAGGTTATTGGTGACACCAGAGGTTTCATTAACTTCTTAGAGGAGCTGGGATAGCTGGATTAGCCACCCGCATTTCACGCAAAATAGGCGCACAGTGACGTCGTGTTGCGGAAACAAGCCCGTTTATACTTATATTTATGTATGTATATTTCTGTGTCACGCACTAGAGCCTAAACGGCTTGTCGTATTTTTATGTGGTGGTGTCAATAGATTCGTCTTAGTCGTGAAAGTGACACGTACATCAAATTTAAAAAAATAACAATATAAAGAATAAAAAAAAAAACAAAATAAACGGTGATTACTTACGAGGTTTGTTGCTCTACCTATATCACCAACCAAATTATGAGGAGTGAGCGACGCGCGTGTTATGCCTGAAACTAAAACGATCCCAGTTGCTAAAGACCAATCTCTATATTACCATCACTGAGTCAAGTTTTTGAAAAGATTGTTTTAAACCAACTTTTAGAATATTTTAATAAAATTAAACTATTTCATAGTCAACAGTATGGTTTTACTAGGGGTAGGTCAACAACAGACGCTGGAGTTGCACTTCTTAAGCATATTTATGACGCATGGGAGAAATCACAGAATGCTATTGATGTATTTTGTGATTTGTCCAAGGCCTTTGATTGTGTTCAACATGAAACGCTTTTAAAAAACTTAATCATTATGGTATAGCTGGTATTTCCCTGGATCTAATTGCCTCATACCTAAATCAATGAGTCCAGAGGATTACTATTAATGGTGTAAAATTTTCTGGATGTTTGCTATAAATGGCCGTTCCACAGGGGTCTATTTTAGGCTGGTTCTTATTTTTTATTTATATTAATGATCTGCCATACTATGTGAAGAATTAGTGTGATATTGTATTTTTTGCTGATGATACATCTCTTATATTTAAAGTAAACAGAAATAAACATAATTACGACGATGTAAACAGTGCATTATCGTATGTTCTTCAATGGTTTACGGTAAATAACTTAATTCTTAATACTAAAAAGAATAAATGCGTTGAGTTTGCTTTACCTAATTTTAAAAAACAAAAATTTAACCTACTGTTAAATAATTGTTGACGATGGCCACTTGCAACCTGCAAACCTGTAAAATAAAAGTAAAATATATTTAAAGTTTAATTTACTTACCAATTTGTTTCCAAAATATATAATAATAATAATAATAACCCCTCCAAGGGGCCACCTTGTCGTGGTGGGGGGGCTTACGGGTAATAGGTACTTCAAATTCTATTAACCAATAACATCTTGATCTTTCCATACCTCAACTAACGGTCCCAAACCAAAGTATTTCTCATGAGCGTCAACATATTATGGTATAATTTACGGTCGCTGCCCGGGGAGCGCCGGGGCACATCTGGAGCCAGCGCTGGATGTCTCAGCCTGCGATACGTTGGCGACGAGGGATTGAACAGGCGGGTCCCCGTCGAAAAATTTGTTACAGCCGAGAAGCCGCTTCCCGGGGTTCGCCGGGGCGCATCTGGAGCCGATGCTGGATGCCTCAGTATACGATCCATCGGCGGTGAAGAGTTAAACAGGCAGACTTCCAGCAGTCAAGATGTTACAACCGACATCATTACCCGTCATATATCAAAGCAACAACTATTTTCACTTCTAAATAGTAATGTCTCATCGCCTAGTTCATCATATTTATTTATTTATTTATTAGGTCTACCAGCGGTTTTACATAGATGCTTGATATTAAGCACATTATTTATATATATTACTTGCAAAGAGTATATAAAATCATTTAAAGGTAAACGCTACATGCTTAAGTATCAATACTTAAAAATACTAAAAGTAAGTCCAAAACTGTAACAAACCAAATCAGAACTGAAAACAAGTGAAAATGTAAAAATTATATAAGAAAAAAAATACAAATAGATATACATGCTAACAGAATTAAATTCAAAAGTACTTATTATATATAGAGTATCGGAGACATTCTAATCATAGTGACTGGCTGAATAGGTTGCTGATATTCACCACAACGTATAACGATAATTAACAATTGTCTTCTTCCGTTAACTACACTTACTGACATTAAGAATGTTACAAAACAGCTACAAGTTCAACCACCATCACTCCCAGTTTTAACGCATGTTGCAGGTAGAATGAGTTGGTCTAACGAAATGAATGAAAACATAATTTGTACTTTTTATGAAATAACTGATCTAGAGACAAACAAAACAGAATACCGTCAAAAGTTACATAATAAATTCATAGAAATTTATCCTCATCTACACATATCTCAACAAAGATTATCTAACCAACTGAGAGTAATAGTCAACAACAAGATGACATCTAAAAATAGAATGCAACAAATCAGAAATCAAGTAAAAACCAATATTCAACAAGCACACAATCAGAATAATTTAATAAATGACCTTAATCCTGCCATAATCCAAGTGGAACTCGAGATAATCTTTCGGGATCAAATACATCTAAGAGGAATTTTACGCATTCTAGTTCAACAAGCACACAAACACAATATAGAAATTTAGTTACTTCAAACACTCTTACAGACCCACAAACCTCTCCCATTGAAAACATTAATCCAATACAAAATCTCAATCCCTTAATAAATTACAACAAAATCGAAGAAGTCTTTAATACGACGTTAAAAGAATTCGAAAATACTGAACCGACACCTCGTCCTATCCCATCCCTAAACAAAAACCGTCCAGGAAGATTTTCCTAATAGTAGAACATTTAAACAAAAATATTATACCTACATACGTAACAGTCGAGCAAAATTTTATAGAATTTCAAACAGTTATATATTGCAGCATACACAGCAGCTTCATGTAATGGAACTAAATTAAATAATCAGAAAAAGGTTTGCAAAAAGGATTATTTTAAGCCACCCTGGCAAAAAAGGCTTGAATTAAAAATTGATAAACTTAGATATGATATAGCGAGGTTAACAAACAATTCATACATGGAAATAAGTCTCATAAAATTA
Source organism: Limenitis camilla (assembly GCA_905147385.1). Lineage (NCBI taxonomy): Eukaryota > Metazoa > Arthropoda > Insecta > Lepidoptera > Nymphalidae > Limenitis > Limenitis camilla. The sequence continues at coordinate 26,610 of LR990235.1, forward strand.
TCTTAGAAGTAAACCAAATAAAAAGTAAATACCAGACGCATGCTAAACATGAAGATTTAAATACAAACGACGAACATTTCCCAGATACACTAAAACAAAAGTTAAATATTACAGCATCAAGACTAAAACGTTACCTCAACTGTACGGCCAGGAAAAAGCAAAATTCACAATTTAGATATAATGAAAATGGTTTTTATAGAAGTCTTACAGCTAAAATTCCGAATGCTTAATGCACAAAATAAAAATGCACCAACATCAGAACAATTCAAGCATTATTGGTCTAACATATGAGGAAACCCGATATCTCATAATTTAGACTCAGACTGGATAAACAACATACAAAAAACTACTGAAGAGATTTCTGACATGAAATTCGAGCACATTCCTTTTGATACGCTCCTTAACGTTATCAAAAGAACACATAACTGGAAATTCTTGTGACTTAAAAAAAATTGTTTAAGTATTACCTCTATTTTACACCTGTTTTGTGGATTGCAATTAAAAAGTTGTTATTCATTTTTATTATTTTTCTTACAGTTTTGCACTAAATGTGATGTGTCGTGTGTCTTTATTATTATAATTGCATTGGTTTATCGTATCGTATATAATTGTTTAATAAACATAGAAGTTTGGATCTCTAAAAAAATTTATAATGGACTTACTCTCTGTTACCAAAATGTGCGGGGACTTCGTACTAAAACTAATATTTTCTTCAGAAACCAGATTTTGGTTAATTATGATATCATATGCATCAGCGAAACATGGTTACTTGAGTCTATTTTCGATTCTGAGCTTTTTGATTCAAGATACACCGTATATAGAAGTGATAGAGATTACGCTCGTCGTGGAGATTCTCTTGGAGGAGGTGTGCTTATTGCATTAAAATCAAATTTACATGTTCGTTCCTCCACCAGCATCTCTGTTTGTAACTCTGCGGCTGACATAGTCAAAGTCTCGATTGATTTAACTTTAGCTCCTTCATCAAAATTACTTCATGCATATTGTTGTTACTTCCCGCACTGTAAGGATAGGTATGAAGCCCTTTGCGAATTTTTGGAATATGTTTCAAATGACATGATAAATCATCCTTATGACAATATACTAATTGTGGGTGATTTTAATATATCAAATGCAATCTGGGCAAATACTGGCTCCTTTATGACTCTCGAAAATTGTTATAATAATGATACCTACATAACTTCATTATATATTTTTTTATGTTTCAACAATTTAAAACAATTTAATTCAGTTAGTAATAAATTTTCTCGTTTTCTAGATTTAGTAATCGGTAATTTTGATTGTCTGGTGTCCTGGAATACTGAGCCTTTAGTACCTGAAGATTCCCATCACCCCACGTTGTCTGATTTTCCGAAATTGAAAATCACGAAATCGCTAAAAAGTAATCCCCGTTCCATACATTTGTTTCATGAAGCAGATTACGATGCCATAAATAGCGTGTTAGCTACTATAGGGTTGATTTACTAAATAAGTGTGATACTATATTAGCAGTGGATGTATTTTACGAAACAATAAACAAATTGATATCTGAGATGATACCTAAAAAAATGGTTAAGCATGTAGGCAATATCCATTTTGGTACTCAAAACCTTTAAAAAAGATCATTTCGATAAAATTGAAATACCACAGAAAATGGAAGACATACAATAGATTATCTGACTATAATACTTTCAGTTTACTACGAGAACGTCAAAAACCCGTTCAATTAGAATGTTATGAGCACTACATCCACATCTCAGAAATAAAAATCAAAAGTAATAGGAAATACTTTTGGACATTTGTTAAATCAAAACGGGCTGTTCAATCCATCCCTGATACAATCACTTTTAGGAATCAATCTGCTTGCACGGGTGAAGATGTATGTAATTTATTTAATGATTACTTCAAATCCGTTTATGATAACGCTGACCCAAGTTTGTCATCCAATTACGATGACTTATCTCAAAACCACGTGAATGTAGGATTTTTGCAGGTTTCTCAAGTAACGGTCGAGAGTTATCTTAATAAACTTAATATAAACAAAGGTGCTGGACGAGATTATATTCCCCCAATATTGCTTAAAGCATGTAGTAAATTTCTTTCATTTCCATTGTCTATGTTATTTAATGTCATTAAAATCCGGCAAAATGCCTTATTTATGGAAACGCTCTTATGTTGTGCTTATATTTAAATCAGGCGACAAACACAACGTTGAAAACTATAGGCCTATTTCCAAACTTTGTATTATTGCCAAAATGTTTGAGAAAATTATATTCAATGTTCTTTTTCCTATATTAAGACCAATAATAATAGATCAACACGGGTTTGTCAATAAGAGATCCACTGAGTCAAATGTAGTTGAACTAGTTAATCGTGTTTCTAGAGCTATGGATAAAGAATACCAAGTAGATGTAGTGTATACAGATTACTCCAAGGCTTTTGACAAAATTTCACACAATTTATTACTCCGCAAACTTGAGGTAATCGGTATACACGGTGATCTGCTGCATTGGCTCGGCTCGTATCTGCGTAACCGTAGCCAGGCGGTGACTATCAATGGGTTTTGTTCCACATTCGTACCCGTTAGCTCTGGAGTACCGCAAGGATCCCACCTCGGTCCATTGCTTTATATTTATTAACTAGGTTTATTCCTTTTATTAAGATCCCTGTAGCACCACAAAGTAAATTTAAGCGAAAATGCTATTGGACGCCAGAATTGTCTAGGGCTGTTGCTATGCGTCGTATTGCATTGAGAAATTTTCGACGAAACCCGATCCCTAGAAATTTAGATATTTTAAATGATAGGATTAGATACTTTCAAAAACTGCTAAGGAACACACAAAGCGAATCATGGCGTAAGTTTTGCTCATCCCAGACTGAATTAGCTACTCCTTATGATATGTGGAATAGAATGAAGAGGTTAAGAGGTTACAATAGTCATAAACCTTTCATTCATGCAAGTATAGCTAACTGTTTATTGGATAATTTATGTCCAGACTTCGTTTGTCGCCAGCCTCCGAATTTTAGTTCATGCAATGAACAGTTAGAAGCAATTATTTTATTGCATGAGTTGGAATCTTGTATGAAGTCTAGAGATTCTGCTCCAGGATTTGATAATATTGCATTTTCGATGATTAAAGTTCTACCCAAATCTGTAAAACTGATACTACTTAAACTTTTTAACCAAATTTTTACATCTAGTAATGTTCCAACGCAATGGCAGAATATTACTATTGTGCCAATTCCTAAAACTGGTCGTGATCAGTCTAATATTAGTTCTTTACGTCCAATTTCGTTAATATCATGCATTTGTAAAATTTTTCATTCGATTATAAATAAAAGATTGGAATGGTACGTGGAAAAAAATAAGTTCCTTTCTCCAGATACTGTAGGATTTAGGAAATTACATTCTACTCTCGATGGTCTTAGTACTCTTATTAGTAGGATTCAGTTAGGTTTTTGTAGTAATAAGATAACAGTGGGCTGCTTTGTCGACATAGACAACGCTTACAATAATATTGATATATATTCGTTGGTTAAAATTCTTGATGATTTGGGTGTGGGTAAATTATTTTGCAATTACATTTGGAACTTCTTGTCTGATAGAAATCTTAAAATAAGAGTCAATAAATTGATTTTGTCGCGTAAAACTTCACAGGGAATAGCTCAGGGTGATCCCTTATCTCCTTTACTATTCAATATTGCAACATTAAGCCTATGCAAAGGTCTAAACAATATTCATTTCTCACAATATGCAGATGACTTTGTTTTGTATGTTTCTCATAATACTATAGGGAAAGCTGAAAATGTTCTTCAGGCTGCAATTGATGTGTTTCACAAATCGTCCAATTTATTAGGTTTAGAAATTTCACCAAATAAAAGTAAAATCTGTATTTTTAAAAAAGGCATAAATAGACAAGGAATTCAAATTTATGTTAACGGAAGGGCACTCGAAGTCGTAGAACAGGTCAAATATTTAGGATTTTGGTTAGACCGTTCACTTAGATGGAATAAACATATCAATGAGACCTGCAGTAAAGTTCAGAAATACCTTAACATATTTAAGGTGTTAGCTTTAACAGATTGGGGGGTTCACCCTAAACATCTTAGACGTATATATTTGGCTACCGTGAGGAGTAGGATTGATTACGCCAGTTTTCTTTATGACGATAGTAGTCAAACTCATTTATTTAAATTGGATAAAATACAAAACAGAGCCTTACGATTAATTGGGGAGTATATTCGAAGTACTCCAGTACATGTTATGGAGGTTGACTTATGTCTCCAACCTCTTTCTAATAGAAGGATTTATTTGGCAGGTAAGTTTTGGTGAAATACTAAATATTTTAAAAATAATAGTCTTTTACATATAATAGATAATTTAACGACTAACAATACATTAAATTCATGGAAAAGGAAACGCAGACCATTGTTGACGATAACTCATGAAATGTTTAAGGGGGAGGATATAAAACACCGAGATCTACTAGCCTTTTTTTCATTTAGCACTTGGATTACCAATATAAAATTATCTAATTCTATTAAAGTTAACATTGATTCCACATTAAAACCTAAAAGAAAATATAACATAAAAATATTGAAAGATCTATGTAACAACCTTATTAATATACAGTACAGAGATTTTTATAAAATATTTACCGACGGTTCGAAAAGTAGTACAGATTCTAAGTCATCTGGGGCTGCTTTCTATGATGCAGAGTCATCAACATTTTTAAAGTTTAAAATTAACAGTAATATTTCTATTATGCATACTGAACTATTAGCCATCTCGGAAGCCCTATCATATATTTCCACTATTGAATACGATAAGTTTGTAATTTTTACCGATTCAAAAAGCGCTCTTCAACACATTGCTCGATGCACCTCTAATCCTAGAAGTACTACCGTAGCATATGCTATACTTAATTCAATATGGGAATGTGAAAAGCTATCAAAGTTAGTTATTCTACAATGGATACCTTCCCATGTTAACATTGCTGGGAATGATACAGCAGATAGACTGGCAAGAGAAAGTGTGTCTGATGGTATATTGCTATCGGTTTCTCCTAATGTTTCTGAGTATATGTATATAATTAAAAATAAATGTTTACTATTATGGAAAGAATATTTTGATGAGAGGTCTAAAGTCAAGGGTATCTGGTTTAAGACAATTCAAGCGGAACCTTTAAATAAACCGTGGATTGACACAATAAAATTGAACAGAAAAGATTTGGTTACCTGTTTGAGACTTAGATCTGGACACATTCCCTCAAATAGATTCGGCTATCTCATGGGAAAAACCAGTTCGCCTAATTGCGAAGTGTGTGGTACCATGGATGACCTATACCATATTTTGATGGAATGTGCTCAGAATAAGTCGGTAAGACGTGAATTGTTTCCTGATAACCTTTTTGTAAATAATATAGGAGAGTGTAATAGTATTTTATGTTGTCCTGATGCCCTATCGGCTAGAAATTTATATAAATTGGTTGAAGCCAGAATAACTAAAAGTTAAACGTTAGTTTGAAGCCTAACAGAGCGACGTGGTCGCAATAGCGACAAAGCTCTTAAAATTAGAGTAAAAAAAAAAAAAAAAAAAACATTCATAAAATCGTCATACACTCTTTTATATTATTATATGCGGATGATATGAAGCTGTGTAGAAAAATAACCTCCATATCTGACTGTATACTTCTACAAGAAGATCTCGATTCACTATGTAGATATTGTAAAGAAAACTTTTCACATCTTAATGTTAAAAATGTAGTGTCATCTCATATACCCGTAAGTTGTAAAATATTAAATATAACTATTCGCTTAATAGTGGCTTCATAAGTCGGGTCCTTGAAGTGAGAGATTTGGGAATTCTTCTGGATAATAAATTGACCTTTAAGTCTCATATCAACAAGACGGTGGGTAAATCGCTTAGTATTCTTGGTTTCTTGATTATAACTTGTAAGGATTTTCAAAACGTTGATACTATGTGCCTACTTTATAATTCACTCATACGGCCAATCCTTGAATATGGTTCTGTAGTTTGGAATCCGCAGTACAAAGTGCACATTGATAATATAGAAAGAGTACAACGTAAGTTTCTGAAATACCTTAATTATAGAAGCACGTCTAATGATTTAAATTTTAACCAAATAATTTACTCAACACTAGCCGAACGCCGATTAATTAGAGACCAACTATTTCTGTACAAAATTATTATGACTTTGAAAGATTCGCCATATTTATTAAATCAGTTAAGTTTCAAATGTCCAAGATTATCCTCGCGTAATAAATTCCTCTTTTCAGTTCCTGTTACAAGAACTAATTATGCAAAAAATTTATTAGTTTCTAGAGCTTCTAGCAGTTATAATGATAAGTTTTATATGTATGATGTATTTTTGAATTATGATATTAATATAAAACATATAAAAAAAGATTTAATATCTAGTTAGTGATTGTTGCCCCTTGGATCTTATTTTACTTATTTTTTTCTTGTAAATTATAATCACAATGTTTTAATTCTTTTTTTAATTTTTGGTAATTTCTTGTTTAATCGTATTATTTTCTTTTTTGCTCTAATTGTGTGTTACGTATAAATGGAAACTTTATTGGTGTATACTTTAATTATAATTTTAGTTTGTAAGAGATATTTCACTGTTTGTTTCCCAAATATTAATAAAAAAATATATAAATATTTAGGTTTCATGCAAGCTAGAAGAATCAAGCAAAAAGAAGCTAAAGTAGCATTAATACAACGAATAAATCTTATTTTAAAATCACACTTAAATGCTAAAAATACAGTTAAATCTATTAATACATTTGCTATACCAGTCCTCACATACTCATTTCGAGTGATCAAGTGGATACAAACTGATCTTAAAAAATTACACACTACCATAAATACTTTAATGACAAAGCACCGTAAACACCACCCAAGATCTTCAGTAGAAAGACTCACACTTCCTAGGCAAGAAGGAGGACGAGGGCTTATATAGTAAGTTTTGTAGGGATATACAAAACTTACATAATAAACAAATAACAGCACTACGCAAATACTTTCATGACAAATCAGAAATTTCACTTTTACAAAAACACGTTTCTCAACTAGATTTAAAACTAACTCCTCTAAATTTACAAGACACACTTACACAATCAACTGAAATACTTAAACAATCTGAACAAAAGCTGCAAAGATGGAGAGAAGTCACTTCATGGAAGACACTTGAACGATTTAGAACAGCCACATGTAGATAAGGAAGCATCAAACAAATGGCTTCAGCTGGGTGAGCTATTTCCGGAAACTGAAGGGTTTATTTTAGCAATCCAAGACCAAGTCATACCTACCAAGAACAATAGGAAATATATATTAAAAGACAATTCGATTAATAATGATTTACGTCGTAAATGCTATAACAAGCCTGAAACAATACAGCACATCACTGGGGCATGCCCGACACTCACACAAACAGACTACGCTCATAGACATAACCTAATAGTCAATTTAATACACAAAAAACTAGCAATTAAATATAAACTCATTCAAGACACACATGCACCTTATTACAAATATACTCCTAAAACTGTATTAGATAACAATTCTTATAAATTGTACTATGACTGGACTATACTCACAGACAAAACAATACTTTTTAATAGACCTGATGTAGCTGTACATAATATAAATAAAGTTGCGAATATAATTGACATTTATGTACCTAATACACATAATTTGCTTAAAACAATAATAGAAAAAATTAACAAGTACACCGAACTAAAAATAGAAATAACTAGAATGTGGAATGTCGATAAAGTATATATTATTTCTATAGTTATCTCTACTACTGGAGTGATGCATAAACAACTGCATCATTACTTAAAATTACTAGATGTACCACCAAATTTATTTATGACCATGCAAAAAGCGGCTATCCTCAATTCTTGCAGAATTGTGAGAAAATTCATGCAGAATGATCATAGCAATTTAGGACCAAAGTAGGAATAGTAGTGACATTTACTTGGTTCAGGCCTGTAAATGTCATAATATTACCAGTCCCAAGACTGAGAATAACAATAGAATGGAAAATAATAATAATAAATATACTTTATTGTACACCAAATGTTACAAAAGTAAGCCAAAAAATACTATGTTTTTATGTTTTTTGCATATATGTACTTATCTGTACTTTGTTCTATATATTCATTTTTTATAATATAGAACGTGTGCACGTAGTGCTCACCAGTTAGTTGGCTACCGAACGACCTACCGAACACACGTACACCCCTTCGTAATTAACTAAAATTGTGGGTCTTCTTTCTTCACCCATATACTTACTCCTACAGTCCACATAACCAACAATAATGAAATTTTGGATGTGGCAGACTCGACGGTATTTTTGGGTATAACTTTAGAATCACAACTCCAGTGGAACCCCCATTTATCATCCCTAGCGGGCAGACTCAGCTCAGCTGCCTACGTTGTGAGGAAAGTCAGACAAATGACCGATATCAATACTGCTAGGCTAGTTTACTTCAGTTACTTTCACAGTATTATGTCTTATGACATTTTTCTGTGGGGTAGGGCCGCGGACATTAAATCCATTTTTGTACTTCAAAAGAGAACTGTTCGGGCCATTTATAATCTTAGAGCACGAGATTCACTAAAATATGTCTATAAAAAAATAGACGTCCTTACAGTCCCATCAAAATACATATATTGTAATATTTAGTTCATTTACCAGAATATCGATTCGTATTCAAAACACAGTGACAAACATAATGTTAATACTAGAAACAGAAATAAACTTGTAACGCCTTATTTTCGTCTCCACAAAGTCAGTAATAGCTTCATGGGGCTCATGGGGCTTGGTGTTCGCATCTATAATAAGATTCCACAGCCTATATTAGACTTGCCACTTCAGCGATTTAAAACTCGTATCAAGAAGTCAATAATATATAAAGCATACTACAATGTACAGGATTACTTAAATGATGAGAATGCTTGGAATCTAAGTGACGTTGACTCTTGGAGCACTAACGACGTTCAATCCCACAATAACTGTGCGTTTTTCTGCGATAAGAAGGATCCTATTTGTTATCCAGATAGATTCATGGAAATAAAACAAATTATAAGTAATGATCACTATGTATATAATTCTTACAATTAATATTGTTTATTCACTGACACTTAACTGTAACTGATTATGGTTTCCACAACTTCAGCAATCCGTCTTCACTGTACGTGGCCAGCAAATTCTGGTGAGGATGGTGTGACATTCCGATAACTGCTTTTTCATGAATCTGAAAATATACAGGAACATAATGGTCATTCTTATTATGTTCAGCGAGCTTACGACCACGATACATCATTTTGCGTATAGTATCCGGCTTGTCCTCTTTATATAATAGTGTCGATAACCAAATACGAATCGTTATCATCTACATCAAAATCTATACTATTATATAAAGAGGAATGATTGTTTGTATGTGTGTTTGTTGCGAATAGACTCGAAAACTACTGAACCGATTTTGAAAATTCTTTCACCAATAGAAAGCTACATCCTTTCCGGGTAACATAGGCTATGTGGTGTTGCCATAAATATTCTAATTAAAAAGATATGGCCATTTAAGTGCCATAACATGGCCATTTTGTAAATTGAAGAGTTTCTCAGGAACTACTAATCCGATTATTTAATATTTTTTTCACTGATAGAAAATTACACTATTCGTGAGTGACAAAGGCGATTTAGTGTTGCCATATACATTTTTTTATTTATAGAAAATGGCCATTTCGTTGTTACTAATCCGATTTTAAAAATTCTTTCACTGAGAGAAGTCTATAGAATTTCCGTCTCTCTTCCTCTTATATACTGTTATTCTGTCTCTTTTTTCTCCCTTTAATTTTTATATTTATCTGTTCAGAATGATCAGTCTCATTTCACTTTCTTTCTTTCGATTATCTCTCTTTCTCTCTCTCTCTCCTTTATCTATTCAATTTTATTTCTGCTCCGTTGATAATAAAAGAGGGAGGCTCTTTTATTATCTGTCACTTTTCTATTCTTTTTATAACTTTTTCTTTCTCTCTCTTTTTTCAAATAACGAAAAACTACACAACTACAGAGTGACAAATTAAGGACATCAATTATAATATTGTTTTAAATAACCGGAGCGAAACGAGGGCAGGCCGCTCGTAATTAAATAAAGGAAGAATTTAGTTTTAGTAATTTCAAAAAGAATTGTTGGAAAAAAGTGACAACTGATCAAAATTTTAAAAAAATGTGATAACACAAGATAGAGTGAGTATTTTAAGCGATTGAAAAGTCCCTGCTTAATAATTACCTCGATTGTCCTTTCTAGTTTTCCGCTAGTGGCGCAGAAAGCGTAGAGCACGAGGTCCTCACCGGCGCAGTAAACGAGGCGGCCCCGGGCCCCCAGCGCAGCGCACACCAGCGCTCCGCCCTCCTGCTCGCGCCGCCCCGACGAGAACGAGCGAACGATCTGCCCTTGCATGTTCATGATCACCACGGTGTTGGTGCGATTGCACACCACGAAGTGCTCCGGGTTCTTGGGCATGAGGAGCAGCGAGTTCACCGGCGGCTCGCCCGACCCCAGCGGCTTCAGCGTGGCGGTGCACTCTCCTGTCCGCACCGACCACACCTGACAACATATGAATTGTTTTCGGTGTCATTTTAAGATCAAATACGTCAAATTATATAAAAAAATGTTTTCATCAGTAATATCTATAGTAAACTGAAACTTAAGTATGAATAAAAAGCACTAAATAGTTCTGAAACCTTGACCGTCCCGTCGGAGGAGGCGCTCAGCACGACGTGGCCGTCAGGGGTGAATACCGCTTCATTAACAAAGGAAGTGTGTCCGCGGAATTCCTTCAGGATTTTGCCAGATTTCAAACCGTGGATCCTGCACAAATCATTAAGCGTAACTGTCTGCCTAATTCTCGGAATCATATTAACATAAACGATACAATGAAGTATTACCTGATAGTTTTATCGAAGGAAGCGGACAGTATCTGACTGTTATCCCGAGTGAACTGCAAGCAAGTGACACCCTTGGCGTGTGCGCGCTCCAGCTTGCGCTGGACCTGCCCCGTCGACACTTTCCACACCTGCGTACCACATCACATGCTCATCTAATCATTATGAACTTATTAAAATTTACAAATATACTGTACACTTTTATTTTGTGTTTTATTAATGCTTTTTAAAACCTTGATCTTGCCATCGTTGGAGCCTGCGGCAAGCGTGTCACTGTCCCGCGCGAAGGCGAGGCTGAGGACGGCCTCTTCCATGCTCATGTACTCGTCGTGCGCCTGGTAGCGCAAGTCCTTACGGATCTTGCCCGTCGTGAAGTTCCACACCTCCACCAGCCCGTCCACCGACCCCGTTACCAGGTATTGGCCATCGGGAGAAAACCTAAAAACATCAGTATATTTAGAAACACACAAACACACACAGCTACAAACTACAAAAACGTTTCTATTTTAATCCACCCTCATGTTTCATAAAACCTTGGTATGGACCTATTTTTACTTCCATTCTGGCAACAGGGATGATTGGCTGGCAACATTTTAGGATATCTCAGCTCAATTTTAATAATATCACTATATTATATGGTATTATCAGTATATATGTACCTCGCACATTCAACATGTGATTTCTGTCCAAACTTGATCATTTTTGAAAGTTGAGTGGGACATTGGTCATCCTCTTCATCTCTTATGGCTGCCTTGCCTCGGAAAAGATCAATTGTTGTTCCTAACAACATATTATACTTATAAAATGATAGAAATGCAATAACAGGTAGGTTCAGCTCAGCGGCTCAGCACAATAGTGACATACTTCAAAAAAATTGATATGAATTTTTTTTAACTCCAAAATTTTATTTTATTTTTTAAAAATTACATACGTAATCCTTTATTATATCACCACAATGGGCTGGTGAACTTAATGAATGGACTGGTGAACTTAATGGTGCCCAAAATTATTGCAATACCCTTTATTACTGGAATTATTAGAAATTATTAAATTTAAACTTGATTTTTATAATTTTGTAAATGAGATGCACTTGAGTACCAGGAGGGAGGAGTCCTTGATGCTGCTGCCATTTAAGAGCCTGGCCCAGCAGCGCTAACAGACGCGACGACGGCACCACCGACACCTCGCCAGCCAGCGCCGCCGCTAGCGCCGCGCGCCGCCACTCCTTGCCGCCGCCGCCCCCCGCCGCGCCTCCGCCCCCGCCCGCCCCTCGCGCTCCTCCATATGCTTCGCGTGGATCGAAGTACGATCGCGTCAGCATGTTCTCTATAAAAATGTATATGGCTTATAATTACAATTAGTTATTTATCTTAAACTAGATTATTAGTTCACTTTAATATATTCATTACATTATCACTTTATAGTATAAAACAAAGTCGCTTCCCGTTATCTGTCTGTCCGTCCCTGTGTATACTTAGATCTTTTAAACTACGCAACGGATTTTGATACCGTTTTTTTAATAGATAGAGTGATTCAAGGTTTATATGTATAATATATACAAATTATAGTAGAGAAAGAAACCGTGCGAAGCCAGAAGCGGGTCACTAGTTATTAATATAATAATATATTATCCATCAACACACAATAAAATTCGGCCAAGTGAGAGTGTGGAACTCGCGCTCTAATAATGCGTGTTTCAATATACATATTTATATTTACTTACAGAAACAATATAAGAAAATATGATAAAACATTTAAAAAATAATAAACAATTTCACTAAAATAATTTTAAAATCGGCGAACACACATTAATAAAATATATATTGTCAAATATGAAACCTCCTCCTTTTTTTGGTGGTGAGTGAATTAAAATATTTTACAAGTTGTCATTTAACAACATGTGATACCGTCAACAGCCGTTGCTACGTTACGCGCCTAATATAGCTTTATTTTCATTTCACATGATACGACAACAAAAACGTCAATGTATGTGATTTCACTAATATTCGAATATGTTATACATATACACGTTTTCGGTACAGAATTACACCCTGATGAACTAGTTAAGCTAGAAGGCTTAGAAAATTTAAGTAACTCGAAAAGGTGCCTTACTTTAAACCTTATTGAGCAGTCTTAGAAATTAATAATTTAATAAATTCATTAATAATAAATTCATTAATTCATATTTTACCATATAATCTTTTTAAATACACTTTTCCGTTACAAATTATTTCTTTCTTTCTTGGAATAAAAAATAGGTCGGGGAAGAAGTCTTTTCGCATTATAGTATGTATGAACTTGTAATAAAATTTCTTTGGCTATACTATTTGTATCTGGCTGGTTTTGGTATCATTACAAGTTGACATTTTAAAGAAGATAATTCCAAATTCAAATTAGGAAAATGTGTGATTTTTATTTGTTTTTCGTACTGTGAAGATGAGTGAATCTGATGAAGGAATTCGATACATTTTAAAATTGTACTACAATAAAGGTAAAAATGCAACGCAAGCCGCGAAAAAACTACTGTGCTACTCTCACAGACACTGCGCCTTGTGCAGTGTCTGTGAGAGTAGCACAAATTTGGTTTAGGCGTTTTCAATCCGGAAATTTTGATGTCAAAGATGCATCTCGCTCTGGTCGCCCTATTTCGGATAAAATGGATGCCATTTTTGAAAAAGTGGAGCAAGATCGCCATATCAGTAGTTACGACGTAGCTGAAGAACTGGGAATTGACCACAAAACAGTTTTGGCGCATTCGAAAAAAACTGTGTATACAAAAAGTTCGATATTTGGGAACCTCATTAGCTCACTGAAAGAAACCTAATGAACCGTGTACTCATTTTTGATTCTTTATTACGACGTAATAAAACCGAACCATTTTTGAAGAAGCTGATAACTGGTGATAAAAAGTGAATCACGTATGACAAGAACGTACGAAAAAGGTCGTGGTCAACGGTCGGTCAGGCTTCACAGACTGTGGTGAAACCCGGGTAAACTCGCAACACGGTGATGCTGTGTGTGTGTGGTGGGGTTGGAAAAGCGTTTTTCATTATGAGCTGTTACCACCAGGCAGGACCACCTATTCTGAAATCTACTACGAACAACTGATGAGATTAAAGCAAGAAGTTGCGAGAAAGCGGCCGGAATTAATCAATAGAAGGGGTGTGGTTTTTCATCATGATAAGGCTAGACGCCGCACATCTTTAGCCACTCAGCAAAAATTAAGAAACTTTGGCTGGGAGGTGCTAATGCATCCGCCGTATAATCCTGACCTTGCACCTTCAGATTTCCACCTGTTTTGGTCTCTTCAGAATTCTTTAGGCAGTTTCAGGTTAACGTCACGGGAGGACTGCCGAAACTACTTGTCGCGGTTTTTTGATCAGAAGCCCCAAAATTTCTATAGCAATGGGATTATGTCCCTACCTATAAGATGGCAAAAAGTGATCGAATTTCGTTAAAATTAAACTCGTTAACTAGAGTTTAAACAGTAAAAAGGTTTTATATCTGTATCGAGGGGAGAGATATATTGTATAAAATATTCGAATATTACTAAAATCGTAAATATCGATTTATTTCATGTCCGCATAAGCGGAATGCCCTGTAGAAAAACTACTTGTTAGCGCTTAAGAATAAATATATGGCCATATTTATTGATTGCTAACACTTAAAAGTTTGATTTTTTCACAGCTTTAAGATACTATAGACTTACATGTTAATATTAATTTCAACTTGATAATATGACGTACCTATACTTCAAATAATATGTAATAACCTAAATCTAGAAAATTTCATTTTTTTTCGTGATGTAATAAAAATTGGCATTTTTAGGATTTTTCGCCATACTAGTGCTATAACACCTTACTTCTTGCCAAAATTCATGTTCCTAGGTCAAAAGACAAGGCTGGGAATATTGATTTATCTCAAAAATCAAAATTATAGTACATGAGATAAAATTGGTTGCGGCTTTTTATTAAATCGACTTATCAGTTTGATATTTTTACATATTTGAGGAACTAGAAATTAGAAATTTTTTAACAAATTTCAACTTGATATCTTCACGTTTTTTTGAGAAAAGGGGTCTTGCATGACAGTAAAAAAAATTAATTATTAAAATCTTTAAAGTACATTTTGAGCCTATTGACAAGAAACAGACATACAAACAATCAAATCTTTCCTTTTATATAGTAATGTGGATAAGCAATAATAATGCAACTATGGTAAATTATTGAATCACAGCACACAGTCATTGAATGGATTGGAACATACCAAGATGCATATATCTGTCAGTCTCTTGCTGTTTCATCAATAGACATGGCTGTGTTTGCCGCAGCAAGGTACGTGCTGCACCAAGCTCTCGCAGCTCTATAAGTTCTAATACCACTTGTTCATATAAATCCATCAATTTCTTATCGGGTAATTTTAAAGATGCAGTTGCTTTTAAAACTGTATCCCAATGTCCATTATTGATGTCTGCACAAAACCCATCAACACTGTCTACTGTATTGAGAGATACTCCAGTTTCTTCCTGAAATTGTATTTTTTATACTATTTATTAGGAAAATATACTACAGAAATTTTTTAGCATGTCTGATTGAATGATAAGACACTTTATTTTGTGGAATATAAATAGTGAATCGCTTCAGTGTTAATAATATTTATGAAGTGGCAGTAAGTCTACGACACTGGCACTTACCTGCAATGTTTGTAATGTCTTTGTAAGGTTAGATTCCTTCAGATATTGCTGTATAAGCCGAATTACACTGAAACAAGGACCGAATACTTCATATAAGCTTTACAACGTAACACGAATAGATAAGTAACTGTTACTTACTCTGCAGATTCTATTTCTATTGACATCTTTACTCAATACCACTTAATACAAAATAAAAATAATGTATTTAAATACAGCATACAACTAAACTAATAAGACAATTCTCTATACAAAACCAAAGCAATGGAATTATACGTAGAAGCCGTAATAACAAACAAATTCTACTTTCTAATTATTTTCAATTTCAATATTTAAGTTTCATTTAGTTTTTGATTAATACAATAATAAACGGAACATTCGTTTTTCGTAAATTAAAAATTTTTTATCGATATTTCTGAATATCGATATTATAATTAAAAATCGATATTTAGATATCGATAGTATCAATTTGTGACTATTTAAATATGAATATTTTCAACAACATTTTGATCTTTTAAATTTTAATAACATCAAATTATTGTTTTTTTTTCATTTTATGGATTGATTCTGATAACAAACAATCTCTTTTTTTTCTCAGATACTTCAGCATCAGCACAAATTATGGCACGCCGCAAGCATGATGTACATTGCAAGCGCTATTATCTACATTTTTGGATGCCGATATCGTGATATTGATGTTTTATCAATATCGATCAGGCATCAAGCAGGCAGTACATAACGCATTTTTGTCTGTGGTGACTGATCGTCCAGTGTCCATCTCTATTTAAGTCTGTGGTACTGTCAACTGTGCCCGCCAATGTTTAATCTTTGGTTAAATCCTTCATATAGTAAAAGTGGAAAGTAAAACAAAATATTTTATAATAAAGAACAACTTAATTAGGATGGAATCTGTAGATAATAAAATAAAAAGGAAAATAAGAAGAACCCGTAGAAGTCTCAATGAGATTAGACGACGTGCTAACACCAAAACACATGATAATAATAAAACAAAGTGTATCACTCGAGCTCCTATTATCCTAACTACAAATCGTTTGACATTATTAAACAAAGCTGTAAGATCTGAAACTGTCACAAGAGCACATATTCCTAAACGAAAAACTAAATCTAGTACTCCTGATAATGAATCAGGAAAGGATGTAGAACTTACATTACTACAAACTCAAAGTGAGAATATTGGGTTCGTTAATAGCAGTAATTTTATTAAGGAAGACAAAAATAATTTATGTACTGTGATACCAAGAATAGCCAGTGAAAAAGAATGTAAGGAACTGTTCAGTCCCTTAGAATCTGATAACTCAAATACACTTTTTAGTGATTCACCTCAGTCCTGCATCACATCCGATTCATCTGCTGCATTACAGACTGAAGATGATTGTCACACTTATGAACTGTTTATGAAAAGGATTTCAAATCACATAAGTAAAGTGGCACCGACATTGCTTAATACTGATATTATAAATGAACGAATTACTACTCTTAGAAATATGTACCTAGATGATCTTACACATATCAATGATAATACCTTAAAATGTTCTAACTCTTCTTCAAGTGGAAAAACGATTGTTCAAAATCTAGACAGTACATCAGGACACCAAACCAGTCCTGCAGTCTGTAGGCTTTCTTCACATTCTAGCTTGCACTCGCCTGATTATCCTTTATGCTCAGTTATATGTGACTCTCCAGAGTACCACTTTTATCCTCACAAACTAAATCAATGACACCAGTTATTTTGTATATAAATAAGAAAATATATGTAAATTTTTAATATTCTTTATTTAATTATTACTTCTACATTTACAATTAGACAAGTTCAATATTTTCTAATTCTTTAATCAGGTCCATGTGTCTAAAAGCGTCTGGGCTATTTGTGAACATTTCCAATAACTTTGTTTTATTTGGGGCCTTTCCATTATAATACAGTTGAAATTGATTCGCCAGACACTGTGCTTCTTTACCATTTAGTACATTCTAAAATATACAATTAATTAATCAATAAACAATAACTAAGTAGTAACTTTTTATCAGATAAGCAGTACAACTATTCTCTAACCTTATCATAATCTCCACGCATCAATACTATACCCTTCTCAGCTAGTTCAGTGTAATGCACCATGGTCAAGCATTCGGGGGCATTCTCTTTGTGCACCTGTAATGGCATTACTAATGTAATTCAAATTTAATTATGTACAAAACTTTGCTTGCAACATGATGAGGTACAAACCTGAAAGGCGAGAAGGGGAGTGAAATGCACTGTGTTTCCATAACTTTGACACATAATAAATTCAAAACCCTCAGACCTTGGTAGTGGAAATAGAAATGTGGGGTTTTGTTTCATGTTCATATTTATTACATGATACAGATCTCTAGGAATTGTTGCAGATATTACTTCCTTATTTTTATGATATTCTTCCCAGATGGCCTGTACTTCTTCAGCATTTTTATCTGCAACAAGCTCTACTTTGAATATGTCACTTAAGTTTTTGTCCACAGCTGCCACATTGTCCTCGATTGCATGCTTGGGATTGAGAACTGATGAATACTGTCTATGAACAATACAAAATTATGTTAATATTGAATGTTAATTAGAGTTTTAATAAGTATTTTACTATACATGTGAATCAAGAGAACCTTGTGTCAACTGATGCAAATTTCTTCTGCTTTTCATTTTCATTACTTTTATCTTGTTTCTCTACTCTTCTAAGAAATTCATCAGGCGATGTCTTCTGTACAGCCGCAATTCTATCTGCATATTTTTGGTAATACGGATTCTTTTCCAAATGTTCCATAGCTTTTTCTGATTTATTTGAAGTGGTGGTAATGTTACGGAAAAAGGTGTATTTTAAAGGACGACTAAAGTATCTTATACCAAATGCCATACCAGTCAAAAAACAATATTAACTTCAAAAAGCAAATGCTTATTGCATCTTCAAACAGACTACAGTTACCTGTAAAATAAGTAA
Source organism: Limenitis camilla (assembly GCA_905147385.1). Classification (NCBI taxonomy): domain Eukaryota; kingdom Metazoa; phylum Arthropoda; class Insecta; order Lepidoptera; family Nymphalidae; genus Limenitis; species Limenitis camilla. Next base: position 45,263 of record LR990235.1, read on the forward strand.
CGAAAACTTAAGGTCACTATTACATAATTATATTATATTATTATATTCTGTTAATATGTATTTCCTCAATAAGTACCTCCCAGTTTCCACTTTGCTACAAAGATGCTTTGCTAATTGGTTAAAAATATTTTTAATTTTACATACCTAATCGTTTTCATACTTCACAGAACAGATAATTAATCTGTAGTAAGAAGACGTCAAATACAAATATGAATGTGATTATAATTTATAATATAATTGCAGAGAGCACAGTAGGTACCAAAATAAGGCATGGGTAAAAAATATATAACGATATCGATATTTTTTCAGAAAATAAACGATATGTTACAATTTAAATCAGTAAATATCGATATCTATTCCTAAATATCAAATTAAATATTTTTGAGAGCTTTGTTATATATTTTATATTTAACTTTTATTTAAATTCTGAACGCAACAATTAAAAAATTGTCTAATCGATCCGATATATATATTCCGATTCGTATATAATAGATTACAAAGATGATATAGAACAAACATAGTTGATTGTGATGTGATCAAAGTTGAAGCATGGCCAGGCCAACAGCAAACCAAAGACTGAAGGTATGGAGCATGCAGACGACTTCGCTTCATAGCGTGATAGTTAAACAATCGATTTTAAAAAAGATTATATAAATTACACATTTGAATCGATTTTTTTAAACATTGCCGAATGGATTATATTGTATATAATAATACAAATAAAAGGTTCGGTAGATCAATATGTATATTATAATAAGTATGTAACTAATGAAATGTCTCTACCTATATGGAAGATATTTAATTACAGTGATAGTAGAAAAGCGGCCTAGTGGCAAAAATGCAACACTAGAATTTTTTAATTGTTTATTAACAACTATAAAAAATATTAGTTGTTACATTATATCTCACTCATAATAAATACATTGCTATAGTAATTCTAAATACCTACACAACTTTTGAAGGTTTCACAACATGCGTTAGAAAGTTAACAGAATGCAAAAAAATGCTAGTTACAAAAACAAGAATCTTAGAACTTACAAAAGAACTACTTCTAACAAATACCTACTTAACTTTATAACTACTAATGTAAGGGAAAACGTTCATTGTTAAAAATGAGCTTTTTGGGCGTTGAGATCGCTTAGTGGAGCGCGCTTATTGACATCAATATTTAGTTCTATTTGATATTATACAAAATAGATTGTTTATATTTTTCTTTTTATCTCGTCATTTTTTAGTTTAATGAACTCTTTAAAACCCTATTCTACGTCTCCGTAGATCTTTGACAATAAAAATTTAATAATATCCCATAGATAAAAATAAAATTCTTTATACGAATACTATAAACATGATTCATAAGTCATAACTCACAATAATATATATCTGTGGTCAATATTTGGTGTGTGATCTGTGGCCTGTCATCTGTGGTGTATTCTTTTGATAATCTTTGGTTTGGTTCTGTATTGGATTAGATCACGTTTGTTATCACTTATCCTAGAAATTATAAAAATGATTGAGAAATTCATATTACCTTAACTGTATGTAAATATATGTAAGTACCTCACTCTACAGACAATAATCACGTGGATTTTTTTTCATTTTCCTTGTGTATTATTAAATATTTTCAAATGTTAATATATAGACAATTATTTATTGTTCTTCTTATTTTATTACTTTCTTTATTTGAAACTCATAATAGAATTTAAAATTTGAATACAAATAATTTGAAAAAAATAATTATTTGTGTTATGATAAACTTAAATATATAAACGGATAAAACCAAGAAATAGTATTCTTTTTATCAATCAAAGTAATATTTTAAACTAAGAATATTTTACCTATAAAGGAAAAATTGCAAGTGGTAATAAATTAATTATGATAAAATAAATAAATTAAAATTGCAAAAATAATTAATTATTGAATAAAATTTATTTTATACACAATTCTTGATGATGAGTTACATGTACACATAAAAGAAATTGTGAATTGATAATCTTATCAAATCACCATAAAAAGTTGTCTAAGGACTGTGTAATATGATGGCTGTACATTTCATTTTCAACAGTCATAGTTGTCTTTTTATTTGTTTGAAAGAAAAAGAGATTTATGTATTTGGAGTCAACAGTCTTTCAAATCACTGAATATGTTTGCTTACCATATATGGACCAAGGGCATTACAAGAATTTTTGACTTGTACTCAAAAAGAATGAAACACTACTTCTGGTTCAGTGTCACATAGTTCTGTTCAGTGCTGTCCATTTTTTGTCAATGATGTAAATTTGACTTTAGACTTGGGATGAAAAATAATAGAACTAGAAGCAAGACTGTAATATTCGTGCATGTAATTTATATGTAATATAATTTCTATTTGTTAAATAATGTGTGGTTTTGGCAGATCATCTATGATAAGGTATGGCAGATGTGGTACAGCAACCATTGAAACGGGCCCGGTGAGGAGCGGCGCGGGGCCATGGCGGAGCCCGAGCCCGCGCCCGCCGGCCTCGCCGACGCAGTGTTGCTGGCGCCGCTTACTGAAGATTCCTTCCTACACAATTTGCATGTGCGATATAAACGTGATATTATCTATGTCAGTACTTGTTTGATTTGTTGATTGTTGTAGTTGAGAGTCAGATGTTCACGTATATTTACACACAATATGTGTTGTCCTCAGACATATGTGGGCAATGCTCTGGTCTCGGTGAACCCGTGCCGGCCGCTGCCACTGTACTCGGCGGAGTTGGTGCGCACTTACTTGGCGCGCCCGCCTTACCTGCTGCCACCACATCTGTCAGTGCAAACATTACTTAAATTTTAAACTAAATAAATTCTATCCCGTTTGAATGAAACCATTTTGTTAATTTAATACAGGTATGCTGTAACTGCGACTGCTTATCGCTGGGTTAGGGATAGAAATGAAAATCAGTGTATTGTAATAACAGGTATGACCCACTATATTACGTTTTAAATATCCTCTTAGTCTGTTTCATGTGGATGGCTGATTACAAAAATCAATTTAAAGGGGAAAGTGGCGCTGGTAAGACTGAGGCAGCGCGCGTCTGCCTGCAGTGCGCCGTGGTGGCGGGCGGGGGCGGTGGAGGCGGTGGCGGAGCGCTAGCGGCTGCCGGGACATTATTGGAAGCGTTTGGAAACGCCGCCACTGCACGCAATCATAACGCCAGTAGATTTGTAAGTATACATTATGGTCACGTAAAAATGGTTTTATTTAATGACTAGCGGCCTGCCCTCGCTTCGCTCCGGGTATTTAAAAAAATATTATAATTGATGTCCTTAAATTGTCACTGTTTAATTGTGTAGTTTTTCATTATTTGAAAAAAGAGAGAGAGTAAGAAAAAGTTATAAAAAGAAGAATGATAGAAACAAAAATAAAAGAAAAACGACAGATAATAAAAGAGGGAGGACAGAGGAAAAATAAAATCGAATAGGTAAAGGAGAGAGAGAGAGATAATCGAAAGAAAGAAATTGAAAAGAGACTAATCATTCTAAACAGATAAAAATAAAAATTAAAGAGAGAGGATGAGAAACAATGATAGTATTATAAGAGGAAGAGTGACGGAAATACTATAGACTTCTCTCAGTGAAAGAATTTTTAAAATCAGATCAGTAGCAACAAAATGGCCGTATTCTATTAATTAAAAAATGTATATGGCAACACTAATTCACCTTTTGTTTTGTCACTCACGAATAGTGTAGTTTTTTATCAGTGAAAATTTTTTTAAATCGGATTTGTAGTTCCTGAGAAACTCTTCAATTTACAAAATGACCACCTTATGGCACTTAAATGGCCATATATTTTTAATTAGAGTATTTATGGCAACACCACATAGCCTATGTTACCCGGAAAGGATGTAGCTTCTCATCGGTGAAAGAATTTTCAAAATCGGTTCAGGAGTTTTCGAGCTTATTCGCAACAAACATACAAACAATCAAATATTTCCTCTTTATATAATAGTATAGATTACTACTAAAAAGATTTTCGTACTTGATGTTTCAGGGCAAGCTGCTAGACATAGAATTCGACTTCAAGGGGGAACCTGTCGGTGGGCATATCACTCATTGTAGGTATTTTAATTAATCCATACTTTATAAACATAATCTTAAATCAATGAATAATAGTTTAATTTTGCGCACGCAGATCTTTTGGAAAAGGTAATTATTAGTTTGGTACATAGTGATACTGGCCGCTGGTCAATCGGCAGAATGTATGATTGTTGGTTGTTGTACGACAGGAGCGCGTGTGCTGCGCGGCGGAGGGTGAGCGCAACTTCCACGTGCTCTACCAGCTGCTGGCCGGCGCAGACGCGCATCTGCTTAGTGAGTACAATAACACCAGTAAATAGCGCCAACAAACATCGTAAGATTAACATTAGGCATGGCGTACGGTCCTAGGTGTCTAGTGACGCTGTTGCCGCTCCCCTTATTTTTACCAATTACCTGATGCTTTCGCGTATCTCTTTGCTCTTTAGTCTGCTGATAGTACCGGAGTGTAACAATTCCTTTGCGAGAATGTTGGTGTGGATTCGCAGTCTTTCTTTGTATTTTTTTGTTACGTGCGAACTAAGGCGGCTAGCTAGTATTCTTAGGCCACTATTTTGGAATCTTTGAAGAATCTCAAGCAACTGTCGCTAGTACCTCTGATTTAAGAGATTCTCATTGCACTGATACTGGGACTCAGCAAATTACTTTTAGGAAAAGAAAGCATGGTGAAGATTTAGGAGCTAAATTTGAGCACTTTAAACCAAAAGTCATGGCTATTGAAGTAAAACGCTCGCTGTCAGATATAAAACTGTTTATTATACATATCTGGCGGTAGTCACAGATAACAAGAAAAGATTTCACAAATACTTACAACATTACACTATATCTCCCACCTAATAAAAAAATAAACGAATTAAAATATACAAACAAAACTAAATAAGAAAAACTAATATCAAACTTATATATAGGTATATATATGTCGGAGCATAGTAAAAGATTATCGATTAATCGAATCGTTATCGTTGTCTATGGCGTTGGAGTGGGGTAGTAGTCACTTCCGTTGTTTTGACAGTTTCTACCCTCGACCCTTTATATGCGATCGACAGTCTAACTGAAGTCTTAGTCGTGCGCGGTCTCTCAAGAAGTGAACATCTAAGTAGTGCTAGTGATAGTGATAGTGTCAAGTGCAGTGTATTGTGGAAGTGCTGTCCAACTAAGGTCACGTAAGTCCTTACAATGTAATTGCCACGTGGTTAAGTAAACACAATGTTAGGTTAGGTTAGCCTTAGGTTAGGTTAGCCTTGTGTTAGATTCGGTTTATGTGCGTTTAACCTTGGGTTTAAATAGAGAGCCTAGCAGTGGAGGCGAGTGTTGTAATTACTTAAAGGATATCCTTAAGCCTACACCTTGGTCACAAGTCCAAGGCACTGCTTAGGTTTCTCTCGTAATTGTTAGAGATCATATTTGATCATTTATCGGTTCAATAGGAGTATCTACGTTGCGTTTACCCAATATTCCACTCATTACCATCACCCCCTTTTAGTGTTCCCCAATATTCCCCATCTTCCTCCTTCCATCTCCTTTCACATCGTTTTAAAATCCCCGACATATATATGTTTTTAATACCAAGATAATAAATTTATTTATACTAATGTTTCATTTTATTATACCTACTAACGTTCTTTTAAAATTTCGTTACAATATTTTTATATATGTATATTCAACAATGATTTACCTACTGTTTACTTTATAAAATAGACAACTTTTATATTTTGGACTTTTCTAAAAGTGCCCTTTTTCTAGTAATAGAGCCAGAGTATACAGCACTTGCATCTTCTTGATAGCTAAAAGATTTTTTTTTATTATCAAGATGAAAGTTAGATGAACGTGATCTGACATCGTTTCTACAAGATTTATTTTCACGAGAAATTAAATGTTTACGAGTGCGTCGGTACAAGCGGTTGCTATCGTCTTTAACAACATACGATCGAGGTTCCGGCGCTTCAGCGAGTAGCGACCACTGTCACCGCCTTACGCACACAACCGTCTGCGAGAATTACGTCATCGCCAACTGACAAATCTGGAAGCGGTCTCGTGCTTCATAATGATCTTTAATAGTTTTTTGGTGGGCTAATATAGATGCATAGTTACTATTATTATCCACTTTAACTCGTAATAGTTTAGGATTCGTGGGCAACTTTGTATTAAGTCGTCTACCCATAAGAATCTGAGCTGGATAATCAATACCATCCCGAGAAGTAGTTCTGTAGTTAAGTTGACTAACATAAAAATCTTGTCCGGAATCAATGCATTTTTTAAGTAATCGTTTAATAGTTTGAACCGTGCGTTCGCTCTTCCCATTCGATTGCGGATAGTGAGGTGATGACGTCACATAGCGAACTTCCCACTCCGTTAAAAATTTCTTAAATTCAATCGAATTATATGCCGGACCGTTATCCGTCACAAGCTCTAAAGGTATACCGTGTAGACAAAACTGTTCTTTTAAAGGGTTGATCACAGACTTACTATTAATATTATTTAATTCCACATAACTTGAAAAATAATCTACTAAAATAATATAACATTTTTTTTTATATTCAAATATATCAGACGCTAGTTTCTGCCACGGTACATCCGGAATGTAATGTTGAAATAAAGGTTGCGCGCGCTGCGCCGGCGCATGCAACGCACACGCTTCACAGCCGCGGACGGCGCGCTCCACGTCGCGAGACATGCCGGGCCAAAACATGAGGTCGTGCGCCCTGCGTTGACAGCAATCTATGCCCAAATGACCTTCGTGCACACGTTCTACCATAGTTGCATCATTTTTAAATATCAACCCGTTAATACAATGTAAATAATTACGATATTGCAAAAAGGATGAAATTTTTTATGTAATTTTTTTTATATATTTTGGCCAACCATTATAAATATATGAAATAATGATTTTACAATCACTATCGCTTTCAGTATGCTTTCTAACAAGCTCTAATTTTTTATCGCTGAACCTTGTGTTTTCTATTAAAAAACAAGATTGCGATTCGACTTCATCCCCAATACGATCATGCATCAATTCCGGCAACGGTGCACGCGACAACGTGTCAGCTATATACATATACTTGCCAGGAGTATATGTAATTTTTAAATCGTATCCTTGAATACGCATCATCATTCTTTGCAAGCGAATAGGAACTGACGCGAGGGGCTTAGAGAACAATGCTTCCAGAGGTTTATGGTCAGTTTGTACTGTTACATCGGTTCTGCCAATTATGTACTGTCGAAATCTCTCGACAGCGAAAACTATCGCAAGCATCTCTTTTTCTATCAGCGCGTACCGCGTCTGCGCGTCGCTGAGCGTGAGAGATGCAAACTCAACCGGGCGGCCCGCCTGCAGCAACACCGCGCCCAGCGCCTGCCTGCTCGCGTCTACTGAAAAGATAACTGGAAGGTCTAGAGAGTACAATGCCAGCACCGGTGCCGAAGCAATCTTTTTCTTTAAATTATCTAAGGCTTCTGAATGATGTGATTCCCACACCCATTCAGAATCCTTTTTCAATAAACTTCTCAATACTATGACAGACTGAATAGTTGGGAATAAGTTTTGATAAATAATTAACCATGCCTAAAAATCTTTCTAAACCTTTTCTATCAGTAGGATAAGGCATTTGCATTATTGCTTTAATTTTAGAGTCGTCAGGTTGCATACCGTGTATATTAAATTCTCTGAAACACAAAATTTGCACTTTTCATAATTATATTTTATTCCGATGTCCCTTGATTTTTGAAGTAATTTTTTAAGTCGTAAGTCATGTTCTTCTTTAGTTCGTCCCCATACAATAATATCATCAATAAATGAATCCGTGCCGTCGAGTCCCTCTAGATATTGCCTTATTTTAGCATGGAACACCTGAAGCGCAGTTGATAGCGTAGGCAAACGTAAAAATTGATACATACCGAAGGGTGTACCAAAAGTGCATAGATCTGCACTGGCATCGTCTATTTCTATCATCCAAAAACTCGAACGGGCCTCTAAAACGCTGAAGAAACGCGCGTCATGTAATTTTACCGCTAACTCAGAAACCGTCGGCAAGGAGAAGTGTGCGCATCGAATGGCTCGGTTCAAAGATCGCGGATCTAAACAAAGACGAATTTCGCCATTTTTTTAGCAACAACAACTATTGCATTTACCCAATCAGTAGGATGAGTTACTTTTCTAATTACGCCTAATTTTCCATTCTACACAACTCATCATATAATTTATCACGTAATCCTAGAGGAATTTTGCGCGCCGGGCATGCAACCGGCTGTATATTAGTATTTAAAGATAAACTATATTTTCCAGGCAACTTTCCTAGGCCGCTAAAGAGGTCAGAATATTTATTAATTTCTACGGTATGCACTTTATTAATTAGCCCGAGAGTAATACAAGCGCGTAAGCCTAAAATATTTTGACAACATAGATTAGCAACTACGAATGATAAATTATAACTTATATTTTCATATAACAATGTCAGAACACCTGCACCTATTATCGCTATTTCATTACCCGTAAAAAATTGTACTCGCTTCTTATACGGTTGTAAAATACTAAACGAGAATCCTAACCTTATAAAATCTGATTTATAAATAACATTCAACATAGACCCCGTATCTAACTTAATTATAATTTGCTTACCATTACACATAAAGGTTTCTAACCACTCCTTACAATACATACTATTTTTAAGCTCACATATCAAATTTACGTACATATCATCATCGGAATCTTCAACGCTTAAATTTAACACTTTACGATTTGAAACATTTCTTGAACACATTTTAGCAAAATGACCCTTAACACCACACACATAGCACTCAACCGTGCTTGCTGGACAACGAACATCTCCAGCGCAACGAAACAGACCGCACGCGGCGCACGGCGCTCGCTGCAGCGCCACCGACCTGGCGCCGCGCCGCTGCCCGCGCGCTCCACGGGGCCGCCGCTGATCTCTGCCGCGCGCTCTCGTTCCATCCCACAATGCGTCCACAGAAACCTCACTTGTGGATGCTTCTATGAGTCGACCTTCCTCCTTGGACATCTCCGCAGCCTCACATATGTGCACCGCCTTATGGAGTGTTAAATCGTCTGTACGAAGCAATTGATCTCGCACTGTATTACTTGATATACCGCAGACAATACGATCCCGAATCAAACTGTCTTTCAAATCTTCAAATTCACAAGTCTGACTGAGAACCCTTAACGCCGTGACGTACTGGTCTATAGTTTCCGCCGATTCTTGATTGCGTGTAAAAAATTTGAATCGTGATAATGTAATATTAGGCTTTGTACCGAAATGAGCATCAATTTTTTTTAATAAACACTCAATGTCATCTTCACTTTCGCCGTCTGCGTAATTAAAAGCGCAAAACACTTCGTAACCGGCAGGTTCTATAAGATTGATGAGTAAACTTGCTTTTACATCGGCTGGCTCCTTATTCACACCAGATGCCTTTAAAAATACTTGAAATTGCTTACGCCAACTCCGCCACGCGACAGCTCGCGCGGCCGGTCCTCCCACCACCACTAATTCTCTAGGAGGGCGAGCGTGTTCCATGTTACGGTTTTAATTATAGGATTAGTCCAAGCCACAAACACTGTATTATCCTTATTATTCACCACTTTTAAATAAAATTCGAAGCACCACCGTCACCATGAAGTAAAACGCTCGCTGTCAGATCTAAAACTGTTTATTAGACATATCTGGCGGTAGTCACAGATAACAAGAAAAGATTTGACAAATACCTACAACATTACACTATAGCTATGTTAACAGGTTTAACGCAAATGCAAAATGAAAAACTGAATTCAATATCTCAAGATGTCTCCCTTATAAAAGAATAGTTAAGCGGGATAAAATCTACGACCAAAAAATTGGCAGAAGAACAGAGCAGCATGAGAAACGAAATAACGACTAATATTGATTTCAATAAAAAAACTGAAGAAAAAATTAAAAATTGATATTAAACAACTTCAAAAATCGACAGACACCTATTATGTCTTATTGCGAAAGAAATAATCTCTGAAACCTACGAGGGTTCTACGCTAGAGAAAAATATAATAATCCGTGTTATAAAACAAATTAACTCGACAGACGCGGATGTCAGGAAAAACCACGGTCTAAGCGAAGAGTGCTAAAAACTGGATCCAACCTGCCCTGAACTTATTAAACTTTTTCGCTTAGGTAAATACAAGAAAGGTAAGTCTAGGCTTATTAAAGCCTGTTTTACCTCAACAGACCAAACCAAATCAGTCATACGTAAAAAAATTATGCTAAGAGAATCTATCAATATCAGAATATACTCTGATGACACTCCTCTTCAGCAAAAAATTATGGCGGTATTAAGAGATGAGTTAAAACACCGAACTAATAATTGAGAGCAAAATCTGACTATAAAATATATCAAAGGAGTACCTAATCACTGATATAGAGCCAAAAAATTAATAAGACAAAACACGCAAGAAAACGATTATAATATCTACATAGCCCATCAATTGTTTATAAACTATTTAAAGTTGATACAAAAACTCAAATACTTAAAATCTTTGTATGCTAACATACGAAGTATCGTCAAGCCAGATAAATTAGATGAACTATAGTGCATTATAACGATACCATACCTAAAAGAGTTCATGTTGTAGTACTAGTTGAAACTTGGATTAAATCTGAAGAAGAAGCAAATAATATAATACTACCCGATTATTCTCACTACTTTAATTATCGGACTAATCAAAGAGGAGGTGGTGTATCAATTTTCACCCATAATGATCTGAAGCATAACTTTATAGCTGATTTTCACGAAGACAATAACCACCTCATTTAAGCAGGTTTTCGCTAGAGCTATAAACAAGCCAGAGAGAACTAATACTAAACATTTCCTCGAAACATACTCCCAACATTTACTTTTGGAGATTTTAACTTTGACTTGCTGAAGAGAAAGGAGGCTCCTAAAGAATACAAGCAATTCATTGATTGAGAAGAAGGATTAATCATACATAATAAATAGACAAAGATCATCATCAACCAAAACTATTCTAGACCATGCAAACACTAACATAAGAAATAATAATTTTCATCTAACTATTGTTGAATTTGCTATATCTCCGTAAGCACCTATATCTAGAACTACAAAAATGCGTTCCAGAAACATATAAAACAGTAGAATGTCAAGCATTAAACTACAACAAACTTTATAAATCGATAGAAGCTTTACGACCTTTTAACTGTATTGATGATTACAAGCAACTGGAAAGGATATTAAAAGATCATATAAAAAGAAATAAAGTGACTAAGCTGAAGGTGAAGAATCCTCCCAAGGAAGACTGGATAGGTAAGAATGTAATTGAATCAATAAATACAAGAGATCAACTATTTAAGAACACCAAATAACGAAACCATAAAGAAAAAATACTTATCCGCCAGAAATTAATGTCCCGTTGTCTTCACCTACCCCCCAAATAAGTTAGAGAGAAAGGAAACACAACGAGATCTGATTTAACAATGATTTATGTAATTAAAAAAAAAATAGTACATATTGAATTTAAATTATAAAAATTAACAAAACTAACAGCAGAACAATTACAATAGCTCAGGGTCGTGGGTTGGTTTTTTATCGCCATATGATCGTGCCAAGGATAATACTTCCCTGACAGCGCGTTGTCACAGGAGCAGGTGGTATGCAGCTGGATGGCAGGCCTGGTGGACTAACTTGGATCGATGTCAAACCGAATGGTTCGATCCCGAACTTTGGACCCAAGTTATAAAAAGCCTTTAAGCCTCCGCTGATTGAGAACTGCACACCCACGCTTAAAGCAAGAAGCGGTGCAGGGAAGTATTTAATGAGTAGTTGGTGCAGTTCACGATCAGAACGGAGTTACAAAATCTTATGATGCGAAATAATGAAAAAATAACAAAACAAAAGAAACGAGGCAAATATAATTAATAGCATTAAAAATAAAAATTTAAGGACAATAATTTTTTAATTAATAAGTAATTTAATAATTTTTTTTTAAATGCAAATAATTAATGATTTATGCAGCAAGAAAAGGTTTTGCGTTATATAAAAAAAAATGAATGAAATAAATTGACACGTTTAAATTTACAACGAGGCGAAAGCAAAATACAAATAATAAAAACTAATTAAGCACTAAATCTAAGCACTACCTATATCGTGAAGAATGTGCAACTTAGGGTAAGTATTTAGGGTGAAAATTAAAACTGAAATAAGTTCAGTAATTAAATTATCTAAAACAACCTCGCACGGTCAGGGACGGGCCGTCACTGCCGTCATGCCGTGTCCTCGACCAGCGCGAGCGTCGATTACTCGGTTCTTTTGTTTTAGTAATTGTAAGAATTAGGGTTCGTTATCGTTATTATTAGGGTTATTTATAATATTTTTCGTTAATATTTTAATTTTTTTAAATTTAATTTCTATTATTAATTATTTCATTTAAAAAACAACGTATACTACGTTACATGAAGTGCAAAAAATAATACAGAACACAAAAGGTACATACTACTGTAAGTTATTTATAGAATGTAAAAATAAACCAATCAAGATGTGGTCACTTATTAAAAACCTGTCAAATAATAAAAACAAAACTTAGGTAGAATAACGGACATATCGGAAATAATTCCTTCTCCCCCGGACCTCGATATTGAAGAGACGTGTACAAGAAAGTGTCACATTAATTTATTTATTTTTTATTTCCTAAAAATATTAAATTCAATCGTGAATATTAGGAGTGCATAAGTGAAGAAGAGGTCTCGATCTACTGTCGCATTAACACATCTGCTGCAAATGCTACGTGAGTAAAAGAGACATTATCAATTATTAGTAAGCTACGCTACCGCTTCATTGACTACGCTTGCTCAAGTGAAAGGGACTGCACGCTACACCAACACTCCAAGCCTGATACACCTGTACGCGTGAGAAAGAGACCAATCTCGTAGCAAGCTACGCTATTCCGCTACGCCGGCTACGTCATGTAGTGCATCGATACTGGATACCAAGGTCTTGAATTTTATGATCGCCTGGTACTTTGATCGCGGCTACGTAAGTCTAAGACGGCGCTCGCGTCGCATGCTGCAGCGGTATTTACTACGAAGAATTTCTTCGTATTTATGATCGCCTGGTACTGCGCTCTTATAACACCGATGGCAGAAAACCTTAATTACGCATGAATAAATCACAATTGTTAAATAAACTTCTTGTATTGTGGAACTCAGATTTAAATTATACAAAATGCCTCTCAATCGTACACCGCCTCCTACCACTCCACCTGCTGAGCCCTCGCTGAATACTTTGGTGCAAAATATCGCGCACGCTGAAGTAGAGATAAATTCGCTTCGACATCACGGGTCGCTGCCGGATATCCCTTCGCTAACGGCGAAGACTAAAGAATTTAAAAAAAGGAAACTTGAGTGCGAGACTACAGGCACTTTTAATCAAATAGAAAATATGTTTAGTTCGTTCTCTAAAAACCAGGAAAAATATTTTCAAGAATTTCAGTCTTCTATAAATTTTCTTAAAGAACAGAATATCGAATTGAATAAGAGTATGGAGGTTATGTCGAAAAAATACGATGATTTCATTCAGAGGATCTCATGCTTGGAAATGGAAAGAAAGGAAGACAAAAGAACTATCCAATTCTTGGAAGAGAAATTAGAAAACCTAGAGAGAAAGTCAGGACTAGCTAGCGTGGAAATTCGAAATGTACCAAAATCAAATAATGAGTCAAAAGAAAACCTATGTGGTCTTGTAATGCAACTGGGAAAAGCTTTGGATGTAAATATAAATGAGTTCTGTATTAAGGATATTTACAGAATCAAAAATAAGGAATCGACAAATCCAGTCATAGTTCAATTTACCACTGTTCTAAAAAAGGAAAAGCTACTAAATAACGTAAAAAGATTTAATAAAAATAAAAAAAATAATGAAAAACTAAACACCTCGCACTTACAACTAAAAGAGCCACCTAAACCGATTTATGTGTCCGAAACGTTAACGTTCAAAGCTCAAAAGCTTTTCTATCTAGCAAGAAACTTTCAAAAAAATTATAAATACGCCTTTTGTTGGACCACACATGGAATTATTTTTTTACGTAAGACCGAGAGCTCACCGCAGATCAGGATTAATTCGGAAGCCGACATTGAAAAATTAAGGAAGACCGAATGACTAGTACGGGTAATTCTTAATATAATTCTCTCAAAATCACAGATGCATGTCTTAATACTTTCTGTGCTATTGTTTAATTGCTTTATTATGTTGTTATTTGTAGAAACTTATTCCTTAAATCTAACAAGTAATTTTAAAAAAATATTTCCATATTTACACACATATCTATACACGATTCATACACACCACTCACACAATTTCCCACCAAGACCTTTTAAAAAACCCACAATCCCACTTAACTTTATCACAACAATCTATCTGAATTACATTATTGAATTTAAAATATATTATCTTAATTATTTACATTATACAATGAGCATATTTAATAATAGTAGATTTACGAGTAAAAACATATATTTGAGACAGATATTTATTTTAATTAAATCTTAGTACAACTATGAATGTATCAGAAGACATTGATAAAATTTCTGTAGCAACTTCATTAACATGTGACATAGTTGATTGTAACCAACATATAAAACCTACGTCGTCTTTATTTTTAAACTTAATTACACAGAATATACGTAGTGTTAACTGTAATATGCCTGGTTTTGAAATCCTACTTAGTCAATTGCAAGTTGACTTTGATATTATAGTTCTAACAGAATGCTGGCTCCAAAAATCATTTCAAATTCCTACATTAAGTGGTTATCATAGCTACTCAACATCAAATAATAAAATTCAGAATGATGGAGTTGTGTTATACATAAAAAATGAGATGTTTGCTACAGTAAGCGAGCCACATATAAATGAAGCAAATTGCTTAGTTGCAAATCTTGGTAGTGAAACAGCTGTTATAGCATTGTACAGGTCCCCATCATACCGAGACATTGACCCTTTTTTACAAACGTTGGAGAACATTTTGTTAAGCGTAAAAAAAATTAAAAACGTCATTGTGGTAGGGGATATGAATATAGCCATTAATGAAGTAAAGAGAGACTGCAATGGGGATAAATATTTAACAGTTCTTGCATCTCATGGTCTTTTACCGGCTCACGAACACATAACTCGAACAGAAACGGGAACATGTCTTGATCATATTTTTCTTAAAACCCGGAACTCAGCTGTTACAATAGTCCCTACATCATCACTTACAGATCATCATCCTGTCTTATTGAGTATGTACTTAAAATTGCATCGAAGTAATGCAGCAACTATCACGTCAAAACTCAATATGAAAAAGTTTGAACAAGACCTACTAAAAATCAATTTTGACAAAATTTATTCTTCTGATAATCCAAATTTTTCGATGAACTACTTAATAAAATCATTAAGTTCAGCTATTAAAACTAATACTGAGATAAAAACCTTTTCAAGAAGAAAAAAGATTATTAAACCTTGGATTACGCCTGGCTTACTACGGTGCATACAAAATAGGGATAAGTTACATAAAAAATATAGGCTATCACCCGAAAATGAAATTATTAAAATAACTTATAATCGTTACAGAAATTTTTGCAACAAAATCCTTAAAAATGTTAAAATTGCTTACAATAAAAGTCAAATAATAAGTGCTCAAAATGATAAAAAGAAATTATGGAATGTTATAAAAAATATAGCTCATTGTAATACTGTACAAGATTATCCTAAAGAATTACTAACTTGTGACAGTACCCCTCAATTATCTTTGAATAAAATCAATAATTATTTCATTAATGTAGGTAAATTACTAGCTGAAAATCTTCAAAATTTTAATAATACCATTTTGAATATAAATAAGGATACAAATAAAGCAATAATCGATAAATCACAAGCTAGATGTTTTGTACTTTTAAATACCGACGAAAGGGAAGTGGAACGTCTTATTCTTGGCCTAAAAAATAATTGTGCGGTGGGTTCTGATAAAATATCAAACAAAATCTTAAAATTACATGTAAACGTTCTGGTTCCTCCACTTACACACATTTTCAATACTTGCTTGGAAAAAGGTATATTTCCGATAGATTTAAAAAAGTCTGAGGTAAGACCAATACATAAAGGTGGAGATAGATATGTAATTAGTAATTACAGGCCTATCTCTATCTTACCAGCCCTATCGAAAATTATGGAAAAAATGCTAAATGCGAGATTGATCAATTACCTTGAAAATAGTTCATTAATATCGCAAAATCAGTATGGCTTTCGTCGTGGTAAATCCACCGAAGATGCGGTAAATGAGTTTAACAATTTCATTAGTTCTAATTTAGACCGCGGTAAAAAATGTTTGGTAATTTTCATCGATTTAGCCAAGGCTTTCGATACTATTTCAGTCAATCTACTTTTAAGCAAGCTCGAAAAACTGGGTATAAGAGGAAATCAATTACAACTTTTTGAAAGCTACCTAAGTGAACGTTATCAATGTGTAAGGCTAGGAACTCATGTAAGCACTGACCTGTTGACTGAATATGGCGTACCTCAAGGGAGCATCCTAGGTCCGACCTTATTTCTGACATATATTAACGAACTCACAGAGCTAAAGTTGCCAAATGGCAAAATACTGTCATACGCAGACGATACCGCCTTACTTTTTGCAGCTGACTCGTGGGATGAAGTTTTCTCAGCTGCACAAACTGGTTTTAATTTGGTTAAAGATTGGCTTCAACAGAATATACTGACCATCAACATAGAGAAAACAAAATATATAACCTTTTCAATCCGTAAACAAAAAGGTTTTGGATCAAAATACTGCTTGAAGTCACATGAATGTAAGAATATTGTAGACAGTTTAGTTGCATGTCCATGTAAAAAAATTGAAAAGGTACATACGATAAAATATTTAGGAGTCACTATAGATGAAAACCTTAGTTATAAACAACACATAAAATCATTATCAAGTAGAGTACGAAAATTAATATACTTGTTTAAGAATCTTAGACATATAGCCGAGCCAAAACTTCTCAAAGAGATTTATTATGCCCTATGTCAATCATTACTTAGTTACTGCATCTCGGCATGGGGTGGGGTTCCAAAAAATACGTTAAAGACATTAGAAGTAGCTCAACGTGCCATACTAAAGGTCAGTATGTGCAAACCTATGTTATTCTCTACTACTAAACTTTACGACCTATGTAAAGTCCTTACAGTTAGACAGCTATTTGTTTTGAGTATCGTGTTGAAGCAGCATCGAAAGTCAGATTTTGTACCCGAAAGATTACTTCAACGAAGAAAAGATAATGTGTGCAGGTGGGAACTACAATTTAGCACTATATTTATAAGAAGATTTTATTCTTTTATAGGTCCTTATCTTTACAATAAATTAAATAAAATACTAAATTTGTATCCGTTAAACAGTACATCATGCAAAAGGGTAGTACAAGATTTTCTACTTGAACTTTCATATGGTGAGACTGAGGCGCTTTTAAAGGTGGACAGCTAAAACACACACGCGCACGCACACACACACACACACACACACACACACACACACACACACACACACACACCACACACACATACAAAATGTCTTTGATTGTATTGGAAATAAAATATTTATAGATATATTTTTTACTATATTATAAATAATATATTTAAAATATCTTATAATCTAATCAAATCAATTTAAAGTAAGAAGCACGGTAACAATGTTAAAAATAGTAATATAGGTGGGAGTGGCGCTGATGCCGAAATACAGTTAAATCTAGTTCGGTATGCAGATGATCATATAAGATTGTAATGTACATGTTATTGTGTCTCAATAAAGAATTTGAATTTGAATGTTATCAATTCAATAATCATTATGCAAATATTGGATGTATTTTAGCTAACGATATTCCCCCTAAGTATCATAAGAATGCACCACATACTTTTTTGTATAACAATTTGCCTACACCATTCACACAAGTACTGGATGACCTAAATTTGACAACAATCGATAAAGTAAACAAAATAATAAGTAATATTAATTCAATTACAAGTACTGGTATGGATGGTATCAACCCTAATGCTCTTAAATGTTTTAAAGATTTAATAATAGATGATCTCACAAAATCCATTAACAAATGCCTACAAACTGGGAGTTTCCCAGAGTCTTTGAAAATTGCCAAAGTAACACCTATGTATTATTCCTTTCTTATATTAATAGTATCAAAGAAATGGAAGTAAAGAGCGAAATAAGCTTATACTCAGATAAAACATGTCTATTTTATTTTGGAAACAATATCACGTCAATAATTAGACACGCAAAATCTGACTGAAATCTTCTATACGACTAGTTTCAATTCAATCTACTTACTATGAATATAGACAAAACCAATTACATGACTTTTAATTCTAAAAATTAAAAAAAAAATGCAGACTTCCACCTCTTAAAATAAACCCCTAACCCAAGTTAAAACAGAAAAATATATAGGTGTTACGTTGGACAGTCACCTTTCCTTGAAACCTCAAATGGGGCGGTGCCTCAGAGGTGTCTTTGAGTACTGTCCTCATAACAATAATACTTTCAAAATAAGCAACATGGGTTACTTACGTAAAGACTGATGAAATACACCGGCGATACCTTTTGAATTCCTGACCGCGTTAAGTGAATAAAAAAAAATAGTAGTCTCAGTTTTCAATAATTTTAATTATTATTGTTCGGTGACGGTCAGTCAGGCCGAGCGAACGCAAAATTGAAGCTTTGTTTAAGTTGCCAAACTCTGTATAGCTTGAACCCTACTTGCTAGTCAGTATTATTTATCTACACTTGTCCTTCATATTAAATCACTACTTACTTTGAACTAAATTTTAATTCAAATCGTGATTATTCGTCTTTTATAAACTACCCTCCTCTACCTTTCTATTTTAGATTAATTGAACCAACTTGACTTTTGACTGCTACCCACCGAATTAGTCTTGAATTGTAAAAGCGGCTATTTTTCTAGTTCAAAACTATTTTTCTAATTGATTAAAATGTTAGTTTTTGTATTGTTGACGGAAGCTGTCCCTATAGCGCACTGCCTGGTCCGCAAGCAATAGTTAGAATAATTATGCTCAGCAGTATTAACTACTACCGGTTAAGAACTTTCAAATTATTTCCTTACCAAATTTCTCTCACGCACACACGCACAAATAAAAGTAAAAAAAAACCAACAACAATAAATAAATAAAAGATGCTATTGGCGTATAGAGCCGTACAATAGCCACAATAATTAAAGATGCCATTTAATGAGGCACTATAAATAATTCTGTCCAAAAAAAGAAAATGGTCCCCTGTGTACCACGGTGTAGTAGGGCCGCCCAGAGCACAGCATCGTCCTTTCATTTCTTCCCTTAGGACCTCTGTTCTAAAACAGCATCGACCTCTCACCAACCTATTCTTCTCTTTACACTAGTACTGTTTTTAATTTTTATTGAGCAGTCATTACATAACACAACCAACTGTTGTCACGTGTAGTGAGCAGTTGTACTAAAGACAAAAAATGAAAAAAAAAAGCTTTAATCACACAATTACTGTGCTTATTGGAAATAATTTCAAGGTCTGGAAGTATTTACATACGCAATTTTTTATGGTTAAATGTAATGGGGGTACGGGAGCGATGCAGAGCACGCATCGCATTGCAGAATGGCCGTGTAGGGGTATAGTTGGGGTAGGATAATAGTGAAGGCCGTGTCGGGCTATAATTAGAGTGGGATAATGATAAAGAGAATTAATTGTCACTTCCGTCGCGATTTTTATATTCAAAGATTTTTGACAGCCTCAAACGAGTAAAAGATATTAATCGCGACGCCAGCGCCATATTTCCTGGTTCTTGATTTACTTCCGATAATAATAAAGAAAATTAATCATCACTTATGTCACGTCATTTTGGTGTTCAACGATTTTTAACAGTCTCAAACGAGTAAAAGATTATCGATTAATCGGGACGCCAGCGCCATACTTCCTTTTTGTTGATTTACTTTGGATAATAATAAAGAAAGTTAATCATCGCTTCCGTCGCGTCATTTTAATATTCAACGATTTTTGACAGTCTCAAACGAGTAAAAGATTATCGATTGACCGGGATGCCAGCGCCCTATTTCCGTTTTGTTGATTTACTTCTCCCCACTAGTGGAGGGGCGTTGCTGCCATTGTCTAGTCCCTTTATATTCCCCGACTGACGCAGTACACTTTAGTCCCTCGACAAGTCTCTTTGAATGAACATCACTTGGAGTTGAAGTGTAACAAATAGTGTGTCGCATCACGGATATCGGACTAAGGATCATGTGAGTTCTTACGTCTAATTTATTATGAGTCCCTACATTGTATTTAGATGTGTTAACACAACCTTAGGTTAGGTTTATGTTAGGTTAGCCTTAGATTAGGTTTATGTTAGGTTAGCCTTAGGTTAGGTTTATGTTAGGTCAGGTTAGCCTTATGTTATCCTAACCTCAGACAAACAGTGAGACCAGGCAGTGGAGGTGGGTGTTATGATCATTTAAAGGAGCTCCTTAAGCCTACACCTTGGTCACAAGTCCAAGGCACTGCTTGGGTTCCTGTTCAAAAACTACAGAATCGTGATATTCGATCACTTAATTTATTAAAACCGGCTCTCTTTCTTTTATTCGATTAATTCGTTCATCCAAATTGTCTCTGTTCTGACATATGTTAAACATGTACACAACAATCACCAATCTAAATAAAAAAGAATCATAAAATATATTGCAAACAATTTATTATAAAAATTTACATAATATCCAATCAATGTTTATAAATAAGCAAGTGTAAATAATTGTTAAAATATTATTTTTAATGAATACCTCCATAAGATTTCCAGTGGTTTGAGTTAGCTTCGGAATAATCTTTAAATTTGATAGCTTTTCTTTCACAAAGTTGCAGTTTTCACGTTTTTTTCTTCCACCTAAGCAACCTTTCCCTATCATAATGAGCTGTAAAAGTTCATATCTCCTCGAAAAGTTGCCGGTTTTGGTTGACGCGTCGCAGACGTTCTACATTCGATATTGAGTCCTCCTGAGAAAGAATATTGAGAGATCGTTATGAGTCTAAGGGGTAGCTATTTCAATGCGAGACCGAGTCATTACCTCCTGTTTACAGCTTCAGGTGTGATGGATGACGAAATTTTAGAATTTTAGAGTGCATGGCGTGCCAGGCATAATAACCACCAGCCAAAGATTGGTTTAATTATTGGCACTACCAATCAGCTCAAATTCCCAGTAACTTGAGGTTTTCCAAATACAAAATTCTTAATATATCAATTTTTACCATGAAATATATTATTTTGGTAGAGCGGCTAAAGTTGCAGCGATCATGGGAACAGTATCGCGTGCTGCGAGGAGGCGCCTGCTGCGCAGAGGTCGGTGCGGCTTGCGGGGAGTGTGCGGCCAGCAGCGCGGCGCCGGGTGCTGGGGCGGCTGGAGGCAGCGCGTCGCCGAGGCGCGTGCCGCAGCCTCCGCAGCCGCCGCCCGGCCCGCGCGCCCCTCAAGCGGACAGAGACCACTTCGCATTCACCAAGGTAGCAGCCATGCGAGCTTGTCTGTTCGTTTCGTATCTATATCAAGTAATAATGTTTACGAAGCCGTTCGCTGTTTGCGAGCAGGCGGCGATGGGCGCGCTGGGGTTCAGCGCTGGACAGTGTGGCGCCGTGCTGCGGCTACTGGCCTTCCTGCTGAAACTCGGCAACGTGCAGTTCGAGCCGCAGCACAACATCGACGGCTCCATCGGTTCGCGGCTGCACCACGAGTACGGTGAGATTGTTTTGGCAATACAGACTAATATATTATTGTATATTAATCGACGTTTAATTATCTATGTATTACTATGTAAAATATTAAAGTGTTCAATGAAAATGTTTTAATTTAATTTGGGTTATTAAAATAAAATTAGTTCATCATGATTTATTCAACCTACTTACATATATCCAAACATACAAACTATCAATTCAATTCATTTTGTTAGTACTCAACTTAATTTTATATAATAAGTTTCAAATTAAAATACGTGAAATCATTTTCTCGCCAATTCATTAGAAATGAAAGTAATCGAAATATTCACGGTCAGTATTTTCATTTATTCTCACTGTCTACAACCTTCATTGATGCTATATTAATTATGGGTGGCGACGGCTTGTTTATGCTAAGGCTCTTATAAATTTAATAAAAAAACAATCTTATTTTATACTACTATTTTTATATTAATTAAAATTAAACTAAGTAGCGTATTTTTATATGATAATGAAACTAAAATTAAAAAATTAAAGTTAAAACATAAGTAAAAACTAAGAAACTAACAATACTTAAAAAGAAAAACAAAAAAAAAATTATGTATTTGAATACTATATAAACACAATAGTTATTATTATATTTTATCTATTAGGTAACCTTTGATACTTTTACGAAACGAGGTAATTAAGTCAAAGTAAATAAATATCGACAGAGATGTCTTTACTTATGTTTTTATATTTAGTAACCAATCTATTTATTGGTGCTTGTTGGGCTAGCACGGAATTAGTTTGTAAATTCGTAAATAACTTATATCTGCTAGGTCTTGTTAATCTTGTAGGAACTGTAATTTGTAACAAGGACAAGAGCTTAAGGCAATCTACCAAATTATTAGCGACTTTGTACAAGAACAAACTATCTAACAACTATTTCCTATTATAATAGGAAAAAGTTTCTTCGCATTTTTTACGAAAATTCAAAACATATTTTAAAATAGTTAATTTACATTTAACTAAAGTATGTAGGTACCATTTTGTTCGATAACTTTTAGCCATCTTGTAGGTAGGGACATGATCCCATTGTTATAGAAATTTTGGGGCTTCTGATCAAAAAACCGTGACAAGTAGTTTTGGCAGTCCTCTCGTGATGTCAACCTGACATTGCCTAAAGAATTCTGAAGAGACCGAAACAGGTGGAAATCTGAAGGTGCAAGGTCAGGACTATACGGCGGATGCATTAACACCTCCCAATCAAACTCTTTTAATTTTTGCTGAGTAGCTAAACATGTGTGAGGTCTAGCGTTATCATGATAAAAAACCACACTTCTTCTATTGATTAATTCCGGCCGCTTTCTCTCAACTTCTTGCTTTAATCTCATCAGTTGTTCGCAGTAGAATTCAGAATCGATGGTCCTGCCTGGTGGTAACAGCTCATAATGAATAATGCCCTTCCAATCCCACCACACACACAGTATCACCTTGTTGCCACAGTGTGAAGCCTGGCCGGCCTTTGACCACGACCTTTTTCGCGTTCTTGTCGTACGTGATCCACTTTTCATCACCAGTTATCAACTTCTTCAAAAATGGTTCGGTTTCATTACGTCGTAATAAAAAATCACAAATAAGTACACGGTTTATTTCAGTGAGCTCGTGAGGTACCCAAATATCGAGCTTTTTTGTGTTCCCAGTTTTTTCAAATGCGCCAAAACTGTTTTGTGGTCAATTCCAAGTTCTTCCTTCTTCCCAGCTATATCGTAACTACTGATATGCCGATCTTGCTTCACTTTTTCAAAAATGGCATCCATTTTACCCGTAATAGGGCGACCGAAAACGCTTAAACCAAATTTATGCTACTCTCACAGACACTGTACTAGGTCCATAAACATCGCAATTTTTTTTCGCCGCTTGAGTTGCATTTTACCTTTTTTGTAGTAAAATTTTAAAATTGTATCGAATTTCTTCATTAGATTCACTCATCTTCACAGTACGAAAAACAAATAAATATCACACATTTTCCTAATTTGAATTTGGAATCTTTTTTAATATGTCAACTTTTAATGATACCAAAACCAGGCAGATACAAATAGTATAGCCAAAGAGATTTTATTACAAGTTCATACATACCATAATACTAAAAGACTTTCCCCAACCTATTATAATGAATCCATATTAAAGAATTTAAGCCTTTCGTTATAAGAATTAAGGTTTTTACCCAAGCGATGTTGGTATGAGGGATGCCACATAAACCTTTTCTGAACTCGTTCGATTCTTTTAATGTAGATATCGTAGTAAGGATTCCATACAACACTGCAGTATTCGAGACCACTGTGGACAATGGAATTGTAAACAGCTATTTTAGATTTTTTTTCTTTTAATAAAATAGGAAGGCAAACGAACAGTCGGGTTACATGGTGTTAAGTAATCACCGCTGCCCACGGACTCCTGCAACAATTGGGAAATTACAGGAGCGTTGCCGGCCTTTAAAGTGGAGATATACGCGAGTTTTGAAGGTCCCCATGTCGTAATGTTCCGGATATACCGCCGAAGGTAGATCATTCCATAAGTTGATTGAGCGTGGAATAAAAGTTCTAGAAAAACGCACTGTTGAGGCACGCCACACATGGAAAAGCTTCTAGGAACACTCCCCGTGATATATGCGATAAGAGGACGCACAATGAAGATACGTCTCTACGGAGTGCCAGGGGGTCCAGCCGTGAATGCAACACCGGGTCCCCGACAATCCGAGCAGCTCTTCGTTGAATGCGATCAAAGGGTTCAAGCTGATACTTAGGTGCACCAGCCCAGAGATCAGAACAGTACTCCATATGCGGCCGAACCTGCGCTTTATATAGCGCCAGTCGGTGCTGGGGCGTGAAGTACTGTCTGGCTCGGCTGATCACACCTAGTTTTTTGGAGGCCAGCTTGGCCTTGTTTGCCAAATGATCGCGAAACTGACAGTCACTCGAAATATCGAGGCCCAATATTGCAATACTAGAGATACGTCGAATGGGTTTTTTTAAATGGTAAACGCGCTTCAGGGTGTTGACCTGGACTAAATTAGATTTAGCCCATTGCGAAACGTCCCCCAAAGAGATGTTAATAGAAGACACAAGTTTAATTCGGCTCTCATCGACGCTTTCTCGTGAGAGTCCTGCTCGGCCGGTATAAACGGCGTCCACCGTACTGTCATCCGCATAGCAATGAATGTCAGGATGGCTTTATTGACTGTTATCAATATGCAGATTAAATCTCAAATGGTCAAGCTGTACTCCTAAATCGCGGATCGAGAAAGTCTCTTTTAAAACTACGCCTTTAATAGTGTACTGAGCCGGGACAAAGGATTTCTTTTTACTAAATCGTACCACTGAGCATTTATCTATATTCATTAATTCCACACCAGTTATCGAGGCGATCGATGTCTTCCTGCAGCTTAGCAACATCAGATGCATCGTTAATAGCTTTTATAATCTTCATGTCATCCGCAAATAGATAATACCCAGAGTTGCAAAAACGTTTATCGTTGATAAATATATTAAACAAAAGAGGCCCTAAGTGGGAACCTTGTGGAACGCCGGAAGGAGCTAGAAACAAGTCCGATTCATAGCCATTAATTAAAACTTAACATTTGCGGTCACCGAGGTATGACATAAACCAAGTAAGTAAGGAACCAGAGACGCCAAAACTTTCTAACTTTTGGATTAAAACGTCATGTCTTACCCTATCGAAGACTTTACTAAAATCTGTGTAGATAATATCCACGCAAGATTTGTTATCAATGCAAGAGATTACGTCATAAGTGATGCAACAAGATTCGACGTGGTAGATCTAGATTTCATAAAGCCGTGTTGTTGAGGTAAGATCAATTGTTTGAAGTACCAAATGACAGCAGGACAAAGAAGCTTTTCGAATAATTTAGCAAATATGGGTAAAATTGATATAGGCCTATATTTTAAAATTAGTCTTTTGATCCCGACTTGTGGATAGTAACAACTCGGGATTCCTTCCAGTAAGACGGAAATACACCTGTAGAAAGAGATTTGTTGAAAATAATGTGTAATGGAGTAACCAAGGCTGGTGCACTGTAAAATACAAATATGGCGGGTATTCCATCACAACCTGCTCCTTTATTACGGTCAAGTCTTTTAAACGCGTTGAAAATAAAATTAGATGTAATAAAGACTTCAGTAGATCTTATTGTAGCTTGACAGGTTAGCTGTTTTAAATGACGAACTAAAATGCTTGGAGAAAAGATGGCATATTCTACTACCAATAGTAGGTACCGCGTTTTCAAGAGACATTTGAGCTGGGTAGTTGGATGATCAATTACTCTTTAGCTTAAGAAAGGACCAAAACAATTTAGGGTTAGAAGAAATCATGGATTCTAATTGTGTGATATAATTATTGTAACATTTGATAGACAACCTATTATGTCTTTCTTTAAGTATATCAAATGATATCTTATCTCGAGAATTGTCGTTGAATTTGCGGAATTTCAATCGATATTTGAATTTTTCTCGAATTACAGTAATAAGATTAAAAGAGAACCATACAGGATATTTTTTAGATCTAGCCCTAGATATGGGTACATGTTTAATAATTATTTCACGAAGAATATTATAAGTTAATAATAAACTGATAAATACCCGGATAAAAATGAACTAAGTATAGTTAAGAAATATACATATATACACAAATCAGTTTATAAATGTCAAATGTCAATATGATCCGAATCATCCTCGTTTAGCTAGAAGATAATGGTCTTTAACGGATTTCTTAAAAATGCTAAGAGACTTTGATAGTCTTATGCTTAAGGGTAGATCATTCCAAAGTGTTATTGCCTGAACTGTGAACGAATCTGAATACATTTAATTCAAATTCAAAAATCAGTGTTTTCCGTCTGGTTCCCCAGAACAAAAGGTAATTGGTAGTAAAAACACGTTCGTTTTTGGTGTGTAGAGCTACGTGAGGCGTGCGGACTGGTGGGCGTGGACGCCGATGCGCTGGTGCTGGCGCTGGGTGCAGCTCCGCCGCTTGCGCCCCACGACGACGTCGCAGCGCACGGTACGCTTCTGGAAAACGTTAATGTTTTTTTCAATATCATTTTTTATTTACTTTAGTTATACTGTTTTAAACGTTAACATGTATTTGTTAAAAATGTGTGATCAATATTTATATTCTGAAAGTTTTACCTTAATGTGTTGTCATATTACAGACGGCGCGTGCTCCACGGAGGAAGAGTGCAGCTCGTCAGCGGGATCTGAGGTGGAAGGCGCGGGAGCAGAGTGGGCGCGCGCGCTTCGAGACCGTCTACTGTGTGCGCTCTACTCGCGACTGTTCACTTGGCTAGTCAACGCCGTCAATGAAGCCATCAAGGTAGTCATCTACTAGGCCTATTCGCCTCAATATGTCAATGATAGAAGAGTGCAGTGTTGATCGTAGGAAATGTTGCAGCCGGCGGTGGTCGGAGCGCGGCGGTCGTTAGGCATCCTCGACGTATACGGGCTGGAGGCGCTGACGCACAACGGGCTGGAGCGACTGCTCATTAATTACGCGGCGGAGCGGGTGCAAGCCGCCGTCACCGCGGCCACGCTGCGCCGCGAGCAGGACGAGTACGCGCGCGAGGGCCTGTCTTGGGCGCCGCTGCTCTATGCCGACCACGAGCTCTACGCGGACCTGCTGGATGCGGTCAGCTATCATGTAGTTTGTTAGATACGAATATATCATTTGCCATAGCTGTAAAAATGGACTCTATACTGGGATCATATTTCTTAAAATATTTATTTCAAATATTCGTTTATTTTACACCTCAAGTAACAGCATATTGAGGATTGTAATAATTTAAACATTAATATAATTTTAAGTCAACTGTGTAATTTAAGTATCACACGGGTTTTCTTTCTCCTCTGTGCACGGTCTTCTTGGACCCCTGCTAGATTTTAGAAATATTTTTTCGGTAATTCTTACTATCCTGATTTTATATCTGAAATATAGCGAAACGCAACGAATCGCTTGCGCAGTAGATGCAAGGGACAGACATTAATTAATTGAAAGAAAAAACCTTTCTGAAATAAATAGCGAGACAACCAATCACGAAATATACGATAAACATGAACACTTGCAAGCATTTGAAGCAACAGAAAAAAATCTATAATTTTTGTGGAAAGTGAAAAAAACCAAGCATTATGAGGGGAATCAGCTTGCATAGAGTGACGGGATCGCAATTGCTAGAATTGGGGTCAGCAATTCTATTGTAGCGTTGTCGCATGGTGGTCAATGACACCGTCCGTCCTCGCGTTACACCGATATGTAACTAATTAGTCGAAAGTGTTTATAATCAAGAAAGAAAGAAACGTTTATTTGGCAAATAACACAACAACTACTGAGGTAGGGCACAGCAGGAAATTTCCTGCTCAAATTTGGAGCAGCCCGACTGGGGTAGTACCTCGACCTTACAGAAGATCACAGCTAAATAACACTACTCTAAAGCAGTGTTGTGTTCCTGTTGGTGAGTAAGGTGACCAGAGCTCCTGGGGGGAATTGGGGATAGGGTCGGCAACGCGCTTGCGATGCTTCTGGTGTTGCAGACGTCTATAAGCTACGGTAATCGCTTACCATCAGGTGAGCCGTACGCTTGTTTGCCGACCTAGTTACATAAAAAAAAAAAAAAAACTTATTAAAATTTTGACAACTTCTTATAAATAAATATTTATATAAAAGCTAAATAAAATAATAAATAAAAAAAATAACTTCAAGCAACTAAACTAATTAAAGTCTTTTTCCATGTTACCAAAATGGTCTTCACTCCGAATTTTCTTATTCTGTCTAGGCAGAATCAGCGCTGGTCTTCCGTAAGGCCAGTTTGATGTTTGGACGGATAATAGACGGATTTATGTCTTTTTAATATAATCTTATATATAAAAATGAATCCCTATTTCCCTTGGTCACGGCACCACGCCTAAACGGCTGGACCAATCTCGCTAATTCTTTTTTTGTTGCGTTTGTTATTGTCAGGAGAAGGTTCAGAAAAAATTAAAAAGTTGCGCAAAAAATTAGAAAATTTAAAAAAACTTAACAACCATATGAACTTTTCTAATGTAAGCTTTTAACAGCCTATTCAAATTCAGTGTTCATAGTTAAGACAGGACAACGGCTGTCGGGTCAGCTAGTTATATATAAAAATCAAGAAAAAAAAGTAATTTCACTTTTGGGGTAAGATCCCAAGTATGTCGGATTATAAACGACCGGTAACCGGGTGAAAATGATATTAAATTAAAAAAAAAAATTGTTTCCGTACGTATACTAATAGGGTTGCCATAAAAAATATGGTCAAGGCTATAATTAATTAAAATCTAAAAAATATTTTTTCTTCAAATTTCACTAAATTAAACACCGAAGTTTAAAACATGTACAACGTGTCTCAGCTAGAACTCTTATTTTTCTAACTCGGGACCGCATGCTTACAATTTCACAAGTTCTATACTTGAAGGAACATTACTTGTAGACACTAATGTGACACTGACAGTTTTTTTTATAAATTAGGTTAAAACACGAAAATAATTTCCCCCCCAAAGGACGTATGTCCTTTCATATATTGGGAAGTTTGCAAAGTTTGGTGATAGGTCTTGTTAAGTAGCGGTCCGAACGTCATACGTTCTTGTATGTTTGTCTTATCATGGATATTTCTTTATTATCCTCCCTAGCAACCATTTCCTTGGAGGATACCGTGTATCTTTAATTAGAACCAAATCTCCAACACCTATTTCCTTCTGTAAATCCGTCCATTTTGTTCTTTGTTGGAGACGAGACATGTTTTCAGTTTGCCACTTTCGCCAGAAAACTTGAGCCATCTTCTGAACCAACTGCCATCGTAATAAAGAATGCATATTTATATTGGTGTAATCTCGTTCTGGAATCATTAATAGTAGTTCTCCTACTAAAAAATGTGCTGGTGTCAGGGCTTGAAAATCTTCTGGATTATCGCTTATCGGTGACAAGGATCTAGAATTAAGGCATGCCTCGATCTGATATAGCAAAATACTTAGTTCTTCGTACGTGAGTGTGCTGTCTCCAATGGGCCGTTCAAGTGATATTTGACAGACTTGTCGCCTGCCTCCCACAGGCCTCCAAAATGCGGCGCAGCTGGTGGAATTGATGGAATATATGGTTTAAATTAATATACCATATATTTTTGCAGAGTTTATTTAACAGTATTAAATAGCAATACATGCAACGACCAACATTGACACATAAAAAAACACTCGAACAGTAATAATATTTTCGAATATATAAAATGCTAATTTATTTTTAAAAACGTTTTGGTTTATTGTAGATACTCATTTCTAACACCTGCACTTAAACCAAAACGTTATACAACCATCACTGCTAAATAACATATGAACCACAAAATAGCCTTTCAATCAAATAGCCCTCAAATTTTACTGTTTTTTAAATCTATCGAATTTATCTTTCGCCAAGGCTTTCGTGAGAATATCTGCAGTCATTTTATCAGTTCAGTCGGTAGATAACTTAATTTAACTAAATTTTTACAAACTATATCTCTGATAAAATGATGCCTCATATCTATATGTTTAGTGCCAGCATGAAACATAGAAATCATACATAACTTTTGCGCCGACTGATTATCATTATACAACGTAATAATACAATCTATATTTAAACATTCCTTAAAAAAAGTACGCATGAACAATGCTTCCTTACATGCATCAGAAAGTGCCATATATTCAGCTTCTGTACTAGACAGAGCAAGAGTTCTTTGTTTTCGACTTTCCCAGGAGACTACCGAACTACCAATCTTGAATACGTAGCCCGTACTACCTGACACGATGCCCAGTCAGCGTCGACATATCCACTGACCTCCGATACCGATAGTTAATTGTACCTTTCAAATACCTTAATACACGTTTCGCAGCTTTCCAATGAGTTTCAGAGTAACATCCATTAAATTAACTTAAATAACTCACTGCATGAGCGATGTTCGGCCTAGTACATACTGCAAGATACATAAGGTGACCAATAAGATTTCTATACTCATAGTTTTCAGATTTCTTATCTGCCTTATCAAGCTTCGTACCAGCTTCCATCGGTGTTCTTATCGGCTTACACTCCTCTAATTTAAATCTGATTATTATATAATATTACTATAAGCTATCAGAATTGGATTAACATAAAAAAAATACACGTGACATAAACGTTACACGTACAAATTGAGAGGAGGTCCGCTCCGCACAAAATCTCGAACAAGAATGCCGGTCGAATGCTTATATACCCTCTTTGTTATTTTTTAATTCGTCAGTCTTCTAAAAGATGCATAAGGAAACGTTAAAAACATTGATGTCTTAAAAATCGATTCTTATTCGTTTCATCTCCCAAACCAAACACAGTCTTCCAACATTACATATATAATCAGACTGATCTAATGTAATACTTCCTTTATTTTTACTAATTTTCATTCCCAAGAACTCATTAACTTTTACAAGATCTTTCATCACAAACTCTTTCATTAATTGTTCTTCTTTTAATTTCAATATATCTTGGTTACATGACGTAAATAATAATATATCGTCAACATATACAGCGATAATGGTGAGCTTTTCATGAAGATTTCTGAAATAAACGCATGGCTCCATAGAAGATTTTTTGAAAGACATTTTCTCTGTCAGAACTCCGTTTATCTTGTCATACCAGCATTTTGCAGCTTGTTTTAACCCATAGATGGATTTGTTTAATTTATACACCTTATTCTCCTTCCCCTTTATAACAAATCCTTCTGGTTGTTTCATGTACACATGTTCATTAAGCTCTCCATTCAAAAAAGATGTCTTGACATCTAATTGATCGATGTCTAAATCGTATTCAACTGCTAAAGCTAATAGCATCCGTTTCGTTGAATAACGAACTACAGGAGCAAAAGTTTCTTTGTAATCTATGCCGTACTTTTGCGTAAAGCCTTTTGCTACCAGACGTGCCTTATATCTAGTTATTTTTCCACTAAGATCTCGTTTTATTTTAAAAACTCATTTACTTTTTACTGGTTTCTGACCTTTCTTGAGTTCAACTAGACTCCAACACTTATTTTTGTAAAAATAATTATACTCGTCTAACATTGCAGTACGCCATTTGTCTGAATCTTTACCATTCAGTGCCTCTTTTACTGTATTCGGCTCATCATCACCACAGGTCACATTTGAAGCTATGTTAGCATACTCTTCACCATTGTGTATACTTGTGAAGCTTAGAGTATCTGAATCTTCAGAACGGACCGATGACGTCCCTGGAACGTAGGTAATATCCAAAACGTCATCTTTACTAGCAATAGTTATGTCGCCATCATCAGTGTCATTCAATGCATCAATTTCTTGTCTCCGTACACTTGGCTTAGTACACGTGTCATCAGACATAAATTGTAATTTACCATCATTGTATGGTTCATTGAATGGCTCTGAATCAGCTCTACTGTTACTAATGTCATCTGTGACATTATCACTCATCAAATTAAAATCTATTATATTATTTGATGATTTGTTTATTCTACTTTTTACAATGAACTTATTTTCAAAAAAATTTACATCTCTACTTATAATGCATTTCGTTGGACAATCAAGGTCTATCAGTCAACGATCATAAAAAAAAAGAGGATACCGCAAGTACGCCCGATTCGTGTCCCACTGAAACTCCGCTTAATTCAAAAACTCCGCGTATCGCCGTTAGTCGGCAATCGACCGTCTGTGCGAGAGCTGTCAGTTAGCGTCATAAAATATTGCAAAAATGCAATCTTGAGTCATTAAATCGTGTAAAAATTATACTAGAAAGCATAATAAAGTTACTGGTATTACATTTCATGAGTGAGTAACTCTTCAAATACAATATTTGATATGAAAAATAAAAATTTATAATTTCATACATTTAATCAAGTTGGATAAAGTGGAGACGGCTTCTAAAAAAATGGAGAATAAACGTTAAATTCATAAAATTTATATAGCCTATGTCACCGTGGGTTTAGTCACCCAGTTATGAATCTATTGACACCTCATTCATTAAAATTGGTTCAGTGGAACATATACACATTTATACATAGATACATAAATAGACTACCAAAATTATCATCTTTCTGACAAAAGGCTAACCCAACACAAGGTTAACCTAATAAAAGTACGGCATGATGAAAATTACAGTCGAGGCGCAAACTCACGAGTCATGAAAAACTATTAAAGTGATGGTTTTGGTACGTAGTTTAATGCTTGATTGGTTAAAATAATATCTTACTAATAGAAAACTAACTCTCTTACTAATCTCTCTTATTTACAATTTTACAATTATTAAAATTAAAATATAGTGAAAATCCCTTTTTAGTTACAGCACTAACCGAAAAAAGATTTGCTGAAAAAAACTACCTTCGAGTCTGACCATGCATATGTATGCTTAGGGTTAACTCGAATAGCTGTTGCTACTTGATGCAATAACTTACTCATCGGTACAGCACCATTGAGTTCTAATCGGGGTAAAGATATTGGTTTTAGAGGTGCGACTTTTCTTTTTGCTATGAGCAGTGAAATTGTGACATGTCCTTTATTATTCACAGCTCTACTGTATATAACTGCAGCATAAGCCTTCATAGATGCATCAGCGAATCCGTTCATTGGTTGTTCCTGTCCATCTTGGTGTTTTTATTTTAGCTAATTCTTTAATTTCATCTCGGTATTGAATACATTCCTCTCGAGTCGAGGTTCTGGGATTTCTTGGTCCCATGATATCTTAAAACTCCACAATTTCTGCATCAAGATTTTAGCCTTGATAATAGAAGGAGCAAGCCATCCCATAGGATCAAAAAATGAGGATATTACAGTAAGTACATTTCTTTTTGTCACTGTTTGTTCGTTTAGAATGTTAAATATATTTGAAATTTGTAAACTGTCTTCTCGAATGTTCCAGTGCTTTGGTTGTTTCTTTTCTACTCACATCTATTTGAATGTTCTCAAAGCTTTTTCCAGGTTTAATTTTCTTCATGAAAGTTTCACTATTCGAAAACCATTTTTGCAACTCAAAGCATCCTTTTCAACATCTCGGTTAATTATTTTTGAGCTTTAATTGCAGATGTGATGACTGGATTTATGGCTTCCAGACAAGACATCATCAACATAAAAATCATTTTTAACAATAGTTTTTGCGATAGGATATTTTGTTTCATTTCCTTCATCTTCTGAAATTTTATTTAAAGTTTTGATAGCTAAATATGGTGCACATGCTGTGCGCAAAGAAACTGTGAGTAGTCGATATTCTTTGATCGTTTCATCTTTACTAAATCTCCACAGGATGCGTTGATAATCTATGTCTTCTCTTCTTACATTAACTTGTCTGTAAATTTTATTTATGTCTGCAATAAAGCAAATTTTATGTGTTCTCCATCGTAACAAAATATTTCTAAGTTCTTTTAAAAGTTGTGGACCTATTAACAATTCATCATTTAATGATCCTTTGATGCCTTTGCATGAAGCATCATAAACCACTCTTACTTTGGTAGTATCTGTGTGTTCTCGTAAGACTGCATGGTGTGGAAGATAAACCACTCGTTCACTTGTATTCTTCAAACTGCGCGCGTGCGCCTCTCTCAATGCCTACATCACGACTGTCACCACTGCCTCTGCCATTGCCTAACATTTCCGCCGCCCGCGCAAGCAACACCCCTCGCCGCGCTTGTGCAGCCTTAAATATATTAAACATAACCCTCGTCCTAAACATCTATAAATGTTTACGAGGAAAATAAAGAACACTAGGAGTCAATAGGAAAGCGAACCAACTTGGTTAGAGTTCGCTTAAGGTACCTGTCGATGTTCTAACATCAACTACACGCACAATATTATCTTTACCGGGGTAAAGTTGGGGAATGCGACCACGTCGCAACTGTAAAGGGGTAAATTATCATCTTTTGTAAGGACTAATTCGCCTACCGTTGGAGGATTCACAGGATCTGTCCACTTTTGCCTAGTTTGTAAGGTATAAAGATACTCTGATTGCCACCGCGACCAAAAGTTTTGAGTTATCTGTTGCACAACTTGAAAACGGGTCAAACGATTTAGTTCTAAATATTCACGCATAAAGGCTATATACTTCTCACGCAATTTAGGGTTGGTTGACAGGCGCTTCTCGAGACCAAGGAAGCGTCGTATCGCTGTAGGTTTAGAATCACGTAGGGTAGGTTGATCATTTAAAAAGGGAAGTCTCACAATAAATCTACCATCTGTATGCCGAGAGGTCGTATTTTTAAAAATTAATTCACACTCATTATCTAAAGGATTAGGTATTAAGGATTGTGGGGTCTCTTCGACCTGCCAAAATCTCTCTACTAAACGGGATAAGGATACACCAGTCATATGGGGTTCAAGATCACCATAATCTCCAGGGACAGGACCGCAAACAATATGACCAAAATTGTAGGTATTGCACTAAGACTATCAAAGTTTAATGTTTCACCTCTAGTAAAGAATGATCCCAACTGATAGGATATCTATAGGGCCAGGTTTATTATAGGTAGGGTCAGCAAGGAAAAAATCACTACAAGGGAAAATCACACGATCGGGAAACTCAAACTCAGGATGTGTACCGGCAATCACATCTATAACCATGGCAGAGGTAGATATCTCGGGATAGGAATTATAAATGGGTCTAAAACACAAAGGGATATAACCGCGGGACACAACTGTTTGTATATCACCTATGCCACGAACAGGGGCACATGAAAGGGAAATAGGCATATTAAGGTGATTTACAACAAAATTAGTAGTTATGAGGCAATCCTGGGCACCGGTATCACATAGGGCACGCGCTTCTATAAAATAACCAAAGCAGTTCTAACATGAATTATAGCAGAAGGTAATAAAACAAGGGAGTTAGATGAAACATTAATAGAACGGGGTAGGGGGTAAACACTTCGCTAGCTATTGGGCAGGTCTATCTCTAGGGGGGGGACTCCTCACGAGGTCTATAACTATGGTTAACACGTCCAGTCTGCGGTTCGGGGGGAAAAAAACTTCTCTAGGGGGGGATTGGGTATACCTCTGGGGGGAAGAGCTCGTAGAGAATTGCTGAGGGGAGCTTCTATTTGTAGGTTTACGCGCACGATATACATTTTCACGTGTGCCCCCGCCCATGTGGGGGGAACGAGGGGGATCATTAAACTTCACATGATAATTATTATTATTACTACGTTGGGAAAGGGAAGGGTACACTGGGTCATGCGAGTTATTAAAACACAACATAGTATGATGAGACGAGCGACGACAAGAGACGCACTTATAGTCACGGGTACACATAGCTATAGTATGTTTATCTAGACATCTATAACACAACTGTGACTGCTTAACAAATGAGGATCTTTCTCTGGGATTCATACGAACAAAGTCGGAGCACTCGCGTAGGTAATGGGACAAACTATTACACAAATAACATTTTTTATTATCTATATTAAGGGAGGGTGAAGCCGCAAGGTAAGTACGTTTAGGTAAGTATGTATGTTTAAATATAGGATTTTTTATTTTACTAATATTACTATCAACTAGGGTTGTATTACCAACATTGTCGTGATGACGACACTCATCTTCTAAAAAGGTAACAAGATTATCAAAGGTAGGTAAATCACGACAATTACCACCGTGATCACGCTCAAATCTCGATTTTAACTCAGGAGGAAGTTTACTTAAACATACATGTACCAACATACAGGACCAGTGATATACAGGTAAGTCTAAACGCTCTAAACAACGATAAGCAGTCAACAAAGGATTTAGGAAGGCTGCACGTAAGCCAGTCAGTTTACTAGATATTTCGGGTAAGGTAAATAACTGAGTTAAGTATGTATCGGCCAACATACGAGTATTATGATAGCGACGCTTTAATAAATCGCGGGCCACCTTATAATTACCATCCTCAATACGTAAATGCAATAAAAGACGTTTAGGTTCATCCGCCAGGGCCCCTATCAGATACTGTTACTTAGCTATAGAGGTTAAATGGCGCTGGGAATCTACAACACAGTCAAATTGATCGATAAAACTAATCCAAGAATCTGGGCGGCCATCAAACTTGGGAATAGGTAAGTCAGGCAATTTACTACGTGGACCACTATCACACACATCTCTAAAACCTTTGATAGGAGTACTAGTCAAACCTACCTCCTCACGAGGGGGTAATAACTCACTCTGTTGTACTCTAATGTCATCTATTTTATCTCTAATAGATCTTAACTCTGTCTTTACATATGTGATTTCTTGGGCGTCTATAGTAGGGTCTAAACCACCAAGGAGCGCGGAACACGCAGTATTAGGTTTTCTCTTAAGTTGCAATTTTTTAATAGCTGTTTAGCTAATAAAAGTTTCTTGCGAGCATGGATCAATGAGAGCACGTACAACTTGTGGTCCCCGGCCTGTCTCTATGTTAATCAAAGCTGTTGCCAGTAAAGCACTTTGTCCTTGCGTAGTAAGGTGTGATCGAATCACTGGTGACTCATTTGTTTTTATTTCAGTAGATTGAGATTGATTCTCTAGTCCTGAATTTGTAAAGTGTAAAAGAGTATGGTGTCTCCTTCTTCACTGCCGCCAAGAAATTTTATTTTTACAAAATCTGACACTAATTTGGAGATAAACAATTGAAGCATAGATTATTGTTTTGTATGTGTTGTATTCGGCTATTAATATTCAATTTAGTAAATTCTTTACAGGTGAACAAGGCATGGTTATCATTCCACATTGAATATGAAGTGGTGTTATTTGCAGGTATAGTTACAAATGATCTAGATTTTGCTGTTATCTTTTCTTTTCCAGCAGTTGTTTGAACCATCTCCATAATCTGGAACCTTGTTTCGAGAAACTGAGTAAGCCGTTTAAGGTTCGGTAAAGTATGAGCCGGTAAGTTTCCGATCTCCTCTTCCCAACACTTATGAGATATCACCTCATCCAATTTATTAATAATTAGGTGTATCATGAAGACATCCCAATCAGTGGTAATAACCTCATTATTATGAAGATTGTTCATACACTCAACAGTAGTATCCAGTAATTCCTTTAAACCCTTTGCTGTACCCGTAGTTAACTTTTTCTGGTTGAATAATCTATTTATTATAGAATTTACAATTATTCTTCTATTGTTATATCTTTTCATGAGTATATCCCAGGTTACACTATAGTTTTTGTCTGTTATTTGAATATGATTTAATAATGACTGTGCTTCTCCCGTTAAACTCCTTTTTAGATAGCGGAGTGTTTGAACATCAGTTAGAGATTCATTACTATGAATAAGGGATGTGTATAAGTCTCTAAAGGTGCTCCATTCATGATAATTTCCACCAAACTGAGGAATATTTATTTTGAGTAACTTGACATCAGGAACATTTGCTTGTATTATACTTGTCTCAGTATATTCTACTTTATGGTTAAGATTTTCTAATTTATCTCTCATATCAGTTTTTATGTCTAGATATTCTTTCTCACGTAATGAAAACCAGTCACTAGTGAAATAAATATGTTCTCCTTTTTCTGCAGTTCGAGGGCGGCACTGAAAATTTCGGGAATCAAGGAAGTGACACAACATTACTATTTAAAAATGTATTTATTGCTTTTCGAAGTATTCTCAGCGAAATTTGACACATTTTTCCATACGATGGAACCAATCATTGAAGCAACCATTCCATTCCGAATGGCCGTTTTGTAGGCGTCCACAGCTTCTTCAGGTGATGAAAATCTCTGACCTCGCAATTTATTCTTTATTTTAGGGAAAGTATAGAAATCATTAGGGCTTAGGTCGGGGCTGTACGGCGGATGGTCTAATAATTCTATGTTTTCTTGCTCTAAAAACTCTTTTGTTCTGTGCGCGGTGTGAGAACTCGCATTGTCGTGATGGAGGATGATGCGGCGGTTGCATTTCTCTTTACGGAGTTCAGAAACGACCTGTGGCAAACAAATGCTAGCATACCATTCTGCATTAACCGTTCTTTGTCCCTCAAGAGGAATAGTCGCAACTTGGCCGGTTTTGGAGATAAACGTGGCCACCATTTACCTGATACGATGTTGTATACAGCATTTGAGGATCCTGCGTGGAATCTTTCGAGAGTTCTGACGCACCAAGTAACGCGAGCCGCTTTTTGCTCTTCACAGAGCAAATGCGGTATCCATCGGGAAAACATCTTTTATACACCTAATTGTTCATGCAAAATTATTTGTATTTGACTCATGCCAATGTCTAAAGTTGCCTGAATTTCGCGGTATGTCACATGTCAATCTTCCTCAATCAGCTTAGCACAGCATCAACGTTTTCTTGGGTGACTGCAGTTTTTGGACGACCTTGACGGGGATCATCACTGAGCTTGACACGTCCACGTTGAAATTCAGCAAACCAGCGATAAATTGTGGTTTTGGATGGGGCTTCATCACCAAATGCAGAAATCATCCGGTCAACACACTGTTTTTGTGTTAAACCACTTCGAAAGTAATAATAAATCATCGCTCTAGAATTTTCTCGAGTCAATTCCATTTTTTCAACGACTAAACAAGTTTGACAAGACCATGTGACAAGACCGAGAATCTGTTTTTAAATAAATAAATGGTATTCGATTTTTAAAACCAAGGAGTTTTCAATTAAAAAGATTTTAATATGACCGGAACAGTGGAAATATTCCATTCCCGATACTTTTAGTGCAGCCAATTTGTTGCTATTTTGGTTATTTGTAAATAATATTCGCCAAATTTGTCCCAGTATTGTGTTAATGATTCTATTCTAGTTTGTATATATCTTGTAGTTATTCTTGTTTTTGGAGATTTCTTTAAAAGTACACCTATTTTTTTTTAATTAAATTTAATGTATGTTCTTGCTCGGGTATAATGGCATCCAAGTGTATAGTGGAATGTGTCACTGTTACAAGGCCAAAGTACGCTTATATACGACAATTTGTTTTTAACTCAATACACAGAAGTAAATTTCGCTAGTTCACTGATGAATGTTCGTAATAATTTTTTCGATAACTCAGTTCTTTTTATTAATTAGGCTCGCTGGACCACTTTAGTTGATTAAGATACAAAGTGTATTTTGACTCATGAACTCTTTTATTTTTCTAACGGTCCTGACCGCATGCTTACAATTTGAAAAGAATAGAAGAATGACACTAATGTGACACCGACAGTTTTTTTTTTATAAATTAGGTTAAGGCACGAACAAATGTGGTAAGTTTATATTAGTAATTGCGGTCATCTGCTAACCACTTAAAATTTATATCAAAATTAAGGCAATTTTATTGCAAATACACTAGTATAGGGTTGCCAGTATGTCTCACAGAGAGGCATTGCTATGTGCGATAGAGGACTATTGTAAACAATAGTTGTAAAACCCATTTAGTCTGCTTCCTCTTCTACAGTTTATCGGTAACGTAACGAACACAGGAACGAAAAAACTGTTATAGTTATTTTAGCTAATTCCTACGTAATTTGGTGTACAGATTTAGAAAATAAAAATAAGATATTCTTAACACCCACCAGATTTTCACACTTCAATATTAAGTAACAATAAATTATCATCATCAAAAGCATCATCATCACAACTCGTTAATGGCCCACTGTTGAGCTGCTGTTGACTTCATACACCGACAGCGAATTGTTAGGGAACTCAGGAGTGCATCTTTCCCCACGATGTTTTCATTCAACGTTAAAACAAGTGATATTTAATTTCTTAAAACATATACATATAACTCAGAATAGGCATCGTTAATAAACGGCTTTAGGTGAGTTCTACTTGAAATATTGTAACAAAACCTAACAAGCATTTTGAAGACGCTGTCCTAGTCGTCGGGTATGAACAAGTAGCCGTACGGGGGCCGTATAAAGTATCCGCATAATTGAGTTTTGACAAAATTATATGATGGTATTTTCATCTAATTGATTGATGTGGGTGGCCATCCATAAGAGTAGAAAAAAATAGAGAGAGATATTAAATGATATATGACATGATACATAAGATGACACGAATGCGTTGTTTTGTGATCATCTATGACTCAAAATAGTTTATTGCAATTAGATGTCAAAAAGGTCAGTCAGTCAGTTTGTCTGAAGCTGTCGGAAATATCCATTCTTATTGCAAAAAATCATGAAATATATCAAGATACACAAGGTACCCTAATAAACTATATATACAATATCAAAAATTAACAATATTTTCCAATGTATATTGGATGTGTATATTAAAATAATAAAATATAACAGTATTACCATGGGTGGACCTGGAAACGGTCGGTCTGGCAGAGATCTTGCGGTTGAGTTTTGTGAGTTTTAAAGGGTGACCGACGCCCTCGAAGTTACTCGATTAATATGCCCAAAAAATCATAAATGTTTAATGGCGTAAATATTTAATAAACAGTTTAAAAAATACATACAGTTCAACTGCCAGAAGAATGGAACCTCACCTCTGACATGAATAAAGATTTTAAATAAGATCGCAATTTAATGCGATGCTATGGCGGAAAGGAGTTGCTTACTCTTGCATAAATCTAATCTTTTAAGCCGTAGAATACGTTTAATAAGTATTAATTAAATTTAAAATATTGGAACTCCAATTAAATATTTCTTATTGGATCTATTAAAAGTCTTTAACTATGTAAAAAAATTAAGAGATTTTTGGAATATATTTTTTTATTAATGAAATCGTACTCTGCTATTTCACATAAGTGTTGTACTTATGAAATAGCTTCTTAGACTATTTTGCAATTCTTCGCTCAGCATACGTTTGAGTTCGTCTATGATATATTTTAATTTTTTATTTCTTGTCTTCTATTTTAAGTGATATATTTATTTCGCGGCGTTTTAGTTATTTCGTCTATCTTTTCGTCGATTTTGTGAATGTGGATGATACATACATACTTCTGCTGAAAACTTCACCTGCTCTTCAGAATAAAATTTGTCTTCAAAATGTGCAATTTGTAGTCAAAACGGCTTTTTATAATCTAAATACTATAGTAAATATCGTTAGTATAGCACATCGTTAGTATAAAAAAATATTTAAAATTAATTATTGCATAGATTTCACACAAAGTTTTAATGGTATCACTAATACTAATTTGTAAAATTCTACGAACACATAAACAATAAATGTGCAATGTATTTCCGATTGACTTATTATATTTTTATGATCTTGAATCGCGGTCGTTCACATCTCTTTTTAAACAATTTGATATAGAGATGAGGTCGATCCAAAAGAATCCCGTAGCTCGATATATATGTATTTAAATAACTCGTAACTATTATAAAGTATAAAGCATTTGGAAAAAAATCATAAAACGAGAACTTGGCAATCAGAAAAGAAATAATAATAGTATGGAAAGCTCATAAAATCAATGTAGGTTTATTAATAGAGTATTTTTTCTAATAATTAGGGAGCAGAGAGCGTTTTGGGAACGTTGCGCGAGTGCTCGGCGCGCGGCAGCAGCGACGCGGCCTTCTTGCAGCGCCTCCAGCGGCGCCGCCACCCGCGCCTGCTGGTGCTGCCGCCGGACCGCTTCCAGTGAGCCTTGTTCCAATCTTTACTGTTCGAGAGATTCGACCGATATAGCAAAGCGAATATGTGCAGGATCGTGCACTTCGGCGGCGCCGTGGTGTACAGCGCGCGCGGCATCGTGCAGAAGAACCGTGACGCCGTGTGCCGCCGATGCGCCGCAGTTCTCGGCGCCGCCCGGGAGCCGCTGCTGGCCGCTCTCTTCGCCCCCGGCGCCACCGCCTTCACCGGGAGGTATTTGCTGCATGTTTTAATATTTCTCTAATTGAATCAAAACCAGGTAATATTATATGAGCAATCGAAAAGCTATAAACTTTTATAAAGGCTCTTCTAATTTTGTTGACTCAGTTTTTTAAAACCTCAGTAAACTAAAATCTGTTAATCGAATAACCACTCAGTATAATT
Source organism: Limenitis camilla (assembly GCA_905147385.1). Lineage (NCBI taxonomy): Eukaryota > Metazoa > Arthropoda > Insecta > Lepidoptera > Nymphalidae > Limenitis > Limenitis camilla. The sequence goes on from LR990235.1 coordinate 88,030, forward strand.
GTAGAGGGGAAGTATCCTTCAACTGACTTTCAGTGCTTTCCTTGTATGCTGCGCGAGGGGCGATGTGAGCTCAACGCGTATATTAATTATTATTACAGTAGTATGATAACCTTATTCGTATTTTAATATAATTTATCTACTCCCATGCTTTAAATCCTCTATAAAAAGCTTATTGCCAACATTAAAACACTCAAAGTCCTAATAACCATTATATCATCCAAACAGATTAAATAATGTTGTACTGAATTTCACTTAAAGGAGTGTTATTATGATTTTTTTTCGATTCCTTCTACGCAAAGGGTTTATACTCAATAGACAGTCACATTCTTACTGCTCGACGCGCGGTGCGTGGTATCTGTGTGAATTTCAAAAAAAGAACACTCATTCACGCGCGTTTTACTACTAGAACGTCGCGCGCCGTAAAAAGAAGTAAGTTATTCGAATCCCCGTCATTTATCTTCAATATTTTTATTATTATACTTACAAAAAATTAACCTTCTAACATTTCAGTTGAATTTTAACATTTGCACTATACAAAATGTTCATTACAACTACAATAAATGACTGAGTAATGGATGATGTCAGGTTACTAGGAGTGGCTGTCTGTGTGTGTGTGTGTGTGTGGAGTGTTAATGTTAGCAGTAAGCTAACTGTTTCAGAATCTTTTATAGAGGATTCATATCATGAGCGTCGATAAAGTCTTGTTGATAATTAGGTATTAAAACTGACATTCGTGTTTTAATACTCCTTATTATACAGCAATTACATAAATAACTATAACATAATAATGATGAGACTACATAATTAAATATAGACTAAGGTATAAATTTTCAAGAAGAGATTATAATACAATACTATTCTACAGATAAATGTATCGCGAAGTATTCCTCCATTGGATTTCTCAATCTCATTCACCGTTTTAGTTCGCTCGTCTATGATGATGACATGTAAATATAGAGTAATAATCTATAGAGTGTAAAGTACAATAGTAACGTGATTAATACAATGTGGTCCACCAGCGCGGGCTCGCCCCGCCGCCCGTGTGCGCTGGCGTGCCGCCAGCGGGCGCTGGTGGGCGCACTGGTGCGGCGCCTGCCCCCCGCGCCGCGCCTCGTGCGCTGTCTGCGCGCCGACGCTGCGCTGCGTCCGCACCGCTTTGACGCTGCACTGCTGCGCCACCAAATACGTACACAGGGGTACATGTCCGCCACGCGCGTTTTGTTTAATAAGATTTACATTAACATTCATAAGTTTACATGATTACCTCATAACTCGTAGAATAATGGATATGGCCCTCTTGCGGCGCGCGGGTTGGTGCGAGTCCATGTGCGCACGGGGCGTGCTGGCGCGCTACGGGGTGCTGCGCGGCTCCGGCGTGGGAGAGGGGGCGACCGGCAGCGCTCCGCCCTCGCCCGCCGAGCGCGACGACCCAGTACGAGCAGCTCGAGCACTCCTGCGCTCACTGCCCATTCCTAGTGCGGAGTTCGCTTATGGCCGCACGAAAGTTTTTATCCGCAGTCCCAGAACGGTAGATTTATTCTCTATTATTGTCTTGGTGTGTTCTTAAGTTTTAATAATATAATAGTTAAATGGAATTATTAGTATTAATTAAAAGTAAGTAATGAAATAGCTCAAAATTATATCAGTTAAACCTACTCGTCAATTACTGCTCTCCACTTTTGGCGCTTTGCCTTTCTAGCCAGAAATTCTATAAAAAAGTCAGTAAAAGTTAGATAGAGCGAAATCTTATAAATTATGCTGCCCACCATTTAACATATTTTACGGCTTCGGATTCTTTAGTAAATTTTTGGTAAAATTAGTCTACAGAATACCAAAATAATAATATATTTCCCGAATTGATTTTACTTTTTAAGATAAAGGCAATCCATTATCTGAAGTTGTATTAAAAATCAAATTGTCAAAGAATATTTCTTATTAGTGTTTTATTTTAGTTAAATGGTTTCGAAAGAACAAAAGTAACATCTAAAATGATAAAAAAATCATAAAACTAAAAATATACAAATAGAAGTTAAAAAAAGTTTTTATGGTATTTTTGGTATGGACAGTGTCTTTGCCAGCTCCTGCAGACTCTTCTCTCCTCATATGCGTCATTTGTTTATTTTACAAAATTATTTATTTGTTCTTCCGGTAATTATCTTTTCCAAATTTGGAATATACGAGGAGGGATCAAAAAGTAGTGAGAATGAGATAGAATATAATGACTGTTTCCGATAAAATGATAGTTTCCGAGTCTCTGTACATACCGAGTCCAGCGCTTTTCCAAGGCTTCAATCCCTTTCAAAAAAAAGTTTTGTCTTGGTCCTGCAAAAAGCTCTCCACGGCATCCATCACCTCGTTATCGTCTTCGTACCTGTTTCCCCTTAAATATTTTTTCAATTTGAGGAATAGATAAAAATCGCTAGCCGCCAGATCTGGTGAATAAAGGGGGTGGTCAACCAATTCGAAGCCAGCTTGCTGAATGGCAGCCATCGCAACTGCCGACCTGTGCGCGGGTGCGTTGTCGTGATGAAACAGCACGCCCCTTCGAAGTTTCCCTCTCCTTTTCTCTTTGATGGCATTCCTCAACTTGGGAATTAAAGCTGCATAATATTGGCCTGTAATAGTGGTTCCACGCTCCAGGTAATCAACCAACAATATCCCTTCTGAGTCCCAAAATATTGAGGCCATAACCTTGCCCGCCGATGCTACGACACGAAACTTCTTCGGGGTCGGTGATGATAGCCGTTTCCATTGCGAAGATTGCTGTTTTGTCTCGGGATCAAAATTGAAACTTGTCCAACAATATCTTTGAAATGTCAAGTCGATTTTGTTTCTGACTGTCGATTAACATTCTCGGCCACCCATCTTGCGGAGACTTTTCTCATATTCAAAGATTGCTTCAATATATATTGAATACTTCCATAATATGAAATGCCCGTTTCTTGAATTAAGTATCGGATGGTAACTCTTCGATCGCTCAATACAATTTTCTCGACTTTCGCAACATTTTCTTGGGTGACTGACAACGATGGACGGCCGCAATGATGTTCGTCTTCCGTGCTCGTTTTCCCTACTCGAAATTGAGAAGCCCACCTTGCGACAGTGGAATACGGTGGAGCAGACTCTCCTAATGTTGCCTCCAAATCGCAATGAATATCTTGCGTCGTTAACTTTTTTAAACAGAGGTATTTAATAACGGCTCGCACTTCGTTTTTCTCCATTTTCGAGAACACGTTCCGACACGAAGCAAACAAATGTCTACATTCAAAAAAGACAAGATTTTTTTCTTTATTAATATTACAAATATGTATCTGAGCTATGCCTGCCAGTATTTATTTTTTTCTTACCAAGGAGTCTGTCGTTCTCACTACTTTTTGATCGCTCCTAGTACGTGTTACGTACACATAATATATGTATATGTAGCAGAAGTTGTCAACACAACACTTGTACTTACCAACCTAGAGATTTTAGCAATCAAAAATAATGAAGCAAGCAATGCAATTCTTTAATATTTAACAAAAGTGTTTGTTAAGTTATACTTATAAAATTCATCAATATTAATAGCAGATTTGTGTGAAGACATGTATTTTTGGTGTGGTCAGGTGTGGGAGCTCGAGGCGCTGAGGGCGACGCGCGTGGAGCAGCTGGTGCGAGCGGTGCAGCGCGCCTGGCGCAGCCACCGGGCGCGCTCGCGACGCCGCGCCGCTCTGCGCATCGCCGCCGCGTGGAGGCGCTATCGGGTAAGGTCTCAGCGGTATAGTCGGATTGTTCATTTAACGAAGTAAACAAACATTTTAAATTCTATCACTGTTAAAATTTTAATTAGTCTAACGGAAAATTATGGATAATGGAGAGATGGTGAATGTACAATCTGTTATAAGTTTTCTAGATTTCGTTGCGCGTGCGCAGGTTGACCAGCACTCGCCTGTTTCTGTGTTGTTTAACATAAACTATTGTGAATCGGTAGTAAAAATTATCGTACAGTGTTAAATTTTGCATCTACGAATAGTTAAAGACAAGACCTGACGAGTGGTGTAATTTATTTTTTAATAATTTTACTATATAATAAGTTATTAGTGATTAAAGTTTAAAAAATCAAATTAACGTTCGTTACTGCAACAAAAGCGAGTCGGTATGGCCGTCGTGAGTCATCGACGCTGTGCAATACTCGAGCACGATCCAACGAGCGAGTACACCTGCCGGCGAGCCTCGTTTTGTTCTAGTATTCTTCAATAAAAAAATTTATATTATGTCTCAGACGAAAACTAAATGTGGATGCTGCGAACGGCAAACTTTTTGATATGCGTATTGTGCAAAGACAAATATCAGTTAAACTGTGATAACATTAACAAAGGATTGAAGGAACTATCTAAAGAATTTAAACTAAAATGGATGTGCCCATGTTGTCATAACAAGCAGCCAAAAAGTGACAATACCAATAAGCCAATTCGCTCAGCTATTACTCAATTATCCCCGGAATCAGTTAGATATGTCAATTCCAGGAGTGGAGGCCCAATAATACAGAACCCTGAATTGGAATTATCAGTAAATACCGTTCGAAAAATAGTCAGAGAGAAAGTACAAGATTTTAAAACCAGTATAATTCAACATTTCGAATTCAGAACTAATGAACTTCTAGATTTTAAACGAATCGGATTCCTTAATTGCCATTGAAAAACAACAAGAAGTTATACAGCAAGACAATAAAAATAATACTTCCCAAATAGAGCTTTTAGAATAGGAGAATGCAACTATGTATAATACGATCGCCGAACTTAACTCTAGAATTACTCGGATGGAACAACATTCTCGAGCCTGTAATCTTGAAATACAAAACATCGCTGAACACAAGTCTGAAAATTTAATTTCCATTGTGCAGCAAATTGCTTGTACTACAAACTACAAGCTGAACGACACGGACGTACATCTTTGCACAACAGTGGCTAAAATAAATAGTGATATGTAAAATTTAGCTCACCGAGAGTAAGAGACGGTTTCCTGGCTTAAGAAAATCCCAATGCGAGAATTAAGGAAATGCTTAATTTGTCTGACTTTGGGATTAGTGGAGGTCAAAGGCCTATTTTTGTCGTGGAGCATCTATCAACATCACAAAAGACCTTACATGCAGCAGCGAGAAAGAAAGCAAAAGAGCTCAACTATAAGTTCGTCTGGGTAAAGGGAGGAAAAATATTTATGCGCAAAACAGAAAGGTAGTTTACAGGCGAGGTCGCGAGACTTCTACTGTCACCAGTTCCATAAGGGATGGGGGCGTATTGATAGCAGTATCCACTAATTTCTAAACGAATCACGGAATGGGAGAGCGAATGTTAGGACTTATAGGTCTCTATTACTACTGCCGGAACCCTATCAGATAGAAGTACTATAGAAATACGATTACACGCTCTATATCTACCTCCACCTTAATTTGAAAATATATATTGATAAAACTAGTTTAAATCTAGAATCATGGTCTAATCAGTGTACAATAACTGTAGGTGACTTAGGTGAAATAAAATGGTCAAATAATGGGAATGGTGAAAATACAAACTTCGCGGTACCCTCAGGATATGAAAGTCGTGAACTTTTATGTAGACTCATTGATTTTTTTACAGTTATGATTTAAAATAATTTAAAAGTGTGACAAACATACAAAATAAAACTCTAGACTTTAGGTACTTTGTAACAATGACGAATTACAAGTTTTTGAATGTTTGAACCGTTTTAGAAATGTAGATGAGTTCCACCCACTTCTTGATATCATATTAAAAAGAAAAAAGAAGAACAAAATCGTACCACAAACTTTTCGACATAAATTTTATAAAGCTGACTACAAAGCAATTAAAGAACACTTGGAGTCCGTAATATGGTTAAAAGAATTTAGTTTATGTAATATATATAAATGATAAGGTGTCTAAATTTTATGAAATAATACACAATGCCATTGAGAAGTATGTTTCAATGACAGTTGCTCGGAAAGGATCACACCCTGTCTGGTTCTATCGACATCTTAAATATCTGCTGAAACAGAAGGACAGATATCGTAATAAAATAAAAAAAAATATAAAAACCCACCAGGCCTAATTGAGTTCGATTACTTAAAGGAAGATTGCAATAGTTTACTAAAAGACAGTTATAGAAAATATACACTCGAATTGGAAAATGAAATCATGATAAACTCTAAAAGATTCTTAAAATTATTCATCGCACCCAGACACTATGACTCTAAATGATATAACATCGAGTGAAGCAGACCAATTTCCCGACATGTTTGGATTGCATCTCCCGTCACTATATGAAAAAGATAGCAACAAAAATAGTATCTCTAATTTGTCACTAGTAACTGGAACACCAGACATAATAGGCCACTACTAATTCTCGATCGATGAAGTAGAGAAAAAACTTAAAAAGGTGAACACGACTAAAGTTACAGGATCGGATAATGTACACCCGGAGTGGGTGAGTGGGTGGTAAAAGATGATATCACTAATTACCGTCCAATTTCTATATTACCATCAATATGCAAACTGTTTGAATCTTTGGTGCATTCAGTTATTTACATACATATTCAGAAATATTTAACGATAAGTCAACACGGTTTTATGGCTAGAAGGCCAACCAATACGAATTTAGCACTTTTTACATCAGAGTTGATAGAGACTGTAGATGGAAATGTACAGGTAGATGTGATGATCTATACAGATTTTTCAAAAGCGTTCGACAAAGTGAATCACAGAATTCTTATAAATAAGTTACAAGCATTTAGAATAACTGACAATCTACTTGAATGGTGTGCATCTTACCTCGCAAATCGTGTCAAGAGTTGTAATTAATGGCAAACAATCCAACCATTTGCAGCGACTTCTGGGATACCTCAGGGGTTAATACGGGACTTCTGTTTTTTAATGTCTTCATCAATGACATATGTTGTGTTGTGAAACACAGTGAAATCTAAATTTTTGCTGAAGATCTTAAGTTGAAGAAGACAGTGAAAAACAACATAACATCTACAGGATGACATTGATAACATTTAAGATTGGTGTTGCAAAAATAAAATGTTTTTAAACGCCTCAAAATGTCATCATGTAAAGTTTACTAGAAAGCGTTGTAAAATTCACTCGGAATATTTCATTAATGGAAAAAAACTGTAGGAAATGACTTCAATTCAGGATCTTGGCATGCAGATTGATAGTAAATTACGATTTGTAGATCATATTGACAAGATCGTAAATGAAGCTAATCGATCTCTAGGCTTAGTCCGACATACAAGGTATACACGGATAGAATTGAAAGAGTACAGAAGAAATTATTTCGAAGTTTAATATATCGCTTTAAAATTCCAAGTAGTATCTGTCTAGACAACAACTGTCTACACGCCGATCTCATTTAGATCTTTTATTTCTTCACAAGCTACTGATCGGTTTTATTGATTGTCCGTCTCTCTTAAATAAATTCAAATCTAATGTGTCCTCCAGAATATCACGATACCCTAGCGACTTATTTGTACCGCAGCTTTGCAGGACAAACTTGGGTCGTTCTGCACCGGTGGTGCGCCTATCTCGTCTGTACAACTATTACATAAAGACAATTCCCAACATCGATATACATTTTGATAGTTTGGCCACTTTTAAGTCTAAATTAATTAAATATGACGTTCTTACTTCCTAATATTATATATATACTCTTAATAGAAGATATAAACATAATTTGAATTAAAAATAATAAGTTAATAAACTGATAATTAAAAAAATATTAAATTAATATACTAATAATTAAAATATATATATATTTTTTTTTTAAAGATTACTAGCAGTATGGATCACATGTAGTATTCCCTTTACCCCTAATAAGTAAGCTAATAAATAGCTTGTGTCAGGAGTGGGCCACGCCAGTATTCCAATGTCAGGGATTTGAACCCACGACTGACGCTTCTATTATTAACTTTATTATGTATGAATGTATTGCGTGAATATGTAATATGTGTGTGTTGTGTGTTTGCCTTTAATTTCAGGTACCGGTATAACTTGTAACACACAGCATGCTGTGATTACCTGTTATTGTAAGAACAGTTAGATATCAATGTCAATATCAATTTTAAATTAATAATGTGAAACTGTATCTTATGTAGGTAGCCCTATAATAAATAAATTTTGATGCATAATAGATGGCCTATCTTGAAAGCTACGGGCAAAGTCAAAGTCAAAATGTTTTATTCAATATTGGAATTTACATTCTCTTATTGAACGTCGGAATCTACCACCCTTTCGGAAACGACCTAACCCACACCTGAGAAGAATGGGCGCAAGAAACTCAGCGGGACTATTTCTTTTGGATATTTTACTTTTTAACTTTGATTTTTTTTAAACGCCTATTTTAATAACAAATATATTTATATATTGAGAAAGTCTGGAGCGAACGTATCATTCCCAAGGCGTGACATCTTCCAAAAAATCTTTAATGTTATAATAGCCTTTGTCACACAAACGTTTTTTAACTAAATTTTTAAATTTTCCTATAGATATAATGGATCTTTTGGGTAACACTTATACCATAATAATTGAGTTTCATTAAAAGCTGAACTACTTTCTTTCCTGACTTTGCTTCACTATGAAATTTTTTTTTTTCAAAATGTTCCAAAAATTTATATAGTATTTTTTTTTCTAAAACTTTACTTAACTTAACTTAATGATGGTAATATAGAGATAGGTCTGTAGTTACCGGTTTCGTTTTTATCACCATTTTTTAAAAAAGGTATAACGTTATTGTGTTTCATTAAATTAGGAAACGATCCTGTATCCACACACTTGTTGAAAATAAGAGCTAGATGTGGAGCAATATCATAAATAATTTCAGTAAGTAATCTTACAGATTTATCCCATAAATAACTAGTTTTTTTTTTAATTAAGAGTCTTAAATGTTTTAATTACATGCTTCAGATGAAAGGCATAGTAAATAACTTTAAAATTATAACTCATTTTCTTTGAAAGTGGAAGTGAAAGAAGTAATCGGGTAAACTGTGATTCTTGTATACGATAATGCATTAACTTGTATATCAAGTTAATCAAATTGTAGTTTATTTAGCTTACCTATCACGAATATTAACTCCTTCTGGTAAAACTAACTGTCCATCAATCGGAGAGCTAAAAGATTTAAGTATTTATTGTTTTTAATACTGAATTGAATCCGGCGTTACTTTGCGGAGATTCATGTTTAACAAGAAATCAACGATTACTTTGCTATAATCTGCGGAGAATTTGTTTTTCTATCGTTGTGATTTGATGCTTTAATAGTATAAAAATACGCTTCAAAAATTGGATAGAGTATGATAAACTAATCCTCAATCAATATACCCTAGACAAATAAGGCAATACCTTAATTACACATAAAAATTCAAAAGATTTGATGCAATTACTTTGTGGAATTAGAAATATATACGAGTATGTAGAAATAAGTATGGTTTTAATTTAAAAAAGATATCTCATATTTAGAAGTAATGCTAAATAAAATATATATTTTAATAACTATAATAAATTCTAACTATCTCATTGTTTATTTGTGTAGCACTTATACCCATAATACAACCCGTGGGAGATCCGCAGCTGTGGCTGAATGCAGCTGGACACGATGTAATAATAAATGTAATCCCACCTCGCTTCGCTCCGGGTATTTAAAGCAATATTATAAATGATGTCGTCAATTTGTCATTCTGTAATTGTAGTTTTTTTTTTCATTTATCATTATCAGTTTTTCTATCATTTATAGAAAGAAAAAGAAAAAAGCGACAGATAACATAAGATGGAGGACAGAGCAAAAATAAAATTGAGTAGACAAATGGGAGAGAGAGAGATAATCGAAAGAAAGAAAGAAAATGAAAAGAGACTGATCATTCTGAACAGGTCGATAAAGATAAAAATTAAAGAGAGAAAAAAGATAGAGGAAGAGAGACAATGATAGTATATAAGAGGAAGAGAGACGGAAATACTATAGACTTCTCTCAGTGAATTTTTAAAATCGGATTAGTAACAACAAAATGACCGTATTTTATTAAATAAAAAATGTGCATGGCAACACTAAATCACCTTTGTCACTCACGAATAGTGTAGTTTTCTCTCAGTGAAAGAATTTTTAAAATCGGATTAGTAATTCTTGAGAAACCCTTCAATTTACAAAATAACCAGGTTATGGCACTTAAATGGCCATATCTTTTTATTTACTAATATTTATGGCAACACCACATAGCCGGAAAGGATGTAGCTTTCTATCGGTGCAAAAAATTTTAAAATCGGTTCAGTAGTTTTCGTGCCTATTTGCAACAAACAAACAATCAAATCTTTCCTCTTTATATAATAGTATAGAGTATAGATTAAATAAACGACATTTTTTTTTTTAAAAAGATTACTAGCAGTATGGATCACATACTACTAGTATTCCCGTTACCCCTCGTAGTAAGCTAATAAATAGCTTGTGTCAGGGGTGGGCCACGCCAGCAGTGCAATGTCCGGGATTTGAACCCACGACTTGTTGATCGTGAATCCAACGCCCGAACCACTGAGCTACTGACGCTTGAAAACATTTAAAACAACTTTAGATAGAAATCTAATAATATGAAGATAAAAATAAATAAAAACAAATCGGATGAACATAAAAGACACACAAGTAAAGATCGCTGAATGCCATAATAACACAATGTTGATTAAATTGAAGCGTCGGTAGCTCAGTGGTGCAGGCGTTGGATTCACGACAAGTCGCGGGTTCAAATCCCGGACATTGCACTGCTGGCATGGCCCACTCCTGACACAAACATTTAGCTTAGTTGGAGGGGTAAAGGGAATACTAGTAGTATGTGATCCATATTACTAGTAACCTTTATAAAAAAAATTACAGTAAATATGGCAAGTCAAAATAGATTAAGAAGGGAATCACAGTGAAATGTAAAATGTAACCCAGGGTACAACACCAATAAGAGCAAAGAGATAGCAATAGTAATATTATTGCATATTTAGCCAATATCCATAGTTCAAAAAGCTGCTCCGTGTGACGCTGTATTTTAGTAAACCACATAATAATTGTTTTATTATAATGCAGAACACTTACTTTACTTACATTATTTCGTTTTTAAATGTGTCTGCTCCCTTTGTTTATGCATAATGTATATTTGAAGAAACTCAGCGGGACTATATCTTTTGGATACTTTACGTTTTATCTTTGATTTTTTTTAATGCCAATTTTTATAACAAATATATTTTATAAATTGAGAAAGCCTGGAGCGAACGCATCATTCCCAAGGCGTGACATCTTCCAAAAAATCTTTAATGTTATAATAGCCTTTGTCACACAAACGTTTTTTAACTAACTTTTTAAATTATCCCATAGAATAATTTTGAACGTTTTCTGGGATCCTGTTGTAAAAGACAGACATACACATCGCCCAACAAAAGAATTATTCATTCTACTCAATCAAGTAGTAGGAATAACAAGTTTGTGTTTGTTCATAGTATTGATGTCATGCAAGTCACGTTCTAATAAAATCATTATTACGTACATACATAACATTTCCAAAAATGTATTGTGAAGCAACAGTCATGATATGATTTTCTTTGAATTTATCTCTTAAAGATATTTTAGGGCCGAGACCATAGATTGCGCGAATAGCCCTCTTCTGCAGTACAAAAATCGTGTTTACTGCGTTACCCCAAAGCAGAATGCCGTAAGACATTATACTATGGAAGTAGCTAAAGTAAACTAAACGAGCCGTGTCTATATCAGTTAATTGGCGAATTTTCTTAACCGCGTATGCTGCAGAGCTGAGTCTATTGGCCTATCTCTCAATATGGGGGATGGGGATTATTAGCACTGACTGAACCAATGTACAATATCAGAGAGAGCATTGTTAACATCGTCATATTCAGTTTGATAGCGTTTCAATAGGCATTACTTTACTATTCTTCATAAGGTCAGGAAACACGCCACGTTTAATACAAGTATTGAAAATGGCATCAATAATGGAGTTCATTATTTTAACAGAAATACCCCACATTTTTTACATTTTCCAGCAATGATGATTCAGCAACCCTGGCAGATGAAATGAGAGAACAAGTTGTTGAGATTGGAATGTCAGAGAAATATTTTTCAAACGTGGATGCAACTTCCTGATCAGTTTTGATATTAATGTTATTATAAATGAGATTATACTTGAGTTACGATCTCTGACTCTTCCAGTCTCACAATTGATAATATTCCATGCCCAATCATTAAATGACAAGAGACCCCCCGAATTGACTGCCTTGGTAGTAAATACAGCAGTAAACTCGGATTTTATTAATTTTAATAGTGTGTTATATACCTACACCTGAGTGTACTTAGGTTTTACAAAACATATTTATTTTCGATGTATTGCTATACAAAAATATTCAGACGCTTACGATAAACATATTTTTAATTTATTATTTAAAATATTATAAAACAATCCACTTTATCCGTTAACTATTTATATGATTCAGTCAACAGAATGTATGATTTATATGAGTACTTTTTAAATTAATTAAAGTAAAATTTTTTTCTTCCATTAAAATTGTACCAGACATCATAACACTTTTGATTGATTGAGTATTTTTTTAAGATGATTATAAATATTTGTTTGAATTCTAGGAAAAACAAAAAACAATTGAAAAAAGAACTGCAAACCGTTTACAATTGCGAAATATGAGCAGTGAGCCTCCGTCAGTATCCTGTCGTGCGGGTGCCGCAGGCGTGGTGGGCGTGGTGGGCGTGGCGGGTGCGGCGTGTGCGGTCGTGTGGCGAGCCTGGTGCCAGCACGCGCGCCGCAGCTACCTGCGCACTCTGTGGGCGAGGCTGCCGGCGCGCCACCGCTCGCCCGCCTGCGCCGCTTGGCCGCCCTGCCCGCAGCCGCGCCTGCTCGCGCGCACAGACGCGCTGCTGCGCCGCTTGCACCATCGCTGGCGCTGCGCACAGTATCGTCGCGCTTTCGACCAAACGGCGCGCAATCGTATGCGCGAGAAAGTAACTGCGAGCGTGCTGTTTAAGGAGCGTAAACTGAACTACGCGCGCAGTGTAGCTCATCCGTTTGTGGGGGATTACGTGCGCCTGCGTGCCTCGGCGGCTTGGAGGCGCGGGGCGGGCGCGGGCGCGGCGGACCGGTACGTGGTTTTCGCGGACGTGGTGGGCAAAGTGGCGCGGTCGAGCGGACGCGTGTCCCGTTGCCTGGCCGTGGTGTCAACGGGCGCGCTGCTACTTCTGGAGGCGCGCTCGCTGCGTCTGAAGCGGCGCGTGCCGGCGCACAGCGTCTACCGATTGTCGCTGTCACCGTACGCGGACGACCTAGTGGCGGTACACGTTCGAGCATGCGGTGCGCCGGAAAGTTCGGTTGAAGAGCTGTCACAGTGCTCATCGCGTGAGCCTCTGGAGGCACCAGGTTGCCTTTTCGGCGGCGAGGGTGCGTGGCGCCGGCGCGGGGACCTGCTGCTGCGAACCTGCCACGTGCTGGAGCTCGCCACTAAGCTTTTCCTGGTAGTGCAAAACGCAGTGGGGGCTCCGCCCCACGTTAATATCGCCACTGAGTGAGTATTTTCGTATCGAATTATTGTTCATGTGATCCAGTGTTGAATATATCCAGTTGGATTGTATTGCTTACAGGTTCGAAGCTAACTTCGGACAGCAGATGGTGACTGTATCGTTTCACGCAGTAGGAGGCGCGGCCGGGGATGGGGGCGCGCGACTGCTGCGCCGCGGGAGCCGCATGGACGTGTTACTATGAGCGCGGAGGAATGTAACTCTTTGCATTTATAAAACGGTGCCTGTACTCGCCGGTGGCGTTATTTGTCACCGGCACGACCCCGCTAGGATGTAACCCGTCACCCGTTGGCCCTGACCTCATCCTTCTATTTTATCCGCCCGACGGAAAGCTTGAACTATTAGTGGCCCCTGGCCACTCATCGGATGGCGGATGTTGTTTTTGCTGATTAGAATTTCGCGACCACATGGTGCGCATCACAATCCCATTATTTGATGCAGTTTTTTGAATTTAGTAGATTTTCGTCAATAAGAAATCACATTTTTAGATAGTAATATGTTCATCAAGTATTAGTATACTTCTCGTTTAGTGCCAAAACGACGGTCACATAAAATCCTTTAAACTTGCCAAAAGTCGAAGTCTGAATATACCAGCGGCCTATATAGCGGCCCGATAGCTGTTAGCTCCCACTGTGCCGACTCTAGTGTAAGATGTATCGACGGGTTATTATTTTCCACTGTACTCGAGACAGAATATTTTGTGTGTTGTTTGTTTGAAACGGTTTAAATATAAGTGGTTTGTTGAGTAGCGTACGAGCGAGTGCGAGCGCGTTCGCCTTTCCTTTATCTGTCTTACCACTACGCGCTGTAACTCAGCCGTCTATTGTACTCAGCTTAGCGGCCGGCGCGGCCATCCAGACAGGCTAGAAAATAGATGTAATAACCCACACATATCATTTATTACACTGTTTTGCGTCCTGCACAACAGCGACCTCATGTTCCCGACTCTTCCTGATGTAAAACCTTCATTCGTTGTCCGCCAGGAGTGACGAATGATTGGCTGGTTGGAGTGGAGTTTTGGAACATTCATCCTTTAAGGATCATTATAGAATTTCCTGCATGAAAAAATTGTAAATCTTGCGTCATGACGCGATGTGAATAATTCTAGTAAAAAAGTTGTAAGAAAACGAACCTCCATGATGATAACGAGGACAAGGTGAGATACTCAGCGCTAGTGCTCCGTGTGATGTGTCTGCATCATCGTGCTCAAAACTAAATATTTACTAACTATCGCTCAAATGACACCGACAAATTTTGTGTTTAGTTTGAATGTTGGTTTCGGTGTGTGTATTGCGAAATGCGTAGCGCGCTCGCTGCTCCGCCCACTAGTCTACTACGCGTGTACTGCTGCGTGCGCCACACAGCGCACACTAGTCTGTGCGCGTACTGCTGCGTGCGCCACGCAGCGCACACGCCACTTCTGTTAAGGCGAACTATGTAATATGCATGTTACGTTTTCAACGATTACTTATTACGAAAATGTTTTATCGTTTTTAATAAAATATAAAAAGTTTATTACTTAGATCGTTTTATTTATATGACATCCCGAAAGTGGTAGTAGGTATGAATGAAACTACACAAATCACACTTCACAAAGTTTTATTGCTCTACAACAAGTTTGTAACAAATTTTTACAAAGAATAAATAAATCCATTTATCAATATTTTGTGGTTCCCCGCTCAGTTTGTTATTATTACAATTACAATATGTGTTTTTACTAAAATAAATCGTTAAAAAATTGCAAGATATATAACAGATGTCGAGTCGTAGCTGCGAGGGTCAGATATATACAAAGTGTTATAGTTTACAGTAAACGTGTTTCTGGCCCAGTCGCTTGGAGACAATTATAATATCATACAAGTCAACATTTCATTCAGTCTTCTCGTTGCACTCAGCTCATACACTACACGTCATCAGACCCCGACTAGAGTAGCTGTATAAAGTTCATTATTTATTTACATAATGTGAGCCCTGCTACCCTACTGCCCTGCCGCCTGCAGCACTGCAGCCCTGCAGCCCTGGATTCTAGTCGATATGTATATATATATATTATCTTATTGAGCGGTGCGGGCTTTTATCTAAATATGCAATGATAACATTTGGTTAATTTTGTATTGGGACGAAGTAAATTTCTTTTGCAAGCCTCGGGGCTCCCAAGGGGTCCAATAAATGTGCTTTAGACTCGGACTATATGGACTTACTACATTGTGCCAATTTTTAATATTAGAAACATAGATATAATACATGGGGAAGATATGCATGTACAAATACTGGGCGGAATTTCTAGATGCTAGACTAGATCTAGTGATAGTTGATCCCGAATTCTGGAGCCCCAGGCCTGCGAAGAGGATGCAGCGACACGACAGTGCGATATGTATCTGCCGCTAATAGTAGTAGTAGTAGGCCTAGTTTGATATACCGGCAAGTTGCGAATGCCGCGTCGTGGGTCACTAATGTTCAATAATATTTATAAACATACTTATACATATATTACATTACAATACATTTAGCGAAGTTAATGAATTTACACATATATGAGGATATTGTGCAATGTGCATGTGCATGTCGGCTCACTTGATGGAGCACGCAAACTGTGCGCGCAATCGACGCAGCGGCGACTCTGTCTCCGTCTCGCTGGGCATCTGCGTACAAGGAGATTCGTTTTTCTTGATTGTATTCCTTGTAAGATAATAGATACCTATGTACGGTCAAGAGCAGATAGTACCTTTGCTTGTGCAACTGGCACCTCACTAGCCGTATTGTTGTCCGCGTCTGCGACCCTTGCATTCGTCGCAGTCACCGCAGCACTTCCTGAAACAGCCAATTATAACAACACATCATAATAGTAGGCTATTGAAAGTTCTTTTGAAAAAAAAAAGCTTAGCGGAATGCGCGTTCTAGTTCCGTTACCAGAGGCGATGTGCAGCGCCGGCACAGGGTTGCCGTTGTCGTCCCCGCCGTCTCCACCGCTCTCCCACCGCCACGAGCCTGCGGATTGATATATCCGGTTGTACTTGACCGCAGCACTACTGTGCGAGACCGCTAGCGCTTGGTGAATAGGGAATACTGACTGTCGGACGGGTCCGTGGGGTCGGAGGGCTCGGTGGTGTCGTCGGGCACGGGGCGAGGGGGGCGCGCCAGCCGCGGCGAGGGCGGGGACGACGAGTCCAGCTCTAGTGAGGAGCACAGTGATCCCGACCCTGACCCCGACCCGGACGAGCTCTGCGACATGTCCACCTCACACCCTTCCTCCTCTTCATCGTCCTCCTCCTTTTCCGTCTTAGTTGGAGCGTTGATTTTCTACAAATAACATATCTCGTTGAACAAAATGCTATATATATAATATGGGCTATCTCGATGTCAAGACATAAGAACATTATTTTTAAACTTATTTATTTTATTTTACTCTTTATTGTGCACCACATAATACAGAAAAAAAATCTTACAACTAAAATTTTTTAAAAGGCGGTTTATAGCTAAATAGCTACGAATAATAATATGTCAAGAAATGTAAATCAAACTCAACAATGACACCACGCAAATGTGTACCGCGGTGGGCGTGGCCTAAAAACTGTACCGCACAACGTTGACAGTACACCGGCGTCACTTTGAGTTATTATTGTGTTTTGGCGCTATTAAATAAAAAAACATGCCCTCGTGTGTTGTTAAGTGGTGTAGAAGACAAACAGATATGAAGAATTCTGGAATCACTTTTCGTATGTAAGTAAATTAACATTTTGATAACCTATACTCGTCGATTCTGAAAAGTGTTATGCAACATGTATATACAACACAGTTATACAATTATTAATTTAATATCACAGATTATTTACATGTACAAAACTCTAGTGGAACCCTCATTTATCATCTCTAGCGGGCAGACTCAGCTCAGCTGCCTACGCTGTGAGGAAAGTCAGACAAATGACCGATTATTATATTATATAGGCTCATTAGCCTAGCAGTATTGATATCTCTAATATTATAAAGTAAATGTACTTCAGTTACTTTCACCCCAAAGCATAATGTCTTATGGCATTATGCTGTGGGGTAGGGCCGCGGACATTGAATACATTTTTGTACTTCAAAAGAGAGATGTTCGGGCCATTTATAATATTAGAGCACGAGATTTACTTAGAGATGTTTTTAAAAAATTAGACGTCCTTACAAAACCATCTCAATACATATATTGTACCAAATATTTAGTTCATTTACCAGAATATCGATTCGTATTCAAAACGCAGTGATAAACATAACGTTAATACTAGAAACAGAAATAAACTTGTAACGCCGTACTATCGTCTCTACAAAGGCTTGGTGTTCGCATGTATTATAAGATTCCATAGCCTATATAAGATTTGTTAATTCAACATTTTAAAAATCGGATCAAGAAGTCACTAATAATATATAAAGCATACTACAATGTACAGGATTACTTAAATGATGAGAATGCTTGGAATCTAAGTGACGTTGACTCTCAAGCTAAATCTTCTTCTTATTTGTATAACAAATGATGTAAACATGGCTTTTTGAAAAGAGCGACTGTTAAT
Organism: Limenitis camilla; assembly: GCA_905147385.1. NCBI lineage: Eukaryota > Metazoa > Arthropoda > Insecta > Lepidoptera > Nymphalidae > Limenitis > Limenitis camilla. The sequence continues at coordinate 106,164 of LR990235.1, forward strand.
GGCCGGCTCTTCTTAACAGAAAACTGCTTGCCGTAGCCTAGCTAGTGGTAGCCTCAGACAAACTGACTGACCGACCAATTTAAGACGAATCAAAAGTACTTTTATACAAAAGTCTAATTGAAATAAAATATTTTGAGTTTGAGTTTTACAAACTATATATGTAACTGTTTAGTACCGTATCTTCATTTTTTGCCGCACTGTACTTATAATATTTAAAAAATTATATGATAAACGTAATTTATATTAATGCATAATTTATTAACGTACAATAATTTTACATTGTAATATAAAGTCATAATAAAAAATTATCATGTAAACATTTATTTTGCATAAGACCAACCTTGCTCATAGTACGTTACTCATGTCACTGCCTACATGGCCTTGACGCGACCAATCACGTGCGAACGTATGCGAACGTATTGACGTTGTAGTACACGTTGCTGGGTTTATTTTTGAAGCGCTATCTGTATGGCAGTTATGTTTCTTGACATATTATTATTCTTAGCTAAATAGCCATTTCTTCCAGACAATCAGGGGGGGCACACTCGGACAACAAGGGCCAAATGTATGGAAACCCAGTGACATCTAACGGAAAGGCGAACACAGTAAAGAGCTAAAAAGTTCATTATATTAACGATAGATGCGATGCCTCTACCGGAAAAATGTCGCTAAAACAAGAAGGAATCTGTTTTATCAACGTATCCAACTTCTGCATTTTTTTTTGTAGTTAGAAGTGTATTTGTGTACACTTCTAATTACAAAAAACTTGTGTTGTGTAGTGTATTTTAGTCAAAATATAACCCTTCAAAATACAACCTAATTTTTCAGCAATTATTATTAAAAAAAATATTTTTTGAATGAAACCAACATCTATATGCTAAAAAACTGGGTCTAGAAAAAATGTTAAAAACAATATATTCCGTTCGCCGTTCGGGGAGCTCGCAACGTCACAGGGTAAATTACGCAAAAATAATACGTGTCGATGAGTGAAAACTAATCAAGAACTCACTCATTTGACAGAAAGTAGAAATTAATTTGGCATTTATAACACCGTTCTCATCGCAGCCTCTGAACGTTGACATATTAAGCAAAACACGATTTATAAAGCTATAAAACTGATAAGCAATAAAAAAGTGTTTTTTTAGATATAAATCATATTGTGATAACAGAGGATTTAATAAAAAAATGTCGGTGTAAACAGATTTTGGGGAAATAAAATTTAAGGCTTTTATTACTTACAGTAGATAATAAAATTCCCTCAAAATATCACATTCAAATTTAATGTTACAGTTGTTTTCTCCATTAAATAATAAGTTGGGGAATAAGTCTTTCCTCATTATAGTATGTATGAACTTGTAATAAAATCTCTTTGGCTATACTATTTGTATCTGCCTGGTTTTGGTATCATTACAAGTTTACATTTTAAAGAAGATAATTCCAAATTCAAATTAGGAAAATATATGATTTTTATTTGTTTTTCGTACTGTGAAGATAAGTGAATCTAATGAAGAAATTCGATACATTTTAATATTTTACTACAAAGAAGGTAAAAATACAACGCAAACCGCGAAAATAAATTTGCGATGTTTATGGAGCTAGTGCAGTGTCTGTGAGAGTAGCACACATTTGGTTTAAGCGTTTTCAATCCGGACATTTTGATGTCAAACATGCACCTCGCTCTGGTCGCCCTATTACGGATAAAATGAATGCCATTTTTGTAAAAGTGGAGCAAGATCGGCATATCAGTAGTTACAACGTAGCTGAAGAACTGGGAATTGACCACAAAACAGTTTTGGCGCATTTGATAATAACTGGGTACACAAAAAAGCTCGATATTTGGGTACCTCACGAGCTCACTGAAAGAAACCTAATGAAGCGTGCACTCATTTGTGATTCATTATAACGACGTAATGAAACCGAACTATTTTTGAAGAAACTGATAACTGAACGACATACTGTATCACTATGTCGTTCTCAATGGGCAGACTCTCTCTTTCTAAGTAGAGTAACCATTACTTATTTATTTATATACGAAAGGGTAATACTACACTAAAAAGAAAGGGTTGGCAGACAGACAGAGAGCGAGATAAAAAATACGTAGGCATTTGACTCAAGCTATTGTTCCCAGTGTGGAGGTACGAGTATATGCACGGAGGCCAGCAATGCTTGTGTGCGGCGACAACAATTTAACCTTGAAACGTAATTATCTGTTGCGACTTGGGAACCTATTCACCTACCTGTCCGGTTTGTACGTTGAACAATCCTCCACGCTTCGAGCTTGAATCTTCACTTGAACTCGTTTCATCTGAATATATTTAAAAATAATGTAATTATTAACTTGCGTATCATTCTATGAAGGTAATTAAATTTCTTTAATCCTAATAAAACTGATGCAATCAAAACAATCAATTTTAATCAAAATTAAAACCTTTAGCTTGCGCGTGCAGAGCGTGCAGCTTGTGCCGCAGCAGCGGGTAGAAGCCCTGCGCCGTGGCGTTGTGCGGCTCGTACTGCAGGATCAGCTGGCAGTACTTCAGTGCCTCAGCGTACTGGTGACGCATAATTGCCGACAAGAACTGTAACAAGCGTCACATTATCCATAGATCACGCTTAACAAGATATTTAACCTAAAAAAATAGCACTCTTGTCCGACCTCGGCTAGGAACTCGCTGGGCGCGGAAGATGCATCATTTCCATCGGAGCAATCCGGACTGGTGGAGTACTTGCCGGCGGCCATGGCGCTGGCGCCGGACGACGCCGCCGAGCCCAGCGGTCGCGCCCCCGGCACGCCTGACGCCCGGCGCACTGAGTGCCAGATGGTTTGTTATTCATATATTATTAATTTCTTCTGACAACTAGTATAATATTGAGTGACTTACCTTTATCTGTGAAGGGAATCGAGCTGGTCGGTCGCTGCGGCGGATTGAGAGTTGTGTGTCGCAATGAGCGGGCGCGCAGCAGGCGCAGGGCTGCGTGCGAGGCGGTGTCGAGCGCGCTGAGCGGGAGGGGCGCGGGCCAGACCGGCGCAGGGCGGGTGAGGGTCTTCGGTGGCGGTCGAGGTTGGGCAGGCGCGGGTCGGTACAGGCGAGAGTTCGGAACGGGGCGCGTGAACTTGCGTTTGCGTGGGTGGGTTGCACTTGACCGCACAGGACCTCTCCTCTCACGTTTTTTACTGAAGCCAGGATATCTGATTACATCAATAAAATGCTAAATCTAGATTATTGAACTTATTTATTATAGCTATTACTAATTACGATAGTACAGAACAAGAAAAGATAGATATGAGCTGTAGGGAGATAAGTTTCCCAAAAATATTCATGATAAAGAAGTATTTCTTTGAATACAAAGCGTATCTGCATATTATGGAAGACCTATCATTTGATTGAGTTAAAAAAAGCAGTGATGGCCCAATGGTTAAGACGTTAGAGGTCCGAGTTATGTGTGGTTTAAAAAATTAAATATCACTTACTTTAACGGCGAAGGAAAAGATCGTGAGGAAACCTGCACTTCTGAGAGTTCTCCAAGTCCTCAAAGTGCGTGAAGTTTGCCACCCCGCACAGACTTAGCGTGGAGGACTATGACCTAATCCCTCCTCCTTCTGAGGTTGATGATGATTATTTGAGTCATCATCCTCACGCTTTCTCAGAACTCTCAGGAGTACCGGTATCCTTACAAAGTTTTCCTTCACCGTTAAAGCAAGTGATATTTAAACTCCACTTCTTCTCATCAGGAAACTGCTTCACGATCTGATAGCTTCAGGCAAACTGACGATTGACCAAATGTGACGTGTCAAAAGTAATTTGTAGAAAATCTAATTGAAATAATCTACCTATTTTGAATTTGAGTTTTCCCCTATGTAACATACGAGTGGCCTGCCCTCGCTTCGCTCCGGGTATTTGAAGCAATATTATAATTGATATCCCTAAAGTGTAACTCTGTAATTGTCCAGCCTTTCTTTATTTGAAAAAAGAGAGAGAATGAGAATAGGTAATAAAAGAGAGAAAATACAGGAAGAGACAGATAATAAAAGAGCGAGAATGACAGGACAAAGATAAAGGGGAGAGAGAGAGAGAAAGAGAAAAAGGTTAGACAGATAATAAAAAAAATGAAAGCGAAAAAGAGATAGAATGAACAGGGATAAAAATAAAAAAGAGAGAGAGGATAATGGAGAATAAAAGAGACAGTGTAGTTTTCTATGAGTGAAAGAATTTTTAAAATCGGATCAGTAGTTCCTGAGATTTCATCCCTTGTTCATAAAGGTCATTTAATGTCTTCCTGGTATTCGCAACAAACAATCAAACCTTTCCCGTCTATATGATAGTGTAGGCGTAGATGTAGATTATGAACCTTCTCACCTGTTGCCGATTGTATATTTTGATTGGTACTTTCGTAGTACAAGTCCTGTTACTATTACACAATAATGGTGTTTGTTTATGGTAAAATTGTACATAACATTGGACAGACTCACAGACGAGGGTTAGGTGTGTAGAGGCCAGGCTGGCGAGGCTGGTGAGGCTGGCGAGGCGGCCGCGATGCGACGCTGGCTCGGGCACGGCGCGGACCACCCAGGTCTATTACATCCACATCGCGCGTTCTAGAAAAAAAAATTTGAATCTTGTAGATTCAGATTTTAAGACATCCAAAAACGCTCATCAGATTTCCAAAATTCTTTAACCTATACATATATTAGGGACCTCTCGGGATGGACATGGTATATATTTTGTTTTGTTGTAAATTCTCAAACCATAAAATATTTAGTTGAAAATAATTACCACTTCATAAAAATAGTTACAATCGGAAAATAAAATTTCTTATCAAAATAAACTAGTAATAGAAATGGCGGCTAGTTTTTTGTATAAAAATGAGTTGTTGTTCGTTAATCTAATATAACTCAGCGAAGCGATTTCATTTCAGCTGGTTACCAAATACAATTCATTTTTTACCTATAACATATGGTCCTTGCACGACTTACAGTGAAGCTTGGAGGTCAGGGTCCAGAGATGCGCCTACGACTATCAGATCTTTCCTGCTAATGGCAGCAGCTGTGTCGTCCCGCGGCTCCTGCCGTCTCTGTCTGTACATAAACAAATAGTATCTATCGAAACTGGTGCGTTTTGTGACAATACGGAAACTGGATCAATGTAGAAGCTGGTTAGCAGTATACGGTCGACTATGTGAACTTCGTCCTAGGATGGATGCTGATGATGATAATATGTGCATACGAGTAGGTCTAGACTTTAGGTCATGTCATAAATAGATAAAAGCTCATTATGATAAAGTGTAAAACATTGCTACAGCAAGATTATTACTGTTTATCCATACTGGAAATACTTATTATCTGCGGCAGTAGAAATATTATAAAATAAACGAACCACAGGTTTTCTTTTACTTTATCAACTCTGAACCCAGTCCACTTGTGACTTGCACTGTGCTGCAGCTGCAGCCTGCACCTTAGCACAAGTGGACCGTGCTATCATTTACTCTTATAGGCTTTCTTCTGCACGTCAAATGGTATAAGATTGATTAAATGTGCAAGCTATTTAAATATATTTAGTAATTCAATATATTATCTGGCAAGGTCAATGTAAGGTGTTCAAAAAACAAAAAATACTACTATGGTTATGAAAATAAACTTAATTTTTTCAAAATAATCACTGAAGCCAGCGAGTTCATAATGATATATATTTTTGTGATTGTCTTACCTTTTCAATAATCCATAAATAGCACTGCGAAGTCGGAACGTAACCAAAACAAAAGCACACTCACTGGTGATGGTGAATTTAATCTATATCGATTATAGGAGCAACAGTTAGCGCCGCCGCCTCCGCCTCCGCCCCTCCACTCCCACATACATTTGCGCATGCCTAGCCTAGTGTAAGTAGTGTACCAAATGAGATATTGTTGTGAAACTTACGTTTTTGGTAAACAATTTCTAGATTTGATGACCATTTCTTGATGATATTGGTTTTCTTGATTTAAAGCAATCACCATTAAAATTTAGTTCTCACTTAAAATTATTAGAGAAATATATTTTTTAATTTTAGCTTTTTTATGTCATAACTTATAAATTATATATATATATATATTATAGTACTATATTATTTCATAGTTTTAAATTCGAATATTCTTGTATTGTCTTTTGTCTATTTTGAATTTCCCGCCTTCCCTATCCAAATATTGAACCAAACGATTGCTGCAGCTATAGTTCTACTATATATGTCGGAGCGTATTGTTTTTTAATACCACTTTCGATAATATTTAATTTCACTTCCTTTGCATCATTACAATACTCAACGACATTTACTAGCCAATAGCTTCTGATTGGCTGACAATCCTCTTTGGTCGATTTTATTACTACCGGGGTAGGTAGTAATAAAAACCTGGAAATCGGGAGCAGTGGACGGGTATTCCTACCACTATCTTATCTGATATTAGTGCTAGAAATACTGTCGGATTTGGATCACGTAAGGCTGTAACAGACAGCCTAGGCAGTAGAGGTGAGTGTTCACATATTATGTGGTAGGAAGCTCCCTTAAACCTACACTCTTGGCCACAAGTCCAAGGCACTGCTTGGGTTCCTGTCATAATATTATAATAGACCACTATACTTATTTATGTATCGGTGATTTCCCGACTGTACAACGTTCGTAGCTATTGTAGTTTACCCAATAATCCGTTCCATCCGTCTTCGTTCTCTCCAGGGGCCGGGCGCCAAAATGAAATTCATCAATTCCATATAATATAATTGGATAGATAGACTTAAAGTAATTTTAGACATCAGATTACTGAAGGGGTTGAAGGGTGGAGACGTGAGAGAGAGTGGCAATTGCCTTTTTTTAGTCTTAACAATTATTATTTATAAAAAAAAGGATTATAAAATACAGACGCTCATGAGTATTTGGCCGTCGTAGCAACATCTTACGTCGTTATTCTTTCTTCACAAAGAGCTTATCATGGATTGTACTTGCCTAAGCTAAGTAGTTTTGCATATTTAGATTTAAATATTTTATTATGCTCTAGCAGCGCCACCTAACTTTCATACATAAAGAAACTTGTCGAAGTCTCAACACTCCATACATTTTATTATCTATGATTTTGTCTTTTGTCAATTTGTCACAAGTTGATTAGTTGAAGTAAAGTAAACTTTGAAGTATTAAGTCATTTGCAGAAATGGCTGAGCTAATAGCTGTACCTTTTAAAAAATCATCTGATGTGGATATTGTTAAGCCATTAAAGAATTTAATTCAATCCACGTATAGTGAGAGTAGCGAAGACTATAGTGAAGCCATCAACGAGCTGAGCCGACTCAGAGCTGGCGCGATATGGAAAGTGTTCGAGAAGTCGTCGTTGGACGTTATTTACAGGTATTCATTTTGTATGACTCACATTCATATACAGTCATACCTACCGTCTATATTAACTAATTATTGCTTTTGCAGCTACTACGATCAGCTTGTGTCTTTGGAAAGCAAGATACCGCCTCAGGAGGTTCAAATCCCTTTCAAGTGGAAAGATGCTTTTGATAGGGGTTCACTGTTTGGTGGGCGGATGAGCCTAAGTAATTACCATCTATATGTATATTATATTCAGTAATACTATGCAGTGTAAATATGAAATGTTTGAATCTGGATTGCAGCAATAAGCTCCTTGGCTTACGAGAGAATGTGCATCTTGTTCAATATGGCAGCAATGCAAAGTAGTATTGCAGCGCAACAACCTTTAGATACAGAAGAGTCCCTTAAATTAGCTGCTAAACTTCTGCAGGTGAGTATTAATTCCTCCTGTTGCTATTTAGTAGTAATCATTACCAGTTAATGATATGGGATTGAGTGTTGGAGGATCCTGTACTGCAGTTTTATGTAACTAGTACTAAATTGAAAATGTTATTGACAAATTCCCAAATTAATAAGGTTTCATTTATAGAATTCAAATATGGAGGATATTTGGAGTATTTATTGGAGTCTTAAAATATAAGTTCTCATTTAGCAACATGTCATGTTGAATATGTTATACATATAAGCTAGAGGGCTTGGAAAATTTGGGAAACTGGAAGAGGTGCCTGAATTTCAAACTTTATTGGACCTTCTAAAAATAAAAATTTCATAAATTAACTAATGTAATAAAAAATTTTACTTAAATTTTTTTAATACATTTTCACAATAAAAAATATTTCTTTCTTTCTCAGAATAAATGTATTGACTTAAAAAAGTAAAAATATTATGTATCTGTACTGAGGGCAGGTATATTGTAAAACATATTTGAATATTACTAAAATCGCATATGTCTACTTTTTTCATGTCCACATATGTGGAATGCCCTATAGAAAAACTACTTGTTATACTGGCTTCAAGATACTATACTTCAAGACACTTACATGTTTAATATAAACTTGATAACTTCACATATTCTTCAAATAATGCCAAAACCTAAATATATAAAAGAACATTATTTTTCGTGATCTAACAACAAATTGCCAGTATTAGGGTTTTTCCCCAGCTCTGAGACCTTGCTTCTTACCAAAAATCATGTTCCTAGGTCAAAAGACAGCCTGGAAATTTTGATTTATCTCGAAAATAAAAATTTACAAAATGAGATAAAAGCGGCTGTATCTTTTCATTAAATTGACTTAGCAGTTTGATATTTTTACATATTTCAGGAACTAGAGATTAGAATATTTTGTATAAATTTCAACTTGATGAGATCTTGCTTCATGCTAAATTTCACAACACTAGGTCATTAGGATGTGCCTTTTATAAGTGACCACATTAACGGTCATATATTTTCAATGTGTGGACTTAGAAGTTTAATTGTTTGCCAGCCACAAGGGATCGTAAGGGTATTTGATATTAATTTGATACTTCTACTTCTATGCGATCCTGAGAAAAAGGGTCTTGACAGATGGACAGACAGACGGACAACAAATTGATCCTATAAGGGTTACTTTTTCCTTTTAAGTTACAGAACCCTAAAAAGGAGTTTGTATATTGTTCTTGTAATAGAAGTAAATGCCAGAAATTTTTTTAAATTAATAATTGTTTGTTTATCTGAATATATTCATGTGAGTGTGTAAAATATATGCTTTGTTTCATTTAAATTTAAAGTTAGACACATCTGGGTGGCACCAAGGGTGTTGAGTTTGTACTGTTGCCGTGGGGTCATATCAAATATTTAGATATAATAGTAAAAGAATTTTTAAATAGTATTCAGTAGAGACTAACTGTACATAAACAAAATTTGCCAATGTTACACTATTTGTTGGGCCTGAAAACATCATAAGAACTAGTTTGGTAAAAGGGATATCGTACCCTTCTCTCTTCAGTTTGGTTTCATATTTATACAGCAGTACATAATACTAGGAAAATTTGGCTTTTAAATATTTGATGGAGGATAACATCACATACTATTTATAATGAATGCATAATTCATAGGTACTTTAGATAAATATAATATTTGCTAAAATATCCACGATGGTTAGTTTTGACAGTTATAAATAAAAGGAAACATTAAAGAAATTTATTATTATGTGGCCCTTCAAATGCATTCTAGGTGTGTGTACTGTGACACATCACTGGTGTGTTGGGGATCGAATTAAAAGGCGTAGCTTTAGCAAACATTCCTTTATTTTATATTAATTACATTTTAAATTTATTTAATAGACAATATAAGAACTAACGTCACAGCAGCCCCAAGGCTGACCTACAAGTTTTGTGTACCATACTACAGTACCAAAAAGTGGAAACCGTGTTTTCATTTTTTAAATGTATTACAACAGTGTTTTTGTTTCAACAGCAATCGGCAGGTATCTTTGCATTCTTGAAGGGAAATATAATGATGGCAGTGCACCAGGAGACCACTCCTGACCTCAACCCCGATACGCTCAATGCACTCTCACAGCTGATGCTGGCACAAGCACAGGAAGTTATTGCTTACAAATGTATTAAAGGTGTGTTGTCTCAGTGTGTGATGTGTGAAGCATCTGAAGAATAGAACATATTGTGTAATGTGTACATTGTTTAGATGAGATGAAGGAGAGCATGGTGGCCAAGGTGTGCGCGCAGTGCGAGGAGCTGTATGTGGACGCGGCGCGCTCGCTGCAGAAAGACGCGCTGCGCCAGCTCTTTGACCGTGACTGGCTGTCGACGGTGAGTTCTCTCATCAAACAAGTTCATAGTGTTTACTTATTGCATAATAAAACAGTAATGGAGGATGAATGTGTTCTAGTCGCAAGAGAAGCAAGCGGTGTTCCGTGGACTGACCCACTATTACCAAGCGCAGGTGTGTCGCGCCAACAAGGCCGTAGGAGAAGAGATTGCGAGGCTGCAGGTAAACATTATTAAGTTAATTGATTAAATTTATATTTCCTATGAGGTTAAAATGAACATATTAAGTAATTTCTCCTTCTGTGTGGTGTGTGATTAGGTGGCTGTGGAGATGCTTAAGGGTATACGCGATGGAGGAGCACTGGCCGATGTTGCGGCGAAAGCCGCGCGACAGCTGGCGGCCGCCGTGCGAGACAATGACTTCATCTACCACGAGCGCGTGCCGGAGGCTCGCTTGCTGGAGCCCGTACCTCGGGCGCCCGTGGCTACCGCGCTGCCGCCGCAGCAGAGGTGGGGCAGCAAGCAGCACGGTGAGAACATGTGGAGAGTTAATAATAATAAAAGCTTTGTTTATTCCTTGCTTTCAAATGTCAGAATAGTTTGTGTAGGTCGTACTCCTTAAATCTGTAAGAAATTATTATATATTAAACATAAATTAAAGTAATGATACTGAATAACTTTAATATACTGCACGTGCATGACAGATTTATTTGAGAAGCTAGTGCCCATGGCGGTGCACCAGGCGCTGCAGGCGAGCGCGGCGCGGCGCTCAGACCTCGTCACCGCGGAGATCAACAAACTGCGCGATGGGACGCAACTACTTAACAGGTCTCTCTCAGTGTGATAATGTTATTGAATATGAAAAATGATAAACTCTTGTTTACTAAATTAATAAAATAATTTAGCATCCTCGCATCCCTCAACCTACCCGCATGCATCGAGACAGGAACGGCGGGGGCCGGCCTGCCCGACTCCATCCGCGAGAAGGCGGCGGCGGTGCGCGAGGCCGGGGGGCTGCCCGCACTGCAGCGACTCATGGCCGAGCTGCCCGAGCTCTTGCAACGCAATCGAGAGATACTCACTGAGGTCTGCCTCTTTACGTAATATATGGAAAAGAAAGGAGACTTGACTCTCCCCTTTTGTTTGTGAGCTTTAATCAGAGTATTGTAAAAGTTTACAACATTTTTAATGCACTATTTATCTAGGAAAAACCTCGAGAATTTTTGACATCCATGGAAAGATTAGAGGTTAGGTTTCTCTCGTAAATGTAAGAGATCATAATATATCGGTTCAGTAGCAGTATATACGTTGCGTTTACCCAATAGACCCCCACTTAATGTTTTTAACATCCTCTCATCATTTTCTCAGACTTACATCATGTGCCCCATGTTCTGGGAGATAGAAAACCAGCCACAATCAGGCCCTAATGGATAGATAGAAAAACAATCAACATTTTATTATGGAAACTAAAGTGGTAGTAGCTTATTGAATGAAATAATTAAATTTTAACCACATCAACAAAGTCGGATTATCCTACTTCTTTCACGTGACTTACTGTTGTTTGTTTGTTAATTTATAAAACAATCAACATTATAAAAGCAGCTGTTAAATTTTCCGTCTGTACAATAAATAAGTTGATTCCTTAACCTTCTCAGCTGACCATCTTATTTCCTATAATATGATACTTTTGTGCTGCAGGCGGAACGCATGCTGCGCGAGGAGGCGTCTGCCGACGAGGCGCTGCGCACGCAATTCGGCGCCGCCTGGACGCGCACGGCCTCGGACCAGCTCACCGACGCCTTTCGCGCAAACGCCGCCAAGTACAGCCAGATCATTGACAACGCAGTGCGCGCCGACGCCATCGTGCAGCAGAAGCTGCAGCAGCACAAGGATGTTCGTACACCATTATTGTTATTTTAAATAAACTCTTGTTCCCATTCATTCAAAGATTCGTTTTAAGAATTAAATGCGTAAAAATGTGATATACATTCTAAAACAAACTTGCTAATTTATTATATTTAGAACATTGAGCTACTGAGTCGCAGCGATGGCGAGATCAACGCCGACATGCCCGACGCGCCCGACACCGGCTCCTCCGACGCCGACGCCCTCACCTCACTCCGCGGACTCATGGCGGCTGTAAGGAACTAGCGAGCAGCAACTTGTATTCTTTGTGCAATTGAAACATTTGTATTACGAACGAGCGGCTTTTTTGCAGGTGGAAGAGCTAAAAGCGGAACGCGATATGATCGAGTCGGAGCTAAAGAGCGCAACGGTGGACTTGCGCGCCCAGTTTCTTTCGGCGCTGGCGGCCGACGGCGCTGTGGACGAGCCCGCGCTGTCCGCCGCCGCGCTGGGCGCTGCACTAGCGCCGCTTCAGCGCCGAGCCGCGGAGTCGCTTAGCAAGCAAGAGGAACTGGCGTCATCGCTGCAGCGCGCACACGCGGCTTTGATGGCGTCCCGGGGCGGAGCGAGCGGACGCGACGAGGCGTTGGGCCGCCTGTGCGCCGCATACGACGCGTACCAAGATCTGACAGGAAACTTGAAGGAAGGTGTCAAGTTCTACAACGACCTAACACAGCTGTTGGTAGCATTCCAGAACAAAGTGTCAGACTTTTGTTTCGCACGCAAAACAGAAAAAGATGAACTTTTAAAGGATCTGACCCAGTCTGCGTCCCGCGATCCCCACCGTGCCGCGCCGCAGCCCCCGCAGCATCACGTCAGCGCCGCCGCAGAGGTAGTCTCAGCTCTCTGAATTAAGAGTTTAGTCGAAGGTTACTCTCCCTTGTCTCGTTAAATTACTTTGAATTTTTTCTCAGCCTACAGTGGTCTCTAAAAAAGATCCTCCTCCGCGTCCACCACCGCCGACACCGGCTAGTGCTCCCGCCCCGGCCCCCGCTGTATCTGCCGCCGCTGCCCCCGCGTTGCCCTACCCTGCTCAACCACAAGGTAATGCAATATAATAATAATCATTATAACCCCTTAATAGTCTACTGCTGAATGAGGAGACCCGGAGAGGGTTAGGACATAGTAGCGCTGTGTGTTGAAGAAGTGCGAGTTGGCAAACTTCACACACAATGAACGCCATGGAGAACACTCAAGCATTGCGGTTTCTTACGATGCGCACAACTCAAAAAGTCGTAAGTTTGTGTCCATGATCTAATTTGGACCTCCCAAGTAATCATCAAACATCAAAGCCTTACCTTATCATGATAGTTTCTTTTTTCAATTTCAATATGGGTTGATTTGACTTTCGAAAGCAAAGAGTATCTTGTAACTAGTGTGTAGTCACATCAAATTGTTGGTTTCAGGAATGCCTCTGCCTTACGGAGCGCCCGCCGCCCCCTACCCGATGTACGCACCCATGCCGGCGCTCTACAACCCGTACGCGACGCTGCCCTACCCGCACCACTCGCGCGCTCCCCCCGCCGCGCCCTACCAGCCCTACCAGTACCCGCCGCCCCCGACTGGCTACCCGCAGCCGCCCCCCGCCGGCTACAACCCCTACCAGCAGCACTAAGCACACGTTTCGTTATATTATGTTTGTATAGTTTTATCTAATTGAAATCTAAAATACATATATCACATAATAAATGAATAATTCCAGCATTTACTTGTATGTATCGCTGACTGCTGACTGGTGGCTGATGTCTGATGGCTGATGCAGGGAGAGTTATAAATTTAAAATTATAACGATGCTATTTTTTTAATGAATTAGGAACCGTAGCGGTTAGTGGCGGAGGAGGTGGGTGCTGGTGCTATGATGAACGGTTGTAGGTTGTAGTGTTCGCGAGATGATAGAGATAGATGTCCATGTCGGACTTTATTTGATGTTAAAACTTTTTTTAGAACTATAAGCTATTATGGAAACTGAATATATTTTAAGTTTATATACATTATATAGCTATTATCCATCCATGCAAAATAAAAATGTCACAAATTTAACAATGAGCCATAGAACAAGTACAACATTAAATGGCAACCCTAAGACTGACGGACGCCGGAGTGTGGATCTTGTGTGTTGTGGATCAAGGGCTTCGAGGTGGTAGGTTGGTAGTAGAGGCCGCAGTTGAAAATATAATCTCCAAACTATATTAAATTAAATAATGAATTATTTTGTAGATATAAATATTTTTTAAATAATTACCATTGTTTCATTTGTTCCCTCCACAGAGATATAGAGACAGAGTCGTTTGTGGACGCTAAAGAGCAAACACGGACGCCTACTGGCTAGACACAAATCATATGTTCTTATGCTATAAGATCTCTTACAAAAAGTTACCAAAATAGCAATTTTTGTTGTTTTTCTTAAAAGTACCTGCTAAAGAAGAAGAGGTTGTTTAGTGCAAGAATTCTGTCCTATATTCCTTTCTTAACACAGAACTACATCTCCCCATGTATTATTACTTATAATTCTCAATATATTTTGCTGTATACAGACAACGTAAGTCATCACAGATCATATAGTTATACGTCCAAGGGAATAATGTAAGTCATTTTACAGGTTTTTCCTCATTACGTACTGGACTTACAATTTGTATTAAGTTTAAAATAGTTGCATATTATTTTAGCAAATTTTTGATACAAAAGACTGTTTGTGAATTAATAAGAAAAACAATTAAATCCTTGGTGAACTATGCTCACCAAGGATTTAATTGATTACCTAATTTAATTACTATTTTATTATTATTTAAGATAAGAATTTCAACGACATATGTATTTTTTTATTCATAATATTTAAGACAGAAATAGTAACAATTTCGCTTCGCTCCGGGTATTAAATTTTTATTTTCGAATTGGTACCTGGCAATTAATTTGTAATTTTTTATGCATACTATGTTAACATCTAGAAGACATTCATTTGTAATGTAAGTTACTATTTCACTAAGTTTTTTATAACATTGATGTCTGTCTGTTACATATTATACTATAAACTTCAGTCAAAGAGAGAATTATTAAAATCGGATCAGTAGCAACAAAATGGCCATTACCTTCTAACGGTAAAATAATTATTCAAATTGGATATATAGTTCCAGAGAAAACCTTCACTATACAAAACGGACACATTATGGCACTTAATGGCCATATCTTTTTTATATACTTATTTGTAATATGCAATTTGCACCTGGCTGAAGATCTTTTTTATGAATAATCTCAACGGCTCTTTATATTTTGTTTGGCTTTGGAACTGCTCCGACACCTCATCAGAAATCAGTACTACACACGCGATTGTGCTCAGTCATCACTCATCAGTATTAACCAGTACTATTTTTTTTTTGTTTGCTGATCCCTCTAAACACCTTCTGAGATCATACTCTAAACTCTACATTAGACCTACCTGCCGATAATAGGGTTACTATGACTAATAGGATTAGATGTTGCATAGTGCATACACAATAAAACTCAACAGCTGATATCACATACCACTATTTATTAAATTAAATGTTCTAATTTATAACATGTTACACAAGTTTATTTTTAAACAAGCTTAATATTTGGGTGCAGGCGATTCTTCCTTGGAGTAGTCTCTGATGGGCGAGTAGAACTGGAAACAATATATATTATTACACCAGTGTTTTTCAATCTTTTAAAGTACCTGTACTACACGTTAAAAATTATTTTTGACCCCCTTGGATCCTAAAAAAGCGGTTTAAAAATACAGCTTAGTCTAGGGTTAGTCATATTAATGGCGAAAAAAAAAACACTCGCCAATCTTTTTCCAACAATTTTTTTCGAAAAACAATTGACATACAGAATCAAATATAATAATAAAATATTTCTAGATGTTTCTTTAGTGGAGGAAAATAAATTTTTTATGTTATTTATGGGTTCTACCCAGAAAATTTGTAGTTATTAGGAGCAAAACTGAGTTAAACGACAATATAGTCTCCGGATGGTCCGTCGCCTTCCTATATAGTTCGTGTTAGTCTCCAGATGACCTTATCTGTTTCTCTCTGTTAATCGCCTTTTTTCAAAACTGCCTTTTTAAGGTTAATCAAAATTTCTTGAAAACCTTTGGACTTAATTTTGAATATTTCATTATGGAAATATTTGAAGAATACTCTTAGAACAAAGCTTAATAATGTATGAAAGTTAATAAATATATTTTTTTAAGACACTAAAAAAATTACAATTATTATTTTTGTAATCTATGTCAGACCCTTCTCCCTAACAACTTAGATAAGAATTTGAGTGTAAACTACTACAGACAGATTCACTCCCCCTCTTAATAACAACAACAATATGAAGAGAAATAAGTCCATATTATGAAACTTTACGTTATGACTTTGGCAAGAACGATATAGGAAACTATTACGCGCATAATTAGTCCTTGTTTTAGGTAAATGAAACAAACACTTACAACGAGCTTGTAAACGAGGACATTTAAAATAAATATTACTTAAAAGATAACTAGAATTAAAAGTTTCTTATTATTTTAAAAAGATTGTTTTCGTCCCTAACTATACAACATTCATATAAAGATACTGAAATAGGTGGTTCTTCGTTACTATTCCTATATTTAACCTAAAATGTAAATGTTTAATAAATTTATTCTGAATATTGTCAATTCTATTTGAATGAATATTGAATTCGAGTCCTGTGTATCATAAATAACATATATGTATGATACACAGGACTCCCAAACTGTAGATGCATATTCCAGAAAAAAGAGAACACAAGCATTATACAAAATAATAAGAGTTGTACAATTATAAAAGTCCTTTCCCACCCTCAGTATAAAGCCGAGCATGCGAAAAGCTTTACCAGTAATATAGTCTATATGTTTATTAAACATAAGTTTAGAATCTAGATAAAAACCCTCAAATCTTCCACCTCAGTTACCCATACAGTTCAATTATTTTGTTACTTAAATTATAAATAAATATAAAGTTATGTTTCTCACGAGAAATAACTTTGTAACTTGCCCCATAAAATTAACTACAGTTGGCATCATACATACCAAAGATGTTAAGTTGTTCTTTTGTTTATACTTGGAATGAGCTTGCGGAAATACTTGCTCTATCAACAGTTGAACCCTCAGTATAGCAAGTTATGAATCTTATTTTGTAAAGAAATACTACAGAAATTATATATTTGATTAATAATAGTAAAATTTAATATTTACTGATGTATGATTTAAGTTTATAATATTTAATAATGTAGTTACAAAAACTATCTAACAAAGTTTGACAATATTTTGGTTACAGATTTTTGTCATTTCATTGGAAAAAATAGGTAAAGTACCTTGTACTGCTTCTTCCTGTATTCTTCCCAAGGCTCAGGGTTGGTGCGCTTGTTCCACGACACGTCGGGAGAGCGAGTGGCGAGGCGCAAGATGTAGAACATCGCGCCGGAGCACCCCAGGCCGACACACACGTACAGAGGGATCAACTGATTCAAAGTAAATGTTACATTACTACAATATTCATTATACTACACATACAACTATTTACATATAGTTTTAGTCGTTTATACGATACTGTAACAAATAGTTTGTACGATTTGTTTTAGTTTCATCAATGTACATTGCATCGTAACGCAATCGTATAAACTAGCTTCAAGATAAAGTGTACGATTGTAGGTTAATTATGTAAGCAGAGGCGTAGTATAGTAGAATACGTATTTAGAACACACTTACCGCTTTGTGCTTCTTCAAGCTCGACAAACTGAGGCCCTGCATTGTAGTATTTTATAACACTTTTTGTATACGCAGTTGAATCTTCCTTCCAAGATATACGGAATTAATTTGACAAAAATCTGAGAAGTAGTGCTGTCTGCTCCTAGACTGCTCACAACTGCTCACTGCTCGAGTGCTCGCTGGCTCGCTGGCTCGCTGCTGGCGATAGCGCAGCCGTCAAACAAAATTTTATCGATAACCGTATATCGATTTGTTATAGTAATAGTTGCCATTAATAATAACTCAATTATTTATTATTTATATATACAAAAATATTGTAACTAAATATTATTTAATATCGAATATATTAAAAATAAAATGTTCTTTGTGAAATAACACTGATTTTGTTTTGTTGCAGTATAGATCACATACTACTAGTATTCCTTTACCCCTCCAACTGAGCCAAATGCTTGTGGTAGGAGGGGGCCACGCCAGTAGTCCAATTACTGGTAGTTGAACACACGAATTATCGATCGTGAATCCAACGCTTGAACCTCTGACCTACTGACGCTTCAATTTTATCATTAAAAACAGGGAATTCTTTAGTTCTAGGTAATAAATTATTACAATTATTTTCAATCAAGTAAAATACATGTACATTATGATACAAAAGTGCTAAGTGGTCATTACTGTAATGACTGAAGCCAACAAGTGCTTTTAACGACGTTTTTGACTTGCGATTATCAGAATCCGAGAAGAGAAATCCGACCGCTAATTGTGTTTGACGCATTCTGGTTGCATTCACCGAGATTTTCCCTTCTCATTCCCAACCCTATCGTGCTGCGGTTCTACTGAACCCTAGGTTTCAGCTTAGGGTTTACTGAAACCGTAACATTCCTCTTCAGTCCCCTTCATTATCTTATCTTCGAGTCCCTAATGCATCCCTAATACAAGACACACACTCGTTTTACTGATGTCCACTCATGTCGTGTGTTTGTATGTTTGTCTTTTCAATGTAATAAAAAAAAGCACTACCAAAACTAATGGGACTAACGAAACTTATGAAACTAACGGAACTAAATAAAGTAACCGAACTAACAAAACTAATGTGACTAATGAAACTATTAAATGTAAAAAAACTATAAAATAACAAACAAACTTACCTAATATTCATAATAAGACGCAGACAAAAGTAGCGCGCGTCGTTTATATAAATCCATTACCGCACTAGTGCGGGAATGTAAACACGAACGCGTGTGTTATGAAGCTATTTACGTTCACAGGACCAGTGAAACAAAACACCACTTTACGAGCAAGTGTGTTGAAAAAGTAGATTTCAACGGCTATTAACTCATCGTGCTGACCTCTTATAATTATAGGTATATTCAACTATCTCACGTTTGTGTTCAGGTTGAGTGCGTTCTACTAAATATAGGCTATTAGTTGCCATAAATATTATAATTGAGAAATATGGCCGTCATAAAGTGGCCGATTTTGATTTATCTTTCACCGATAGAAAGCTACACTATGGCAGATGACTTAATTTATTTAGTGTTTCCATAAATATTAAAATGCAGATAGTCGGACATTTTAAATGAAGGGAGGATAGGAAGTTGCGCTATTTCCGAGCGGCATAAGTGATGTAGTGTTGCCATAATATTTTTTTTATTAACAAGACATGGTCATTTTTTTGTGTTGATACGATTTAATTTTTGGACACTGATGGAAAGCTATATATATGTAGTCTACCCATATTTTAAATAGTATTGCCATATATTTTGTAATTAATAAGGCAGGGAATTGGAAACAAAATGTTTATTCTGATCTCATTTTAAACATGTTTTCACAGATATTAATGCACATTATTCCCGTCTATCCTTATCTCTCTTACCTCTATCTTTAATTTTTCACTTTTTTCTATTTTTATTTTTCTCTCAATTATCTCTTTCTTTTTCTCTATCTCGTGTTCTCTCTTTATATAATTCTCTTTCTTTTTCAATGATTGAAAACACTTCTATTGTGTGGGAATTACGAATTTAGATTATAATTTTGAAATACATTTTACATGCAAATACATTTTACCAAATATCATTTTGTTTTAAATACCCGAAGCGAAGCGAGGGCAGGCCAATCGACTTTTGTTTTGATGGATTTTTTTGTTTTGATAAAACAAAAAAATCTAATGTCGTTTTTCTATGGTGAGATATCGACAACGTACGTACGTACGCAATTTCTTCTAAGTATTATGTAGAAGATTGTTATATTTCGACTCGAGAAATCAGTGTTAAAGTTTTTCACATGTATTTTATTATTTAATCTGTTTCACTCGGCTAGTGCTGTGCGTTCTTTGTTGACTGTTGGGCCTGTGCCCACTGCCCACTGCCTGTGCTCACTGTTTATATATAGTATACACTTAGCTATATATCATCTTTGCTGCTCATGTGCATTGTATTGTCTGTGCCGTGGTGTCGATTGTCGAACTTTGGTTTAATCATTTTGATTTTTGTTCATTTCATTTGCGATTGCATTATCATACAAAGATTGTATGTGTGTGATGGTCAACGCTCATTGCCGTCAGCCGTGTTCACTCTTCACTGTTGTAGCTAAATAACCTATTTAAAGGTTTTAATGCTACAACAACAGGATAATTGAATACCTAGAGGAACTATTATAAAAAAACAAAATGAGCTTTTTATTGTGAGTTACGATATTGTTGTTTGTATTTCTATTAATAACTGTGTTCCTGTATTGCTATTTGCTAGAACAATATGTATTAGTCACCACTCGCTCTATCGGTATCGCACATCGACGATGTTGTACTTACGTGCGGTGTATTTGTTTTTAGTGGGAGTCGATCTAATAAAACATTTAAACCAAAGAAAAACATACCCGAAGGCACCCATCAGTATGATCTGATGCGACATGCCGCCGCGACCCTCGGCTCGGGTAACCTGCGGCTGGCGGTGATGTTGCCCGAGGGCGAAGACCTCAATGAGTGGGTCGCAGTCAATAGTGAGTACTAGACACTAAATTAAACATTACTACATTATCTAATAAAGAATTCCCCGTATTTCCTTCCCCTGTGGATCAATTATTTTATATGCCATCTGCTGAAATTCCTCATGTCGTAAACGTCATATCATGTAGTCATATATTAGACAAAATCTGGAAATAAAATACATTTTACCAAATATGGCCAACTACACATACAAGGAACAATTATCATCATTAATCTAAAATGATGTATATGATAAACAAGTGTATATTTGATTTTAGCGGTAGACTTCTTCAATCAGATCAACATGTTATATGGCACCATCACAGAGTTCTGTACAGAGGAGTCGTGTGCAGTGATGTCTGCTGGACCTAAATATGAATATCACTGGGCGGATGGACACACTGTCAAAAAGCCCATTAAATGTTCCGCTCCTAAGTACATAGACTACCTGATGACCTGGGCACAGGACCAACTTGATGATGAGACGCTTTTCCCCTCTAAGATAGGTAAGGGCTATGTACAGTGGAATCACTGTCTCTGTCTGTCTGGTTAGTGCACCGTGTGTATGAGGAATCTAAACTTGTGTATTTTGTGTGGGCAGGTGTGCCGTTCCCAAAAAACTTCCTATCAATGGCGAAGACAATTCTAAAGCGACTATTTCGCGTGTACGCGCACATTTACCACCAGCACTTCCCTGAGGTCGTGCAACTCGGCGAGGAGGCGCACCTCAACACTTCCTTTAAACATTTCATATTCTTTGTTCAGGTGTAGTATCAAGTGTGACCAGCTGATCAGCCACAATTGTTTGTATTGACTATTGATGAAATACATTAAAGAGTGTTGTACGTGCGTTACAGGAATTTAATTTAATCGAGCGACGAGAGCTGGCGCCGCTGCAGGAGCTGATAGAGAAGCTGACCGCCAAGGAGGCGCGATGAGCCCCGCGACTGCGACGACACGACCCCTACGAGCACGACACGATACCAACTACTTGTTGTACTTAAGAATAACATCATCACGTAACTCGTAGTGACCTACAAACAGACACACATTAATATACTAATAATGTTTTAATATTGAAGTGAATGAAATTGTGATATGAGCTATTCGGAGACTGGTCTGTAACTATAAGCGACCCCGGCGAGCGGTCCGTGCCGGTGTTAGAGATATCTAAGTATACATAACTGGACGGATTGAGGAGAGAGATGTTCCGTTCCCTATTTATTTATTGTGTATACTACGAGTATATGTATAGAGTACCTACCAATGCTACCGAGGATATCTGTTAGGTGATAAGTTATTTAGATATTATTATGCTGCGTATGTTTGCGACGCCATACGACTGACCGAATCATTTTTTTATTTATAAATTATATTATGTAATATGAAGCAAATACACGAATTATCAAATTAAATGTTGTTTGTTTTGATTCATAAACAATTAATGGAAGCGAAGCGCATTACCATCCATTATCGATGAGGCAACTGTGCTCGGGCCTATCGGACGCGGGACAAGGACTAACTACAGACGAGACGCGTCAGGGTCAGGAGTTACGGAGTGTGACATGAAACAGTTTAAAACAAAAACTAGTATTTCTACTGTGAGTGAATGAGGTGCGCGTTTACAGCGTGTTTGTGTGATGCCAATTCTTTTTTGACATCTAACCTATTATACGAGTATAAAGATTTGTATGTTTGTTTATTGCGAATAGGCTTTAAAACTACTTAACCGATTTTAAAAATTGTTTCACAGATAGAAAGCTCCATCCTTTCCGGATAAATTAGGCTATGTGGTGTTGCCATAAATATTCTAATTAAAAAGATATTTTTTTGAAGTGAAAACTTGTTTAGCGACGCAGTGCAGTAGTGCATTTGTGTAGTTTTTTGTTTTGGGATATATAGGGATGATGTAAAAATTATAATCTCGCGACAGAAGCGAGATTTGTCAGATTTTAGTAAAAACTAGTAGAAAAGAAAAATCGGAGTCTTGCATTCATATTTATATTCAATTGGATATTTTATTGGGTGTTTGACGAGTCATTTCGTGGAGTTAATAATTTCTATATTTTGAAAGTCGACGGTCCAAAACATTCTAAATTATTTGATTTTTTTCTTTGGGTTACTTAAACCGTAGATTTATATTTTCTTTCCAAAGTCCCGTGACACGTTCTGGTCTCGCCGTATGTAAGCCAGATCTCAATGATACAGTTCGGGTTTTTTTCATAGGCCAACTTAAACTACTTAAAAAAACTCCTTCCTGATATAATCTAAAAAAATCCTACTGTACAACCTATTATAGCCTAGTCAACAAGTGCCTTTAAGGTCAAAACTTTTTTATTTATTAGTTTACATCGGACAACAGTGGATCCATATATTTACAATCAAGCTTATATACCTAAATGTTTATTTAATTTAATGCGTCATGTGACGCATCCCCTGCGGGATCATTGTCCGCACGAAATGCCTCAGCACAGGCGCATGCAAGTCATCAGATATGACTTTGAGGATGCTGTTGTCACTCCCCCGAAGCCTTCTTATCAGCGAAGCTACTTTCTTCCTGACAATGGCATGAAAGTCATCAGTGTGAGCTTGAGCAAACATACTGGAGGCACTACAGAATCGGGGGAGTTTCAACATCATCCTGAAAACATTATTGTATTGGATGCGCAGGGCATCTAACGACCTTTGGGAACACGCAAACCACAGGCCTGTACAGACCCTGACAGTATACTTTAAAAAGCGTTATTTCGACCTTGTCAGTACATCGGGCCAATCTGCGGGCCAGCATGTTCCCTCGGGCCGCCAGCGCCCTACGTTCCCTCTCCACATCGTCATCATCTTTAAGGTCGTCAACCAGAATATGCCCCAGATTTTTAAACCGCGTTACTCGTTTTAAAATCTTGCCGTTTAAGGTGATGGAGGGAAAAGTATCAGGACACTTGTTGGCGGCCTTGAAGACCATGAACTCACTCTTCTCGACATTATATATCAGACCATGTGATCCGGCATACCTCTCACAGACTCTCAGCATCTCTCCAATAGACCCCGCAGTCGGTCCCAGCAGCACCATGTCGTCCGCGTAGCTGATGTTGTTCACACATACGCCCCCCGCGCGGCAGCCAACGCGCATACTGCTGAGCTCGACTATGATGACATACAAGTTGAAGATTTTTGGAGACGTTAAACCCCCCTGTCGCACCCCGCACTCCAACCTGTATGGCTCGGAAAGACTGCC
Organism: Limenitis camilla; assembly: GCA_905147385.1. Classification (NCBI taxonomy): domain Eukaryota; kingdom Metazoa; phylum Arthropoda; class Insecta; order Lepidoptera; family Nymphalidae; genus Limenitis; species Limenitis camilla. The sequence continues at coordinate 130,115 of LR990235.1, forward strand.
GGACCACTTTACATAATTGGTCTGATGGCCGTACCAATATTGGAAGATTTTAATTAATTCCACCGGCATACCACTACTCTCCATTAGCAGGGAGGCCAGGCTTAACATCAAGCTTACCTGTGGAATTCCAAAACTTTCCAAAATTTTTGCACGCTCTTTGTTTGGCTATATAGTCCATTTTTACTTGATCTTGGTGGTTATTACACCACCTAAGCCGACTTTTAAAGATTTTACGCGTCTCACACATCTGATCGAACACAGAGCCAGATTTTGGTCGCTCATGTTTAATCCACTCGAGAAATTTAAGCCTCGCCTCCCGGTGCGCTTTACGTACATAATCGTTCCAGCCGCACATTCTATCTCTACGGTGTTGTGTAACATTAATATTCTTTTTGGTTTGAGTGGCCGCTTCGCTAATTATATTAACTATTCCTGTGTACAGATTGTCCAAAACTAAGGTGTGTTCATGTAAATTACACGACCCGAAACTGCAAGTAGTTAATTCTATAGGAAACTCAACATTCCGCAAACCCTCGTTACACAGACTGTGATATCTAGCTATCTGTGCTTCGTCTCGCTCGCCCCAAATAACCGCACTACGAGGAGCGTCCGGAGTCATGAGCACGGTCTTAACTTCTCCTAACTTGCATTCAATATATAAAGGCAAATGGTCGGATACATATACATCTTCGACTATACCTACATTTACAACAGTTTGCCAAGCTGCTTGCGAGACAACACAAATATGCACAAATATTTTCGAATACTTCGAAAATTATGATTGAGGAGTCATTCGATTGGGAATGGCATGTGAATATTTTTTGAGAAAATTCATGGACTCGTAAAAATTGCAGTTATGAACAATTATTTTACTTAATTGTTCATGTTGTGTTGTGCCCAAAGAACGAAAACATAGCGTAATTCAGAAGACTAGCAGCGCCATCTCTTAGCAGCTTAGTAAAACAATTCCAACAAAGATAAAGAAATTTCCCAAAGAAAAGTTCCAATTCCCGGAACTGTAGTACCTTATTGATTTTTTTTCCCAGATTGAAAATTCGCCTGAAAACGGGTGCTCCGGATTGCCCATTATTTTCTCTTATTAAATGTTAAAATTGAGACCTCAAAAAATCACTTCGTTGTCGCAAACATTGAATTTTTCCATGTCCGCATGTGGTGGCTCTACAGAAAAACTACTTGTTATCACTTCAGTATAAATGGCCATATTTATTGATTGCTTACACTTACGATTTTGATTTTTTAACAGCTTTAACTATAAATATAAAAAAGATCTTGATATAAAACCAAATTTCCAATTTTCAGATATTTTCCACATACTCGTGCTATCCTGTCGAAAATCTAAATTACAATACATGAGATAAAGGTGGCTGTAACTTTTTATTAAATTTATTTAGCAGTTTGATTTTTTTACATATGAGAGACTAGACACTTGAATATTTGATATACATTTCAACTTGGTATCTTCACGTTTTCTTCAAGGGGTCTTGCGTGGCTGTCAAAAAAATATAATTTTTTAGTGTAAATTTATCCTTTACTTGTGCTATGAGACACTAGGTCAACGCGAAGTCCCTATAATTATATGAGTGATCACATTAACGGTCATATCTTTGCAGTAGACTTAGAAGTTTGATTGTTTGCCAGCCCGCCAGCAGCAAGGGACCGCAGGCTTGAGTATTTGATATTAATTTCACATGACACGTGGCAACAAATAAAACAATGTTATGCAAAGATGAATTCATTTAATTTATTTAATTTGTAACACATATAGTTATTGATAATATTTTGTGCTAATTCACAATACTCTGAAATCAATCTGACGGAAATGATGCTTAGAGCACTAAGAAGTTGAAACTGGTGGAGGAGGAGGCGGGGGCGCCAGGAAGGCGGCGGGCGGCGCCGCCCACGGCGGACCGAAGGCGCCTCGCCAGCCTCCGCCACCCATGGCCATCATGCCGGGAGGCGGCGGCGGCATGGCTCCGTTGGACGGAGCTCCCATCTGGTTGTCGCCCTGTATCCATACGTAGGTTATTTCAAAAAGAAGTCATAATATAAAAGGCAATTATCTGGTGAGAAAAGACAGGGTGTGCGAGAGGTAGAGCAGCACATGGGTTGATAGTTTTCGAGTTACCGAGTTTTAGGTCAAATCTTGACATATATGATTTTTTAGTACTTATTGTACCGGTAGCGTAGTGCATCGGCTGGTTACGCCATTCTAGCAATCAGTCTGTGTACGCATCGAACACCGGGCGCGCTCACGCTTCTGTCAAATCGTTCTATCATATTAATTTTCTATCGAATAGACAACTCAACCAAGTTCGGCCTATCATTTCATCATAAAACAATTATCAACCAAAGACTACAGGACCTCGTCTCAGCCCGTAAATCTTTGACCAATATAGCGATTTGTATAATCATCCTACTCGCTTACGCGAAGCCAATAGTATTTTATTTATTTTAGACATAAAAAAATATATTTAATTTTAATTTAATTTTTTTTAAAAAGATTACTAGTAGATGATCACATATGATGGATCACATACAACTAGTATTCCCTTTACCCCACCTTGTAAGCTGGCATGCTTGTGTCTGGAGTGGGCTACGCCAGTAGTCCAGTGTCCGGGATTTGAACCCACGACTTATCGATCGTGAATCCAACGCCCGCACCACTGACGCTTCAATTAATAGACTTGAAAAATTGGTTATTATAAATTCTGTAAAAGCAATCGCATGCCTTCGACACATTTAGACAGTTGCTTCTTCTCAATACATTCGTGTAAATGTTGTGTACGAACAATAAGTAAGTTGTCAACGAAAATATGGCGTCGTAATTATAGTATTATATATTGTTTGGAGACATACCTGGTGGGGCGGCGGCGGCGGAGGGAAGGGCGGCGCGCTGCCGGGCGGGGGCGGCTGTGCGGCGCTCACGGAGGCTCCCGCGCCGCCTGCGCAGTCACAACAACACATTAATATTGCAAACGTCTCGTATTATCGTAGTAAAGTGAATAGTTTCTTAAACAGGGCGCTAATTATGTGCAATGTTTAGTATGGGTGGTATGAGACTGACCGAGCCAGGGCGCGTGCGGAGGCCCGTGGGGCGAATGGGGCAGCCCGTGCGGGAAGTGTGCAGGCGGAGGGAGGGCCGACGCGCCGCCTCCTGTTACAAAAAACACATGTTATAAATGGCCAAATATTTATGTGCTTATAATTTATGGACTTACATCTATTTTTGACTAAAAACAGGAAATGTACTCTTAGCCCGCCTACAATAATCTGATTGCGCCCCTCCAGAAGTTTTTGACGCCCCTCTTAAGAATTACTTTGAGTCACATATATATAATGAGGTGAGGAGCAATAAAAATGTGCATTGAGTCCTTAGTGTATATGCAATTGTTGTGCAGCCGCTTCACTCGATGTGTTTTTAGAACCAACTGTTTTTGTTATTCGAAACATTTTATATGTTCATTTTTGCGCCCTTTCAAAACTTCACGACGCCTGCTACGCTATAGCGCGCCCGTGCGCCGCATGTATGGAGGGCGCGGCGGGTCCCTCACTGATGTGCATCGTGTAATTAGGAAAACCCTGTAATCTCCTGCTCTTCCTAATATACAGGGTGGAAAAAATCTATGGGCCCTGGAGGGGAAGTACCTAAAATCCTTTAGTTAGCTCATTTTACTGAAAGGAAACATTCCTTTATTTTTAAAAAGAAACAAAACTGAATTCCAAGATTTCTCAAATTCGCCTGTCTCAGCCGGGAATCTACCCAATAAAAATTAAATAAAAATAAACCTCCACTATTTTACTATGCGTTTCGATAGGATTATTGTTGAGGATAGAATTTGTCTAACAAACATTTTGCCTTACGCTCATCTGCTGTTATCAATTTTTTGTTATTTATTTATAAATTTATTATTACCATTTAACGATTTTCTAATCGAAGTCTTGAACAAGGTACTTAGAGATAAATAACATTAGCTAGCGAACTTGTACGATGTCTTTGGATCTCTCTATTGTGTCATTTACTTGTTACAAGTGATTTTATTGTTTGCGATCGCTTAAATAGATATATACCAGCGCTGTTAGAAAAACACCAATAATATAATGCCACTGAATAAGTACTGCGATATGATTATGAGAGCCATAGAAGAAAGTTTGAAAAAAACGTTAAAACAAATAATCGACATAAAATCCTTATAACGAGTGTTAACTCTTATAAAATTAATTACAAAATATGACAAAACTAAACCACAACGATAAAGAAAAATTAAAAGCATATTAACAATAACAAATTTCAAGTGTGAGGATTTTGGATAACAGATTTAAAATAGATTTCAATGTTAAATTTAACCTACAAAAAATTTAACTTAGAAGATTTCGGATTGTGATAGTTTTTTTTAATTTCGGGCGTAAGTGGATCGGACCAGTAGAACCCCGATTAAGAGGACGACAGGATGAAGGTGGGTAGAGGCAGCTAAAATAAAATATAATTTTAGTTCTTTGAGGGAAGACTTACCTGAAGGAGGTCCATACGTGCTTAGATATTATTTAGTTTTAATTAAACTTTACTTCATTATGTATTTGTTTAAATATTCTTAAGTAAACATAACGCTTATGTTAGGAGTGGGCCCCGTCACATCACCTGTCTATCCTGAATCCAATGCCTGAACCACTCGACGCTTAGTTTTGTAACTATTATTAAAGATCACAACAAATCACATAGAATCATTAATTCCCAGCTATGTGTTGTTTGTAAGTTATGACAAAGACGCCAGGGCAGATTCCAGAGGGTTATAGTATAGTAAACATAATATATAAGATAGAAGAAGTTACCGGGGGCGGGCATAATGGCGCGCTGCGGATGCACCGGTCCGAAGGCCGAGTGGACGGGCCTGCGGGGAGGCGGGCCCATGCCCATGCCCACGCCCACGCCGGGCGGCGCCTCGCCCAGCTCCGCCATCAGGGACATGTACTCCTCGTCGATCTTGGCCTTGTCGTGCGTGGGCATGGGCGGCGCGTGACCGGGGCGCTTGGCGCGGCAGTCGCGCGCGATGTGGCCGGCGCCGCCGCACGAGGAGCAGACGATGCTGTTGGTCACGTTGGGCTTGTCGGGGCAGAGCCATGTCTTGTGGTCGACGGCGGAACAGTTGGCGCAGCGCGGCGCGTCGGTCTCGCGCAGGGTGCCGTTCAGCTGGGCCAGCTCGCGCAGCTGCATGCGCCGCAGATCGTTCTGCCCCTCCGGCACCTCCACGCCTTGCCGGATCACCTCCTTGATCTGCACAAACCCATTGACCGTTCCAACTTTAACCGATAAGGCGACTCGTGTACTAAAATATAATCATGAGTCGAGGACTCGGTGTCACCTTTTCGACCGCCTTCTTGACGCAGTCCGCGTTGGTGGCGGTGATGTAGGCGTGCAGGGGCTCGTCCTCCCCGGGGAGGGGCTGCCCGTCCTTGCGTCCCACCTTGCCCTCCTTCACCGATCCCTTACCGCGGATTATTATCTTTGCACCAGTTTCTTTTTCCATAGCTGTAAAAATAATAAACAACATAAAATTGGCACTAAAATTGAATTATTAATACGTATTTTATTTATCGATTTCGATTTTATTTATACCTTTAAGAGTGTTTCCGCGCGGGCCGATGAGCAGCCCTACGAAGTTGATGTCGGGGTGTTCCTCCTGCGGGATCATCACCTTATCGTGCACGCGTATGATGGGCGGTCTGAGGGAGATTAATGTGATGAATGTCGCGTGTGTCGCAAATTATAAGCAGGCGAGCCGCCGAGTGGTAACTCACTTGTAGTCGGGCGGGGGCTTGAACTCCGGGTTGATCTGCTGCATGCGCTGCACGAGGCGGTGGCGCTCCTCCTCCAGCTTGCGGCGCGTGCGGTACTCGCGCGTGTTCAGCCGCTTGCCGTCCGTCGAGTAGATGGGCTCGGGGGACGGAGACCTGAGATGTGGCTTGAGGTCATATTCTCGTGCGTTGTTTCCATCAATACGCATAGAGTACATACTACATCTACTCGTATCAAAGTGTTTACATAACTGCATCGTATCATGTCATTCGATGTCTCTGAGGACTCGGAACTTGTTCTAATATGCAGTGATTTATTACATACGGAATAAAATGATGCAGTCATATAATAATGAAATATGTATCTTAATTTGTTATTGTAGGCCGATATTAACACAAAATATATCTTATATCATCAAACCTAAAATATTATTCTGATTTTTTGTGTTAACCGGTTTACAACACAAAATAAGTTCTGCAAGAAATAAAAGGTGGGTAGTTCATAATAATAATAATAATATTATGCTCCATATTCTATTCTACTTCCTACGTAAAGTAATATAAAGCCTGAGAAAAAAATGTATTATTGTGTGATTACACCTGAAATTTGAATAGAATTAGCGCTGAAAATTAAGTGATTAATAAACCTGCGTCTCTGAAAAGTATTTAATAAAAATATAAAGTATAATTATTGATTGTTAATGAGTTAGTCTGTGCGGCCCAGTGTGAGCCCAACCTGCAACACACAGAACATGACGCATTAGCGGGGCGCGGGGCGCGGGGCGGAGCGCCTATTGCGAGATACGGGACACTAATTGCCTGTCGGGAAATCATTGATATTTCGTGGTAATTATATTAGTTCTCTGAACCGAGTTATTTCAAGTGTCAATGATTAACTATTATTTATCCTGCAAGAGTAAAAATTGTAAAATCTTCTCATGGAACGATCCATCCTAACTTGGAGCGTGACTATAAAATTGGTGAGAAAACCTTATTGAACCGACACTCAGCGCAGCGCCGGCGTGGAGTATGGGAGGGGCACGAACCTTTCTTCAACGTTGGCGGGGATGCCGAGGTCACCGGAGCGCAGCTTGCGGGACACCTCCTCGATCTGCAGCTGCACTGCAAGGCAAGGGGTTACCCGCGCGCCGCGGCCACGATCACTCATTAGAACATTGCCATTGGTCACACACACACACACACTCACACACACTCATACACACTCCTCACTCGAGTCCTTTTCTCACACCACATATTTTTAGAAATTATTACATTATATCACTATAAATAGCAATTTCTCTAATGAAAAATAATTTAATTAACAGTATTTAATACAGTATTGTCTACAACAATTATTATTTCTTGAATCTAACTAATTCATTCGAATGTTAAAACTGAACTGATTGAAGATCATTGCAATTGTAACAATGACACAAACACGCTAAAGTAAAATTATATATATTAGTATAAGAGTACATCCTGTAATTAACATATAGGCAAATTATATTAGTTTAGAAACACCTGAATAAATATATTTTAGATTAAAAACATAATAGGTCTTTACCTATGAAATTGCCGTTTTTCATGAAATAAGTTACTTTTTTCTCTATATTTTTTATTAATCAAAGTAATTACTCCATGCGATCAATGCATTTTTGCCAACGTACTGGTAGCTTATTGCTGCCTTTTTTGTAAGAGTCTGCTACGTGAGGCAACAAATTCTTCAAATGCATTTTGAACTGCCTCTCGGTTATTGAATTTTTTCCCCGCCAAGAAGTTATCCAAATTCTGGAAAAAGTAAAAGTCTCTAGGGACAAGGTCTGGTGAGTACGGTACAGCTCTTGTAACTTGGTGACCGTCTGTTGTGCAGTAAGAGTTCGCGCGTAGTCGTGCAGGAGCAGCGGAGCCGAACGACGGACCAAAGCTGGTTGGAGATGTGCGAGCTTCTCCATCATTGTGTTCAGTTCTTCACAGCACACATCCGCAGTAATGCTCATCCCATTTGGTAAGAAGCTGTGATGAATGATACCGGCGCTAAACAGTGACCATCATTTTTTAGGGGTCAGTTTTCGTTTTGGGCATTGTTTAGGTGCTGAACTAGGATCTAACCAACTTACTGAGCGCTTGCGATTGTCGAACAGAATCCATTTTTCGTCGCAAGTAAGATTGCGATTCAGTAGAAGTTCGTTTGTGTGCCTGTTGAGGGGTGCAAGGCTCTACTCGACGCGTGCTCCGCGCTGGCGATCATTCAATTCGTGGGCCACCCATTTGTTAGGCTTTTTTACCTTGCCAATTCGACGCAAATGGACCAATATTGTTTCGATGCTAACATCGAAAGCTGTTGCTGATTTAGATGTAGATTGAGGATTAATTCGTTATTGTCGTCGACTCAAGTTTTCGGTCGACCACGGTGTTCATTTCTTATCGAAATTTCCAGAACGGAAGCGAGCAAACAATAACGGGTGGTGCGATCGTTGGTAGTGTTCGCTCCGTATACATCGTTGATGTTCACGATCACGCTCATACTCCATAATCAACCGAATTTTTAACGTATCCATGACGATGAAAAACGTACATATACGAGGAAAAAAGAACGCTAACCATTAAACAAATGACTAATTTTATTCTAAAATAAAAATATGTAATTTGAACTTAGCAGCATTCATAGCGAAAAAAGAAAAAATTGGACTTGAAATAGCCAGTACGGCAGCACGGAAATTTCATAGGTAAAGACCTGTTATATTGATTGAATATATATTTTCCTAGATAATAAAATGGAAGAAACCCTGAACTATACAGCTTGACAGATGCGTTTAAGTGAATACTTACATAGGTACTGTTCCTCCTGGTCGCGCGTGAGCGTGGAGGGCAGCACAGTGGGTAGGCCGGGGATGAAGGTCTTGTCGTGCTCCGAGCCCATCCAGCGCGTGCGGCGCCTGCGCGCACGCCTCTCCGCAGCCGTCTCGCCGGGGGGACCTAGGATTACAATTAGGTCAGAATAGATGGTACAAACCGGGTGTTGGCGTGTGCGTGCCAGAGCAGTCGTTCCTCACCTTGACCGTCATCCTTGTCGTCATCGGGGTGATGGTCGAGCAGCAGCAGCTGTGCCTTGTCACGCTGTTGGTAGCGCGACTCGGTGCGCGCCTGCATCAGCTCCAGCTTCTGCTGCACGGAGGTGGGCGGCGGGATGGCGGTGGCGGCGGAGAGCGCGGCGGCGGCTGCGGCGGCGGGCTGCACGGGCGCGGCCATGCGTCGCTGCGCCACAAACGTCTGTTACATGCACGCCCACCACCCCACGTTAGTGTTCGTTAACTACACTCGATGACATCTCAAATACACTGTATACTATGCATCAAGTCATGCTACTAATGCTTACCGAATACTCAAAATATCTCTAGAATATAACAATACAAAAGTATATGAATCTTTTATTTTATTAAATACAACTATTTTATAAATTTTAACATATAACACAATAATTACCTGTCTTTCTTCAGCACTGTGCTGGAAAGAATTATTAATAATTACATGCTAACAGTTATGTAGTACATTTCATTTATCATTATTTTGTATTAATCAATCAAACATTTGAGTGAGAGTAGTGCTAAAAAGAATAAATTTTGTTCAACAGGCTATTTAAAGGGGAAAAAGGGATACAGACATACAGAAATAGATAACAAGTACATAATTTTGTATCTTTTTTTTCTTACTGATACTTTTTAAATTTTACACATTATTAAGCACTATTCTAATACTTATACTCTGCCAAATTCTCATAATAAATGACAGTGGCAAAGAAGAGAACTGAATCAGTCACTAAAAGGTTTCCATGCACAAGATAACTCATGACCCATTTGTTTGAAATAAAAAAACACAAGAAGATTTCTTTAGTACAATTAACAAAATGTTGGTAATGAAAGTTAATATGTGTCGATTTTATTATATTCACAGAAAAATAATTATGATATCACTATTTATTTATTTATTTAGGTACTTCAACTACATTGGTCTTTTATAGTTTAGTATTGTGAGTATATCATGGATTGATTATATAAGGAAAAGCATAGGCGCAGTATGCTTCCTTGTGGGACCTCTGATTTAAATAAACTGTATGAAGATCTAAATGACGTACATTTGCAATTGTTACAAATATAACTAACTTCTACACCTTGTTCATAGACTGAAAGGTACTAGTAAGCCATTCAAGCACAATTCCTCTGGTACCATAGCTTTCATATTACTCAATCAGTTATTGTGATTGACGAGATCAAACGCTTTTCTCGTATTAAACAAACAATACTGCACGTCTGATTAGGAAGCACAGATAGTAAATTTGACAAAATATCACAAGAAAATCTTTAAGTTTTCACTTTTGTTCAACTTAGTGCCGATAGACTTCTTATAATTATTTGTTTATTAGCTTTACTATAATTTCAACAATACAATATTCATCTACTCTATTCTTGTAGCCTAGGTATATGTTTTACACATATATATTGTATGGACTATATTTATATTATGCATTTGTATATGTATGTATATACGCTCATATGTCCTTATGTATAGTTTTATTTATGTAGATGGTATTTTATATCTTGAATTGTATATAAAAATAAATGTTTTGTTTTGTACTATCCCTTATTTATTTGACAGTTTGCATTGAAGGTTGCCTGTTTAGAGATTACTATTTTAGCAATTATACTGCCTTTGCATTTTTTGCCTTAATATTTTTGTATTTTTCAATACAATACAATAAAGTGCTCATCTATCTATAATTTCTTTTGTAGATACTGATTTATAATAATTTTTATTTTGAATAACCAAGTCTCTATTGTTATAGTATATTGGAACACTATGACAAATGTGAAATTGTCGATAGGCTAATTTCTCTATAATATAACTTGACATAGGATGGTATTAACCTAATTTCATAGCTTAAACATTTGAAATAAACTGGATTCAAATCATATCATAGTGTGATAAGATAGTCTAAATAGTCTAGACTAATTAGAGTAGGTACCTGAGCAACAGCAGCTGCAGCCAGAATAGCTGCCTGGGTGGCGGGGTTGATTGTAGTGGGTGGAGCCACCTGCCGAGCTGTGGCCTTGGTTGTGGTTCCCACCATCTGGTCCAGAAGAGCAATTGTTCCATCTCTATAAAAGATAATATACAGCTGAACAGAACCCGTCCTCAGAATGAACAAATTTCATTTCATATTTTTACAATACTATGTATTAGCTACCTATCTTTTGATTTCCTTCCACGACTTCGACTACGGCTACGTGAGTTTCTCCTCTTTTCTTTATGTCGATCGCGACTGCGGCTTCGTTCTCTCTCCTTATCCCTGAAATCAATAACACTGATCATCAGAAAATGGTGAACTGAAGCAGGTGTAGGCAAGTACCGAGTTGCTAGAGTTGACTTACCTTTTAGATCGATGTCTATCGCGGTCGCGATCACGATCTCTGTCGCGAGTGCGGTCGCGGTCACGATCCCTGTCCCGGTCGCCTCGGTCCCGTTCTCGGTCCCTATCTTTGTGATCACGGTCGCGATCTCGTCCTTTATCCCGCTCCTTGTGTCGCTCACGATCACGATCACGCTCGCGATCTCGGTCGCGGTCGCGGTCGCGAGACCGTGATCTACTCCTATCTCTATGTCGCGAACTCATTTTGCCAGTTTAACAAACTTAGTTTTTACCGTTCTATGCTATAATAATTTAAATAATCACTTAATTTATGCCTTAAATTAGGAGCAATGTCACATTACAATTTACAAACAAGACTGTTATTAGTAATTATAATAAATTTTTGTGATATACACGCAGCAAATAGCAATGAGCAAACAATTAACAACCAAAGACAAACGTTGAACGTTCTACTTCTACTAGGCTTGGTTAAGAAAATCGATATTTAAAAAAAAATTGATATATATTGTCGATACTTTAAATCGCAAAATTTCGATAATCGATATATATTTCATGAATCGTTCCCTTTTTCTATCTCTTGTTAACCCACGATTTCCACACCCCCACTAATAGTAGAAAGAGTAACCTCTCAGTACCTTCAATATCGGTATTTAAACTAACCTTGTTTCGATATGTTAAAATGCAACATTTTACTATTTAAAAATTGCTGTACTATGTTACACCTACGCATACTCAGTGTATGAGTGCATATTGTGTTTCGGGAACTCGGTAAATAATACTGAACTTTTGATTAGGAAGCACTAGAAGTACGAAACCAGGGAGCTCGATGAGGGGCGGAATAAAGTAATAATGATGAATGATTACTTCGCCCGACGACCATCAACACGGCCCGTTCTCGTCGGGTGCCTGATTAGGTTGAAGTCGAAACCTAGATAGATCGAGCTGTGTGGACTGGCTAATGACCGTTCAAGGCTACATAGTTACCAGCCACAACTTGTGGTGGGTGTTGGTAACTACTCTCATTTTAAAAAGAAAAATACCCACAAAAGATTACAGCAATGAGTATTTTAAATGAACCGTAGGAAGTCTGTCCAAAAAATTATGTTGTATAATATTTACGATATTTTTTGTGGCTCGATATTTAATTATTCGATGAGTATTAAAATAAAAAATATAAGTTTTTTGGAGTAAAGTAAATCCATAAAAATACTAACTATAATATAGTTTCTGTCTTTGTTGTGTTAGTGGCGAAAACGTGACGTCATCAGACGTGTTAAAGCGAGTGTTAAAAAACTGCGGGATTTTCAAAATTTAAAGCACCTAAGATGGAGAATAAGTTACATTATAATTTTATAAATTTGTGTTACAATTTGACTATATTTGAATGTTAACCAATTAAAAACATAAAAAATGAAATTAACTACTAATTTTCTTCAATATAAATAAATTTAATCAATTTATTAATGAAGTTTATTGTTAAGATTTGAAGCTTTTGCTTCATTTTTGTGTTTTATTCGTCTTAAGCCTAAAACGCTCATCATAATCCATTTCACTTGAATAACGACTCAGGAATGAGTGGAGCGGGAAAAACCTTGGTAGTGAGTCCTTAATAGAACACATCCAGTGTCTTGATATATAGTTCAATTATGTTTTTGAGCACCCTCCGCACCCTCCGGCCGAAATGACCCGACGGTAGGATTAATAGAACAAGATTAAGCTGATGTAGTCCCGGATCTACTATTTTTTTGAATCTTGGCAGATCCTGATGATAGAGTCAACCAGGGCTTCCGTATGCTAGGTTCTTTATGGGAAGATGAAACATAAAAGCTTCGGGTAGTAAATTTTTTTTATTATACATATTATTATGATTTTGACGATTTCCTCTTTCTCTCTCTGTAGATCCAGGCCTGTACTCGTGTAAAGTGATTGTTATACAATGTTCGAATTTGAGACTTCTTTTGTTAGTGCACAGATACCTGTTATTTGTATTATATCTATTATTTTTGTCATCTTAGTATTATTATGTATTTTAGACTCTACCTGTACCTTTCCATTAGTAATAGAATTTTAAAATCGGAACAGAAAAGTACAAAATGTATTGCAACACTATCACTTGCCCTGCTTGAATGTAGCTTTCTCTTAGAGGAAGACTTCAGAATCGGATTTTTAGATTATTATCTTTATTCAAAATGGCTATTTAACATCTGCCTCTGTCATTTAATGGCCATATAATTTTAATTATATTTATAGCAACGTTACACGAAGTATGTCACTGACATAGTGTAATTTTCTATCAGTAATTCCAGAGAATTACAAGATTACCCAAAAGGATGTAGCTTTCCGAGTGAAAGAATTCTCAAAATCAGTTCAGTAGTTTTAGAGGCTAGGACATGTTTTCTATTTATACAATAATGTAGATGTGTAAATATATTTATTATAGAATAAATAATTTGAAGGCTCATAAAGTATTTATTATTTAGAAGAAACAATTGTCAGTATTTACTCATTATATTTTAAAGATCCAAATACATTTGTTACAACAACTTGTTACCTTTAGCAACAATTCAATCATACCAATTATAACTTTAGAACAGTAATATTTACTTAAAAAAATACAAAATGCAGCAAATTATACTACGACAGCTTAGAGCTAAAACAATTGCAGTATACTGAAACAGTAAAATTACACCACTGCAGTACAACACTACAGTCAGTTACATTCATTAACTAACAGTGACATAATTTTAGTGGCCACTGACATAAATTGAACACAATGTCTAGCAAAATAACATGTACCATCATAAACCAAGAAAATAAATCTTAATTCTAATACAATCATATTTAAATCTCCTTACTGCTAAAATATAACTAGTCTTAATTTCTACAGGTTTAGTCCGGATCAACAGTTCTGAAGTCACACCACTGTCCACATCACTATAAACTATGTTTACTCGTCTGATCAATTTACAATCCTGATGGTGCCCGGAGTCAAATGCAGTAAGAATATTATACCGGGACCCTGTTAACAACAAATGAATTATGTCAGACTAGTCATATTCAGATAAGACATTATATGTACATTAAACAACGCCTAAAGTAGTAATTACCTAGATTAAACTGGTGCCCCAGGTCCACCTTTTTTACCGATGAGAGATTTGTGAATGTGTGGGATGACACCACCTCCAGCAATGGTTGCTTTGATCAGGCTGTCCAGTTCTTCATCTCCTCTTATAGCAAGTTGCAAGTGCCTCGGCGTGATACGCTTTACTTTAAGATCTTTGGATGCATTCCCCGCTAACTCCAATACCTTAAATAATTAAAAAGCAATTAATCAAATATTATCCTAGAAAGTCATTACTATACATTCATTGTTTATTTGGGAAACAAACAGTTATAAATACATAAAAAAATTTTATAAAAGATTCTGAAACCGGAACTCTTTTCGCAGTTTCCACTTATTAATAAAACTATACATTAGAGCAGCAAAACAAAAATTGATATCTCACAATGTTAGTATAAAAATATTAAAAAAATCAAAATGTAACAATGGGATCAAAAGTTAAAACAAATTTATTTATTTAACTACGAATAAATAGATCTAAATGATATTATACAGTATTACAGAGGTCTTATAAAAAACTTATAAAATTTCTTTTTTAAGTTTATTTATATTACGAATTAAGAAAAAAATGTATATTTAAGAATTTGTAGTTACTCATTACAAGCTCGGAAAATAGGTGTATTTTTAGTATAGTTAGTTCTCGTAATAGGGTACTCAAACAGAAATTTATTACGAATGAAATATCTAGGGTCTCTAAAATTTAGCTCACTTAATAAATTAGAGAATCTAGTAGGCTATTTAAGATCTTAAATAAAAAAATGGTCTCTTAATAATCTACGATCATAAAGAGCAGTTATTTTCATATATTAATTGTTTCTAATAATTATTAATATAAGTTAATAAAGCTTGAAAGCGTAACTATAATATGCATTAACAAAACTGTTTACATGAAACTTATTATTTCCCGCCAAAAATGTTTTATAATCATATTTTATAAAAAAACAAATAGATTAAAAATGCCTTTAAAATAGAAAACATATAAGATAAATAAGGGTATAAGCATTGCTCAAAAAGTGATAAATTGTATGAAAACGTAGCGTTTAGATATTATAATTACGGTCGACGCCATATTGAGGCGCGTCGCTTCTCGAGTACTTACCTCGGCTGTAAGATATTCGAGAATAGCTGCCGAGTAAACAGCCGCCGTGGCTCCGACACGACCATGACTTGTAGTCCTATTTTTGAGATGTCTGTGAATTCTTCCCACAGGGAACTAAAAGGGACAAATAAACAATGTTAATCCCTCATTGATTTTTCTCCTTTATAGCTAACAAAGCTGGCCGCCGCCATGTTAGAGGTCATGCGTATTATTTAATTTTATGAAATACTTTAACTGAGAGGTTTCACAACAGATCGGAATTTCTAAAATCATTTTATCATTAAATAAAATAGAAGAACTAATAAACATACCTGCAGTCCCGCCCGAGCCGATCGTGAGACCGCTTTTGCCTTGGCTTTGCCTGAATCTTTACCCGCTTTACCACCAGCCTAAAAACGATGAAAAATCCAATTAATTTTGATCGTACGAAACTGAAACTTCGCCAGGATACATATCACACTACTATCCACTGAAATCCACATTGAAAACGTCACAACACTCATTATTTTTCACAAAATCTTGCAAAACTCACCATTTTGAAACGTGTAGTACTAGAGAACAACCAACACAGGAAAGGCGCCAAGCTAAATCAACGGGACAAAGATGGCAGCGCCGCCGTGCCGCGCGACTCGCCGCCCGAGCGCTCGACAAGCTGGCCAATAGAGCGCCGGCGGTTAGCGGAAGTGGCGCAAAAACAAACAACTCGCATCTACGAAATAGACCAATGAGCGCGACACAAAATGGCGGGCGCTATACTGCAGCAGTGCTGCCAAACCGATATACGAACTAAATAAAAACTATTATGAAAATAATTGTGACGTTTGACTTCCACTACTCAGTATTGCCATATTCTTATTATAATAAATGTTCAATGAAGTTGATACACTATTTTTACCTAAAGTAATGTTCTTATTAAATTATGCCTCTTTGTTGTTGTTAGATATGTAATATTGTATTACAAAATATCGAGTATAGGAAAGCTATTACAAAAAATTGAGACACCACCTCGCTTCACTTCGTATAATCAGTACACTATTAGGTATATGTATATCTATTTGTATGTTTAGATCTTTTTTTTAAAGATAGATAAGAGACAAACGAGCAGACGGTCCACCTGATGGCAATCGCTCATGGACATCGAGAACTAGAGGGTTTCTCTTGTTTTGCCGATGCGTTGCCGCCTCGAAGTGAGGAGGGGTACGAAGAGAAGAACGTTACGGTTTCAGTGGGCTCCGAGCAAAAACCCGGTTTCATTGGAACCGCAGCAATAATGGGGTGGGAGAGGGAAGATTCGGCCCACATGCGGTTCGGCCGGAACGCGTCAGACACTTGGCGGTCGGGGAACAGACACCCCTTGGTGGTAAGGGCACCAAGGGGTACTGGGTTACTCTGCTCTTACGAGATGCTCTCAAAGCGGCAGAGGGTAATTGTATTCCCTCCCCTCATGGGTTATCGAAGTGTTTAGTCGTCCGTTAATTATAATATGTATTAACAAATGATAAAAAATAACTTAATCGTCCAATTTTCGTATGATCAGTTCATTTTGTCTTATTTTGAGTAGACAATATATAACATTAGTTCCAATAGGATTGAGTTAGTCAAGTGATGTTTGGTGGCGTGGTGCTAGGCCTTCGTTATCGAGGAGCACGTGAGAAATGTACGTTATAATTTTAATATTCGGTAGCGAGCTTGAGCGGCGGTCCTGCTCGTGAGTGCCAAGCCCCAGGGACGGCTCGGCTTCCATTCATATAACATGTTAATATTGTCGTTTGAGTTACTGCGCAGTATATCTCCCATACTCGTATTATAAAATATATAAAGCTGAAGAGCTCGTATGATTGAATGAGCTAAATCTAAGGAACTACTGGTTCGGAATGAAATATTCTTTTGTATTGGATACCTCATTTTTTTACGTAGCATGGTCGAAGGGACCGGTGTCTCCGCAACGCCGGAGACGTCACAGAAGGAGGAGATCAAGATGAAGGATGGAAAGGGGATTAGAATGAGGAGGGGAAGTGGGGGATGGAAAAGAAGAGGACTCGGGGAAGGGGGACGATGAGAAGCAGAAAGAAAAGTAGAGACGGGTTATAATATTGTAGGTAGATGTTATCACAACAAACAAACATAAAATGTTTCCTCTTTATTTAATGGTCTGAATCTAGATGTAGACAACAGAAAACTATTATTTGTTTGTATTCATTCATTTTAAGAGAAGTATAGGACAATATTTATCACTTTGGCTATATATGATTTTTGTAACATATACCAATAAATAATTATAGAAAGGATAGTCTTTACGAAAACGTGCGTTATTTAAACAATGCTTCAATAGCGTTTGTGTGTATTAGAGTCTATAGCGAGACCCGTAGGAGCGGAGCGTCAATGAGCTTCTGTTGCTAATATTATGATATTGAAACTTTATTTATCTATTTAAATTCATTAAATAATTTCATTTGCAAATTGTTAGGAAAACTGTAAAGTAATTAACTTTTTGTAAGCCGAGATTATATTTCGATGCTCGTAATCCTACTGATATTATAAACGCGAAAGTTTGTAAACATGTATGGATGTTTGCTACTCTTTCACACAAAAACTACTGAATGGATTTTGTTGAAACTTTACAATAATATAGCTTACACATCAGAATAACGCATAGGCTGTAATTTAGAATGATAGTATGAATTATCCAAAATATAGCGGGTGACCACGCGACCGCGGGGCGCCGCTAGTACATTATATTTCGTGGTAACTAGATTTCAATTACTAATCCAGCTACGATGACGAACTCGATGATAAAATGAAGTCAATTGAAATGAAAGGCTAAATAATGTTACATATTTTTATTACATATTATTTTGGTTCAAATCACAGAATAAGACGAATGTTAATAAGAACAGTTAAGTGATAGATAAGTTTAAACGTCCCTTACATTATATTAGATACGTACAGAGACATTGCTGCTTGCTAGTGCCCCCTTTTGCTTAAGTAACTGGCAGTGAAGTACTTCTTGAAAACACGAACACATCAAATAATTTATTTGATACATTTTATAAATGTTCATTTCATTTATTAGCTTATTTATAACTTATAATAAATGGTTAAAACTAAAATGCATGCTTGTCTGAGTAATAGAGATTAGGTAATTAACAGAGAGTCAAGGTGTCGCAGGCGGGGACAGCGTGTACTCCTACGCGGCTTCCTCCGCCAGCTCGTCACAGCGGTCCTCCAGCTCGTACTGCAACGCGAGATATCGATTACATATCAATTACCACTGTACACAGTGTACGTTCATACAACATAGAAGACTCACCTCATCGAGCTGCAGGCACTTGCCCCACTCGGCCAGGGTGACGCGGTGGTCGTCGTCCTCGTCGCAGCGGTCGAGGAAGGGCGCGATGCAGTGCTCCAGCGACATCAGCGGCGCGCGGATCGGGAACAGCTCGTGACGGGACACGAACCTGCACGGAGCATAGAGATATCATCGTTACTGCGTTACCTTAACTGGTGCTTAAAGATAATTCGTGGTGGTGGTGGTGACATCATATAAGTATTTAGGTGTTACATGTGATTCTAAACTTTTATGAGATTTACAGGGGTTGACATTGAAGACCATTACATGTACTTGGGCGCGCTAGTCTACAACGATGGCAGATTTGTACCGGAGATAAAGAGGCGTATTGGTATGGCTAGGGACGCGATGACTCGACTAAACGTCATCTGGAAAAAAAGGAGTTTTACCAACACTACCAAAACCCGGCTAATACGCGTTCTAATATTCCCCATATTCCTGTATGGTGTAGAAACATGGAGGATACGAGCCAGAGAAAGGCAGAGGACTGATGCATTCGAGATGTGGTGCTGGAGGCGCATGTTGAGGATACCCTGGACCGCCAAGCGCACTAATGCATCGATCCTCTCGCAACTTCACGTCCAAACCCGCCTCTCCACGATGTGTCTGCAGGCGGATTTTAAGGACAAACGGACTATCTCGATTTTCGGAAAAACTACAAGTCCTATGGAAAAAAGTTTTATGGCAAAGTAAAAAATCCAAATAACCAAGTTTTTGGTTTTTTATCTTTATCTTCTACAAAAACGAATTTTTTTTTTTGCACCATGCAAAGAAACGGGAAAGGGTGTACACAGCTCAGAGAAATACTATTACTATATGTATCCATAAATACATTACTTCCATATATACAAATGCTATACACATAATACATGTATATATATCATATATATATTACATATACCATACATATAACAGATATCCACATACATATACAAGATCTGAAAATGATGAAAAAGTAAAATATAAATAAATAAGTATACTAACAGCACCAGAAGATTCAACGACTGAAATAGAATTCTTTGATTCGTTTTTTAAAAATTGGAAGAGACCTAGATTGTTTCACTGCAAGCGGGAGTGAATTCCAGAAGCTTACAGCTTTTACAGAAAAAGATTTGGAATATAATGAACTGCAATGTACAGGGGTTCTTAAAAGTAGGTTTTCATTTGAACGGAGTGGCAAATCATGTGAGTTACATAAAAACTCAAAACGCTCTTTTAAATATAATGGTGTAGTCGGATTGAACAGTATACAGTAAAGAAGACTGAGGATATGAAACTAAGAAATATGGTGAATTTTGCGTAATCCAAATATGGTTTATATATAATGCAAAGATTTTGAAACCGCTCAAGTTTGTTCAGTTGCTCTTGTGTGAGGTCAAGGTAACAAATCAAGCGTCAACAGCGTAGTCAAGAGTTGGCAATAGGAGTGACTGTGTGAGTGCAATCTTGGTGGGAATGGGAAGGAAATTAAGTAAACGACGTAGCGCTGCAACGGCACCAATCATCTTCCTGCTCACTTCACATAACTGCGGTGTCCAGTGTCATCAAGAATAATATCTTAGTTTTTTACTTCTTTGCTAAAAAGAATAACGAGATCCAAGTAATAAGTTGGGAGCTACCTATGATGATACTTTGCGTTTTCCTAGGATTTACTAGTAAACCGAACGTTTTACTCCATGTACAAATGTTTATTAAATCTTCATTAATGACGTCGACAGTTTTAGAAAGATCGTTGAGAGCACAACGTTGATAAATTTAGAGATCGTTTGCATACAAGTGGTAGGGAGAAGTAATGTAAGTGCTAAGAGAATTGATAAAAATTGAAAATAAGAGAGGAGAAATGATGTAAGGTTCCAATACTAATAATAATACGATATAGATAGTGACCTGTCGTTGTCGTGAGCGTCGAGGTCGCACCACTTCCAGATAGCCGCGTTGGTCCAGCGGCGCGTCAGGTTGGACTCGGCCTCGCGCTCCATGCGCAGGTAGTGCTGCGACAGCTCGCGGCGCTCCGCCATGTCGCGCATTATGTTGAACAGCCAGTCGCGCATGCGCCGCGGGAAGTCTGACATTTCACTCTCTGTGCACTCCTGTACCATAGAACGACAGTAATGATTATAGCCGCTGCGCTCGTATTGCTGTCGTGCGAGTTGTGCGTAATGCAGTTACCGGCATCTCCCTGCAAGCGCCGTAGTACTCGATCTGCACGTGATGGTACTCGGGGCCGCGGCACAGCTCGGACCCGTCGAGGCAGAGGCAGCGCTGCCGGTACACCTCGCAGTCCGACGACCAGGTCTCGTTGCTGTGGGTGCACACCTACAATATAAGCTTCGCTGCTTTACACAGTACACGCAGTTATCACTGCGACAAAACTAGATAATTTATATACAATTATATGTCACTACACTAGTTTCCTGTACGTAATCAAAGCTGAAATATAAAATGACCTTGCGACGGGAGTCGGTCTCGTAGGGGCACTCCTTGATGCAGTTGCACACAGCATCTCCGTGCTCGTTTATCTCACACACGCGACCGGCGCTGCAGCGAACCTTCTCGCAAGGATCTACGCAAAACGCAAAACAGCGTTATTACTCTACAACAACAATCCGCAGTACATACAAATAAGAAATCATTATGTTCTTACCATCCATAAAATCGTCGTGACCGTCCCTATCGTCTACCTCATTCATGAGTTCATTGACGCGGGCTCTTTCTGCTTCCTACAAAAGAATGAAATCTTTTAACATTTCACTCACTGTTACATGTCAGATATTTGTATGAATTAATGAATGAAAACACTTTATTCCACTCTATCAAATATACAGTAAACAGGCTTATGAACTAAAATATAAATAAATACTAATGTGTACACAAGAATGTGTGCAAAGGCGGTCTTATCGCTATAAGCAATCTCTACCAGACAACCTTACCTACATACATACTTTCATACATACATGCATTCATACATGCATACATACATATATTACGTACTATATCTACATGCAATACTTTACATATATAAGTATATTAATGTTAAGTTTTTAATCGACACTTGAAAATATTCAGTGATTCTGAATGACGAATATTTTGCGGTAAGTCATTCCATAAATTAATAGTTTGTACAGTAAAAGAGTCGTTGTATGACTTTGTATAAAAAGGAGGCAGTTTGAGTCGGTTGTCGGTTTGTGATCGTAATGTGGGGCACTGGTCCGGATCTCCTCCGAGAAATGTAAATCTCTCTTTCAGGTAGGAGGGGCTATTTGGCATATACAACACAGAGTATAGTAAGCAGAGAGCATGGAAAACATGTGAAAATATTTATTTTGTTCAGTTCTAATACAAAGTTTAAGTACAGTTTTTACACAAAGTAGGTCGGTCGGTCGGTTTGTCTTAAGTTACCGCCAGCTGATTTACAAATATAATCCTATATATACATTCCAAGCTTTGTGATCGTTCACATTCACTAAATACTTTTGAATCACTGAATAATACACTTTATTGTGATAATTAATTATACTCGTAGGGACCTGGAAGCGTTGCTCGTCAAGACGCTCAGCCATGCCGAGCTCGAGATGCTCAGAGTCGGAGTCTCCGCGGGGAGGGTTCGCCGGGGGGAAGAGCCGCGCCGCCGCCAACATGGAGGGCTCCGTGGTGGTGCGCAGCCTGCGGTGCCGCCGCCGCTTCTACGAGGGAACACACAATGTGGATGATTAGGGGTCATAGGCGTCGGGCTCTACTATCGTGTGTATGGTATTATATTGATGATGTTACCATAACCGCCTCCGTGAAGCATACGCCGGCGACCATTAAGGCCAGCAAGAAAAGGTGACTTCTCATCTTTGCTCCCTTCTGTAAAAATAAATATGTATTTATTTATATTATTAAATACTATTAGTTAATACTCAAGTTGTATGATTATATTAAATGTCGGAGAGTAAGTTAGGGCAATCACTTTCGTCGCATCATTGAAACACTCAACGATTTTTGACAACCTTAATGATCATCTGGTGAGTTTCCATTGAAAGAAAGGCCCTGTGAACCTACACCCTCACACGTCCGAAGCACTGCATTAGGTTCCTCTCAGAATTGTAAAAGTCCTGGCTGCATCGTCCTCGTAGCTGTCGATACGGGCAGCTGTCCATCCGTGGCGCGTGTACTCGATTAGTCAGATACAATTAGATACCTTCACAAATATTTTTTTTCAATAAATGAAATTATAAATTTAATCCATTTTATTACTATTTACTATAATTTGTACATTCATTTTGATAGTTAGTCAATTTTGGTAAAACAAGGCCACCAGTTTGTATTTTATGTTATAAATTATCTAATATAGGTTTTTATGCTGTGAAAAAATACTGTATTACGAAAAATTACGAGCTATTTATTTAATTCTGATTATATTGTTAAAATATTGTTGTCTTCCATTAGTAGCCAAAATGTATTTATGGCGTCGACAATCGAATTTTGAGACGGTTCATTAATGAGTAGTTTTTTTGCTTAACCCTCGAGCACACCCTTCTACAAGAGTTTTAGCGAGACTAACAAACGGCGACTCATTTTTAACCGACACTAAAAAAGGCGGTTTTCAATTCCTTTGATATTTTCGTTAGTTTGTTACCCCTCAGAACTCCATCATTTTTGAACACTCTGGAAATTTTTCATTTTGTATTTGACACGATTGGTCCCATTTTATTCAAAATCCAGTTCTGATGATGGGATCCTCGAGGAAATGAGAGAACTTCTCAAAACTCGCACATATAATGATTTTAATATTTTCAGAAACCTTTCAAGCATTTCTATTCAGAATTCATTATTTAGTAAAGTGGTACTGATGCAGGAGAGAACAGCCACATCGTTAGAAATCTAAGCGAGCTATTAAGATGATAATGTAAATAAATGCTTATCATGTGGATGTTACCAGTGACTTACAGTCTTGCGGCTTTAATTACCATTAGATGATGACGATGAAGCTGGAAGGCAGGTTCTTGAACACAGGCATGTAACACGTGAGCCGTGTTTGGGTTCAATAGAACTGTCTTAATGTGAACTTTGGCTGTACAATACAGAAATTGTGTAGAGGCTGAATATTTTACAACTTTATTTGTTGTATGTGCAAATAAATCCCGAACGTGCAGAAGCATAGCATTATTAGCTTTTTGCATAGTTTAAAAAAATATTATAATATCAAATATCAGCACTGTTTGATTTATAAAATAAATGTTATGAGTAATATAACACCATAGTTTTATAAGAAATAATAATTGTAACAAAGACACGCAACAGTAACACGTTCGTGCTCACACTACACAATTGCAAACGGCAACAACCATTCAGATATTAGTTATTTATTATTTTTCGGATATTTAACAGTGTGCTGTAAATGGTGTTGATAAATAATATTAACCCACTCTATACTATATAAAGAGTGCGCGTCTATTTGCACAAACATGTGAAGGCAAAGCGAAGTGTCATAGACACAGACACCAAAAACCTTATAGAGGAGTGAGTGCACTGAGCACTGAGCATTGAGCATTGAGCAGGTATATCAGAAAAAGAGCGGAACCAAAAATAAACAATAATCAATACATTTATTAATTCTAATTTAGCAAATGTATTTATATAATTCTAGCTGTAACAAATGATTCTTCCGTTTTACACATTAAGTTATCAATGCTACATAAACAGTAGTTCGCGATGACTCCATCGCGCACATCTGTTATAATAATATAACGTCTCGTTTATACTGTACTAGCTGTGCCCGCGACTTCGTCCGCGTGGAATACTGTTTTTCCTTATTGTTATTTTACACCCCTGAGTGTAAAACTTTTGAATGTCATATTTATTTAAAAAATGTTTCAAACTTCTAGCACTAAAAATGACGATACGTCTATACAACTCTTCATCCCTCTTTTCAACACCTTACAACCTTTTTTCAAGGTTGTATGTCCTTTCTCAGGCCCTAGACTATCTGTATACCAAATTTCATAAATCGGTCCCGTAGTTTTGGCGTGAAAGAGTGACAGACAAACAGACAGACAGATAGAGTTACTTTCGCATTTATAATATTAGTAAGGATAGTAAGGATTTTGTAATCACTAATCACAGACCACCCAGTTATACAGTAAATAAAATAAGCATGACCAATGCTGAGTGCTAATGAATCGTCATGACCGTGTTCAAAGACTTTCGTTTTTTTCCCATCAATTCAGAGGTGGTTTAGGAAGATACAATATACGGAAGAACCCAAAGAAAAAACTGAAAATGGAATGGTAATGTTGTATGGAATCTATTATTGATTATAGTTGAAACATTTTTTACATGAAAACCTTTCATGTTTATGATCAAAACGACTTACTGGCGAGTTCATCGCGTCACGTCATGGCACTGCAACTAAGCTCTAATAAGGTTCAACTCGTATTTATACAAATCACTACATAGTAAAACTACGTAACGGATTTTGATGCGGTTATAATAGATAGACTGATTCAAGAGGAAGGTTTATATGCATAATACTTGCACCCGTGCGAAACCGGGGCGGCTCGCTAGTAATATATAAAGCTGAAGAGTTTGTTTGTTTAAACGCGCTAATCTCAGGAATCATCACGACCAATAGGAGCGGAGCATCACGTGCACAAAGTCGCGCGGTTCGACTAGTAATATTATATGGTAGAATAGATGCGTTCGTCGAGACATTAATAGTGTCCGCGACCTATTTGCCTAGTTCAGCAATCACGGTGGCTCCTCCAGACTCCAGTTAAAAAATGTAGTGCAATAATTGGAGCTAACGACATCGCATCGCGTCCATTCGTTTTTATTGACCTCAATATGGCACGTGTTGCCGTGTGAGTGTGATGTCACGGCTCGCCTTTATTATTCTATTACTTGTGATATAGTAAGCGAAGCAAACGCGTGAAGCACAGCTTGCAGCGCGGCCAAGCGCGGGCAAGCGCGGGGTGAGCCCGAGTACATTACACATACACAAACATCCGCTTCGTTCATACTCCTACAGCACTTCCTGCTGACGTGCGTGAATGCTGAACCGTCGCGCTGCTGATACAGTACCACCTTTACATCAATAATATCTTTACACGTTGATTATGGGGGTCTCTGTGAAACGGTATTAATAATATAATATATTGAATATACGGTTAAATTGGCTGTTTGTTTAAAATATTTTTAAAGAGAGCAAATGAAGTGATAACCCGCGCCCGGGGCGCATCGTCCTCGTTACCGAATCTGTGTCAGCCATCGTCTTTTATGACTTATAAAAAATATGATGACTCAGGCGAGAAACAACATGTAGTTAGGTTAATTTAGCCGAAAAAAAGGGGTACACCCAGCAAGCTAAAATTTGCATAAACGTTAGGGAAATAATAATTAAATTCTGAAAAGTCCCCACCTATCCCATGTCTGCAAAAATTTTAATCAAGGACAAAGTTCGCAAAAATGGGTCTTTCATATTTTTTAGCGAAACAGTTTTATGATTAAAATATCTCAGATAAAAAATGCAGATCATGCACATAACTATAAAAATTATCCTCTTTTTATAAAATTAACCATTAAGTAAGTTTTTTGTACTAGTTACATTTTCAGGTTGCTGGCAATTTATGCAAAGATGAACGTCTAAATAGACCGGCCTAAAGCATTAACACATACTCTTAGGTGTATTCAATGCCGAATGCTTAAGTACAGTTAAGCTGTCGCTAGCTTCCGGAGGGACGCTCCAAGTCGCGAGCTGTGCGCGTGCGCGTGTGGGCTGGGACTGGGAGGAGCACCTTTTGATAATGAAATGTGACCTCTTCATATAGCGTATCGTTACAATTAAATTGACTTAGCTCAGTGAAATTCGCATAAATATAGAGTAAATTAAAAAGGAACAAGAATTTTTTGTAAGGACAGTTTAATTCTAAAGATGTAATTGGTTAAATATTTCATATGTATATTACATTTTGAAGTTAATTAACTATCTTTTTTTTTTTTTTTTTTAAAAAGATTACTAGCAGTATGGATCACATACTACTAGTATTCCCTTTACCCCTCCTAGTAAGCTAATAAATAGCTTACCTAAGAGCTAGCTATAAATCGATTTCGTTTGAAACTATCCGGCTCGAAGGTTACAATGTCCCAGTAAAGCTGTGCGAATATCGTTTAGCGGACGGAAGCTCGGCTATCGGTGTCCGCAGCCCCGGGCCCCGGGCCCCGCCGCGATACCCTCGGACCTCGCCTCGTTTAACAGATAAAAATATAAAAACATCGCTTTTGTGTTATACGTCGAGATGAACTAAGCGGCAGCTATCAGTGTATTTGACCTCTACTACGATAAAAGAATTGGGTTATTATAAACTATATTCTTAATCTCTGAAATATAGTCATAGAGTATTCGACGAATATGTGTATCGTGAACTTTACTAATGATTCTACACGAGTACATAATCTAGGTTTATGGTATATCGTTTTACGTGTGCGAAGCTATTCTAGCAACATTCCGCGCTCCGCTGCAGTGTATGCACTATGCAGTATGCAGTATGGTGTATGCTGTATACCAATAACATACCGACGCGACTCGACACTCGACACACAAATAACGTATTGTATTATTATTCTTGCGCAGTGCAAACATCTGTGCGGATGTTGGGAAATTTTTAAATGTAAAGAAAAAATAAACTTCCGATTAAATTGTTTTCTTGTATTAGATATATAACTAGGGCAACGGAAAGGTACCCTCTAGGTTCTGACTTTCTTACGAAGGTCCAAATATTAACATACACGACATAGACGGCCATATCTTTCGATAACATTAACCTATATGATTTTTTTACAAGTTCACGAGATTTAAGATCTCTACACATTCCTTGAAAAAAAGGGATGTCGATTTACTTATAAAATTTATACATATTTTCATTCCTTTAATCTGTCACCTAGCTTCTTACCAAATTTCAAGTCAACGGGACCTACCCTACAAGTTTTGATTCCATTAAATTTTGAAGTTTGATGGTTTTCAGATTAAGCTGAACACTTCATATTTGTTACAATTGACAATTTTGTAAATTCACGTTCTTAAGTCTTCTTGGCACACAGACGGACGGTGAAGTTATTATTATAATTTTTTTACTTTCGAAGTAGTGAATCTTAACGTTTAAATTATAATGTCCTAAGTAATAGTGTAAACGAATGAAACAATTGTGACAATACATCAATCATCATTTGAGAAAGAGAGAAATATGAGACCTCGCTAAAGAATTGGTATACGCAGGCTGTTCATCTTCGAAAATATAAAACTTGCAGTACAGACTAACTGAATGCAGACGAAGTTGCATACACTAGCTAGTTCTATATAATACGTCCTCTCTAAGCACAAAACAATATTCAGCTCAACATTTACGACGCTAAGTAGGTATAAACCCGTTTGATTTCGTTTACGGGAAAACTTTTTGTATCAACTGCGGTCTGCGCTACTCCGTAGTAGCGTTATTGTGATACTTATTATTTATATTAATACCTGGTTTGATTTTAAGTTAAACTCTAGAAATAGATTCTAGAATAAAACTAACATAGGCTAAAACTTTATAATGTAGTTATCAAGTGAAATACATAGATATAGTTTACTACAGTGAATAATATACAACATCAGTTCTAACTGAAGTTTTTAATAATGAATAAAATGATATTCGATCAACTCACCCCTGACAGCTGTGTTGAAAAGCCGAGGCTGCGTCCCGAGCGAGCGCGCGCCGCCGACTGTGGGCCGTGGCCGGGGGCGCGCGCGCAGCCCCACACCACCCCGCGGGGCTCGCCGCCTGCGCGCTGTGCGGCTGCCCCGCTCGCCATGCTCGTCCATTCACAATTTTGACTAATTCAGTAAATTAAACAAATGTGCTGTAAAATTGAATTATAATCTATCTCTTCCATCATGCTGTATTCTTGATTGGATGCAGTATATGCGTCATCCTTCGGGACATGTACGGGCAACGGTGTAAGGGATAAATGAAACACAGGACATTGTTACAAAAAGTACGTCTCTATATTAGAGGGAGTGCGCGTTACGCACCGCGTTGAAGACGCGCACTTTATACATTTATCCAGAAAAACATTCAATGCTAAATTTAGACCCCTACGTTGCTACAATTTAATTTATATAAAAAAACTTTACATGAAGTCAGTAGTCAAGGTTTAAAATAGATTATTATTTTATGGCGAGAGCGAGTCCGGGGTCTAAACTTGGTCGAGGGCGAGAATCATTTCATATCATCTCAGTATGAGTCGAAACGAGGATGCTTTAGCTCCGGACATTATAATCGATTCCAAAATTTGGTAACAGCGTTTAACGAGTAGAATCCTAGTTTCGGTAACATTCTTACATTTGTTAAATATGGCTGATTAGACGGTACAAAACTATTACCGATGTAAGTTAAATATAAAACACACTATATATATATGAACTGGGACTCCGGTGTCGGCACATCGTGTACCCTTGGAAGTGACGTCAGCCATTCATTAATCGGAAATGATGATACACTATCATCGTGTTAAATTAAAGTTATAGTATACTATTTAATCAAAATTAATGTTCATATTTTTAGTAATTAATTGGCAACAGTTATATAATCGTTGCCAATCTACACTATTGTACACTATAGACACTGACATTTCCATTATTTACAACGAATATAAGTTCAATAAATGAATAGGGGATGAGTGACTGAAGGCGACTCGCACCCGCGCGTTGGGCGAGTGAGTGAGTGAGTGAGCCAGTCGTTACACAATACTCAATACTCAACACACATCTAACAAAACTACGTGTAAGTATCGATGCGGTTATTACATTTATTTTACAAATGTTTTAAATGCGCAATAGATCACAATTTTGATTTCATAAAATATAAACAATATTAGAGCTGTGCAACAAAATACGCGCAAATTCCTAGTACAGCTTTTGTTAGCGGTAGTATAATTGAGGCGATTGTGAGAGTGTTCATCGGAGCGCTGGAGTGGAGCGCATACAATATTCCAATGAGTTTTGGCGATAAATCAATTGAGATGCCTTCGCAGTATGCAGTGTGCAATGTGCGAGGCGATGAGGTCTACCACATCAACACTGCTCATACATTTCAAAAATAAATATGTCTCAATCAAAACTCTTCAAATGGTAATGGGACCACAAGAGATGACAGTTTTTTATTCGAAAGAATTAAATTAATATAAACTCACTATATGTTTGTGGTTAAAACTACTTACGACCGAGTACATTTGACCCATTAAGAGTTTTAACTGAAACATACACTAAAGTATGTTACTAGGAGTGATTACAGACATGTGTGACTTATACTTTATTCTTTACATAACGCTGCCATGCATTATGTAAATGATGTTCTCATATCTCAGTTTCTGAATGACAAAGTTGACATGGAAATACTATTTTAATATTAATTATCCAATCAAATGCATGTTTCCGGTAAAGATCGAAGTATTTGTAGCAGCTTGTTCCAAGTTACGTTTAATACGTGGAAATAGGAACGAGATGACTTTAATAAAAAATATATTTAAAAGTAACGTCTCACTTGTGAACAAGTCGCTATAAAAACTAGATAGTATGATGTAATTTCGTAAATATATATGTATATATATAGTTGGACAGGAAGCGAACAAGTAAGTTACATTCATTATTATAATGTCCATTTATTATTAAATAATATTTAAGAATACAAATAATTGTAGAGTTTCGTTCTGCATTGCAATTACAGAAGCAAACACTTCAATCTGGACTCAAATAAAGTCAGCCCTTTCAATTCTACCATTCCAATGATATAACGTTTATTTCCCTACACAATTGATTGCAAAAGGGTCAGTTCACTCGGGTGTCGTACTCAAGTCAATATACAATAAAACATAATATAAACGATTTTGTTAGTGAACCCGCACCTACTCCGCGCAAGCAGCGCCGAAGGGCTCAGTCTAGCAACACTACATGCAAATGAGATTATTCTCCATACAAAAAGTATAAACTTATATATCAAAAATATCTAAATATTACCTAATTGTTACAGTGAAGAGTCTCACAGCATTGTGGTATTAGGTATATAGCCAAATTATAGTAATCGTTTCCCCAAAGTGTTGCCATTTAATGTTGCTCTTGCCGGATACAATACGATTTACAAGATAATGTCTCACTATCACAATTCTTTAAACGTCTCCCAGAACATAACATATGGCCGACATTAAGTTTTCACGTTTAACTCGGCGACGCCATATTTGCTAAATTCTATATAAAGAAGGGATCCGCACCGAGCGTCCAAAATTACTAGAATCAACCATACATTTTCTACATCTACATTCAACAAACAGACACTTCCTGAACCCGGGACTACTACTAATTATTTACTATTGATTTTGTCTGGAAGCCTCGGTTCATTTAAACATCAATCTAATATATAAATGAAATTTAAGGTGCATAGAGAAGAGCGGGGAGCCCCGCCTGGGCTCGGCGGCGTAGGTGCCGGTGCTGTACTAGAGTCGAAGTGGGTCGCTCTAAAGTATAAATAATATTTATTAACTTTCACACGCGAGTTGTGTACAGAAGCGTATTAACAAAAATTCAACCCGCTTAGTAAAAACCTATATAATAATAATTACAAAGACACAATCACTAGTCTAATTGCGCAGAGTGGTGTGCGCACTCACGTTCACACCAGGTTATATTCTGTAACGAATAGGAGACGGAACGGAGGGCGCGGGGAAGCGGGGGACGCACCTTATATAAAATTAATAATAATAATCTATCTAACTACTTAACGAAAAAAAGCGATATGCGAAGCGTGTCAAGATGGCCTCGCAGCGCTTACGTCGGGGGCAGAGCGCCCGGCGCGTGCGCTGCGGCGACTCCGACTGGAATTTTAGTTAGACGCGAAGTGATCAAGTGATACACCTAAGGCTTACAATACACGGACAACGCGACGCGACGCGACATTGCGCACTGGTACAGCAGCAGTAGGAGCAGTCGCGCCTTCCGTGCAGAGTGTCCCTAGTGACTAATTACATTGATGAGTCCGTACAACTTAATATAAGTGAGGGCCGTCCGCGGCGCCGGGATCAAATCTGCAAGTGGAAACATGGCACAGATCAGACCACATGCCCTAACTATTCTAAAATATTATATTGTTTGCAAATATTTGTATTCAACTATACTCGTAATACAAGTACCATCGTAGATGAAGTAGAAGCATGCTGAGTGCTCCGTAAAATGATTCTTGTTTAAGCATTAGCATGAGACTTACCGTATATGCGTGTACCGTTGCGAGTGATGGCGCCTAGCGGCGGTAGGGTGCGCGCGGCTGGAAGGTAGCGCGGTGCGAGGACGGGGGGCGGCGGCGCGGGGGCTCGCGCCCGCGTGTCTTCTTCTCTTCAACGTTGAGTTTGACGCCCCCGTCCACAGGGAAGAAGAGCGGAGCGGCGTGTAGGCAGTCGGCGGCAGCCTGCGCAGTCTCGTAGGTTATAAACCCGTAATTGGGGTGACGCGGAGCACCGGGCGCCGCAGGCTTGCTGTGCACGCGTAGTTCAGCCACGGGCCCGAAACGAGCGAACAGGGCGCGCAACTCCTCCTCGGTTGCGGAGTGTGGAAGGTTGCCCAGAAACAGCTGCTGCGCGTCGGAGTACCGCCGGGAACTTTCCGAGGGGTTGCCTGCTGTTGAGCACACACAACTAAGTTTGTAGTACTGTTTGTAGATTATACATATAAAAATCATAAAAGAATATCTGCAGAAGGTTCTATACATGACTTACTATGGTTATAGTTATTCTGAGCCACCTACCTTGTTGTTGAGGCTGTGTGTTTCGCGGCGGGCGGGGGCGCGGCTCGTGATGGGCCGGCACCTGGGGCGGCTGAGCGGGAGCGAGGATTGGGGCGGGGGGTAGTTGGGCTGGCGGAGAGCCACGAGATGCTCCAGTGGCACCTGACTTTAATAGGTTCGCATATGTCTTCGGCTCCGGGGGGGCAGGAGTCGCTATAAAAAACCACGATATATATTCAACCTACTTTGAGGCAAAGTTTTAGCTGTTTTATATAAATAAAAATAATATGGTAAATAGGTTGGTATTATGCACTAGTTATAGATAGATAAGCACTTTATTGCACACAAAAAAATAGAGAAATTAAAAATACAAAACATAATTACAATAAAATATACAAAGAGCGTGCAAAGGCGGAGATATTGCTACTAGCAAACGTATTGATGCTTGATTGGATTTAAATAAACCAAAAAGCTTTATAAAGAAACAGTTATAATTGATATATGAGTGAGTAAATATTAGATACAATTATTTTGAACAGCAACCTTGGTTGAAATAGTATGGAATTTATACAAAGATGAAAGATTACACTTAGTTTTATTTGTAATTAGTGTAACACTCACTGGGCTGCGGCGGCGGTAGCGGCGAGGGCTCTCGCTCTGGCTCACTCTGCAGCGTGGGCTCGGGTTGAGGCTCCACCTCTCGCTCCACCGGCGGGGCTGCGCTGACCGGCGTCACTGCAGGCGCGACGGTCGCTGCAGGACTCGCGGAGATTGTACTCGCTATATATATTTACGAGCATATAATTATACAATAAAAACATAATATGTTAAAATACCACTTCTTTTTAATAAAAGGACAAAACTCGGTAATTAAAGATATCATTTACAAGTTTAATAAGAATATTACTGGCACAATTACCCTGAAGCGCTGCCACAAGATGACGCGTAGCATCGTCGTGCTGCGGCGGGTGCCCATTAAGGTGCGGCGCCGGAGCGGGCACGGAGGCCGGCACGGGCGCCGGGACGGGCGCGGGCGGCGTTGGCTGTGGCGTAGGGTGCGCCGGTGGGGACAGCAGTGGCTGATGGGGCGGGGCAGGCGGTGCAGGGAAGGGGGCCGATGGGAACGCAGGCGCAGGAGGGAAGTATCCGGCCGCAACCTCTTCCTCCTCGCCTTCGGATCGTCCGGAGGCTTCACCCTCTTCATCCGAGAAAACTATGTCCTGCATTTAAAAAAAACCAAGTATTGTTAACACCAAGCATGTAAGCTATCCTAACATTTGATATAGGTTATAACAAAGTCACCTGGTAGCGGAAGATGTCATTATGCACATAGTATTTCTTGGGCGTCTGCGCGGCGAGCACGAAAGTCTGTGTGAAGCGCCGCATGGGCGCGCCGCCGTTGGACAGCTCGCCCGTCACCTGCACGACCACGCCGTTGCCGAGCGTGGCCTGCGCGTCCACCTGGCTGATCTTGGCATGGCAGTCTCTAAAGTTGAGCTGCTGTATGCGGTTGTGTATCTGCTTCTGCCCGACGACGGGCAGTGTCTCGCGGTTGGGCGCGTCGAGTCCGCCATGTACGAAGGACGAGTAGTTGTTGTAGAATCTGTAGTAATATATTTTACTTGAATTTCTCGTCTCCTTGTTTAGTAGTTAAATTTATATGCTGTCAATATTATGAAATTGGTTAGTTTGCGATAGTTTCATCATTTTCTAATAGTGACAATGATGTCTTTTCTTATCGTTATCATCACTTCTATAATATCAATGATGGTTTCAAAGAATGCTAAACAGTAATTGTGTAACATTTA
Source organism: Limenitis camilla (assembly GCA_905147385.1). NCBI lineage: Eukaryota > Metazoa > Arthropoda > Insecta > Lepidoptera > Nymphalidae > Limenitis > Limenitis camilla. Next base: position 164,515 of record LR990235.1, read on the forward strand.
TCTTTCTTACTAATAACAAAAACACACCTCCCTTGATGAAACTTATAATTTATCAGAAGTATAATATCAATAAATTCGTAACAATAGCACAATTTCACTTACAAGATGATATTTCAACAATATTGATATAATTTTCCGTGATGTAGGAACAGTGTGCCGACTGACTGGTGAAATCACCTTATAACATGGCAAAGTCATCTGCACCTCTTATTATTATTAACTAAAGATAAACCATTACTATCCACATTCTTCTATAAATAATTAATCAATGCTCTTTCGTCAGCAAACTATGTACATTTTATATAATATATTGTGTTACTAAATGACCAAATTCAATTGTGATTTGTGAAGTTCAATTGAACCTTTTGTTTTGAAATGTGTAATTTATTTAGATTCATGTGTAAGAATCAAAAGGGTAACATAAGTTCATTAAGCTAATTTAAATTAAGCAAAATTATATGTGTATTAGGACTACTTTTAGTGTTTTGGATGAAGTTTAGTAAATATTACAATATAAAGGAGTTAATATGATGATAAAATCAGTTCATTGGTTTGAGTGTAAGCATAACAAATAGACAGTTGTCTTTGCATTTATAATATTAGTTGGGAACTTGCCTGTTATTTTGGGGATGGCTTGATCCATTTGAAAAATATATGATTTAATAGATACTAAAAATCAATATATCGTAAATTATTGTACATATACCTATGCAGGTGGGCGGGTGCCTTGTTGAGCAGTGTGTAGTACTGGCGGACAAACTCGCGGCCGACGCTCTGCGGTGACGGGGACGCCTCCATTACCATCGCTGTTGTTGCACTGCACCCACTGATACAGCCCTCCGCTATACGCTCGCACTGCATATCATACTCAATATTTAATATTTCATCATATAAACCAGTCAATCAGTACAGAATAGAAAAATTCCACAATTTTTCATTGTACAATTGTACTTCTATTTTTTTTGGGCTTCAAATTATATACAGGATTTAACATAACAAACAATTGGTCTACAAATGATTAAGTTGCCTCATTCATAAAAGCATTAGGATAGCATAAGACACTTCAACAGGTTATAAATATTTACAATATAGATACAAAAATAAATAAATGGCAATATATAAAAAAGAATTGTGTTTTATTTTTAAACTTTTCATTGTTAAACTCTTATTTTGCATATTAAATTTAATGTTTAAACTTGTATTATTATTAGTGATACATATCATATTATTAATGATACATTCAAACTGTTATGTTTAACTGTTGTCTTATGTTATAAAATCCGAACAAAATATTTTAGAGTAACTTTCAGCAATTATACCAAAATTATTTAAATAAATGCATAACTTTTGTTAGATAGGCCTAAAGCATTTTTAACATACAATAATAAATTTACCTAATTTACAGTACAACTTATAATATAATACTAATAAAGAATGTAGATTTCACATTATCTAGTTTAATATTGTTGTAGATAATGTCATTTATAGGAATATTACTATTAATACTTTGTTTTATCATTAAGTTTTGTTTTAGATAGATTAATTTTTTGTGTAAGCAAATTTATTATTCTATTTAATATTAAATTTGCTTCATATGTATGAACAATCTCTATTAAAAATTGACCCAAGAGTCTTCTAGAGACAATGTACCACTTCAGTCAGAGCACCTTTATAACTAATGCATTGTAGTTATTGTAAATACTATTAGTGGTACAAATATAAATTTGGTGCAGAAATAATTAAAGAAATATTAATGTACATATAATAAAATAGTTGGAAGCAGCTTAGATAATGCACAAAGATAAACCTAAATTAGAAACTAAATGAAGGAGTTACAGTCTACTAGTAAACAGTACAGTAAAATATAAAATATATTGATCGAGTCGACAAATAATCGCTTTTATTGTTAAGGACGATCTTCCAGGGGATCGTCGGAGCACGCATGGCGACTTTGTCTCTTTTTCAGCGAGCTCTTTACGACAGGTCCCCGCGCTCGCCGTTTTGACTACTCGTTTATACTTGAAACACTTCATTACCACTTGTTTATCGCAACAATACTCACCAAGTAAGCGGACTAGATTAAACATTGAAACATTAGGGCTTTAACCTATAGTAAGAAATATTTCTGCCGACAAACAAAATAAAGCACTTTGATAATTCATTGTACGTAATAAAGATTAGACACATACCTCAATAAATTATATGCATCAAAATGGAGTAATCTTCAACAAATTGTAACGAAAATCGCGTAATTTTCACGATAAATAAGGGCTGAAAACAGAAAAAGATACTACCTCACCGTTCACACTTCGGTGTCAATTTAGCGACAGTGTTGTCAATGTCAAATATTCATTCTACCAATCGTCCATGCTCTGCGGCATCCAAGCGGCATCGTCTGATCGTCTGTGCTTAAAACACTACGCAACTGATTTATTTATAACATTTTGTTAGTAGGACGTTATTGGGACAACACCTTTTATTTAATACTAGCTTTTACCCGCAACTTCGTTTGCGGTAGCCTACAGTAGATCGTCTGTAGACATATTTAATAATTTTATGCGGTAGTCATACTAACTTTGCACCCCTCTTTTACCCCCACAAAGGAACCACCTGTTTCATGACATCCAATGAAGAACTTTCATACTAAATTTCTTTAGAATAACTTCAAAAACGGCAAAGTTTCATACTAACTTTGCATCCCCGTTTTACCCCATTATGGGGTGAATTTTCAAAAAACCTAGCATTACGAATAGTGCTCCCCTACGTTATAAAAGGAACCTCTGTGCTAAATTTCAAGTTTCTAACCCTTATAGTTTAAACCCTGTGTTGATATGTCAGTCAATCAGTCAGCTTCTCCTTTTATATATATAGATTAGAAAAGTTAAGTTTCTAATGACGGTAAATTATTAAATGATGTTTCTAATCAGTTGTAAGGTACTTACTTAGATCACATTTATCATCACTACTATATTATTTACTACTCAATAATTTTTGTTTTATGAATTGTATTTAATAAAAATTTGACAATTTTAATATTTTTAAGACAATTTTTATTTCATGAACACACAGCGCTCTTAGTATGCTTTGATGAATAGAAAACATAAGTGTGTTACATATATTTAATATCTTCAATATTTTGATAATTAATTAAAATTTACAAATAACTAACATATACCATTAAGCTATAAAATTTAACATAATATAATAGCTTTCGAAGGAAAAACTTTAAACGTATTAGATAATTAACAAATTTCTGAACGGTAATATACAATGCACTAGGCGGCAGTAGCGGCATTTATTTTCTAAATGTTGGTACAAGATATTGATCAATGGCCAAATGTTTTCCTCTCATTCACTCGTGTTGTAATTGAATTCTCTATCCTTGTTGTAGATGATGCGTGCCATTGACCTCACGACCGCTTCTCGCTTCTTATTGGTGGATGTCAAAGAAGGGATGAAAATGGTCGCAAAAAAGCGCGTCTCTGCGCTATTGACCAACATTCCGGCGAAGTTCGCGCCGACTCACCGTCACCGTACGCCCTCTTTCATTCTTCTGCATTTGGCATTCAGCGTTGAAGGTCGTGCTTAGACCTTAGGTTATAGTTTATTATTACTTTAAGTCTAAATATAGTAAGTAATAATGGCAAATAACGATAATTTTGCACAAGACGTTACGGATAATCAAGTGAATGGCAATGGGGAGAACGGTGGAGGTGATGGTCAGGAACACAATAGTGCAGACGCCCCGGGACGCGATGACGACAGGTATGATATCCATTATGTTGTTGTTATACTTGCCGCTAAAAAGATTTATTTATGAGTTTATAATTAATATAATCGAAAGTATTGATTTAAAGTTACTTTTTTTGCGTTGTAAATTTGTTTTTAGAGCTAGTATATACTCGCCGCAATGGCGGCGTCGGTCCGGCGTATAATCAATATCGGCATTGTAATCTACTTTAATCCTTGATATTTTTTCAAAATTGTATGTTTTTATTCTTGCAGTGGGTTCCTCGCGTATTAAATTAAGTAAGATAAGTCGTAGTTCTTATTTCAGATAAATTCCAGGTTAGTTTTTGCTAAAATTAAATTAGTTGCCGCTCCGCGCTCGACGCAAAATGGCGTCACCGGTCACTCGTAGTTACGCCGGCGCGGCGCGGCGCGGTCCCGTTATTGATTTGCGCATTTGGTTTGAATGGGCGTGGATATATATATTAACTTGCAAGATTTTAAATCGGTGGTAGTGCATACGGGTTACGGGCTCTCGGCTTCGGTTTGGAGCGCTACTAACGCCCTGTCTCTCTGCAGGTGTGAGCCTGCGCCGCCGCCGCCGCAGCCGCCGGAGGACGTCATGGTATATATCCGCAAGGGCTCACACTAAGTAACAACGACCAAACTGACTATAAAGTCTCTTGGCCACTTAACTTTGGGCCTCGTTCACTCTTGCCAATTTCAAATCTTGCGATATCACTGTAAACATTCTTGTTTTCATTTCTCGTTGTCTTAATGTTAAATTTTGCAGTTTAACTTTTGTAACTTACAGGTTTCTCAAATTATTTTGCTGCAGTGCTTGGAGTTTGTTTTTAACAAATAATGTAGCTGTAAAGTACTGTAAACAAGTACTGCATAGTTTTAATGTTAAATTGTAATTAAGTCAGTTTCTTAATAGAGGCAAATGAGTCCATGTGCTGTGCCCATACTGATTATACTGTTGTGTGTTTACAGAAAGCTTTTTGTGGGAGGCCTGAGCTGGGAAACTACAGACAGTGAGTTATCTTTTAGCTATTCTCCTATCTCACTACTTTGTTTGATAACAACACATTACACAACAGATGATGAATATTTCAGTTCTGCTTCTGAAGTTTTTGAAGAAAACATACCCACATCCCTGATTAATTACTAATGATTGTGTTGTATAATCATAAATGTTACAAATATTACAGTTGGTTTGGTTTGTTGCAGAGGAATTACGTGACCACTTCAGTGCCTATGGTGAAATAGAAAGTATCAATGTCAAAACAGACCCAAATACTGGTCGGTCACGGGGCTTTGCATTCATTGTGTTCAAGGCACCCGATTCCATCGACAAAGTCATGGCCGCTGGAGACCACACAATCAACAATAAGAAGGTAGACCCAAAGAAGGCAAAAGCAAGGCATGGGAAGATCTTTGTTGGTGGTCTCAGCAGTGAAATCTCAGATGATGAAATCAAAAACTTCTTCAGTAATTTTGGAGCTGTAAGTGTTATGTTTGTTTCTATTTACTATGTTAATAGTGTTAAGTAAGGGACCCATAGAAGTATATGGTTTCTTATTTCTTATGTTTGCATAACTTGTGTGATGAAATTTCCGGTTATGGTGAGATGAAATTTTCTAGAATGAAAATGAAGAGGACTCCGGGCCACTGATAGATAATATTATAATTAAAATATAGTTATAGATAAAAATAGTTATAATATTAATAAAAAAAACTTACAGGTGATAGATGTGGAGATGCCCTTTGACAAAACAAAAAATCAGAGAAAGGGCTTCTGTTTCATTACGTTTGAGTCGGAGCAAGTAGTCAATGAGCTGCTCAAGACTCCCAAGCAGACCATTGGTGGCAAGGAGGTTAGTATGATAATTACACAATTGCTGATGTGTTGTTATATTGTTGTCATGTTCTAATGATACAATTGTTTGGTAGGTTGATGTGAAGAGAGCGACGCCGAAGCCCGATGGCCCTGGAGGCATGGGCGCGCGCGGAGGGCGCGGAGGCAGAGGGGCGCGCGGCGGACGCGGGGGTCGCGGGGGATACGGCGGGCAGGGCGCGTGGGGCAACCAGGGCTACGGCGGGTACGGCTACGGGCAGGGCGGCTACGGCGGCGGGTACGACGGCTACGGCTACGGTGGATACGGATACGACGGCTACGGGGGCTACGGCGGATACGATTACTCCGGATACCCCAATTACGGTAAACGCGGCAAGCAGCACTAGCGCGCTGGTGAGCGCTCCCGACACATTACCTCGACTGATGTTACCTGATCTAGAATGTAAACGTAGAGTAAGAAGGTCGCCGCCGCGCCGCCGCGCTAGGTTAGTGGGGCCGCCCTCCGTCCTTGAGCGACAACCTTAGGTGTATGTCTTAGTGCGTAGAAAATATTTATTTTTCTATTATAACTGCGTATTTACATTGATATTCTATCGAGATAATGTGTAACGAATGTCGTCGGGGCGACAGTTTACAAGTTACAGTATATTATACATTAGCGTGTTCCGAGAGATCATTATTTAGTTTATTCCACTGATCTGCATCACTGTTGTGTTGTCGTCGCGTCGCCGCGCCACGTCGCGCCTAGCCACGCCACGCCACGCCTAGCCTCGCCTAGCCTCGTCTAGCCTCGTCTAGCCTAGTCTAGCCTATAGCCACGCAGCTGTCGATCACTCTTTATCATTGTGTCACTAGGTACTATGTTTGTACATATATGTTTTATAAGTGTTCATTTGTAATACCACTTTTGACATATGTAGCAATGTCGCCCGAGTTTATTTGTTTTGGTATTTTTATTTTACCTATTAACCTGAACGCTCTCGCCACATGCTACATTTGGGTAATTGGGGTAATATATGGAGAGACATTGTGAAAGTGATAAAGATATGATGAAGCTTTTGAATAAAGCACTGTTACCAAAAAACCAATGTGTTTCCATATATACCCGATCCTCCCACTCCGCCACTGACTAACACGCATGCCGCTCCATCCGCCCACCCACCTGCCTGCATACCCCCATACCCCCCATACTCCCCATACAGCAACAAGTACAATATAATAACATAGCAGAAACAGTCATGCATTTGAGTGATGACATATAAACTAAGTAATAAAGCTGTAAAAAGCAATTACATATTTTGATTAAATAACAATAGTTATATGAAGAAAGTAATTGATAATTGAGTTAAAGTAATTAAATTGTGATTAGAATAATATGCTATATTGTATGAAGAGGGAAGCGTAAATATGGAGGGAGACGAGTGAGAGAGAGTGAGTGCTGAATCTGAGATTAACGGATGTATGTTGCGGGCAGACTACGGCGGGTACGGAGGGTACGAGGGCGGCTACGGCGCACGCGCGGCTCCACGCGGGAAAGGTACTGCCCACTAGTCTGCCATCCACCACCCATCACCCATGGCCCATTCGCTCCCTCATAGTTGTGCAATGTTGCCAGGTATAGCCTGTTAAGTGTGTGCTGTGGCTGGCAGCACTTCACAATGTAATATTTCAAATGCATTCATATTTTAGTAATTGAGTGTCACAAACATTTTAGCTTGAATTGTTAGATAGTAATATTTGTATTGTAGGTTCTCATACAGTATGGCGGCTCTTGTGTTATCCTAAACACTTGTTGGTAAACATTTTGTATAATATTACTTTTCTGGTGGGGATGTCAATACATATCTTCATTGTTTTAATTATAATTGGGGAGGTATTACGTTTTGAATGTTTATTATTTTTATTACTAAAACTCGTAAGTAGCCATACTGTAAAACTCTTTCGAAAGATACGTCATCATCTTGTCTATTTCAATAACTTTAAAGCTTGTAAGTAAAACTGCATGATGCATAGTTTGCTCCTGCACCCCAGACGATGCAATGTCACGAGATAGCACTCGTCTTAGATAATGCAGCCTACAAAATACTTAATAGTGAAAAAACATATCTATGGGTATTTGAAAAACTGTTAAAATATTGTATATTTAATTCACGTTTTTGATTAATAATTAAAATAATGATTGCGTGGGATTTACAAATACCCCCATATATTATCTATGTGAAGTTATATAATGCAGTCTTTTGTACTAGCGAGCAAAAGATAATTAACAGCATTATCTATTTTTACATGATAACAATAACAAAGCTGCAATTGTTTAGTAATGCTTTCATAGTTGTATATGTCCACCCCCCTATGTTACCATAACACCATCTTCCATTCACTGCGTAAAGATACGCTTACACTAAAGTTTGTTTAGGTTCCGATTCGGCTTACATTACTTCCCACATGAGATCATAAGCTGCGTGAGGGCTAAATGTTAAATATTAAAAACGGATAATGGTCCCTCCGAAACTTTTCTAAATTGTATGTGATGTGTTGAGACGGGAGGGAGGAGGGAGGGGAGCACTGTGTGAGCGTACCGTTACACGCAGCTATGCGCATGACTAACACGCCGTCGCGACTCGCCCTGGAGCATACTCCGACGTATGTATCAAGTGTAACCTTGCAGCAGGCTACCAGGGCGGCAAGCAGCGGGGCGGCGGCGGCGGCGGGCGCGCCAACCAGAGGCACCAGCCCTACTAGACCGCTCCCGCTCGCAGTACCTGCCGATAGTCATCTCAGTCCAATAGTAAGGTAACTGACACTACTGCCGCTTCCTACTCTACTGCTTACTCGACCGCTTGCGTCATACTGAACAGGATCATTAATCGGTTGCAGGTTAAGTGATCGGTCATGCGCGTCCCCCGCGCTGCAGCCGCACCGCACCCGCGCCGCGCCGCAGCCGCAGCAGCAGCAGCAGCAGCAGCCACGCCGCACCGCACCGCACCGCCGCCGCGCCGGGGACGCGTTATTCCATTCCACATTAATTTAAGAAATCTTTTTAAGGATAATAGTACGTCGTATGTCGTGGCCGCCCGGAGCGCGGCCATTGCATAAATTTAATATAATATAGTATGGATTTATAGATTAACTCGAGTATTATTGCTGATTAGATTCAATTTGACATTTATAGTATCGAAATCTTACCTTTTGAACTGATTCTTAGATTAATAATAATACAGAGCTTAAAGTTAAATTTAGTAATAACGGCGTCCATGTCGCGTCGACGTATCTTCTCGTCTGTTGTGTGCGTGCGTGCGTGTGTGCGTGTGTGCGTGTATGCGTGTATGCATGCGTGCGAGTATGTTTCTATCTATCTGTCTGTCTGTCTGAATGTCGTCCTCCACTCAGCGATGAAGCCTGGATCTGGATCTCATTGCTATCGTTTTAGATTTGTGAATGTTGAAATGAGAATCATGTATTTTGTACTAACCAGTGTCTCCTCCGTGCAGGATACAATTAGTGTAAGTGATCACACATGAACAAACAAAACCTCTACAGATATACGATTGTGTATGTCCTAATTAACAATAAACAATTGTAAATAAAATGTTGACTTTTAGTCTCGTCTTGATTGATTTCAAATGTGCACAACAACACCACTGCCAATAGAAACTGTTCATCAACTGTACTTACTAACTGTACTCTTTATCACTCCGTTTATAAATTATAGAATATTCTCATTACCTGAATAGAATTAGTAATTAATAATTAAACCTAAATATAATAAATTGATCAGTTAAAATGTTTTATTCTAATTTGATGTTACGATCAAACTAGATAAAAAGTAGATAATAATGCCTCCATCTTGTCTAACCATGGAAACCTAAATTAAAAAACAAATTTTAGTAAGCTTTTTATTGTATGAAAACCAAACAAAGTACAATTTAGCAGGGCTGCGCGCTGGAGGTGGCGTGCAGCACGGCCAGGGCGTTGCAGAGAGCTCTATAGTTTACCTTGAGAATGAGTAGCACACACAAAATTATTTTAAAAGTTTTCTTAAGTATATTCAAAAATGTGCACGAACGGACAATACCTACATTTTTCTTATGGTCTATCATTTTAATTACGTTTATGATGCACAACTATTTTTTTATAAATTTTATTTTTAAAGACTGTCATGCCCTTGTAACTAGAGGATTATCATAGGGTTGTAGATCAATAGATGACCTTGATTAGATTCAATATTATTATTAGGTTTCTATGAGTTGGCTCATAATGGTACAATGTATGGAAGGGGTAGGGGACAGTGACGGGTGTGTACCGTTACCTCGTCGCCGCAACCACGCCGGTAGCCGAAGCATCTGTAGAGCAGGCCCCTCTCCCGCGCCGACACCAGCGCCAGCAGGCCGCGCTGGCTGAGCGCGCGCTCCACCGACACGCGCGGGATCGTGCCGCACCGCTCCTTGTCTGCGTCCTGCGAACAACTACCTACTGTTGTATCCCGTTCACTATCCACCGGCCACCGTTATTTATCACTACATAGTATAAAATATTTAAAATATTTATATTCTTCCCTGTATCTGTCTGTCTGTCCCTATATACCTACATTTCATATTTATAAATACGTAACGGATTTTGATGCGGTTTTCTTTAATAGATTCAAGAGGAAGGTTAATATGCATAATACCCGTGCGGGTCGCTTGTATTAATATAAATTCGGAAATGTGTTTTTTTGCTTCAAAGCAGCGGATTGTATTTTGGTGAACAGAAAAGGTTATTTATTATTCCATTCCTTAAAATGGATAATGTTGTTTAAGAAAACCTACTCTTATTCCTGTTTTCAGTTAAACTTTATTACAAAGAGTTCATACGATATGATAGAATATAAATACATATAGGTGACGTTCTTTTCCACTATTTAGTGAGTTTCTCCATAAGATCATGCCATATCTTAAGATTGAGGAAACAACTTTGATGGGCCAGCGGAGCGGTTCTTATCTATACTATTATATAAAGAGGAAAGATTTGATTGTTTGTTTGTTGCGAATAAGCACGATAGCTACTGAACCGATTTTGAAAATTCTTTCACCGATAGAAAGCTACATTCTTTCCGAGTAACATAGGCTATTTGGTGTTGCCATAAATACTCGTAACTAAAAAGATATGGCCATTTTGTTGTTACTAATCCAATTTTAATAATTCTTTCACTGACAGAAGTCTATAGTATTCCCGTCTCTCTTCCTCTTATATACTATCATTCTTTCTCTTTTTTTCTCTCTTTAATATTTATCTTCATCTCTGTTCGGAATGGTCAGTCTGTTCGGTTTCTTTCTTTCGGTAATATCTCTCTCTCTCTCCTTTATTTATCCAATTTTATTTTTGCTCTCTCCTCTCTCATAATATCTGTCGCTTTTCTTTTTCTTTCTATCATTTTTCTTTTTATAACTTTTTCCCACTCTCTTTTTGCAAATAATGAAAAGCTACAAAATTACAGAAAGACAAATTGAGGACATCAATTATTATATTCATATATGTTCCTAAGTCTTCTCAAAACCAAAATAAATCTATCTTTAAGCAATGATTTTAAATGTGATTACTCCAATTACCAAGACAAGCTTCTACGCCTCGCCCTACCTCTACCTAAACCTCGCGTTACAACAAGAACTATTTTATAATAAATAAGTATTAAATATTTACCAACCTTGAACACCTCAAGTATGTTAGACATCTGATCGGGGAACTTGGCGAGCTTCGCCAAAGCCCCGGACACGACGTTTCGCTCCTCGAAGTTGAGGTAGTTGAGCGGTGAGTCTATGGTGGGGATGTATGGGAGGGGCTCCAACAGCGGCGCCCGCTCCAAACTGCCCTGAGTCAGGGCCTCTCCTACCGTTGAGCAGAACCGCTCATATTCTATATAGCGACGACGCCCCGGAGCGCAGAAACTGGAAACAAATAATAATACATCTTTTAAAAGTTTTATAGCGCCTAAAATTTATGTTGTGCAACGATATCGTTATGTGTTAATTCTTACACTTCCATAAGGGTGTCCATCTCGAGCGGAGTAAGCGCGAGGCCGGCGGAGGCCAGACCGCGGTAGAAGTCCGCCCGTGCGATCACCCGCGCGCGCTGCCCGTCGAACTGCTGCAGGAACTCGTAGGGGCGGACACCCTCCCGCACCATCTATTAATCATACACTATTCCAAAAAGTTTTGCACTATAGAAAACAGAGCAGGAGTGCCTTTAAACTGTATGCAAATATATTTTACCACACCTTTCCTTTGATCTTGGCAAGAATCTGTACGATATCAGTTTCTCGAGGGTCGGCAATATGAGCGGGTCGCGTCCTCACCGGTGGGCCCGCACTGGCTATCGTTGCGCTCTCTACGGGCCTCTCTACCAGCTGCAACAATATAATTCAGTCGTACAATACACGAGTGCACACGAGCGTAGTGTGGCAATGTGTCTGTGTCGCACATACATACCTCGTCCAGGAGCGCCACGTAGCTGAAGCCACAGTCGTCCAGGTAGCGGCGCTCGAGCGCGCGCACCTGCTCCGGCGCCGGCAGCACGCCCGAGCGCGCCAGCACGCGCCGCACTTGCGACCGCGACACGTGCCCGTTGTTGTGACTGACACACACACATAACATTTACAAAAGAAAATCTTACTTTTTAATCTATCTTTAATTTTATTAAGAGACCCAAGTAAGAATTACTTTCAAATAATTTTGTTAATATTCGACTTTATCATCTTCATAATCCGTTAATGGCCCACTGTTGAGCCGAGTCTCCTCAGCATGAGGAAGGTTCCACCACGCTGGCCCAGTGCGTGTTGGCATTCTTCACACTTCTTTGAAAACTTTTGGGAATTCTCAGTAGTGCAGGTTTCCTCACAATGTTTTCTTTCACAAACACACAACTCCTGCAAGTCGTCGGTGTGTGTGTGAGGGATCGAAATCGAACCTCCCGAGTAAGACATACAAGTCTTAACCACTTGGCCTATCACTGCTTTTACTTATCATTCGATTTTATAAATGTGGGATACTGGTACGGGAGCCAGATTCAAATTCGGTCAATAATTTCCTCTCAAGTCAAAATTCGTATACTGCATTAGGAATATATATTATGATTACTCATGATCGTCAGCTGCGATTCCGTGGGTGGGGCGAGCAGTGGCAACCTCCCGAACATGTCGAAAAAAAAATGTTTTAGTCATTTCCTCCCGTTTGAAAATTTGTCGGATTATAGCTTACTAAGCATTTTGACGGAAAAATAAAGTCAGCTGACCATAACGTGGTGGAATATACGTCAGCTGGTGCTTGACCATGTAACATTTTGATTTTTTATAGCAAAATCACAGTTACCATTTAAGTAGCTTTTTACAAACAGGAGTTTCGCGAGTTAATGAACGGAGTCGAAGTCGAAAATATTTTAAAGTTAATTTTTTAAGTATTATTCACTTAGTAAACTCGCTTGAGAGGGTTGACGCTTGGTCATGAAAATCTGTCACTGGCTCCCGTACCATATGTACCTATAATAACTTTGTTGTATTTTTAAAAATAAGGTTTATGTCAATGAAATTTAAGTATCCAGTTCGCTGATTCGATTCGTTCCTAAACATCTAAAACGTGCTAGTTTATTATTTTACTTTAATTCTATTTACGAACTACATTTTTAGGGAAAGCAAAGTATTTAAAAAATAATAATGAAATTATGCGAGTGATTATATAAAAAACGTGTGCGTCTCGGGACGCTCGACAGAAGTGATGACTTCCACTAATCTAAGTTGAACTATTTAATATTGAAGTTGTACACTGACTAGAGAGAGAGGGAAGCGTCTATCCGAAATACTGCTAGCGCTGTGGGTTAAAGTGAAAGAGGAGCAGCCTGCCTACTGCTGCCGTATCCGTGAGAGAAAGGGAAGTCAGACATAGTGGCGCCGTAACGCGTTACGTTACGAAGCAGTTTACCCTCCTATAAGAAGTTATCACTTCAAAAGGAAAAGTACGGAACATTTACTGGTCGTGTTCTCCAAACACGGGTCTCAGATCGATAGAGCGCTCCTTGCAGGCAGCCCGCACTCTCAGAAGAGCGGCCTCGGCCAGGTCCAGGTCGCGTGGCTCCCTGCTCGGCGCGGCGCCGCGCGGGCCCAGCTCAGCCACCGTTCTGGCGGCGCCTCCTGGGGTTAGCTCTGGATGCTTCTCCAGCTCTTTTGTCGTGAACACTGTACAAGTAATATTCGTTTTGGAAGTGCTCGAACTGCTCTTTTTTGAAAGATCAAAATAGATTCTATGTCCGGGGCCCTGCTCCACAACAAAATGCCGTAAGATATTATACTGTTAAAGTAACTAAAATAAACAAGTATGGCTGTATCGATGACTGTTAGTTGCCTTACTTTTCTTACTGCGTAAGCTGCCGAGCTCAGTCTTCCCGTCAGAAATGATAAAAGGGAGTTTCACTCAAGTTTTAGTCTAGTTATTTCTAAAAATATTGTTGAGTCAGCTACATTTTATTTTAACTATACATGTTTCATATTATAAATACGAAAGTAATTATATCTGTCTATCTGTTACGCTTTCACGCTTAAACCACTGAACCGATTTAACCAAAGAGTTTGTATAACGAACTGCCTATATGACTGGTTGTTTCCTCGTCACGCAGGTTTTTTTTTCAAAATTTATCACCCCTGTTGGAAATTTGATGATTTTCCAAGCCTCCCGGCGGAACAAATATTCCTCCTTTCCCCTATATATATGTTGGAAACTATTAAACAGGATATAGATGGATGGCCAGTCTCAAAAGCTACACGGGCAGGATATAACTAAACATTACTATCACGTACTATTCTGACAAGAACTATTATGACAGGAACCCAAGGAGGTGTGAACCTAGCTCACACCTCCGACATATATATATTTATTAGCCGACCTGTCCCGTCTTCGCCCGGATGCAATTTACCACTGTATATATTTAGGTTTAATTTCACATTTTAATCGATACATTTTACAATAAATATTCGCTACCAAGATTTTTTATATAAGTATGACTAATTCCCAAAGAAAGCTCGACATGCACTTCACCCCCACATCGCTAGATGGCGTAATCGTGGGAAATTTTTTTGTCTACTTTGTATTCTTAAGTATTTTTTCGCGATAAAACATAGTCATAGTAGTATAATGAACGTCCTTAAATTCTCTTCTACTTCTATACCAAAATCAGTTAATATATTTAAGCGTGATTGCATAACAGACAAGACACACCATCTATCCGTCAATATTTAATCGCACATTCATTTGTTTAGTTTGTATTCTTAAGTTACTTTGAAATTATAATTTTAGTTAGGATATACAGCAATATTATGTTCAAAATAAACCTAATTATACACGGTAAACTCCTTCGACTAGTAAATGATATGAGTGATACCAATAGTACCTTGATCACAGTCATCCTCAAAAGTTCGCCAGCATAGTCTTTGAGGATCGTTGGGGTCCACATAGTGACGCATCACACACAGCGCCTCCTGCTCCGACATGATGGCGGCGAGGCCCATGATGTCCATGGCGCGCCGGAACTGTTGCGGCGCTATCCGGCCGCTGTTCAACGGGTCATAGTCCTTACATTTCGAGAATATTATAGGTAAATTATTCGATAAGGGTTAAATATGGTTTGCAGCAAATAACGCGTATTAGTTGTTAGTAACACTACGCAGCGTACAATATCGTCAGGTTTTTATCACCATCTGGGTTCGTAACGGCCAAGGCTCAAGCGCCGACTTCCTGACTTAACTACGTCCGTTGCTGTTCATTCGCGTATGAATTGAACGTTACAGTACATATTTAAATTTAATTATTATTTATGTCTCTAAATATAAAGATATGGAAAATAAATATATAAAATTATTATAAAAATTTACTCTGAAAAATTCTGAGACCCTAATCCGCCGCTGCAACACAAATTCTTGGACTCTCATCATCAGTTCCAACAACTGTCGCGAAGGTTTAGGTGGCTCTAGTGCTGGGTGGAACACTTCGATAGCTCCTAGTGCAGTCGGGGATACTCCTGCCTCTAGTTCTGGACGGGACAGTTTAGGTAATGTTGTGTTTATCACTGCTTTTGGATGGTTATACTCCTGCAACATAATTGTAGATAAAAATAGGTTGGTTCTATATAGATTTCAAAAGTGGTTGAAATAGATAACTATGGAGAAAATTTTTTAATGCCTACATTATGTTCCAAAGACAAATTACAACATTCAAAAAATCAGATTGCATATACAGAATCTAACTAACCAGTCCCAAACCTAAAATACCCTCTTTCTTAACAGCTTCGACAGCTTTAAGGAACTCCACATAGTCGAGTGTGTACGAGTCCTTGATGAACCTCCGCACCAGCAGATTGAAGTCCTCAGGAGAGACGATCACGCCGATGTAGTCCAGGATGCGCGCGAAGTGGGCGAATGTTATGCGGCCATCATTCTTAGCAACCTGCCACACATATTAGTTAATGTTGTTTAGCAAGACAATTTATTTATTGAAATAAATGTAAATAACAGTTGATACGAGTATTATAATAAAACATTAGCTCATGTATAGAATATTAAAAATAGAATACTGCTGATAGAATCTCCATCAATATGTTCGATTATGAGTTAAAAGTTTGAATACTCCTTATACATACAAGCTCGTAATCTTGGAAGTACGGCCTGAGAGGCAGTTCCCGTTGCGCAATAGTTGCCAACAAGCAGCACAGGCGACGCATCTGCCACTGGTCCAGCTTGTGGCACTCCGGCTCAGGGGGTGGGGGGCACGCCTCCAGCAGGCAGTCTGCTGATGTCTTGTCGCGACCACCTGCATCTGTAAAAACATTTAAATCGAAACGAGATAACGACGGACCTTTAAAGTTAAAATATATCATATTTAAAGAGAGAATAATCAGAAAAAAAATCTTCTGGATAAAAAATAAAAATAAAAATCTTCTGGATGAAAAAAAAAAATAACCTACGTTTAAATAATGAAATTTTAGATGTGGCGGACTCGACGTTATTTCTGGTTATAACTTTAGATTCAAAACTCCAGTGGAACCCCCATCTATCATCTCTAGCGGGAAGACTCAGCTCAGCTGCCTACGCAATAAAGAGAGTCAGACAAATGACCGATATCAATACTGCTAGGCTAGTTTACTTTAGTTACTTTCACAGTATTATGTCTTATGGCATTTTACTGTGGGGTAGGGCTGCGGACATTGAATCCATTTTTATTCTTCAAAAGAGAACTGTTCGGGCCATTTATAATCTTAAGAGCGCGGGATTCCCTTAGAGATGTATATAAAAAATAGACGTTCTTGCAGTCCCATCTCAATACATATATTGTAATATTTTATTCATTTACCAGAATATCCATTTGTATTCAAAACACAGCGACAAACATAATGTTAATACTAGAAACAGAAATAAACTTGTAACGCCTTACTATCGTCTCCACAAAGTCAGTAATAGCTTCATGGGGCTCATGGGGCTGGGTGTTCGCATCTATAATAAGATTCCACAGCCTATATTAGACTTGCCACTTCAACAATTTAAAACTCGGATCAAGAAGTCATTAATATATAAAGCATACTACAATGTACAGGATTACTTAAATGATGAGAATGCTTGGAATCTAAGTGACGTTGACTCTCAAGCTAAATGATTTGTATAACAGACTATGTAAACATGGCTTTTTGATGCGAGCGACTGTTGAGTTTCTGGCCGGCTCTTCTCAACAGAAAACTGCTTTCCGAGCTGGTGGTAGCTTCAGACAAACTAACTGACCGACAAATTTTTGACGTTTCAAAAGTACTTTTAAAAAAAGTCTAATTGAAATAAATAATTTTGATTTGATTTGAGAATAAGGGAATAAGGTTTTACAAGTTAAACATTTACAACACAACATACCTACTTAGTTAAATATAAGTTTTAATATTATTTCTACAAAAATATAGAAGACACAATAATGCAGCTGCACTAATTAGATACAAGTATAAGCCACCTATACCTAACAGGATGTAGAGACTACCTAACGCTGTTACTGCCTGGACATTTCCGAATATTCTCTCCATTAGAAGTTAGCATACTCTACAATAATACAATAAATGTTGAACCTTCTCCATGTATAATCTGGCACAGCTGATGGTAGAGCACGCGGCCGTCCTGGGCGCGGAAGTAGTCTGCGAGTTGAGCGATCTCTGCGTCCGACAGCCCTATCACGGAGCGCAGCGGACCCGCCAGCACCGACACAAACTTTGATTCTGAATTCGTAAATAAACTATATACCCCATATTTTTTTACATTAAAAAGGACAAAAAATAATCATTGGATTTAAGTTGAACAATAAACTTAAATTAAGCTACTAATAATGTTATTCTGAGTTTCGTAGCTCGTAGCGCGTGCCGTAGCACGTCGTAGTAATTCTATGGAAATGTCTCAAGAAAGGTAAAATTCATTGTTAATATTATGACACAAAAGTATATAGTATAAGATATGAAATGCCACAAATCCGAGTACAAACCGGAGATGAGGGAGTTTCCCTCGGGATCCAGGGGCCTGTACCAGTCCCACAGGTTGAGGCCGACGCGGAAAGCCGCGGCGCGGATCTTGTTGCACGTTTTCCATACGTCTGCTAAACGTATTATCTGTTGGATTAGTCATTACTTTTATTTTTTAGTAATTTAACAAACCTTTATAATTCTATTTATAATTATGATTAAGCTACCGTGTCGTGCATTTTTGTATTACTTTTCTTTCACAATTATCACTAAAAAAGCGTCTATTTTAAATGTACACAAGCACTTGAAAATAAAATTTGAAAAATTAAAGAGAATAATGGAAATATGTATGTGAGTATCAAAATCAAAAAGGAAAGTAAGTATAATGTCAAAACCTATCAAAATTACAAATTAAAAAAAAGAAATATTTTGTATTCATACTTTGTTATTTTAAATAAAAACTCTTTTGTATGTGTTATCATTATATTCTATTAGGGTTGCTTATATCATAACGGTTTTCGTTATTTTATCTATATTTTTTTTATTATTTCATCTTCACTTTAGAAAACAATTAAAATCTTTAAAATAATTTCTTTTAAATGGCTAATGACTATTTCAATAAATTAAAACCCTTCTACAATCGATTCTATTTTTGTGCGACCTTTACCGGCTGGCTCTCCTTAATCAATTTGTCAATGGAAGTACGCGCTGGTACCCCACTGGCTCCTAACCCCTGCCACAATACACGTCGCGCCGGACTCGGCCCCGAAGCTGCTTCACGTACTTGCCGAGCAGCAATGTATGCGAGTCGGGGTCGGCGCATGCGCGACGACTGTTCGAGGCGACCAATGACGTCAGGGGATCGATCGGGGCCCAAGGCAGCGCCAGGCAGCGTACTGATCGCGGCGGGCACGTGAGCGAGAGCCTGGCCGAGGATGTCGCCAAAGCGCCAGCGGGTTATGTAACGGGACTCGGTACTTTGCTTTAATGTCTAAGGCCGGACACGCGCGCACATGTGCGGGCTAAGTTTTAGAACCAGGAACAGCCCTTCGCAGAAGACCTCCCTCCGATGGGGCGACAGCTGCAGGCGTAACTCAGTGCTCTGTGCTCAGTGACATAACGATAGTGTTTACATTGTATATTTAATGATGGATTATTGTAATATTATTGGTTGCTAAAAGTTCGCGTAAAAGACGTCGGATTCGCGTGAGGGTTTGCTACAGGCGTCTCCATTGCAAGTGAGTACTGATCGTTATAAATAGATGCTGGAATGGCGTGACCTTTATAACTTCGAAGATGGATGAATGTCAGAGTTGCTTATTGAAGATGTTACTTAACTTAATATGTTATTTGACTACTGTACAATTAGATAAAAAGGTATTCCATCATCGAAAGTTTGTCGTTTGTCGGTCAATATAACCATACCTTTGCTGCATTATTTGTATAAATAAATTTTATACATATATATAACACGTTGAAATGATTTATTTTGACTATCTCTATCATTTTTACGTATTTATTAACGACGATTCTCATATAACATGTGATTTTATTTTTCTTTAAATGTATTAAAACGCGATTAAAAGTAAGATGTAAAGGTTAAAACTGAACCAATATAATAATACCATCGTTTTTAGCGTTTTTTTGTTTGTCACGTAGAACATCGAAAATGATCAACGTATGGGGCGTGATCTCCATCATCCTCTTCTACGTGCTGATTCTGGCCGTGGGCATCTGGGCTGCCCGCAAGAAGCCCCCCGGGAATGACTCCGAGGAGGAGGTGATGCTCGCCGGTCGCTCCATCGGACTGTTTGTGGGCATCTTCACTATGACAGGTATGTTTACACACACATTTTATTTTAAATAAATAATATTATTGGAACGCTTCATCAACAGTAGAATTGATACCGGCTCAAGAGACTAATATCACAAATATTAAAATTGGAATACTGGGGACCTTTACATCAGGATTCTTAAGTGTGACACAACAGAAAGGCCTAGACAACTGGAGGCGTTCTTTAAGGATCATTATGAGACCTTTTTTAGGAACATGTTTAACAGTGTTTTGAAATTCGCTTTGGAAGACGGTTGCAATTTTTTTCTATTTTAGTGGGACGGTTGATGGTCGGCTTAAGCAAAAAAACGCGGGCGAAATATATTGTTGAATATTGGAGACCCTAGGCAAAAAAAGAAAACTGACGGCATCCCACTATGGCTGTTGGACACATTGAAGACTAGACGCACAGTAAAAAGTGAGATCAGTGTATCGACTGAGTGCGCTACGGATAGAGAGTGAGTGGTTTTAGGACCGCATCTGAGGATGTTGGGTGTGCTGACAGGAATATTGCTCATGGAACTGCTGAGCCGAAAATGTATACGTGCAAAGAAGAGAAGACACATCGCCTAATTCCTAAATTAGAACCTTGGATAAATCAATTTTGTAAATTATTATATTATACTAGCTGACCCGGCAAACGTTTTGCCAAATAAATTCGGGGTGGGTCCCCTTTCATCACTTAGGGTGATGAAAAATAGATAGTAGCCGATTCTCAGACCTACTGAATATGCATATAAAATTTCAAAAAAATCGGTCGAGCCGTTTTGGAGGAGTATGGTAACTAAGATAAATGCTCCCGGAAAATGGGTCCTACCGAAAGTATTTATATAAATGCAAACACGAAGATTCTACTGTGTGTCTAACCTGTGATTGAAGTTGAGGAAGATGTTGAGCACGTATTCTTTTGGTGCTCAAGTTTTAAAACTGAACAAAATAATCTAGAATCAAAGTTAAAGAGAAAGTCTTACGATAGGACGCTAGTTTGTCATCTCTATCGATATGGGAAGTAACAAGTTGTTATGATGCGGTTCTAAATGCTGGAAAGCATGGAAGATCAGGACAGATAAAGAAAATGCAACCAAGTAGTTAGGTAGAATAATGAGCTTTTTTCTATAATCTTCTTCCCAAGGAGTATGGGTTAGGGTGGAGAAGGAGCGCATTATTAGGTAGTCGGTAAAAAATTTATTACTTTAAAAAAACACATGGAACAGTAATTATACGATTTACTTCCTTTATTTTCATTATGAAATGTATAAAATCATATTGTCTGCTATTAATGTTTTGTTTACTGTTGTATAGTTGTTGTATATATGTTCTGTGTAATTTTCTTATAACTGCTGTGTGGGCCGGTGCCATACGATGTCTACCATCTAGACTCAAGGCTTGAGCTTGGGCATCCAGGCCAACTTCTGGCGTTCGGCTATTAAAAACAGTTAAGTCTTAGTTAACCGCACGTGGTACGCACTGTTTGTTCATTGGATGAAATGTATTTGTGTGTTTAGCGACGTGGGTGGGCGGCGGCTACATCAACGGCACCGCGGAGGCAATCTACACCTCCGGCCTGGTGTGGTGCCAGGCGCCCTTTGGCTATGCACTCTCGCTCGTCTTCGGTAAGTCACTTTACACTCACACACAGTATTGTTATCGCTATGATAGTTAATATTCATAACGACACGCTACGTCTCTGGGATATTGTTAGGCTGCGTTTCCACCAGAGATGCGCGAGGACGCGTTTATGCTTCAATTGCCTAATCTCGCTCAGTGTGTCAAACGAAGCGATTCTATATAATTTTTTTAATTACTACAATCTGAGTATCTTTTTAAAATAGTCAACTAACGAATAATTAAAGTTTAGTTTATTTTAAATGAAAAGGTATCCTTATATAACCATCTTGTTGTATGTTTGTCCATTGAGATCCTTTTTCTCCGGAACGCATAAGGAATTAATATTAAATACTCAAATCACTGTAGATTTGAGTAAGGCTTAGAAACAATATCTTCACCCGTAACGGGGGTCTTCCGAAAATGGAAAAATTAGTCACTTATCTGAAATAAATTATGTTTGTATGTTTCCTGATTGGTTTTGAGCTAATTAATCTAACTACAGGTTTTGCCCATTTTATTACCTTCGCCGGTACTCTGCCACATTGGTTAGGGTCGGCTACGCTTACGATTTCGGTTTAGTCATTCTCCTGTATAGAAGTTAGGATTTTAAGTTTGACCGGAATAAACTCAAATCCAAGGGTAATTTTTTTTGATTGGTTGTGGTTGTACAAACCTCGCTCTATCCTCAGCGATCCATTAAATATTGTATAATTAGGCTATTTGTGGCATTTGCAATTAACATCAAATTTAATACATAACTGCCACTTATCATTCAAAGTTGACTTATAACGTAAAATATACTTATTCGTAATAGTGCAGCGTCCGCGGAACCGACGTGAAGAGCCTCTCGACACATATTTAGATCTAACGAGGCTTTAACAGTTAACACTGCTGACTGCTCCACGAGTACTGATAATTACATCATCCTCATAAAAAAGAAGGGCAATTTTTTAACTTATTGATAATAATTATTGCCAGGATCTCCAAATTGTTACAAAAGATTTTTATTCGCGTACACACAGAAAATCTTTTACACTAAATCCTCATTAATGAAAATTTATTCAACAATATGTCCAACATTTAGGAAGGATTCATTTATTGTTGAATAATTGACTGTTAATGTGATACTGACTGATAATGAAAATGCACGAATTTAAATCGTTAATACTCTCTATAGTCTAATAAAAATGTTAAGTGAAATAAATTATTTTGAGTTTATGTTTAAGCGTGAAAAACTATTGGTTTACCTAAATTCCATAATCCCCGAGCAACAACACTCCAGCTGAACAGTATCGCCGCTGTGAGCGACTCTTGAGCACGTTTTAGCTGTTAATCAACTTCGTATTACATTCATATCTTCGTAGGATATCCTACTTTACTCATTTTGTACAAATTATTAAAAATTAACTTATAAACTTAGTCAACTAACAGAAGACCTTCAATTTTTTTACATAGAGTACATACTCGCCGTTTATCTTTTGGACATACTGCTGGTGAGGTAACTTGTGTGTATGTCATTAGGCGGAATCTTCTTTGCGAACCCGATGCGCAAGCAGGGCTACGTCACGATGCTGGACCCGCTGCAGGACTCCTTCGGCAGCCGCATGGGGGGGCTGCTGTTCCTGCCCGCGCTATGTGGAGAAGTGTTCTGGGCTGCGGGCATCTTGGCTGCCTTAGGTAAGTCTTATAATTTTTCCATGATAAGTAATACTATCATGCCTAATTTTGTCTATGAAATTTACGTTTACTCAAAATAAAAGCAATCCTCCATTTGTGAAGGAAATTGTGAGGGTGAAATTCGTTACTATTTAGTGTTTTAACCATTTCTTAGAGTTAATAAATGAATATTTTATTTTGGCGTATTTACATTTAAACTTTACCCCCTGCGACACTGGTCCACTACACATCCTTAAATAGTTTCAAGTAGCTTCTTAGGGAAGTCAGTAACAGATTGCTGCTGATTCCGATGTGGTTTGAGATGAATCTGCATTAACCACAGCTTTTAATGAATCGTTATCGTTTTTCATCACTGGTCGGCCACAGACCTTATTGTTGCGGTCAGAATTTTCACGTCCAACTAAATCAAACAGCAATATGCTATACTAATGGCGACATCAGTTTTTTAAGAGAAATTATTTCGAACTCTCTAGAAATTATTTCTAAACTAATCTTTTTCCACAAATAATTGATTTGTTTTGGATTTTAGTGAAATGAACTTGGGCTGTAAAGTGTAATGTTTTAAAGATAGGTTAATTCTAAAAAAGAGAATAGTCAGACTAAAATCTGCACAGCTCCCACATACATGTAAGCATCACAAGGCGGGTCTTGAGATCTCAATTATGCAGGAATGTGTTATAATGAATTATATAACTAACGTCTAACGTTATGTACTTTAAATTGAAAAATAAAACCGTTGTCAGCATAGAATTTTATTAATATGACGTGGGTCGTGGGGGGAAGATCGGACTCTAGATATAGCAAATAGTAGAAAGGTCGTCAGCGGAGCTTGACGGAGGCGGGATGGGATGAATTACTGGCGTTTCAGAGGAGAAGAGTGAGCGCGCGGAGGGGAGTGACATTGACGCGAGTGAAGAAAACGCACACTAGATTAAAATTAAATTCTCTCTTCTCTGAGGGATCCGTACAATTTCAATAAAGGGACAAGCACTATCAATTTTTTTGTTTTCGTGTGCGGGTTAAAACATTATCAAAAGTAGTAATGGGGGGCATTTGCTCCCGACATTAGTAATGCATGTTTCAATTGACATATTTATAATTACTTACAAATCGTATATAAAAAAACATGATAAAACATTTTAAAATAATAATGCAATAAAAAACAATTTCACTAAAATAATTTTAAAGTCGGTGAACATATATTAATAAAAAATGTTTTGTCCAATTTAGAACCTCCTTCTTTTTTGGAGTCAAAATAATTTACAAGTTGTCATTTAACAACATGTCATATTGTCAACGGCTGTCGAATATTACTAAAATCTCAAACATCGATTATTTTTCATTCATGCCCTATAGAAAAAACTTCTTGTTAGCTGTTCATTGATTGCTTACACTTAGACGTTTGATTTTCTCACAGCTTTGAGATACTGTAGACTTACATGTTAATATTAATTTCAACTCGATAACTTTACGTTTTTCTGAGAAAAAGGGTCTAGCGTGGCAGTCAAAAAAAGTTAATTTTCTAGTAAAGTAGAAAAAAATGTTTTAAAAACTTTTTAAATTTTTTTTTTTATGTTTCAACTAACTGCATTACTTACTTACGGCATTTTGTTGTGGGGCAGGGCCGCGGACTTAGAATCCACTTTTTTCCTTAAAAAATCATTTACAATCTAAGAGCTAGAGATTCCCTTCGAGATGTTTTTTAATAAAATAGGTATTTTTACTGTTCCGTCAAAAATATATTTTTTGTAACATTTTGTACACTAAGCAGAACATTAATTTATTTTCTAAACAAACACAGCATAAATACTAGAAATAAAAATAAACTTATTACGCCATAGTATTGTCTCCACAAAGTGAGTAATTGTTTCATGTGTCCTGGTGTTCGCATCTATAACAAGATTCCACAGCCTATATTAGACTTGCCACTGAGGCGATTTAAAACTCGAATAAAATTTTTTTTAATAAATAAAGCTCTCTACTCTGTACAAGATTACTTGAATGATGACAAAGCTTGGATTCAAAATGACGTTGATGCTCAGCTGAATGATTATACCTTTGTGACAGAACACAGACAGACTGATGTAAACAATGGCATATTGAAAAGAGCAACTGCTGAGTTCTTCTTGCCAGTTCTTCTCATCAGGAAACTGCTTTCCGAACTGGTGCTAGCTACAGACAAACTGACTGACTGACCAATTTTGACGTGGCAAAAGTACTCTGTAAAAAGTCTATTTGAAATAAATATTTTGAGTTTGAGTTTTAATTTGTCCTATGAGACCTTACTTCATGGTAAATTTCACGACGCTAGATCCCAATGGAAGTACCTTATAAATATATGAGTGACCACATTAACGGTCATATCTTTTCAATGCGTGGACTGATACCTCTATGCGATCCTGGGAAAAAGGGTCTTGACAGACGGACAGACGGACAATGAAGTGATCCTATAAGTGTTCCTATTTTCATTTTAAGGTACGGAACCCTAAAAACGCACTTCGGATTGCTGTCAACGACGTCATGGATGAATTGATAATTAATTTACTAGATGGTTCTAGGATTCTTCTTTTTTTTTGCGACAATTTTTTTCCTTTCACTCCCACATCTAAATTTTCCTTGAAAATTTAATTTTAATTTAGCCATTAAAATTTATATTTATATTAATGGCTCCACCTTGGTGTACAATGATTTCCCGATTAAAGTTACGTAAAAATTTGATTTTTTTAAAACTTTATGTTTGAATTAGGACGATAGCAAAAAAGAAATTGAATAAAAATCTAGAAATTATTGGAATTCGCATCACGACAAGTTGTGCGAGGGCCTAATCGTACTTATGCTGAATTAAATACTAAATTGGTTTATCTACATCTAAGTCTACACTATTATATAAAGAGGAAAGATTTGATTGTTTGTATGTTTGTTGCGAATAGGCTCGAAAACTACTGAACCGATTTTAAAAATTCTTTCACCGATAGAAAGCTACATCCGAGTAACATAGGCTATGTGGTGTTGCCATAAATATTCTGATTAAAAAGATATGGCCATTCAAAGGCCATAACGTGGCCATTTTGTAAAGTGAAGGTTTCCTCAGGAATCAGGTTTTAAAAATTGTGTCGCTGATAGAAAACTACACTATTCCTGAGTAACATAGGTGTTGCAGTGTTGCCAATACAATTTTTATTATTAGAATATGGTCATTTTGTTACCACTGATCCGAAATTTAATTTTTTTTTTCAGTAATAGAAAACTACACAATTCCTGAGTGATATACTCGTAGGAGTAGTGTTGCCATTTATGTACATTTTTTAATTAATAGATCATTTTTAGTGGAGGATTAGTGTAGTTTACTAATCCTGAGCATTACTCAGATAAAATCACGTGTTGTTGATATTATCCCATTACCGCACTAGTGCGGTAAAGCAAACTTGCACGCGTGTGTTATGGAACTGTCTACGAGCGTGTTTACTGCTTCAGATCTAT
Organism: Limenitis camilla; assembly: GCA_905147385.1. Classification (NCBI taxonomy): domain Eukaryota; kingdom Metazoa; phylum Arthropoda; class Insecta; order Lepidoptera; family Nymphalidae; genus Limenitis; species Limenitis camilla. Next base: position 191,205 of record LR990235.1, read on the forward strand.
CGAAACGATCGATCCATCCAATTTTAAAAAATGGCAAAAACGTGTACAAAAGGAACTAGACGATATTGTGTTATAACAAGTTTTGTGTGCTAAATCGACTGGCATACTGTAACAAATCCTATTTACTGACGGAACGTTATTTGAAATGCAAAAACAGACGCGGGGGCGCGAGCCCTGAGCGCCTGGGGGCTGGGGGCTGGGGGCTGGGGGCCGGACGCTGGAGTCTGGGCGTCTTTGAATGCTGAATTTGAAATATTCATTAACTAAAAGGAAGAAAAGTTTTATATTTGTTTCGCTTTGGAATTGTGATAGATTTAATTTATGAACGATTGAATGAATTAACTCTCTACTGCACACAAAAGAAACGTAAAAGACAACGTGGAGCCAATACAAATAATAAAGCATGCAAAGATGCGGCCTTATCACTTAGAGTTATCTCTTACAGGCAACTTATGCGTTAATAATAAAAAGAATTGATAATTTCTAATTTTTATAATAAATTCGATTTTTTTTCTGCAACGACATTTTGTTTTCACTGTCGTTTATGTTAGCACTGTTTTTAACATCCGATTATTTCTTTTATTTCATTTGAATTTTTCATAAAAATATCTTTTTTCACCGAAGGTCGGGCACGCATACATTCAAGCAGTTAGCTAAGAAAAGTTAGTGATAGTGGCCATTGTACCTATAACGGTTATCCTAATTAAATGCTGCATAACCTTTAAAATTCTAGAATATGAAAATTACAAGTTCAAAACTTAAAGGTTGAAAAGATGAATAATAAAACATTGATATTTATAAGACAGTCGTGTGCCTGTGTGTTAGTTTGTTGTCATGCGTGTTACGTAACCTAAGCACACCATCGCGTCGACGCTCTAGCCATGCAGCTCCAACTACACTGGTGTCTGGTCTGGTGACGCCTCGGGGATCGCGGACCAACACCTCGTCAGTCTTAGCCCCAAACTCGCACTAGGCTCACCACTAGTTTTTAAGATATAATGTAGAAAAGTAAGAAAATATAATTTACAAATAGGTTCCGGATTTTTTTCCATTCCTGACGTCGCCAACCCACCTAAAATATAAGTTGCGTAAGTGCTCTGGGAATTACGAGTGCTCATCTCATCAATATTTATCTCTTCTTATTGTATGAAGTGCTCGTAAGTATTCGCGAACAATCTTCCAAGTATTTAACAATGTCAATTATTAGTTTGTTTTCAATAACAAGTAGAAATTTGTATTGAAAGGATCGTCTAATGATATTTTCTGGTTAAGTGTTTTCAGATAATTGTCCTCTCGTTTAACTTCAGTATAAATGAAATTAAATATTAAAATAAATATAATAACATATTACTTAAGGATTTATAAACTATAACACTTGGAAATAGTGTTTACAGAAGTTTTTAATTAATTTCCTATCATAGATTGAAAGTGATATGATACCCATTACTGTACAGCAATACGTATACACATGCAATTTAAACTGCGCCGAGCGGTGCCTGAGACTTGAGACCCAGGAACAGGCTTAAAGAGCTCTATCATTATTAACTCTCACCTCCACCACTCGACCTCGCTAACGACATTAGATAATAAAGTAAACTTACGTAGACCTCGAGAAGAGTAACCTTAATCACGACACTATAACACTAACTTCTATGTCACTGCACGAAAACGCCAGAGAGACTGAGACTAATCACGTCCAATTCACGTCGGTATACTTAAAATAATATAAAATGATCTACCCGCTACTACTACTTTATAAACAGTGTTGCTAACATTCCATTGGTGGAAGGCGTCTATGCATCTTCTAATGTAGACATTACCTTCTATATTCAAGTAAATCGTTTTATATTGTGTTATTCAGTGGTAGTGAATAGTTGAGTATTAGATATGTTTTGGAAAATCCATTAAATCTCAAAATAAGGTTGTCTCGAAGTCAATTTCCTAAAAAATGTGTGTAAACGAAAATGTATTCTATTAGTACCTCGGAGATCGATTCACTGTGCTTATTATACTAAGAAATAGCATCGCAACTACTGCAGTTGATTAAGGTCGGCATAGAATTGGAAATGAGTTAACTCTTTAATTAAACAAAAAGAGATATTTTATGAATTTGTATAAAAAGTTCTACATAAAATTAATGTTTTTATTCCGTTTGCATACGTTTCGTACAATAAAAGAGCGGGGATCAAAGGGTTGTCTGACCCTCTCCCTCCCTCGATATTGCCACCGCAGCAACTACGTCACTGTGAGTGTGTTGCGAGAAATATTTCTGTAATGTTATGCTACTGCTACAGAATTGCGATCGTAATGTTATGACTTTCATGAGTATTTTGCTATTTCTACAAATATTTTTCAAACTATACAGTGATATGTATGATATTTCGAGAATCAATTTGTGACGGTGAGGGATACGGATTTACTGTCAATATTTAAAATACTCAAGGAAATCATCAGGCAGCAGCCAGTGTAGCGTAGTAGATGTTGTTGTTCCGAAAAACAAAAAAAATACCATTGGCTTAAAGCTTAAGAAATATTAACAGTATATGTATCTATATTTTTAATTTGTTTTTCATCTTTGCAAGAGCACTCACGAAGCTACATATTATTTTTATTATACTCCGTATAGTATTTCTGATCACGTTTCCTATCACATTTCGTCTAATACATTTTCCTTTTCCTTTTCAATGTATCGAATATTAATCCCATTAGTATCCCAGATATAGATGCTTGAATTTAAATAATATTTGAAAAAGAAAGAACGAAAGAAACTTCGAATCTACTGAGAATATTTCTATAGAAATATTCGGCGTTCAAAAGCATTTGTATCGGCCGCATTCTACAAACCAATCAATATTTATTTAGTGGTTAGCGATCTATTCAATCTTTGTATACCCGAGTTTTGCCGTCCAGGAGTGTATGCCAAGTGCGATTGTTTGGCATTGTTTTCAAAAGACCAGTTGAAAGTTTAAGGCTTATGTTCTTATCTATTGTGGAACCATATAAAGAGGGCTTTTTGAGTACGTAATCACCGGGTATGTTTAACCAAGGGTTTATTTACAAGCTCATAATTGTCTAGGTGCCACACTAGCAGTCATCATCGACATGGACCACCGCACCTCCGTAATCTTCAGCGCGTGCGTCGCGGTCTTCTACACACTGTTCGGAGGACTCTATTCCGTGGCGTACACTGACGTCATCCAGCTGTTCTGCATCTTTATCGGTCTCTGGATGTGTATACCCTTCGCCTGGGCCAATGATCACGTGAAGCCACTCAGCTCGATGGAGGTAGACTGGATAGGAGAGATCGACCCTGATTACTATTGGTTCTACATAGACTATGGGTTGTTGCTTGTATTCGGAGGGATTCCATGGCAGGTGAGAAGGGATTTTTAATGAATTTTCGATAAAATATTATTATTAATAACCGATCTTGAGAATAAAATGTCTAAATGTTTGTGTTTTGTTTAGGTATATTTCCAAAGAGTATTAAGCAGCAAGACTGCGGGCCGCGCTCAAGTGCTATCGTACGTGGCAGCCATCGGTTGCATCTTCATGGCCATCCCGCCTGTCCTTATCGGAGCTATCGCCAAGGGCACTGGTAAGCTACTACTTTTTGTCAAAAAAGTCGATAACCATTTATATTCTTCATTATGAATTCGGTTATCATTTCGACATTAATGTTTTTTATTGGGATTGTTTTGTTAAAGCGTGGAACGAAACCGGCTACAAAGGGGCCCTCACCCCTGAGGGTGAACTAACTTCAGACCAGACGTCAATGATTCTGCCTCTAGTGTTACAATACTTGACGCCCGACTTCGTCTCCTTCTTTGGTCTTGGAGCAGTGTCAGCTGCTGTCATGTCTTCTGCGGATTCTAGTGTATTGAGTGCTTCTTCAATGTTTGCCAGGTACGCATAAGGTTTCATATACAATTGTTGTTTTTAATTATTTGTGAAAAATCATGAAGCCCTTCTGATTTTAAGAAATCGCTACCTTTTGTTCATAAGAATCTAGTGTGTTGAATGTTTCATCGATGATTTGAGATTATATTTGAATACAGTATTAGTGACGTTATTATAATTAATAATTGAATATCAAAGGAAATTCAAAACTGACAAAACATAAACAGGTTAAAATGTAGAGGTTGGTTTTAATTTCGGGTAAATAACCTAGTTAATATAAAAAGAAAGTTTACACTTAATACCTAAAATGGATTGTAGAAGCCGGTATAAAGAACCTTGACCCAAATGGAATAAATAAGAGATGGGGAAGCAAACCGCATTTCCGTGTAATTTAAGTTAATCCAAATGAGATATTTCCTGGCGACCTTTCCTTAAGCCCAGGCCACAATTAGCCCTGAGCCGGGGCTTTATGAACAATGAACTCATTCAATATTTATATCTGTATTCAATTGTAATTTCCTTTCTTTATCGAACATGTACTTGTTCGAAGAAGGTATTATTAATAAATATAGAGGTACATTGTGGAAGTCAAATCAAACAATCGAAAAAAAAGATGTCGATCTCTACGTGTGCAACTGCTTTAATTCGTGAAGAGGCGTAGAAGTGACACAGCATGACAGATAATATTTGCTCACAGGAACGTGTACAAGCTGATCTTTAGACAGAACGCCTCTGAGATGGAGATCATCTGGGTGATGCGCGTGTCCATCCTCGTGGTAGGGGTGCTGTCCACCATCATGGCGCTCACCATTCCCTCTATATATGGCCTGTGGTAAGTCACTATAATATTTTAATATGATTATGTAGTAAAAAAATTGCTAAGACTAACTTTTTACAGATGTTTATTTTAAATAAAATAAAGCCTAAACTTTTATTTCGATTCTCGATTAGTGAAAACTGTATTATATATGTCGGGGTATAGTTGGGGTAGGATAATAGTGAAGGCCGTGTCGGGCTATAATTAGAGTAGGATAATGATAAAGAAAATTAATCATTACTTCCGTCGCGTCATTTTAATATTCAGCGATTTTTAACAGTCTCAAACGAGTAAAAGATTATCGATTAATCGGGATGCCAGCGCCCTATTTCCGTTTTTTTAATTTACTTCTCCCCACTAGTGGAGGGGCATTGCTACCATTGTCTAGTCCATTTATATTCCCCAACTTATACATGTCGTAGTCATCTGATTGAATCTGCTATTTGATTGAATGACGAGCGCGTTAATTGAATGACAACATTCAATTGAATGACTAGGCCGAACGTTGATTGAACAAGCGTCACTCAACGTCCAACTAGTTAGCGGATTGTAACATAGGCCTTTGAACAGAGCGGATGTAAAATCAGTCAGGTGATTGAAATTTAGTTCATTTATGTCCCACTGCGGCGCTAGTACTCACTAAAAAAAATATGGCGTCAAATAGCTCGCACAGATAGCACTGTGTTAATATTTTTTTTGATTAGATTTACTTTAAATAAAATAATAAATGGCTCTCCTAGACTTTGGTTCTTTGAATTCCTTGAATTAGTTGGTAAAAATAGTCTAGCTGACCCGGCAAACATTGTTTTGCTATATAAATTTGGGGTGGGCCACCCTTATCACTCAGGGGGATAAAAAATAGATGGTAGCCGATTCTCAGACCTACTGAATGTGCATATAAAATTTCATGAAAATCGATCGAGTCGTTACGGAGGAGTATGGTAACTAACATTGTGACAGGAGAATTTTATATATAAAAAAATATAGGAAAAGAGGGAAACTTGATGCCCGCCGTTGGTTTTATGCTTTTATCAAAGAATTGAAAGAGTTTATAAGATTTGTTTTTCAGTATTTTATGCAGAATTCTTCTAGGCATTGACTAAGAAAGAACTATATTCATGGAAAAATGTAGTATACTAACCGAAATGTGGCATAGTTCAATAATACTTTTAATAAATGAATCATGATTTATTAATTTGAAATAGGCGAAAGATTCACTCAGACACTTTTCTCCAAGCACAATAAAAACATCTCCCACCCGCCATATTTAAACTGCTCAACTACGAGACATCTTTGCGACACAAAATCTACTTGTACAATGACCAGCAATGTTGCTAGTTTTAAATAGTGGTAGGTTCACAATATCTTTGTAAAATGACTGTACCAAATCTCCCCGGGAAATAATCTCTTTCTTTTCCCTTACAACTCTTTTTTAATTTACATCCTTTACTTGGATTTTAATAAACTCAGGCACCTAATTTATCATAGAAAATTGTTTTTTTGTGCTTTTCCTTATTCGCTTATTTTTGTATGTACGTGTGATTTGTACTTATAATATACATACTTTTCAGATTTAACTTTTATAGGTAATATGTAATTCAATGAACAACGAATGGTAGAACGCACCTATATTACGTCATCTCAACTATTAAGTTTAACTCCTTGATTGAACGAACAGATGACGATTACACAAGCAAATTGCCAATTTAAAACTTGTCAAAACCTAATATTACTAGCAAATAAAATTGACTATTTAATTTAAAAACAGTTACGTTAAATCTACGTTTTTAAAATGATTACAGAAGATTATAGATTGCTGTGTAATGTATTGGTTTAATGTGATAAATTTCCATACGAGAACAACATTTAAATCGTTATGATCTCATGGTAACATGCGCGCGATACCAATTAAAGGATCCATTTCGAAATCCACATTAAAAGCATTACTAGTACCGACAAGGCGACGGCTTGAAGGTTTTATACTCCATTATATAGTTCCAATATATTTCGTAATGATATAGGACATGGTTTACTGTCTATTCGTCACATCATCGCCATCGTTGCTGCGACCGCGGCTCGATAACTGGGCTAGTCCACTAATTGGATGGGCTCCTTTTACGCATTATTATGAATAAATTAATACAGAACGTCAAAATAGTCAATTTTTTACCTCGATATAAAATGGTTATTTGATTTTAGATTAAATAGGTTTTATTCCAAAATATATAACAATTTATTGACCTTTGTTAGTCTCGCTAAAACTCATTTATCAACAAACGAATAAATAAGAAATTATTACAATGCAAATAAATTTTGAAACTACACCATAAATATTTCTTATAGTTAAATTATAACAATTGTTAATGTTATAGTACCTACATAATTTATCTAAATTTAAGCAAATGAGAGAATCGTGTATTCGTGTATTTGTGTGGTGTAACTGTAATCAATAACTTGTTATGGTTACCTCTCCACATTATGCACATTATGTGTATCATTTACAAATATGTACATTATAAATACATCTTTACAATGCAATCGCATCGACAAAACAAGATACCCTCTAGTTTCGTCGATGTGTATGGGCGACGGTGGCCATTTTCCATCAGGTGGACCCTCTGCTCGTTTGTCCCTTAGCTATCATAGAAAAAAAACATTCTTTATCACTTTATTTTCAAAGGACATCTTTCTTTTTCCAAGTTCCCAATTTGAATACCTTTACAATAAAATACTTTCAAATGTATCAAAACATAGTATTACGATTTTCTATGAGGGCAACGTTCTGATTGGCCCAAAGAGATATCGCGCGACAGCGGCTGTTTGTTATTGGCCAATCAGAAACGAACTAATGTTGCCAATATTGGAAATTAAATTGTCGCAGTTGCCATACCACAAAGTAATATCATGACAATAGTATGTTTATAAAGAACAAAGGTAGTTACTAAATTAATCCAATAACAGGTTATAAACACTTAAATATTGCTTTAAAAGTTACGTGTTTGTTGCACTAGAAACTGCAAAGATTTTTCACCTCGTGCTGTTTTGATTCCCTCGCTAAGGATTAAAATTTTATTTAATTTTAGAATCCTTCGCTTGCTCGGCCAACAAAATGGAGCTCGCGCTTAAACAGCAACTTTGCACTCTTGTACAACAAATACATAACTATTGCTAGTCTGTTCTAATTGTGTAGTGCTTAGTCTTCATTTCGTTAGCTACTAAAATTAATTTGTAATGTAGCTCATACGCACAATATGGAGGATGATTTATATAATCAACAGATAATAATCTAATTATAATATAAATTTACAGTGTAATACATTTGCATGATAGCGACTATTTATTGGTCCGTCGATAAGGCCATGACAATATTTTAAACTTTGCAGAGTATAATTGAACAAAATATTTATAAACACAATTTCAGTCATGAAATTTAACTTGTCATAATAACCAAAATATATTGCTTTAAAACATTTACTGTTTCGTTACAAAACAAAATTAAATTTTATAACCAATGTAAGTAGAAAAAGACACGAAAACAAATTTTGACTGAACAGAATTTTAACTGTCTTGAAGGGTAAAAAACGGATTATCTCGATTTCCGAAATCTTTTTTCCATAGGGAATAAAGTTTTATGGCAAAGTTGAAGGTAATAAAAAGACCTACTACTTTTGTATTGAAACTTTTTTCACATAACTTCAAAATTTATGTAAAAAATTCAAATAACCACTTCTACAAAAACAATTTTTTTTCACGAAATTTGGTGCATGCAGGTCTCAAATGCACTGTAAAAAAAAAGCACCCCAATTTTCAGTCGAAAAATCTCACGCCAAAATATCTGTTTTTTTAAAAAGTCGGTATAAAAAAAACAAAAAATTAAAAAAAAAACTATATGTTCGTTAAATTCTCTATTTTCTAATAGTGTTAAAAAAATATACATTACTATAGCAAATTTTCTCAGACCTCAGATCGCCCGTAAATTATTTTTCCTTTTATTTTTGTTACATTCTCTACCTTTTCCAACGGGGTTTCATCCCACTATTATATTTTTTGTTTCAAAATTGTGTTAGTTTGTATGTTTGGATGTTTGAATATTTGTTACTCAATTACGCAAAAATGGCTGAACGGGTTTCGATGAATATTTATCAGTTATCACCGACATGCTTTTAAACCTGGATTAACATATATGCTACTTTTTATCCCGGAAAAAAATCATAGTTCCTGTGAAATAATAATAAAATATGTGAACGCTTAAATATTTTATTTAGCAAAGACGTATTATATTAAATGTAATAATATTAAATCTAAGTAAAGTACTGAATTCCCGGGGCGGTCGATTAGTTCGGTAAAATTTAATCTACCTGCGAGTATATCCTAAAGGGATGGTGTGTTCGTGTGAACACGTCTGAGCTGGCGCTGATTGGAAAGGATTCAGTGTAAATATGAAATTCAATTTGTACTGGATTAAATGTTAGATTAAAGTTTCACATGGAATAAGAAATGGAATTCTGTAGGGTTGGGGTGGAAGTTGTTCATCTGGAATATAATATGTTCAGCGAATTAAATATAATCATCGACATTATTATATACAGAGGAAAGAAATGATTTTTTGCCTGTTTGTTTGTTGCGAATAGACTCTAAAACTCATCAACCGAATTTGATGATGCTTTCATCGGTAGTACCTAAGCTACATCTTTTCCGAGTAACATAGACTAAGTGGTGTTGCCATAAATTAAAATTAAAAAGATATGTCGATTTAAGTGCCATAAAACGATTTAAGGCCTTCCTCACTAATTTCTCTTTCTATCCCTCTCCATTTTCTTTCTCTATTTAATTATTAATACTCCGTAAAGCTGCAGATTGAAGTAAAGCTTAACCGTAGCGAAGCGAGGGCGGTACGCTGGTATTTGATATGATCACGTAGGTGTTAATTATCAATACTATGTTGTTTTCACATATAACGAAAAATTGTGTAAATATTTTAATAACGTTATATTGTTATTATTAAATTACACCATAATTAAACTAGGGCGGATCGTTTGTTTACATTTAACACCTAATAAGTAAATACAAATATACTACAACACACACAAAAGGAAATTTTAATCAATTACGAAAAAGCACACAAGCTTCGTACAGGTTTCGAGGGAAGTTTAATATTTGATCACGACGGTTTCTCAGTGAACAACAGCGCGAAGCTTTTATATGGATTTTATAACTCACATGAAATTTACTTATTAAGTAACATCAATATGTTTTTCATAATATGTAACAGTTTTTCAAATTGATATAAATAAAAGAAAAAAGAAAGTATGATTTATAGGATTTTTTTTTCGTGTCTTTGACATTTATGTATGGCTCGTCTGTTTTCAGGATTCAGCAAAAGTTCGTAAAGATGGGTGAATTTATTAGAATTCTGACGATTTACCATATATTTTAGGGAGGGGAAGAGGGGGGAAGGGCGTCAGTTAACCCTTCCTGCTCCCTCTTAGCATCTCTTGTCGTTGAGAGTATGTATTTTTTAGTAATAAACAATGCAAAAAAAGCATAAGTATTAATGAAAAAAGAGGAATTTGAGTCATCTGAGAGGAGAGTATACACTATACATAAGATTTCTTGAGCTCATTGCAGATTCTCTCAACAGGTCTATGTGTTCGGACCTGGTGTACGTGATCCTCTTCCCCCAGCTCCTCATGGTGGTGCACTTCAAGAAGTATTGCAACACCTACGGTTCCCTCGCCGCGTACATTATGGCCTTGCTGGTGCGCCTGTCCGGTGGGGAGAAGCTGTTGGGGTTGCCAGCACTTATCCACTACCCTGGGTGGAATGAGGCAGAGGAGGTGCAGCTGTTCCCCTTCAGAACCCTGGCTATGGTGCTGTCGCTGTTCACTCTGGCGTTCATATCTTGGCTCTCTGTGTAAGTATTTATACTAAATTTACTCTTATGTAACGTACGCTAATAAATATTTTGATAAATATATGTAATACCATCAGGGTGGTGGGTATATTAAACATCTTTAAATATGAAACGCAGTCGTGCAGTATCTGGGACTGAGGACCCAGGTATGATGTGGCAACACTTGATGAATATAGGAAGCTTGAGATTGGGTGCTAGTTCTTATACGATAATTAAAAAAAACTTTACTGCCTCGATAATTTATTCATTTCTATCAATAGCAGTCATTCAAGTAATTTTATAAAGTGAACATTATCTTACATAGTGCAAATATAATGGATGTTATGTAGCAAGGTCGAGCAGTGGAGGCGAGTGTGGAATAGTAATAGAGTTCTTTCATCCCGCACCTGGGTCATAAAATCAGGTAATATACTGTGCCCTGTCAGGTGAATATTATTGTTCTTCTACGTTTTATTGTATGGTATAGTTATTTAGTTATTACTTATAAAAGTTATTTAGTTATAAAATAGATTTTCTAAAGATATATGTATTCTTCTCAAGCTGTAGCAGTGTAGTCGTATCGAGAATATCCGTAAGCCCAAACCTCCAAGGTCAAAACACTTGCCCTTTAGATCCGAGAGCCTCTCCACTCTGTGAAGCGTTATGCCGGTATAAGCTGAATTTGGGCTTCACGGCTTTTTTAAACAGTTATATAAAAATATTTCAATTATCTCAGCATGCTGTTAACTTTGAGTTTAATTATCGCGTTAACATGGGTTTTCTTTTAGTTATTAAAGTGTATGTAAAAGCAAGGCAAACAATGGCAATTGTTCGGTTTGTTGCTTTTCTCATCAAACAGACTTACTGATTTATTTCTATGAGCACTATAGAAATCAGTATAATCGTTAAGTAAACTTACTTTTTTGTAGAAATTGTATGACTTTAAAAGTTTTAGAAAGAAACTTGCCAAAGCCTACGACCAACTTTCATACCAATCTGCTTACCTCTTTAAGTTTCTTTTTTTTACACCCTACAGCCTTTTTTTTAATCAATCGATTGTTAATAAAAAGAAATAAACTGACATTTCATGTGTTACTGTTACCACTTTTTTACAAAGTAATAATAGTGTTGGAATCTCAGAACAATAAACGATGGTCCGACAGCATTTTGCAACGAATATATCTAAAAGTTTTTAACCTGACTGACATTTTATATCTTATTTATGGCCTCAATTCCAGGCACTAGTAATAGTAAAGATAAAAAGATTGAAACAAATATTTAAATATAATCCCTGTTAGCAATGGCGAAGCGCGGCGTTTCAATCTACATCGCACGAATTTCAATTGTAAATAGAAATTTCTTTGATCGTGATTCGCTTTTTCGACGACATCCACATCTGCTCATACAACACACTGTTTTAGTATATAACATAGACATTTTGTATACAGAATTAACATTTAACAGCATATTATTCATGTTACAACAAATATGTTAACATTGTGGTATCATTGTACGAAATAAGACCACTCCCTAATAATAAGCACGTGTACTGTGACGGACTGTAATGAAAAAGTTAGCCCACGCATATTATTTTGGAGAATAGACATAAAACTGTTTACTAAACTATAGATAATTGAATAGTAATTAATAAAATGTTAATAGAGAATCATATCTAAATGACAGTTAAGGAATATCAAAATAATAAAAATGTACATAAAGTGGAGCTTGCTATAAGTTTTGTCATTGTTTTCCTTTTGTTGCAGTCATAAAGTTTCAGAGTCATTTCTTTAAATTACTGTGTTTTTCAAATTGAGCTATGAAAAAAGTTTTCTTACTACTATTAAAACCGCCGTCGTATGAACGCGCCGCTAAGCCAACAAACAGTTCTAAAGGACATTTAGTTTGAACAGCATTTCATTTAATTATAATTCCATTAGATTTCTCGAAGCTTCTCTACTTTTCTTATATCTATGGAATCAACAGCGCTCAACGTAAATAAACATTATAGAAAATGAATGGAAAGTCAATATACGTATTGCTAGGAAAGAAAACAAATTATAATTAACCTGAAGACGTTAAATATTTCACATTTTGAATCCTGGTGGTTGAATCCTGAGAATTACAAAAGGTGGGCGGTTACACAATATTTGTTTTTCTTCGCGAAAATTCCCGTTATTCCCTACATAATATTTCGCTTTTCTTAATAATTAAATAGAGGCCAATTATTATAATTACAAGGTTTTACCTAAACGTCGTTATTATAGGATATCTGTAACATGAAAAGGCTCGGAGGCAACATGAGAACACGGGGCTCCTGCCCCTGCCTCCGCCCCCGGCCTCCGGCTCCAGGGTCGTACTAGCTATAAGGGTTAATAATTAATTAGGTTGTTAGGAAAAGCCCTTCGGATCGAGCCATTGAAACAAATTATCTGTACAAGTTGTTGGGATCCTTTTATGTATTGTTTTATTCATTACACAGTATACTACGAGTGTATCGAGGAATTCATTCATTTTTGTTTATTTAAAGAGGATAAACCCTCTTTGTTGTCCCTTTGAATTCCTACAGACTGGATGTATTAAAGTTTAAACTCTTATTAGTTTATTCAAACCAGAATTTTTGTCAGGACAAAGCTAGCAAGATGCTTAACCATTTGATCTCAAAATCTCTTTTAATAATATTATTCGCCTTCATAGTTCTAAATTAAAAGGTTTTATCATTTAATTCCGAACTTGGGTTTCATTTTTTTAGTCCTTCATTTTAAAAGTAATCGACTTACTTGTTACTGATCAACATACATAACCTATAGTATACGTATTCACGAAATGTTTTGTTCTCCTTTCCTCTGTCTAAGTAACTTATACGGTTGTTTTCTCCTGAGAAGTAAATACATATTCAGATGTGTAAATACGACCGGCCTCTTCAAACACAATTACCATTGCAATGTATGCACCCCCCGTGCCTCTACTGACAACTCACCAGGGTTATAATAGTCCAAAAAACAAGAGTCCAACTAGTGTATGGGGGCTTGAGACCGTAGTGATGATTTAAAGGATTTTTATATAATGCTCATTGACGGTCACTGCTGCGGTTAGTCTATTGCCTTATAACAACAATTTTTTTAGGTGGCAAACTTGATTTACTAAATATTACATCTATGACCAACAATAATAACAATTTCTTTTATTATTTACTTTTGCTTTCGTCTCATAAATATACAATAAAATTTCTTTCACACATTGTCCATAACAACTTAAAGGTTTTTGCATTAAATCGTTTTTTCATTTTCATAATTAGTTATGTTATTACTAAAACTTTTATTTAATTACATTTGTTTTATCTGGCAACCCTAAATATAGGATATTCTTATATATCGTGAGGGAAGAAAATAGAAAGGAAAGCATTGAGTTACCAGATACCATTGGTAAGTCAGTGAGTCAGTGTACGTACGACGTAAGCTGATATTATAAAATGATGAGATGTTTGCTCTACATACTTTTGTGTATTACAGTCATTAACGATTTAACTTTTGTGTACGCTGTGATATGGCAGTAAATATCAGGAACTTTTTCCGTCTGTCACTTTACAAAAAATAAACATTTATATGATATCAATTAATATTATAATACTTTTTCATATTCAAATTCTACTTAATTTTTAACTACATTACATAAATTTTGGAAAATTACTCAGTTGAAGCAAGCTCTACCAATTTGGTGCATTTACCGACATAAAAAGTAGGCTGTTAATTTTTGTAAAAGCTGATGCAGACAAAGACAAAAATATTCTTTTGTCAACAAAATATATTATCCAATGTTTCATCCAATAAGTAATAAGAATATTTAATGACCCCAGAGGTCTGTAGAGAGAATGGAATCGTGAATAAATTATGCTAAAGAGGAATCTCTTCTGTGACTTATTATGTATAACGAGATTTAGATAATGTTCGTAAACATGATGTGCACAGAATAAATAAATACTATAACTGATACATTTCACGTACAGGTTCTTATTCAACTCGGGCTACTTGAGTCCAGAATCGGACTACTTCAACTGTGTTGTGAACATCCCCGAGGACATCCGGCGAGTGGACGAGCCCTCTGAAGCCGGGGAGCAGATGTCGGTGCTCGGAGGCGTCCCTGGGAGGTTGTACGGAGCCGCATCGACCTTAGTCGGACCCGATGAGAAGTCCGGCAGGATAAACCCGGCTTTAGAGCCCGACGACGATGATCTGGACGACCCCAACGACGGACCCACTCCTCTATTCGGAAACAGCAACGCTCCCCCACCGGTTCAGCCGTTTGGCAAACAGACGGCTTTCTGAGACGACTTATACTTTTATTAGTTTGGTGATTTCATTCTGACTCTCGAGGAATGAATCCAACAATCAATTAAAATTCATATATTTCTTAGATTCTACAAAATTGATGTCACTCTACAGTATACTTTTTAGGCAGCATAGAGTTGGCTGTTTGGGTTCATTTCATCGCTGAATCATGTGAAAGAGTCACCCATCGATGACGACATCGAAGTGCATCAGCATCGCGACTCGGTCAGTATCTCCGACATAGTTTAGTGCTCAAACTATACAATATTATCTAAAGGCACATATCTACTATACATATCATACAATTGTGAGGTAGAATAAAGTAATATATAGCGGGAGTGTAACTTAAGAGAATTTATTTTGTAGCCAACTTATATTATAATGGAACACATACATATCAGTTAATGTGAGAGTATATTTGTCGTTAGGGAAAATATATTATATATTATTTATATTTATAAAGATTCCTTATTTAAGTCAATTAATGTAGGGAGTAGCGCGTGCGCGCAGGCGAGTGCGACCCGAGCGGCTAACATCAGACGACTCCACCGGGATCACTCGGTAAACGTGCGTGAATTACTAAAATACGATATCCGATCACTTTTGATAGAAAAATATTTTGTTAATTTTTTTCTAATCTCAAAATTACTGACTACTTGAACTTCCTAGGAAGCTTCGAAACCTAAATAATCCTGGTGCTGTGTTGTCTATATAAAATGACGCGACCAAATCCAGGACCCTATGGAAGTATTCGTACAAGGAATGTCGCTTATGAAGCCATTCGATCTATATTATTATATTTGTAACGCTTTTACTCTCAGATATTATTTGAGAATAGTCGTACGCGCAAAGTTATAACATATCACTTTTATTAGATTTAAGTGCAACTTGATCGTGTTGTTGGTTTTTATATACTGTTTTATAGTTTATTGATATTACTGTATAGTTTACGCGTTGTTTAGATCGCTCGTGGGTCTAGTGTTGACGCTCACCTGACACCCGTCCCGTCCGCCCGCTTATCTTATCATCTTATGACATTCCCGAAGAGGAAATCAGTCGACACTTTTTTCATACAAACGTAGTCCCCTGTTTCCTCCTAGGGTAATGAAATTACAGAAGAAAGAAAATACCATGCGATATATACGTACCTCTGCCATGACTGTACGTTTTGTTTTTTTTATTAATTGATTAATATATTAGAAAAAAAACTTTTAAAATGAAAGAAAACGACTTTTTTTATTTACATTTGCCAACCAGCAAACTAATTATTACTAACATAAACCAAAAACGCAAAACGTACGGCCATAGCTTAGACCCTGTAATGCATTTTAATGAAATAAATATTAAATTCGGTCCAGATTTCGAGGATCAAACAGGGGATTACGAAAGGACGATTTTCTTAATGTTACGTAGGTAAAATCAGTTCGAGTAGTTCTCTCTATAGAACGGTAATGGGTAAGCTTGGGGCTCAGCGCGACACCAATATTTTTGGTAAAAATCTATTTTTCAAAAGTGTCGTTCGTACGAAGTCCTCTTAAGTAAAAGAGTTATAAAACAACAATGACAGACAAACAAGAACAGCTCCAGCATCACTAAATTAACTGAAACTAAGTATAAAATATTTTTTTAATCATTTAGAGCCATGAAATTACAAAATATAGTTGTATTTTTGTTATTATATATGAGAACCGATAGCTCCGAAAGGGTCCACATGTGTCGGTAGGAGTTAGCGCAGGGGTAGGGGAGTGGGTGCAGGGTGGAGGGTTGCGATGAGCTTTGACCTTTATATATTTTATCTTAGTGCTAGCTGAGCAGTTGAGCACTCGTAGTCTGTATAATATGAGGTGGCTTCATAAAATCAGCTATTCTTATAATATTATTCAAACCAGCAAATCTATGTAAATAAATTTCAAATTAAAACATTTTTTGATATACGGGATCGAATTTAATATTCAGAATTAAATACGTTCCGCTTACGAGTTTCTGACTATTTTATGTGTTATATAAAAGTGACAAATACTCGTGCGCGTTTCTATTCTATACGTGTTTCCATGAAAGTTTTCGCTGGTGTTATGAAAATACCTTTATCTGTAGGTTAAATGTATCGGTGTTCAAGTATTGTATCGATGTTCCCTGGTATTGAGCTAATCTCAGTGTTGATGTTATCCCGGCTTTCCTCCGTTACTGCTATACTATACTATACTATACTATACTATGCTAGTGATGTTACATATACTATCATTTTATTAAAATCATTAATTTTAATCAATTTATAAGTAGGAAACGTAATCTATGCTCAGCATAATTATTATTCGATTTTTTTTAGTCATAATTTCTAATGCTACTGTTCTTTATCATTACATCAGCTATTATCAGTCAAAGTCAAGTCAATGAGATAAGTCAAGTTATAAATCATCAGTGGTATGATGTAACATCACTGCAGTTAAGATTTATAAAGTATTTTTAGTCCAGTGTAACTGATGAGGGCTTTTACTAAGAGTTTATACGCGTTTCATACATAGATATAGTTATACGTATACCTTGATGTGATATAGTCACCTGCCTACTCTAGATTCTACACTGTACACTCTGGAAGCAATACTCGTACATATCATTATGTGACTTAAAGCCCGACAGCCAGTGGGAGACATGCTTGCGGTTCTTCTACAGTTTATACCACCTAAATATCGTAGGGTTCATACTCAAAATAATACAAAGTGAATTAAACAAAGAATCAAGAAGTTCCGTGAATGTGTTTGTCACTAGCTTTTAAATAATTATAATATAATTATATTAACAAACATATCATAATATAATGTTAGTGAATAGGGAAGCGGATACATATCAGTATGTTTAAGGTAGATATAGTGTCGTTGTTGTTTCTTCTACGTCGCGTGCTAATGTCATTGCATTCACAGATATATACTAATTCTCTATATTAATTTATTCAATGATTCATAAAGGACTTTTGGAATGCAACAGCAACCAATTGTTTGCTTTGATCACATAAAATCACATAAATCCTAAACTTTAATAAAGAAATAGAACGACCGAGCGCATCTGCAAAGTTCTGTTCTAATGTAAAAATAAATCTTGGTTTAAAACTGTGCTGTGTGTATGTTTGTGTGCGATGACTTTAGGAAGGCGTGTCCACTGTTAGAGTAGTTATACCTACTATTGACTTATTCCTAGTATTGTTGAATATTGCGTGTAAATGTGACTCTTGCAGCATCCTGCAACTACAACTAAATAAAACATATAGTACGTTGATGGGATTCCTTGTTTTTTCTTTCTCCTTTACACATATTAACTATCAGCCTCAAGAGGTTGCTTTCATTGATCCGATCCGACCAAGATCAGAATTTTACAAATTCTGCAATTTAATGAAACAATTTTAAAAAGACAATTATTTAAAGAATTCCTTTTTACGGTAATTGCACAATGAAAAACAATTAAAGTATTTACAAATGTTTATTTATATAAAATACTTAGCCTAAATACTGTGTTTGTACATTTGTTTGTTACATTAAATACAGCTTAATGATAAATTCGATTGTTGGACGGACTACGAAGTACGGCGAAGCGTTCGACTACTGGGGCTTAATAAATACAGAGAGAACAATCATAACGAATCCAGTGGTGTTATACACTTTACAGTTGGTAACTACTTAATACTGATGATTGTGCAACTGTCTGCGTGTGGCAGAGCGACAGTCGCGCTACTTGTTAGTGTCGTCGTCTATTTATCATGTTTAGTACAGGTAACCACCGCTCGAGTCGTAGTTTTGGGAAATAGTCGCTGGGATACCACTAGAGTATCCACCACCGGAACCGCCTGACGAGTATCCTCCACCTGATCCGCCGCCAGAAGAATATCCTCCGGAACCACCAGACGAGTAACCGCCTCCGGAAGAGTATCCACCGCCAGAGCTATGGCTACCACCTGAGGAGTATCCTCCTGAACCACTGGGTGCTCCATAGGAACTAGAAGGTGCACCATAGCTTGATGATGGACCACTGCTACCGAAACCGCTGCTACCAAAACTGCTACTACCGAATCCACTACTGCCATGACTAGAACCACCCAATGATGGAGCACCATAAGAGCTAGAGATACTACCACCTGAACTGTGAGAACCACCTGAACCTAGCGATGGAGCTCCATAAGAAGAAGATGGGGCGCCATAAGAACTAGAGATACCTCCTCCAGAACCGTGAGAGCCTCCTGAACCTAGTGATGGAGCGCCGTAAGACGAAGATGGGGTACCATAAGAGCTGGATATACCACCTCCTGAGCCGAAAGAACTACCCGAGCCAAAAGAACCACCCGAGCCATGGGAACTACCAGAAGATGGCGCACCATAAGAAGAAGACGGCGCTCCATAAGAGCTAGAGATACTACCTCCTGAGCCGAATGAACCTCCTGAACCAAATGAACCACCCGAGCTATGGGAACTTCCAGAAGATGGTGCACCATAAGAGGAGGATGGTGCACCGTAAGAGCTAGAAATGCTACCACCAGAGCCAAAAGACCCACTTGAGCCATGTGAGCCTCCTGAGCCGTGAGAACCAGAAGATGGTGCTCCATACGAGGAAGATGGGGTACCGTAAGATGTAGAGGGTGCACCATAGGAGCTGGAGATACCTCCTCCAGAGCCAAACGAACCTCCTGAGCCGAATGAACCACCTGAACCGAATGAACCCCCTGAACCATGAGAGCCTGAAGAAGGAGCACCATATGAGGAAGATGGGGTACCGTATGAGGAAGAAGGAGCGCCGTAAGAGCTGGAAATACCACTTCCAGAACCGAATGATGAGCCCCCTGAGCCCGAAGAACCAAATGAACCGCCGCCTGATGGAGCACCATATGAACTAGATGGAGTGCCGTAAGAACTGGATGGTACGCCATAAGAGCTAGATGGTTTAAATGATCCACTTGATCCGCCAAAAGAGCTGGATCCTCCGAATGAGCTGGATCCTCCAAAAGAGCCGGAACCTTTACCGGGTGCTCCATATATGGTAGATGGTCCAGTTGGGACGCCATAGGTGGTAGCGGGTGGTCTGGGGGCACCATAACTCGATGACGGACGTGAAGGTGGACCATATGAGCTGGATGGAGGTCCATAGGAACTTGATGGTCTCGATGGTGGTCCATACTTGGAGGATGGACGCGGGGCACCGTAGCTGGAGCTCAGGGGAGCTGCGAACAAAGGTATCGGTGCTTAATTCATATTTCCCATTTGTCCTTGGGTTAAACCATTGTAAACATTAATATTGTTTAATGAAATTAATCTTCTATCCTTCAATTATGAATCCTATGCTGCTACTGTTACTGAATCATCATTTATGAAGTTAGCAGGTATCAGTACATCATGCACAATGCACATCCTATCTGGAGTAATGAATATTGAATATCTTTATAGGAAAATGTAATATTTAACAATAATTATGTAAACTTACATAAATAAAATGCAAAGTATAGTGATAGTTTGACCTGGTATGGGCTACTAAAGTTGTCAAATTTAGCAGCAAACATCTAAAACTGTTACAAAACTCGTGGCTAAAGGTAATGTTTATCACATGCCATCGTTATGTTTGATAATAACTTGAAAATTACTTATTAAGATTGCTTCTAGCGTTATATTTTGAAGCGTTAGAATGATTATACAATTATGAGTATACTCTCTGTGAGATGGATCGTTAACGACTCGTTAATACAGGAAAAAATTATACTTAAGAAAATAATAATGTTGAAATGTGATTATTTGATTCCTTTAGGTAGTCTGTTGATACCTCATCACATTATAAGGTAACCTTTGAAAGTACTAATTCGCTCGAGAGATATAGTGGGGAGACATAATTATGATAAGAAAACATTTATCTATTGCACACAGGAACGACAATATATTTATTTCACTTCCTTAGATGGTAAAATGGATCCTTACCGTCGCGTTTGCTGTGTTTGCGAGGTGTAGCCGTCGCCAGGGCCGCCACCAGGAGGACTCCCAGTATCTGGAACAGACACAGAAATTATATATATATGCTTATAAACTTAAAAAATAAAATTACAAAAGTGTTTTTATTTTAAGTCAGAAACCTTCGCAGTCCACAGATTTGCTTACTAAAATTTTCCGAGTCATTTACGTGATGTGTTTATCAGACATTAACTTTCTTTATGTGATAAGTTAGTTGGTTGTTACAAGAGTTAAAAATATTGATATGCAAATGAAAGATACAAACTATGTGAGTGTAGCCACGGCCAATTACCTACAAACCGACGGATTACAAAAATACGGACTTTCTTGAGTTACATAAACCACATCCATAGTGAGCATTAATATAAATTAAAAATTAGCATCCGTTTCGTAATCAGAAATGTATATATTTAGAATTATTTTTAATGTTCTTTTGTATTGCAGTTGGGTAGTTAGGTAACGCGGGTGCTAAGTGTTCTCATATTTCTTAACTATTGTATTATGGCGTCTAGATCCACGATGTTATTATTTCGAAATATCTATTATTTATTTTTGTTGCTTCTGAACCACTAACAATGGTTGAGAAGTAAATACTGTTATTCATAAATATTGTTCAAGATATAAGAAATATTTCAATTTCAAGACGACGATTATTTCTACCAACTTCAAAATGAAGAAGTTCTTCATTCGAATGTATATATTTATATGGATTTTCTAGCATACTTTTACTGATTATGAACCTATTAAGATGTCCAGGTACTTTAGGTATAGTCTCAGGACATTCAAGCTTGTAATTGGATAATATATCAGATAACTATGCAATTATCTAGAGATTGAGATACGAATATTGTTAGGTTTGTGAAATCCAATTAGAGTTGTCTATTTAAATTCTTTGCATTCGCATCACATATATATTTAATAAGTAAAGTAAACAGTAAGATCAAAATCGATATAAAAATTCTAGTAGCGTTAGAGATAGAGGAGAAGAGATCTGGTGAAATGTGTGTTTACTTCAATATGTTTATGTTGCTTCATTAGAGACGTTTTGTAGGCGAGTCCACAACCACAGCTCCGGTGCCGGACGTGGAGGACTTTAAACTAACTTTCGCGAGAACGAGATATATTGTTATGGTAAAAGAGTGACGTTACAAAATAAATTCATAACATACTTCAGATTTTCAAGCAGTAGTCACAGTCCAAAATGTGAGACCATCGTTACGTAAGTCTTTAGTTCTAATCTTACTTCATCATCGCTATTTTCATAAAATATATAAGGTTCTGCTAGATGGCGATAAATGTAAAAAACTCATGTTTATTCTGTGTAGGTAATGAATGCGAATTTTCCTCGTTATTAAACTTTGAAAAGCTTCGCTCGTTAAGCGTTAAGTATTAAAAACAAAGCAACAGACAACCGCACTAGTTTAGTTTAACGTTTACGAGTAATTACTTCACTGCAGATGTGAATATTCATATTTCAGCTTGAAAACATTAACTTTTTTATAAAGGAGAGTAAGCAAACAGTGCACTCAAGAGAGGATCAACCAGGGATTCAGAATAGTATGATAGTGATCGCGAGAATTTTTCCAAAATGTCTAAATTACTAGTTTTGGACGAAACAACATTTTTTTACAATTTTTATCTGTCTGTTTGTTTCAACAAACTTTCACTGGCAGATAGCTGATGTAACAAGGAGTAACTTAGGCTATTTAACATCTCGCTACAACCCATAGGAGCGCTGCAACACGTAAACGAAGTCAAGCAGGTCGGCTAGTTAAACAATAAAGTACTAATTACCTTAAATGCCACTTTATAGACTCTATTTAGAGTGTAAGTTTAAAATCTAGTCGCGTAAGTATAATTAGAACACCAGATGGCGACCCCAACAGCAACACAACGCAGACTCATTATAACATGCAAATATAATGGCCCCCAGCCTCCTGCCGCCAGCCACCTCTATTCGCTACATTACTTTTATGCTTTTTAAATATTCATATTCTGCTCATACTCGTATTTGTTATATTTGTTTCATTCGAATAAGTAAAACAAAACTAAATATACCTGTATGGAACATTGTACGTATTACATTGTGTTTAAGTTTAATTTTGCATTTCAATTTATGACATAATATTGCTAAATATAGTACGAACTCCCATACAAACTTTCATCCTCTGTTGCTATAATGCTATGTCGTGATATCGCTTCATTTTAGTTTTCAACCTTTTTGCTATATTTGACTTTCAAAGACTTAAACAGTCACACACCTTTACGTGCACTTTTAACCTAATTGCAAATTTTTAGAATAAAATAGATCCTATTTCAACTCTTTAAGACTTTTTGTTTTTTCCCAAGCTCCAGTCTACCTATCTCGGCATCAAATTTCTTCAAATTCGGCTCAGTTAAATTCAATTTTTCTAGTTTATTTAATCAAATTTTAACGTTTTAACCATATATAACAAATAAAATTAAAGCCACAAATCTGTGTATCTATTCTATATACATTAATATAAAGCGAATGACAATAAATGGAAGTTTTTATGCAACTAACTTCAAATTATGGATTGTAAGAAATGTGAAGAATAACAGTCATTTTATCCCACCATTACCCACGAATATTAACAAGCGTATATTAACGTATCGGTGGTATGTGTGAAGTGTTGATACGCTGTACAATACGCGTATAATTTATGTTTAATAACGTTACATAACACGCCCCTTGCCGCAAACTACTCCATCATGTGAATTGAGTTTATATTACCTAGGCACTGCTCAACATTCTGTGTTTATATACAATATTGTAAATACGAAAGACGGTTTTATAAATAAAATAGCTGCCATCAGATACCTATATTATGGGGTTGCATAAGAAAGAATTGGTCCGCCATCTTTGGGAATCCGCCATAATAGAACTGTCACTTAGCATTGACATTCTAACTAAACGTATTTCAGTTCAATGTGTAGAAGGTAAATATTTCAAAATTCATTTACATAGTTACACATTATTGAATAAGATTAAATATCAAATACCATAGAGTAAGCTGTGTCTAGTTGTCTATGTGGCTAGCTGGCTAGCTGGATAGGTGGCTAGGTCTCACGGGAATGGGATACGAAGTCACAATGGCGACGCAATTCGCGTATTGTTCTCAATTGTGCAAATACAATTCGTTATAGTTTATTTGAGCACGTCTCAGAAGCAGAACGGAACTGAGATAACATTGTGGGATGAATACCGTGTAATGCCTTCATTTACCATTACAAGATCTTGTTTTAATTATATTATACGGCATCGGTTAACATTGTATTGTGTGTATATTTGTATTTCAAAATGGCGATTGATGAATTAAAAAATATTTTACATATGTTTTACTCGAATTAATTTTTTATTTATATAGTAATAATAAAATAATAACAACTCATCATTTTAGTTTTTTCTTGCTTTATTGTGGCGCAAATGAATTGTGTATCTATCGTGACACGAACTAATAAAGAAAACTGCAACGCGTCCTTAATGAAGCAAAAACAAGCATAGATAAAGATGATATATCTATTCTCACGAATAAAGTCTATAGTCTATACGCTATAGTGTATAAGCTATAGCTGTGAGAGATTCAGATTAGGAAGCAATAACACGACAAATGCGGCGGAACACAATGCTCAGCTCTCAGCTGTCACCTCCTCGCTTTCCAATACATCTGCTTTCCTTCCTTGGATTCACTTGCGTCATAAGGTCATTTATTATATCACAAAAACGTGTTAGCATTCCTTACTAGCTCTATCTTGTTGTTAAGCAACACTACTACTACTACTACTACTACTACTGCTACTGCTAAGTGCAATATGTAGCAATTATTTGGATCATTGTAAAAACCGTTAATAAAAGAAAAGGCGGGAAAATCATTTGACATCTGACAGTATTATACAGTACATATTAGACAGTATTATACAGTACATATGACATCGTACGTAATGACAGCTTATAGTTTAAATTGCAAATTACCTTTTAATGTATTATACTATGCTTTAATTTTAACTAGAGTTGTACAAATATAGAAAGATTCTCGATTAAGTCAAGCATTAAGAGATCGATTTTTGAACACATCTAAAAAGTCATTTGACTCACAACATTTAATTAATTCAGTTAAAAATATAAACAAGGTTAATAATGTTATAATCGTGATATATGTGGAGGCATTCTAATTTAACTGAGACGCATTAGTTACGTAACTACGTCACGTGCGGAAAGTAAAAGCGGCGCTATCGACTCTTTGCGCTATGCAGTATACATTGACGGCTTTAAAGCTTACTCTTTGTGTGAAGTCATACTAAACGAGCGATGGCGCTGATTTTCGGTAATAATATTATATAATGATCGAAGTGTGTGAACTATGAGCGTAGTTTTTCAGCACAATAACGTTTTTTAGGTCAATTTTTTTACTCATTCACTGAACGAACTACGAACGCAATGTTCTAATCACATAAAGATCTGCGTACACTGAAAACTAAAGAAACTCTTGCCACTTATTTAATATAAGCGTTATAATTTGGAAATACATCCTAAGAGAATATATTTACACTCTGCACGTTTCACTCTGAAATCTTTAGGAAATATTGTCCCACCTTTTTAAAAAATATTTTATATAGAAAATATATATATATTGTTAATTATGATGTTAGCAACACTTATAATTTGAGTACCATCCACCTGTTACTTGATCTTGATGTTGGTACGACTGACTTGAGTAGCATCCTGTTAATGATCTTGATGTTGGTACGACTGACATGAGTAGCATCCTGTTACTTGAATGTTGGCCAACTGATAAACACATATCAAGGAAGTGGGGGATTGTAAAATATATACGCCATTACGGCAGAATAATCATGGATTACATCGCGAGTATTCTAGGAGTAACGTTGAAGCTCTGAGTCTAAAGTATAAGCCCAGAAGGATATTCTAGTCAGGCCGTCATAATGTTACTACAACTTTCTTTCTTTCTTTTATTAATTAACAATATAGAAAAATACTTAAATATTTGTTATTCGCATAAAATTCTATTAAACCCTGAGCGAAACGACGGCCGGAAAAGGACTAACTATGGAATGTTATGAAATTAAAATTTTTTGTGCTCAGATTTTTATGTGAAACTACAATAATATTATCCATTGTACATTTTGATGGTAAGCTGTTACTCAACAGCACAATAAAGCAGCAATGTATTATCGTAATATTATATAACAGTGTGTGAACTATGACCGAGGCTTTAATATGCGTTTCATGTTGCGTAATTATATTAGTGTCGCTTGTACTCAAATTTGGACTCATTCAATAGATTTTTATAAAGTGCATGTATGGCACAATACTTTTCGAATTATGTAATTTTGTTCATGAGTTGAAATGATGATGATGTCTACTTAAACTTGATCTATAACTACGTGTAACCGCAATTACTTTCGCTTAAAAGTGTTTAGAAAGGCTGAATAATGACATTTCGCTTTTATGTTACTGTAACTTGAATAAAAAATATAACGTGAAATCATGTTCAAATTATTAATGTTGCAAATAATAATATATTAACGTAAAATTTTACTTTATGATCAGTATCCGAGTGAAGAGACCCTCTTATGTTTTCATAATTTTAATAAGATATATAATGTCTTTCCCATCTAAACATATTACATATGTTTTAAATGATTAGTATCGATATCTAATTTAACTTTATAATACTTTTAGCTTCCATAATCTATTATATAATAGATGGAAGTAAAAAGTTTAATTATTAAATTGTGAAAACAAAAGCTTTTGAATAAGCAAAACAATGCGAAAGCTATCCTTTCAGTGCATAGAGCGTAGAGTACAGAGTCAATAAACAGATAGACCAGCCATTGACATAAATAAGCAGATAGTATCTACCACAGACAGACAGACCACAGTGTCCACATACCAGATCAAAGAGAAATTATTCGCATTCATTACTAACGAGGACAAGAGCGTCCTTCTTATTTCTACGGATTTAACGGTTGCAATTGGATATGATATTTAAAAATAATTTATAGTAAATGTCCGCTAGATGGCGCTTATGCACATGAAATTAGATATATTTCCGGTTATGTGTTTACATATATAAATTACACACATATTGTTTGTTTGTCAAAAAACAATCCAAGCATTTCATTGATAAAGTTTTTTTACTGATTATGCATTTTTTTTAAATACAATCTAACTTTTTATTACAATTCTATTTATGTAGAAATCTTTTATATATATTCTTGTACTTAAATTATTTTTTTGTTAATAAATAATTTAGTTTCGTGGCGACACAACAAGTGTTTCTAATCAATACTCTCTGGTCGTTCAGAAGAGTTTAAAGGTACTCTTTTACGGTATTACACTGTTAGTATGTTCAGCTACACAAAACCAGTTTAACATGGAGTGTTTATTTATATGATAGACCTTGACAAAGAGCAGACAGTATTCCATTAACATATAATTAGAATACAATTGCAGGTCAATACACTTATAGGCGTCTGCAGGTTGCACGACAGCCAGGTGTAATGGGAACAACACTTATATATTGCTAAAAATCTTACAAATAATCTTACATACGAACATTTGTATTTAAGAAGTTAAATTAGCACTGATTGACATACACTATGTACAATGAACAATGGCCATATATATCATCATTAAATTGTGTGTTGCAGTTATTGACGCGAAGCGAGGGCGGATGGGGTAGTCGAAAATATAGAAACAAATCCATTAGGTCATGGATAGAGTCGCAACGAATAGAGGTAAAGTTTTGAACGGATATTGTAGTGGATGAGTGCGGTTTGTTCCGTTAGCTCAGATGCGTTGCGTCACGCGCGCACGCGGAAGACCGACCTTGACCTTCTTTGCGCTTTCTTTTTGCTTCTTTACTCTAACTATTTCCTTAAAATTCCCAATATCCTCAATTCCTATAATACACAGATCCTTAGCATATAATATTCGTTATAGAACAGATTATAACACGAGTGTATTGTTACAGATCTAACTTAAAATCTAGCCTTTACATTATAAATATAAAACTAATAGTGTCATAAATTTTAATTATAATAATTACTCATATTTTTGAATAGAATATATTCACTTAGCGCTTCTCTACTTAGCTCTAAGTTAGCAGGTAGAAAGTTTCTCTCGATTATGCAGACGTCACATGGTTTTTGTTTTGATGTTGCCGTTGATAGAACTAGTTACAACCGGTTGCAACCTGTTACAACTGCTTGTCACGTGTCCGTTAGTACTACAGCTTCCTTACGATTGACCTTTTCACCTATAAAATATAATTGATGACATTACGGGACACAACGATCGACTCTAAGATCCTTTTCTTCTACTTTTACCTATTTATAATTCGATTGTTTCTTTTTAGATTAGATTACAATGTTAATGACTTACTAAGTATAATATTCATTATCTACGTTATCAATAATTACAAATGCTACAGTCTGTTTTTGTCTTCATGTATTTCTTTATATAAGGAATACGGAATATATAAATTATGAATTTTGTTAATCAAGAATATGCCTGTGCTAACTTTTATTTAAATTAGTTATATGTATATCTTTTTGTTCTTATAAACGTGAAAGTGTATCGTGATAGAGATATGGATTTATTTTTTAAATTTATTTTTAAGTAATTTAACAGTAATATAGCTGATATGAAAAACAATATAAACATATAGTACACGCTGGAATTTAGTAATCAATATAAAGTCTAACAAAATCAACCGTTGGAGGCTATCATTCTGAATAAGGTGTTGCGAATATAAGTCGAATTAAGGGTAGATTTATCCTTGTCTAATCGCAGTATAATCTGTGAGATTAGACCTCAGACGCAGTGCAGCAGTGACGTAACGCGGCGGAGAGCGAGTGCCTGCGCCGGCGCAAGTGTGACGCAACGCTACACTTGTTGTGTGGCGCGGTGTGGCCTGTCACGGTGACAACTTTCAAACTAAGACACAAACTATCTACATTGAAACATTTAGATATTTACTTCCACATATTCAACTCGTAAAAGACAAAAGGGAGCCATGCTGCAACCACCACAAAAAATTCGTAAATAAAAGTTTTTCGAATAACCCTTTTTTATTAAATTACCATTTACATTATGTTCTAATATTTTATTTGCAAAAACTAACATTCTACGAGTTTCTGGTCAAAGTTTGGGCTAGTTTTGTGTCTCAAAATAAATTGAACTTGAATTTAAGTAAAATATATAAAACGAAAGACATTAAACAGCGAAGAAACATAACTCATGTTTCTTCGCTGTTTAATATCTTTCTCTTTTACTTCTGTTTTCTTCGCTTACTGGTTTAAACCTCAAAACAAGAACAGATACTGTTTGTAATAATAGAAAGAGCAAGAAACAAAGAAAGTGCACTATAAACTCATATGATGTCATTTTATGATATTTTGTCCAATATGGCTTTAATATGACTAAGACAGTGACACAATCGATAACTATGTGTGTTTTTAATTTAAGAAATATTGTAACGATTGTGTTTGAGATGAATAATTAAAGTCCTGTGCTTTACTACAATTAATTTTATTGAATAATGGCTTAAACTCGTTGTAATTCAAATAAATGTTTTATAAATTTTATATGTATTATATACTGAATGATATTTAAATAAATTCTTTTAAATTCGTAAGGTCTATTTAATTCTGCATTCATTTTAAACTATAGATTATAAAATAACAACAATAAGAAAAAATTTTGTAAGGAAAACGTCAGTGGACATTACTCAAATTATATAATGCACGGGGAGCAGATTTTACAAATTTATAATAGTATAAAATGACCTATGTCTAGCCAAGAAATATGGACACTAGAAAAAGAAAAAAGGTTATTTTGTGCGGAAATAGAACTTGAAGTACTAATTGCAAGCAGACGAAGTAGCAGACAGTTAGTGCTCTAATGTAGTAAGCAATTCCAGCAAGTGAGCAAAACCGTGTGACATAAGAGTATGAATGGTTCGCAGAGAAACTGCTCAGCATTGTTTTTGCTGACACGAGCACGAGTGCAGAGTAACTGGGATAATCTGAAGATGCCAATGTCGAAACACTACGCATGACACGCATGTCTTTTATTTACTCTACTTACTTGTTTTAGCACTAAACACTTGCTCCGAATTTACTTTCCGTCGATACATTGTAAAAAAATTTTATTATCAAACTTATTTTTGGATTTATAATAATAAAATTTTAGTTTTAATGTATAAAATTAAAAAAAAACAACAATCATATCCCACATGCGTCAGACTGTTCAAATTTTTCAATTGGGATTGACTGCATCGTATTTTCCATTTGAAATACAGGCCATTTGAAAAAAAAACTGCAATGTCAACTGAAATTGAACTTGCTTCTCAAGTGTATCCACGTGAATTATTGGTAAATCAATCAGGCTAAAAAATATTTTAAGTTGAATAGAATTCAAAGAGAACTTCAATATTTTAGTATCGATTTGTATGAATTGCTTTGCAAATTAACATAGGGTTTCTTTTTTATGTAAGAAAGACGTAAAGTTTGTGAGTTTCCGAAGTAATCTCCGGATCTACAGAACCGTTTTTGAAAATTCTTTTACCAATAGTAAGCTACATTGTTTGTGAGTGTCATAGGTCTTATATTAACTCGAAAAAATAAAAATACTTTTTCGTAGTAGTCGGATTTGCAAAGTAAGTCAAAGAAAAAACAGTCAAACGAAAACGTTTCTCAAGAACGCTGCCTTAACGATGAGAGATACGATTCATAGTTATGTGAGTAAGTGAACTGTTTAAAAACACCTAAGCGAAGCGAGAGCGGGTCGACTAGTAAAAAATAAATTGATCTGATTTGTATGAAATTTGGTAAAGCAACACGAAAGTAGAGCGCAGCAGGGAGGAGTGTCCGCCCGCATGCAATATATTAAGATAATTCGGTCTAGAAAGTGCACACTATCTTTGATATATGCATTTTATTAATTACTTTCACCTAACGGAACCTAATTACCTATAGTTTAATCTATAAAAAAACTAAATTATTACAATAATCTCAATCACTATACATTTCCTTTTTCATTCCTCCATCTTGGTTTCTTATAATTATAACTTATAAAAACTAACAGTACGATGGCTTGATTACTAGAATATTCATCTAGTGGTTATAATTTAGATTCAGAACTTCAGAGTTACTCCTAGATTACTTACGATGTCATAGTAATTCTGTCGTGACGGCGTGTGTATTTAGCAACTTCTTCAATTGATGTTTATCAGTTGTCCAATATTGAAGAAAGTAAAAATGCTACTCAAATTAGTGTTGCCAACATCATAATTAACAGTAGTAAATAGAACGAAAGTAAAATAATCATCTAAATTGATGACATATACATAAAAATATGTATTAGACAACTTTTTCACCTTTTGAAGCCAGTTATTATCGAATCGGTGACTAAATGAATAAAGTATAAAATAATATTTAAATGTGATAAAAATATGGATGATTTTTAAAAATTGGCTGTACCTATTTATAATACTTAAAACTTTACAAAATGCCCAAAGTTTGACATATCTGAGTGAATCAATTTATCAGTTAACCTATTCTATACGTTTTTATTTTAGAAAAACAGTTTTTAAGCATTTTTTTCAAAAACAAGTAATCTGCTAGTATAGTATGTTGGTTTTAATAATGCTGAAAATTCTCTTTAATCTCTAAGATTATCAGGAAATCTATCACTATAAATGTGTCAAAAATCACAAAAATTAGACCCAATTTATAACTGTCATGAATACATTCACAACCTTGTGCTTGTCTCGCGAATTATGCACCAGGTAATAATAAAATCTTTTCATGCAAATAATAAATTATTATAATATCAGCTTAAAGTGTCATTTTTATAAAGGTAAACAGTTAAAGTTCGAATAAGTTTTAAAATCGCTGACATTTTGCATTTATCACGACATTGAACTTGAATGTCACAGTATTATTTACATAAAATATGGTTATTAATATTGTAAATCAATTGTTGGTTTTTAAATTTATTTTACAATTTTTATATGTTTCGTACTGAATGAATATGTATAATGAACATACCATGGTTCGTATGTGTGCCATCTTGATGAAGCGGCTCACTTCTGCAAATACACAAACAATTATGCTACATTTATTATTTTATTATATTTCGTATTACAATAATTATAAGAACAATAATTGCAAGCACTGCGGTCGGAAGGATAGAATTATATCACGACTTGAAATTACAGTAATTACACTCATTTATTATGACGAACTTTTGTTCAGTACACAACGAACATTTGAAGTTTGAGTCGTTTGAGGTCAAAATAAATGTTAACTCACCAAAAAGTAACAGAATCCGAAAACACAAACAATTCACAGAATGTTTCCGGCGTATCGTCCCACTAGCGCGACAAGTACTGCGGGCTGCGGCTGCGCATCTTCGCTATATATGAAAACCCCCTCTTCCACACTATCTTTTGATACAAATACTTTGTAGTATTCGTAACAATGGACCATACAATAATATCGATTATTTATTTTTAATTATAATGTACTAACTTTAGTAAAAATGTTTTAGTGTGTAGCCGAATTTATACAATAATCAACCAAAAGCAATAATTAATGTAAAAAAAATTATTCACTCTATCCACTGTATTCTCAAATCCTATCATGACATCAACATATTAATGATTATTGCATGAATATAGCCTTTCTGTCCCACAGGAACTCCTATTGGGATAAAAGTATTCCATGTGTTGTTTCATAGTTAATTACTGTATTATGTTATACACCTAATTATATTGTGTACAAAATTTAATTTCAAAAACTCCGACATTGGGATAAATGTATCCTATTTGTTATCCTTTCAGCTGTACATCAATCACCAACACCACTCAATCCCACAGGGACTGTTTTTTCAGAATAAAAAGTATCCTATTTTCCAATTCAGTTTATAAAGTATCCGCGTACCAAATTTTATTTAAATCGTTATAGCCGTTTTGACGTGATGCATGCACAAACAAACAGATAAATAAATAAACAGACTTCTTCTTTGGGTGCCATTTTCTATTTATACTATTGGCGCAGATTTTTCAGCCAAGACGTTCTTTTTAGTCTTGAATTGCTTTTCCCTATTATAGATAAACAGACAAAAATTTAAAAAACCCATTTTATATATTCTGTTATTTATTTCACGCGTCTTTCACTACTTTTTCAACCGACTTCAAAAAAAAAGAGGTTATCAATTCGGTTGTATTTTTTTTTAATATTTTTAAATTTTTTGAAGTGAAACTTCTTTAGAATCGTTGTGATTTCAAACCGGATGCAACGGAAAAAACGACAGGTAAGAGACACAAATACAAAAATGTGTAGGAAAGAATGAGACAGAAATATACATACTATTTTATATTAATATATATATTCATCTCATTCTTTTGTCGATTTACTGAAGTTTCACTTCTATCGTGTGTGAATCGCACACACACCTTTTATAATCTTAAAATTTAATTGTTTGTATTTATATTCGCAACCTGACCTTGCTTGCTTTTTTTTATACATAGAAATTAACATGCTATGTGTAAGATATCCAATAATTCATCATGTCACGGTATTTGTTACCAAATGCAATTAAACGAGTCGATCAATCGGGTAGGTCTGGAATCGGTCAACATCTATTTTTCATACCCCTCAATGTTAAGGGTGGTCCACCCCAAATTGTTTAAATTTATATGGCAAAACAACGTTTGCCGGGTCAGCTAGTGTTATTATATTTTTTGACTTGACATATGAATGTAACATCCCTAATAAACTAATATTATAAATGTGAATGTAAGTTTGTTTGTTACGCTTTCACGCGAAAACTACTTAACCGATCATCATGAAACTTTGTACACATATTTTTGAGGGTATTAGAAGTAACATAGGATACTTTTTATGAAAAAAAAATATTTTTTACGATTCATTTCTATTGTAATGATCTCTGATACTTATTTAATGGCTTCAATGCGAGCGAAGCTGCGGGTAAAAGCTAGTATTAAATATTTATAGAATGAAATTTATACAATTACTTAACATAAATTAATAGTGCTTTTAATATATTAGGTTAAGTGTAAACTTTAATATAACTGTTACATTTCATTGTTCTCTACCAATCCCAAATTTCGTGCAAATAAATAAATGTGAATTATAATTAGTGTGTAATGTGTATTAGCCGAGTTAAGAGTGTGTTGCGAATAGATATTTCGCGTACTGGACATATTATCACAATATTTGAATGCCCCTTGCATAATATTCATGAAGAGATACCTATTTTTTTATGATACAATTAGACACAGTATATTTAATTTAATTAATAATAGCGATCTGTTAATATTTAGCTGAGCTAAAATGAGCTCTTTATGTATAAATAAATAAATTAGGTTTTTTTTATTTCTTAAAATCACTTGCAATTTGGGTTACAAACTACTAGTATACTTAACCCCCCCAAGTAAGCTAAAATGCTTGTCTTAGGAGTGGGCCAAGCCAGTAGTGCAATGAGTGGAATTTGAACCCAGGACCTATCGATCCTGAATCCAACGCCTGAACTACTGACCTTATAACGCTTGATTCGATCGAAAATAAAAAAATCTTCGTTGTGTGTTTTTGTAAATTTTTGAGATGTTCAAATATTTACAAAAATGCGTGCAGTAAGTATGTAAATATGTAAGTATGTACAATAGTACCACCCATGTTCCAGGGAAATTTTCTTTACATCAGTAACAGCGTTGGAATTATAGGAGTCGATATTTCGAATGTAGTCCAATTCCGTGGTCACCTGGGTAACGTAGCCAAATTAGCTTCTAAAAAATTAATGTGCTAAGTAGAGCGAGACTGTACTTCACACCTGGACACCGGCTTCTACTCAATAAACCCGTGGAGTACTGTTCTTATCTCTGGGCTGGCGCTCCTCAATATCAATTGCTCCCACTTGATTATATCCAACGCCGGGCAATTCGTAGTATCGACAATCCGATGCTCACAGACGGTCTAGATGACTTAAATCTCCGGATAGATGTTGGCTCTCTGTATTTTCTACCGTCTGTACAATGGGGACTGTTCCGAAGAACTATTGGACTTAGTGTCCCCAATTATTTTCCGCCATCGCACACCCCGCCACTGGGACAGATTCCAACTACACTGTTTGGATGCTTGGCGTCCTAGTAATGTACGCATGTGCAAGCTGTGAAATGACCTGCCTCCATAGGTGTTACCAGAGGGCTACAGTATTTGGGTCTCCAAATGACGTGTGTACAGGTTCCTACTATCGGCAGCTCTTCGCGTGTTGCAGATGTCCACCGCGGGCGACGTCGACCACTTACCATCAGGTAGATCTTCTGCTCGTTTGCTTTTTAATTATAAAAACGAGAATCCGATCACAGCGCCAACTATTTTTAATTGTGGAAATTAAATATAAATGTAAAACCTATTCTATTTTAAATAACATTACAAAGAGTAGTGAAATTCATATTAGTTTAACATATTCTTTATAATGTAACTAATAAAATTAATTTTTATTACATAATTTATTATAATTTTACACCCAGAAGGGTATATTTAATTTATATTCCCTGAAATAGGAAAAATCCAGTGTCTAAAGAATAATAATTATAAATGGATTTTAAGAAAAATTTAAATAAGATGACCCGGAACAAAACCTCAGCTACTCCGAACTACTTATTATTTTGTAATTACAATACATGGGTTTCCCTATAAAACACACTACACTACCTGATAATTTATATAATTATCAATATGGCGATATATAATTATGTTTTACATGAAAAATATATATCTAGAATTTGTATTTTAAAGCTTGATAAGACGGTGAGACTCACGGACTGTTTTGGTCACATGGACTATAGTTTGACGCGTTTGACGCATTTAGTGGTCTTCTGTAGTGACAGCTCGACGAACACCCTTCCAGTGTCTATCCGTTTAAAACTATAGTCCATGTGACCAAAAGATAAAGCTTTAAAATGAGTAATAGCTATGTTACTTTTTATAATACAATTTGTATGTTTCATTGGATTCAAATAGTCTATTTCAGTAGTAGTTGCTACACAGCTCTACTTAGTGGTAGGTTCTATTTCTATACCAGTGGGAATACATAGTTTTGCTTTTATCAGGGATAAATAAAAGGAGACAGTTCTCCTGTATGTAATAAAATGTCGTATGCTTAAAAATATATTTGTCTATCTTAAGGCGACAACGATTGATCGAACCCCAATCAATATTGGAACATACCTAAGTATGTGAAGTTTGTTTTTTCCAATCACGGGTCAACAGTGACCTTTGGAAGGCGTTCACGGAGCTGTAGCCAACACGTAGAGGTAATTAGACAATTTAATTTAATATGAGATGTGACACAAACCGGCGATTATCCCTGTATGCACTAGGAGAATGCACCCAAGGACAATCTCCGGGTTATGTGGGACTCACCGACGAGCAGGTCGACCGCAATACCCACTAAACCTCCGCGGTTACCCTCCCCGTCATAAAGAAACGTTGCGGGGACGCTGAACGCACTCTACCGCAAACGCCTCGACGGTCGACCCATACTAAAATGGGCCTGTGCGCCTCCCGAGATCTGTCCCGGGTAACGGGGACATTCTCGGTTCCCCAGAGGCATCAGGTGACAGAAGGCGTGCGTATCTACGTCGTCTCCCGCCCGGTCGACCTCTACGGATCGGGTCAGATGAGGCATCGGCCACCCGGGCCCGCTCCGCGGCCTCCTTTGGCGAGATCACCGATTCTCAGAAGGAGGCTACCGCTAACCAGCCCGCCTTACTCCCGAGCATGGCCACCACCACACTCGAAAGGGACAGGTCTCCGCCAATGGATGACACCAGGAGATGGCGCTGGGGCCCCCATGCGGTGCACTCGGTCAGGGTATGGTGCGACGTATCTATAGCCGCCCCACACTCATGACAGACAGGTGTTGGCTCCCTCCGGGCAATCTTGTACAAATACTGCCCGAAACAACCGTGTCCGCTGAGTACCTGTGTCAGCCGATAGGTGAGAACACCGTGCCGCCTGCTGATCCATTGAGCGAGGTGGGGACGAACTGCCTCCACGGTCACTCGACCAGCCGGGGGGAACTCCAGATCATCCTCCCAACGTCGGATCAAGGCTCTCTGGGCCTGGGCCCGAATCCCACCTGCCACCATCCCAGGGAGGAATTCCCCTCTCGCTCTTAGGCTCGCTCGGAAGAGGTATACCTCGGCTAGCACTTCCGCTTGGAGCTCCCAGGGAGGATCACCCGCCAAAAGTGTTGCCGCCACCCAGGACACCGTACGGTAGCCCCGTATCGCTCTCGCCGCTAGGACCCTCTGCGTTCTGCGCAGCAGGGCTCTGTTCGACGCGGTGAGAGCCTCCACTCACACGGGAGCTCCGTATAACGCCATGCTCCTTATGACACCGGCATAGAGGCGCCGGCACGGCGAGCTCGGGCCGCCGACATTCGGCAGCAACCTCCTCAACGCAGCGGCGGCGTTAATAAGCCTAGAAGTGAGAGCGGTGAAGTGCGCCTCGAACTTCCACCTTCCGTCCAGGATGAGGCCCAGGTACTTTATCTGGGCCTTTACCTCCACCACCGCATCCTGGACTACAACGCGCGCACCTCGCGGGGGGCCCTTCCTTGGACCGTGGAAGAGTATGGCCTCTGTTTTAGATAAGGAGACCCTCAAGCCCAGCCTTCCAATTCGATCCACCACAAACGAAGTCCCTATTTCCGCCAGGCGAACCGCCTCCTGATAGGTCCTACCCCTCGCCGCCACCAAGGTATCATCTGCATAGCAGATGACCCTCATGCCGGCAAGAAGCGGGGCCCTCAGGCGGCTTGTGTAGGACTATGCTAATAGACGGAAACTAATAATGTTGGGTTATGGATTGGGGTGATAGCGGATTCGGTAACTATTGCTATGGATGGCTACCCGGCAATGTTTTTATACAATAAAATGTTTGTTTATTATTATACTTTCCTGCGTTAATTTTCCGTTAGATGTTCTCTTTGCAGTGTATCAATTGAGTTTTCTTCAAGAAAAATAGTTATACAAATAGACTTAAAAAGCATTTTAATACAAAAGGCAATATTCAAATTGGCCTACGAACAGAATAACGTGTCATGATAACGAGAATTACTCATTTATTTTTAAGCTTCAGTATCATTTTTTTCTTTCCAGACTCTATATTTATATCTAAGATATCACCATTGTTGCCAAAACTATAATAACACCCCCCATTGTACTCATGGCATGCACGCACTCAGTGTGTTTTGCGCATTAACGAGATTTCAAATATAGAAAATCGTGTTACAAAAGTTTATTTGAACTATTTAAATGGAGTCTGATTTAGGAGAAATTATAATTTGAATTGGTAGAAAAAGTTTTATTTATTTTAATAGATAGGTAGGATCTCTGATATATTTTTTGAGTTCAATATTTTATTTATATTATAACGGAGCGAGGCGAGGGCGCGTCACAAGTGTTATCTGGTGTCAAGTTTATAATTTTGAAGGTTATCCAAATAAAGTGCAACGAATGAAATTGAATATTTGATCGCTGAGGAGTATAGTGTTGCCAGTATACTTTTGCACACGGTCTGGTGAATATATTTTAACCTTGCATTAATAGAGTCAACACTCATTTATCGATCTTACATTGGCACAGCACTACCGCACAATGATAATAGAAAGAAAGAAAAATATAAATACACCTATATCCATAAATACTTGCCTCCACTGCTCGACCTTCTTACCTTAGGTACTTTCCCTCCAGGGCCCATTAATTTTATGTATGGTATGGGCTTTATACAGGATGGATACCTGTATATGGCTCCTGTATATAGCCCATACCTTATATAGTTGACCTATATGAGGTAATAAAATGAAAGACTCACGTGATTAAGACTCAAGATGGACCAAGTAATACATTTTATTATATGTGCACTTCTCTATGACAGACAATGTTCACTCTATGAAATTACTCGTCAGACTGTCACTGATCTATCAGTTAATAGGGATAGTTTAAAATAAAACTATCAACAGTTACAAACAAAATTAGTGATCTAACTTTGTCAAGAGGTTAATTGCTAGAGTATAGACATTCAGAAACACTTATGTTTATTTATAAAGATCATACATAGATATAGTCAGCTAAAATATGCTGGTTCAAATAGAAAAGTTGTATCACTTTAATATTAGTCGTCTTTGACTACAGTGCTGTCTGATTAGTGGAATGAAATGAGCTTTGACCTTTATTTGTCTATTTTGAAACGTAAAATTCGATACTTCTAAGATAAAAATGTATCGGATTATAATAATATTTCTCGTCTTAAGTTAAAGGTTGTATGATCAACATATGCGTATGGTCAAGGTGAGGTGAGAGAGCTCCAAAATGTAAAAGAAGATCAAATTCTCATTTTAATACTTCGCTATCGTCGTTAGAGAGTACCTTTACGTCGCATTAAATTTTAAATAATATTAATAATAAACGAGTAACGTGGGATAATACTATAGTATTCATATTTTTAGAAAGTAGATTGTTATTATATCTATCTAAATATTTTATTTATTATTTAACTAAATATAAATATAAAAATTATTACACTATGTGTTTGTGTGTACTGTACCTGGTTAGATTTAACAAGAAAGCATTAATTTTTAATATAAAATAATGAGCCCTTCAATCAATATTTTTAATATTATCCCGAATTTTTCCGGGATAAAAAGTATCTATGCATTAGTTCAGGTCATAAAGTATAAATGTGCCAAATTTCATCGAAATTCTTTCATTCCTTTTTGTGTGTTTGAATAAAAACCATCCAAACATACAAACTTTCACATTTATAATATTAATAAGATTTGTTCCTATTCTAAAACTAATAGTGCAATTGTTAGAAAGAGATGAATAATGACTAATATTCGTTTAGATAATTATAAAGTCCATGTTACTGTTTTGTAGAGAAATACTAAGTTGAAACAATCATTTTATTAAGCTAGAAAAAAGCTTTATCATATCATTTCTTATGACTTAAAATTATTTAGTAGTTATTTTTTGTATTATATAAGTTCTACGTTTCTATTCTCAACTATAAGATAAGATTTTCCTCAAAGTAAAAGGTTTTAAAGCATCAACCCTCAAGGGATTTAAAGTAAAAGCTGAGCTTCCCGATCCATCGTGTTCCTTCACTTTCCTTTCGTCTTGTGTCTTGAAACTCTGATAACGAAGCTTATGAGCTTTACAACTTGAAACTCTTCATAATATTTTACTACCATATTGTTTTTATATTATAAGTTGATCTTAAAAACTTTCTGCTGTAGAAAGATTTTTCTATTCGATAGTTTTAATCCAGCTTAATGTTCGATCAGTAAAATTCATTGCCGTAGAAAACTCCTTCTTATTTTGATAAGCATTGCTTTGACGCCATTTAATGACTCGGAGATACGCAAAAGTTGTTGGTACAGTTTTAATAGATACACATAATTATAAATCAAACAAATCCTGATTCTTTTCTATGTGTAAAATCAGAATTTATGCATTCAGACTCAAATAAACAAATCCACAAAGCTTTTTGTACTGTCGCTGTCTGTACGCTTAGATCATTTAAACTGCTTTATGCATTGGAATGCAGTTTTCACCAATAGAAGAGTGATTTAAGAGGAAGATTATCAAATATTATACATGTATATTATAGTAGAGGAACCGTGTAAAATCGGGGCGAGTAGCTAGTTCCACGTCGTGCAGGATAGATAAAACCTATTTGTCATATTCAAATAAGAGAAATATTATTTAATATTACAATATACGAGACACAAGTGAAGCACGAAGCGAATATATTGATAAAATAATAGAATATTTATATTGAGATGAGTATGGTATTATTTTCGATCGGAAAACATATTTGTTCAGATAATATTGTTTGGATTACGTCAAGAAATGTTTTACATGAAACATACAGCTCTTGACGTATCTTGTTACTTCAATATATGATAGTAAGTATAGAAGGAGGAATTTGTTCACTAAAATTGGCTGTTTATC
This sequence comes from Limenitis camilla, assembly GCA_905147385.1. Classification (NCBI taxonomy): domain Eukaryota; kingdom Metazoa; phylum Arthropoda; class Insecta; order Lepidoptera; family Nymphalidae; genus Limenitis; species Limenitis camilla. The sequence goes on from LR990235.1 coordinate 232,214, forward strand.
TTCTTTCTTCTTATTTATATATAAGGTTGGTTAACTAATTCATTTAAACAGTAATAACTGCTGAAACTAGAAACATGAAGACAGTAGTTTATATTTTGTTATGTAGAGACTCATAAATAAGCAATTTTTGTGGGATGATTGTATTGATTTTGTTTCATGAAACCAAATTTCAAAAAAAAATCAATGTGCCATTATAATAAACGTTACAGAGTTTGTTAAAACTAAATACAATGTAGTTATTTTTGACTGAACTAAACCGGTCCCGACCACCTTGTGACGTCACATTATATAGAAGTGTACTGTCACTCCAGTTTTCGTTTTTTTTTTATAATAGATAAGGTGCAAACGAGCAGATGGTCCACCTGATGGTAAGTGGCAACCATCGCCCATGGACATCGGCAAAACAAGAAACACTCTCTCGTTTTGTCGATGCGTTGCATCCCCGAAGAAAGAGTGGGAAGGGGGAATGAAGAAAAAAAAATGATGCTTATTCAGCGGACTATGCAAGAGCCCAGAGTCCACTAGACCCACAGCATTAATGGGATGGGAGAGGGAGGGGGTAAGTGTGGCCCACAAGCGGCTCAACCGGAATGCGTCTATGACACTTGGCGATCGGATTCGCAAGCCAGTCGGGGAACAGATCCCCTACCAAGGGGGGTGCTGGGTTACTCGTCTCTTACGAGATGCTCTCCCTGCCGCAGAGAGGAATTGTATTCTAACCCGTCCCCTCACGGGTAAAATGGTTTCGTCATCGAAATACTCAAAATGAAATACACATTCAAATAACTTCATTTCTTCCACATTACGTCGTTACAACTTCAAAAAGTAGTGAGAGATCTCCAAAATAATTAGTATTGATTTTATACAGTGTATAGGTTATATAGTAATATGTTCATATTTTTAAACAGGCGAGTAATCTAGCAAGTGTTTATCAATATTTGTGAGTGGCAACGTCTAGAAAGTGGTAAAGTCAATATTTTTAAGGCAATAAGCACAGGAGCAGTTGTGTAATGTCTCCATCAAATATGATCCTAAAACAGAAGTATGATTTTATTAGTGAACGCGTGAAAGAATCGCTTCGAGTATGTTTTCCTCCTTTCATATTCGTAGTTGTTGCTTTGAATGATTATTTTTATTATTTATATTAAGAATGTTCGGTTATACTTAGAATTCTCAACAGAAGAATAATCACAATACTATATAATTTTATAATTTTTGTGATCTTTACAGGAAAAATAGGTTCAGAGGAATCTAAACTAGGATATTGAGTCTTCGAGTCAGTGACATGGTCGTGGTAAACTACTACAAAAATATAAAATATAAATGAAGAATCAAGTAACACCGAATAGTACCTTTGTTCCGATAGATTCGAATCAGTTGTCAAAGGGATCTCTCCTGGTGACTATAATGGTTTCCATTACTAAGGTTTGGAGTGAGTGTGTAATATCGATTCCTCGGTGTTGCTTTGTAAGTGCATATTGTTTTGTTTCGTGCGTGTTACTGTGCGGTATCAGTCCCATGTAGATAACCTAATTTTTTTAAATACAAATTATTTGCGACAGTATATGCCCGAATTAATCACACTTTTCCGTATTGCAAAATATTGTGAATAAATTACATGCAAATCCTATATAACGATTAAACAATTATTACGCGTAATTAGAAACGCATTATTGCAACACTGTAATAAACTTAATATTATAAATTTAATCTCTAAAGCCTATTTTTATAAATTATGTTATGTTACGTGCAAAAGTTTACAATTAATTATCTGCTTTTGTAGATAATGGAGAAAGAGAAGAAAACAAATCCATGTTATATTTCTGCTTATAAGAAAAAATGTTGTTTCTTCAGCTATCGCTAGTGTTAATCCAGTGTGTGGGTATACTGATTTCCATATATGTGTGGGTATTTCGCATATTAGTCTACCGAGCTGCTGTTTTATCTCGTTGTAATCGAAGTCTTATTCTCAAGGAGTGTGTTCTTGAGACTCATATACTGTAGCAATGAAACTGAAAAAAAATATAAATTGAATTATAGGGGGGTGGGTACAAAGGGGTAATGCTGCCAGCGTTTTGGACCCTCTCTCTTTGCAGTGGGATTGAGGATTTGATGTTAAATCATTGACTTTAATCATTTTACATTATTTAATATTTGCCTTACGTAATTAGTAAATCAATATTTTATGCGATTTATAATAAATTAATCATAATTACTATTATAATGGTATTTTGTATGATAATAATAAATAGTGAGTTGTACAGACGACCACACCTCAGCACACTGACACACATACACAGTTTCCGTCATTTATATGTTACATCACGTGTAAACAGTCAACACTGCATATGCATGTACAATGAACTTTTATTTGATCTATGATGTTGAGCTAACAGTATCTCCTGTGTACACTATGACTTAATACTTTAGCGCCACCTGGCCGCCAGGTACAGACCAGGCTAAGGTACGCAGAAAATGTTTCCAGTAAATGGGGCCTAATACAGTGATTTAAGACCAACGTGTCTTATTCGTCACTAGGATATATTGTATGATTTATAAATTAATTAATCTAATTTTATTAAACATTAATTTTCATTAAGGCGGCCATTGATGTGCTGTTTCCGTGATAGATGGCGTTGCTATTTATTTTCAAGTAAAAATATATAAGAAATGTTCAGATGGTCCTATCCTTAATTTAAAATCATTGCTATGACGTTTAACTATATAGATTACTAGCGGCCCATCCCGGCTTCGCGCGGGTGGAATATTATTTTAAAAAATATATTGGCCCTCCCGCATTTCGGTGCCCCCTCTCTTGCCGCTTTACTCGCTGCGCTGCGGCGCTATACTGGCCCGTCGCGTCGCGTCGTCGTGTATTTTTTGTTTATATTGATATTTTTAATTTCGTAATATCTTTTGAATGGAAAATCCGATTTTAATAATTCAAAAAGTAATTTACAGGTATTGAAATAGTCTTGAATACGAAATAATTTATTTGGATAAGGATTAATACAAAGGTATGGAAAACATGGTCTGATTTTGATTGGCATTTTTATCAACTTTTAAAATGTAAAAAAGTAGTTATAGTGACGTAACTATAATAGTTGGTCATATGGTCTCGCGGACTTTTTTGTAGATATTGATACGTTCTATAATATTGTAAAACATTTTTTTGTTCTATCATCAACACTTTTTGCAGCGCATGCGATGAAAGATATTTTATGGCTAATTTTTTGGCACCTTGGGTTGGTTTTCGTGAGATTTCCTAAGGATCTCTAATTTTTTCTTGTAATAAATATAGCCTATGTTACTCAGAGATAATGTAGCTTTCTAATGGTGAAAGAATTTTTGAAATCGGTCCAGTGGTTTTTATGTTTATTCGTTACATACAAAAATACAAAAATACAAATCTTACTTCTTTATAATATTAGTATAGATATCATTCGGGAGTAGTGTAAGTTTATATCATTGAATAAATATCAAAATTAATAAGTAGTTTCAGAAATAATAAAACAAACTTACAACGAACATTTATTATATATTGCTATAGACATTAAAAAAAACAATTAGATCTAAAGTGTATGACATAATATCAGACATAACTGGCAGACGATATTAAACAATTTAGGTGTACAAAGAGACGGATAATCTTCGGTATTACTCATTACTTTCTAAAATGAATGTGCGAGAATGTCGAAAATATCATTAACACTTATTGCGTTTCAGGAAGCTTCAATCGTAATTCACCTAATGGATGTTTTTTCCACTACACTGTACAGACAGCGCAGTCTCAATATACCTTATATTGTCAGTTGCGGACGTTAATATGAATTATTATTTATTAACTCATGAAAATAATTTAAGTGAGAATGACGATCGTTCAAGGTCTAAAAGCTGACGAAAGTAGGTCTGTCTATATGTAGATCTTTGAGCCGTTTCATGTGAAAGAGTTTGGCGAGAATGATATCTTGAAATATTTGTAAAAGTTCAGGGAAGGTTCAGAAGTAAAAGTTCAGAAACCGTTAAACGATTTTGATTAAAATTTTCTCTCCCTCGAAACTCAGAGAAGCAAAAACGAGTCAGCTAGTATTATAATATGTAGTAGCTAACAACATCCTACTGATATTATAAACGCGAAAGTTTGTAAGAATGTGTTTCACGCAAAAACGACGGGGTGGATTTTGATGATACTTTATAATAATATAGCTTATACATCAGAATAGAGTATAAATTAAAATGATATAGCGTGTATTATTCAAAATACAGGGGGTGAAACCGCAGGGCGCAGCTAGTAGTAGGTAAAAACTTTATGTAAGGTCTTTTATTGCCAGAGAAGCAATTATTTTATAACTAAAGCTCCATTCAATTTCATTGTCATCCCGAAAACCTTTTTTTCTTCTTTTTCTGTTTTATATAACACAGTACCTTTTGAATGACTCAATTTTCATCTGCTTATATCATGTTGTCGCATCAAGAAATATGTAGACCGAAAAATGATGAGTAATATGTTTTGCAAAGGTCAATTAGTATTCTGGTCACAATCGCCTTGTCCTTCTTCTACCATCTACTAGGAGTCACGAGCCACCGGCTGCTTGTATACTCTGTGGATGTTAATAACATGTGGGTGTTCACTTGATAGTGTTATTCTGTGCTACATATCAAAGATCAAAGAGATCCGACCTCGACCCACTTGTACAAGGTCGAGCTTGGGAGCCCCGTAAGAGACCATTGTTACTCTCTCAAATACACTGTAAAAATAAAACAATTCTGTCCGTAGGTACAAATTAATCAAAAATAATATGGACTTCTGGTCTTCATACAATTATGACGTATAAAATTGTCCGATTCCCTCGTCTATATAAACGTTTTTGGAGCAATCTAATGCCTAAATGTATTGAAAAGAATATAAAAACAGCAGTGATGGCCCAGTGATTGAGACTTCAAGTCTTACTCGGGAGGTCCGAGTTCGATCCTGGGCAAACACCTCTGACTCTGAGTTATGTGTTAAATATCACTTGCTTTAACGGTGAAGGAACCGTTAACGTGGTCGACTATGGCCTAATCATTCTGAGGAGGAGATCCGACTCAGCAGTGGGCCATTGAAGGGTCGTGATGATGATGATAAAAAAATATATTTTTTAAATTATTTTATCTATTAAGTGTCTCGTTGTTATTCCGTTTATATTGAAAGCAAGAATCTATTATCTAAAATAGTTTAATTCACAACGACTTACACGGCTCGCCTATTATTTTCACAGTTAGTAGGCGAACGAACGGCGAGAATTTGTGGATTGAACTATCTATACAACATAATATTTTCCGATTTTATTGGAGATTAAACTATTCAGCTGATGTCGCTTGAACAAAATGGATGGAAATAGAATAGGGGATGACAGTTTGTATGAAGTCTCAATAAACATACAACAGCTGCATGTTACACTATTTATTTATTTATTTATTTATAACTTTATTGTACACCACATAAAAAAATAAAAAAAATAACACAGTAAAATAAAAAAATTACGAATCTAACATGAGCTATGTATACTGTAAATAAATGTTATATATGTCGCAGTCATCTGGTTGAATCTGCTATTTGATTGAGTGACTAGCGCGTTCGTTGAATGACAACATTCAATTGAGTGCCTAAAGGACAACTCGTCAAGTTGTTTAATGTAACGTTTAACATCTTGACTGAACATCATTTAGCATAGTCGTTGAATGGGATATTGACAAAAATGAGGACATGACATGACACACCTTATTATGATTTTATATTGTATTTTAAGTCTTACGATAGATAATACCGATATTTTATTCTTTAAAAGTAGGCGGCGTAATAATAGGTAAATCCATGCTGTCACACTATTTTATTACGAATTACGCACTTTAAAGTAAATTTAATCGCGCAGTGGGAAAAAATGAACTTAATTTCAATCACCTGACTGATTTTACTTCCGCTCTGTTCAAAGGGCTATGTTACAATCCGTTAACTAGTTGGACGTTGAGTGACGCTTGTTCAATCAACGTTCGTCCTAGTCACTCCATTGAATGTTGTCATTCAATGAACACGCTAGTCATTCAATCAAATAGCAGATTCAACCAAATAACTGCGACATATACAAGACTCGTCGACCCGGCCCGGCCTCGCCCGGTGCAATTTACCTCTACTCGTGAATTTAGGTTTTGATTTCACATTGTATTTGTGTAGGAGTATTTAAGATAAACATTTCCATCATACATTATATACGTGACACGTGAAGCTCTAACGCACACACACACACACAGCAGCGCACGACACTACACACACACTACACAAGCGAGCCTACTTATACTTATGTTTTGGGCAATTCATACTATATAATTGTATAAATTATAGCCTATGTGTTATTCTGATGTGTAAGCTATATTATTGAAAGTTTCATTAAAATCCATTCAGAAGTAATTGCGTGAAATAGTAACAAATTTCCATACATACATACAAACTTTCGTGTTTATAATATAGGTAGGGATATAAACATTTTAGTGCAGTCTAGGGACATCATTTCATTATCGTATATAACAAAAGTATATTATGAGAAGAAATAGGTATGAAGTCGTTTGTAGGAATCGTCCTTAAGGGACTGCGCGCTCTTGAGTGGAACATAATGTGTGAACATCATGCTGTGATTCAAATAATAGTGTAAAAATAGGTTTAAAAGAAACATGCTATATCATCTTTTATACTAGTCTTTTACACTTAAATTATTTTAAAGTTGGATAACGAGGTCAGGAAATGGTTGATAGATATTCAACGTCGTAAGCTCTAGGCACTGTTCGGCTTCCTGTCGAGAAATTCTAGAATACATGTTTATACGTGGTTTACCGGAATGGGCATGATACTCTTACAATAGAATCAGAGAGTCCCCAACTACACGTAATCTATGCTTCTGTATAATACTATTGTTAGCTCTAGAACTATTAACACAGATATTTCGTAAGAAAAACACCAGCACTTTCACACATAACCACTTTAATAACACTTATTACATCCAAAATCAAAGAAATACTCCACTCTGTCACCTTGCATCATCTTTTTATATCCTACCTTAGCCTAAAAAAATAACGGAAACAGTATCAATGCTGACAATTCATCACTAATATGATCTAACTCATAGACAATTAATTTCCTGTAAGGTAAACAATTTATCATATACCATAGATAATATTCAAGCATTGTACGGACATATAACAACCATTTATATAAATTTAAAACGGATGCTAACACAGATTACTAATAAAGAGGTATTTCTCTACTTTATATGTTAAGCGCAGAACATACCGAGTGCGTGTGCATTTAAATTATAACATATAACAACAATTTAGATAAAATTAAAACGGATGCTAACACTATAAAGATGTAAAGTTTGTGAGATTGTAGAGGATCTACTAAACCGATTTTGAAAATTCTTTTACCAATAGAAAGCCACATTATTTGTGAATGTCATAGGCTATATAACCCAACAAATATAAACATCAACAACAAGAAAAAGACAATTTCGTGGTAGTCGGATTTGCTGTTGTCAGCCGGAGAACAAACGAGATATATAATTGAGTTCTAGAGCAGATAATGTCTACAAATAAGTCAGCGACAGCATATGCCTAACTAGCTTTTACCCGCAACATCGTTTGCGATATTGAGGTATGTAAGTTATATTAGAATACAATATATGGACTTCTGTAGACATATTTAATAATTTTATGAGGTAGTCATACTAACTTTGATCCCCCTTCTACTCCCCTTAGGGATGATTTTCGAAAAAATATTTTACACGTATTTCATGATTTTCAATGAAAAACCTTTATACGGAATTTTCATTCAAATAACTTCAAAAACGACAAAGTTCAAACTAATTTTGCACCCTCTTTTATCTCCTTAGGGGGTGAATGTTTTTAAATTCTCTTTCTTAGTGCTCCCCTACGTTATAAAAGGAACCCCTGTGTAGTTTAGGCCCTGCGGTGATATGTCAGTCAGTCAGTCAGCTTCTCCTTTTATATATATATAAAAGTAGTATATATATATAGATAAACAAGTGTGTGTGATTGAGTGAGTGAACGATTTGAATACACCTTAGCAAAGCGAGGGCGGGTTGGGTAGTATGTAATGATTTTTGAAAGTCGATGGAGGTTTCATATTTAAAAGTGGTGTGGTGAAAAAATTAGTCAAAGATTAGTGCAGATTTCTTAGCTCTTACATTACGTGTATAAAGTATATTTAAGAAGGTTGCAAAAGTAATTTGGAGATCCATCAGATCCCTAATGGTTATGTGTAACGTGTAATGTGTGTAACAGTCGTCAGCTCGTGACTGTAATGGGTGACTTTAATTTTACTATTATACTGAGGTGTCCTTAATACCTTCTACTTAGCTTGTCTTGGCTTACTATTCTGTTTGTTACTTCTACTCTATAAGGTTTTTATAAATTATATATTACACGGTTTACTGAAGCAGATTATAGTGTTACGATATGATTATAGATATTTTATTGTAAATCTCTATCTACCCGTGAGGGGACGGGTTAGAATACAATTCCCTTCTGCCGCTGGGAGAGCATCTCGTAAGAGCCAAGTAACCCAGCACCCCCTTGGTGGTAGGGGATCTGTTCCCCGACTGGCTTGCGACCAGCATGCGAATCCGACCGCCAAGTGTCTCAGACGCGTTCCGGCCGAGCCGCATATGGGCCAGATCTACCCCTACCTCTTCCATCCCATTACTACTGCTGTTCCAATGAACACCGGGTTCTTGCTCGGGTCCATTGAAACCGCAGCAGTCTTCACTTCGCTCCCCCTCCTCATTCTATCACCGGACGACAACGCATCTACAAAACAACAAAGATACTTTCTAATTTTGCCGTCCATGTCCATGGGCAACGGTGGCTACTTTCCATCAGGTGGACCGTCTGCTCGGTTGTCCCTTATCTATCATAAATAAAAAATCAGAAGTCGGTTAGAGCACAAGTCTTTATAATTTAATTGTCCCGTAAACAATTCGCCATATTAAATATAGGACCTTAAATGATCTGGTTTGGAGTAAGGACTTCCAAAAATGAAATCCACAATTGTGGAAACCTGTTTACATATTACAGACCGACAAAATCTTGTTTCAACTCCAATCTCGTTACGGTTGGACGTTCAATTAGAAGGCTTTTTGAAAACGGGAGAGAGAAGTATTTAAAAATTGAAATCTATAAAATAAGCAAATTTCAAAACTCTTAGAATTTTTCTCTAGCATAATTACCAAATCATTTTACTTAAAACAGAATTTTATATTGATACAATAGGTTAATTATATAAACTTACAGACTACGGAAAAGATGTCTGTTTATATTATAAAATGACTTGCAGTAACTTGTTTTATGTATACTTATTATATTATCAGATCGTTCTGTACTTTAACACAAAGTACTCGTTACTTTCCCTTTACATTTTTTATCAGCAAATTTCCATAATGAAAATATTCATAATTGCTTAATTAAATGATTTATAGAAAAATATGTTTCTATTCTAATATTAATATGTGAATATATTATCTGTTATTGTTGCAGGGGACAAATGACAGCAGTAAAATGGCTCCTTTTTAGCCTTTCATAAATACCTTTTATCTTGACATGAATCCTAACAATATTTAGTTACAAATTGGAAAACCATTACAAACCTTTGTTATTAAGAAAGCTTTGTTCCAATTGAGCAAACTATGAAGTTAAGTATGTCAAGAATTTTATTGGTTAATATAGTAGTCGAGAAATTGCAAAGCCATGGCAAACAGTTTTGTGATATTTAAACAAATATATAGACATAACATTACCCATTGGCCATCAACTTTACTCTAAGTTATATAACATCATTGTTATTGTTGATTAGTTAGAAAGTTTTATGGGAAGCTCTAGTCATGGTGACCAGTAGCCCTTGGCCCTAAAACGTATCCGAAATATTTCCACAAACCAATCTACACGTAATATGGAATTGTGTTTCTATTCAAGAAGCATACAATCCGCCATTAACGCGTACGTTTGTAAGTTTTATGGTATAAACTACTACATAGTAAACATTTGGTAATTCTCATCGAATTTAGTATTCTTTGTGTAACATTATTTTTCTTAGGTCAGGTACACATCACAGTTTGTGTCATCACCCAAAATCAATATATGGAGATGAGTAATCAACAAAATTAACTATTGGCTAAAATCTACGTATTTTTCTCATAAGATATTTTTTCTATTACCATACACTTTTTAAACAGTAGCGGTTAATTTTTTTTCTTTTGTATTTTGCGAAGGATTCTAATAATCTGCGAACTCTCTAGCCACGATTAAGCCAACGTTTCTACATATGTGTGTGGATGGATCATTAAATAATGAAGTTATGGCCTAATAGTGCATTATACGATTTATACCATGATAGGTATATTTTAGAATGGCAAAACTTGATCCTTCAATTCAACAGAATATTTAAAAAAAATAGTAACAATTTATTTTTAAATTTAAAATATTTTTTTATAAGTATGAATGATTATAAAGCGTTCTTAAGTGTTATAAACTTCTCTAAAATGTTCTAAAGTGGGATCAATTGGGTTATCTTTTAGAGAAGATTTCCACTTTATATAAACAACAGCTCAATAACATTATAAAGCGCCGAATGTCTTAGTGTCGCTACATAGTTTTTAAAAGAAATGAAAAGCAATAAATAGTGAGTGAGTGTGTCGTAACCTTGATATATAGTATTAGGAAACGTTAGAATGGGCTGTATCCGTCGTTTATGACGTTATTTTACGTGAGTTTAGTCAAAGCGACGCTCAAGGACTTAGATACTCTTAAAATATAAATCTTTATATATATGTCGGAGGTGTGAGTTAGGTTTAGGTTAGCCTTAAGTTAGGTTTATGTTAGTCTAATCTTAGGCTTAAACAGTGAAACTAAGCAGTGGAGGTTGGAGGTGAGTGTCTCGGATTAAATAAAGGATATGCTTAAGCCTACACCTTGGTCACAAGTCCAAGGCACTGCTTGGGTTCCTGTCATAATAGTTCTAGTCAGAATATTAAGAGATCGTAATGTTTAGTTATATCCTGACCATATTGCGTATACCAGTATCATCCAGTCGATCTGTCAGTTATATATTGTTATCAACATTATATTCCATCATCAAACTACACACTATATTGTGGGTCATAAAGACGTTGAAAGAATATTATTTTTAACATTTCAAATCCTAACATGGCGCTATCTATTGAAGACTTTCTAAACTACATAACAAAAGAAGTTTATTTGTTGTGTTGATAATTTGATTTACACCGCCATCTATTGGAAACTTATGGATTTTTTTTAATTTGCAATTTATATATATAAAAGGAGAAGCTGACTGACTGACTGACATATCAACGCAGGGCCTAATCTATAAGGGTTAGAAGCTTGAAATTTTGCACAGAGGTTCTTTTTATAACGTAGAGGGGCACTAAGAAAGGATTTTTTAAAATTCACCCCCTAAGGGGGTAAAACGTTGTTGCAAAGTTAGTATGAAACTTTGCCGTTTTTGAAGTTAATCAAATGAAGTTTTTCATCATGAAACAGGGGTAAAATATTTTTTCGAAAAAATCCCTTAAGGAGCTAAAAAGGGGTGCAATGTTAGTATGATTACATCATGAAATATAACTACCCTAATATCGCAAACGAAGTTGCAGGTAAAAGCTAGTAAATAATATAAGGATTGTTATAAAAACTACTTTATCGCTATTGAATCAAATTACACATAGAGTACAAAATTTTATAGTTTTTTTATGATAGTTACCTCCCCCCATCCCCGGGTAAAAAGTTTGAATAGTTTATATATATAGGAAAGAATTCAAAAAATTCTTGAATACTCAACGGATACAAATGGTTTTCACGGCAGTAAATACCCCATTCTCAAATGGTCTTAATGAGAGGCTTAATCAGACTTTACTTAATAAAATTAGATGTAGGATAAATGAAAAAACAAAAAAGAAAGCCTGGGCAACAATAGCTCAAGAGTGTGTTGCTAAATACAATGATACAGTTCACTCAGTTACTGGCTTTACACCAAGCTATCTTCTATACGGTAAAGATGTTACTATATTACCAGATGAATTAAAGCAAGGAAAATCAAGCAGCGACTGGATCAGTGATAGAAAAACGGCTTTTCGGAATACGATAAAATCACACAACTACAACAAAAAATTATTTGACAGAAATCGGAAAAATTATGAACTTAATGTTGGAGATATGGTATACGTAGAAAATGGAAATAAATTAAACAGAAAGAAATTAGATGAACTCAGGATTGGACCATACAAAATTATTGAAAAAATTTCAAACTCTATATACAAGATTGATACAGGTCACAAAAAAGCCCAATCAAATCTTTTCCACATCACAAAACTTATTCCTATTCCTACACAATAAGAAGAAACTGAACAAAATGGATTTAAGCGAAAATTTACTTCGAAATTTTCTACCCAAAGGGGGGAGATGTAAAGAAATATATTTCTTTCAATAATATATAAACTGTTTGAGGTTTTATAATAATAGTTTAACCTTCATGCTCACCGTTATTATTCGAATGTCATATTTAATATTTTGTTTATTTGAAAAATCGTAAGAGGAAAAACGAAATGTTTTAAAATCTTTAAATATTATACTAAAAAGTAAATAATCTAAAAGAGGGCGAACAATAAACTTTAAATGTCGTTTCTCCTTTTACAGGTGAGCATAATACTTATAATTTATATTTGGATAATATTTTGTAAATACATCATTAATGTAAATAAATCTCCTTTTACAGAGAGCAACACATTTTTATTTTCGCCTGATTAGAGAATAATCTTATATATAGATTAGGAGAGACGTCTGTCCGTAACGCATTGTGCCTCCATCTAATTATACAGTCACTTGCAGTGATGTAATGTTAACATTGCACATAACTGTGTTTTATACAATTGTAAATTATTATTATTATATTCTCTATATGATGTTAAGTGCTCGCCATCATCTCTTGACTGCAGTTATAAAACTCTTATCAGCTTCCGAAACTAATGCAATACAGAAGAAGTAGTAGTGGCTTTAATTTTCTAAGATTAGTATGATCATCATCATTAAACATACTATAATGATTTATTGAAATTTATGATAAAATCATAATAATTAAAAATATTAGGTAAAATTTCTATCTAGTAATAAGTTTCTGCTAAGTCGATACCTGAAAGTTGTTGAATAAGATTAAGCATATAAGTCTATCAGCTTTTCCACTAAAGACAAAAGAGGATTTTTTTAAAATAGCTATAAATTACATTTCTCATTCATACCAATTAAATTAAAAATTTAAATGACCCCGAATGAAACTGTAATTTAATACAGTCACCAAGTATCGATATCCACAGAACATCGATTAAGAAGAATCGATATTAACTTGTAGTAAGTCGAATTTTTGGATTGTTGATAGCAAAATATAAAATCAGCACAAATATTCATAAAATGCCAAAAAAATATATGATACGACAAAGTTATAGGTACTGTTACTTGATTGAGAAAGGTATCGAGAAATATCGTTTCATGTGTACTCAGTGTGAGCATTGTGAGTGCGTTGCCATGGTTACAAGATTGTTATAATTGTCAAAATATCAATATTGTGAGGCAGCTCTCAAGTTAGCAATGAGCTGATAGTCTTCAAACGGGTGACCAGATATTTACAATACATAGCTAACAACCATCTCGATTTGATTACCTTTCAAACAAATAAAACTTCATCAGAATCGGTCCATTATCTTGAGGGGTATAATACCACAGACAGACATATAATTACACACGATAAACTTATCAAAATTTTTAACACCCCGTCATTGTAGCGCCGGGCTTAAAAAATTAATAAAATGATGGAAGATATATATGGAGAAAAGTACAATTTTAGTGTGAAAGGGTCCATAGTAGTTTATTACGTGTGTATAAGCATCTGTCTGTTTACAATTATAAGTGAAGTAATTATGTTAATATGTAATTGTGGGCAATGTTATATAATATCAGTATCGTGAAACTCGTAATGTATAACTCTGAATTGCTCTTCAAATGTGCAAATGTGACCGATAACATCTTGTTTTTAATTGTTTTAATTACTGTTACTTATACATGTACATGTGTATTATAAATCTTAGAAAGTGTACCTAAAACCTACAGTAAAGAGGGGTTAAAAAATCATAATCATCATCTGTCTGTGTAATTACAACAATTGAGAATTTATTAAGTAAATAATTTTTTCATAGTTGGAAATATCGATAGGATACATATATAATAAAAGTATTCTTTATTATAACTATACTACAAAGATTATTTAAACAAATATATATATATTTATTTAATAATAGGAAAACAAAATAGCCACTAATACAGATAGATAAACACTAAAAACTAAACAGATAAGCCAAAACAATTTTCACCTACACGTCAATACACAGTGTAACTTCACTTATGCAAAAGAAACAATATTATAATAACTAGTTAAGTTAGACTATCAAGTTAAGTATATAATTATAGAACCTGTGACTGAGACCCATAGGTTCAAAGGAGAAAACGCACTTCATACTGCCGCACAATACTTTCTAATTTTATAACATTTAGGATGTGGTAAGTCCGAATTCTTTAAATGATATAATCCGCCATCTTTATTGTCTTTATGTAAGGTAATATAAATTGTTTTGGTGACGCTGACAACAAACAGCTGACCCGCTGACCTACCGGAAAAGTGTTCGTTATGTGACCTCTTGGATCCATACCTTATACCAGAATATACAATAATACTTGTAACCTAAATAACACTAATAAGTATAAGTTAGAGAACTTTTAAAATTGTAGTAGAGAGAATTTTGAAATATTAAATCAGTATTTCCGAAAAAATATTCTAAATAAATCCAATACTTTCAGGAAATGCGTCCAAAAATAATTGCTTAAATCAAATTAGCATTAACATCTTTTGAAATCCGCATCAAACTAAAGAAGAATCACGTAAATCGGATCACAAATCTCAGCGTAATCGGTGTACCTACATAAAAAAAATAAAATCGAATTGAGAACCTCCTCCATTTTGAAGTCGGTTAAAAACTAATCAGAGGTTTCTAAATAGCTTACGACGAGTTTAGTTCATGATAATAATGTAGGACTTTGGAAGAATATTATTTTCGGAATTATCTTAGTGACTTGCAGTTTAAGGCACTAAAACTTTGAGATAAAGACTAAAAGCTCAAGTTCCTAGTAATTAACTTATCTAAAATCTTTTTCTATAACCAACGACTATACTGCTTCAAAAGTAGACTTAATCTCAAATTTTAAAATTTTTGATGGATACTAAAATTTCCGATAATATTAATTTATCAACTTTATTTGACAGTATTGATGATGATTTCATTAAGATCAAGTTCTTTTTGATCTTATTGACCTTTCACGTGAAGGTAGACAACACTTACTTATATAGTAATTTTGTATATAAATTCATAATTTTTTGTTGTAATTAATAAAGGTTAATATGACACTTGTCTTAAAATAATAATGTAAGTTTGTTTGTTTGTCCTTCTTTCGGTATAATTACGAAGTAAGTAGAAAACAATTCTTATTAGTTAGGGATTATAATAAAATATATAAATTCATATCAAGGATTGAAATATACAAAATGAATAAAGTATATTTATATGATAGGTACTTTTAACCAAGTAAGGTAACTACTATAATATCAAAGTGACGCATTGTTTTACTCTGTTTTTATTCCTTATTATTAGATTTACTCCGAGTGCAAGAAAGAATATATAAACCTAATAACACTTACAAGTGCATCTTCCTACAGATTCTTACAATTGATGGTTATGGTTCGGTGAGACCTTTTCTTTTTATTCTTCGGCAACACTAAAGTGAGACCGAAATTAAAGGTTCATTACTGAGTGAGACCTTTCCTTCGTCGATACTGCGCCAGAAAGTTGAGTGTCTTCTGTCCAGTCTAAGAAGTAGATTGGCAGTTTTAATGCGAATAAAGAGTGTAGCAAGTGGTAGTATATAAAGGGTAATTACAGCACATTAAGCAGAATGAGGCGGACGCGATGATGTTACCGTGACCGCTGAATCATTCATTATTTTTACGCCTCTTAGCATTTATGGTTTGCTTTTGTATGACTCTACTTTTTATATAAATCGCTTAAACTTTTAATGCTGTTTTAAAATATAGAACATATTATTATAGTAGTCTCGCTAATAGCTAAGGTACTGAGTTATAAAAATACAATCATCCTTATAGAATACAGAAATTAGGGGAAATTCTATTTCCAGCAAGGATGGGTCAGCTAGTATATTCTTTTGTAAGGTAATAACAGAGAGTACAACAAAGGAATTTGATTTTCTTTATTAGCAAAGTAAATATCCGTCTTACTATTTTACTTGTTTTATTAATTCATACTTTACTAATTTAATTTTAGGATACTCTCACACATTGATGAGTAAGAATTCTATTATTTAGGTGTATATTTTTTCACTCTACAAGTAGCTATAACGTATAAAAAAACTAATGTTTCTAGTGTATTTTTATTTTACAAAATTCTTCGAAGGCGGTGTCTTTGAGATCGCGATAAATTCCTAGGTGAATGATCTGAATATTATGTTTTTGTTCTGCAAACAAGTCTTTTTAAATTTATGTAATAAGGAAAACTAACTGACAAATAAGAACAGGCTTACACATTCGTTTTTTTATATATTTGGGGGCACAGTAGTTCAAATACCTAAAGCACAGGTTGTAACAGTTTTTCTTGAAGAAATTCACGGCATCTGTAACTTCATTGGAAATAAAACTAGAAAACTGATTATTCACTGCCTACGCACCAGGGTAGGTTACTGCGTTTAGCTTTCTATCGTAAATTCCCCATGGCACCCGTCATGTCCACCAATGATTTATTTAAAATTATTTAACAAGCTATTATACTTCTATTCTACAATCGGACTGTCATGTTATTACCATTATTTAGATATAAGTATGTCTAATTTTTATACGGTCAAAGCCATTAATCAGGCGCTTTCTGTTAACCAAAATAACTCATTTGGTTTTATTTGAGATCTCACAACTCTCACAGTCAAAAAACTTAGTTGCGAAAGTTGACTTCTTTTACAATTTATGTTTTTATTGAATTAGGTATTACAATTGTCAGATACAATCTTAAGTACCTGTAAAATATATAGTAAAAAGCTTTTTCATTACCTCATGACGATCTCCTGGATCCTGCCCAGCAGCAACTCTGTTATGTGTCATTGTTGCGTGATAGAAAAGATTAAACTATAAATAATGTATTTATAGTTTAATCTTTATTCACATCTTTATTAACAAATCAATATTTAGTAGTTTAGTATAGTGTAGTTAATAATTTGCCTTGTTACTAAATATTACTGATTTATTTATTTATTTTATTTTACTCTTTATTGCACACCACACGATACAGGAAAAAAAAGTAATAATAATCTTACAACTAAAATAGTGGCTAAACAATAGGCGGTCTTATGGCTAAATAGCCATTTCTTCCAGACAACCTTTAGATTAGGAAAATGTTACTAGAGAAGGGTATAGGGTGGTGCAACCATAAACTACATACAAATATCTAAATTCTAATACATAAACATAACTGCATATATATATATTATAGATATCATAAATACTTATAATACACTAATAAATATCAATACAAATAAACAAATTAAATATACTTAAAGTTCAGATACATACATAAATAACTTAACTGTCATCATCGATTTTCCGACAGAAGATAAAAGTCTTTAAGGGATTTCTTGAAAATGTGTAAAGACTTTGATAACCTTATGCTATGTGGTAAATTGTTCCAAAGTGTTATGGCCTGTACAGTAAACGACTTTGTAAACATTTTGGAGTTATGAGCAGGCGTTTTAAGCATAATGCTACGTGTTGGTCGTAATTTAGTAGGGGAACCAGCAAATTCAAATTTCTCCTTTAAGTAAGAAGGAGCGTTGGGGTTAATTAACACACAGTACAGAAGTGAAAGAATATGCATATCCCGGCGACAGCGTATAGGAAGCCACTTGAGCTTAGATCGAAACTGCGAAACATGGTCATATTTCCGGAGCCCGAAAATGAACCGAATTGAAATATTTTAAAGCCGCTCAAGTTTATTAAGTTGATCCTCAGTCAGGTTAATAAAACTTGCATCCGCGTAATCGAGAATAGATAATAGGAGGGAATTTTCGAGCATAGTTTTGGTAGGAATTGGTAGAAGATTTTTTAAACGACGCAGATGACTTAGCGATTCAAATGTTGTCCTGCTAATCTCCTTTATTTGCTCCGACCATGACAATGTTTGATCCAGTTGTATACCAAGATCTTTAACGGTGGAGCAATAAGGCAAATAAACACCGTTGTAATTGATTGATGGGAGGTTCGCACAATCAACCTTTGAAATTAGGCTTTTACTACCAATTACAATGGCCTGCGATTTTGCAGGATTAATACTGAGGCCGTATTGTTTGCTCCATTCATAAATTGCAACAAGATTACTGTTAATGGCAGCCACGGCTTCGTGTAAATTCTCAAGACTTGACTGGCGATAAATTTAAACATCGTCTGCATACATATGGTAGAGAGAAGATATTATATGAATGATTGAATTGATGAAAATAGAGAATAGTAAATGAGACAACACGCCACCTTGAGGTACACCAGACCGGACGTCACACCACGATGAGAATGTCTCATCAATCCGTACACGCTCGCGGCGTCCCTTCAGGTAACTATGAAACCAATCTTTCACTGATGGATATGTTAAGGGAACACAACAAGCTCAACAGAATATCATGATCAACGCAATTAAACGCGTTGCTGAAGTCTAAGAGTTTTAAAACTGTGAGCCGTTTGTTGTCCATAGCCCAGCGAATGTCGTCTGTGACTTTTATTAGTGCAGTGACCGTACTATGACCAGAACGAAAGCCAGATTGGAGGGGATTTAGCTTTTACTTTTGATTTAATAGTCCGTATATCCGTTTACTAAGTGCATAATACTTAAAAAATTAACTTGAAATATTTTCGACTTCGACTCCGTTCATTAACTCGCGAAACTCCTGTTTGTAAAAAGAAACTTAAATGGTAACTGTGATTTTGCTATAAAAATGTTACATGGTCAAGCAGCCTACTGACGTATATTCCACCACGTTATGGTCAGCTGACTTTATATTTCCTTCTAGATGCCAGGTAAACTATAATCCGACAAATTTACAAACGGGTGGAAATGACTGAAAAAATATATTTTTCTACATGTTTGGGAGGCTGCCACTGCTCGCCCCACCCACGGAATCACAGCTGACCAGTAATCATAACATTAAACCCTTATGCATTCCACGAATTTTGGCTTGGGAGGGACTTGGTCATGAAAATCTGTCACTGGCTCCCGTACCATAATGAGAAGTTAGAATACAATAATTCTTTCTCCTTAAATTGGTAAAACATCAAGTAAAAAGCGAGATTTTGATAATATTTTGATTACACAAGGATATTAAGCACAATATTTTTAATTGCGCAATTATTTCCGTTCTACTAATTTCAGACAATCAAAACTTTATTATAAGACAAGTGTTTTACAACAATATGAAGTAATATCAGACAATATTTGTGAATAACATAATTTGCAAAATAAACATTAGTATACCTAATATTTCGCTAATTTTAAATCTTCTTAACGGCTGATCCGATTTTGATGAAATATTCGGATGATTGTATGTATTGAACCCAGTATTTGAATGAAATATATACTCCTCATGTGTGTAAGCTTTATTAAATTATTCAAATGGAGTTTCAACTATTAGTTTAGCAACACAGGCCTACGACCCCACCTGTCATTATAATGGAAAGATAAGGGGGGGGTGTTTTGTATTCAAAAAAGGATGACTTTACGCAATAAGGTTGTTGTTCTCAATATTTGTGTGACTCCAAAGGTGTATTTACAGATATTTAGCTGAATATATAAATAATTAGTGTAATTGTTGTTTTGCTGAAGAAGTGTTAAATATTTGAGTCAGGAGGTTGAGAAGTGATGGAGAGTGTTGATGCATTGTAGTAAGGCCTTTTAACTCTGCATCTGGGCCGCAAGCCCCAGGCTCTGTTCGGCTTCCATCTGGATTTAGTATCATTGTGGTCTTTGGAGCGTTATTGTGCAGTTAAGCTACACATGAAAAAGAGGGACTGCAGTAACCTAGCTTCATTATAGGATTTTAGAATATTTAGATTTCTCTTACCGTAAAACTGGTCATGCAACAGTAAATAATTGTCTCATTTATACATTTAATGAAAAAATAATGTTGTGTGGCTTTGTCATGGACACGGCTGTGTGTTGTGTGTGGATACGTCTCGTAACGGATTATAATATATTATATATAATATTATTACAAATAATCGTTAAATTTTGACGACATGACTATTAATGACGATGTTTAAAACTTGAATGATTGTAGTGTCAAGTCAAAAGTTATGCTAAACGGAAATCTCGATACGCAAAATGATTTCGAAATGGCAGCACTTCCCCCTTTAGCTTTTCACCGGCAATTCTTTGATCCTTTAGCTATCCAGTGGTATAATTGAATTTTGGAAGGAGGTGATAGATATGTAGCTGCAACAGCAAACTGTTTGCTGCAATTTTGTTATCAATAGAAAAATATGAATGAATCGAACCTAATTTAGAATAGTAGGTTGAGTAGAAAGAATATGAAACTTAATACGAGCGTTTAAAGTAATGAAATTAGCAAAATATAATATCAGCAAAGCAGAGCTCACTGCTAATTGCTCATAGACTGCGCGCAGGCGAGCTTTATATCATTTATTTCAATTAACAATTAAAAGATATTCATAACATTAAATAAATCATAATAAGGCTGAAACGGTGAGGATTTTAAAATAAAGTACGCAATTAATATTGCTTTCTCATTCAGGTAGTTTATCATTAATTATTCTAATAATATTTTTCTACATTAAATCCGCACATTAGGAAAACTTTTTTATCTTGGTTTTTAAATACCCCAATGATGTGTTTTATATTACTAATAATAATCATTGCTTTTCTTTTTTCAAGTTAAAATACTGCAGTATGACAAACATATAAACTATGTTTAAAGTAATACACACACAGTTATAACATGGATACTAGATAGCAGAACCTGGGGTTTATGTCTATAGTAGTATAATATAAAACTAAACCAAGTACTAAGTTATTGAATCACTTAATCCCAAAAAAGGGATACCTAGCATCATTTAAAACATTTTTACTATGATATTCAATATTAATTATATGCCCTTGATTTATCAGGTAATAGGTTCTGAATTAGTAATTTAATAACTGCTAGCTAATTAAGAGTATCAGCCTTGTTGCTAAATGAGTTATTACTACTAGTCAAAGTACTAAAATATTCAGGCGCTTACAGCAGTCAACTATTTTTATTATTTCCTACAGAAAGTGTTTTTTTCCGGTATGAAAATTAGGTTATGTGTTAATACAGGTTATAAAATATCTGCGAGCCAAATTGAAATTCGTTCAGCCGTTTAAGCGTGTTTAACTAACAAACATCTAAACGCACAAATATTCATTTATTTGTATTTTGTTAAATAATAATTAAATTGTTATAACAAGTCGTGGCATACATTGGCAGCCATCGGAAGTCGGAAGTTCGTTCATATCTTAGTATTGAACGGACACGCCTCCTACCCTCGTCCCCTCCCCCACCCCCACTTCCTACTCTTTGCAGTTATCGAATTAAACTTCTTTCATTTGACCTAATATGTCTACGAGTCGGTATATTTTTACAAACAGTACTGTTATGACTACTCGAACTGAAAACTGACATTGTTGGCTTTCAAAAATTTGAAAAGCTTTTTTTCAGTAATTTCGTGATATTTGATAGTTGCCGTTATAATACAACATCATGGTACTCTTGAGTTGATCTGATGATGGAGCCGGAATATCTCTACTCAAACGTCGTAATAGAAAATTTTAGGATGGTCAAGATTCACAAACATTCAATTTTAATTTTAGACAGAAAAAGCCGTTTTAATTAAAGAAAAACTAGCAGAAAAAGATCCTATACGATAAACACGCTAAATATTTATCTTATAATTCAATAATAAGTTATAAATAATATATACAACTCGGAGAAAAATGATGAGAAGGGTTTGAAGAATTGAAAAATTTTAAGAATGATGAATGATATTGAATAGACGATTGGGTAAATGCAACGTAGACACTGCTACTGAACCGATCAATAACTGAATATTATGATCTCTTACAATTACTAGAGAAACCTAAGCAGTGACTTGGAATTGTGACCAAGGTGTAGGCTTAAAGGATCCTTCCATTCAATCTTGCAAAGTTGCAAAGTGTTAACAGTAGTTTCTCTCCTCGATTCTACGGAAACATGTGCATATTCCATTTGATCCAATACTTTCTCAAAACAAGCGTAGATCAGGCAGAGTGTCTCAAACTATGGCTCGTGTCTCAAGCTTAACAAGTCAACAATATTTATATTTAAGCGCAATACTTTATAATAAGAAAAATAAGAAGAAAAATATTTACTCACTTAACTACTTCGAATGTAAATCACAAGTAACCAACTGGCTTCTTAACTTAGATTATTATGAGACTGAAAATCTCAGTACTCATATTTTTTAAAATTCAATCCCTCCTTATCCTATCCCCTCCCAACAATAACTATTTTTCGTGAAATTGTATTTGGATGTTGAAAATATTTTATTAAATTTTATTTGGATGTCGTAACTATTTTTAATTCTTATTTTTTCGTTAATATTTTCTTATATTGTAAATAGTTTTAACTAATTTATTTGTTTGTCTCAATATTCACAAATTTATCTTTTTTTTTTGAACATTTGTAAATGCGCTGAGCTGGCGGGCGTTAGTAAACTGCGACACAGTTTTTTACTAATGCAGTTACTATCGTTTGTGATGTTTCAGAAATGTCTAATGTGTTTCGAATAAATGAATTTTTATTTAAAAAAAAAAAAATTGAAACACTCGCCTCCACTGCCCGGGTTCTCTGTTTAAACCTACAAAAATATTTATATTATAAGAGAGTAATAAATATGGTGTTAATTACGGGTCTGCAGTGTCACGGCTTTTTGACTAGAATATTACTCCTAAAGATTATACTTTAGACGCAGCACAGCATTAGTGTTTGATTTTACCTGTTTCGTGTGCACAACTGATACTTGTCAATTGTGCCAACTACTGAAGCAAAATGCTACTTAAAACAATCTTCTTAAAGGTGTATATAATATCCTTTAAGTGTCGCTATATTGAGTTTACAGTATGTATACATGTGTAGGGATTTCATCGAGTCATTAATAAATGTCGTCTCTTTCTCGGAGACAGGAGGAGCGCCACTGAGATAGGAAGCAATATCAGAAGACGGATGGTCCTTCATTAAACCATTTGACTTACATTTGTCCTATATACCATAAATGGATCACATTAAATAAAACGCAGCACTTATAAATTGCATTTATAAAATCATGCAGTGTATGTGATAGTTACATTAAACCAGCTTCTAAGTGTAAAGTCCCAAGCACTGCTCGGTTTTACATTGTTTTGTGAAAAGTCAACTCATTCATTTTAGTCAACTGTCATGATTTCATTTTATTGTTATGGTAATCCCAACGATTTAATATTTCTTCTATACTCTGTCCATCATAGTTTGATCGATGACAGCTTGTCACTCTGACATAACTACACCTGAGGGTAAGCTTGATATAAATATTCGATATTCCAACTAAAGTTCCTGAATGTTTCAAACAAATCAAACAAAAGGTTGTAACACGTTTTGATTCTTGTTAAAATGGTTCACAGCACAAATCGTCATCATCAGTCTGATTCGGACTCGCTGGAGCACTCTTGTAGATTTGTAATCAGTACCCAAATATATTAATAGTCGCTATTCATTTCACTGTAGCAAAATACGGTACTTCATAGGCGTGTTTTGTGTTGACAGTTGTCATCAATGAAGGTATATTGGACAGAGTGTCAAAATAAACGCAGACCTGAAAATGATCAAAGTATTTTTGTAAGAGTATAAAAATTATGAATTCGGAAAAAGATAGATGTCCTTTGAAATTAAACTGATAAAGAATGTTATACAAGTCTAATTTATGATGATTGATAATATCGACTACCAATAGAAGAGTATTGTATAGTGTATGGAAAAAAACATGTATTTGAGCTGACGTTGGGTTTTAGTATTTTATTTGTGTAAGGAGTTAAAAATAACCACTTTTTAAAATTTTGAAATGTACCCTGACACTGTTTTAAATAAATTGTAATGGAAGTCTGTAAACTTGTTCATTACGTACATAAAGAAAGAAATTCAATTTGCTATTCACTTCGTAAAATAAAAAGCCACATTTTTATCTTTTCTTTCAGATCTCTCAGCTTATCTAAAATTCTACTTGCAAGATACGACAAAAACCTAGAATTAGATCAAAAAGTACTACAACCTAATTTAAGCTCTATATCTATATGGTAAAGGACAAAATAGCTTGAACAGTATGTGAAATTGTGCTTTTAATATTAAAGACATTAACAACCATTTGATTATTATTTGATATTAGAACTTATGGACATACATTTAAGTTTTAAAATACGATAAATATGTTTTGTTACGAAACTATAATTCGATATTTTCAGTAGAATAGGATCGAAGTTTGTTCATGCTAGTGATTAATTAAGGATTAGGAAGTTTAAAGCATAATATTGTTTCTGTACGTTGTCAGCTTAACAGATTTAAAAGTATAAAATGTATTTTATACTATCTCAACACTAAGTCACAGTTTTCCAGTCCTAAGCCAGCAATAAGGCCGATCCCTATTGCATACTAGGGATACCTCAGACCTACCTATCAAATGGAAGGTTACGAAAATGACTATTATTTGTTTTTTTTTTAGAAATTGTTTTTCTTTGATTTGTCTTTTCACCCTTGGATGTCTGAAAGACTCCCGTCCCTTGACCCGTGTCCCATATTGAGTGAAAAATGTAACGGTCACGTTATTCGCAGACCACTCATGCTTTGAATAGATCCCCTACTTTCTCATATTTTACATTTGTCATTTAAAAAACTAATTCCGTTTAGGAACTGCTTATAACTGTTATACCATGAAACTATTATGAAAACAGGATCCCAACAAAAAACTGCACTATTTCTTGGACCTTATAACTTTATCGTCTACCGTGCCTTAAATGAATTAATATCATGAGCTAATGCTCACTCATGAGTTCTGCAAACGTAATAATGATTGAACTTATTATATATTTTATAATTTAACTTATTTACAGTTTACATAGTTAATTATGCATTCTGTTGCTGGCTACACATAGATCTGTGGTTACATTGTTTGCAGATAATTAATTAATGAGAATTATAATCAAAGTAATTGAAGGATTTACATATCAATTCACAACTGAAACTATTACTATTATTTTAGTATTAGCTGCGCCCCGCGGTTTCCCCCGCTATATTTTGGATATTTCACACTATATCATTATAAATTATAGCTCACATGTTATTCTGATGTGTAAGCTATATTATTATAAAAGTTCATAAAAATCCATTCAGTAGTTTTTGCGTGAAAGAGTAACAAACATACATCCATACATTCTTACAAACTTTCGCGTTTATAACATTAGTAGGATATATTAAAACTAGTCGACTCACCCCAGGTTCTCACGGGCGCAATTTATAATAGGTACTTAGATTTATCAAAGGCAGTAAACATATTTTATCATTATTCCGCAGTAACTACATTTTTCTGGGATAAAAAGTGGCCTATAAGTTAATTCAGGTTATAAAGTATCTATATGCCAAGTTTCATTGAGATCTGTTCAGCAATTTTCGCTTGATAGAGTAACAAGCACCCAAATATTCAATTATACAAAATTTAGCTGCGCCCCGCGGTTTCACCCGCTATATTTTGGGTTATTCACACTGTATAATTATAAATTATAGCCTGTGTGTTCTTCTGATGTGTAAGCTATATTATTGTAAAGTTTCATCAAAATCCATTCAGTAGTTTTTGCGTGAAAGAGTAACAAACATACATCCATATATCCAGACATCCAAACATCCATACATCCAGACAGCCATACATCCAGACATCCATACATCCATACATCCAGACATCCATACATCCATACATCCACACATCCAGACATCCATACAAACTTTCGCGTTTAAAATATTAGTAGGATTAGTAAGATGAGAAATATATTTATATGTCGGCGCATAAGTTAGGCTTAGGTTAACCTAACTTAAGGTTTAAACAGAGAACACCGGCAGTGAAAGCGAGTGTTTGATTAAAAGACGTCTTTAAGCCAAAAACATTTCCATGTATAATGTTGCCCAGGCGAGACCATATAACTCGCACTGTCAAAAAGTGATCAGATCTCATACAGAGCCAAGCTCCCTCACTTCACAAACTCTACAACTTAGTTAATACACGTTGCTTTTTGTAAGTTGTTTATGATACTATTTTTTTTACTTTGTTATTTTTTCTTGCTTTTTTTTGGGGTATATTTTTACACATTAGAGGTACCTTTTTTTCACACGCCACTCTCTATCTTTGTTTTTCTTGTTTTCTTCGTTGGTTTACTGTGTATATGATAGTGATAGCTCAGTTCGGTACTTCTTATCTTACCGTGCCTCAAGATTTAATTTTTATTTATGACATGGACTCCTTATATATATTTTCAAAACTCTAACGCTAAAAATGGTGGATGTCTAATACAAACTTCCTTCCCCTAAGGGAAGGGGTTGAAGTTGAAGGGGTAAGGGTTTTTGTTATTTGTGTATTAATACCAAATTTCAGCTTTCTAGGACATCAGGACGTCAGTTAGTGACGAAATCGACGTTTTTTAGATATCAATAAAAACTAAAGTATAAGAGCTATGGAATTGAAACTTTGTAAGTTTAATGAGTCCACTACTGACATCTTCTTCAAGAATTTTGTGGATCTGGAATAAACCAAACCTAAGTTATGTAAGATTCTAAATAATGACTAAGCGCTTCGCTTGACTCGTCTTGGCGTGGCACCACCATGCCTCCAGAATGTTTGTACGAGCATCACGCAAAAATTACTGCACGAAATTGGATACGGTTTTCACTTTTGCATTGCTACAAATCTAACTTAAAATATTTTATTAAAGTCGTACCTCAAGAAGAAAGTAATTGTCATTTAAACATGTTTTAGTCCAGCCAAGCTCGTCTATTATACTAACATCCCCATACAAAAGTTCGAATTGGTCAAAATTGTAGCGCAAAAGGAACTTAGTATTTATAAGTCGTTTGAGTACTTATGGAACCTCGCATTGCGCATGCGCGACCACATCGACCGCCTATTTATAACCCCCAATCGCAGTGGAGGGGCGAACTTAGACACTTGTACCATACATTGAGAATGTTTGTTATTGTTGCACTTTACAATACCACTTAGTGTCCTCGTTCTTCTTCGATGCTTAACAATATAGTTTATATTAACAACAGAAAGGGTTTAAATATGTATAATAGATAGAAATTTCTTTCATATTTCAAATTTATTAGTTTTAGTTAAATTATTTCTTCTTAACTTAGCTTATGTACTGTTGCTTAATTATATTCATCGCTCCCCTAGGCGTTCCCCTGATGCTTCTATTGGTTGGTCTAGTGTAATATTGCTGCTCTTTATAAAGGTAATGAATAAAAGAAAGTTCATTTTTTCTTTACTAATTTACGTCTCCTGAACGTAAGAGAATTTTAAAGATTTATGTGACATCCATGATGATCTTGCAAGTTCGAATGATTCGGTTACGGCAATCTTGTGTATTTTTTAACAAAAACATTTAATTTTTAATATATTTC
Source organism: Limenitis camilla (assembly GCA_905147385.1). Taxonomy (NCBI): domain Eukaryota; kingdom Metazoa; phylum Arthropoda; class Insecta; order Lepidoptera; family Nymphalidae; genus Limenitis; species Limenitis camilla. The sequence goes on from LR990235.1 coordinate 260,177, forward strand.
TATATATAAAATATTTAGCAGTTTAATTAATATATGTAATTATTGTCCCGCAGGAACCGTAAAATTTTACTGGAGCCTATCCTACTAATATTATAATATATATAATAAACGCGAAAGTTTGTAAGAATGTCTGGATGTATGGATGTTTGTTACTGTTTGACGCAAAAACTACTGATTGGATTTTGATGAAACTTTACCATAATATAGCTTGGACATCAGAATAATACATAGACTACAATTTATAATGATATTGTATGAATTATCCAAAATACAGTGGGTGTAACCGCGGGGTGCAGCTAGTGTGTTATAAAGTGGTCCGTGTGCCAAATTTCATTGCAATCCTTTCCCGATTTCGTGTGACTGAGTAACAAATAACCAAACATACATACTTTCACATTTATAATGTTAGTACGTAGTATGATAATTAAATGAAATGTATAACGAAAGTTTAAAAATAGAGTAAGCGTGCCTCAACGTGGAAATGAGCAAATGTAAAAATCAATGTGGAACCTCTGCTGGTAGCACTTGTGAACTCGTAACACGATTTTTGCGGTGTCAAGAGGGGTACAGGTGTACACTATACACACTGTGAGCCAAATTCAGTGATAAATATTAATTTTGTAAGGAAAATCTCCAGATTCAGTCTTTTTTTTTAATTTTTTATTCGTGACGGGATTGCGATTGGTCTAAATATCACCTGATGTAGAGCGCAGATTAGGCCGAAGATGGAGCTCACTCTTCCGTAGGTAGCCTATTCACTTTCTTCTCAAAGATCCCCAAGTTGTATGTTGGATGGAACACAGGCGAGGGGAGAGAATGAGATGAGAATGTCAACAATATAAGGATGAAATGGTGATGGACTAAGTCGTGAAGTTCCACAGCACACTACAAAACGTATCCGGAAAAAACCGATAATCAAGATTCTGCGGCGGTGTTCGAGACCCTGGAGCTTAGACTCAACCAAAGTGTCGCTAATCAGCTTTTTTCCACGGCGCCGGGTCAAGGGCTGCTAGCTGGTACTGGTATTCTGTGACGACCTCCCGGCTCCAAATATTAATTCTTATTATGACTATTTTATCACATTGTATTTCATTGATCATAATATGTCAGCCGTGACGCCAAAACGTTCAGTGTTGCCACCTACTGGTAGCAAAGTGTGCGGGTAATAACACTAGTAGTGAGTTCTAGATGAAAAGAAACCAACCCAAACAGCAGCAACATACATTAGAAATTAAACCTGTCAATCCGCCCCGGCTTCGCTCGGATGAATTTTATCACGCGTGTATGTTTAATTTACATACTTTCCTATACGTATAAATGAACACCCATACAAACTTTCATCCTCTATTTTAACCCTTTACTTAACTATTATGCATAACTGTGTGGTGATCTGCATGATGTAAATTAAAGGTAATATCTAATTAAAAAAAATATTGTTACTTATGAGAAATTATTTCGAAATAATTTATACTTTTTTTAAATGATCATTCATATGAAAAATACATAAATACAAACTATCAGATATATTCATTTATATTAATATTATTTGTTTTTAAAGACAATTCCCCATTTTTTTAATTGGAGGACTAAAGCACCAGCCCTACCATGCTTCGTTTTATAAAAGTTAGGGACCTTCAACAAAAATTAAAAAAGAAACCCATCTAGTCGGAACCTCATGTGGTCTTGATCGGATACATGACGCTACTGTATGTTTGCTAACTCGGATTACCAGCCTTTTTTTCGGAATAAAAAGTTTTCTATATCATTTTTCAAGCTCTAGTCTATCTCGGTACTTAATTTCATCAAAATCAGTCCGACGGTTCTTGACTTATAAATGGTGTTTTATATTTATAGAATTCAGTAGATAATTAATTTTAAATTTATGTATCCTCTAATATTTTTGGAGATGAAAGTAAGGTAGCCTTATTTCAGTGATATTAAATACTACGGAAAGTTACAAAAATCAATGCGTGTACCTGTGCACTGTGCAGTTCGTGACAGAGTGCATTCGTGTCAAGTGTGTGGCGGGGCCAAGTTCGCCGCGTTGCGTGCTCATGTTGCTGACGACCAACAGCTGTAATATTATTCAAAAGAAAAGCACATTTAAATACATTATATTTAATATTTAACACTGAGTTTAAAATTTAATGACGAGGCTGTCTAAGAAAAAGAGAGTTAACGTCATCATCATATTCTGTGTGACCAAAATGCCTCAATGTCACTAATGATAGCAACACTGTGGACAAACTGTGACTGACTTGTAGTTTATGTGGGTTTATTATTAAACTACTTCCAATGGCTCGACAATTTTTAAGTTATTACAATAATTATAAATTGATTAATTAATGTTGACTATATTAGTTAAGTATGAAGCGCTACACGAGAGTTTTTGAAAGCACAGTCCCACAAAATATTTTTTTTGTTGCTGAAATATTTTAACGGATTATTAGATTTCTAAATATCATAGATTACGGATATATTAATGAAAGTCCTGGATTGGATTTAGTTGTTATAATCTAAGGAGGAACATGAAAGTCAGGTAACATGCTTTCTTTATACAAATCTCGATTTATTTCCTGATAATCTAGCGACTTAATATGATGTCAGTACAATAGAAGAAAAGCTCGTTTTTAAACAGCATTAACAATAAACAAGTAGATTAATAAATTAACAGCAGTTGATATGTAACTAAAAATCAATGTTTTATTTCAGGTGTAGGTCGCGTGTGGGCCAAGTTCGTGCGGTTCGAGAATTTAAGTACTCACAATATGTTGTTACACTAATTGGAACAGTTGACGTGCTATACTTGAAGCTTGAACAAGCAACTATTATATTACATAAATCTAGTAAAAAATTATACAGTATATCAGATAGTAGTCGACCTAGCTTTATAGACCGAGAAGAGAGATTTAATTTAAATTAAACAAAGCTTATATTTTAACTAAGACTTGATTCGTGCACTAGTTTTTGCGTATGTGTCTACTATTGGTGTTATAAAACCCCTATACATTAAGTTTTCTGAAATATTTTCGATATACAGGTCACTTACATTTTTATTAAATGTGTAGATATTAGACGACTCGATAAAAATAACAAAATGTAGGTACAAAGCTTTAAATCTAAGAAGTTTGTACGAAAATAATGGCGAACCACGTCATAAAAATAACTCAGGGCCTTACCATCAATTTTTATTGCGAGGTTTTGAATTGAATTGCAATAAAACTTGATAGAAGGCTTCTAGAAATGTAAAAACAATTTAAATTGAAACCTTATGTAAGATACGATTGTGTATGAGCCCACCTCAGCTAAGCGAGGAGGGATGCAAATAAATATATCTTATAAAGTTACTTCCACAACTTTAAGTTTATTGTCTCATAAAAGTACAGAAGGAATCGGCGCATGAGTAGTAGAAACTATTCCACCTCAATTTTTTTATGAGATCCTCTTCAAATTGCCCTACTGATGATATAAATGCATGTTGCCATGGGGCAACCCCGTGCCTTATTGTTTAAACAATTGCAAGGAATTGTTATTTTTCAACCGGATAATTTTTTTTTGTATTCTTTATTGAAATACAAATAAAAAAGGTCCAATGACTTTTCACGATAAAGTTAATATTTTTAGAGATATGAATTTTTAAAGGTTTCGAAAAAAATCAAATTTGGGTACTTTTGACCCATGACAAATATATATAAAAAAATATGTATAAAAATATATTTTTTTAATTCTTTACACAATAGTTAATAATATTCTTAATTGAGATTTTAAAAAGTCATTGTTTATACCTGTTTTTTGTTTGCAAGCTTACTTATTAATACATAACAATTTAAAAATTCGTAGGAACTTGTAAACGAATATTTAACTCCATTTATTTTACATTAAGAAACGTTAAGTTAATTCTGTTTATTTTTACTCTGTAGAGTAATATATACTTTTTAAATAATATTACTTTCATTTACATTTTGTAACGTTTAAAATGTTTGAACATTTCGCGTGAGAACAACACACGTGTATAAATTATCCGACTATATTGAATTACATTTACATAATTACGAGTATGTAGACTTACCCCATAACCATACAACCATACAAACAACCAACTACAATAATCAATATCAGACATTCATTTACTATTTCTGAGTTTTATTTACCAAAAACTAAGTGTATTACAATTTACAAGTTTTAGTCCAAATTCAGGCGTTTTTACCTCACTGTAATAATAACAAATATTAACAGCAAACATACATAATAGTAGTATTTGTATTTCAATATATGGTATATTTTATGTCCGTCTTCTTCATTTCTATTCCTCTTCACATAATCAATAACTTCTATGAAAAATGTTCTGATAGTTGAAACAGTAAGTTATGAGTAACAAATTTGAAAATTAAAGTTGGCAATGGTGATGTTAACGTGTCGCGTTTTTAAATATTCATTTAGAAAATTCAGCCTGGATCTATTTCGATTTAATCTAGTCAGCCAGCGTGACTTTGTCTGCGTAGAAGTATATTATGTTAAATAAAGTGTACAAAATATTTATCCTCAGATTTTTGCACGCTGTTTTTCCTATGGGTATAAAAAGTGCAATATTGGTTAATCCATCTTATAAATTATCTGTGTACTAAATTTCATTGAAAACGTTTCAGCCATTTAAACTGATGATTATAACCTTTCATAATTTAAAAATAGCAATATTGATGGTACAAGTAGAATTTGTGTCATAAAGATATCTCTAGTAGTCGAACACTTTAAATATGGCGGGTATGTGTTACTTTTATCGGGGTGAGAAAAGTTGTGAAGTGAAGATGTGATAATCTATTCTAGATTATTATAAGTATATAGATAAAATATATTTAGATAAAGAATGGATTAATCTTGTACAGTAACGTGAGTGTCGCGGATGCAAAAGTAATTTATGTAAAAGCTGCCCCGGCTCGCTCGTTCATCTTACCGGACACTTTAAGTATTCTGAAAGTTCTATTTTAGCTACGACTCATTTGATACCATTTACAATTCTAATTTATTACTCTTTTTACATTTTCTTCCGGTTATAGAAAAACGGACACTGATTTAGCTTCAATCATTTTTAAAAAAGAAAGGTATTTAACCTATTACTTGGAGATGTCTTCAAATTCGAAAATACTACTCTTTGGGTATAAACACAGTACATTTAATTTATGTTTATTTTAAAGAAATTTGATTGTATAATTAGGGAATAAAGTGTGTTCAGTATATCTATAGAAATTACATCATAAACTGTATCTAATACCAACATTTTTTTAATAACTTTAAATATATTCAATTTTCTCTTAAAAACAAATGTTCCGTTATTATTAACTCAAACACTTGAGTCCAAATAGTTTATTATACTTACATTTTTATACATACATATATTTTTCTAAATATTAAAAAAAAATTAGAGTCATCTAATTTTATCATACTAAAATCATTTGCACTTCAAACACTGTAGAAATTTTAGAAAATATACACTGAAAATCTGGATAACATATATCAACATAGTGATTATTCAAAACTGTTTAAGTAACAAACACAGTTCATTAATCTGTTTAGCTTGTTTATTGTACGACTGTTATTCATATTCCATTATTACAACACGTCAGCTATTAAATAAATTGAAGAAGCTATTAAATGGAAAATATTAAGCTATGTGATCAAGTGGTCTTGGAGCTCGTCCAGGGAAACTCGGAGTACATGCTTGAAACTTTTAACTAATTTAATGATCATTTTTAAATCTATACATTACAGTAACCAAATAAATATTTTATTTTTTATTTATTTAAAAATTTGTACGCGTATCATGCAAGAAGTGCTGCCCCGAATTGGATATGGTTTTCATAGTCGCTTCAGGTGTAGCGTTAAACAAAAGATTATTTTGTTTAGTTTAAAAAGGATGTTAGAAATAAACTTATTGTCATTTAATAAGGTTTTAGCCCAGCGAAGCTAGGGCGGGTCGACTAATTTATAATATAAATATAAACAAATTGTAACATTCTAATTTATTTCCAAATAGGTGACCACCAAAGCTTAATTTCAAAAAACAAAGTCTTTTTTAAAATATAATCTACATAATAAGATTGTAACCAAATTTCACAATGAAGGGAAAAATAAAAATGGAGCAAAAAATCTGAAATCAGAATAAGAAATGGTTGAAGCACTGAAGCACTGAAGCATACTCGTACTCGTATAATCAACTTAACACATTTAAGATTCAGCCAAAATCCTTGATACATGATGGTATCGACCACTCCGCCCAGGGCCTATTTTTAGCGATCGACCCAGCTGTCTATACCTACGTGAATTTCAGGAGGCTCCCATTGGCTGCGGCGCAATGACGTCACCGGCGGGCGCCGGCCAATGCGGGGCGGAGGCTCTGCGCATGCCGAGGAGCCTCCGCGCCAGCCCGCAGCGGACCAGTCAGTCTGGGCTCGCGGAACTCAGGTGTGCCAAGCCCGCGATCACATCACACAGGGTTAATATTCTTTATATATCCCCCATTTTACTATCCCAATATAATCGTGCCTTTTTCATCCCAAAAGTGTGATTTTTGTGTAATTTAGTATAATTCGGTGTCATATGTTGCGTAATGGTTATGGGTGTTGGCGTGTGAGAGAGATAGCAATACTAGTGGTAGATGAATTATAATATATTATGTAATGATTGAATCATTCGTTTGGGTCTGGTTTTACGCCATTGCGGTTTTTCTCAAACTTTTCTATGGGTTTTTAAAACTTTCAGTCTACTTGAATTTTATAATCCGTGTTGTTTTGGAATGAGGGTTGGATGGAGATGGAGATGAATAATAAATAATTCATACGCTTAATACTCTGGAACCCCATTTCAAATATGAATAAGATATTATTGTTCTGTTTATATGAAAGTAGATATATCACTAATTTATTAATATTATATTCATTTTAAAAAATAAACTTAATAAAAATATATCATAAGTAATTAAAAATAATGTTTTGAATCTATCGAAATTTACGCTATGTAAAAACATTTCTATTTTTTTATTTATTCTGATGTAACTAAATAAAAAAAATAATTTTATTATGATATAAAAAGTGGAATTGAACAATAGAAATGCAAAAATATTTTTCAATTTCGTATAAAATGCGGGTAACTTGTCGCGTCTCAAGTGTTGAGTTTTCGGATGTGTGCCGGCGGAAGCTGCTGCTCAGCCACTTCCGGTCGCCATCTTGTGTCCGGAAACATGCTCCGTTTATGACATCCGCCTCTTTGACTACCAAAATATAAAGCCGAGTATAATTCAAATGTAAAATATTTGGAGAAAAAAAGGAATGACTTCCACTTTATTTTTAAATCGTTTCGTGGTGTACCTTCATTTTACAAAATATCCATTTATAGCACATAAAAGGCCACGTTTTTACCACCACATTAATTATACTATTTATTAGCCTATTTTACTTTCTATGGCTGAAAAAAAATGATAAAAATCGATTCAATAGTTTTCGAACCTATTCGCAACATATGTACTATCAAATCTTTCCTATTTTCCCTATTATAATATTGTATGGGCAACTACTATCATGTTTATGCATTTGCTACAGTAATGTAATCGTTTGTTCCAGAACCGTCGCACGCGCACCATGAGCACTTAGCCCAAAACAGAAACATATCAAACATGCACTGATAGTCTTATAAGTGAATATACAAAGGTTTAAGTAAGTCGTTGTAGCGGGGCCGGGCCCCTGGAAAGGTGGAGGAGGAAGGTGCGCTGCTCGGGCGGCTGCAGGGCGCTCTGCGGGGCGGCGCCGCGGCCGCTTCGCCCTCGAGGGTCGCCAGCTCCATCAGGGGCTACCTCACCAACAAGGTCAACTCGCTGCAGTTGAAGGATACAGGTAAGTCTTTGCTACTCACAAGACATTAAAATATGTAATAAGGAGACGCCAAAAGGTTCAAATCTTTAAGGATTCTACTCTTTTCGGATTTAAAATTTTAAAAAAAATATTTACCGTCGGGAAAATTTTGATTTGGGTTAGTTCTATATCTACATAGTAACAATTTTAAAAACTTTATTATTAATAAAATAATTAATTTTATATTAATATTTGCAAAATATCGAGGTATAACTATTAATTAAGACTAAGATCAAGGAGTAAGAAAAATATCTAAACTAAAAAAATATTACAAAGGAGCTATAATTATTTAAACATTTCATTTATAGACTTCATATAAACAACAAAACTATCAGTTAAAGTGAATTCGAGACTTTTAAACTAAAAAAATATTGATAAAACAATATTGTCTTAGTAAACTTTGTACCCTTAACTGAACACAGGCACACGGTATACGTCATTAATATAAAACAGTTATTTCGTCTAATGATAAGCAAATATTTGTACAATATGAAGGCTGAGGGATGATGTAACAAGGACAGGACAAATAAGGGAGCAGTGTTAGCTCATGTGGGAATATGGGGAACTGTGTTATGATTGTGACTCATACAGGAAAAATTCGCTTTATAATAAAACTGTTATAGAAGCCAAGGTGTGCTTGGGGTTCCTTTACATAGATTCATACTTACGTTCTCCCTTATTAAGGGAGAACTACCTTTACACTGCACTTACAAGTGGTCCTCTCAATTTGATTTTGAGGAGTTCCTTGAGTCTATCGTCGAAGTCTGAGGCATACGCGCATTAACAACGAAACAGACAAACGCCATCAAAAACATCTATAGTCAATTTCTTCTTGCCAAAATGTCTCTTGATTTCTATGTTGGTAAAAGTAATTAAACTGTTATTGCACTCCTTGTAGGGAGCGAGGAGCATAATGAGTTGAATTTAGTTTAATATAATGTTATTAATCAGGCCGAACAGATCAGAGGCGGGACTCAATTCTCTCTTGTCATTCGCACTCTTGTTTAATATTTACTTTATTTCTAGGACACTTTCGTATGTATGTGGACAAGCTGAGAATGGCTATTATCATTATAATGTGCTATTAAATACATTGGAAACGTATAAATCATCTAGGATCACTTCTAATCAAAAATCTTTCCGTAGCTTCTTCAGTATCTAAAATATGAATTCGAGTTATAACTATAGTCAATAATATAAAAACAGTTTTTACGGAATACAGAAGTGGCATAAATCAATTTTTTATTTTTTTTATTTCTCTACCAAAATTTGTAATGTCAGGTCAGTCAGGTCAGGACAGATCAGAAGTCACTCACTTGTCCAATTTTTATAATTCTCACATTGATAGAAAACTATTATTAAAACCGTAGAGTTTCGAGTGCAAGTTGCTAATCATTACTAACATACAAACTGTATATTTACTCATTATTCAAGTTGAACACAAACGTTTAAACGACAGTCTTCAAAGAGTTAGATAATTCAGTAACTTTCCTCCTTCACCCTCGCTTATTGCATCAATTACAATCCACCAACGACGCGATATCACAAAAACTTTATCCATTGCTTCCTTAGTTTGAGTAATACCAGTTTAAAAAGTAGTAGTACGTTGCTTAGACAGCAATGGTTACGTAAATTGTTAAATTTTGTTTAGTGCTCTATGTGGTAGGGAAATTATTGAGACTATTTAATTACAGTAAATAGGCCCTTGAGTTCAAATCAATAGTTAACGAATAATTATAGGAAAATAAAGCTTTATTTAATTTAATCTATCAACGAGATGAAATAAAAGCAAGCTGTCTTGGATATATGACTTAATAATGTATATGTCGGAAACTAATTAAAAAGGACATAGAATATCTCAACAAGCATATCGTATTCACAATGGATGGCCTATCCCGAAGGCAACGTTCACTATACGGACAGGAGTAACTAAACGTTACGATCTCTTACTATTCTGACAGGAATCCAAGCAGTGCCTTGGACTTATGACCAAGCTGTACGGCTTAAGAACGTCCTTTAAGTGATCACAACACTCGCCTCCACTGCTTAGTTTCACCGTATAAACCTAAAATTAGACTAACATTAACCTAACCTAACACAAGGCTAACCTATCTCACACCACCGACATATACCATGTATGTGGAGATTAAATTAATCTTATAGTATGGCAGGAATAGAGATAAAGAATTTCACAAAAACCTTTAATTAACTACAAAGTTATAAATAATAGTAATCTCGATATATCGATATATCTTGACTTGGTTGGTTTATCTACTTACTTGTTAGTAGTTTTTTCAGTACCTTTAACATTGTTATACAGAGTTAATATATCAAATGTCTAGGTTTGCATGCAACCTCACTGGCTTATTTATAACCAGTCATAACTATAAGCTATAAAACCTGGGTAAGGGGAAAGTGTGGGTGTGTCCCCCACCACCCTACCTACAGCAGCACGCACATGAATATTTGATTCGAAAGCAAAAGTCAGAATTCGTGTACCATGCGAATACAGAACAATATTTTGTATAGACAAAATGTATATACAAAAATAGATTTAGTTTCACTGATATAACCTCTGTTCCGATAGAGTTGTGTCAGTTGTCAAACGGAGCTCGCCTGGTGACCATAATGGCTGTAGAAATTAATAATGTTACTTGAGAGTAGTATAGTTTTCTATCAGTAAAATAATTATTAAAACTGGATTAGCAGATAAAGAAATTAAGTTGAAAAAAAATCATACGGAAAACCTTTTGTGTTGTGAACTGATCGGGATATGGATATGGATGTAAGGATCACATACAACTAGTATTCCCTTTACCCCTCCTAGTAAGCTGGCATGCTTGTGACAGGAGTGGGCCACGCCAGTAGTCCACTGTCCGGGACCCACGACTTATCGATCGGGAATCAAATATATATATTTTTTGTATTTTAGATTATTGATTGAATATAGAATCGAAATTCAAATTTCTGTATAAAAAACTCTAATTTGGAATATATTCTCTATCTTAAACATAAAAATTTTGGATTACAGAATGAATATAGATTACAAATCTTTAAAAAAAAAATACAAAAACTTAAATATAAAAAATTTGAATTTGGAACAAACTTTCAATCCATAATCCAAACGTATTAGTAGGTTACGGTTGCGATAAACATCTTACCTTAGTGGTTACAAATTACTCGATGGTAATATCGATTATTTATTAATATTAAAGTAGATCGACACTAGCTACGGGGAGTCGGGGAGTTGGGGAAGTTGGGAAAGTAAATTGGATAACATTCCCCGAGGCGATACGAAGGATCAGAGCTGTCATATTGATTTGCAACTTTACCATCTTCGTGTGTCTGATTTGAACATGACATTACTTGATTTGTCTGTCAGATGTGATGAAGGTTGAGAATACTTACTAAATCTAAATAATAAATCTAATATTGTCTACAGATAAAGAGATTTATCTTCGTGTAACTTTGTCTTTTGTTTAGTCAAATTAATATTAAAAGTATTGGAGCTAATACTCAAACGACACTATTAACATAAGGAAAATAACAATTTAGTCTTGTTAAAAAAATAATATAAAATATGGAACATTTTTTTTTATTTTTTTTATGATAAATTATCATTTATTGATTTTTTTAATAAAAATTTTATTTTCACAACTTAGAATAAATATATTTCTTAACTCTTAGGATATATTCCTAAGATTAATAAAGAAAGTATATTTCGTATCGTATACAAAAAAACACTCTTACTAAAAGGAGGAAGCTAGTTTCGAAGTCGAAGAATGAGAAAGTCGAAAGCTTACATCCCTAGGGTAAGGAAATCCGTTTTGTAGCGTTGTGAACGACATTTTTTCCCATACCACAAAGAGAAATAAAAATAGAGAGTGAAAAGAGAGAGAGATATAGAACAAAAAAATGGACATAAGTATTAGTGTCATTATGTAACGACGTGTGGACGAGAAAGTTCCCTTCGACTACGTAATGCTACTTTATATTCAACGTAGAAGGAAAAATATTCAAGGCTAAGAAAATGATGGAGTTGAAATATAGCAACACTATAATTTTCTTTTAATATAATCTAAAACTAATATCATTTGTTTGTAATATTGTTTGAAAATAATAAACATATACTCTAACTTGATTGAACCAATCAACAATGTCAAGGGAAAGGATGTAGTGATTAAATAGTGATTATGACTAACAGCACTTGAACAACAATCACGATTGTCATCGATTGTTGTCGCGTGTCGCTTCGCTTTGTTGTTGTTGCGGCAAATGAATTTCCTTAGTACTGTGACGTGCTTAATTGGTGTGGGGTTGGGGACTGGGGCTGGGGGCTGGGGGCTGCGGGGGCTGGTGACGAGGGGACTGAAGTTATACAATTTTGTTTGAATTGTTATAATCATATTAGGAGGTACTTTCTATGTGTAGATTTAATCTATAGCGGCACTCACATTTAACCCTTAAAGGTGAACAGAATAAAATCCTTCATGTTTCATAAACATTAAAAAAAAAATTGTATTTCTATAAGATAGATTTGGGAGTCTTAAGTTTCTCTTTCCTTTGCCTTCGTTTCTTTTAGAGAAAATATATATATATATATATATTTATTGAATACGAGCGGGCTGCCCTCGCTTCGCCCCGGGTATTTAATGAAATATTATAATTGATATCCTCAATTTGTCACTCTGTAATTGTGAAGTTTTTCATTATTTGAAGAAAGAGAGAGAGTGAGAAAAAATTATAAAAAAAAAAAAAAGAAAAGCGACAGATAATAAAAGAAGGAGGACAGAGCAAAAATAAAATTGAATGGGTAAAGGACAGAGAGATAATCGAAAGAAAGAAAGTGAAAAGAGACTGATCATTCTGAACAGATAAAGATAAAAATTAAAGAGATAGGATGGAAATACTATAGACTTCTCTCAGTGAAAGAATTTTCAAAATCGGTTCAGTACTTTTAGAGCCTATTGGCAACAAACAAACATACAAACAATCAAATCTTTCCTCTTCATATAATAGTATAGATTTAAATTCATATAAACAATCAGGATAACCGTGTCAATGTTATTCACTTATTTTAGAGATTTCTTATTTCTATTAATATAAAACTCCTAAGTGAAAACTATAATGTTTAATAACCCTCGTTACTCAATCAGCTGATCAGCTGATGAAGCGATCTATCCCCTGATACATGTTGGTGGATGCGGGGATGCCTTACAAATTCTAATCACGTCTCACTCGTTGAGGCAATCAGCGCCCTCTGCCCCTCTGCCCCGCACACGATTTATCTTAGCCACCCTCCATATTTACCCTCATCGAATCTACTTATGGAATCGTATAACAGGTAGAGAAGTACGAACAAGGAATTTGTTCTATGATACTATTAACTATTGTCACATACTCTTCCATTCACATTTCCTCGGTCGACTAAAAGTTGTACATAGATAATTAGGGTAAATAATGTGTGAGCTCTATTCCCTCTTCCTCTACTCTGACACATTCTATAATCAATCAATATTATTTATTTCAATTAGACTTTTTTGAAAAGTACTTTTGAAACGTCAAAAATTTTCGGTCAGTTAGTTTGTCTGAAGCTACCACCAGCTCGGAAAGCAGTTTTCTGTTGAGAAGAGCCGGCCAGAAACTCAACAGTCGCTCTTTTCAAAAAGCCATGTTTACATAGTCTGTTATACAAATCATTTAACTTGAGAGTCAACGTCACTTAGATTCCAAGCATTCTCATCATTTAAGTAATCCTGTACATTATAGTATGCTTTATATATTAATGACTTCTTGATACGAGTTTTAAATTGTTGAAGTGGCAAGTCTAATATAGGCTGTGGAATCTTATTATAGATGCGAACACCAAGCCCCATGAAGCTATTACTCACTTTGTGGAGACGATAGTAAGGCGTTACAAGTTTATTTCTGTTTCTAGTATTAACATTATGTTTGTCACTGTGTTTTGAATACAAATGAATATTCTGGTAAATGAACAAAATATTACAATATATGTATTGAGATGGGACTGTAAGAACGTCTATTTTTTTATATACATCTCTAAGGGAATCCCGCGCTCTTAAGTTATAAATGGCCCGAACAGCTCTCTTTTGAATAATAAAAATGGATTCAATGTCCGCGGCCCTACCCCACAGTAAAATGCCATAAGACATAATACTGTGAAAGTAACTGAAGTAAACTAGCCTAGCAGTATTGATATCAGTCATTTGTCTGACTCTCCTTACTGCGTAGGCAGCTGAGCTGAGTCTTCCCGCTAGAGATGATAGATGGGGGTTCCACTGGAGTTTTGAATCTAAAGTTATACCCAGAAATACCGTCGAGTCCGCCACATCTAAAATTTCATTATTTAAACGTAGGTTAAATTTTTGTTTTTTAACATTAGGTAAAGCAAACTCAACGCATTTGGTTTTTTTAGCATTAAGAACTAAGTTATTTACCGTAAACCATTGAAGAACCTGCGATAATGCACTGTTTACATCGTCATAATTATGTTTATTTCTGTTTACTTTAAATATAAGAGATGTATCATCAGCAAAAAGTACAATATCACACAAGTTCTTCACATAGTATGGCAGATCATTAATATAAACCAAAAATAAAAACGGGCCTAAAATGGATCCCTGTGGAACGCCCATTTGTAGCAAAGATCCAGAAGATTTTACACCATTAATAGTAATCCTCTGGACTCTTTGATTTAGGTATGAGGCAATTAGATCCAGAGAAACACCACATATACCGTAATAATTAAGTTTTTTTAAAAGTGTTTCATGTTGAACACAATCAAAGGCCTTGGACAAATCGCAAAATACACCAATCGCATTTTGTGATTTCTCCCATGCTTCATAAATATGCTTAAGAAGAGCAACTCCGGCATCTGTTGTTGACCTACCCCTAGTAAAACCATACTGTTCACTATGAAATAGTTTATTTTCATTAAAATATTCTAAAAGTTGGTTTAAAATAATCTTTTCAAAAACTTTACTCAGTGATGGTAATATAGAGATTGGTCTATAGTTACCGGGATCTTTCCTGTTTCCATTTTTAAATAGAGGTATTATTTTACTGTGCTTCATTAAGTCCGGAAACTTTCCTGTATCGACACATTTATTAAAAATATCAGCTAGATGTGGGGCAATATTATTGATTATTGTATTTAATATTTTTACTGAGATGTCCCATAAATCACCAGTTTTTTTTATATTAAGTGTCCTGAAATTCTTAATAATATCAAATGAAGTAATATGTTTAAACTCAAAGTAATTAGCATAGCCTGGGAGTTTATTTTTAAGTAGAGAAATAGCATCTAAGGGCGATGATTTTAATGCAGATGTTACTTTGATAGGTATATCAGTAAAGAATTTTTCAAACGTGCTTGCCACTTCTTCTTCCGAATTAATTAATATATTATCAACATTTAATTTAATTGGTTCGTTTTCTATTTTAGATCTTCCAGTTATGCTATTAATAATATCCCAGGTAGCCTTTATTTTATCGTCTGAGTTAAGTATTTTGTTTCTAATATAAATTGCCTTTGCCTGGATGCAAACACTTTTAAAGATCTTAGAATAACACCTAACGCGTTCTAAAAATACTGGATCCCGATTATATTGCCTCATACCATATAATTCATATAATTTATCTCTACTTCTAAATATACCTATGGTAGCCCAGTCACTAAATTTCAGTTTTAAATTTTTACTAAAAGTTTTTATTTTAAATGTGTTATTAAATTCATTTAAAATCATAGTAAATAAATTATTATATAGCGTATCTGGGTCCTTATAAATCAAACACAAACTAGAAATTTTTTGTACTACCTTATCCTTAAACAAGTTAATTTTATTATTCGACTTTGGTCTACATGAAATCTTATTTGAATTTTTAATTTCTTGGTCTACTAACGTGAATTTCTGTCCATAATGATCCGAAGTTAGGTTTTTCATTATTATAGTTTCAAACACTTCACAGTCACAAAAACACATTGTTTGAAACAAGAATTATGAGTATTATGGTATTAACATAACAATTATTAAAGTAACTATCGAATGTCATCTACATGAGACCGATATCGCACTGTAACTATCATAACCTTCACCAGTCGAGCTCCGTTTGACAACTGGTTCAAGTCGCTCGGAACAGAGGTTATATACAGTCTTAGAATAACATAAAAAGTACTACCCCTGAATATAGATTTATCAATGGTGTCTAACTCGAATATATGAAACTCCCTAATTTTTACATCCTAGAAGTGTGATTTTTTAGGCTTTTTCTCTCTGTATAAACTCTCACGCTTGACCTCTCTATCGAATATTAAAATTATAAAGTACATTAATACTACACTATTAGTCTCAATATTTTAATATGTACTTCACGATATCACTTGACAGACCAACTCAATCCTATCTAAACGAATGTTATATATTGTCTACTGGAAATAAGATAAAATAAACGGTGTTGCTAACATGTGCAGAGATATTTTAATATACATTTATTATGGCACTTATTATGAAAGCGAGCGGATGCGTCACGTTGAATTACATTACCATAAAATGAACATTAAGCATGAATTGTTTCCTTCTCCAACAATAGAACTGACCCTCTAATAACTCTATAGGGAAGATAATGCTAGTTATTACTTTGCGGTATTTGACAGTACTTCCATTGGAATTGAGAATATATATCACACAACAGTTACCCAAGGAATTTATAACACAACTGAAATGCTCACTTAAAAATAGTATATATTCAAATATTTACTTTGTAATAATTTGCATAAGGTTGATATTTGTTTCCAACACGTAAAGAGCAAAAATCGTTCCGAGCAGGACCGGACTAACGGGGATTTTGTCTCTTTCTTACGCCGTTTTTCTTAGTGTTTGTGACAATGTGCCATAGAACTAATTTTAAGCAGTTAAATAGACAGAAGTAAATGTTATTAGTGACATAATATTTAATTTTTCTCTATTCCTTAAAGCATGGTCATACTAGTAGAAAGAGATGCAATCCCCTATAGTGGCTGTACTCTTCGGAACGTTTTTGAAGTGCACGTGCGCATTCCAGTCTGTATGTAAATTCCTTGCAGTTACCAAACAGTATTAATTATAAATCAGATTGGTTACCATGCCGACAGTAGACATGGTGGATTTGGATATTTGAAGGTTCTATTAAGTTACATGTTATAAAAAACCCTTCATTAATATGACAACTAAGAATGGATATTTACTTGTCCTAAGGACAAACAAACTTGGACCGTGTTGCTAAGTCAGTCAGTCAGATATTCCTTTTGTAAATAAATGGAAATACCATACTTTCGTAAGTTAATTCTCTCAGAAACAAGTTTCAGTAATATAAGTGAAAGTTCGCAGTTTCCACCCTCGTTAGTGGATATTGTTGCGGTATACCGTATAAGCCCTGGGATAACCGGGAGAGGCCCAGGAGACGGGAGGGATAGTGTTTATTAAAACAGGGATTAACATCGTTCACTAACTTGGAAGTTAGTCTTGTGGTTGGATGGGTTACATCTATAATATTCCTACATAATATCTTACTTTTTAAACACAATAAGGTGAGCGAGCCGGGGGTTTGCGACCCAAAGAGAGATTTATACTACACGAAAATTTTCGCTTCTATCGCTTGATTTTTATATCCAATTAACCTAACGTAATATTTAGTTTAACATAGAAATACGTAATTTATAATATTATTTATTATAATTATGATAAGCCAATATTTACAAAAATTCACTAGTCACACTGTCGCCCCTCTATCATAACAGGACCTTAACATTGTCGAATCGGCAAGAGTATTTTTAATTTAAATCTAAAGAATGTACTAGCCAGGTAAAAGGTATCCACACTGATATTAGTAGAATGATAATTATTCAACTTTAACTAATCCTATTGTTTCCTATAGATACTTAACAAAATAATTAACGTATCATTATATTGGTAGAAATAGTCATTTTTTACTTTTCCTATTATGAATTAGTCAGATTGTGCAGACCAGTATCCCTTACGCTAATAATAATATTTACACTCAGTAGTTTCTGTAATAATACCTCACTAGTAGACCCTACCGCGAGTATGAGCGCAGTTTAGGCGTGTTAATAACAATACGACGCGCTCCTCCAACACTAATGATGCGTGAAACGGAACGCATAAAATATTGCACCGAGATCCCCTCCCCTCAGCGCGGCTACTTATGACACAATCATGGTACAATCGCTACCTAAATATTATTATATAAGTATATTTTTCTCGTGTTTGGCCATACTATAAATTTCTTCTGCTCCAGGACTTTCCCAAGCATTACCATTAATAAATAATTTTTATTAGGAACAAATTACATGAACAGTAAAACAAGTAGCAACGGTGGAGGCATATTTTGGAGAGGTCCAAAATCTCTCCAACTCCCAACTTCCAAAACGTTCTGAATTTACAGCTCCATGCTAATAATAATAATTAGAAGTGTATTTTGACGTATATTAATTAATAAGCATACACTTTATACACCCATTGATTTCTCAAATCAAAGTCACATGTCTCGAGTGGCAGGACACAAAAAGTGAATGAAATTAATTGTTGCAAAATGTCTTTCACAATAAAACTTTAGGTTTTATTGTGAAATAATAAATTACAAAAGCGATTTAGTTGGCTTCAGAGATTTGTAATTTCCTCCGTATCAATAGCTTAAAGAAAGGCAGGCTAAGGATTACTATGAATTCCTTGCGGTAAGTCCATGTCAGAGCTAACCAATACACATGTTCCTCGCTCCCTCGTTAAATTAGCCGGGAGAAGGGAAAAGGGGAGATGATTTGTTGTGGTCGAGATAAGGCGCGCTAATACGAGACACGCTCGCGAGGAAAATTGTCCGAGATTCTGATCTCGGGGACACCATAAATAATGCCAGCATCCGTTGGGGACGATTATCGGAAATGCTTAAATAGTTGTCAATACATCATACACAATCGTTTATTTTGAAATGTTTTTCATGAGTAGAAATGTTAGTGATACGATCACTATTCTATATACACTATTTGCAATTGAGTGGAAACATTTCTTTCATTCAAACGGCTACTCTTGCTTTAGTAAATTTTGTATCGAAAATATTGGTTGTTATATTTATGACAGCTTTGATTTGTATCGGGTTTTGGTTTTAAAGATTACACAACAGATACACTTCCTAACGAATAATGATAACTTCCTTTGGACATGGCGACCTTCTTGTCATTAAACTCAAACTAATCTTCCTGCAGGAGATAAATATCATCCCGTGTTAAATATGTTAGTGAATGAGACGTTATACTGTAGTTCTGTATCCACTGTCCTCTTAAGTGCAAATAAAATCCAATAACAATAATAACACCACATTTAAAAACACAGACAAAAACTTACATATTGTGTGACAAAAACCAGAAAAAATGTAGTTAGGGGACGTCAGCACAAAATGGAACATGACAATTCATGGTGGGCGGGGTACGCAGATAAAAGCTTTTGCACTGTAAGCACAAAGAGAAATGGCTAATGCAGAGAATAAAGTGCCCATCGCCGTTACTGTCCATTAAAATGAACTCGCCAATCTTTTTGACGATATATCTACACATGTTCTCTTAGATCAATGTCTCTCATTCACGTATTAATAATGACTTGAAAGAAATTTAATTTGCAAAATTCACTATTAATTTTTGATAATATAGTTTCTTCATATATCAGTCAATGATCGACATATTTCATACGATTTTCAAGTATCATAAAACTTGTGTAGACAGGTTTTGTTATTTCTATAATCAGTAAAGAACGTCTTGCTCTACTCTCTACGAGTGATTTTTGTTGCATCACGTTTGTATAACCTCAAAATCTGTTACAATTAGGCGATTTTTAAAGAAACAAAAATTGTATAGCATAACCCAATTATTTATCGATAAACAAAAGATTCTAATCATCTTTTTATACGTGTTCCCTTATCCCCTACAAGCATCCCTTTCCACTTGACATTTCAATCCGACGTCTAAACAAACAGCGAGGAATACGTGACATTTTCGCGTGCCATTTAGGAGCGCGAGGGAGCACTGTGGCGGCCTGTACTGAGGTACGGGTAAGAGGTTTAAAGCTTTCTTATACAGGGGTGTAAAAAGTGTAAAGGTGAATGAATCAATAATTTAACATTTAAGTATACGCTAACAAAAATTAAATTACTATATTCATAACAATTTATGTGAATGATACATATTTTGAATTCCGTTGTTTTGAGTAGTTGAGACCTTGGTGGGAGTTCAAAACATATCATCAAAATATGTATTATGTTTGTAGTGTTATTTTGTGGCGAGTTACGAAAAAAAATGGATGGCATTAAAACGTTTTTTAAAACATAAATATAAATTAAATTGCACTTTTAATTTGAGAACCATGCAATTTTCTATACAAATAATTAAAAAAGAAAAAGTATACCTAGAAACTATGAAAACTATTTAGTAACACAGCTTATTTAACTGTTATTTACAACAAACTACACCTATTATAATATACTTTCACAAATCCAACCATGGCTATTTGTAATATGGTATAAAACTGAACTGTTTTATAGTCAATGGCTAGCTCCAGTCTCCGTTCCGTTCCACGCAGAGCAATTACGCGTGTAGCCCTCGGGCCGTGCAAATTTAATGGTTCTAGTGGCGCTCCAATTAGTGTTATATTGTAAGCGAACAATTTATACGATTTGTAAAAAGATTTGAGTAAATACAATAAAGTGGATAATAAGATCCGTTTCGTTTTCGTAAAAACTATAAGAAAGCTTTATAAAAGAGGCGTAATTTATAAATGTTATTTTTAATTATATTTATCACTCTTAATTTAAATGAAAGTGGATACGTGGAGTATTTAGAAGATTTTAAAAATACTTTATCATTTAAAGTCTACTGCATACTGTTTCACATATGTTTTTAGAAGGAATATTTCTTTTATTTTTCGGTTTTTGTGTTTTAATTAAAAATATTATAAACAAAAAATTTTGATAGCGTGATCTTATTAAGTATATATATAAAAAGGCCCCACGAAGCGAAAATTTTTTACCAGATTATTTAAACATAATTTACAACGAAGACAGTTATACCTTTCTCACTATCCTAAAGTCTTTCGATGTTTATTTTGAAAAAAATATAGACCATAGTTTTATCATAACAACAGATAGATAAGTCACTATATTATTATTACACTTATGTCACTGATAAACCATGAACCCTGTGCTGCCAACTATCGACAACAGTTTTTACGTAATGTAGCCAAAAATGTAAAAAATCCGTTTGTATTTCTTTTAGCATCTCTCACCTTTTAAACCTTCCCTTACCTTCTCAATTCTATAAATATTTCAAGATAAATATTAGCTAAATCGGTCAAGCTATTCTTGAGTTTTAGCGAGCAGCAATTCATTTTTATCTATATATATATATATGTCAGAAACTTAAAAAGAAAATGGATGGACAATCATTTACTAAGCATCGTATATGCACAACGGATGGCCTATGATATAATCTAAGGGCACAACACCGTCAGGATAAACGTTACGATCTTTTACTATTATGACAGGAACTATTATGCCAGGAACCCAAGCAGTGCCTTGGACTTGTGACCAAGGTGTAGGCTTAAGGATATCCTTTAAATGATCATAACACTCACCTCCACTGCTTAGTTTCACTGTTTAATCTTAAGATTAGATTAACATTAACATAACCTAACACAAGGCTAACCTAACCTAAACCTAACTCACACCTCCGACATATAGATATAAGACATGATTAAAATGTAAGCATTAATCTATAAACTAGCACTCTGGAATTTAAATATTTTACCCGTGAGGGGACGGGTTAGAATACTATTCCCCTCTGCCATTGGGAGAGCATCTCGTAAGAGCCGAGTAACCCAGCATCCCCTTGGTGGTAGGGGATCTGTTCCTCGACTGGCTTGCGACCACCAGCATGTGAATCCGATCGCCAAGTGTCACAGACGCATTCCGGTTGAGCCGCATGTGAGCCAGACTTACCGCCTCCCTCTCCCATCCCATTAATGCTGTGGGTCTGGTGGACTCTGGGCTCTTGCCTAGGGTCCGCTGAATCCGCATCATTTTTCTTCTTCATTCCCCCTTCCCACTCTATCTTCGGGGATGCAACGCATCGACAAAACGAGAGAGTGTTTCTTGTTTTTCCGTGTCCATGGGCGATGGTGGCCACTTACCATGGACCATCTGCTCGTTTGCACCTTATCTATTTTAAAAATTAAAAAAAATATTCTCTGCGGTACGTGAACTCTAAGTGGGGGAGGGGGGAGGGGCTGCACGGACTATTCCTAGAATAATATTAAGCGTGTTGGCTTGTTAGTTTTAAGTTTGTAGAGTTCTAATGAAAATACCGTGTTCATGTTTGTACTTTAATGTTACTTTGTGTTTAGTTTGCTCTGTACAAAGGCAAAATGGACTCGGCTCTATTTCATTTTAATGAAACTTGTGTTTGTGTTTAGTTATATACCTAATAAAGCGTCGGTCGATAAATGCTCTATGGAAGGTATTTTTTCTGTTATGTTTCATGCATTTATATGGGAGATTTTTAAGGTGAAATCCAGCAGGTCTAACAGAGCTTTTATTACAATAATTTTTATTTAACAATTTATGCTTATACTTGACATAGACACATACTAGACAGCTAATAAACTGTAAAACTATAATTATAAAAACAAAAACTTTAAAGCATAGAATTGCAAACGAACGAGGATCGTAATCACCATTTCAAACAAAACCACAAATCCTCAGTTCTAATCTCAGATACATTGTTGATAACATTACAGCATCAGCAACAAAAGCTCACCAGCGAAGATAAACCGTGCATTAAGTCGTTACTCGTTCCGTTCCGCGCTAACCCAAACTCGTCAAACGAGATTACAGTTGACTAAGCCAACTTTTCGCTCCTTTCCCCTCGCGCTCCTTGCGCCCCTCGCTCCCAGGGGGCCCCGCCGATATAATCCAGTTTTCCCCGTTCTCCCTTTCAAAATGGAAAAAACCAATTTATTCTCTTTTACATTTCGTTTCCGTGTCGACGTCTGTGTCGGAAAGGTTCGGACTTTGTGTTACATTTCGTTATTCTGTTTTGATCTTACGCTTTACTTTTATTTCAATGAGTTACTTCGCAATTAGAGCCCCATTTTTGTCACAATTGGAAATCCGATTTAAAAATATTTTTACAATTATTTACGCTTTTGTAAAGTATATTTAATTAACTAGACCTTCATTCAATGTTAATTATAAAATCGTATAATATCTCCTCGGTCTCTACTGCTTTGGGTCTTTCCCATACTTTACTGAGGGAAATTGACTTTTTCTTCGTCATTGTCTTTCATCATCCTTTATATAGAAAAAATAAATAAATTATCTGTATGTGTAATAAAATCTGTATCTGTTAAACGTACCTCAAAATTAAACAGGTCTCGAACGGCCACTAGCGCGACATAAGCGCTGTCGGTACATGGTGGATATTCCCCGAATCCGAACCAAGCGCTTCGAATTATTCGTCCAGTAAAATTGTGATCCGTCCTGCTGCAGTCTTTCCTGTTTTCTGATAGGTACAAAGTTAATGTCTTCAAACACAGAGTAAAGGAGTGCTACACACGCTTGTCCAGAAGGAATCTAGACCCTAGGCCGTATCGGAGCTTAACAGGCTAGTCGCGCTCAAAAGTCAACGTGTCGGTCTGTAGTGTTCTAATGTTAATATTTACTTACTTATTTAGTAAAGGATTTAAAATCTACATATTGAATAATTTCCATTCATCAAAGCATCCTGAATTTGTGAAACACTCGAACCGTACAGTTTTTAATATTAATGTTGAAGTTTGTGTAAAATGCACAAAGGAGTTGTTATAAGAACAAAGAGAAGTGAAGCAGTGTCTTGTGTCGAGTGTCGGATAAAGGTCGAGTGTCGAGTGTGAGAGAGTGTGCGTGCTCTATCTCCCGAGGGGGTTAAGTCGATACATCCTGTATACAAAAGCTCCACTGGTACTTTATTCAGATGCAAAATTTGAATATTGTTGCTTTCTATTGTTATAGTAATTTAAAAAATCCTTTTTATTGAACACACTCAAAAGGTATAAAAATGAAATTGTTAGGAAATTACTTCTTAATTTTCATATTTAGTTGCTCATCATCAATCGATTTTTACACATTTTTCATAAGAATAACTTTTTTTTAACGTTTGTACTGTAATAAATTAGGTACTACACATGAATTATACATATAATTCCATGAGAAACATAATTTTAAATTTCAAACTGCAACCCACATCTAGTAATTTCTAAATCGAAACAAATACTCAAAATAACCACAAATCATTAGGGCTACAATTAAAGCTGATAATAAAACGGAACAATAAAAGCACTCGAGCACAAAGGGCTCGGGACAAAGGTGGAGCCCTGTCGAGTGTCGAGCACGAGGGTGCTTCAATATATTATTCAAGTATTTACTAGCTTTTTACACTAAATTACGATTCGTATAATATATTTGCATTTATATATCACGTTAAAAATATGTTTTTATGATGTAAGTTAAAAAATTAATATTTTAGATTTGTCTACGGTAATAAAAAAAGTTTCGAAAAATGAATATTCTAGCCCTGGTACGAAATAACTCTCCGGTCAGGTGCGAAATATTTTATGAAATGTGAAATTTCATCTCGTACCCAGTTTGGAGCAGGAAACTCGATGTTATCTCACGACCCCATAGTTGGCAAATGATACTGATCACTTTGCAGCGCGAAATTGTTTAGGCTGTTACAATTACACTTTTACAATGTGAACACTGCAAATTTTCCTTAGGTGATATCGGAATATTTTTCTATACAGAATGAAAAAAGTATTAGCTGTTCTTACAAGAGTTTCTTCTGTTAGTTCTGCTTGGTACATTGACCTAAGTAATATCTTAGTTTCGAAGGTAGTTTTGCCACCACTGCACTTGTAAAATTCAAACAAAAAGATAGGAGGTAGACATCGATAGTTGTCAACCCGTAATAATGTAGGTCTGCGTGTAAAGTATATCCCGTCTTAAGTTTAAACTTTTAATACAGTATTATTTTGTACTCGCACCGGAATTAATGATAATATTAAGTATGAAAGAGTAAAAAGTAAAATTAAATGGTTAGCCAGTATCAAAGCGAGGCAGCGTTTGTTCCTGTCAGCGGCAGTTACTCGGTGTGAGATGAGAGAACAAAGAACACCCCCGCCTCCCTCAAACTCCGTTGTACATTATTACTTACAACATTGTTGTGTTGCAAACAATTTATACTGGTACGATGCTAATAATAATACTAAGTACTTTATGAAGATGATTGTGTGTTTGAGATTTAAGCAAAAACTTTTGATTATTGAATCAAAATAACCTGTTCTTGCGTTGCTAAGGGATAAATACATAGATCTCCCAAAACTCCACCTTAGAATGCAGAGTAATTTTTTTTAAATGTTATCACAACATAATTTGAATTATATTAGAATATAATTATTTAAAACAAAGGAAATCCTCTGAAAAATATGAAAATAATGTACCAACCCCTGTTTTGCCTGTTTAATATTAAATAATAAAATATTCATACCTTTAAAATAAACACTTTTTCTTGTAAAATCTTTTAATTACTGAACTTTCTTCATTAACATCAACTTCCTATTTAAAATAGCGCCTCAAATGAAAGGAATCAACTAAGTCATTATTTAGTAGTAATTACGTTTCTGAAAACCTGCAGTAAAGGAAATCCGGTTGGGGGTAGAATGTAGATTTATTGAGTTGTATCTACCTAACCTGACTTTAGAGCCATCTGATGGTGAATTGTTAAAAAACGAATATCATAAAAACTTTATTGAAAACATACACATAATTGTGTAGCATTTTTTAAAAATAAAATGAAGTTTAAATTTGAGTTCTGTAAACCCAGTGAAAGTAGACACCAAAAGTTTGGATCAGGTCTGCAATAGATAGAGTGCTGCGAGAATGAAATCAATCTGAAAGTATTGTCGAAATGGATAATACTCTTTCTTACAATTGGCGCCCAACGTGGGGCGCTAATGAAAGAATAAGGAATCCAATCTTTAAATCTTGGTTGACAGTTTGGCGCTGCAAGTAGCAAGTCTGATCTTAGTCGCACGATGAAGTAATGTTAATTCGAGTCTCAATTGACTAAGACTGAACTTGCTATATCCAGTAACTTTGCGATCAAGATTAGTAAATATTATACTTATTGACCTCAACAAATATTTCTATTAAAATGGGTTACTAGTAATTAGTAGGAATTGAACCAGAGATCTCTCAAATATGAATCCAATAATCATAATTTCCGCAGCCATTTCATTTTTATCATTCTCAATCAATATGAACGTTTTATTACTAATACTTATAAATTCTAAAAACAACTTTTAAAACAGACGAATTTATTTATTAATTCCTCTCTTCATATTTCGGATAAAAATAAATACCTTTTTCCAAATTTTCCAAATTGTTGTCAAGAGAACAGTTATTTAAATTGAATGTTCAATGTAAAATGAACTCAATATCGATGTCACACATAGAGTTGCATTTTGTTTGTGTTTAAGTGGAACAGGTCAGTGTCTGGTGTGGAGGGTAGTGTATGTATACCCTGGGGCATTACCGCACCGCCCTCACCTGCCCTTTGAAGACGCCGACACCCGACTGTACACACACAGGATACTTATGGTTTTTATAACTCTTCGACAACTTCTTTACCTTCACCGAACATAAAGAAAAATTTTAAGATAGATTTTTACTTTCATTGGCAACACTTCATTTCACCTGATGTTTGTCTTAAAATATTCTATAAAAGATTGAAGCTTAGTGCTAGTGTAATGATGAGTATAAGTTTATATTTCTCACACGTCCTTACACTAGAACTGCTCTATTAGAACCACGTAGCTACGGCTAAGTAGTTTTTTTTAAAAGCTATGAATTTATTCCCTACGGAACTATAACGGTTGTGTTCTAATTTGTGGGCGTTTGTTTTAATTATGGCGCTATATGGAAAAATCCAATTTCATATGGTGAAGCTAAGACAGGTCGGTTAGTAAACATTTAATACGTGTGATAAGTCAGTGTATCTGTATGTTGAGTTTATATCAAACAACGACTATTAATTTTTTTATCTGCTTGTTCGTTCATACACATTTGCAATTGATGAAAAAAGATTTATTTTCAAAAAAAAATTGTTTTAGTGATAGCTGATTGATAACCTAGAATCTAGATTAATGGCATTTATTTTATATTTGGTGCACTTTCCCCTGCGAGTGTGCGCAGCAGGCAGCAGGGTGCGGCGCTCCCATAGAAATAGCAATTTCATTTCATTTTAATACGTCTGTTTACCTTCAATATAATCCCGTTAGGGGTGCACGACGTTGCAAGAGGGGCACACGAAGGGTGCACTAATTATTTATATTTCTACCACGTTACGTTGGGTTTTAGCGAAATTCTACAATTCGAATCATACAAAAATTGCAAAGGTACGTTTAGATAGATAGAGTATTAGAAAATACTTCTACCATCGTGATTGAAAATAACGAATATTCGGCGAGTATTTTGGCCGAGGCGCCGAATATTCGGTAACACTAAGAATCTTTCGCGTTTGTTTTACTACTAGATCCTGGAAAAGGAAGAGAATATAACAATAATTCGGCCAAGTGCGAGTGTGGAACTCGCGCTCTGAGGGTTCCGTACAATTTCAATAAAGGGACAAACACTATCAAATTTTGATTTTCATGTGCGGGTTAAAATATTAGCAAAAATAGTATTGGGAGGCGTTTATTCCAATTTCACTAAAATAATTTTAAAATCGGTAAACATATATCAATAAAATATAATTGTCAAATATATCGTCAACAGCCGTTGCTACGTTACGCGTAAATATAGCATCAGATTCTTTTTACACGATACGACGACAAAAACGATCATGTTTGCGATTTTACTAACATTCGAATATGTTATAAATATACACGTCTGATGAACGTTAAGCTTTGAAGGTCTTGAAAATTTGAGTAAATGAAAGAGGTGCCTTACTTTAAACCTTATTCCCCAGTCTAAAAATAAAAAAATTAATAAATTATTTAATGGAACTTATATTTTAAAAAATAATCTTCTTAACATACATTTTAGATTACAAATTATTTCTTTCTTTTTTGGAATAAATTTATTTAATTTTTTTATGTGGAATGCCCTATATATATAGAAAAACTACTTGTTATGACTTCAGTATAAATGGCTATATTTATTGATTTCTTATATTTAGAACTTTGATTTTATCACAGCTTCAAAATATTATACACTTACATGTTTAGTATTAATGGATCCTGATCCCGATCCTGGATAAGGAAATGCGTCTTATTGTGCTCGGTACGATACGATTTTATTGATAAAAATTTATTACATTGTAAAAGCGTAACTCAATAAAATTAATAAGTATGATTAATCAAATAAAATATTCTTTTAATATTCCGCTTACAGTTTCCCACCGTCATTAGAGGGTTGTCACACTATATCACGGTTAGTGTATTAAGGGTGTATTACTATATCACATGTGTAATAATTTGTGAAAAAGGTAAAATAAAATAAGCCTTGGTTTATTCAATCTATCTTTTTCCCAACGAGGACAAGACGTCGTCAAGTTTTCAGGGGCGCCAAAATGAAAACATAATATGATCCAAGATGTAAATTGGAAGATTTTTAAAGTCTTTGTTAATGATTCAAAGCGATATTTATATTAAAAAACGTTCATTTCATTGTACTAGTCTGTAATACTAGTCGATTAGCCCTTTTAATTATTTTCATAAAAGTAAAAAGTAGCCTATATGGTTAAACCAGGGTATACAGGGCATAGGGGCACTGTCTGTGTGTCAAATTCAAATGAAATGCGTTCAGCTATTCTTGATTGATTAATAAATATCTAAACTTCTAAACTATCACATTTATAAAATTAGTAAAATAATATAATAAATACGTTTCACTGTAGCATATGTTCCTCATCTCAAAATACAGCCAGGCTTCGTAATTACAAACCACGTCTACAATTACAGGGAATTGGAATGGGGAACAAAGGAAATACGAGTTCCTCGGTATTTAGTTTGCCTCAGATAAATTAATTGAGTGGTAGACCTTTCTCCACAAGCTATTGCTACAGTAGATGTCTTAAAGTATTCGATATATATTCGAGTACGAAGAGAAATTTAGTAAAACGTTTTGCCCTAATCTGACGAAACTAGCCTCGAATATGTAATGGAATATAATATTATAATTTTTCTTGAGCAATCTAATAGTGATAATAATTTTACTTAAAAACTTACAAATTGGAAATACGTCATTAAATTAAAAAAAAAATTACCAGTAAAAGTAAAGAACAAAATGGTTATAAGCAACAATTGCCGATTCATTGTAAGTTCTAAGGACTGATTTAATTCAGCAATATTCTAGATATTGAATAAATAAGTCTTTCTTTATTTATACTGGCCGCTGACTCCCGCTCCCCATCCCGGGGAGGGAGGGTATCCAGGGCTCGAGCGCTCTCGCAGAGACGACTCTTGACATACATTTTTCACTGCACAAGCTCTCGTTATCTAAACGTGTATACAACTAACTTATGCTTTTGACTTTACGTGTTCCTGTGTAATAATTTGTATATCTAGAACAGTTATATATATAAAACTGACTAATAATGAAACGCCTAAATCAAGTGCCATATAAAAATATTAGTATTTTTAAAAGGACATTTTTTTTTAAAACTTCAAACGACAATATTAACATGTAATCTATATGAAAGCCGAGTAGTGCCTGGGGCTTGAGACTTGCCTACTACAATAGATAATAAAGTAACCTTACGTGAACCTCAAGTAAGATGACCTTAACACGACACTATAATACTAACTTCAATGTACACTGCGCGACAATACTAGACGCTGACTCTAATCTATCGTACTAAAGGTTATATATTGTCTACACGGAACTACCAGCGGACACTAATTCATCAACGGTGTTGCTAACATTATATTATCTGGATTATTGAAGTCCATTTTACCTCAGAGGCGAGAATGGGTCAGTCAGTTAGTTTATTCTTGATCATTTCCAAACAATTACACTATATGGCCAATAAATCATATTAATTTTGAAACCATTTGAAATAGTCAACTAAATTCAATAGAGAATATAATTTTATTATACGAATTTGCTGATGTATGGACAACCTTGTTTGGTTTTTGTTGGGTTTCGCTGATTAAAAAAAATTCTAAGGTTATTCTGGTATTATTACATCACATCTAAAAGGTGAGGTTGATAAACATCACCCTTTTATACCCTATATATGTAGCAAAGTATATATATTTCCGAATACCCTCAACCTCGGCCTATTCTTATACGGCCTTTGCGTGTCGTGCCCTAAGATTTAGCTTCAGATAATGTACGATATTTCGTAACAATTCTGACAAAAGGAAAATGTTATATATTAATATAACAATGCTCAGGTATTACAATATTTGTAATTGTTACCGAGAACATTAATTCATTACTTTATTTATAAATACTGGTGTATAATTTGTTTAGTAAAACTTAAGTAAACTAGATGGCGCCGATGTATGTATAATTTGTTTAGTAAAACTTAAGTAAACTAGATGGCGTTGTAACTTTATGTTTAAATCGTGGATCGCGCTGGCTAGATGTTTTTGAAAAATACGTTCTGTGAAACCAGCTTTGGGAAATTAAATCAGTATCCAGTGGCACCTTTGTATTATTATATTTACAAGATCGGACCCTAGAAGAAGACCTTTGGGATACCTGGGAAGCGGAACATGGTCCTTCGAACCGGATTTACAACCCTTGGTGAAGCCGCTAATGCTGACAGTGCTTATTGAGCGGAGGTCCGTACGTGTGAAGAACGGTTGGTGGCGCTAGCTGCGAAGCCTGCTGACGCTGCAACCGCTGTGGAGCGAACTGTTGGTGGCGCTAGCTGCGAAGCCTGCTGACGCTGCAACCGCTGTGGAGCGAACTGTTGGTGGCGCTAGCTGCGAAGCCTGCTGACGCTGCAACCGCTGTGGAGCGAACTGTTGGTGGCGCTAGCTGCGAAGCCGCTGACGCTGCAGCCGCTGTGGAGCGGCTCGGTACGTACGAACATCTGTCAGTACGATACTGTCCAGCCACTGACGAGTACCTTGAAGCGGTACTGTCAGACAACAGCCGAGAGTACCTTGGAACGGTAATCTCAGGAAATAGACAAGCACCTTGGGGCGGTTGCTGTCTTTGAGCATATTTGGAACGGCGCAGTCAATATTACGTCGCCGTAGACGACGCGACTTTACTGAGACCCAGTAAAATTGCCGCGCCACGCAAATTTGTTGCCGCCGGGAGCATTCGCTGTACGACGCCGATCGCTGAGACCCAGTGGCGTCGGAGTGAAAACAGACTGCTACCTTGGAGATAAAAGTGAGTTTTTCCCGGTGAAAAGGTTGAATTCAGTGAAGTGAATTTGTGAGTACTCTGTTTTTTTTTTATATCTACGACTACTATCTGTTTGCTTTGTTTTGTTTAAATTTTTAAAATATTAATAACGTTTGACAACTTTGATAAAATTAATAATGGAGTCTTTAATTAACTTTCAAAATGATCTTTGTTTGCGTCTAAGTAAAGCTAGAACAAATTTTAAGAAAAGTCCGAAAGAACGCTTAACAAAGGTTCATGTTGAGGGAAGATTGGAGGCTGCTAACCAACTTTGGTCTGAATTCGTGTCAGGTCATAAGGATTTATTGCGAAATAATGATCCAAAGATTTTAAATGCTAGCAGTTACATAGTATCGGATAAATATAGCGAAACTGAAGAAATTTACATAGATTATAAATGTGAACTGAATTCAAAGTTGTCAGAAGTTAATATAACTCAATCTGCTAAAGTTGATAAGTGTGATAATGTAACCACAGGAACTGCTCAAGTAAAACTGCCTAAGATTAATATTCCTAATTTTTCTGGAATTTATTCAGAATGGACCTCTTTTAAGGATCTGTTTAAATGTTTAATTATTGATAATAATTCTTTGGATAATGTACAAAAACTTCATTATTTGAAAGGCTATCTAACAGGTGAAGCAGAGCAGCTCTTGAGGCACATACCAATTCAAGAGTCAAATTTTGAAAGGTGTTGGCAGTTATTAGAAGAACGATATAACAACAAGAAATACATCTGCCACCACGTTTTAAAACGACTCCTTAGCCAAAAGAATATTTCTATGGAATCGGCGAGTGCATTAAAAGATCTTGTAGATACGACTAATGATTGTTTAGCTACTCTGATGAATCTTGGTATTGATGTAAAGAGTTGGGACGTTTTAATAATACACATTCTTACCTTGAAACTGGATTCAGAATCTCGACGTCAGTGGGAGTTCTATGTAACTACAAATATTTCGTCACACGAACTTCCAACTTACGTTCAATTTAAAGAGTTTTTAACTAATAGATTTCGCGCTATCGAGTTTCTGGTTCCAGATTCAAGGTCAGGGTATAAATCTCAAAATAATAGCAAAGTAAAGGCACTTCATGTCGCAACTTCTGTCGTATGTCCGTTCTGTGCGGAAGGCCATAAATTGAGCAAATGTAAAATGTTCCATAAAGAAACTATTGAAGCTCGTAGAAAATTTGTTTATGATAATAAAATTTGTTTCAATTGTTTGGGAAGCAATCACTCTGCCAAAGAGTGTCGATCAAATGTTAGATGTACCACGTGTAAACGAACTCATCACTCGTTGTTGCATCCTAAAGGTTCTAATATATCTAAGGAAAATAGTATTAATGAGTGTATTGCCAATTCCTCACAAGGTGCCACAACCTCGTCTTCGAATGCAGTCTCATCATCTCCGGTGGTTTCTTGTTTAGCAGCCGACAAAATACAACAAGTGTTGCTTACCACCGCATTAGTAAAGGCCATAAGTAAAAATGGAAATGAGTACAGCATTCGTGCGCTCCTAGACCAGGGGTCGCAGGCTTCTTTCGTAACCGAGTCCACGGTTCAATACTTGGGCTTGAAGAAAACAGTATCTAAAAGTCAAATAACAGGGCTGGGCGGAGATAAAGCTATTCTCTCGAAAGCGATGGTGACCATGGAAATTAGGTCGCGATTCAATCCAAACATCAAACTCCTAATCAAAGCACATGTATTAAAAAATATAACATCTCTTCTACCAACCCGAAGAGTAGAAGCCAAGGAATGGCAGGAACTTAGTGATTTGGTGCTAGCTGATCCGGAGTATTATAATTCAAATCAAATTGATCTTCTTTTGGGAGCAGAAGTTTATGGAGTAATTCTCCAGGAGGGTGTGAAAAAGGACCCTCGGGGTAAATTAATAGCTCAAGCAACTAGCTTCGGCTGGATTTTATCTGGCACTGTAAGCTGCAACACCCAACCGTCACCGCGTATTAATGTTATGCATTGTTGCGAAAGTAATGATTTACTGAAACGCTTTTGGGAACAGGAGGCAGATATTCCAAAGCCAAAGTCCAGTATGTTTACGGAAGAAGAAAGGCTCTGTGAAGAAATATTCGCCGAGACAACTAAGAGAACTCCTCACGGACGATACATAGTTCGTCTACCTTTCAAAAATGGATATCCACATGTTTCAGGGTCCAAGGAAATAGCTGAAAGGCGTTTTAAATCTTTAGAACTGAAGCTGAATAAGGATCCGATGCTGAAACTAAAATACCAGGAAGTTATAGCAGAATACATTGAACTGGAACATATGGAAGAAGTGCCTGAAAAGGACATCGATTCTTCTATAGCTATATACTTACCACATCATGCCGTTATCAGAAATGATAAGGAAACAACAAAGGTCAGAGTTGTTTATGATGCATCCTGTAAAGGAAAAAATAATCTGTCATTAAATGATCAACTGATGATTGGACCTACCTTGCAGCCAGAGTTGAGACACATAATAATGCAATGGAGATGTCCACCAATCTGCATGTCAGCTGACATTGTCAAAATGTATAGGCAAGTCAAGGTTGCAACAGAAGATACAGATTGTCAGAGAATTCTGTGGAGAAACAATACCAACGAGCCTCTGAAACATTACAGACACACTCGTGTTACCTTTGGCACATCGCCCGCTCCATATTTGGCAATCAAGGCTCTTCAACAAGTAGCTCACGATCACGGTGCAGAATTTCCTTTGGCAGCACAAAGAGTGTTTAATGATTTCTACGTAGACGATCTAATGACTGGCGTTCAAACCATTGAAGAAGGCAAACAATTATTTACAGAAATGAATCAACTGTTACATAAAGCAGGGTTTGTTCTACAAAAATGGAACAGTAATGATAACAGCTTAGTGATGGAGATGAATAGAAAAGTAAAAGGGGAAGAGGCTGTAAAGGAAGGAATAAGAATAAAGGAGGACGAAATAACGAAAATAATGGGACTTACCTGGAACCGTAGTGATGACACCTTCCGCTATGCAGTGAGTCTTCCGCCATTGGAGTTACCTGTAACAAAAAGAAAAATTATTTCTGATATCTCTAGACTTTACGATCCGTTAGGATGGGTAGGGCCAAGCATTATTATAGCAAAGGTTATGATACAAAAGCTTTGGTTAGCGGGATTGGATTGGGACAATGAAATTCCAGACACCTTATTGCAAGAATGGTTGACTTACCGCGAGGAACAAGTAATGTTGAGTAAAATCCGGATACCAAGATGGGTTGGAATGAAGGCAAATGATGTCCACGTCGAACTACACGGATTTTGCGATGCATCCAAAACTGCATATGCAGCTGCAGTTTATGTTCGCGTGATAAACTCCGAACGAAGGGTCAGTGTATATTTGGTTACCGCCAAAACAAAGGTTGCACCAGTGAAACAGGTTTCAATTCCTCGGTTGGAATTGTGCGGAGCTGTAATGCTCACAAGATTGATTCTCGAAGTGGCTAAGGTAATGAACATTGAAAAACACAACCTTCATGCATGGACTGACTCCACGATTGTTCTTGCATGGTTAAATAGTCATCCAAATAGATGGAACGTGTATGTCGCAAATCGCGTCTCAGAAATTTTAACCAATTTAGATCCACAAAATTGGTGTCACGTAACATCGAAACAAAATCCAGCAGATTGTGCTTCACGTGGACTGCGGCCGTCAGAGCTAGTGAACAATGAATTATGGTTTCATGGTCCAAAATTCATTAGTTGCGAAAATATAGTTTACAAAAAACCAAAGGATGTTCAAACTGAACTTGAAGCAGTAAGAGTTCATCATGTCATCGGAGAAGACTTAGGCTGGAATAAGTTCTCTTCGCTCTCTAAAACAATAAGAGTCATAGCATATTGCAAGCGATTTATAAACAATTCTAAGGCGTCAACAAGCAAGGTAAATACTAACTACATTACAGCAACAGAATTAAAAGAAGCTTTAAAATTATATATTAAGGAATGTCAATTAAGCAATTTCAAGGAAGAAATGAGTATAATAAAAAAAAGGAGAAAACTTACCTAAATCTTGTAAGATCTGGATGTTGAACCCTTTTGTAGACGATGAAGGCATATTAAGAGTAGGAGGAAGACTGAAGTTTTCATCACTTACCTTTGATAGAAAACATCCAATCTTGATTCCAAAGGAATCACATTTAACGAATCTTTTAATCGCACATGCTCACTTACAGACCCTTCATGGTGGACCACAAATCACCCTAACTTATCTACAGTCAAAATATTGGATCTTAGGAGCAAAACAGCTGGTTAAATCGTATTATCACAAGTGTGTTACCTGCGTAAAGGGCGCTGCTTCTACTCAGCAACCTTTAATGGGTCAGTTACCTGCAGCGCGAGTATCACCATCTCGACCATTTAAAAATAGTGGCGTTGATTATGCAGGACCTATACAAATAAGAACAAGCAAGGGTAGAGGTCACAAATCTCAGAAGGGATACATATGTTTGTTTATTTGTATGGCGACCAGGGCTATACATTTGGAGTTAGTAAGTGATCTTACTTCCGAAGGCTTTCTCCAAGCGTTTAAGAGATTTGTTGCAAGGCGTGGTTACTGTTCGCATTTATGGAGTGATAACGGGACGAATTTTACAGGAGCATCTATTGAGCTTAAGAAATGTGGTATTTTTGAAAAGAAATTCATGGGAGAAATAGCCGAGTTCCTTGCAAATAATAATTGCGAATGGCATTTTATACCGCCTCATGCACCTAACTTTGGCGGGCTTTGGGAGGCCGGAATAAAGTCCGTAAAATACCATCTTAAACGAGTTATCGGAAACTCAACACTGACATTTGAAGAAATGGCTACGGTGCTGACTCAAGTGGAGGCATGTCTTAACTCTCGGCCTATGTCAAGCATCAGTGAAAATCTAGACGATTTCGATGTGCTAACTCCAGGACATTTTCTCGTTGGAGAGCCTCTTTTAATTGCACCCGATTATAATTTCGAAGATAATAATGTAGGATCCCTGAGGAGATGGCAACACACTCAAAGAATATTACAAACATTTTGGCGAAAGTGGTCTCAAGACTATTTAAATAAATTCCTGCAACGTTATAAATGGGCAATTGATAATAATTATCAACCCAAAATAGGCGATATTGTCGTAGTAAAAGAAGACAATCTTCCACCATGTCGTTGGCTTTATGGCAAGGTCATTGCTTCTCATTCTGGTTCAGATAATATTGTCCGCGTGCTTACTCTAAAAACTAAAAATGGAATACTCAAAAGACCCGTTTCTAAATTATGTTTCTTGCCTGTAACAACGGATTAACATTGTAAAACCTGTCAAATTGTGGAAGTCGATAATTATGTTGTTAAAAATTTATTGTTATTTTATATTCCTATTAGAAAAGTATATTAAAGGACAAAGTTTCACTTTGCCCTTGGGGGCCGATGTATGTATAATTTGTTTAGTAAAACTTAAGTAAACTAGATGGCGCCGATGTATGTATAATTTGTTTAGTAAAACTTAAGTAAACTAGATGGCGTTGTAACTTTATGTTTAAATCGTGGATCGCGCTGGCTAGATGTTTTTGAAAAATACGTTCTGTGAAACCAGCTTTGGGAAATTAAATCAGTATCCAGTGGCACCTTTGTATTATTATATTTACAAGATCGGACCCTAGAAGAAGACCTTTGGGATACCTGGGAAGCGGAACAACTGGACAACAGTACATTGATAACCAATAACGTTTTCAATTTGGTTATACGAAGAAACAGTTGATACTATTGAGCCGCCATTTTGTTTTAAATATTTATTATTAAAGCATAATAACTAAAATAAATTTTAACAGTCAGATACGAATATTCTGGCTATCTTAGATACATAGAAGTATTATTATCTACATAGGACCGATATCGCACAGTAACAGCCACACTCGTCACCAGGCGAGCTCCGTTTGACAACTGGCTTAAGTCTATCGGACCTGAGATTATATACAGTCTTAGAATAACATAAATACTACTACCCTCTGAATATAGATATATCAACGGTGTTGCTAACTGTATACACGGAGGACAAATATAAAACAATAAACAAGTCTTTCTAAGACATTCGGTTGTTAGTTGGCTTAGAATAAACTTTAAAATATTAGCATCGTTTAAACATTAGTGATAGCGGGTAGTTTATATAACTTTCGTTCCATAGGATTGAGTTCATCGGTCAAGTGATATTGTGCATGTCGAGCGGTGAAGGTGAGAGTTATAAAAGTCGTCTTTATACTTGCTCCTGGGTCTCAAGCTTGCAAACACAGTCAGTAATGTGGTCCTATATTGTGTGACGTTATATTTTGCCTTAAATGCTTGAGAAGATTTTTGCAATCAAAAGGATCCTCAATTC
The DNA here is from genome assembly GCA_905147385.1 of Limenitis camilla. Lineage (NCBI taxonomy): Eukaryota > Metazoa > Arthropoda > Insecta > Lepidoptera > Nymphalidae > Limenitis > Limenitis camilla. Next base: position 297,973 of record LR990235.1, read on the forward strand.
CTTTAAGCCTAAAAAACATTATGACAAAGTTTTTATCTCCCTGAAATTGTGAAAACGTTTTTCCCAATTTATTCTAGTGATGTTATCCTCACTCAGTATCCTATTGAGCGTGAAGGAATCCTTCGTAGGGTTTTGTTAGCTCTCCTTCATTGAAATTCCTCGTCCGTCCTCCGATGTTACCTTTTTAAGATTTTCCGCCCTATTGACACTCTTCGGGAAATAAATGACACTCTTATATAATCACTATTTTCGAGGACCTTTAGAGAAAGTACTCAAGCGCCATTAATTTAAATGATTTATTTAGTAATGTTTTACTGATAAATTATTTGCTCTTTGATCATTTTTTTTATGGACAATAGATAAGCGCTTGACTACAATCACACCTGATGGAAAGTGATAATGTAGCCTAAGATGTAGCACGTTTATCTAGAAGATGCCTGCCTGTTAACTCTCCTTTTAAAGATATCCAAATTGTATGATTTCGGAAATACTGACGCCGGTAAAGCGTTCCAGTCCTGAGCCGTCCGCATCAAAAAAGACGAAGCAAAGCGCTTCGTACGTACAGGCGGTGTGTCGAGTACGTAGGGGTGGAGACCCTCTCGGCGTCTTGTAGTTTTGTGGTAGAATGGTGAATAGGGATCATTCATTCTAACCTAGAAATCAGACCTAAAAATTTTAAAGCCTAGCTAAGTATCGTAAATTATACTTTTTTAATTACTAGCGACCCGCTCCTTCACCGCACGGTTACTTTCTCTACTATGATATGCATTTACGATACATATAAACCTTCCTCTTGAATCACTCTATCTATTAAAAAAACCGCATCAAAATCCGTTGCGTAGTTTTAAAGATACATATGGATGGACAGATAGGCCATGGGAAGACTTTGTTTTATACGAGTACTATGTAGTATATCATAGTGATTTACTGGAAAACAAATAACCAATACAATATACTTCACACAAACACAATTTTCGTCGATGATGATACTACAATAAGCTTATAATAAATATGTACGTATTTTGAATTATTTTATTAACCCCCGACGCAAGAACTACGTGGTGTTATAAGTTTGACGGTTCTGTAGTAGTCTTCAGCTATGTTTGATGAAAATCGGTCTAAGATGGCCGACGCCACAAAATGGCGGATTACATATTTTTTCATAACACCCTCAATATGGGTATCAAAAGAAAGGGCTTGACTAGTAAAATACTATAAACTACAACAAATTTTAAATCCAAAATGACAAATTATGTTCATACTTTTTACATTTTTATAGGTTTTTGTCGGGGTTTTTTTAATTTAATGTATATCTAACGGTGAAATTTTTTTTAATGATTAAGAGCTTTTACCAAAAATCAGTCTTATATTTCAGAATTTCAAGCAGTCAAACACTAAATCGGTCGTTAAAAAATACAGCCTATTCTGACCTACTTTTCTTCTAGAGAATGTTTACAATGTACAGAAATGTGAAGAAAACATTGAAACAATCACTAAAGTATGTCAATGGGAAGGAATTTTCTATTTAAGTTGAAAAATAAAATAGGGATTGTCCCCTTTGTAGGGTAATGAGGTTGCTTGCCGACGCCGAAGTCGACGCTTTACGTCGAAAATTGGATTTCAGCTAAACAAGTCGTTATTGCGCTGTAAGACGATGTTTGTATATTGAGGGTAGGACAACCAAATCAAATATTTTCCCCTTAATTATACAAGTTATAAGTAAGCTTAACTTATCCTATAAAATATAAATATCTATTGATTGCCTTAAGTAATAATTAAATTTAGATTTGTTCCAACTTGAGAGATGGGATAGTTATTATTATAATTGAAAGAACATTCTAAATGTTTTGGTTTATATGTTGTGTTGTACCCAATAGATGTGCCGAGTTTATTCAGAGTATCAAACGATATATTATGATTGATAAATTGTGCACGATGATGGTAAATCGACCAGAGTCGAGTGGAGCGAGTAGATTAATATTAAAAACTTGTCTATATCTACATCACGAACTACACTAAATAATTTTACTATTTGTTACTATTTTAATTGCGTATTCTCTTTGAATTTAATCGAATTAAAACGATACAATTATTATAATTATATTTAATGTATAATTCTATTTATAGTGTAATATTCAAAAGGACTCTGAATCGTCTTTGGCAGTGAAGGATTTTGCTATAAATATGGGATAGAGGAACCATGTCAACTCACAGAAACAAAGATCGACTCAAATTCCTTTTGAACCCCTATCGCCTCCCGCAGGCTCTCTCAATTATTGTGACTATGAAATGATAACTAAATGATCATTTCTGTCTGTTGTCAGGTTCCGAAGTCCCATTCGAGGGTTGCGGCGAGGGGCGTTAATGATCACTGAGAAGAAACAAGAAAAGACCATGCTCATAGCTTCTCAAATATAGAAATTATCAAGTTAGTCTAAAACGCTGCCAAAATGGAGGAGGGTCCACAGACAATATGGCAAAAAATAGACAACTCAATGATCCCAGTCGTAAATCTCGAGGTAAGAGAAGTACGAGAGATACTATGGGAAAAGATAAAGGAACCAACCTCGCAGAGGAAAATCATTCTAGTCATAGTATCCATAGCTCTTCTACTAGACAACATGCTCTACATGGTCATCGTACCGATCATACCAGATTATTTAAGATACATCGGTGCATGGGGTGAAGCAGGCTACGATCATGTAGTGACCTTGCCACCAATTAGAGAAGGCAATAGAACCATTATACCAACTCAGATAATTCCCGCTTCTCATGAAGGTCAGGACTCCGCGACTGGTGTTCTATTCGCTTCCAAGGCGATAGTACAACTCATGATCAACCCATTTTCCGGTGCCTTAATTGACCGTATAGGATACGATATACCCATGATGATAGGGTTAATAATAATGTTTCTTTCCACTTCGATATTTGCTTGTGGACGGAGTTACGGTATGTTATTTTTCGCAAGAAGTCTCCAAGGAGTCGGATCTGCTTTTGCCGATACATCAGGTTTAGCTATGATTGCTGACAGATTTACGGAAGAATCGGAACGCTCAAAGGCTCTAGGTATCGCTCTCGCATTCATTAGTTTTGGTTGTCTTGTTGCGCCACCGTTTGGTGGAGCACTCTACCAATTCGCTGGCAAAGAGGTACCTTTCTTAATTCTTGCCCTAATATCCTTAATGGACGGATTCATGCTTCTTCTTGTAATGAAGCCATTAAAGACTCAGATGAAAGAGGCTGCTCAACCAAAACCCCCTGGCACGCCTATATGGAAACTCCTAATGGATCCTTATATCGCAGTATGTGCTGGAGCGCTAATGATGTCAAACGTAGCATTGGCATTCCTCGAGCCTACAATCTCTCTGTGGATGGAAGACAATCTCACAAAAGATAATTGGAAGATTGGAATGATTTGGTTACCAGCATTCTTTCCTCATGTTCTAGGCGTGGTGATTACTGTGAAGATGGCTAAAAAATATCCTCAACATCAATGGTTAATGGCGGCTGGAGGTTTAGCATTAGAAGGGCTATGTTGTTTCATAATTCCGTTTGCAAACTCATATAAAATGCTTATGATTCCAATTTGCGGAATATGCTTCGGGATTGCACTCATTGATACCGCCTTGCTACCCACCCTTGGTTATCTAGTAGACGTGCGATATGTCTCAGTATACGGAAGTATTTATGCCATAGCCGATATATCGTATTCTTTCGCTTATGCCGTTGGACCAATAATTGCTGGTGAGGTGGTAGAGATGATTGGATTCACTGCTCTCAATCTCTTCATCGCCTTCAGTAACCTTCTGTATGCTCCAGTTTTAATGTATCTAAGACATATTTACGATTTCAAACCTTTCGAGAACGAGGCAAATATTTTGATGGCTGATCCACCCGACAAAGAATATCAAACGTACAGCATGCAAGACCAACGACCTGTGAATGGTGAGTTTAAAAACCATCTGGAATACAGCAACGTGCCCAGTCAAGGAGATTCAGTGCAGGAGTCTAATGTTGATAACACGAGGTACGATTATCAAGAGGGTTACCAGAACTACTCGCAAGGATACGAGCAGCAGGGTTTCCAGCAGGAAGCGTACAATCAGCCGCGTCAGCTGCCCGCACAACCGCAGCCTACTCCTAGCAACCCCTTCAGAGCCCCTGGTACAGCACCTGCACCAGCCGCTGCTCCAGCACCAGCACCACCACCAGCACAGAATCCAATCAGGAATCCCTTCCGACAAGGTTTCTAGAGCAATTTAGTATTGTTGTCTATATTTTTTAATTTACTTGTTGTGTATTTATAAATGTCTTATAGTTAACTTCGATCACTGAGCCGAGACCAGCTGACGGCAACGTTTAGTGACTAGATCCTAATCGCGCTTGTAATTGTGCTAGTGCTCACAAAATGACAAATTACTTGCATCTGTAGGGTGCCATTTTGTTAGCAGCTGTCAAGTTTCTTGTTGATCTTATATTGTTCGATAACTGTTACGCCTTCTATTCAAAATCCATTAATATTCAAAATCCTTTTCACTGAAGATGAATATTATAATGGTATATACGTGTGCGTAGAGAAATATATTAGCTATGTAAATTTGTTATAAGCTATCAATATATTCTCGAAGCAATTTAAGAGGTTTAACGTTGTAGATTAGGATTAGAGTAAGAAGTCGCAGTACAGTCAGTACGTTAGTAGTGCGAGGTGATGAGTTGCCATACTATTTGTATATTTTAGCGGCACTTGCATCTTTCTAGTCATTGTTAGTCTAAGATATCATTTATGGTAATTTTGTATGCAATACAAAACTAAAACTATTTTCAACTATTTAAAAAATATAGTTTTTTCAATTTTTAACTGTTAATAAATATTTGTAAATGATATTAGAAAAAGCGTGTATTAAACTCAGAGGTGAAAAAAATTAAAAAAGAGGATTTGATACGGAAAGCGGTACAAATCATAGTACCGTTTTAGTAAAAGTTCCCTTCATCGATATTATTCCGGTACACTTTAATTTACGAAAAAGTGTTAAAATAAATTATAATTGTGAAAAACAATATAAAGACATTTGATGTAATGCTAAAACACTGAATTTGTACAATCGTCTTTTATAGAGTGAAACATGTGTAGAAAAAAATCATATTGTAAGTACGAGTACATCGTACAGATCTACATCTATTATGATTGGACGATCAGGAAATTCACACTTGCAAGTGACAATACAAATTCAAGAACGCTGATACCAAATAAAGTCCATTGACTTTTAATCTATATGATACATGAATTGGCATCATTAAAAATATTCCAAAAGGTTTTCAATTACCGAAATAATACCGATATTTTAAAAATCTCTGAGATTAATGTACGTTTATGAGCTGTATATTAATATCACTATATCATATTACAATTATATTAATTATTGGTATATTATATCAATTAAATATCAATTAGTAGATAAGATCAACTTGTGATAAGTTGCAACCAAGGTAACGAAACATATCAGAATCTTTTGATTCACGTAGGCTAAGCTAAGCTATCATATATTGTAATGTATTTTGTCTTATATTTAGTACAACTGTACAGTGTGCTGTTAGCTTTCGATTTTATCTGTAATATATTTGTATTGTTTAGCTGTAGAGTGACAAGGATGAGCATACGGTCATTCGGTGGGTCAAAACGTCTCTTAATAATTATCTCATGACTGAACGTATAAAAATAAAGTATTAAAGAATACTCAAGAATATCAATGTCAAATTCGAAAAAGAAACATATCATGGTGGACTGAAAAAGTAAATATTAGAGTACCCACCGCAATGACCAGAAACAGAAATATTCACAGACTCGGTTAATATGAATACAAAATTAAAAATAACTAATTAATTGTACAAGAAAACGTGACGAGCCCGACATGTCAATTGAAAGAGTGTATAAAGTAAAAGATTATTGTGAATATTATTCGTAAATATATTTCTGCTTCATTATATTAGTGGATCTTATTACTTGGAAAAAAAAACAATGTTGAAAAAAGTTGGAAAAGTTTTAAAGCGTTCACTCGTGACACCATGGTGGGGTCACTGTGATGAAGTTCATATGACTGTATCTCTAAATCCAAAAAAAAATAATCCATCCAACTGTAGAGTAATTTTTGCCAGAAAGTAATAGATGGTCTATCTATTATAATAATGGATATATATTAAACAAGGAGAAACAATTGAATATTTTATATAATTAATATATAAATTAGCATTCAAAAACTCGATACGTATTTTCAAAAGGAGTTAAATGCTTCATAAAAATAGACTGAACATTTTTGGCTAAAATTAAAGGTTCTGGCAACCTTTTGATGTTCAAGTCAGAATATGTCCGTGACACCACATAGGGGGCACGAGGAAAATCTGTGACAAAATGTTGACTTTTAGCAAAAATATAAAAGGATGAGATAAAAGTAATAAGATCTACAAATATATAATATTATTTAGCAAGTTGGAGGCGATGTATCATTTCCCTCGGGTTAGTGTAGCCTGCAGAGTACAATAGTGTCGGTAGCTTCAACCACTTTCTTTTACGTACAAACCCCCGACGACGACGACATTACTTTATATATACAAATAATAACATATCAATAAACTGTGATGCAATTTTGAAAATTTTATTGTAATACTAAGTCAAAAATGTTACTTACATATAGTATTTAATTCATATTTGAAAAAGAAATATGGCAGTAATGTAAACGAAAAAAAAGAATTAAAGTTTTTTTTTTAAATCTTCATAATATTTTTCAGGGTTTTTTTTTACCAATTATTCAATTTTTTTTTAATTTCAATATTAATAACCGTCGGGGGTTCTAGTTAGGGTGTGTAATTATGATTAGGGACTAATAATCGAGGGTTACGAGTCCGATCGGTTATTTAATCGTAAGTTAAGTCAATTTCGTGTCAAATTCTCCCGAAATTCAATTACTTAGTAGTATCTGTGCTGAGTGACGCTCACTGTTAGACGTTTGTGGTGTTTTGGACTTTGATACAAATCCAGACATTGGACTATAATACTATGGATGCTGATTAGATTCAAAACTTTCACTAGAACCTCCATTTTAACATTGCTAGCGGGAAGACTCAGCTCTGTTGCTTACGTAATAAGGAAAGTCAGACAATTGAATGATAGTAGTAGTAGTATAGCTTCGTTATACTTTTCTGTCAAAATCCATGACACCACGATTTTATCGCGTTTCGCTGTGAAATGATTGTATTTTAATATTTACCATAGTAGAGCAATAACCTATATCGCATACATATCACTAGAATAAGTTTGTGTGACGTATTAATGTATCTTCGATGAGTAATAACTGGATGCATAGTCTCATACAAAAAATACACTCTGATTGTGTATCTAGTTATTATTAATCGATGTAATATTTTAATGTAATTTCGTGACATTTTGCACGCACAGTAATTTAGGAGTTAGGTTAAGGTTGGATGAACTGTCAATTTTTGGATATTTTACGTCGTTTACAGTTTTATTGATATAATTTGATTTTATTTGGTTGTGCTAGTGATAGCGTGGAGTCCATAGGAAACATATCAAATATACAATTTAAACTATTTCGATAAAATTACAATTTTTGAATTTAATATATAATTAATCTATGTATATACGTCCTCCATATTTCAGATTTTCCAATCCATAATTCTTATATCATATAGAAATACTCCCACATCTAATCTAATGTGTGAATGTCTATATCCTTTTTTCTCATGGATTTTAGCTGCAAAACTACTAATTCATATTAAAAACAGATATCAAAATGATCAGAATATGAATTTGTAGTTTTCAGTTGATCCCTACGTAGATCGATACCCGTCCGTTAGTCTACCTGTGTATCTCTAGCTGTATAACTTGTAATCCCTTAGAAGTCTCTGTAGTGTAGAACTAGGCTTACTCTTCTATTTTACTGAAATCCAAAAACTATACTCCATGCACTGTGAAGTAAACACTACACACACTACCGTTATTCACACAAATACATAAACTATAATAGGTATATATTAAAACTCGGGTAACCACTAATACCTAAGTATAAATAAAATAACATTTCTTATATTATACAAAACGTCACATTTTGATAGTCGCGGGAAACGTTCTGATTGGCCAAAAGAACCGCGTACGTCTGTGGTCGTATGACATTAACCAATCATAATGGAAAATGGAAAGGTATTACACCGTACAGCCTCGTCTTAAGTAGGCTAATATCGCGTTTCCATGTAATAAAATAAAATCATGACACTCATATTTAATATGGTGGTGTGTGTAATGTTTAGCACGAGACTATATATTCCTGTCTCTTTCACTCCTATTGAGCAGCTTGTTGTAAAAATATGCTCCTAAACTTTATGGCTTGTATAATTTTTTCTCATGATATATAAGAGTTAATCCGTGAATATAAATTAATTTAATTAATTTTTTTTTAATGTAATTTATTATATATAAGTTTAAATATTTAATGTGCTGTATATAAGCTAATATAACAAATTAAATAAGAGTAAAATTCTAGTCAAAACGCAAAGCATTTAAAGACATCTTAGTCTAACTTAAAATATAATATACTTTAATGCTATCATGTAAATAATGATCGTAATCAATAGATACATTTTAGTTTGACTTAGTTTTGAAGTAACACTTATATTGAGCCTAAGTGAGTGTAGTTTTGAGTGGAAAAGCGTACAAAATATAGATTAAAATAACTTCGTAACATTTCAACTTGTACAGTAATTTAATTGTCATAGAAAGAGTCTGTCTTTAACTCATTGTTTCCCGTGTCACTTGTAAGTGATAGAAGATTAATATTTTGCCACATGGCAACATTATTGTTTCACTCTACTATTATTTTAGCAAAGATACAAAGTAACACTATTTATTAATTTTTTCAGGCAATACTAACCAATCGTTGTTTGTCAAATCTTAACAGCACAATGTCCACTGTAACCTATGGAAGACTCCCTCATAAAAGTGGGGGTAGTTTATATAATTTAATTTTTTTTTATCTAGATGATTCTAAATTTAATTTATTTAAAGATAAATGGTTATCTTTAGCAACTTAGAGGTTTTTCCCCTAAATTAGGGAGAAAAACACTATACAGGGGTTAGGTTTTTCAGGTTACATTTTTTTAGTATTTTTAAGATTTAGGGAGAAATATTTTTAAGAGTTGGTAACACTGATGGGAACTAAGGGGTAACTAAAGATTGTTTAAGATTAGACTGTTTCTATGAATCGCATGATATTTAAGATATTAATAATAATTAAATGTAGAGTATGTAGAGCCTATTTTAATATAGTTCTATAAATTAAATATATAAGATGAATCGTACTCGTTGTCGTTCCATAAACACTTAGAAACCTTTTGTTTACCTTAACTGTATTTAATAAATCTTTTTGATTCGATTCTAAGTCTGTAGTAGTTTTTGTTGTTCGTTAACTAAAGTTATAGTTATAAGAATCATAAATTATATTCTGTCAACTAAATTGTTTTGACAGAGTACAATTTATGAATAAATAAATATATATAAATACCTCATTAATATCTGTACATATGTAGACAGTTTGTAGTCAGTTTACTAGTTATGATTACAGCTTTTTGCTTAGATTAGGAGTTATATGCACGTAAGCTATTTAAAGTTACTTCTAAATTGTTTAGGTAATAGTAATTTAGTGTTCATATTAGATAAGTACAACAGCAGTCTTTGACGCCATCTTGAATTATGAGAACATTTTAAGTATTCATCTCTAATATGGACATTTAAGATTACTTACAATATATCATTATATATAATCATAAATAATATCTGTTTATCATTAGGAAAATACACTAAAGTTGTATAAATAAATTTTAATGTTATTGTACAAGCAATAATCAGTACACTTATACACTAAATAGACTTACAAAGTTATAACCTTTATACTCTGATTTTATGATTAAAATGACATTTAGTGAGTTGCCATGTTATCGTCTCTTGAAAATAGTGTTGTACCTTTAATGATAAATTATTATACATATCATGAAGGCCTTCAAAGTTTAATTACAATTTCTTTGTTAATCCATTTTTGCGACAAAAAGTTTTTTTTAATTTAGTACAATTGTTACAAATTCTAATGTTTTTAAACCGTATAAAGATCACAAACGAACATACTAATAGTAACTAAATTACCGGACATTCCATTTTTTTAAAACATTTATTTACAACAATGAGAATTGAGATGAAATTAAATCAAGAAGTTATGTCGATAAATCACGTGACTAAGACACATCTGAATGCTTGACGCTAGCAACATTAAAAAAAGTTCAATCGGAACTGTCAAATAATATCTAGTCTAGCTAATCAAAAATCAGAGTATAGATAGTGTATAAGTTAATATTATTAAAGTTGCCTGTCTAATATTCTTGAAATTAGATTTTAATGTTATAACACTGAGTTATTAGCAAAGATGAAAGATGGCGATGGTGACGTCTTTGCTAATAATATCAGTCAGTAGATCGTAATTAGTAATCAGTTATCACATACTAATCGATATTCTATCTAGTTGTATGTAACGTGATCAAAATTAATTCAGTGATCGAATATACTTGTTACATCAAAATTTACTTGTTTTTTTTTATAACCTATTTTGACACCCATTATTTTTTTTTATTTTAAAAAACTCAGTATCAGATATACTATATTTTTATTTATGTTAATTTGTAGGTAAATATTTGTTTTTGTAAAAATAAGAAAAAAAATATTTGATATTTACTTTCCATTCTTACAGCTATTAAGTACTAAAATTTTTGAAAAAAAGTGGCTACTCTAGTGGTGGATTATTTTTTTATGTGGTCACCCTTCCCATTAAAAACGTACGAATTGAGCGACTAAAGGACGAGAACTAATGCCTAAAAAACTACATAGAGCGTCGTGCATTTAAGAAATATATAACTTTTTTCCTGTTTATATTCCATAGTGGAAAAGAAAAAGGTATTACTCCGTACAGCCATGTCTTTAGTGAAATATATCATTAATAAAACTTTTCACTTGTAACCTATAAAATTTTTAGGTGCACTGAAATAAGTTATACTTAATATCTTTCCCGCCATTAAATTACAAAATTCACTCCGATCAATTCCAATGTATTTAAAGTTATTTCGAATTTCGAACGTGAATTTAACATCCCTCGCAACCGATGCAAATCAACCAATTAGTAATATCATTGATTCTCAATTCCATGTTTAAAATTCAACTTTATATATATAAACATAAGGTGCAATTTTCAATAGCAATTATTTACAAGCTCTATCTATATCTGTCATTGGAAATTGATACCTATTCTTTCAGAATAAGGGTTGATTTTGAAAGTATGCCAAGTTTAAAGGATTTTAATGCAATTTGAACTCTTTGGTTTAGATATTTAAGTTGAAATTGGATTACAGTGATTATGTAGGGTGAAGGCAGGGTGCGGCGGCTGGTGTTTTCGGTTGTAATTAGTGTAATTATAGGGTGAATTTGAAGCTGTACGTGTATGTTTATTCATCACGTTTAGGATGTAAAGACATTTTGTTATCTGGGTTAACTTACAGAGTAAATCTTAAGAATGTAATGTCTGGATATTTCTGACTGACTCTATTTACTTCGATTGTTTCTGTTTGTTTGTTGTTTATCTTATTACGAAAATTATGCTTTAAATCAAACTTAAAATAGTTATTTTTTTTTTGTTTAGTTTATTAAATTAATAAAACAATGTGGTTTCCTACTGTTTGTTTGCTCAAATCTTTTAAACGGATTTTTATACAGTGTTCTCCAAGCTATTTATATGTATAATATATACATATCATAGTAGAGAAAGCGTGATATATAAATAGTATTAAATATTTGTAATAAATAAGTAATTAATATCACTCATTATGTACCTTAGACCCGCTGCTGGTCCCTGTTATCTTAATAAATTAAAAAACGGCGTGTAAGCCTAAATAAACACGTCTGCCTTTTCGATTGTAATTGAACTCAAACAAGGGCTCTCCAGACCCCCTGAGCCTGACCCCCTGATCCTCACAAACAAAATCCTTTGAGTGGCATCGATCCCACTTCACATTTGTGTTTGTATTAATTACAGTGTTTTAATACCTACTTAGCTTTAGGTAGAGGGTATTTGATTTACCTTTCGCTTTTGTAAAAGTATGTTTTTTTGTTCATTTTATTTTTAAAGGCAGCTTTTAATAATGACAGGCGTTTTTCATTAAACTGAATTGGCATTATGTTTACTTAGATTTTAAAAATTAGTGCTTAGAATCTAAGTAGATGTATCTAAACTGTCAACTACTATCAGTAATGATTTGATAAAATCTGATTTATAATAAAAATAAGGAATCTCTTTATCGATACGATTATAGGGAAATAAATAATTTGATTTGATAAAATACTTATTTTAACTTCGGTGATATAAGTTAAATAATAATATTTTGAAGTTCACTACCAGCTGACAAATTCTCTGATAGTCTATTTGGAAGATAAATAACAAAATGTTATATTTGATTTGTTATATATCGCAAAAATATTATAAGAAACAGGTGAAACTGGCGCTTAGTAAAATATCTTATTAAACAACTACAATCTATCAATAATTCACAAAAACTTTTTATAGGAAACCTTTGTTTTATCTTTTTGTTGTTTTAGTGCCCCAAAACGGAGTATAGTAAATTGGCAACGTAACGAGGGGTCGCCGGAGACCCATGAAAATTTAACAAGCACCCACCCCCTCTTCTGCCTACCTGCCCCTGCCCCAGACGGGTCATAAAATATTTAAACTTCCATAAAAATGTAATAGCGGGGCAAAGGCTCTGCCACCAATTGTATCTCGTAATATTATTTATGTATTTATTATAAATCAGTCAATTCTTCCCCGCTTCGCTTGGGTCAATTTTATTACGTGTGTTTGTTTACTTTTCAATATATTTCTCCATATGTGATAAACTACCATACTTAGATTCATCTCCTATTTCAATCCCTTCAAAACTTTTTCGACATCAAAGGTAGCCATTTCCTATCTTCAGTCTATCTCTGTACCAATTCATCAAAATCGGTCTAGCAGTTCTTAAGTTATAAATGATGTAACTCCCGGCTCAATTTTTTATATATAATCAAAGTGATATAATTACATCACTTTTTTTCAGTTTCTAAATTTAACAGGTAACGTAAACATTTAGAAAAACATTGAGTTAAAAGTATTCTTTAGTGTTAAGTTGAATGTGCTAAAGAGACATGTCGCATAAATAATAATTCTTGAATTAAACGTGGATATAATTTTGTCTTATTCGAATGGATACATTTACAGTAAGTACTACGTAAAATTGCAAAGAAACGCAAACGATTGTTACAAAACTCCATTTTATAAGTAAAAAAGTATGCTTCGTATCTATCCTCTACAAAGGGTCTACGAAGCGTTACGAGAAGCTACGACGTAGCTATTAATGTGCAACTTGATTAAACATATAGAATAATTTTATCCCAGAGCAAACTGTAGGTTCTGTTGAATGAATAGTTAATATTCGTGCGAGACCAGCTAAATAGATACGAATTAAAGTTGCACACATTTATTTTGTAACAAGAATCGTAACATAGAATTCTTTATTCCTAGAAAAAATAAAGTTCTAATTTTTCTGGATAAATTGTTCTCCCAAGTACAGCTAATTATGATATGAATGAAATTTTGTACACATAGTATGGTGTGTGACATGAGTCGACACATATAATTATCTTAGAACAAGCCTAAACTACTAAACCGACTTAGATGAAATGTGGTACAAGATAGACCACAGCTTGAGAAAGATTATAGGCTACGTTTTATCGCCAAAAAATGCTTGAATTCGTAAATATTATAAACAAATGTAGTAACTTGGAATCAACACAAAGAATTCTTTTATCCCGAAAGAGGAGTTTCTGTGGGACAATTTTTTTACACGTATAGTATGTAACTTAAATCGTAGGTGAGTTTATATATGAGAAAGAGAGTAAAAACGTCATTTATATGTCTATCTGTCTGCTTGCTGTCCGATACAATAGAATTTGAGAAGGAGCAATGTCTTACAACGCGTCTAAGAGGAATCCAATGATATGTAGAAGGACAACAGTTTACCAATTATAAAATTAAATTTGACCACAGCCAAATTAAACGAAACTCTTGATTTAGAAAATAAGTCTAAACATTACGTGGACGAAGTAATACGGGTCTACTAGTGTAAGTAGTGAAATATTTGCTACATTTCACTATGTATATTACAGTGAAGCAGTGTTGCAGTGATGCGGTGGTGCAGTGATGCAGTGGTGCGGTGATGCAGTGATGCAACGATGTAGTAATATAAAGTTATAGCGATAGGGGACGAATCTGTATGGGAGTTCGTCATATATATCTATATCGGAAACTACTAGAATGCTGGAGGAGAAGAGATAGAGAAGCTGCGGTTGCAATTCTTTTGTTGGGCGATGTGTATGCTTTTACAACAGGATCCCAGAAAACGTTCAAAATTGTTCTATAGGAAAATTTAAAAAGTTAGTTAAAAAACGTTTGTGTGACAAAGGCTATTATAACATTAAAGATTTTTTGGAAGATGTCACGCCTTAGGAATGATGCGTTCGCTCCAGGCTTTCTCAATGTATAAATATATTTGTTATAAAAATTGCCGTTTAAAAAAAAAATCAAAGTTAAAAAGTAAAATATCCAAAAGAAATAGTCCCGCTGAGTTTCTTGCGCCCATTCTTCTCAGGTGTGGGTTAGGTCGTTTCCGAAAGGTTGGTAGATTCCGACGTTCAATAAGAGAATGTAAATTCCAATATTGAATAAAAAATTTTGACTTTGACTTGAAGATATGGTGTACAATAGGATGTAACTAAACGTTACGATATCTTACTATTCTGACAGGAACCTAAACAGTGCGTTGGACTTGTGACCAAGGTGAAGGTTTAAGGAGCTCTTTTAAGTAATTAGCGCAATCTCCGCCACTGCCAAGACTCTCTGCTGAAACCTAAGGTTAAACTCTTATAAACTAACGTTATGTTAACATTACCTTGTGGTAACTACATTGTGAGGACTTACTTGAACTTAATCGGACAGCTCTCCCAGCACAACACTGCACTCAACACCTTTGCCAGGACCACCAAGATAATATCAACTCATTGAGAGATCTCGCATAAGACTAAGACCGCAGTCCGACTGTGGAGGGAATATAAAGATTCGAGACTGTCAAAACAACGGATGTGATTATTATTATACTTTAGCGCCATAGATGGCGATGACGATCGTTCCCGACTTATACATATTTATGTATATACCCGGGCGAAGCAGGAGCGAGTCAACTGATGTGTGATAATTGTTATTTGTCGTACCATTTAATTATTTTTTTTTAATAAAATAAAAACTACCGTCGTACGTGTTGCAAAAGAAAGGCAACAAGGTCAGTAAGCAAAATTAATTATCTAATACTATTGTTAAACTACAATACGGAAGTCCAAATATATAACGAATTTCACGGTCATTTTATTAAACGTGTATACAGAAAGTAATTAAATTATCACTATAGTATAAAACAAAGTCGCTTCCCGCTGTCTGCCTGTCTGTATGTCCCTATGTATGCTTAGATCTTTAAAACTACGCAAGGGATTTTGATGCGGTTTTAATAGATAGAGTGATTCAGGAGGAAGGTTTATATGTATGACACATGCATCATATACTTAGTAGAGAAACACTGAAAATTTTAGAGGTTTCTAATGTGATGTCGTAAATATACACATTTTTTTGCGCTTACATTGCAAACGCTGGCTGAACCCTACGAGATAGATCAAAATAATGTACTACAGTATTGTACACCTTAAAAAGGTCTACAAAAAGTTCGCGATGGTATATGTCTATCTCTTAAGGGTAGCCTACAATAACCGTTTTTTATCCGTTACCTTTTACGAGAAGTAATGGCTTATTTATGAAGCAATTTCAAACAATACAGCATTAATACTTAACCAATTAAGTACCTTAAATACATTGTGCATTTAATATAGATCAATATAGCCCTTTACAGCATGGAATTTAAATGAATATTTTCGAAGATATTACAGATTTAAAATGCAGAGACATAGCGGTTACGGCTAAATACACGTGTTAAATTGCATCCGGGCGAAGCCGGGACGGGTCGACTAGTAACTAATATAAAAAGCAAAGTCCCTGACATATAGAAACGGTTTTGTTTATATAAAAACTTCTCAAACTCGAGCTGGAATCTTTGAGTCTTTCAATTCAATCCAGATACTAGTAATCCTAATAATTAGTATTATAATTTTGAAAGCAACAACGGCAACGACGCCATCTATTGACGAATAGATGGCGTCTGTCTATCTGTTACACGATCAAGCTTAGATCACTGAACTGATTGTGATCAAAACAAAGCAAACAAATGAGTATGCTCGTACGCCATCTATCGACGTGGGGATGAAGTGCGTGTCGAGCTGTGTGGCCGATATATTTTCGGAAATAGTGATATAGCGATTAAAATGTGTAATTAATACACGTGGTTAATTGTATCCGAGCTAAACTGGGAATGGTCGACTAGTATAGTAATAATGTTAAATATAATAAGCGCGTCGGAGAATTATAATAAGCGTGTAGTAGTCCAGTACTGCAGTTAATTCTCATTAGTAGTATGAAGCGTTAATTAAACTGAGTAACGCAGTTTACATTGTATAGTTTAGTGCAGCAATATAAAACCTAACTTATGCGATACCTAGACCAGTAGTTACGTGGCTGTATAAAAAGCAAACAAATACCACTGTATTTATATTTATTAGAAAAGGTGTGAGAGATAAAATGGGTAAGTTATAGTTTACTCTTCTATAATTTTCGAATTTATCTTCTATTTTCACCATTTAGAAGTGGAAATTTTTTTGAAAATCACTATTTATTCGTATCAAAGCGAGGGATCCCTAACAATAAATACTTCTCACAATTCATAGTATGAAATTATCATAATTTTTTTACAATATGTTTCGTATAAAAGTAATAAAAAAACGATAAAGAGGAAAACTATAGAGTAATGTCAATTTTTACCAAGAGATTCTTCTTACATATTTTCAAAATAAAAAAAAAATTGGATTAAATAACATTTTTATTTCTTGTCTTTCACGAAGTTATTCACAATCAATATTACCGTTAAACAACTTACACAAAAAATAAAATCCAACAGTGTACGAGATTTAAGTTGAGGTAAGTTATAACAAGCTAGTCTATCAGAATAACTTCTCAGACTTTTTGCTAAATTATCATTATAAGTAACATGATAAACAAAATGTTTTTGAACTTTTTCAATTTTTTTTGACAACATAGTGAGGATTCCAGACTATACTACAAAATTCCAATAGTGATCGAACTGATGTATTAAATTAAATTATTATAGTATCTGAATTCCTAAAATCCTTGCAGTCCTGTAGTATAGACCGTACATTTAAAACTCGCAAGATAAGATATTTCTGAATTCACCTTTGATAGGATGTTTTTTGTAGTACATCTAAAACCATCGCAGCAATAAACTATTATATAGTGTGTCTACGTGGCTGATAAAGCTTCCCTCGAGTTAGTGGTCCCTCGTTAGGGGTTGCGTGACCGCCACGAGCCACCAGCCCTGTGAACCCTTCGTTATTTTACTTTGGCTGGTGTGGTGTACCTCACGAAACATCTATATCTATATTTAGAAATAAACTGAACCGCAATACAAACCATTTTATAACGTTAGTTATGAATTCTTAGTAAAAGAATAATCATTTAAATCAACTAATTCAACTTTTTTGTCACTTATATATAATGAATATAATTCAGTTACTCGCTTAAAGTTAAGGTTATCTCAGTGGCTAGAGCGTTGGATTCAAGATCCAGCGTTGGAGTCATCACACTACAGTAGTCAGTCCACACCTAAAGTATTTGGCTTACTTGGTTCAAAATAACTTATTTAATATGTAAACCAAATCACTTAAGTAATTTTTCGAAACCTTAAAAGTCTATACGTACTGTAACGATAAAGCGAATAAAGATGTCCAAATATAATATACTGAGCGCAGTGCATCATAGCCTCACACCTGCCGCCCTCCGCCATCGATCCGCGCACCTGCGTCGCCATGGCGACCGCCCACTGCCGCCCTCTCCCACCGCACCGCTCCCACGTCACGCCACGCCGCCACACACTACGAGCGGAGCGGGCGATACGTTGCCCTCGCTTCCACCAGACTGTACTCTACTAGCCCTCATCCGTGTTAGGTCGATGGTACCTATTATACCCATCAATACGGAATTTAAACATGTATTTTAAATGGAAAGCAGAGCAGTGCCTGAGACTTGTAATTCAGGGGCAGATTTTTTGTACACACAACAAGAGAAGGGGCAGACCTTTGAGTTGTAACACTCAATCACTACTTGACCTCTTGGCTACTTGATCTTCGATATGGAAAGCCTACGTATGAAATCACTTGACAGAATGCTTCACATCTTGCCGGACAGAGGTTATATTATATTGTTGAGGCAGTAGGTAATCTTGACATAATGTAAAAACTAAAATAGAAAGGATATTACGATCTTGTCGGAGCGCTTATTTATTTATGTGTGTTTACGTTACAACTCACGTAATAAATTTTCTACACGAAAATAACGGTTATTGCACCAATACACTTTTATTACAGTACATTTCAAGTAGATTAAACCTTCTATCCTTTACGGTACAAATCGTGATAGACAAATAGTTAAAAGTATAATTAATGGCTGAATAATTATGATATAAAATTATTATATTTTTATATGTGTGATTTTGTGTTTGTTTTAAAAAATGTTGTGGTGTAAATAAATATAGTAAATAGAGTAAAGTAAAATATAAAAATTAGGTAAAAAACCAAATCGCTTGTCGAAAATGACTTGATACGATAAAGTTTCTGTTCACGCTTTCTCTAGATACCGCTCGACAGATTGTGCTGTAAACACTGAACAACAGACCACGTCACATCATTCAAATGCATTTGCTGTTAAAGTGAAACTAAAATACGCTCCGCTCATCACGTTATCACCCCCCTATAAGGGTAAGCTAATGAAATAACCTGAGGCTGGACCTGGCTCAATGTTTTCATTCACTCTTCCCCTGTGCTCCCTGTGCTGTCGGTCACTACGCGGTGCTCTATTAAAAAGAATTTTATAAAAAGACTTTATTTTGCTTTTTCGCATATTTTCATTAAGTTTTATCCTTTTGTTAAGAATGTGGGATATATATAGGATAGCAACATTCAGACGATAATATTAACTATAGTTTACATTGAAGTGCAGCCAGCAGCCCTGGGGCTTGAGACCCAGCAGAATACAATAAAGACGTTTTATATAACCGCTAACTTTCACCCTCACCGCTCGACCTCGATACCAAATTTTAAAATAATAAAGTACATTACGCACGTGCTCCTCGTACACCATTAGTGTCACTACTTTAGTACGTACTGGGCGATATCTCGAAAGTTATATATTGTCTACTATGTTATCTGTTGATGAATGTCTCCTAAGAAAATTTTATTCTAAGTTCTACAAAAAAAGTAAGATTTTAAATGCGTACTGTCTATAAGGAGGAGAATAAACTCAACTGTACAGACACAATATAAAAATAAAATATCACAGTCTATTCTTACATTTCATATTTTATTCCCAGACTATATATAACCTCTGTCACGGACAGATCTGGCTGTGCAATGGTGTGGTGTTGTGATGCTGTGTCACCGTTACTAAGGCCGCGTCTTATTACCGAACTACCCTCTGATTTAAGAAATAATATTACAGACAAAAACGCGGTGCGGTTAAGCGGTGTTTTTTTGACAATTTAAATAATTATAAATTTTGATTCAGAGATTTAAAATAATATTAAATAATAAGTTCCCTTTTCCTACCGACGTGGTATCTTCATGTTATGCAATTAGTTTTATAAAACAAACAATTACTATAATAAAATATTTTTTATTAAATTGTTAAATTAAATATTTTTTGTTTGTGGGATTCATTTCTAATGTTAACTTTTATTTTTCTGGTTTTACTGTATTTTTATTTCTAACAGTGAATTGTAGAGTTTGTTAGCATTAAGGCAAACCTTAGTGGTTTTTTGTAATGCTTGTTAATCAAAATTGTACCCAACTTTATGTAATTGATAATAAATAAATTAAAAAAAATATGTTACTTCAATGTTTAAGTCCATAGGTATAAGAAGGGTGTAAATCCCATTTAAATCATGGCCTCCATCCCCTTAAGTAGACAATTTACAAACATGATATGTGATATTACAACAAAGAAGGCGAACAAGAGGTGAAGCGATCCCCGTGGGAAGCGACACCTGGGCGCAGTCAATACCCCCCATTCCACCCCACCCATATAAGGGATAGATAAATAAATTTTTAATTTAATTGAAATTAATATTGGGAATGAGATTTTGTTTTTAAACGTTATTATTTTCTTTATGTGTAATTTAAAACAGGAAACGAAGCAGTCTTGGGACTTGTGACCTAATTACAGGTTTGTACAATTGAATCAAGTTAAGTTAAGTAATGAATAATGATAAACATCTTGTAATATCAAAAAATTTCGTCTCAAATTTCCTACGTTTACCTCAGTAAAGCGAGGGCAGTTCGGCTGGTAGAATACTAAATAATGTATGTTGCGAAGTAGAGTAACAAATTGAATAAAAGATTCAGGTGTATGGGAGCGTGTAGCGTGTAGCGTGTAGTGTATAACTGATATAAAATACTATTGAGTCTATACAGTCTAGCCATATTACAGTCTGAATAGTTTCAGCACAGACTGGAAACTAAGTTCAATTTAAACTACTCTACGGAAACTATTTTCAGATTGAATTCCGGACAAAACGCGACTTTGACGGCCTAAACTTCTCCATTTGTTTATTTGAAAATTAATTTTAAGAATGTAAAAGTAACCAAGAATCGATACCACGACATTGATTTAAAAGAATCGACTTTAACTTGTATAAGTCGATCTTTAGTATTGTCGAATAAAATTATGAACCTAACAAATATTCGATACTTGATCGAAAATTCCATTTCGTGCTACGAAGATTTCGTGTGTACTCAGTGTGAGCATTGTCAGTGTGTTGCCATGGTTACAAGATTGTTATAATTGTCAATATATTAATATTGTGAGGCAGCTCTTAAGTGAGCAATGAGCTTATAGTCAAACGGGTGACTAGATATTCACAATACATAGCTAAGAACAAATAAAACTTTATCAGAATCGGTCCATTATCTTAGTTACAAACATGAAATTTAGATAATACTATGAATTTAATAGTTCTAACATAAAACTATTTCGCTACATCCATAAATATATGGATATTGCTGAACTCAGCATCCCTAGAGAGCAATCTCACCATCCTTCACTGTCAAAGTAGATACAAGGGTAACTGATACATATCACTTATATATTTATTTTCGTATATTTAATAGATTTGTTTCGAGTTTAATTCCACGCACAGACACACCTCTAACTTTTCTGAGTTACTGATGTGTGTTTTAGAAATACAATATCACTTGCTTTAACAATGACGGAAAACTCTGTTAAATTGTATTAGTTAAGCGGTATTTCTGGTCCCAATAAATCAAGAACAGATCTCCAAACAGTGAACTAATCCGCAAACACGGCAGAGCAGCAGCCAGCCGGATATTGGCACTACGGGTTAATGGCGCCGGCTCCCAACTTCGTATGTAATCTCTTCAACGTTTTCACTTTAATTAGATTTTGACCTCTATACTAACGTTTTAATTAAATAAGCATTCTAGTTAACTTCATTTTATATATAGACAGAGTGATTTATGAGGAAGTTTTACTAATATACAATCGTTTTTGAGTTTATGGCAAACTGACAAACAGATGCGGCGAGTGATATTGTATATACTCTACTTATTATACTCATCAAATAATGGGGATCTCTGTATTAAGTGAAATAATGGCTCAATATCGAACTATATTTACCATGTTAAATTCTTGTGAATCATCGTCACTAATTTCCTTTCATAACGAACTTAAATAAAAGCGCGAGTAGGTGCCCAAACGCCGCCATTTTAATTAAAATTGAGATATCTCTAAAATTAAGATATGTTGTTAAGTAACATATGCACTGACCACGGAGGGGACTGAGAGGAAAGGGACGGCAGCGACGCGACACTAGAAAATCGCATAGGTAGAGATCCACAATTGCGTAAGTTATATGTAGATTTCATGAAAGAGTACATAGATTTAGGGCATATGACGGAAAATAATCATGAACCAAACTCTACCAAATTTAATTCTTATTTTTACTTACCTCATCACGGCGTTTTAAAAAATACTAGCACTACCACAAAATTAAGAGTTGTGTTTGATGCCTCAGCTAAGACCACGACCGGTAAATCTTTAAACGATATACAGATGATAGGACCTACAAGATGACTTATTATCTATATTACTTCGGTTTCGTCAACATAAAATTGTAGTCAGTGCGGACATCGAAAAAATGTACAGACAGACGTTAATAAATAACAGTCATCGATCTATGCAGCAGATTTTATGGAGAGAAGATCCTAAATTACCTCTGAAAACGTACACTTTGAACACCATCACTTACGGTACAGCTTCAGCACCCTTTTTAGCCACAAGGTGTTTAATGCAACTGGCAGAAGAGTGTAACGATCCGTTAATTAAATTTACGATTTCGAGGGATTTCTATGTAGATGACTATTTATCTGGATGTTCCTCTGTTGATAAAATTATAAAACAATGTCATCAAGTTACATCGGTTCTACATTCGGCAGGATATAACTTGCGAAAATGGCAATCGAATTCTCGTGAAGTATTGGAGGCGCTCGCTGGTAATGACTTAACATCTGATTTATTAGATCTTAGTAATAATGAGATGTCTCGTACTCTAGGTCTTAATTGGCGATGCTCTAATGATACTTTTTTCTTTAATATTAATTTTTCTCCTACTACCAATGTCACGAAACGTCAAATTTTATCAATTATTGCCCAAATTTTTGATCCTATCGGTCTGGTGGTACCTTGTATAGTAGAAGCTAAAATTGTTATGCAGCAACTTTGGATTGCAAAATGTTCATGGGACGATCCTGTACCTGACACAATTCAATGCTCGTGGAACGACTTTCAAACCAGCTTACCTCTATTAAATTCAATAAAGATACCTAGATATATGGAGTGTGATTTAGTAGAAAATTTGCAACTCCATATATTCACTGACGCTTCTGAGAAGGCTTTAGGGGCGTGTGTCTATGTTCGCAGTGTATCAAAGGACAGTACAGTACGAGTTCACCTTCTTATTGCAAAAAGCAAAATAGCTCCGATTAAACCAACAACGATGCCACGTTTAGAATTGTGCGCTGCTCTGTTAGGTACGAGATTGTACACAAAGGTATGTCAGTCACTCACCGTACGTATTGACGACATTATATTTTGGTGCGACTCTACCATTGTCATAGGTTGGTTGGCTACATCTCCAACACAATTGAAGCCTTTCGTACGTCATCGCGTTTGTGAAATTCAAGACACAGTAGGGAATAATAATTGGCGCTATGTACCTTCACTTGAAAACCCCGCAGACCTCGCATCTCGTGGACTCAGAGCTGATAAATTAGCATCTTCTTCGCTCTGGTGGACAGGACCGCAATTCCTGCATAAAAGTGCCTCGTCATGGCCTAGTTTTCCACAACAAACATCTTCTAGTATTTCAGAAATAGTAACAATACATCATGCTGACATTACAGACGACATAAATGTTTTTTCTTCACTTTGCTCTAAATTTTCTAGCTTTACTAAGTTACAACGTGTTACAGCTTATATATTACGTTTCATTAATAAATGCAAAAAAGTATTAGTTGAGTCAGATTATTTAACTATTACAGAACTTAATAATTCTTTACATTTATTATTAAAAGTAAGTCAACAAGATTCGTTTCCTGAAGAATATCAACTATTATTATCAGGTAAATCATTGCCTGCGAAAAATAAACTTTTAAAATATCTCCTTTTTTTGATGATAAAATTAAATTAATTCGAGTGGGAGGCAGACTTAGTAATTCGTTCTATGATTTTAATGTAAAACATCCAATTCTTTTGTCAAGTTCACACAATTTATGTAAATCATTATTTAATATGTACCATATCCAACTCTTACATGCCGGGCCTCAATTATTACTTGCAAATATTCGACATCGGTACTGGCCTATTGGTGGTAGAAACTTAGCTAAGGCAGTCACACATAAATGCGTTAAGTGTTGTAGAATAAAGGCAAGAACGATACAACCAATCATGGGTGATCTTCCAAAGCAGCGAGTGCATCTAGAATTTCCTTTTTTAGATACAGGAGTAGATTATGCTGGTCCTATTATGATAGCTGATCGAAAAGGCAGAGGTTGTAGACTCGTTAAGTATTTTATATGTATTTTTGTGTGCTTGGCTACAAGGGCCGTCCACCTCGAGCTTGTCTCAGACCTTACAAAAGAGGCTTTTTTAGCCGCTATGGACCGCTTTATTGCTCGTCGAGGGATACCACGCAACGTATTCTCTGATAATGGGACTACCTTCGTAGGAGCTTTTAATGAATTAGCTAAACTACTTTCCCAAAACTTAGAATTATCTAGCATTTATTCAGAAATAAAATTTTCCTTTATTCCTGCTTATTCTCCTCACTTTGGTGCTAGTTGGGAACAAGTAGTTAAATCAACTAAGCATCATTTGAGGCGGATTTTGGGCTTAACCCATTTAACTTTCGAAGAGATGAGTACGTGTTTATCTCAAATAGAGGCTATAATAAATTCCAGACTCCTAACTCCTTTATCCAGTGATCCTTCTGACCTTGTTCCTTTGTCTCCTTCTCATTTCCTCATTGGGCGGTCTCTTACTACTTTGCCGCATCCAGAAATCCACAACGTAAACGTCACTAGCTTACAACGTTTTCGCAGAATAGAACTTCTCAAGCGACGTTTTTGGCAACGTTTTTCTAACGAGTACATCCTATGGCTGCAGGAAAGAACTAAATGGCGTCGTTCTTCAGGGCAACTGAAGGAAGGAGATTTAGTCATCATAAAGGACAAAACTTCCCCCCCTTTAATGTGGCTTCTTGGACGTATTGTGCAGGTCTTTCCCGGTAGAGCTGACATCGTGAGAGTCGCTGACATACGCACTCGTAAAGGTGTTATACGACGTGCTTTTAACAACATCTGCCCTCTTCCAGTCACTTCAGTTGAAGATACTTCAACCGGGGGAGTATGTTAAGTAACATATGCACTGACCACGGAGGGGACTGAGAGGAAAGGGACGGCAGCGACGCGTGCGCCGGGACGGCGAGCTGCGACCGGCAGTTGACCTTTACGACGTCTCACTCGTAGTCGAATAACTCGCGCTTGTTTTTTGTACATTTTGTATTACTTTTCGTGATCATTACATGCATCCTATTACAGTCCAGCCTTTTATTAATTCTCCATAAGCTATCGAATTATTTATATGTGGCCATCAATCAATAGAAGAAATAGTAAGTTTTGGGTACGATAGCGCGGTTTGATGCGACTAGGGTTACTGCCTTTATAGTAGGGGAGGCCATGATGCTAAATGGGGATTTACTCGAGCGTCTTAGAGACATATAACATTTTGTAGATTAGATGATAGTGAGAATAAAAGGTTATATTACGTTTCCCATTTTATTGTTTCGAAAAACATCTACAGCTTTTCAAAAATTGTAAAATTATAAAATTACATTAAGACAATAAGCCAGAAGTCTATATTGATGAAGTTAAGATGGTTCGACTTGTCAGTAATGTGACGGTATGTTCATCTACCGACTTGAGTTGTGGAGGTGGCCATCTAGTAGAAATATTGTGTAGATATGTAATATATTAACATAGTTTTTTAATATATATTTTTCGTTTGCTGCAGGATGGGGCGAATCTCTGTTGTCTCTGCCAAAGAAATGGCTCAGCACCCAGGTCTACGGCGCAGACGACGAGGACTTTCAAGTAAAAACCACATACTAACTATATTCATTAATACAAAATAATCCTATTTAAGTCAAAAATTCACTACGTACAGACTATATCAATATTATGTTTGCTTAAATCTATTGTATTATTTTTATGTGATCAGTATGTTCAGGTGGCCAAACTCCCTGTGCCGGAGCTCCAGCCCACCCTGGACTCCTACCTGGACTTTGCGTCTGTGGTCGTGAACCAGCAACAGCTGGAGAAGACCCAGGATATCGTGAGGAAGTTTGCAGAGGAGCTGGGGCCGAAGATGCAAAATATACTAGTCGAACGCCAAAAAGAAATGACTAACTGGGTAAAAATACCTGCTAATACAATTTGAAGTCGATACGTCTAAAGCTTTTGAAGCATTAATATAATAATATAAGCTTTTATTAAATAAATCCAGCTTTTAAATTCTTATTTTAAACACTCTACATCCACTGGAGTGGATAAGATAGATCATATTCATGCTATTTCATTCATTTAATCTTACCATCGTTGAAATTGGTACTAAAAAATATGTTTTAATTCCATTATCCTGTTCATTAATTTTCTGTTATTCTCCTTGTTACGTTTGTATTGTCGTGGGTTTCCTGTTTTGATTCTTTAATATCAACTCAATTCTACTTAATTTCATAAAATCGCATTATAGCAGTGTAAGTAGTGTAAACGTCACGTGCTTATCAAACACGTAAACTGGTCTGTATAACTCACAATTCATAACAATCGCCCGAGATCATTGTTCCTTTTCGCGCTTTACTCAACATGCGACCGAAACACAATCTTACTTTAAAATGCTCTCAATTCACAAATTTTACATATTTCTTTGTATTTTGATTAAAGTTTATGAAAGTGAAAGTTTGATACAAATTAACAAGCCAGAACATGATACGTTATTATCTAATATATTACGGACAGTGGACATGGCCAAAAGTGATGACAGTTTGGTTGAAGTAACATTAAAATTACTAAAAAGTCTTTGCTTATGTATGCAAGAAGCTTTGGAAAGAAAAGAAAATCCTAATTTTAGTGTTCAAACTAATTTCTTATTTGGAGATGAAGAACGAGGAACCAACATAAGTTTATACAGAAAGATTTATCATAAAACCTGTGTCAATTTACGAAGGGTTTTAACAAACAGAATAAATGAAAAATATAATTTTAATGATACTGTTATGAGCACCAAACCACAATTTCACATGGACAAGAAAATGAAAATAAAGATGCAAAGCATTTTGTCAGAAATTCTAATAAAGAGACAAAACAAACACACGTACAAATTACAAAATCTGAATTTGTACAGGAATAAAATACCTCCCAACAGTGATGGCGACCGTAATGTAATCATAATAATTACCTTACATCCAAATACTACTATTCCTGAAACGGTTAAATCGAAGATTACAATAGAAGATCAGATAAATGGAACTCTTTACTCACATTCTCAAATAGATATTGATATTATCTATATGAAGCCTTCTAAAGAAAGCAATCATAAACTTAATTATGAATCTGTAACAAAATGTCACTTGGATGCAATGTATAAGTTTTTGATACAATGTAAAAGGAACAATGCAATCAAAGTATTTAAAATACTTCATGTCAAAAATACGATCAAAATATACATTAATATTATCAGTGATCTTAATTTTGAAAACTTTAAAGAATGCTGCAAAAATAATACTGTATGTTATAATAAAGTTTTCAGTGATAGTTATGAATCTAAAGAATCTGAGTCAACTTTGCCAAGCAGCAAAAAACCAGACACGGTAAATTATAGGAAAATTATAAGTAACATCATAATGTTGGTAAATCAATATAATAAAAATATAAAAGAAAGAGATGATGAAGATAATGTTATAAATAAAAAAGAATTCGCTCCAAATCACAATCAAACTTACTGTAATGGTCATAATAGTACCAATTCAACTAGGTCTAAACAAGCAATACTGGGAATAATTTTGAAAAAAAATGAGCCAAAATCTCAATATATGTACAATTTTACGAAAAACGTAGTACTAGAAAAACCAACAGAAGGAAACTTACGTTTAACTAAAAATTTGTCTAAAGTAACAAATAAACAATTGTTGGATACTGAAATACAAAAAAATGATTATTATGATAGGCAACATCGAACAAAGTTGAGTTTAGATTCCAAATACCGAAAGGAGGATCATCTACGTAAAACTAACTTGAATCAAATGGAAATAAATAAGACATCACTATTTAATAATAATAAGAATGATGAAACAGTGCAATCATACAAAAATAAATATTCAACCACATCCATATTTAAAACAACATTAGGTATAAATGATATTATGATTCAAACATTGGAAGGTATTAAAAAATTTAACAAAAATTACTCTACGAATTCTGCACTTTATTACAAAATTAATGAGTTTGATTCGCGTGTAAAAGATCCAGTGACATTGATTGAAACGCTTACAACTCCACTATTATTAGATAGTAGTCATGTACAAGAACAAAACACACATCTAGTAACAGTCTCTCTAAAAAAGATATCTCGTCTAAACGATACTGCTAATATAACAAAATCGTTGTTATTTCCATCATTTCATTCACTAATAGAATATAAAACTGCACCCTTGAAATATGAAGTAAGTAGGAAAGATGAAGTACCGGGGACAAAAGAAAATAAGTATATAAATAACATAAATATATCCTTATTTGAGAATAGTTTCTTGACCAAACGTAATGGTAACAACGAAAATTTTCAAACGTTTGAAAACGAAACTTCCATGACGAATGTCTCCCTAAAATTAACTTCCACCCATCAGGACGTCTATTCTACAGAAGATTATTTGAGACACGAAAAAGTCAAAATGTACAAAATAAATGAAACTGATTTAAATTTAATAGCAACAGAAAAATTAAATACCATGATACATAATCAAACCCTGGCGACAGCAAAGCCAGACTTAAGTTCTGTTAAAATAACTCCCATGGCGAATAACTACCCAAAATTAACTTCCACTCAACATAACTTCCATTCTATAGAATATATAAGAAATGAAGAAATCAAAACGCCTAATATAAGTGAAAGTGAATTTAATTTAATAGCAACAGAAGAATCGAATACTGTGATAAATATTCATACTCCGGCGTCAACAAAACCTGATTTAAGTTCTATCAAATTAACTTCTAAGCCGAATAACTCCCCATATTTACCTTCCACACGAAAGGACTTCTATTCAACAGAAAATGATGTGAGAAATGAAGAAATCAAAACGCCTAATATAAGTGAAAGTGAATTTAATTTAACAGCAACAGATGAATCGAATACTATGATAAATATTTATACCTCGGCGTCAACAAAACCTGATTTAAGGTCTATCAAATTAACTTCTATGCCAAATAACTCCCTATATTTACCTTCTACACGAAAGGACTTCTATTCTACAGAAAATGATCTGAGAAATGAAAAAATCAAAACGCCTAATATAAGAGAAAGTGAATTGAATTTAATAGCAACAGATGAATCGAATACTATGATAAATAGTCATACTCCGGAGACAACGAAACCCGATTTAAGTTCTAAAAAAATAACTCCCATGCCGAATAACTCCCAATATTTACCTTCCACACGAAAGGACTTCTATTCTACAGAAAATGATGTGAGAAATGAAGAAGTCAAAACGCCTAATATAAATGAAAGCGAATTGAATTTAATAGCAACAGAAGAATCAAATACTATGATAAATATTAATACTCCGGCAACAACAAAACCTGACTTAAGTTTTAATAAAATAACTCCCATGGCGAATAACTCTCCAAAATTAACTACCACTCAACATAACTTTTATTCTATGGAAGACTATGTGAGAAATGAAGAAATCAATACTATGATGAATATTCATACCCCGGCGTCAACAAAACCTGATTTAAGGTCTATCAAATTAACTTCTATGCCGAATAACTCCCAATATTTACCTTCCACACGAAAGGACTTCTATTCTATAGAAAATGATGTGAGAAATGAAGAAATCAAAACGCCTAATATAAGTGAAAGCGAATTGAATTTAATAGCAACATATGAATCGAATACTATGATAAATATTCATACTCCGGCAACTACGAAACCCGATTTAAGTTCGAACAAAATTACTCCAATGGCGAATAACTCTTCAAAATTAACTTCCACTCAACATAACTTCTATCCTATAGAAGACTATGTGAGAAATGAAGAAATCAAAACGCCTAATATAAGTGAAAGTGAATTGAATTTAATAGCAACAGATGAATCGAGCACTATGATGAATATTTATACCCCGGCGTCAACAAAACCTGATTTAAGGTCTATCAAATTAACTTCTATGCCGAATAACTCCCTATATTTACCTTCTACACGAAAGGACTTCTATTCTACAGAAAATGATCTGAGAAATGAAAAAATCAAAACGCCTAATATAAGAGAAAGTGAATTGAATTTAATAGCAACAGATGAATCGAATACTATGATAAATAGTCATACTCCGGAGACAACGAAACCCGATTTAAGTTCTAAAAAAATAACTCCCATGCCGAATAACTCCCTATATTTACCTTCCACACGAAAGGACTTCTATTCTACAGAAAATGATGTGAGAATAGAAGAAATCAAAACGCCTAATATAAATGAAAGCGAATTGAATTTAATAGCAACAGAGGAATCAAATACTATGATAAATATTAATACTCCGGCAACAACAAAACCTGACTTAAGTATTAATAAAATAACTCCCATGGCGAATAACTCTCCAAAGTTAACTTCCACTCAACATAACTTTTATTCTATGGAAGAATATGTGAGAAATGAAGAAATCAATACTATGATGAATATTCATACCCCGGCGTCAACAAAACCTGATTTAAGGTCTATCAAATTAACTTCTATGCCGAATAACTCCCAATATTTACCTTCCACACGAAAGGACTTCTATTCTATAGAAAATGATGTGAGAAATGAAGAAATCAAAACGCCTAATATAAGTGAAAGCGAATTGAATTTAATAGCAACATATGAATCGAATACTATGATAAATATTCATACTCCGGCAACAACGAAACCCGATTTAAGTTCGAACAAAATTACTCCAATGGCGAATAACTCTTCAAAATTAACTTCCACTCAACATAACTTCTATCCTATAGAAGACTATGTGAGAAATGAAGAAATCAAAACGCCTAATATAAGTGAAAGTGAATTGAATTTAATAGCAACAGATGAATCGAGCACTATGATGAATATTTATACCCCGGCGTCAACAAAACCTGATTTAAGGTCTATCAAATTAACTTCTATGCCGAATAACTCCCTATATTTACCTTCCACACGAAAGGACTTCTATTCTACAGAAAATGATGTGAGAAATGAAGAAATCAAAACGCCTAATATAAGTGAAAGCGAATTGAATTTAATAGCAACAGAGGAATCAAATACTATGATAAATATTCATACTCCGGCAACAACAAAACCTGACTTAAGTTTTAATAAAATAACTCTCATGGCGAATAACTCTCCAAAATTAACTTCCACTCAACATAACTTCTATTCTATGGAAGACTATGTGAGAAATGAAGAAATCAATACTATGATGAATATTCATACCCCGGCGTCAACAAAACCTGATTTAAGGTCTATCAAATTAACTTCTATGCCGAATAACTCCCAATATTTACCTTCCACACGAAAGGACTTCTATTCTATAGAAAATGATGTGAGAAATGAAGAAATCAAAACGCCTAATATAAGTGAAAGCGAATTGAATTTAATAGCAACATATGAATCGAATACTATGATAAATATTCATACTCCGGCAACAACGAAACCCGATTTAAGTTCGAACAAAATTACTCCAATGGCGAATAACTCTTCAAAATTAACTTCCACTCAACATAACTTCTATTCTATAGAAGACTATGTGAGAAATGAAGAAATCAAAACGCCTAATATAAGTGAAAGCGAATTGAATTTAATAGCAACATATGAATCGAATACTATGATAAATATTCATACTCCGGCAACAACGAAACCCGATTTAAGTTCGAACAAAATTACTCCAATGGCGAATAACTCTTCAAAATTAACTTCCACTCAACATAACTTCTATTCTATAGAAGACTATGTGAGAAATGAAGAAATCAAAACGCCTAATTTAAGTGCCACTGAATTTAATTTAACAGCAACAGATGAATGGAATACTATGATAAATATTTATACCTCGGCGTCAACAAAACCTGATTTAAGGTCTATCAAATTAACTTCTATGCCGAATAACTCCCTATATTTACCTTCTACACGAAAGGACTTCTATTCTACAGAAAATGATCTGAGAAATGAAAAAATCAAAACGCCTAATATAAGAGAAAGTGAATTGAATTTAATAGCAACAGATGAATCGAATACTATGATAAATAGTCATACTCCGGAGACAACGAAACCCGATTTAAGTTCTAAAAAAATAACTCCCATGCCGAATAACTCCCTATATTTACCTTCCACACGAAAGGACTTCTATTCTACAGAAAATGATGTGAGAAATGAAGAAATCAAAACGCCTTATATAAGTGAAAGCGAATTGAATTTAATAGCAACAGAGGAATCAAATACTATGATAAATATTCATACTCCGGCAACAACAAAACCTGACTTAAGTTTTAATAAAATAACTCTCATGGCGAATAACTCTCCAAAATTAACTTCCACTCAACATAACTTCTATTCTATGGAAGACTATGTGAGAAATGAAGAAATCAAAACGCCTAATATAAGTGAAAGTGAATTGAATTTAATAGCAACAGAAGAATCAAATACTATGATAAATATTAATACTCCGGCGACAACGAAACCCGATTTAAGTTCTAAAAAAATAACTCCCATGCCGAATAACTCCCTATATTTACCTTCCACACGAAAGGACTTCTATTCTACAGAAAATGATGTGAGAAATGAAGAAATCAAAACGCCTAATATAAATGAAAGCGAATTGAATTTAATAGCAACAGAGGAATCAAATACTATGATAAATATTAATACTCCGGCAACAACAAAACCTGACTTAAGTATTAATAAAATAACTCCCATGGCGAATAACTCTCCAAAGTTAACTTCCACTCAACATAACTTTTATTCTATGGAAGAATATGTGAGAAATGAAGAAATCAATACTATGATGAATATTCATACCCCGGCGTCAACAAAACCTGATTTAAGGTCTATCAAATTAACTTCTATGCCGAATAACTCCCAATATTTACCTTCCACACGAAAGGACTTCTATTCTATAGAAAATGATGTGAGAAATGAAGAAATCAAAACGCCTAATATAAGTGAAAGCGAATTGAATTTAATAGCAACATATGAATCGAATACTATGATAAATATTCATACTCCGGCAACTACGAAACCCGATTTAAGTTCGAACAAAATTACTCCAATGGCGAATAACTCTTCAAAATTAACTTCCACTCAACATAACTTCTATCCTATAGAAGACTATGTGAGAAATGAAGAAATCAAAACGCCTAATATAAGTGAAAGTGAATTGAATTTAATAGCAACAGATGAATCGAGCACTATGATGAATATTTATACCCCGGCGTCAACAAAACCTGATTTAAGGTCTATCAAATTAACTTCTATGCCGAATAACTCCCTATATTTACCTTCCACACGAAAGGACTTCTATTCTACAGAAAATGATGTGAGAAATGAAGAAATCAAAACGCCTAATATAAGTGAAAGCGAATTGAATTTAATAGCAACAGAGGAATCAAATACTATGATAAATATTCATACTCCGGCAACAACAAAACCTGACTTAAGTTTTAATAAAATAACTCTCATGGCGAATAACTCTCCAAAATTAACTTCCACTCAACATAACTTCTATTCTATGGAAGACTATGTGAGAAATGAAGAAATCAAAACGCCTAATATAAGTGAAAGTGAATTGAATTTAATAGCAACAGAAGAATCAAATACTATGATAAATATTAATACTCCGGCGACAACGAAACCCGATTTAAGTTCTAATAAAATAACTCCCATGGCGAATAACTCTCTAAAATTAACATCCAGTCAACATAACTTCTATTCTATAGACGATTATGTGGGAAATGAAGAAATCAAAACGCCTAATATAAGTGAAAGCGAATCGAATTTAATAGCAACAGAGGAATCAAATACTAATAAAAAACCTGACTTAAGTTCTATCGAATTAACAAAAGTATATGATATAAAGGCATCAAAATATAGACTGGAAACTAATTCATCAAACATCTATCAATACAATAATTTAGTATTAAAGAAAATAACATCAATAGATAATAGTCATCAAAACAAAATTACGAGCAAATCACATAAAAACAAACAGGATTTACATTTTTTGAATAATTTGAATAATAGAAGTATAATAACACCAACCATAGTAAATCATACTGAAGAATTACGTCTATCAACAGCGTTATTTAATAATAGCTACACTAAATCAATCTTAAAATATAATGGAAAATACAATTTAATTGCTACTGAAAATTTATATCATATTTTACATAATCACTCTTCGACAGTAAAGTTATTTGACTCTCATGGATATAATAATTCATTAGTAACCACAAAAACAATTAATTCGCTAAATTTAAAAAATCATAGTATATCACTAATGGTTGAAAAAGATAATTACAATTCTAATGATAAGAGCATAAAACCAAAATATACTAATAAATCCAGTGTTATAATCGATGCAAAAACCCACAAAATAGAAACCTTAACTCCTGAAATAAATAAAATAACTGAAGCAAAAACACCAATGGTACAAAAATGTAGAATAACAAAAGTATACAATAACGCTACGGCCGAAACAGTAACGAATGATGAAATTCAAACCCGATTGCAGTATTTTAGTAAAAATAAAATTGCAAGCAGAAACGAATTTTTCGTCGAAACTTCCTCTAAATCACACATCAATTTTACTAGAGACGTACCTACTAAAAAACCTTCATTAAATACATACGTCATTGAAATCGCAAGCGATCATTATGGTATTGCAATAATTAAAAACCAAAGCATAATAAAAAACTCCATTTCAGATGCAAAGTTATTGACCACATCAAAAATAACGCCATTAAAATTTATAGAGGATAAGACTAAACAAAAACTGACTTATAATACCAATGATAAAATACAATTAGTAAGCCATGTGGATTCATCAACTACACTAATGCCTAGATCCATACCATTCATAAGTACTTCAACTAACACATCCAAAATTGGAAAACAAAGATTGACAACACCCGGTATAGTAAATAAGCGTCAACACATAACACCACAAATTAATATTTTAAATACTAATATTGACCCAAAAATAAATAAAAACGCTTCAACCACTACCAATTTTAAAAATTATGAGCATGAAGTGAATAATAGAAAACTAGCAACAAATCAGAAACCTTATATTGTTGAGAGAGGACGTTTGTTACCTAACGTTCCACAACTTAATATTAAAAAGAATCAGTCTCTAAAGCCAATATTACGAAATTCAAGAACAACGTTAAATTTTATACAGATAACAACAGATCAACAGATAGTAAATGTCGTAATGCCATCAATAAAAATGAATGGAAATTATATTCAAAATTTAGTCACAAATAAAAATTATCATGCTTTCATACGTAAGAATGAAAAATTTGATAAAAAGAGAACTAGTACATATGAAAATACATCAACAACTAGTACAATAGAGAATAAACTTCCTACAATAGAAAACATCATACCTAAATTAAATTATACAAAATCTACACAAAGTTATAAGAGCAATATGACAAATGTGCCAGCAAGTTTTATTACAACTGAAACTTTATTTTTTTATTCATTGAATTCTACCGACGAGAAAAATAATTCTAAAGAAATTCATATAGTTCCAATGCAAACAAAACAGGATTTATCAGTGACTAATATACCACAAAATAATAAGGAAAATATACGAAAACTCAATTTATTTAAAAAATTAGTAAATGTATTAAAAGCAGTACCAACATTAAAAGTTAAAATCGGAAAATCTCCTGACAAATCTGTATCTGAAATAAATAATACTGCTCAAATAGTGAGTTATAATACCAAGTCTAATGAAAGTGAACAACAGAATTTCGTAACAACAGAAAGTACTTATATTGTGGATTCTTATAGTACTAGTATGGATACATTACTTAACTCGCATAAAACAGACTTTGTTGATACAACAACAGAAAGAGAAGATTTAGAAACTTTAGATGACCATAGTAGTATAAAAATAATTGAAAAACACTATTCAGTTGGTAAAAATCCAGTGTATGACATAATTTTAACTAAGCTTTTATTACCTAACTTAAGCAGTAAACTTAGTAACATTGGAGACCCATATTCTGGTTCCACTTTAGAACCAACATCTCTAAGTATAAATAAAAATAATGTTACTGATTTAGGGGAACAGACTGAGCAATCAAGTATTAATAATATTTCTATAGGATTTAATAGTAAAACTGAATTGTATATTCCAAACAGCAATGGTCATGTTTTTTCTAAAGATTTTATAACAACGGAAACCTCAAAAATGAAGTTAATTGTAACTACTAAGAATTTACATTCACCTTACTATAACAACAGCGATAAAGAAAAATATAACTTAAATATGGAGAAAATATCTAATGTTACTCCAATTGCAGGACATACTCGTAATGTAACTCTTGACGAAATAACTAAAAAAAGAATAATTAAATATAACACGTACAAACCTATTGAAGAAGATGTTGATACAACAGTAAAACTTAAAACATTAAAATATCGCAAATTTACATCCAATAAAGTTGAACCAAACAAACTACGCGTTTCTGTTAGGAAAACAGGACTAGAGAGACAAGAAACTAGTACAACAGATTTACAAATAAAACTAACTCACAAGACATACATATTTTCAAAGACTCATAAACTGATTGATGGAAATTTAAAGCGAAAAAACTACAGCGATAGATATTTGTACAAATCACAAAATAAATTTCAAAGTTTTAGTAATAGAAATTTGTTAAATTCCTTCGAAAAAACGAATCTTTATCCCATTAAAAAACTTCCATCTCATATGCAGAGGAAAGTGATGAAACGAATTCGCCTCCCAAGTAAGGATAAAGAGATACTCACTATAAATACGAATGACTTTTTCTCTAACAGCCAAGCTTATGACAGGAAAAATTTAAAACTACTGCATTTTAATTACGGACCATCTGTAGCCACTGTATCACCAAAAACATATGTCCTCCGTCCAAGGTTTGAAAAACTCGATAGAAAGATCATAAAATCTAAAGAGGAATATTTTAGACCGAAACCACTATTCATATCTCATGACGACTTTTATAGAAAAGATTTAGAGACGCATCATCGTAATGCACTTTCTCTGCAACAAAAAGTAGACTACATAAAAGAATCTATGCGCGTCCCATATTCAGACGAAACCGTAAAAACAACGATCGAAAAACCATTTTATTTACCGTCAAGTAAAAAACCAAAATTTTTGCGCGACAGAATTGATTCTATTAGAACATTATATAACGCGGAATATATGAAACCTACAGAATATGAAATCACAGATGATGTGCCATACAAAGATCCTATATACTACTTCAGAAAGAGTGGTTGGTATAATAGAGAAACCTCAACAGATAAAACGACCACAAAAAAGAAGTCAACAAAAAGAAAAAGGCGAACTATATTCTTTTTAAGTCCCACTGTACCATATAATCGTTATTTTTAAATTGTAATAAAATTAATTAGTTGTTATATTGCCTTTTATTTATCTTTACCATATTTAGTTTATTTAAATCATGTAGTTGTTACTGTATGTGAAATAAGCAATGTAATGTATTACTTAGGTAACGGACTGGTGGCTGGATGACATGTATCTAAAAATTCGACTACCCGTTCCTATCAACTCAAATCCAGGAATGGTATTCCCGAAGAGGCACTTCGCTAAGATCGATGAAGTGGCAGACTTGGCTGCACTGTATATTGATGATCTGTTGGATTACAAAGAAATGTTAGACAGGTTAGTAGATATTATATGATATACTTAAAGTGTTTGTATAAATAGTTGATTTCTTGGTAAATAAGTATATTTTATTCAGAGGTGAATTACCACAAGAGCGAGCAACAAGTCGTGAGAAAGGTCAACCACTATGCATGGAGCAGTTCTACCGTCTCCTGGGAGTGTGTCGCATACCAGAAATGGGGAAGGATCGTCTGGAATTACCTTCAAGACCAAATGATCAATCAGAATGTGAAGAATTAGTTATTGTTGCTTGCAGAAACTACGTGAGTAATTTTTGAAGAAATTCTTTTATTTCTCTAAATACAAAGATTTGAATATAATATTAATATGCCACAGTATTCCAAAAGGGTTACAATCGGTTGGCAAATTAATTAAACTTTAACATAACTCGAAACACATTTAACCTTTAATATATCTCTTCAGAAACATCTACAAACTAACATAATTGAATTTATTTAAAGTTTAATAATACTCCAGAATTCTGAGCAAGGAATAACGAGTTGCCCGGGACGGCGGGACCGAGAACATTGTAATTTAATATACTGTTGAAACTTCATTACCTATTCTAGCTTCTAGAGACTGTTGGAATTTTATTACTCTTTTTGGATTATATAAATTGAGAGCACAGATAAGCTACAACAAGAGCTATTGTTGTAATATTACAATATACTTAGAAGCTTTAACTTCCTGTAAAGATGTTTAGAAGTTAAACCTAAATAACTTCCATGAATGTTTTTTATATGTGGTGTCTTCTAAATAAAAAGGGACGCGTTATACCTACTACTTGATCTTTATTCATATTGACTTACAAATTGACACCATAAAATATTGTTTTAAATCACTTTATATTCTATCCAGTTCTACCCAATTCCTGTGAAAGCCGCAGATCGCGGAAGACTCAATCCTGGAGAAATGCAAGCTCAAATACTACATGCTATGGTAGATGCTGCTGGAGCACCGCCAGCTCCTAGGGTTGGTCTTCTTACTGCTCTGAATCGAGATCAATGGGCTAAGGCGAGGGAACAGCTTATCAAAGGTCGGAATTCTATTACTCAGCTAACAGTATTTGAAAATGTTCTTGGTCTCCACTATCCTGATTTCAAAATCTTTTCTACAGATGACAACAATCGTACAAATTTGGAGCTTATATCTCGAGCACTATGTATCATGTGTGTGGATGAAGCTGGAGGAGATCGTCAAGAGCTAGACAGCGATACCAACGCGCTGCTGCGAGCTATGCATGGCGGTGGAACACAATTCCACTCAGCTAATAGATGGTTCGATAAAACTGTGCAGGTATCGTTAATAGTCTAAAATCCAAATTCTTGTATCAATTGGATAAAAGTTCCAGGATTTTTGTTTAGCCAATGCATCTAATTTTATTTTACAGTTAATCATTTCATCAGACGGTACAATTGGAATGTGTTACGAACACAGCCCAGCAGAGGGCGTGGCGGTTATTCGCCTCGCTGAGAGAGCACTAGCTAGAGCTGAAGTGGCAGACCGACCAGCTCCACCACCAGCATTATTACCAGCTCCTCAACCAATGAAATGGAATTTGACTCCAGAATTACAGAAGTCTATAGATCATGCTGCAAGGGAATTTGATCGGTAACTTGTTTTTATTTAATGTTACATAAAATTAGTGGCCTTCAACTTTCACAACTTGTTTAAGGATAAAATCCACGACTAACGATCTCCACGATAATTTAAGACAATTTCCACTACATACATAGCAACATGCAAAAAAATGGTATAAGAGAACTGAAATAAGTTTTTTTCACAGATCTATATCAGATTTGGATTTAAAAGTGTACACATACCGCGGCTACGGACGCGAGTTCATGAAGTCCTGCCGCACCAGCCCTGATGTCTACATCCAGCTCGCACTCCAATATGCATACTTTAAGTAAGAACATTTATATTAAAGTTATAGTAACTCTATTCTTTTAGATGGATACATATTTGGTAGTCACTTAAATTGCCGTTATACTCTCAGTTAGTCACTTAACGGTCTACGGTCTTATTGTATCCTTCTGCTTTAGACTCTACGGTTACCTGGTAAACACATACGAATCCGCTTCCCTGCGTCGCTTCCGTAACGGTCGTGTAGACAACATCAGATCAGCTCACAGCGCAGCACAAGCCTGGGCAGCCGCCATGTGCACTGCTGACTCTCCCGAAGATGCCCAGAGGAAGGTGTCTTTTAACTTATATGGAGTAAGTGTAATGACATAATTATGTATTTTAGGTTTTCTTCGAGGATAACCGTTTGCAGCAAAATAAACCAAATTCCTAAACATTCACAATCTTCTTGTTTTTTAGGAACAAAAGAAGATAGAACTATTTGAAGAAGCAGCTCGCAAACAAATATCAATAATGGAGGCCAATATTCTTGGGCGTGGTATCGACAATCACTTGCTAGGTCTTCGGGAAGCTGCTCGGGAAGCATTGGGAGAGTTACCCGAGATGTTCAAAGATCCGACCTATAACCGCATGATTGAATTCAAGCTAAGCACTAGTCAGGTAACATTGCTTAGATACTTAGTATAATATTTTTGTAACTATTGTTAAGAATCTAAAAGAAAGCCCAAGAACTTTTATACACTTAAAAAAATTAACTATTGAAAAAGAGTAAAATGGGACAGGGGTGTCCTGATCAAAGTACATTAGAATACGAGGGTTAGGTTAGTTGAAGTAATAAAATAATACTGATTAGGTTTCCACAACAACTGATGGAACATTCATGGGGTACGGCGCCGTAGTTCCCGACGGCTACGGCTGCAGCTACAACCCCAAGAAGGACTGCGTCATCTTCTGCATCGCCTCCTTCACTTCCTCAAGCGTCACCAACACTGAAGCCTTCAGACAGTCTTTGGAAGAAGCCCTGGACTCAATGAAACTGATGTTTCAAAGTAAAAGCTAAGTATTAATATTTTTCGATGGAACTTTCAGGATTATTAGTCCGATATACTGATATATTTTTAAAAGTTGAACATTTCTCACTCGCTCTATTGAGAATTATATAATATGTATTATAATATAATATAACATATATCTAATCTATGTAGGATCCTATGATGATTGAAGTTATTTCGTAATGTTTTCTCTATTTAAAATTTAACTTGCTTTAAAGCACTTTTGACTTAGCAAATCATACAAAATGTTCTACATATTATTCAATCTTAATTTACATTTTATTGAATTCAAAATTCAAAAAATATGATGTGAAATGTGTTATGTATTCGTATGAAATATTAATAAAAAGTAGCTGTAATTGTAACTCAAACATATCACTCGATGTCTGAACTTTATAGTATTTAAATAGGATAATAAATATTTCCTGTTATAAGTATAGTAAATTAGTGCAATGAATTTAATATATATTATATATTAAAAATTCGACATTTACAATATGTTTTAAAGTTTATATTTATGAGACAGGCTTCGTTTTCATCTAGTCTATTCTATTAGATACTCTATGTTGTTATTTAGCCGCATAGCGCACAAATATTTAGATATACAAAGCCAAAAGATATATTACTATATCAATCCCTGTATCTGGGTGTCTATTAAATAATCAAAATGTGTTTAGTCCTTAGATGACTTAGTGTTGCACGATATGAGTACCTCATTATATTTACAAAATTTACTTTAATATAACTAGTTTTCAATTATAGTTGAAAAGGTAGATTAGGTATCTATCCCTATCCTACGTATAATTTAGTTTATAGTTATTTGTCTATCAGTGACATTACTGGAACATAGTTCAATTCATAATTAATGGAGCTTTATGGCATGTGTACTTTTAGGGAAATCTCTTAGAAATTATATAAATATTAATTGATTAGAATTTCGCGAAGTATAGATGGACAATTTGAGAGCAATCACATGTGAAGAAGAACTTTCTATAAAAGGTTTGGATGTCAATAGACGGATACTTTTAGGGCAATGCCTTGGAAATTCCATAAATAATAAATGATAAATGCTTTTAGGTCGCATTTCAGCTCCGCGAAGCATAGATGGATAATTTGAGAGCAATCCCGTGTGAATTCCATAAAAAAATTATGGAAACTTTTAGGAACAATCACATGTCAGTGCCGCAAATAAAAGATGTATTAATTTAGGGAATTTTCATTTAAGTGCCATAAATAATTGTTATATACTCATAGGAATAATCACAAGTCAATTCCGTGAAGGGAAGATGATCAGGGAGGGAGGAAGGTGATCTTAAAAAGATTTGGATACTTTTAGAACAATCCCTCGTTCCATAAATGGTCCATCGATGGTTGGATTCTTATAGGGCAACCCCTTAGAAATTCCATAAATAATAAATACTTTTAGGTCGCATTTCAGCTCTGCGAAGTATAGATGGATAATTTGAGAGCATTCACATGTAAATTCCATAAAAAAATTATAGAAACTTTTAGGAACAATCCCATATCGGTACTGAAAATAAAAGATGTATAATTTTAGGGCAATTCAATCTAAGTTCCATAAATAATTGTTAT
Source organism: Limenitis camilla (assembly GCA_905147385.1). Classification (NCBI taxonomy): domain Eukaryota; kingdom Metazoa; phylum Arthropoda; class Insecta; order Lepidoptera; family Nymphalidae; genus Limenitis; species Limenitis camilla. The sequence continues at coordinate 340,650 of LR990235.1, forward strand.
ATATTTATAGGAACAAGCCCAAGTCATTTCCCTAAAGGAAAGCTGAAATTTTTAGGAAAATCTTACCTCAGTAATTTTACAGAAATCAATGTAATTTCCTTAAACAATAGGGATGATTTGAGAAGAACGTTCTATAAAAGGTCCATCGATGGATGGAAATAGATGGCTACTTGTAAGGCAATTCCAAGTTCCATAAATGATCCAACGATGGTTGCATGTAAATAGATGGCTACTTTTAAGGCAATCCCAAGATCCATAAATGATCCAACGATGGTTGCATGGAAATAGATGGCTACTTTTAAGGCAATCCCAAGTTCCATAAATGATCCAACGATGGTTGCATGGAAATAGATGGCTACTTTTAGAGCAATATCTCTATCAATACTATCAGGCCAGAAATACTATATTTGTGGGATATGTTCCAGTACTGTCACTGATGGATAATGATCTTGTAATAAGCTTATATTACATTATTGCCGTGAACAATGTCTTATGCTAATCGTTACGAATCTAGTCGTTACTTTGACTGTCTCATGTAGTTTGTTATTTTACGCAATGTTATGATCCTTTATAGGTAAACTACTAATAGTTATAGAATTCTAGCATTTAGAAGGTGCACTGTCTATCTATGTTTAATTGTAGTTCGCAATTTTTTAATATTTTATCGAATTTTTAAATTAGGAATTAATTTTAGGCTATTTCAGATGATTCCTATGTAAACAAGTTGTTTTTGTAGATCATGTTATTTGTTGTATTGTCAAAGGTTATTCTTTATTATATATTATCTTTGCTAGCTTTTATAGCTATAGACGTTTAACGGCCGAAATTAATAATCAACCTCAATCCAAAATCTTTGGATTATGAATTGAAAATCGATACCAAATTCAAATTTAAATCTGGAATCTATTTTAGATCTGTAATACTAAATCTTTAGGTTATGGATAGAAAATAGATCCTAAATTCAAAATTAAATTTTGTAATGTATATTCAATTTGTATTGAGATTTTGGATTGAGATTATTAATTTCGGCCAAATATAATTTCTGCAACGTTGCTCATGTTTGTTTTGTATTCGGGTAATATCAAAAGCATAACAAAAGATATTTTGGAACCCTAAACACTAATAATATAGTGAGCAAAGTTGCCGAAAATTTTTAATTTCTAGGTATGTCTAATATCTATGTCTAGAAATTGTTAGATTTAAGATAAATAGTAATATATAAGAATATAAAATATATTCAAGTAATCTTGTCAATGCTGTGGTGATATCATAACGAATAGATTTGTAAAATATTTTTATTCTCTAACGTAGAGCTGAACTATCGCTTTCGATATTATAATACAATTAATAGCCCTTAATTATTAAAAAAAGTAATTTTTTGAGTATTGAAAAATATCCTGCCGTAAATTTGGTATTTCATATATTTTTAATATATATATATATATATATATATATATATGGTATTAGAAAACGCATTAGTGCGATTTTGAATGTTACAATATTTAACTAATTTTGTTTAAATTATATACAGCGTGTTTTTAACAACTTTATCTGATTTATTAAAAGTATGGGAACTATACTGCGCAGTAATATTAACATTTTATCTATCATGCTCAAAAGTGCCTGGGGCTGGGGCCTGGGACACCCAGAAGCAGGTTTAAAGACGTCTTTTATAACCGTAAACTCTCAACTTCACCGCTTGATCTTACTACCAATTCTAAATACATTAATCACGTGCTCCTCGGTAAGGGAGGCCTACCACCACGCCACGCAATGAAAGTCATGTATTGTCTACTCAAAATAAGATATAATGAACTACCCGCGCATCAGTCATTCCGCGAAAATTTGCACCGTTACTATGTGGACATAGCGGACAATTTTCAAAATATTTTTTTTAAATTGTATCGTAATTCGACGCACTGTTTCTTAAACTACTTGAATAATATACTTTTTAACTCTAATAATTTTTTACGAAATATTGCAAATTTTATTAGGGACTATGACTAAACTGTGTCCATTTAGTAACAATTTCATATATTATTTTTTCCTCGACGGACGGACTGTTTTAATTTAATTTCAAGCGGCTTATGGAAATTATATGTTATTCTACCCATACAAAAATAACATACTTATCAGTTCCAATATTTATGTTGTTAAATTCAAATGTTAAAACCATTTCGTAACGTTTTGGATCAAAAGGACCACTTCATTTGACTATTTAGCTACATCGAGACCTTCTTAAGGATTTAGTCTGGTATTAGATTTAAACATGCTTATCAATATAATTAATTTTTTAAACGATAATACGATAAAACAATAAATTCTCTCCTTAATCGATGACGAAGATATGACAAAAAATTGTGACCGTGACTAAATAGGAAATGTTATATGTGACTAAATAGAAATATAGGCAGCGTTCACACACAAAAGGCAATGAAACAAATGTAAAATGAATTTAAAAAAATAGGAAGTTTTATTTTAATTCAAATTTGTAACATAATGTTGCTACAAAAAGAATAGTAGTACAGTATAAATTTAATAAAAATTTTGGTACTTACTTATTCATTCTAATTCTACATTTGGTATGATACTAAATATCTAATCAATTATTACAAAGTAATTCAGACTTCAATTTTCTTATTTCACAGCTCTGGCGTTTTCCTATAAGTTTAATATTTTTAAGTCAGGTATTTAATCAGACTTTACGTTCATTCTTAATTATAAGTCAACAATAATAAAAATCTATTAAAATAATATCAAGCGTCAGTAGCTCAGTGGTGCGGGATTTGCCAATAGAACGCAATACCTTTTTTTGGTTATTGATTTTACAGCCTTTATATTTTTGGCTTAAAGCTATTTCGAGGACTTCATGCCGCACTTTTAATTTATCTATTTCTTCTTTTTTTTCCCTAATCACTTTTTCTTGTGCTTGTTTTTTTCGGCTTATAATTTTACGAAGCTGCTGGTTCTTTTTTCTTTCATTCTTTAATTGTTTTACAATTAAATTGTATCTTTTTATTAAGTTTTTATATTTTGTTTTATAGTTAATGGATCTTGATGTAGCTGTTGGAGGTGTCGCAGCGATTTCTGCTTGTGCAGCTAGCTTTCTTTGCTTCTTCTTTTGATCTCGCCAGATTTTTCTTTTTTCAACTTTTTCGGTTTCGCTCAGTTCTTTTATTTTTTTCTGTCCTTTTTTCACTCTTGCAATTTGTTTTTTTCGTCAATTCAATTTCTCCCTATAGCGTTTAGCGCGTTCAGCTGGCGTTAGTGCCATCGCTAAAAGTTAAATAAATAAATAACAGTAAACAAGTTTATTTGCCAGACAAATTATAAAAAGACTTGAACATGAACAACACCAAACACCTCTTTATCAAAATTGGGTATAGTTCGTTATGAACTACGCCGTATGTGTCAATTTCGTCACTAAAATTGTTCCACTAATATGTCACGTAACTAAATGGACGTGACGAATCCTGCTGTGTTGAACAATTTATTACAATAAAAACATTAGTTGCGCTTAAAAAGAATATCACTCTACTTTAATGCAAATCCAATTATATTTTGCTTTCAACAATAATATAATATTCATAAAACAACTTACCGTTTTCTCGTAAAACTCGTAACTAAAGTGGATTTCTTATTTGACTTCGAGAAGAAACGTGTGCGTCGTCACAGATTTTGTTCAACTGACTGTAAGTTAATTTAAACAAAATAGCCTCTTTCAACTGGTAATGTTACCGGGATGATAAAATAAAATTGTTTTGATAGTTTTAAACTTCGGAAGCAGGTATATGAGCCGTGACTAAAGTGGAATGTCCATGTATACCTAAATGTTGGTTAATAATATGTAATACAAATTTATTATAAATTAATGTTTTTATGGAATATAATTTTCGTTTAAATTAAAATAGACATTACAAGCTTTGAAAATACATAAAAAAATAGAGCTGAAACTTAAACAGAAGTGAAAATATTGTTTCTTAAAAATTTACAAAACCTGTGTGACATACTAAAATAATCCTTTTTTATGCCAAATTTTATGAATAATTAAGTAAATCATAATGTAATTGTTAATTTGTACATTTGTTTTAAATATTAAATATTCTATCTTTTTGTCTCAATAAAGTCTAGCAAATAATTAGATCAATAAATAAGTAGTAATAATTTTGAAACTTTTGTGACAGTAGGTTTTTTATTGGTGCAAATTTTTACGGAATGACTCGCATACTATATTATAAACTATGTTACTAACAGACTACATAACCAAATAATGTAACACAATGATACGCACATACATAGAATACGTTTATTAATTGTTGCGGATATAAATAGTTCTCCTCAACCTCAACTGCAAGAAAAATGTGACTCCGCGATGCAATTGCATCGTGGCGCCATCTAGTTTCAACTTCTAAAACTAATCTAATAAATAATTGATGATGATTATACAAACAATACATTCATAAAAATACCTATAACGTAATGATTTTAGAAATAACAAACAAAGCAGGTAAGCGCGATTAGTATCCAAAATAAACTTATAACTTACTAACTGACCCGGCACACGTTGTTTTGCAATATAAATTTGGAGTGAGCCACCCTTATCACGAGGGGGATGAAAAATAGATAGTAGCCGATTCTCGGACCTACTGAATATGTATATTAAATTTCATGAAAATCGGTCGAGCCGTTTTCCCATTTTATCCGAAACTTTTAAATCAGTTTCAATTACAAACGAGAACGGAATCAATTTTACTTCGGTGTGCAAGTTTACCGACAAAGGCGGTTTACTTATAGCGCAGGGTGTGGGGTGCACACGGGCGTTGATATCTTAGAAGCGCCGGCAAGGGATCGCTATGAAGCCTAAAGGTAGGACGACTTAGATTTTTTCGTTTTAAGAACTGTATTCGTTATCAACGCTACTATGCTGATTGCACACGGGATTCGATCGGACTAGGTTGTAAAAACACGCTGTAATTATAGAAATCTATAATCCGCTTTTGGCTAAAATTTTAAAATACTTGTATTAGATGTAAGTTAGTTTTAAGAAACGTATACATATCAATGCGTCGATCATATAAATGACTAAGAATATCAAAAACATATCAAAGTGTTAGTCTAAGTGAACTAGTTAAGCACATATCAACATAGTAATAAGTAAGCTAAGCTAATATAAACTTATATTCTGTTATGCACTTGAAAATTTGATAATTCTACATATATTTATATATTATATTGATGTTTAAAAAATTAGTAAATCTATATATTATCAAATATCTTATTCATAGTTAAGCAACTATCTACATGTTTACAAGTTATTAATATTTAATATTTGTTAGTATTTGCACTACCCGATATACAATTTCATAGTCAATTTTAGTCTTGCTTGAGATCTAGTCACAAGTAGTGCAGTGGTTCTCAATTATTTCACTTAAGCTTCACAAATACAAAATTCTAAAAAAATGTAATAGTTAAATGCTGTTTTTCAATTTATTTTTAATTAATAAGGAAATATAATATTAATTGAAAATGTGCAGCGTGGAGAATAAAAAAACTAAAGTAATTAATTTCTCATCACTCGATGCACAAAAATAAAATTTATATTTTAAATAAAAATTATAACAAAACTTTAATGTTATTTTACTGGTTCTCGAATATCTGTTTCTTATTGTAGAATTTTATTAAACGTTCAAGAAATAATAACACAGTGGATGGACACAGTATTTACAGACAGACACATATTTATGGACGGACACATATTTATGGACGGACACATATTTATGGACGGACTCATATTTATGGACGGACACATATTTATGGACGGACACATATTTATGGACGGACACATATTTGTGGACGGACTCATATCTAAAGACAGACACATATTTATGGACAGACACATATTTGTGGACGGACTCATATTTATGGACGGACACATATTTGTGGACGGACTCATATCTAAAGACAGACACATATTTATGGACAGACACATATTTGTAGACGGACTCATATTTAAAGACAGACTCATATCTAAAGACAGACTCATATCTAAAGACAGACACATATTTATGGACAAACACATATTTATGGGAAGACTCATATCTAAAGACAGACACATATTTATGGACAGACACATATTTACAGACAGAAACATATTTGTGGACGGACTCTTATTTATGGACAGACTCATTAACAGATTGATGCGTATCTAGGATCGGACAGAATGTAACATTTCTTGACAGACTCATCCAGTACAGTAACATCCAGTTTGATATTTTCTTCCTTTAGTATGATACATTCTCTTTTCAGTCGAGAACCACTGTGACAAAGACGCAAAGTAATATGTGTTATGTATTTGTCGGGTGTGTAATAAAGCTTTTATTACCTTTATTTGCCAAAAAATCTAGTCAAATATATTGTCTAAAAATTGTTAAAACATCATAAACTCCCGAGAAGAATGTCTGTACTGTTTACGTAGTATACAGTAGTATCAGTGTTAGTGTTTGTGTATTGAAAGTCGTTGGAATGACTAGCACATATAAATGTATCTGAATGTTAGAATAATTATAAGTCTCATCTTTACTATGATATAGAGGGAGCATATCAACTAGAATATGACTTCAGCAGCCCCATGATAAAAAATATTTAGGGCCGTTGAATCCAAATTTTAAGAAGATCTGGAATATATAATCAATATTCGGAAATTATTATCATATTATATTGCATATGTAATCTAATAAAAAAAAGTTCCAGGTCCAGCCTTTTGTCAATACATAGGAATGTAATCGATTTTTGAATACTCGCTGTTTTATCAATGTATAATTCACGTATCTTTTGACAAAGTAGTTTTGTCGTACGACAAGTCGTTAGCGAGTAGCAATGTGTAAAAGCGCCTCGTCCTATTGTTAGCGCAGGGAACGCAATGTAAACATATCACTAGTGTTAACTTTGTGTCAATTTAATGTTGATCGTAATAAATTATCTGTGGAAAATGGTTTTTTAATGTTATCCCTAAAATCCTATGTTAATTCTTTTTAAAGAAATATTTCAATTTGTTAAATTTAACACGACTCTATCCTCAATGAACAAGTTTCCATTTTTATATATATATATATATATATAACGGAAAAATTAACGGTAAAATTAAATAAAAATTTCAAAGAATCATTTAAATATCTCTACAAATGAAAAATATTATGCGACTTTAAAGTTGCGCCTGTAACAATAATTTCGTTTCATGGCAGGCCAGCGTGTGACGTCACTTTCTGTCTGAATTATTTTCTTGTTTCATCCTTTTTAGACCACTTTTTTACGTAGTCGGGTTATAGTTATTAAAACTTTATTTTTTTATTTAATAGTTTTCCGTTTCCTGATCGATCGAGATAACCTTTATATCCTCATATTGAACCGTAATGTTGGTTTTTATTCGCTTAAGACCTCTATCATAAATTACTAATCCTACAAACAATAGTAGCTACATCAGGATTCAGGACAGTCGCCGACCTTTGTGGTTTGGGTTGGCGTACTTCATATATGACTAACATAGAGATAAGTACTTTAACAAGAAAAGTTTTATTAATTTTTGTCAAAAAATAAAAGGAGGCTCCTTTAACTTTGCCGTTTTTAAAAGGAGAAAGTTTCCCAAAGCGGAATTTAGCAAATTTGCCACCTTTGGTAACCATGGAATATTTCCTCTTTAAAATTGAATTATAGTTTTAGTGCTATTTTAAACCCGCACTAGCAATTAAGTGCAATTATTCCTGCGGGATCAGGTAATAACCACATTTCTGAGCGTAATGCATTCAATAATACTTGCGGCTGTGACCCAATATCCTATCCTTTTATAGTCAAAGCTGTACCATGTAGATGAATGAATGAAAATACTTTATTGCACACAAAATACAGAAGCCTAAAACTAATTAAAATACAATATGGTAGACTTATGTGCAAAGGCGGCCTTATCACTAATAGTGATCTCTTACAGGCAACCATTCTGTAGGGATCTATTGAGCGACACAGGTAACATTGGTGCAAAAGCTTTGACATACACTTACACGCTAATATTCTTACTAAATTACATAGATACGTTATAATATATTTTAAATATATATATATATATTTAATATAAACATACATTTTACCATACATAAATATAATACCTCAAAAATAATATAAACTACATCATTAAATAATGAGCTTTAAGACGACGTTTAAATATATATTTAGATTGAGATTGTCTGATGTAACGTGGCAATGCATTCCATAGACTCACTACATTCACCGTAAACGATTCGTTGTAGCAATGGGTGTGACTGATGGGAGTTTCTAAAAGGTTATCACTTCGTGAGCGAAGATCAAAGGATAATTTTGAATGTGTACCTAAGGAGAAAAAGCGCTCTTTAAGATATGTTGGAGTGGAGTTGTCGAAAAGTACCGAGTATTTTGAACATATATGTTGACTTAATCAATATGATATATACATATTTGTAATGTGCTCGCCAGATACCAAACACGTGATAATTATCTCATTTTTTTTTCTTGGCTATAATCTGAGGTATTATAAAAAAAATTAAATTTTTTATAGCCTATGTCACCCGCGCCATTATTACGAATCTATTGACACCTCATTCATGAAAATTGGTTCAGTAATTTAGGCGCTAGAGTGGAACATACAAACATACATAATAGACTGTCAAAATCATAACCCTTCCTTTTGGCTTCGCCGTAGTCGGGTAGAAACAGAATAAAATAAATATTTAAGGGGGACTCCCACACACAAACAGGATTTTTTTTTGACAAATATTGGTACGGAACCTGTTTTTTAAATAGACTCTCCAAACTTTCATCTGATTATTGGTAGTAAATAAAATTCAAGTAAAACATAAATTTTTTTATTTATCAGTTCATTGAATACGAACGGTCACACTTGACTATTTTATTATATTATTACATATCATAAAACACTTTAAAATTTTGTACTAAACTTCATAACTCGAGTATCGAGACACATCAACGCCTAGAAAAATATACAATTTCATTATATCCTAATAAACACTGGTACGTAATACATTACAAGAGAACAGACAGACGGAGAAATGCGACAGTAGACATTATAAAGCATAACAGGTACCAGTTAAACTTTTACTATTGACTTCAAACAATGTTTTACGTGGCACTAAGTTTCATTTATTCTACTATTACTACTATACAAATCATTTATATACATACAATACAATATTACATATAGATGTATCTAACATACACTAACGCAATACTACAAGTATCCTTTTGATCTAGGATATATCTTAGCTTTGCTTTTTTATCGGAGAAAAAGGGGTTAAAAATTACTAACAAACTACTCTGCTCCTTATCTTCAGTTTCAATTGTTTTCACTGATATATAATAAAAATGTTTCAGGCATTGCAAGCTAAGATTACATATTCTTCTGTAATATATACACATATATGTACATACAGTCTTCATTACAGCTGCTTAATAAATGCTCTACATTACTCGTAACAAATATATATTTCTGAAAATAAACTTCTTCGAGACATTGTGAAGAAGTTTAATTTCAAGATTCAAGGTCGACCTTCTCTTACAAATTACTACTCCATAATCTGTATATATAAAAGGAGAAGCTGACTGACTGACATATCAACGCAGGGTCTAAACTATAAGGGTTAGAAACTTGAAATTTTTCACAGGGGTTCCTTTTATAACGTAGGGGAACACTAAGAAAGGATTTTTAAAAATTCACCCTCTAAGCGGGTAAAACGGGGGTGCAAAGTGAGTATGAATGTTGCCGTTTTTGAAGGTATTCAAATGAAATTCAGTATGGAGTTTCTTCATTGAAAGTCATGAAACACGTGAAAATATTTTTTCGAAAATCATCCCTTAAGGAGGTAACCTTTTACCAAAGTTAGTATGACTACCCCATAAAATTATTAAACATGACTATAGACAATCTACTGTAGGCTAATATAACTACCTCAATATCGCAAACGAAATTGCGGGTAAAAGCTAGTTATGTTATAAAATTTGTTTTTTAAAAATAGTCAACCTTACTCTCCGTTGCTGCATAATTTTTTTAATTATATATTATGGCTGTTTATTGCAATTATGTATTATAAAAACTATAATTAGAAAACACGTTGAAGAAAACTCAACCTTATTTATAATTGCCTTTGTTTCTAATAAAATAGAGCTATAACGATATATTACAAATATTTTGACTAATTTCTCTTTTATAACAATTCCATATATAAAAATATCTATATACTACACAATACAGGGGCGGATATAGTTCAAGTTTCTACTTTCAACTCTATTCCCTTAAGTACATATCCAACATATAAATGCCCATCATATAAACATATAATTAAACCTGACTCCGTGTGATGAGGAACGCTGTCTCACATTTGCAGTCATCATCAGACTTTACCTGAAAGTAAACAATATTTGAATCTGGTTATTTTATTGAATATTTATTATATATACTAAAACGAATGCATTCGTCTCATAACATTGTTTTTTTTTTTATTTAAATCGCGGCCATATTTTTTTTACGATACAAGATTTTCTTTCATACTAGTCGATCTCCTATTGGTCGTAGCGTGATGATCTATAGCCTATAGCCTTCCTCGATAAATGCGCTATCTAACACTGAAAGAATTTTTCTAATCGTATCAGTAGTTCCTGAGATTAACGCGTTTAAGCAAACAAACAAACTCTTCAGCTTTATTTTTAGTATAGATTTTAAGGAAGCATCTGCAGCTAAGCTAAGGATACTTCTCTTTCAGCTGCAGTGCCAAACCCTCTCAGAAAGCGTATAAGTGGCTATATCTAAATGTAATTGTAAATTGATTAAAGGAATCGTATTACTTCGATTGTTCCTCTTTTATAAATGGAGCGAGTTTCCACTATTTAAATCCTTTATAAAAGATTCTGAATCAGTTAGCTTATTGCCAACATTAAAACACCCAATGTCCTAATAACCATTATATCATCCAAACGGATCATATAATGTTGTACTGAATTACATAACAACACTCGTTTGTTTTTTTTTTCGATTCCTCCTGCGCAAAGGGTTTACTCAACAGACAGCCACATCCTTACTGCTCGTGGTATCTGTATGAATTTCAAAAAAAGAACACTCATTCACGCGCATTTCACTACAAGCAGAACGCCTCGCGCCATTAAAAAATGTTATTCGAATCCCCGCCATTTTTTTTATGATATATTTATTGTTTTGTTTACAAAAAAAAAAATGAGCGATTACCTTCTAACATTAAAGAACATATTGAAGTGAATTTTAATAATTGCACTATACAACATGTTCATTACAACTACAAGATGATTGTTTCATCAACACTCAGTGTATTTGTATATACTCAGTAATGGATGATGTCAGGTTACTGGGAGTGGCTGTCTGTGTGTGTGTGGAGTGTTAATGTTAGCAGTAAGCTAACTGTTTCAGAATCTTTTACATAGGATTTATTCATGGGTGGATGGTTCCTCATTATACATCAGTTGCATAAATATTATGTGTAATGTTGTGAGTACGAGAATAAAAAAAGTTTAATCATATGTTAATCTGTTATAGTAATATATTAGTTTGCTTTTATAAGTCCATTTATTATATTGTATACATAATAAAATATATAATTTATGGTTAGCTCTTCTTTACATAGTATAAAACAATGTCGCTTCCCGATGGCTGTCTGTCTGTATGTCTCTATGTATGCTTAGATCTTTAAAAATACGCAACGGATTTTGATGCGGTTTTTTTAATAGATAGAATGATTTAAGAGGAAGGTTTATATGTATAATACATGTATAATATAGTAGATAAAGTAACCGTGAGAAGCCGGAGCGGGTCGCTTTATAGTATAATACTAAAACTGTTTATTATTCGTTCTTGTTATGATTTCCTTTTTTTTAAATAATTTTAAATTTGAACTAACTTTTAATTTAGTGTTTTGTTGTCTTAAAAAAATTACATTTTTATGGATTAAGTGTATTAATATATTGTAACTTATGGGTTGTTTATATAAACGAGATAAGAATAGTTAACGTTACCATAAGGAAATGATGTAGACTCAACGCCTCAGCCTTTGGACGCATGTCAGGGTCATGAGTGAGGCAGATTTGACAGAACTGCTGGCCCTCTTCTGATAGGGTTTCCGGTATTTCCGGCCGCCCTCCCATACCGACTACGAACATTATCTGATAATTGCTATCATACTCCGAGAACGGACGCTGGAAAAAATAAAAGTAGTTTTATTATTTTGTGCTACTTCCTAACTAAGTATTATTTAAATATCTAACTAAGTTCTATTTATTATGGTAATATATAAGTATGTATTTATTATTTTTAGTTATTAGGCAAGATATTATATGTAGTATAAGTAAATTAATTAAACTATAAATATATTTAATTTTATTATAGGTTAATCTGTTTAATTTGTTAACTGTTTTGCACCAGCCCGTTTATGTTCTTCAAGTCCTCTCTCCAAATTTGCCTGGAAGAGACTGCTTTTAACTTTAACAATAAGGCTGCCTTTGCATGCTTTTAAATTTGATTTGTATGCATCTTATTCCTTTCTCCATATAAAAATTAGCTATATCCAATTCAATAAAAGTTTTTAAGATCTCTAGTAAGAATATACGCGACTAAGCTTTTCTTGATGTTTTTTAAATTTTTTAATTACACGATTTTTAATATTTTTTATATATTATTTTTATTCGTGATGGTGGTGTGGATTCGGGCAGTTCAAATAGGTGAGATTTGAAACCATACATGTCTTACATGAATTCAAAGTTAGCTTACCTTCCCAGAAGCCATTTCAGTAACAACACAACCCAGCGACCAGATATCTGCTGCTCGTCCATGACCTGACGACTTCATAAACACTTCTGGCGCCATGTACGCTGAAACAACATTGCAATTAAATACAATATTGCTGCTTCTTCTATTTCAAAGCCATGCCTTATAAGAAGAGTCTATATGGTCTAAATGGAGCGAGACCAGAGTGCAGACTTGAATATGAATATGTTAATTACCTTGAGTCCCTACGAAGCCTTGCAGCTCCCCGGGTGCAGTGGTGTTGGCACGAATTTTAACAGCACAACCAAAGTCACCCAATTTTAGACAGTGGCCCTCATTTGTTAGGAATATGTTGCCACCTAAAAAGTAAAAATTATATTAGCATCAGCTCGTATTTCTTTAATCAATAGATCCAGTATTTTGGGGTTTTATCTGTGATTTTTATTATATTATACGTAGTTATTTCTTACTTTTAATATCCCGATGCGCAATGGACCTCGAGTGTAACTCCGCCACAGCACTCAATAATTGTTTAGTATACCGTCTCGTAGTATGTTCTGTCAGAGCACCAGAGGTCGCTATGAGCGCCTCTAGAGACCCTTCCACACATAGCTCCATGAAGAGAAGCATTTCTTCCTATAACAAAAATCCAAAAATTGCTTACCTTACATTTTAAATTGTGTAATAAATTATTGTCGATAAAGCTTAGTGATAGTAAAAATTATGAATATGAATATAGAAAATGTCAGTTACTCAGTATCATGATATTAATATGTGATGTTTCTTGTGTTTTTATATATCTGCTAAGTAAAGTTAGAGACTTAGCAGAAGGCTTAAGGCCAATTTAAGCTAAAGAACCGATATAATCGTTTGGGTGCCTAACAAATACATTTCTCGCTACAGAGACACAGGACATCGCCGAACTAATTGAGGATTTGCAACTAGTTTAGTTTTAACATTAAAAATATTCTATCTCACCCTATGCAATTCACACCCGTAGTATCTGACTAGATGCGGGTGCAGCACCCCTTCTAGCACCCGCAGCTCGTTTGCGGCTCGTTGTAAGGCTCTTCTGTCTCCAGCACCAATACTGAGCTCCTTCATCGCTAGTAGTTGGCCGCTTTCCGTATTCACCACTGTGTATACCTAGTTTAAAAGAAACAAGAGATTAGTCTAAATCTGATGAAAAAAATCTCCAAAATTTGTCTTCTAACTACTGACACCTCTTTCTCTTAATTGAAAGATAGAAGTGCCACCACAACAACTTCATAAAGAGATATATAGATAAATACTTTATTGCATACAATTTAAAGTTCATTACCACGTTTCTCCAAGCACCTACACGACATGCAATAAGGACGATTCTTGTCTCCCTCTAACAGTAAAGCTCATTCCCAATTTTGGTGTGTAACAACAGTGCCCACTGGTGACGTATAAATATTGGTGTAATACAGATAAACTCGTACCTTGCCAAAGGTCCCAGCACCGATTTTGAGACCTCTCTGCCACTTGAAGGTCAGCTGCCGTAACTTCGGTTCGTAACTCTTGATAGTTGACTCTAATACTTTTCCTACCGCTTTGGAGTTCTGTAGCTTTTCATCTCGAGCCTCGTCGAGGAGACGTATTGCTTCTAGCACACGTTTATTGTGACCTGAGAAAAATACTCATTACTATTAACTTATTAGTCAGAGTTAACAAGAATACTAGTTTTTTTAAGTGTATTTTTAATTCTAATATAATAAATGTGAAAGTAACTCTGTCTCTCTGTCGCCCTTTCATGCCAAAACTGATCCGATTTAAATGAAATTTGGTAAACAGATAGTCTAGAGCCTGAGAAAGGACATAGGCTATTCTTTAATGCAAAAAACAGGGTTGTAAGAGGTTGAAATGGGGGATGAAAAGATGTATGGAAGTATTGCTATTCCACGCGGACGAAGTCGCGGCACAGCTAGTTTTATATACGCCCGTTTTTTTATACATTGTGTATTTCAAAGATAAATAGTAAAACCTTATCAGAGCATCTCCTCATTATCACTATCATGTAATCAAGTAAGACGGCATATAGAACGGTCTATAGAATCTATACGATAATTAATACAAAAAATGTATCTGAAAGATGTTTACATACCAATATCTTCAAATGATTGCAAGGTGAGGGGAGCTTCAGGCTCGCTGGGAGGAGTCGGCGGGTAGGTGCTTTCCTTGCTGTTAGTGCTACTGGTACTTGATAGAGGGCTCTGTGGTCGAAGTGTCACATTAGTAATAATTCGTTGGTTATTAACGAAGTTTAAAATTATTGCATACTTACATGAATTCTAGGACGCTGTCGATGTGGTGGCGCGGGAGTAGTAGGAGTCGCAGCACGAGACCCTATCACGTGTGATATACACCCATCCATTAACTGCTTTAATTCCTAAAAAGTATCCAAAACATTACTTTTTTATTGCAACCCGTTGTTCTAACTAAATTAATCAAAGAAATTTTATTTATTTATTTAGAGTAGTTACACCATCGCCGTAACACAACATATATAATCTTAATCTAATCAAAATCAAAATATTTCTGAGTGTTAAGACATTACAGCTATAAACAGCATTTACTTTTAACAATTAACAGTATGAACTAGGTTAAGTTAAGAAAACAGATGTTATAAATTACAAGAAAAAAAAAATATATTAAATGATGATAAAATGGGTTAATCCGTACAAGTGTACCATGTAACATGTACGCATACCAATAGTCCGCCTATTTATGAAGTATAAAGTGGATGTTCTCTTAAAGCTTTTACCAATTTTATCTTCCCATCATGGAAGATGTCGATATCCGCTATTTAGGAAAACTCATAAAAACTGGCAATCAGGCTATTGGGCGGTAAGTGCTCGCCCAAATTTGTTCTAGATTTACCCAGTACCAATAGACTCCTCAAAGGCGATCTAGGAATAGTTCGTGGTACTTTTAGACGTACTTGTTGCAAAAATTCTGAAGATAATAATTCACCTCTAAAAATGTATAGTGTCAATATATTACTTATTTTACGGCGGTTCTCAAGCGTTATCATTTTAAAATGGCGTAATCTTGTTTTGTAATTAGCTCTATAGGGACAACGAACATCTTTGTAGGCTGGAAAGAGTGTAAAATTACGTTGAATGCGGTCTATATGAATTCTGTAGGAAGGACTCCAAATAGGAGAGCAATATTCTAGGCAGCTGCATACTAGGAATTGATAAAGACAAATCAAAGAATTTACGTTTTTTAAATCTTTGCAAGTCCTTTTTATTAAACCCAACATCTGCCAAGATTTTGTGATAATTTTATCAATGTGGTAAGTAAAACTTAACTTGTTGTCCATAAAAAGTCCTAGGTCGCAAGTAGTGTTTGTTTCTAAAAGGACTTTGTCAGTAATTTTATACCTTGATGAAATTTTATTGGTTTTATTTTTAGTAAATTTTATATGAACACATTTACTTACGTTAAGATCCATTTTGTTAATAAAGACACCAGTTGAAAATAGAGTCAATGTCCTTTTGTAGAAGGTCTACATCGTTGGCAGATTTAATAGGTCTATATACTTCAAGATCGTCAGCAAATATCAAACATTTACTCGACACGATATTTTTTTGTATGTCGTTCATATAAGCTAAAAATAGTATAGGACCCAAGTGAGATCCTTGGGGTACACTAGATGTTGGAACAAAAGCATATGAAGTATAACCCTGTGCTATTACTCGCTGAGATCTATTTTCTAAGTAAGAATTAACCCAAGTGAGTAAGTTTCACTGAATTCATTCAGTATGAATTTAATTTTGTTAATAAAATTTCATCGTTCACTCTATCAAATGCGCTACTGAAATCAGTGTAAATAGCATCAATCTGTATCTTATTATCTACCCCTTTCGCTAAATCCTTAATGAAATTTAAAAGATTATTAGTCTTTGATTTATGTTTCATAAAGCCATGTTGCTGTTCTGCTATTAATTTTTTTAAATGGTGAGTGACAACTGGACAGACAATTTTCTCAAATAATTTTGGAAAAGCACTTATTACTGAGATGAGCATTTTCGAGTCATTTTAATGAAAATAGGGGGTATACCATCTGGACCTGCACTCTTAGATATATTCACAGATCGTATCGCTTTCTGTTGAAAATATGTTACTAAGATATAATTGCGGAAAACGATCGTTTTGGCTCAGAAGTGACGAGTCGTCCACAGGAGTGAAAATTAAGTTGCAAAGAGGGTACAAATTTCCTCTCCAGTCGTGCTACTTTATCATCGCAAAAAATTTCTGCAGGTATATACATTTAGAACCTTTTTTTGATAGAATTTTCAATATTTTGTACGTAGCTTGAATAAGAAAAAGCAATTAGAGATTCAACTCGGCTGTTACTTAATTTTACATTACTTATATTTTTTTACATTACGAAAAATACAAAAAACCAAAACATAGCATATTTACCTCGAACTCTTCATCGGATAAATGCTTAGTGTTGCAAGGGTCACAGGCCAGCATTAAGAATTCTAATCCTTGACTCGCCCATCTGAAAAAATACATGTACGAAATTAATAAATGATTTATAACACCACAGGAGAAACTATAACTTAAAATATATCTAAGTAAGGATAACTATAAAATAACATGAAGAATTGGTTTGAATGTAAATATTTGTCTTACCTTGGCCTTAACCCCCGTCCCCTATCACATCTTTCTATAACAAAGTTCATCCAACAGATCGCGAATCCGATGACAGCGCGAGCGACACGTTTGGCCCACTCTGCCTCTTGGGGTGACGGAACTTCTCGTTGATTTTTTTCCTCTACTACTGGTTGCTGACCGGTGAGTAGGGCCACTATGTCAGTCGGTGGCTGGAATTAAATAAACTTGTTATACATATTTATATAAGTTTACGAACATATCGAAACCATAATGGATGGAATATACTAATATTTGTCGCGATACAGAATCTTCTCTTTCTACCACTAATTATCATCTCTGGTGAGAAGACTCAACTCAGTGGCTTACTTTAAGTCATGCAAAACATATTGAATAAAAAATTAGTACTATTCTATGTATGAGATTATTTAAATAAACATTTATCTGCTTTCCAAGCTGGTAGTAACAGACAAGAAGACCGATTGATCTATTTATTGTACTTTTAAGTATCAAAAGTACTTAAAGTAAAGAACTATTTTGAGTTCGAGTTAAACTTTTTAAAGTATCTTGTTTTTCTCAAATTATCCCTTACCGGGTTAAGACTGTAGGTATCATCCAAAACATCTTCACCGATGCTCTCCGACCTCATGAACTTGATCTTCCGCGGAGACCCTGAAGTATTCGATCTGGGCGTCTTGTTCAACGGTGAATCATTGACGAACCTGTGTAACTCTTTGTGGATCTGTAACAACACTCATGTTATAATATTTCTACGGTACTTTTATTTCTCCCACACAAAAATGTGACAACATATCGCAAAAAACAAAATCGAGTATATTTAATACTAACGAACAAACAGTTCAAAGTTTCGCAAATTTATACGTGAATTTATAGAGTTGAAATTTAAAAAAATATATTGATTGGAATTGCAAAACTGCAAAGGATTGAAATCGAAATCAAAGCAACCACACCAAGCATATAATGAATATTTGATTAATTCTTTGACTTACCTTCACCTTTTTGCGACTTATCTCAAGCAGTATAACAAGGACAAAAGCATAGTGACCAACACCACAAACAAACCTACAGAGAGCAAAGGGTCAATTATGATTTCGTGTAACCTTGAGGCCACACCATGGTTAACAGGTAAACGCACGGTTTTGACCTCGTGACCTAGTTTACATATCTGTAATGGCGACCGCTCTTGCTATTTTTTTCTGCGATAACACAAACACACAAAACAAACCAAACCAAAGCCAAGTCTAACTACATCCCTACCGGATTAAAAGACTCGTGCACTATAACAGTCTCCGGGCGTCGTCTCCTCATCCGGGGGGTTTCGGGGCGGATGGGTTGGAGGGAGGAGGGTCGCGGGCGGGGGGTCCCCCGCTCGTGTTTGAATGGGGCCTGCACGAATTTGTGCAACTCAGTGTGCAGCTGCAACATATGCGGGTGTTACGCATGCGTGGACGAGTGCATGGGGTGCATGCAGTTATACAACATATAAAAGATAAGAATAAGATAGTGTTAGATTCAAGCATTGTAGGTGTATAAGCATATTTATTCTAATAGTTATAATATTATTAAAGGAATATATAGCCATTCCTTGTTCTTTTAGATAATTAAGTAAACTACTGTATAATATATGATAGAATAATGTATAATAGATACTAATTACGTCTCTCAAAAAATTCCTAAATAAATATTTATAGTAAGGTTCCTAACAGAAAGTCGAGGTTGAAATTTATTAGAAAGTACCTTGGAAAGATTTAATGTAACAAATGATCTTTAAAGAGCGACTGTAAATTCATCATTTTATTCATGATTAATATTGATTAGGAATTTTGGACCGTAGTCTAGTTAGATAAACGTGTAATGGTTATATATTTATGGTAATCATTCACCTCAAAGCCAAGTTTATAGACTTGTAGCAGCAACTCCCGCACCCTGGCCCCGAGGCTGTCGCGCACGTCGCGCGGTAGCTCATGTGATGATAGTAAAGACGGATGACTTCGCTCCAGAATTAGGGATGTGTGTAGGACTAGGCATTCTCTGATAGCCATTAAACTATTCTATAAAACAAGAAAACAGACTTTTAACGCCAAAGTTATAAACCGAGTGACAAAGATTGCACAGACAACAATAACAATTATCCCAAACTGATTCAAAATTTCTAAATAAAATAAACAAACAATTAAGGAATTAAATTTTTCATTAATTTCTTTTTCTCCACGAATATCGAATTTCTTTCTAATTAAATTTAGATATGAGGAAAAATGGTAAAATTTGTTTAGAGGTATTTTACCTGAACGAACTTCGACTTGTAAGGAATATATACTTGTTTGATGATACTTACAAAGATTCTGGCAGAATGTGATTTGTGTGGGGGAGCGAGACGCGAGACGAGCGCGCGCGCCCATTGCGCCGCTTGCAGCACGGCTTCGCGCTCGCTCGCGTATATGAACTGGGTTTCCCGGCAGAGGGCGTACACTATGTGTCTGTTGAGATCAAGTGCCGGATATTTAATTAATACATAACATGAGAATTGTAGAAAAGGACATAAATACTCCCAAAAATCTGTCCACCGACAACCCGCTCTCCTTATGCTAGAAACTCTTCAGTGTCATTATCGATGGTATATCGTCAGAAGTTAAATGGTGATCAGAACATTAGTAAGAGACTGTTAATTAGAGCTCTAATATTCTTCAATTAAACCTGCACAAACAAACGTTAACATACATATAAGTTAGATAGTTACCTGTGATCATCGTAGTCAGAATGATCCCCTTCTTCCAAGTTCTTCACTACTTGGAATTTCTCATTAAATCTATTTAGTATCCTATTTAGTTGATTGCACGCCATGTCACTAAAACAAAAAGATGCCAAGTATATTACAAGTAAAAAATGCATGATGTATGTTAGAGGCATGAGTGTGTCTTACGCGAAGGCAGGTGGCGCCAGTGTAGCAGCAGGGAGGGCGCGCGCGGCCAGGCGCTGCGTGAACGCCCACTCGCCGGCTAGCTGGGCTCGGCTCAGAGATTCCTTTTCTGACATTGTTCTCAGGTACGACAGGTATTGCTGGTAAATTACAATCAAATCTTATATATAAAATCTTATATGTAAAATTTTCGCGTCACAATGTTAGTTACCATACTCCTCCGAAATGGCTCGACCGAATATTATGAAATTTTATATGCATATTCAGTAGGTCTGAGAATCGGTTACTATCTATTTTTCATACCTCTAAGTGACTAGGGTGGCCCACACCAATTTTTTTAATTTTATATGGCAAATAACGTTTGCCGGGTCAGCTAGTCATATATAATTTATCAGCCCATCTACAAGCTGCTAGACTACGTTTTTAAGTGAGTTTGAGTTTGTTTTGCTCTACAATGGTATTTAAAAAATTTCGTTAAATTTCGCACTATTTTGAATTCTTTTTTTTTCAAATAAATTTAACTAAAGCTTGAAATTAATAAAATCAGGCTATTTAACGCATAAAAATATTTTGTTACTGCTGAAAATTCAAGAATAATTTAAAACGTAGTTTATTCAGTTCAGTTGTAATTCTATAATATCTTTTAATTTTAATGCTTTGTCAGGGAGCGTTTGAAATGTTTTATAGTGGACTCCTCAAGTAATTGACAAGTCACTCAAAACGACTTTACTATCATTTTTGTGGAACAGCCGCAATTCAATTACTGATGGTAGTTTTTTATTTACCAATAAAATCAACACTATATTTCATACCTGTAGCGCAGTTTTAACAGTAGCATCATAGGTGCGCAACAGCTGCAGCAGGCTCTGGTCGGTGTCGGGGGAGGGGCGCGCGCCCCGCAGCGCCGCCTCCACGTTGCGGGCGAACGACGCGCGCATGTCCGCCGCTATGTCGAGACCTTCTTTGAGTTCGTGGATTAACTAAAACAAAATTACATAGTCCAAAATTATTTATAAAAACTGCAACAGTGCATCCAGACCATAGTACTTTATGTGGACCAAGAAAATAACACTTGGAAACATTTACATAAACTAGTACCGCAATAACAACCCTCCAATTAAAAAGGAGTTAGATTTAATTTTTTAAGTGTTATCAGCCATACCTCACGTATGGTGTAAGTATAAAGTTGAGTAACCTATGTGACCAATATATTTCTTTAGACAAGTTAATAATGGTTTAATTATCTATTTACTTCTCTCCTTCCAGTCAGTCAATTTCAAGACTTTTTAATAATTAATTGCGTATCATATTATTAAAGTTACATTCATATCTTAATAAACATTATGTTTACCTGTTTTATCGTCAAACATGAAGGATGTTCTGGAGCACTTTCCATCCTCATGGAGACGTAATCATGCACAGCCTCCATACAAATACTATTGAGTAGCAGGAAGTGGCTGCGATAGGAGGGCAATCTCATCGATACACTCTCCTTAGACCAGCATCCGTATCTATAACAGTGATAACACTAACTATTATATACTTAACATATTGTTGTTTTATATTCTACATATTTAGCCTCATAGTAAAATTACAACTCCATTGGTTACAGTTAAGAAGTAGAGTAAGATAAATATCGAACAAAATTATCTAGAAATATAGATATAATAGTGTCTGTTGACGAGATTTTTTATCGAGATGGGCTGTATTAACTTCAGCTTATAAAATATTAGTATAGCTTATTTTACCTTCTGAATTCATATGTATTCTCAACGTCTTGTTTTTGTGTTTCAGTCTTATGGTCAGTTTCTTTGGTATCTCTAAATACAGGGACGTCTGCTTCTCCGAAATCCTGGGACTAAAAGTAAATATAATAAATTTGGTTTCTGCCAAAAACGTATGAACAAAATCGTAAAAAAAAATTAAATTAGCCAGACATATCGTTACAGCTAATAGGCTAATATAATTAACAATAAAAAAATACTTACCGGCTCTAATAGAGTAAGATAAACTTTATTGAGTAGTTTGTATGACATCTTATTCATGAACATCATACAGCGACGAACTCCTTGAGTTTTCAGCATTTCGAAGTGGTAGTCACTGTTACAAAAGATAACATTTAAATTTATCTTTTATCCCCAATCTATAGATTAAAGTAGGCGGATATTACTCACCGGTAAGCAGAAACTTTAGCCCTGCCCAACAGCAGCAGCTGAGCCACATCCGTCAAGGTGCCTAGCTCGAACACATCGTGAGGGTCTCTCTTTTCACTCACTTCTGAGGTGTACCCACTCTCATTCGACAAACTTGTCTCATTAGTTTCGTTCGTGCTATATGTTTCCGAGATAACTATCTCCGGTGTCAATTCTCCAGAATGTTCTATCCATAAAATTATAATTAAGTATTGCCTCATATTAGATAAATAAAAATATTGATTTTACTAACATTTAATACAAATTACCAGATTTTTCGTGTCCACTGTCCACAGCATCATCTCCTTTCAACACTTTATTATGTTCTCTGAGATCTTCCTTCTGGTCATCAGACCCTGATTCCTTGTTATCACTCGTGGATTCTCGGCCCTCAGAGAGGCCGCTGGTGTCACTATTATTGGAATCACTGGTGTTATTGCTAACATTGAAACGAACTTGACATGGCCTCTGACATTGAGTTACTGACGATTTCCTGAAAAGTATTTACCATATTTATAAACTCATCTAGTGTATTGCCAGTTAACAAATGAATCTAGTACTAACTAATCCTTACCGACTTCCAGAAGAGTCAGTAGAAGTAAGGTGTTCCAATCCACGTCTCGTCTTCTCTCGTACAGTCCTCAACATGCGTCGCACTGATAGGACCTTTAGTCGCATGTGTAGGGCTGTGTTGTACCACAAACACATTGCCTGAAATTTTATTACGCTGTATATTGGATTTTTATCAGAAGAATCAGTAGTGCAATGAGTAGAAACCCGATGGTCTAGCAATTAAGTATGCAGCCACTTTAACAATTTAAAACTCGGATTAAGAAGTCATTAATATATAAAGCATACTACAATGTACAGGATTACTTAAATGATGAGAATGCTTGGAATCTAAGTGACGTTGACTCTCAAGCTAAATGATTTGTATAACAGACTATGTAAACATGGCTTTTTGAAAAGAGCGACTGTTGAGTTTCTGGCCGGCTCTTCTCAACAGAAAACTGCTTTCCGAGCTGGTGGTAGCTTCAGACAAACTAACTGACCGACAAATTTTTGACGTTTCAAAAGTACTTTTCAAAAAAGCCTAATTGAAATAAATAATTTTGATTTGATTTGATTTGATTTGCAGTTTTAACTCAGATGTACCTTTTCTTATTAAGGTCACTCACCTTTAATCTATGATGTATCTTCTCTGAGAACAGATCGGGGTGGTCGTACTTGGCGGCGTTGCTGGATGGGTACAGTTCTATGGCCGCGTAATACGCATCCAACAGTTCCAAGATTTGTTTCATAGCAGTCCCAACCGCTGCTGTACATCGCTCACAATCAATTGTTAAACAACCGTACTGCTCGCCTGAAAACAAGAAAAAATATAATCTACTCAAAGTAATAAACAAAAATAATTCTACTTTAAACTCTTTATATACCTTCACTATCTTCATCAATATGTCCTTCAGATTGATCCGAAGTTAAATCTTCACGGGATCCCTCTATTGTGGATAATCGTTTTGTCCGCCTTTTGCAAGGATTAGGGTTTACAAACCTGTAAAAAAATCACATTAAAGTACCAACCTCATAAATGACACGAAAATGCTAAGCGATAATCTATTTTGTCTCTTTACAATTTTATCTCCAACTTGTAAAACATACTTATAGTTCTCGATTCTCCTCACAATGTCAGGCACAACGTTGCGTCGCGCGCACAGCCAGGCGTCCTGCTGGCTGAGGGTGCGTCCACCTTGCTTTGCCTTGATCTCGAGCCAGATTAAATCCTTCAGTTCATTTTGCCAAACCTGCTCTTCGCGACTTATCTGCAATAATTAAGATAATAAATACACATTATTTCCGAAGGCAAATGTGTTTATTATATTTTTTGAGATTTGCTGCATTAAGGTAATTTCTTTAAATTTTTTAATGTCATAGCTAAAACAAAGTTAATTAAATTTAAGAAACAATTATATACCAAATAGAATAACATAAAAACAAAGCATACAAGAATACCATTACCAAATTTAATACACGTTTTAGAAATTATATTAAACATAAAGTAAAGCTGAAATAGATTTAATTATTGAAGTTAAAAGCCAAAAGCTAATAAACAAAAAGAAATATAATATTTATAAGAAAGAATTATATTCCAAAATTCGGAAAAATTAGAATATAAAATTGTGAACCGTGAGGATCTATCCAAACTCTCATCTAATATTTTAATCTTTTACTTATTCTAAGAAACTATCTTGTGCCCTTGTGAGCCAAACTGCAAATCTGAATCTTTTCTGACCCTATAAAAAATCATCACACTTATCTATCAGAATACAAATTTTGCAGTATGCGATACGGTAAAGCAAATGCCCAAAGATGTCCATCCACCAGAAGACAAACATGGAACAAAAAAATTAATAAAAAAACAAACTTACAGTAATACTTACGGTGCGTCTACACCCTTTCTCAATGTTACCCATGTTGATCAACATGCTGAATGTGTTATGGAAGTTTACCCTACTGGGTGGTATTTCATCATCTGGGTTGCGTTCTTGGATCTCGTCTTCGAATTTTTCCCGACATTTAAGACGAGACGTCAGGGACATGAAACGACTGCAGGATTCCACCTAAAGTAAACAAGCAATATAATTTTTTGAAATATCTTGTACGGTAAACAAATAGATAAAAAATTTTACCAGTGTGGGTACAGCAGCTTGAGGATGAGGAGACGGTAAGGAGTCTGCCCTTTCTCCATCCTTTACATCCCGCTCTTTGGACCTCATCAGCTTCAAAGTGGCTCGTCTCCTTGGCCGCTCTATTGGAACATACTGGATGTGGGTTAATCACTTCTTAAACAACTGAATCGATTTATCTATTTCTGGTCTTGAACGTAAAAGGAGAAGTAAAATACATAATTGTAATGGCCATATAAGCAGTGATTTTCATTGAGACATTTCAAGCCTTAACTAGGGCTTGGTTAAGACTTGAAATATCTTACTCGGGAAGTCCGAATTCGATCCCTCACACTGGCACACACCGACGACTTGCAGGATTGTGTGTTTGTGAAGAAAAACATTGTGAGGAAACCTGCACTCCAAAGAGTCCATGTCCTCAAAGTGTGTGAAATTTGCCAGCACTAGGCCAGCGTGATGGAATATGGCCAAGCGCCTTCATCATTCTGAGGGGACCCAGCTCGGGCAGTGGGCCATTAACAGCTGTCGGATTGATATATTAATAGTTGTTATGTTGTTTTCCGAATACCCTAACAATTGTACATAATATAATAAATTACTGGAATTATCAAACCTGGTGGGCTGGAGATATTCACTTCATCCATTTTCTTAGATTCCAGTGATATTCTCTGCATATTCAAGTTGAACATATTTCTGTAATGAACAGGAATAAGGTGTTGCCTTAAGTTTTAATTAAATATAACGATATCGCTTTCAGATTTAGGAAAATAATCTTAAGGAAAAAGCAAATTCCTAAAACATTATACACACGACAATTTAAATGTGATCAGGTCAAGAGAGTTAGATTCAAAAGTTGCATTAAGGAAACTCAGGGTATACTTTTATATCAGTCTAACATTTCAAAAAAAATGTTTTGTTATTTAATTTATTAGTACTTATAAGTATCTTCTTATAAAGGTTGACATTAGCTACTTATGTGTCATCAATATCATTATCTTTTATCATCCTAACGGATGAGTTGCTATCACTAGTTCACTTCCAGAAATTGCCCATCAAGTTACTTTAAAATGAACTTAGCAACAATTACGAAACTAATTCCCATATTGCGATATTCTTGTTGGTGTCGAGTGGTGTTTGTGATTGTCGACAATTAGTGGGTGCTCTCTGTTATCTTATCAGTCGCTAGCACGTCATAGACGACGCGACGCGACGACAGGCGCACACATTATTTACTATGGTAAATTCCATATGCATTAGAATGCTCTTGAATTCGGGAAATAATTGGAGAGAACAGAAGGCGCAATAAACGCAGGAGGAAACGCAGCTTGAGTCACTATAACTATTGCTATAATTCGATAATACTGTAGGGATGACTATATCCTCTACAAACTTGCCAACACCGGGGAATCCCCAAATGACGTTACAAAAGTCGACTTTCACTATTTTGGGTAGTTTTAGTGTATCATGGCCATTTTAAATTTAAATGAAAAGATTACCAGAGCTTAATATCCAACTGAAGGTCTATTGCTGGTTAAAACCGAAAGTCCAATTCACGCCTGGTCTTAAAAGTAAGTTGAACATCAGACTGGTTTTTAAATATTTTAACAAGTTTGATTTAAATCATGCCATATTAAAACTGTCAAAAATCGGACAATACAAAAATATAATTTTGATCACATTTCCCTTATCTCTTACCTATAACTAATCTAACGCTTATCAAAAACCTTGATAAAATATAAATCTTTTAATTTTAAAGTTGGGTAAGGTTATTCCCCTTTGTATAATTTTGAAACATGCCAGGCAAAGTGTGTCTTTGGAAGACGATCATTATAATGAAATCCAGAATACGTTAAAGAATACACTATGGCGTGAATATATTTTCCAAAGCCACAACATCTTAATAGCCAATGAGCCAAAAAAATGTCTGAAAATGATGGACCCTATTTATATACTTTGAGGAAAAAGATACATAACAGCCATCAAAGGTATCCATATGTATCATATACTTGTTAAATATATACCTAATAAAGCTATATGTTTATGATATTGTCAAACAAGTTTTTTTGCGGTTTCAAATATTTGAGAAGGTCAATGACTTTTGCCTTTTTGCTCCAAAATAAAACTTTTCTACTGTTTGTTTATCTGCTACATTTAAGTCTAGAATTCGGTGTATGTCTTAAAAATGTAATTTCAACACTCAATTCATTGAAGTAGTGGATTCTTATAAATAAAATAAATTTAGGACATAATATATACCCTTGTGTGAGAGGTTGAGTTTCAATAAATACTTTAAAAAAATACTTTTCAGTATCGACTACAGAAGCGAACTAGTAAACCAATAAATACGAGACATTAATCAAGAAAAGTGTGAACTAAAAATAATGAACAAACAAAATGTAATAAATTACTACTATGGTATGTTGTACAGATGCTTGACGTAACACTTTAATTAATTACGCACTATCACCATAATGACTATTCCCACTGATGGAATGGACCAGCTGGTGGTACCTGGTCACCGTCCCCCAGAGACAATAACTAACAGGCTATGTAAGTGAAATGAAAATCTAATTCATCCATCTTGGGCCATCTGTCATATTGGATTTAGAATGACGTCAGCTAACAATGCATTATCAAGCATGTCTATACTAATATTATAAAGAGGAAAGATTTGTATTTTTGTATTTTTGGATTTTTGTATTTTTGTATGTAACGAATAAACATAAAAACTACTGGACCGATTTCAAAAATTCTTTCACCTTTAGAAAGCTACATTATCCCTGAGTAACATAGGCTATATTTATTACAAGAAAAAATTAGAGATCCTCAGAAATTCTCACTAAAACCAACACAAGGTGCAAAAAAATTAGCCATAAAATATCTTTCATCGCATGCGCTGCGAAAAGTATTGATGATAGAACAAAAAAATGTTCTACAATATTATAGAACGTATCAATATCTACAAATAACTCCGCGAGACCATATGTCCAACTATTGTAGTTAAGTCACTATAACTACTTTTTTACATTTTAAAAGTTGATAAAAATGCCTATCAAAATCAGACCATGTTTTCCATAACTTTGTATTAATTCTTATCCAAATAAATTATTTCGTAATGAAGACTGTTTCAATACCTGTTAATTACTTTGTGAATTATTGAAATCGGACATTCCAGTCAAAAGATATTACGAAATAAAAATATCAAGATAAATAAAAAATAATCCCAGACGGTGTGCAGTGCCTCACAGCGCAGCGAGTAACGCGGCGATAGAGGAGCGACAGAACGCGGGAGCCAAAATGTTTAAAAAAAATTATCCACCCGTGCGAAGCCGGGACGGGCCCCTAGTCTATAATAAAATTATAAGGTATAAAGTGACCATTTTATATTTTACTCAAAACGGGACAGGGACAACGGGACGAGAGTCTTTTAGATATCCAAGGATGAAAAGACATAGCAAAAATTTTTCGTGTATTTGTAACAAACAAATCATAGTAACGACGATAGTCTCACCAAAAAAATAACAAATAATAATCATAAATTTATAACCTTCCATTTGGAAGGTGAAGTTATGAAGTATCCCTAGTGTTATCTAAAAAAAAATACTATGCAATTGGGATCAGTCTGTCTTTTTGCCTGCTACGCGGTAATTTTTGCGCGATGTTGAAAAACGGGACAGTTTACGTCCTGAAGCTTTCTTTCGAAACATCGGGACTTAGGTCACATTAATATAAATATACATAAACTCATGTGAATCAGTTTAGGATAACTGCTTTAAAATTCAGTTGCAAAATTTGACCCAAACATAACATGTATTATATAATTATATATACATCGGAAACTAAAAAAAGGATATACAATCATTTATAAGCATTGTATGTGCACAAGGGATGGATTATCATGAAAGGTACGGGAGCAATAAGGTCAGGATATAACTAAACATCACGATCTATTCTGACTAGAACTATTCCGACAGGAACCCAAGCAGTGCCTTGGACTTGTGTGACCAAGGTGTAGGCTGAGGAGCTCCTTTAAGTGACATGTAACACTCGCCTCCACTACTTAGTTTCACCATCTAAACCTAAGATTAGACTAACATAAACCTAACCTAACATAAGGCTTACCTAACCTAAGGCTAACCTAAACCTAAATCACACCGATATATATATATAAATATTGCAAGTCAAATAAAGACTTGTGATCTGGAAGAAGGTATCTTTATTAATATTAGTTACCGTCGTTTCTCCTTATCCCTGTTTCGAGCTCGAGGAGGTGTGGTGCCCAGGAGATCAGCTTCAGATCCATCACCATTTTCAGCCAGCAACCATCTTGATGAGTGACGAGAATGTCTCATCTCCACTTTGTTGCCTCTGTGAAAACGTTTTTACTAAACATATTATCTAGATTTAGGCTGTGTTTCCATTTAACACTATATTCTATTAAATGTAACAAACACATTCCTCGCTCATCTCTGGTGAAAACGCAGCCTAGGTTTAATATGTCGCTACCAGTCACAAAGACAGACATCTTCCGACATATTTTGGACCAACCAATTTATATGAATCACCTGTTACGACTACGAGTTTTTTAATACTTTCTTTAAAATGATAGCGATCTATTCAGATATTGGATCTTCGGCGATAAATACTTAGCATTCCATGGATTCTTCATAAAAGATCATAATTGTGTGAAAATAGAAAATTGAGGCAGTGTCTTTAAGATTACATGAAAGGCTGCGTTTGCACCAGAGATGTGCAAGGGAAGTGAGATAAGAAGGCAAACGAGCATATGGTCCACCTGATGGTAAGTGGCCACCATCGACCTAGACATCGGCAAAACAAGAGATACCCTCGCTTTGTCGATGCGTTGCATCCTCTAAAATGGGGAGTGGGAGTGAAGAAAAAAATGCTGCGATCTCAGCGGACACTGAGCAAGAGCCCAGAGTCCACCAGATCCGCAGAATTAATGGGATAAGAGAGGGAGGAGATGACCGGAACGCGACTATGACATTGGCGGTCGGATTCGTATGTTGGTGGTCGCAAGCCAGTCGGGGAACAGATCCCCTTACACCAATAGGGTGCTGCTGGGTTACTCGGCTCTTACGAGATGCTCTCTATGAATAGTATTTTAACCCGTCCCCTGACGGGTACATTGATAATAGTAATAATCGTATCAGTAATGAGTCCACGATAAGCCAAGGTTATATTTAAAATAGAACATAACTAATAAGTAAAATATGTTTTATATATAATATATTTTTGTAAGTCACTCACGGGGACTGATGAATATTTGTTTATATTGATAACAGGCGATTTCCTTGAAGTAAAGATAACATGCTACTTGTTAAACCCGCTGATATTTGGTAGTCGTCAGCCGTGGCGTTATCACTCGCTTCGGTGAGGCGTCAAAAAACCTGCACGCTAGGCAGTTGTATCCTCAAGGGTGTGTGAAGAATTCCAGTAGCATTAGGCCAGGCTGGTAGACTATGGCCTAAGCCCTTCTCAATCTTAGTAAAGACCACGAGTCTGAGCTTGAAATGATGATGATACCGTATAATTACCTTAACTATGCAATGTTTGTCTATTTGTAATTGTACGGAAACGCTGCAAACGTTAAACCTGAATAGTGTGACGTGTAACGTCCTTGTAAATGTATGTAAAGTAATTATTGAATCAAATAACTGTCTGTATATCTACATATACATAGTAAAAGAATATCTACTTTTGTACGACTGTGCTAATATATTATTACTAATAAACAAATTTTGTGAGATTTACATTTTTCCGATACATAAATCCTAAGTCGACCATCCAAGAGTAATCTAACTGACTCCTTTTGTAGGTAACCCGGCAGGACCCGCTAAACCTCCGGGTTGATTCTCTTCGCTGCTAATAGACCGAGGTCACTGGATATTGAATTGCTCCGCTACCTCGTCAGCAATTGTCCACGTCTGGACCCTCTCCTTGGGACTGTATGGTACTAAATGTAATCCTTGCATAGTGTCACCCCCAAAACATGGAAGGCGAACTCCACCACTGGACCTCTTTATATGGGTGGCAGAAATCCGCGTCTGCCACCCATGGGGCCAAAAAAATGTATATATAGTCACCACTCTTAGGGTGGCAGATGCCAAGTAAGGCCGACGCCGTCGACTGCCTTTGCCCCGGCGCATAGGATGAGAATTTGTAGCTCGCATCTAACTGATCCTATTTCAATCAATAAAGAACCCATAACAAGCAATTGTTATTTCCGAGAGGATCGAACTCCTGACCTTCGGTGCGTATGTACTATTAGATATGGACTGATTATGTTATATAATACACTACATTATAATGCGACAAGAAATTTAGTTTGTTTGTAAGAAAAGTTTTTCGAAAACTTTTGGAAATATTAAAAAGTTTTAACGGTGAAGGAAAACATTGTGAGGAAACCTGCACTCCTGAGAGTTCCCAAAAAGTTCTCAAAGGTGTGTGAAGTCTGCCAACCCGCACTGGGCCAGCGTGGTGGACTATGGCCTAATACCCTCCTCATTCTGAGGAGGAGACCCGGCTCAACAGTGGGCCATTGAAGGGTCGTGATGATGAAAAAGTTTTCCGACTTCTAAATCACTCGTTCCCAACGTGGTCTTTAGACAAGTTGCAAGGGGATCCGCTAGATGCAAACACGGATCCAGGATAGTGCATTGTCATGACCATTCATGGTATGTAATGGTCCTTAATCATTTTCATTTGGTTCTCAAACTTAAAGTGAAATATGAGAAAGCTAGGGTTGTATCGGTAAGCAACAGAAATGGTGGGTCTAAATAAAGGTCACTTCATATTTCCGAGAAATTTTCTCAGCGATGAACTTTAACAGTGGAGACAGATAGAAGAGTCCAGTTGTATAAAGACCGCAGCGAAGGGAGGGCGGGTGTCATGTCTAAGTGGCGTGTACAGGTATTTTGATAGGAAGAGCTCTAACAATGATGTCCATTGTTGAAGCCGCTTAATGAAATCAACCTTGGTGCACGATGCTAATGAACTATGAATAACTTAAGTATATGTATAATATTTGCACTGTAATTGTGTCGTGTGTCTGACTTATTTCACGTTGAGAGTAGAGACGAATTACTAAATATTGTGTAAAATAAGTGTATGGTATATGCAATCTTATCACCTTATTGGATAATCTGATTAAGATCTGACAATCTTTTGGGTGTCTGGAGCTTGTGTGGTCGTGATATTCTCAGAGCTGTTTGAAATCGTGGATTCAAACTCAAAAAAATGTATATATAATAATGAAATTATATCGGGTTATAATTTAAAACTGTCTCGGCAATAAAACGGGCCCATCGCTAATGCATAGTATTTTTTAGAAAAAATACTAGCGATACCTCATCTTCACCTACCAAATGGAAGGTTATGAATTTATGATTATATTATTTGTTTCTTTTTTGGTGAGACTATCAACGTTACTATGACTTGCCTTTTACAAATACCCGAGAATAAATGATTTAGTATGATATTGATCATCAAGCTGATATGACGAATATGTATCAATGTAGACCTGGAAACTCTGATGGCATATGGATCAATAAAATTTGATCTATGTTTTATTTTAGGACATTAACAGTTGTATCTAAATTTATTTCTACATTTTTTATTTCTTTGATCACTCAATTCTGTATTGGGTGCAAGTCTATATTTTTAAAATACATAATTCTATCACAAATATTTTATTTTTTAGTTAGGTTATAGTGTAGCTAAAACCATCATTTAATTTTCAAAAAATGATAACAAAAGCAACAAATTTAGAATCCTAAATTCTCT
This sequence comes from Limenitis camilla, assembly GCA_905147385.1. Classification (NCBI taxonomy): domain Eukaryota; kingdom Metazoa; phylum Arthropoda; class Insecta; order Lepidoptera; family Nymphalidae; genus Limenitis; species Limenitis camilla. The sequence goes on from LR990235.1 coordinate 373,746, forward strand.
TCAAATTACTGTAAAAACCTATAAAACCCTTTGTTTAATGAAACTAATAATTTAAAAAAATACAAAATCTTAATAAACTGTTGTTAACTATTCAGATATCACTTAAATATAATGTCGGTGATTTCCCTTGAAACAGTGAATAGTATATAAAACTTCCTTAAATGGCTAGATTACTATTGTTACCACATTGCTATGCTTAATACTACAACAGTTATTTGCTTACTACACCTTATTATAACAACCAGCCTGTCCTTGCTTTTCTTGCAAAATATCTCTATTCCATTACATATCTATCAGGTCCATAGAGAACTCTTAGGATTAATAGCACCTAGAGGGGTCTAAGTTTGCTAATCTAATCGAAGTAAAATAATATTAAATATTATCCGTTTGACTAAATTTGTTAGAATTTTAATGTCACACTTTAAATATGTGTAACTACAATAATACTTTAATAATAAATCCTAATAGCGTATAATGACACTACCTGATAGTTACAGGAAATTAGGAAGTTAAGATTATAATGCTTTGTTATAATCTAATTTTATATAACAATATTTTTCCCATATCTCACAATAACTTTTTAAACCAATAGGCATTTTAGGACGTCTTTGTAAAAGATTTCTAGTAGCACTCAAAGTTCAAAATTTACTAAGATATGAATTTTTTCAATAAATAGTATATGACATCATGACTTGTTTGATGTTATGACAGATCCAAGATGCAGCATTTGCTAAAAAAAATGGGATTTTACCTCAAAATTATACCTAACAGAAAACAGTAATTTTTCCAAACTTGGTACATATTTGGGAAACATGAACCATGAACTGAGCAGATGCTACTAGCAATTAATCACATAAACCCAGAAGACCAAGGACATATAACTTCTGTGATTCCCCATCTTACATCACTTTTATTTAACTTAACTAATCTGTTTATATCTTTTAAAGAAGGAAAATTTAGTTGACTCAATGGCCAAGCATTATGACAAAACAATGGAAAATTTATTTAAAAAAAAATACTATGAGAATGGATCTTCTTCTTCTTATTTTGTGGACTTGTACCGCTATTAAAAGCAGTAATTTTGCCAATGTCAATGTTGGAGTGTAGACAGTCACAGTAAGAATGAGCGGTAGTGACGCTGTACTCTCTTCTCTGCTTAGACTTTCTGAAGAGACTGTTTGGTACTGTGGCTATACCGCTTTTTGGTTCTGTCAATAGTGGACGTTGAAAAATGCAGTTTGATTGGATCTCGGATGACTTTAATAATTGCAATTAAAACAGATTGTTTGGTGCCTTTGTTATACCTGCAACTACACATAAAAACTATCTAAGTGTTAAACTAACCCCCTACTTTTGTTAGTTAAAAAAAAAGGAATTAATAAACTTATGTTAATCTTAATGAGAATGGATCACACACTACTACTATTTCTGAACTCTATTTAAGTTCTGAAGTCTATTTTCTTGGACACTATGATGCCACAAGCTGATATACGGACACACTAGTTAGATTTATAACACACTGTCGTTTTAGTGTTGGGGATTAATAATAGAATTCAATAGCGAATTTCATTCATCATCATACTAGTCGACCCGCGCGACTTCGTCCATGTGACGCTCCGCTCCTATTGGTCTTAGCGTGATGATAAATGGCCTACCTAACATTGAAAGATTTTTTCAAACCGGACCTGTAGTTTCTGAGATTAGCATGTTATATAAGCAAACAAACAAACTCTTCAGCTTTATATATAAGTAATAGATTTTTCCACTTTTTAAGCCTAACAAGGTTATTCAATAGGTTTATTTCCTTTTGTTATCTTAAAACATTAATGCTGTTATGAGATAAAATATTATTGTAACTAATGACCTCTACGGATATGACTATTTAACTAATTGCCTAGGATTAATGTAATCTCTCACTACAACAATATAATATTTAATTTGAGAAATACTTTATTTAAAAAATATGACATGAAATAGTTAATTTGTTTATCGCCAGCTCAGAAGAAAAATTGTGAGAAGAGCCAGCAAGAAACTGAAAACTTACTATTTATCTGTTTTATTAATTTAGAGGAGGAGGAGAAAGTTTTTTTTTGTTAAAAATATGTTTGAAAAAAAATCTAATTTAAATTAAATATTTTGACTTTTAAGTTTGAATACATTTTCAAGATAAAAAGTATAAGGCAGATAATATACTTTTTTATTATTATCATAACATCGGCTTGCAAAAAAAAAAGTGGTCTGTACTCTTGACTAGACCTACTTATTGTGTATATACTAATAGTAAATGAATAGTAATACTAAGACCTTGTGTATTTCAACGCACTGAATTTTAATCTGAAGTCAGTTTCAGTCAAATTGCCAAAAATTAGCAGTTTTGGTAAGAAAAAAATTTGTGGAAATAGAATGGAACTCAGATTCGGATTCAGCGTCGAAATACATAGATAGATAGGTCCGGTCAAAAGTACTGACCACTTTTATTTTTGTGGGCCAGTGTAATTATAGAATAATGTTTCAAAAATTATAAAGTTGTTACTAGCGACAATACTTTAGGTATAATTATACATTATTTGATTAACAATATGAGAGTGAGTCACAGTCACAGGCTCGGATACACTATGAGTATATTTACACCAGTTATTGGGTGATAAGGGCATAGATAGCATATTTATTGCCGCTAATGTAGCCAAACACTTGTGCTAATCTTCATATCTGTTCCTGATTATAACATTTATTGCATGAAAATGTAATGGCTCATTACATACATTTACTTTTACACAGATCTAATCCGTACTTATATTATAAATGCTAAAGTGTTTTTGTTGGTGCTTCTTTCATGCTGTAATTGTGCAAAGAATGAAAATGAAACTAGTAGCTTTTCACACCGAAAAATACAAGTTTTCAGAATAATAATAAAAAATGTTTATTAGATGCTGGTGAAGTCCTAAACTCTTCATCCTAAGTCTTATACATATGCAGGGAATAGGCTGGAATTTTCAAGGGAAACATAAGTGTGGCTGTCCTAAATGGACTTGGTGATACTGTATTAGATGAAGGGAAGAAAATCAGCATAACTTTGAATGAGATTAAGTTCATTGTGAAGAATTCCAATCATTCTTAAGAGACTAATTGCTACTTAATTGAGTAATTAATGCTTGGGTGACATTGAAAATATATTTTGACATTAAAAAAATATTTAAAATTTACACAACATATGAATACTTTTTTTCAACACAAATGAGCAAATTGTATATTAATTATTTGTCAGTCATAGCTGTATTATTTTTGTAAGTCATAAAATCAAAAAATGGTAACAAGATCTTAGTAAGACTTTTCTTTGCCAAAAATATATCTAGTAGAGCAAGAGGGTCTAAGGTTAAGTTTAAATAGCCAATATCCATACTTAAAATTAAGGCTTTATCCAGGAATAAAGTTAACCTCTTTTAAAATCTTTCTACCTGAGCAAGGCAAGAGCAGATAATAAGTAAAATTTAATTTGATAAAGATTCAGAGGAATCTTACTTTTCTAAAATAACCAAGACATGATAAATGTTTGCTACTTTTTGTAGTAAGTGGACTTTTACTAGATTTTTAGAAATATTTTTGTTTTTTTTCATGAATAGGAAGGAATTGTTTTAAGAGTAGGTTTGGAATAAGTACAAGAAAATTTATACTTTTTGATGTTTTTTAGAAACTTGAAAAATAGCTAGAGGTTAGAAGATGTAGGAAGAGTTGCATAAGAGCTTAATATTTGTTTTAATTGAAGAACTTTTGTTATATAAAATATTTTGTCAGTCAGAATTTCCTATTAATATTCTAAAAATTGCGACATCTCTTAAACTCTGTAGAAATGCAGGTTTTTTTTTATTGGGACTATCCCGCTAATACAGAGCGAGACTTCTAGTCACCTTATCACAGAGGGACTTGTTTAGTTAGACAACAAAACGATAAAAACGATGGCCTTCAATGTATCGAGTTAGCTAACCTGTTATGTAAACATTAAAATGACTTACGAATCCTCATCAGAGCTCTGTCCGGAATCGTAGTTGACCGGGAAACCCAATTTCTTCTTCCAATCCTTGCCCTCGCTGTCCATTTTGCAGACTATGAGTGCAAAGTTCCCGCGTCACTTACATGTTTTGGCACACGCGTACATATCACGGCAATTTTGTCACGTAACATTCAATCAATCAATCACGTATTAAGGCATCTTTAACATAATCAAGGGTATTACGCACAAGTTCCACTATTTACCGGCGACCAAATATTACCGGAACATATCACCACCTCATCAGTTCATGGTAAACGTCAAACTGAAATGTTCACTGAAAATTTGACATTTGATTTGTCGTAGTTGTCTATGAAGTACAATATGATTTATTATCTATGTCGTGTTATGTTTAGTGCGTTCACTATAAGCGTTCACAAAAACCACGCTTCTCCTTTTCCACTTAGTCGCGAGCGATACGATCGTTGTTAACCCAAGTGGAATGGGTTATCGAGCATTTCGCAAAAATAATTCAAATGGCGAGATATAAAGAAATTGTTTGAAGAGTTTAAGGTTATAATTTGTAAGTCTTAACAATAAACTTCAATAATTATTGGTTAAATTAATTTATATTCACATTTTTAATGATTGATTTTTGAAGTGAAACTTCTTTAGAATCGTTGTGATTTCAAACCGGATGCAACGGAAAAAACGACAGGTAAGGGACACAAATACAAAAATGTGTAGGAAAGAATGAGACAGAAATATACATACTATTTTATATCTATACTAATATTATAAAGAAGTAAGATTTGTATTTTTGTATGTAACGAATAAACATAAAAACTATTGGACCGATTTCAAAAATTCTTTCACCATTAGAAAGCTACATTGTCCCTGAGTAACATAGGCTATATTTATTACAAGAAAAAATTAGAGATCCTTAGGAAATCTCACGAAAACCAACCCAAGGTGCCAAAAAATTTGCCATAAAATATCTTTCATCGCATGCGCTGCAAAAAGTATTGATGATAGAACAAAAAAATGTTGTATAATATTATAGAACGTATCAATATCGAGACCATATGTCCAACTATTATAGTTACGTCACTATAACTACTTTTTTACATTTTAAAAGTTGATAAAAATGCCAATCAAAATCAGACCATGTTTTCTATAACTTTGTATTAATCCTTATCCAAATAAATTATTTCGTATTCAAGACTATTTCAATACCTGTAAATTACTTTTTGAATTATTAAAATCGGACTTTCCATTCAAAAAATATTACGAAATTAAAAATATCAATATAAACAAAAAATACACGTCGACGCGACGGGCCAGTATAGCGAAGCGGCAAGAGAGTGGGCACCGAAATGCGGGAGGGCCTATATATTTTTAAAAATATTATTCCACCCGCGCGAAGTCGGGATGGGTCGCTAGTTATTATATATATTCATCTCATTCTTTTGTCGATTTACTGAAGTTTCACTTCTATCGTGTGTGAATCGCACACACACCTTTTTTTCTTACCAAGGAGTATGTCGTTCTCACTACTTTTTGATCCCTCCTAGTATAGGGTCGTTTAGTTTTTTTATAATTAAATTAAAACTAAAATTAATTTGACAAATATACGCTGCAGAAACATTCACTTCCACTAATAAATCTCTATCCGTATCAAATAAAGTTATTTACATCGTGGCCATTTGTGTTGTTTTAAAACTGCCGCCAATTTTGCAACGCTCGCAACGACCAACTTTTTAAGATGGAACGTTGTGAGCTTTGCGCGAGCATAAGTTATGACGTCGTTAGTGACGGTTTCGCCGCGACCACAACGACCGTAGTCGTCAAGTGGACTGTGGAATGGCTAAAAGAGCATTTTGGGCGTTGTAAACGCGTAGTGGAACGCACTCTTTACTTTGACTATTGCCAACTTATAATTTTTTTCCCCAAAAATCATCTCGAAGTCATTCAAAATATTTTATGTACCTATATATTTTCTTGACGTAGTTTTTTAAATAGGGGACGGGGAATTATCGTATATTTTATATTTTTATATGATAACTTACATCGTTATATATCTGATATTACTATGAAAACTTAAAGCGCTCACAACTCAAAAGAGCCAAACTCAGAGCCGTTAAACAAGATAATTATCTTGTTTAACAAAAAATATTAAAGCGCTAACATTTCGGCGCGCTTGTCAGTGATAACCATGTTTAATTAAATTATCAATATTTTACCACCATGAAACAACACAAAAAAAAAACATAATGCAAGTGTTGTTGTTGTCTACATCTCTCTTACCCTTTTTTTGGATCTTGAAAGGTTCTTTTTAATTTCTTGAAAAATATATTATTAATAAATCAACGCGTAAGTAACACCTACATATGTTCCTTTGCCTTAAAATATGATCAGTTGAATAATTAAATGCTATATTTAAATTCAAAGTCGACACAAAGTAAACGTAAATTGTTTTTAATAATTTTATTTCGCAAAAAATTATTATTTCCCATAAAAAACAAATTCTGTTTCATATAATTAGGATGACCAAGTAAATGATAACCAGGAAGCCACGGCCAGTAGTATTTAGAGTTTGCTCTAAAAATAAAATCATCATTGATTTTATCGAAATTATTATGAAGATTTTGAGGTCGCGCACAGAGATTTTTCACACTTAACGTTAAGAAGATGAAAAGTTGTAGCCGCATCTAAAAGATAAAATAAAAAGATAAAAAAAAAAGATAAGATAAAAGAAAATATTGTTAAGTTATTAAGGTAATGCGCCTGGAATTTAAGATAAGCAAGGCCGATCCTTGTGGCTTGCTGTATTGCAAACGTATATAGGTAATAAAATATTAAACACACTTTTTATCAGTTTTTCCATGGGGAAGTCCCATAATGGTAAAAGGCACTAAAATTTTATTGTTCCTGCCTTGATTCTCTTCAATTTACATATCCTGTGATTTAAGAATCTTCTATGTGCTTTTGGAAATTTTGACCACAATAAAACATAAAAACAATATTAATGACTGTATTCGAAGTAAAAAAATATATTAAATACAAACATACTACAAAGAAAATCATTCTTCATTACGATGACGCTGAGTCTTTAAACCGTATTTGTGTTTTAAATCGCGTATCGTCATTTCACCACTAGCTTTTTCTTCCTCCATAAATTTCTTGCCACCTAATTCTAGCCAGTCACCAGCATTTTCTTTCTTTATCTTCTTTTGATAGACAACTCTACCGTTTCTCGTTACATAAGATATTACAGGTGTTAATACTTGTCGCTTTTTCTTGCCGTGTCCTTTTTTAGACCTTCTTAAATATTCGTTGCTGGAAGAACAACTCTCGCTATCACTCGATGACTCAGAATCTGCGTAATATTTGGGTTTCCTCCGCTTTCGTTTCTTGTATTTCTTATCTGCAGCCTTTGAGTGGTAGGGCATCATCATAACGGGAAGGCGTTGTTGAGGAAACGGAAGTGGCATCTGCATTTGTGGTGACATTGCCAAAGGAGAACCCATTGGCGACATCGAAGCTTGCATAACAGAGGGTGGTTGTTGAAAAATAGATGGTGGTAAAAATTGTGAAAGGGAACCTATGGTTAAATGGACTATCACGGTTGCCTGGATTGATACTTGTGCAGACATCTGGAATATTATAAGTCCGTTTTTAAAAAATAAATGGGTCATGATAATACAAATAATAATACAAATAAGCGTCTTCGCGATAAAGCTTATCATTATTTTTTAATAAGACATTATGGTGACTAAAAAGAACGTTCTTAGCTTAACTTTAACTTTTACACGGTAGCGTTACTTTTACTCATAATAAACATTACAAATAATAAAAAAAATTCCCGACTGTCAAACCGATGAACATCGGTGGATCGGTGGAGGTCGTAAAGGGTAAAAAATTATGTTATCAATTATTTTATGTCTGATAAAAAGTCACCTTGTAATCGTATGTTGCTCCATGGAGTTTCTGAGGCCAATGTTAGCAGAACTAGACTTGTAGCTTTAAATACTAGTCTTCCCAGTGAACAATGAATACCATGTCAAATTAAATCGAACAATGGCTTTACAATGTTAGCTAACATATTTGAGTAATATAACTAGTTTTGGTGAATACATGTACGTAACTCAAATTCAAAATAGTTTATTTCTTTTAAACTTTATGGTTCATAATTATGAATGCGAACACTAATCCCGGTGAAAGAAGATTACGTTGAAAGTTAATTTTTACTTCTAATATTTGTATTATGTCCGTCACTATATATAAGAAAATCTTCATACAGAGCTTACGAATTTTATTGATTAGGTAATCATTATTTTCCTTAAAATATAATTTAAAATTATACTAATTACTGTAAAGTATAAAAATATTCTGAAGATAATTAAATGCTATATTTGTAACATTTTAACGCCGGCAACTTATATAAGACTCTAATTGGAAATAATGAACAATTGCATACATTGTTTAATGATTACGTAAACGTTTTATGCGATAGAAAATTCAGAGTACTTCTCATAGTAAAATTTTATATAAAGGAGAGTATAGTCAATAACAAAGCATTTCGTGAACTAAATTCAATAGAATAATACTACAGATTTTAAAAAGATAAAGGTTAAAAAATAAATCGACTAAACAATATTAAACTGTTACTTGATTCTATATTTTTTTTGATAATTTTATATTAATATTTTAGATGAAAATGTGGAGAAGATTATATAAAGCCATTATCATATTAAGCTGTGCAAATATACAGGCTAAAGAACCAGAGCTTCCATTATGTCCAACGAATATGCAATTTTTTCCTCAAAATCTTCCAATGCATTGTCGTATGCCAGTCGGCTCAACACCTGACACATACCAAAATATTGCAGGAAAGCAGCCTCAACAAATTCCAATGCCTCTACCTGGAATTCCTGGTGGTATTTCAGGGAATTACCAAGGAGCGATTCCTGGAGGTCCAATGGCAATGCCAATGCCAATGATGCCTATGCCCTCACCTCCAGCACAAAAATTACCAGTTATAGTAATGCCTTTCTATTCACAAGATACCTCTGCAAAAACAGATCATTCTCCACCAATGCGTCCCAGACATAAAAAACTTAGACGAAGACCCAAACCGATTTTTAGTTCTGATGAAGACAGCACAGATACGGATACATCTAGCGACGACTCTTCTGATAGATCATCTGATTCAGGATGGTGGAAAATGTCAAGGGAAGGTAGAAGGTCTAATCGTCACAAATCTAAACGACGACAACATCAGAAAAAGCCTCTTCTTACGCCTGTGCTTCAGTATGTTACCAAAGATGGATATGTTATATATGAGAAGCAGATATCCAAAGGCGAAGCCCAGGATTGGTTAGGAAATAAGAATACTAATAAAAATGAAATAGACACTCTACACAAAGACGAGTACGATCGCGAATCGAATGAACCTAAAAATGGTATCAACGCGAGTGTATTAAAGAAAAAGGATCACGTTGAAATTACTAGTGAAGTCAGTCACCATTCTAATCATAGAAAGAGAAGCTCAAAGCGAAAATTAGGAAATAAAGATAACATGAAAAGATAAAGTTTTTATAAGATTTTTTGTACATTGCTTTACTGAAAACTTTACTATTTTTTATACTTTATTGTACGTTTTGATTAAATAAAGTGGAGGAATGTAAATATATTTTTATTTTCTTAATCTATTTAATCCCTTTGTTATCAAAAGTTTTGAGTATAAAATAAATTTGTAAAAAGATTACCAGAAAATCTTTGAAAAATCAAGTCGCCATGTCAGATATAGCTGATCATAAACCATAAGTGCCTTAACCATAATAAGACGAAAGCTGCTTCAAATTATTAGAAAAATCCATCATTAAATTGTAAAAAAAGTAATACTGTTTACTGTAATTAACAACTTATTTACCAGAATTTAAAATATAACCAAATCTACAGTTTTTATAGCCCAGTGGTTAAAACATCGGTGTCTTACTCGGAAGGTCCTGGTTCGATCCTGGGCACACACCTCTGACTTTTCTGAGTTATGTGTGTTTGAAGTAATTAAATATCACTTGCTATAACGGTAAAGGAAAACATCGTGAGGAAACCTGCACGTCTGAGAGTTCTCCATGTTCTCAAAGGTGTGTGAAGTCTGGCAACCCGCACTGGGCCAGCGTGGTGGACTATGGCCTAACCCCCCTCCTCACTCTGAGGAAGAGACCCGGCTCCAGCAGTGGGCCATAAGTGGGTTGCGATGATGATGATGACAGTTTTTATGGTTGTAAATGTAACATAAGACGATATAACAAACCGTCATATTCGTTCTATAACTCTTATAACATGTATGATATACCTACTGAAAATAAAGAACAACAACACACGACTTAGGTTTTGAGCCAAACCTTTATTTACATTAAGTTTATTAAAAAAAAAAAATCTAATTCTAAACTATCTAAGTGTTCTCCGCTATTTTTGACCTCACAACTTAATTATCTAAATGGACGTCTCAAAAGAACGAGAAGCTAAGTAAGAAAGAAGTAAGACAGCCTTTAGTAAAACAGCTTTGAGATAATTTTTTTAAATTGAGCCCCTTGTGTGCATGAAAAATACAATCTTTTACAAAACTTATAAGTAATTTTGAAATGAATTTTATGATTAATCTTTTCCCGTTCAAGTGCACAGGTTATTTACTTTTTACAAAACATAACGACTAAATATCTAATAGGATTGAATTTTCATACAATCTTGCTTCAGGATGGACATTTCACTAAGGCTTGTTAGACTATTGATATATATTCCAGGTTTAAGCCGAAACTACAACCTGAACCTGTTCACGGATAACCTTATATTATATGTGAATTCTAATTCTACATATTAGGTATATACTTCATAGTTATTTATTTAAAAATGAATATTATTGAAATCCGTTTTACTGACGCTATAAAATCTCTTACACAACAGCGGTGAATAGCGCAAAAATAGTAGTGCAGTCATAAAAATGCACCAAGTGCCTTTTTCTCTTATCTTAGTAACTCTACAATGAATCGGCTTTATGTAAGAAATACGTAAAATGTATATAAGCAAGGGCCAAACACGACTTTGCGATTGTTGTCCACCTGTCGAGAATGAATTATGTGAGTTTGTAATTGAAATCATAACAATTTTATTTTCTCCACAACCTTAAGATTAAATCTATAGGTTAATAACAAAACACTACGTTTAACAGAAAAGTACTTTTAATAAACTTAAGGAAACTACAAATACTTTATACTATAAAGGATACAAGGCAATGAGAAATGTCAATTTATTAACAATAATTTTGTAAATCTTTGATAAAATTGTTTCAGAATTATAAGCGAATTTGGATATTAACAATCTCTACGTATATCTACGTATTAAAACCAGCGAACGTGCAATTTGCAATGCCAGTATACCCACCGCCACCACCTCCAATATATCCAGTACCTGCTATATCTTTTATGGCACCTGCACTTCTTCCCGTGGTGGTGCCGCTACCTGACGAGGCACTATCGAAATCCACAACAGAATCAACAACGACAACTACTACTACGAAAAGACCAGAAGAACAAGTAGCTATAGCTATACCAGTACCCGTACCACTACCTATGGCATTACCGATGGCAGTGCCGTCTTTTCCACCCGCTGCATGTCAACGTCCCCCTCCAAGGCCAAATAATTGTCCACCTTGCCCACCATGTCAATGCAAGCCGTCTTGTACACCATCATTTTTCTCGTATTGTTCGCCGTGTCATTTGAAATGTAGATGTAGACGACGAGAAGAAACACCTGAGCCTATACCGTCACAAGCATCGGGCCCTGGATACGCAATACAAATAGGGCCACCCCCAGTCGTTGTAGTGCCATTTCCTCCTTCTAGACATGGACGACCACCAAGACGAAGACCTAAATCCGACTCTTCTTCTTGCTCCGAGGAATCCTCAGAATCGAGTAGTAGTGAATCTAATTATTTAAGAAAACGTAAAATCTTAAAGAAAAAAAAGCATAAAATAGCTAAACCATACAGAAGAAGTCCACGAAGTTCGGAAAATGAAAATGAATTTGTCAAACCTATGCTTAGTTATATTTCAAAAGATGGAGACGTTAAGTTTGAAGCAAAGATCAGCAATGATGATGCTGCTCAATTACTCGGTGAAAGACCAGATAAGTACCAAACAGTACAGGTGACGACTGGAGAAGATGGTATGAATAAACAGCAAGTACTAGTTCTTTCTAAAAACGAAGAACGGCGCAGGCGCATCTCTAAAAGACACAAGAAGGTTTACCTCAAAGATGGTATATCTAACCAAGTGCTAGGAGACGGCCGAAAAGAATTAATATTTAGACCACCAGGTGATAAGAAGATTAGTAATTTATCTGTATCTTTTCAAATAATCTAAAATTTTTACTAACTTATTGTTATATTTTTAAGGAATTGCACAAAATAATAAAAATAAAACAGCTTTTTACGACTTGGTTACATTCTTACAACCTTTCTAACAATGGATTATTAAAACAATGCAGAATTTCCAAGATCATATAAAACTGGAGTAGTGTCCTTGACATTGTTTACTTAGTTCTGAACAATGGTACGAAATATACCAAGTTTTATTATTTTTCTGAGTTTTTGTACTTTTGAAAGGTGTTTAGTTATTGGACAGCAAGCTCTTACGGATTTTCTGTCTGGTCAACAGAATACAGGACATCCAGAAAATAAATTAAATTTACTTCAAAATCTAGGAAATGGTTCATCATTATTCGGTACATCTAACGGTATTCCGATTTGCTGCACAGACTTTACTTGTCCAAATCTATGCTACCCAAAGATTTACGCAATTCCTGCACCTCTACCTTCACCCATCATAGTACCAGCCAGGACATTCTTCGAACCAGTGGTACACGATCATCCGCCGTGGCATGTAATTAAAAGGATTATTAAGTCTGATAAAAGGAGGTGGAGAAAAGGGTCTTTATCCAGTGAAGATTATTCGTCAAGTGATACAGAATCTTCGGGTTCAGAAACTGATTTATATTGAAGACAGCCGCTTTAACGTTGTTTGAAATTATTTATTTATTTATTTTAAATTCAATGTATAGTTTTTTTTAAACAAAAATAGTGATGCAATTTTGCAAGAAAAAAAATTACATGACAAGTTATTATGATGCTATATATTATGTAGTACTTACTATTTATATATATATGAGTTTGTTCTGAAAGACTATATAAGCTAAATTAATGACTTTATTAAAAATATTTACAAAATTTGTACTAATACTATTACTATCTAATAAATTAATCAAAAACACAGATTTATTCATAAAAATACTGGCTCCCACTTAAGTTACCTTCTACATACAAACTTACAAAAGAAATGCGCTCAAATGTATCTAGAATTATCTCGAGTTGATTTTATAAACGAGTCATGTTGTACATGCAATAGATAGGATTGGAAGTTGAAGTTTTTGAAGAAAGAGTTGAGAAGAGAGACAAATTGGTTACTATCTTGGAGATACATGTGTTACTAAATTTGAGTTACGTTGATAATATGGTTCTGTTAGCGCCAGTCAGTCAAAGCTCTTAGGAATCTTTTAAAACTATATGAAAATTATGCTAATAAACATGGTCTAATATTCATTGTAAAAAATAGAGTACATGATCTTTAAGGGAGATGGCAGACATACGTAACATTTTCCTAACGTGTTTTTGAATGGGGAGAAGCTTAGGCGCCTATTTAAATATAAGTACTTAGGGCTCTACTTAACTGATGACCTAAAAGATCAAAAGGATATTTAATGAGAGAGGAGGGCTTTAGCGGTTAGCTGCCTATATATATAGTCGGAGGTGTGTTAGGTTTAGGTTAGGTTAGCCTTAGGTTAGGTTAGCCTTATGTTAGGTTAGGTTAATGTTAGTCTAATCTTAGGTTTAGACGGTGAAACTAAGCAGTGGAGGCGAGTGTTGTGATCGCTTAAAGGACGTCCTTAAGCCTACACCTTGGTCACAAGTCCAAGGCACTGCTTAGGTTCCTGTCATAATAGTTCTTGTCAGAATAGTACGTGATAGTAATGTTTAGTTATATCCTGATCGTGTTGCGCCCGTATAGCTTTTGAGATAGGCAAAATGGATTTTGGTTTCTTGAGTGGTAGAATCTATCGACTGTATTGAAATTTGTTGCGGTCCATGTGATGGATGTGCGTGAGCGTTGCGATCCACGAGGTGGATGCGCGTGTGATGGTAGTTGCGATTACCGGTTGGCTGTGAGAGTCGTGGTGATGGAGGGTATCACTCAAGGATTTGTAGAAGTAGTTAGGCTGTAGCTTTTGAAAGTTGGAATAAACAGTTCTGGTACATGGCTCTACTTGATGATGTAGTTTTAGTGTAGTAGAAAAATTGTCATTATCTTAATTTGATAGTAGTCCGGTCAAAGACACAGTGTTAATTTTGCCAGAATTAGTTCCTTTAGTACCTTGATAGGATTCGGTGCGAAGTAAAGACTAGAGAGTATAACGTGTGCGTTCGGTACGTTGAAGATACAGACTTGCTTTAAATCTTGATTAATCGTTTAAATTAACGTTTAGGCAGTTTATCGGTTAAGGTGAAGACGATATTACTTCGATTGTGATACTTTGAAATAAGTTCCTTTAATGTCGACCGGTGTAGACTAATGACTAGTTAATTGTACAGTTCAGTTAGTACGTTTACCAATTTTAATTCTTGCGACTTCACGTTGAATAAAGTATTGTCAGGAAAGACGAGCGGACTTCCTTGTGATAGTGCGGTTTAGAAATTCAGTATCGCCCGTGGACGGTCGTGCGTCAGAATGGCCGTGTCGGAGGTGTGTTAGGTTTAGGTTAGGTTAGCCTTAGGTTAAGTTAGCCTTATGTTAGGTTAGGTTAATGTTAGTCTAATCTTAGGTTTAGACGGTGAAACTAAGCAGTGGAGGCGAGTGTTGTGATCGCTTAAAGGACGTCCTTAAGCCTACACCTTGGTCACAAGTCCAAGGCACTGCTTAGGTTCCTGTCATAATAGTTCTTGTCAGAATAGTACGTGATAGTAATGTTTAGTTATATCCTGATCGTGTTGCGCCCGTATAGCTTTTGAGATAGGCCATCCATCTATATCCTTTTTTATTTTAGTTTCCGACATATATATATATATATATATATATCTAACTTTATATGTCGGATTATATCTATATATATTTATATATCTATATATATATAAATATATATAGATATAATCTCTCAACAATAAATGCTGCGTCGAGTACGAGGCAGCTCTAGTTCTCTTCTAGGGGTTATCTCACAAAGGTATAATTCTTCTCTCTATTACGACACTATCAAAGTGGTTTATCTTAATTAAATAAATACTAACATAGTTTTTAAGTCATCATTACTAACAAAAAGTGGATCATTGTTATCAGAAAATATAAAATAAATAAATATAACGACTAGTGACTATTAAAATATTGAATAATTTATCTAAGGTCATTTATTTTATTTTGACATTTGACAACAACGCTTATCTTATGGAAACTTTTTATGCCAGTGCATTTGAATTGATTTTAATAATAATACAATTTCGACTCTTCGAATTAGTTAGAACTAATGACTTCAAATATATTACAATTTAAAGCCGAGATCCTAAAGTATAAGGTTCACATTTTTGGTCAACTATCTTAGTATTAATATCAACTACCCTTACAAAGTGGTTGATGTCTTATTGTCTCTATAAAAAATTAAATATTATTCTTATATAGGTAGCTTCCCGTATAAACAATCATTGTACGTCAATGCACATTGAAAACACCTGAAAACTCCACAGACTGGCCAATATTAGCTGTACAAATGAAATTACCATTTTTTACTATAGCGTGGTGCTTCTTATCCACCAGTGGCATCTGTGCATTATAGTTGTTAACTTTGTTGAATAATATCTTGGAAGAACGCAGCGAGTGCCAGTACACCTGACGAGCAGCGTAAGCCAATATAATCATTGCAATTACGAATAATATAGCTTCTACTCCATGTATAAGGTACGTGTAAAAGACATAAAATGATCCAATATGACTTTTCGTATCTTCAGGTAATTCTGCTTGTACCTGAAATTAAAATTCTCAAATCAGTCTCAAGATGACTCCACTTTTTGGTTATACTATCAGTTTATCATCAAAACAAGGTTTCTGATGCATCACTAAGGTCGTAAGCAATAGTACTATAATAAAGATGGTAAATAACAAACGGAATTAAAGTTTCCTTCCAATTATAATACTTACTGCTTTGAAAAATCCAAGAGGTACAAACATGTTAGAGAAAGCCTTCTCTTTAGAAATAAAATCTACATTCTTCACCATCATGTTAACTTGAACAGCGATTGATGTATCCAGTACTACGCCTAATCTCTGGAAAAAGATTTTCATATAACATGCATATTACTATCAATTCCATTAATTATAAGAAAAGATTATTACTTACAGGATCTACAACAAATCTGCTGCCATGTTTTTCTACGCTGGGATTTATGCCTTCGATTCTTTCATATATCTTTGGATCGCTATGTAAAAAGTGAGCGTTGGATAAACCTATTCCTAGACCTGTTATTAATTGATTTAAATTATATTTATGACAATTTTCAACAACAAACAAGTCAGCCATAAAAGTAAACATAATAATATTAATCATTAACGTGTTACTCTAGTATTTTTCGCAAGCACGAACTTTAATGCTAAAGTTAAAAGCGAAATTTAATAAATACAACATAGAACATTTGTAGAATATTTACCATATAAACATGGTGACATGTCAGAGATCCCATCGACACAGCTATTTATTTCACCACAAAGGCATTTATTATCGGAATTTCTGGAGTACGTCTGATTATTGAGTTCATACACAAAGGCTACAGGACTGACATCTGTACTGATTGTACCTACATATTCCAATTCTAAAAAGCGACAAAAGATACTACGGTATATCCTGATTTTGTCATCTTTGGTGATACCAGGAAAGTAAGCGTAGGCCTCATATGTATCTATGAATGAATTACAGCGGCTTCTGCAAAAAATAAGATGACATCAATTTAAAAATAAGTATGATAAGTAATCGCTTGTGTAAACCTTACAATATACTGTCCAGAAAATATACTTCCACTAAGCTTAAAAATTAAAGAAATATATAACTTTTTAATAGATATCAAAGCTAGACCAGAAAAGAAAATGAAACGAGTTTAAGTGAAATGGATAGCAATGGTATAAATTCTGCCCAACCCATTTTGCATTTTCAAAGTGAAGAGTTAGAGTAAATTGACAAGAAAAGGTAGAAATAAGGACGACGAGGATCAACATATCAGTAGACGTAATATCCCGTGATGATCCCATATGAATCAATGTCGTGAACACTGTAAATCCATCTGCAGTTAGTTGTCGTTAATTCCCAAAACATGAACGTCTTATATGTTCTAGATTAATTATAAATCGTTTCTATAGATTAAAAATAAAGAAACTTCTGTATCGTATATTCTGGATCAATATCCAGTTTAAGGATTTTATCCAAATAAAGTATCGTAGATACTAATCTGAACAACAATTAATAATACATATTAACAATAAATAATCACCGTGTTTTTGGATTCTCGTAACCCCAAAATTTCAATCCTTCATCTCCATTCATTTTCTTTACTTTGAACTTCTCTTTATCTGTGATGCTAACTTCCAATCGAGGAATCACCGATTTGTCATATAACTAAAAAAGAAATTATTAAAAACTTTAACAAATTAAAAAAGCTAATTTCTTATTCACAAACGAAGAATATAACTATAACTCAAGTAGTGAAACGATAAGGAATGCTTTATACCCGATCCATGAGACCCATGGTTTTGAAGGTGATCCACCCAGGTAAGATACTGTTTCCTAGAGCTATAAGCGGTTCATCATAGCCCCACAAATAACTCTCTACACTCATATTTATAATAGGTTCTGACCTTAACCTTGCAGTCAGAAGATTAAATGCAGCTTTTATAAAAAATGGTTGAGAAGATAACATTGATGACATTGTCTGAAAATAAAATATAAGATCACTAATTTTTCTCGTATAGTCAAAAAATGCTTGAAATAATGTAGAAAGAATACACATTCCTAAAATATATAACTATTGAGTTTCTGATCAACGATTTGAAAATTAATTTTGTAAAGCAAATGTAACTAAAATATATCATTTTGCGCCAAATTTGAGTAGAAGCTATAATTACCAACTAGATCGCATTGCAAGTTCTTAATTTGGAAGGTAAGGTTATAATCGTGATTGATTTAAGTTCTTAAGGAAATAAAACGTACAGTCTACAGTCAAAACAGTGATATCACACTAAAAGCAATATATTAATTTTTTAATGTGTATATTGAACTCAAGTATGTATTAGTAAAGCTTACCAACATTGCAGCATTGGGAACAGTAACGTTGAATGACCGAGGATCACCAATGGATAAGTGCGCGATGAATTTGGTAGTGACATTGGGGAAGTACCTCATGACTCCCGCGTCCTCGTCCAGCTCAAACTGTTCATTTGTTCGAAATTCTCTGCAACAGTGTATCATCATCATTTGAACCCATTAAAAGTTCACTGTTGAACAGGGGTCAATTGTATACCTTTAATGGATGACCAATTGCATAAAACACACATAACTCCGAATAGACAGAGAGACGTACTCGGACCATCCATTACACCATTAGTACATTTTACATTATTTTTTATGTTCTAGATGTAAGTTTGTGTCTTGTTGTAAATTACGATATTAGGTTTTTCTTTAAAAAATCATAAATTACGATATTAGGTTTTTCTTTAAAAAATCATAAATTACCATATTAGGTTTTTCTTTAAAAAATCATAAATTACGATATTAGGTTTTTCTTTAAAAAATCATAAATTACGATATTAGGTTTTTCTATAAAAAATCATAAATTACGATATTAGGTTTTTCTATAAAAAATCATAAATTACGATATTAGGTTTTTCTTTAAAAAATCATAAATTACGATATTAGGTTTTTCTTTAAAAAATCATAAATTACGATATTAGGTTTTTCTATAAAAAATCATAAATTACGATATTAGGTTTTTCTATAAAAAATCATAAATTACGATATTAGGTTTTTCTTTAAAAAATCATAAATTACGATATTAGGTTTTTCTTTAAAAAATCATAAATTACGATATTAGGTTTTTCTATAAAAAATCATAAATTACGATATTAGGTTTTTCTATAAAAAATCATAAATTACGATATTAGGTTTTTCTTTAAAAAATCATAAATTACGATATTAGGTTTTTCTATAAAAAATCATAAATTACGATATTAGGTTTTTCTATAAAAAATCATAAATTACCATATTAGGTTTTTTTTTAAAAAATCATAAATTACGATATTAGGTTTTTCTTTAAAAAATCATAAATTACGATATTAGGTTTTTCTATAAAAAATCATAAATTACGATATTAGGTTTTTCTATAAAAAATCATAAATTACGATATTAGGTTTTTCTATAAAAAATCATAAATTACGATATTAGGTTTTTCTTTAAAAAATCATAAATTACGATATTAGGTTTTTCTTTAAAAAATCATAAATTACGATATTAGGTTTTTCTATAAAAAATCATAAATTACGATATTAGGTTTTTCTATAAAAAATCATAAATTACGATATTAGGTTTTTCTATAAAAAATCATTAGGGCTTGCGATCGGTGGGTTTTTAGCGTTCCGTACCTTAAAAGGAAAAAAGCAACCCTTATAGGATGACTTCTTTGTCCGTCTGTCTGTCTTTCCGTCTGTCAAGACCCTTTTTCTCAGGATCGCGTGGAGGTATCAAGTTGGAATTAATATCAAATACTCAAGCCTGCGTTTCTAAGTCCACGCATTGAAAAGATATAACTGTTAATTTGGTCACTCATATAATTATAGGGTACTTCCCAATGACCTAGCGTCGTGAAATTTAGCATGAAGTAAGGTCTCATAGCACAAGTACGTATACAAACTTGTACGTATACAATACTTATAGCATTGGGAAAAATCCGAAAAATGGCAATTTGTTGTTACATCACGAAAAAATGTTCTTTTATAGATTTAGATTTTACACATTATCTGAAAAAAACGTGAAGTTATCAAGTTGCAATTAATATTAAACATGTAGGTCTATAGTATCTTAAAGCTGTAAAAAAAGTCAAATTTCTAAGTGTAAGCAATCAACAAATATGGCCATTTATTATTTAGTAGATTACAAGTAATTTTTATATTCCACATATGCAGACATGAAAAAAAAACGATGTTTGCGATTTTAGTAATATTCGAATATTTTATAAAATATACCTCCCTGTAACTAGGTCGGCAAACAAGCGTACGGCTCACCTGATGGTAAGCGATTACCGTAACTTATAGACGTCTGCAACACCAGAAGCATCGCAAGCGCGTTGCCGACCCTATCCCCAATTCCCCCCAGGAGCTCTGGTCACCTTACTCACCAACAGGAACACAACACTGCTTTAGAGTAGAGTTATTTAGCTGTGATCTTCTGTAAGGTCGAGGTACTACCCCAGTCGGGCTGCTCCATATTTGAGCAGGAAGTTTCCTACTGTGCCCTACCTCAGTTAATTTTTTCGCGTTTTAACTTTAGTTAACGAGTTTAATTTTATAACATTGAAATGTAAAAACTTTAAATAATTTGTAATGCAAAAATGTATTTAAAAAGATTATTTGCTAAGATATAAAGTCCATTAAATAATTTATTAATTTTTAAATTTTTAAACAGGTATAAGATTTAAAGTAAAGCACCTCTTCCATTTACTTAAAATTTCTAAGCATTCTAGCTTTAACGTTTATCACGGTTAATTTTCTTTAAAGAAGGAGTGTATATGTATAACATATTCGAATATTAGTGAAAGCGCAAACATGACGTTTTTACTGTCGTATCGTGTGAAATGGATCTAAAGTTAAGACGGCTGTAGACGATATAACATGTTGTTAAATGACAACTTGTAAAAAGTACCGTGTGCAAAAATCATTGCACAACTAAAAGCCATAAATCAAAGAAGTTTTTTTATTTTAATATCATATTTTCTTATATTCTTTTTGTAAGTAATTATAAATGTTAATTGAAATACGTATTACTAATATCTGGAGTAAATGCCTCCCAATACTATTTTCAATAATATATTAACCCGCACAATAAAATCAAAATTTGATAGTGTTTGTCACTTTATTGAAATTGTACGGAACCCTCAGAGCGCGAGTTCCACACTCGCACTTGGCCGAATTATTTTGATTACATGAAGTGTTTTAGTAGTCTAGTCTTGTAAACGGTAGAGCAATTTGCAAAAGGTTATTTGTTCATTTCCTATATCTCACAGTTTCTTTGAATACTTACTGATATGTAAATGGACCCACTTCTTCAACTTTAAGCTTGTAATCTTTTCCTGAGAGGAAGGCCTCGGCGTTTGTTATGTTAAAAATGTACACGTACAAATAGGCTCCAGGGTTCTCTTTTCGCAGGATATTATACACAGTTGTCCCGACAGATATCCTCGTATGCTAAGGAGAAATATTTGCTATTAACATATACTAATTTGAGATTAAATCATTAAAATAAACATTTGTGTTACAGGATGTTAATCTCTTTTTTATTATAATTCTCTAATTTTATTAAAATTCATGCGTCATACTTAAGTACAAAAATTATTATTCTCATTTAAATTTTTATTTTTTACTTTAAATAATTCGTTTATTGTAATAAAAGAACAGAATATAAAGCGATCAATAAAATGTATAATACTAAGAAATAATTATTCCGTTGTATAATTTAAAAATTTACTACTTTAACCAGTTTTCTATTTTTGTAGCATAAAATTAAGTAACACGGATTTATTATTTCAACCACTAGAAAAAACAAAAATAATTAGTTATGTATGTATACGTGTATGTGTACTTGTTTAATATCCTACGAGACTGTTAGATCTTATATACAAAAATCTTGTGATACAGTATTTGTTGTCGAACTCCTCTGAAACAGCTTGATCGATTTTTATGATTTTCAATTTCAGGCATTAAATTTTATTCTAATATTCCTAAACTCTATAGAAATTAGTGTGCGACAGTTGTATTTTTTTAAAACTATTTGTATATAGCTTTGCTGGGCTAAAACATTTTTAGCTAATAATTATTTTTATTACATTCGAATCAAAGTTCGCAGCAGTTTTGCGTAGTGCGCGTAGTGCGCGTACAAACGGAAACAAACATTTAAATGATTGGTGATATAAAAACCTCTCTCATTAAGCTTCGTTTAATAAAGAAGATTTTTTATACCCATTTTACACAATTAAGGGAAGTAATTTGGCCAATGCTGAAAAAAATGTCTTCCGTAAACATTTTATGTTTGTAGGTTCAGTACAAATTTAATATTATGTTGAGATATGTTTTTTAATTTTTTTCTATTTTTATTTTCGACTATGTGCTTAAGAGTCAATCAAAAAAGCTTCTTTATAAATACTGAGGATTACAAATAAGATACTTTACATATTTCATGAGGATGAACACCGTGTCTGACATCAAGGAAACGAGCGACATCACGAGCAGGGTGAGTCCCAATCCTATCAAGCCATAAAGTTTGGCTGAAAGAAAAAAAGAGAACGAACTTTTAATGAAATTAATGAATTTTACTCATATATTGATATAAAAAACAAACTAGTTATTAATAGCTATTAACTTAACATTGTTTAATAAATATGAAATACTTTGTTATAATCTGACCAACAATAACCTTTGCTCTTCCCATTGTTCGTGTCTGTTCATTATTTTTTTTTAAATTATATATTATTAATACCTGCACTAAATGTTGGGTCCTTGCATTCCTTACTCGACTTCATATCTATACTGTCTTCAAGTAACTGAAACAATATTAATATTAGGTACATAATTTGGACAACTAAATAAACTGAGTTTGACTAAAAAAATAGTCAGTGTCGATCTCGCGTTGTATAAGGGTTCCGTTCCATAATATTATGTCAGGAACTTTGATCATTCATAAGATATTAGACTTATGATAAATAAGTAATTATCTATTTGTAATTATTTCAATGTAAATATATAAGTTAATGAACTTTTATCTGTTTACCATGCCACGTTTACGCGAAATTATAATATAAGCTATGCCGTTTGGAGACATTAAAAAAAACTATTTCTTAACAACATAATTTCAACGGATTATATGGTTAAATTAGCGATTTTCTATTAATTATTGCAAAAACAAAACCGTGCAACAAAATAGCACTAAACTAAGCAGCTACAATATCACATCACTTGATATTTTTGTCAAAAATGTCTCCTTTAGTGTAGAAATACCTTTCTTAATATTATAAATATGCGAATGTGCGTTTGTTAGTTTATTGGTTTAAACTGTAACTGATTAACCGATCCATATGATTTTTGATAATATATATTTCCTGAACTTAAAACCAAAATAGTGCTTTTAAAAAAAGCCTTTTTAACATTGTCTTTTTAACAAAGTCAATATTAATATGAATTTTTTTACAAAACACCAAATAATGGTACTTCAAAACGATAATGGAACCCTAAGGTAGTTTTTTTTTTGGTAGAAGTAATTAGTGTGTAGCTGTTAAATGTTAAGAATTCATATTTATTAAGTCTAATGATATTAAACTACTAGCGTTATAACTTATGTTTTATTTTTACGAAATATAGTCTTGATTAATGATATGTTTTTTTAGATTTAATTTTAAGAAAATTACTTAAGTAGTTTTATGTCAAAGGTATTTAAATTATTGTTTACTTAAAATAATGAAGTTGAAGGTAGAAAGATAAGGTTGTAAATCGTCACGTCATTGATACGTACTGTACATTTATATATATTGATATCATAAATTAGAGTCAAACATAACACGTGTGTATGAATTGAGTCGAACATAACACGTGTGTGTGAATGTATGAGAAGCAACGAGAACGATTGACCGATTTATCTGTTGCTCTGAACTAATCACCTCAGTTTGATCTTTGTATGTTACCTATCCGTTTTTGTGATAAGACAGAAAAACAGAATCAAATTTGAAAAAAAAATATCTGGTTTCTGTGAATTTAGTTTATTGTCATAACAATTATTTATATTCAATTAATGACAGAGTTGAAGATGTTCCGTTATTTGCATTTAAAATTTACTGTCTCCTTAAGATAATCTATTTTACAGTATTTTTGTGAAACTAAATAAATAAAGATTAATGGCGTAAATAATAGAGAACCGACTTCTTTTTTTTTATTTTCTTGGGTATCATAAACTCGTCGCCGACCAGACACAAGCATATCCGATAGGATCTAGTTAGTCTGTCAAGTGTATCGCGCAGCACATTAATATGTAAGTAGTGAGACTAATAGTGTAGTGTTGTTTGGTGGCGTGGTGCTAGTCTTCTTTCCTTAGGAGAATCACGTGAGTAATGTATTTAATTATTTTAATATTCGGTAGCGAGGTCAAGCGGTGAAGGTGACTCAGATTATCGGATAAATAAATAGGTAGGTAGGTAAGTTAGTTTAGGATTTTTTAAAAATGTAAATAGGTGTTATCGAACGATTAAGTTATTTAAATTATCCGTTTTACGGATGACTAGCAATATCCATATATTAGTCTCATGAAACCTGATAAACTAGATCGTTATACAACATTTTCCAATATTTCTTGTTCAATCCTTAACCGCAATTTTTGTTTACATATTATATCTTCACAAAAGCGAAAAGTTTCCGCCACTAACATTGACCTCTAACAAGGACTTCTAATAAGCTCATTAAACTGTTCAAAGTAAATGAGATAGAATTCCATTTTATTCACTAAATTACATGGACTGCTTCAAAGACGTAAGACGTCGTAGAAGTATGACGTAAACACAGTCGAAACTGCTAGTAGATACTGGGTGGTGCTCTTGCTTGTTACAAAAATTAAAATCATAGTGAACAACTGACTTTATTATACATTTTATTATAACGCACCCTTAAAATTAAAGTGTCTTAACTCTAAATACTGGTAACTTCTGACTTTAACATAAAATTACCTTATTTAATGAAATTACCGCCACCAACATGTGGTAAAAAGAGAGAATTGCGAGAAGAATCAATTATTTTCGTTCATTTAAGTTTACTTAATATAAATTGTTTTGAAATTTTTCTTACAAATGTACACAAATTTCTTTTAATAATAAAACCGTTAAAAAAATCCAAATAGCCTATGCAGATTAATGTTTCAAATATAAAAATGACTTACGTAAATATTATTATACTTCCAATTGTAACGCACAGACAAATAGGAGTAAATATCAAAACCGTTCGTACCGCCAGTAATTAGTAGAGTGAAATATGTTTAGAAATAAACGAACATCTCGGAAATCTTTACTTTAATATACACTTTGCTGCTACGTTTCCATAATCTCAAGGTATCGTAACGTGTACAGTGGCGCCAACAATTGCCTCCACTGCCCCAACTCGCTACATAAAAATTTAGCATTCGCTTCAGGTCATTTCAAGAATTGAATGAAACCTGTTATGGCAGCTAACTATAGGTCTAAAAAAATAGGGCGGAAAAGTTGCGCATTGTGAGCTGCGTGTCTAGTTCCATTCGTGACGTACTATTTTCACGAATAGCAGACGCGCGGGAATCGTAATTGCGTGTGACGCGCTGCTCTTACCCCTCGCTCCCCGCTAAAAAGGCCCTAATAGTGACTTCTGCGCATTCAAGGTTAAACCTATACTTACGTGCCGGTAGCTATACCCAATTAACATTTTAAGTCTGCATTGTGTATAGCCAATGGATACTTCTTTGTACGTATGACGATTGACTATGAATGCTATACTAGTCAGGACACAAAATCTTGGCTTTTTACCATAACTAGTATTCTTGTCAAATAAAGAAACAGGTTGACTTGTGACTAATGGGGTATTTCATTGTAACGTTCAATGTTGTTGATATAATAGGTTAAGGAAAAAGTTTCTTCGCATTTTTTAAGAAAATTCAAAACATTTTTTAATATAGTTTATTTACATTTAACTAAAGTATGTAGGTACCATTTTGTTCGATAACTTTTTGCCATCTTGTAGGTAGGGACATGATCCCATTGCTATAGAAATTTTGGGACTTCTGATCAAAAAACCACGACAAGTAGTTTTGGCAGTCCTCTCGTGATGATAACCTGACACTGCCTAAAGAATTCTGAAGAGACCGAAACAGGTGGAAATCTGAAGGTGCAAGTTCAGGACTATACGGCGGTTGATTAATTCCTGCCGCTTTCTCTCAACTTCTTGCTTTAATATCATCAGTTGTTCGCAGTAGAGTTCAGAATCGATGGTCCTGCCTGGTGGTAACAGCTCATAATGAATAATGCCCTTCCAATCCCACCATACACACAGCATCACCTTGTTGCGAGTTAACCCGGGCTTCGCCACAGTCTGTGAAGCCTGACCGGCCTTTGACCACGACCTTTTTCGCACGTTCTTTTCGTACGTGATCCACTTTTCATCACCAGTTATCAGCTTCTTCAAAAATGGTTCGGTTTCATTACGTCGTAATAAAGAATCACAAATGAGTACACGGTTCATTAAGTTTCTTTCAGTGAGCTCGTGAGGTTCCCAAATATCGAGCTTTTTGTGTACCCAGTTTTTTTCAAATGCACCAAAACTGTATTGTGGTCAATTCCCAGTGTTTCAGCTACGTCGTGACTACTGATATGCTCTTCCACTTTTTCAAAAATGGCATCCATTTTATCCGTTATCATAGGGCGACCAGAGCGAGGTGCATCTTTGACATCAAAATTTCCGGATTGAAAACGCTTAAACCTAATTTTTGCTACTCTCACAGACACTGCACTAGGTCCATAAACATCGCTAATTTTTTTTCGCGGCTTGCGTTGCATTTTTACCTTTTTTGTAGTAAAATTTTAAAATGTATCGAATTTCTTCATTAGATTCACTCATCTTCACAGTACGAAAAACAAATAAAAATCACAGATTTTTCTAATTTGAATTTGGCCAGCCACAAATAGCCAGATGCAAACAGTATAGCCAAAGAGATTTTATTACAAGTTCATACATACTATAATGCGAAAAGACTTTTTCCCCAACCTATTATAATCAGAGCAGAAGCTAGACTTTGGTCTTAAAGAGCTTTATTTCTCATAAATATGAAATATGTTGACTTATTTTCCTTAATATAAAAGTAGTGGCGTCAAATCTATTGTAACAAACTCTAAGTTTGTTTTTGTAAATTATAAATGATTCACTGGTACTAATATCTTTTAGTCTAGTCGACATGACGAAAATGGTCTAAAATAGACATACTGCTCCTAAATGACGCCTAGAAAACTGTGCCCAAAGCGAGGAAGAAAAAAAGACATTTCGTTTTTCGCCAATATTTCATAGACTATTAATATTTAAGATATTTCAAAAAAAGGCTCTTAAAGAAGATGAAACTATATAAATAAAAATGAATTTTGCTAAGCATAACTTGAGAATGGCTCGACCATTTCGGCTATTTTTGGCTTGTTGTGCACTTTTGGGATGGGTAAAAAGTGTTAAACTCGCGTCGGGACACGTTACCTGACGGCGCTTGCACCTTGCGGCTTAATTGGTTTCATATAAAACTCAAGCTGTATTTAAATTTATGTACGATACTGCAATAGATGAATGTTGTATTTAACCACATAAATGATAGTACTTTTATATTCATAAATGATCCGGATCCAATTAGCTATCACGCAATTTTAAGAGCAGTATCTCTATTTTAGACAATTTTGAACTTGTCGACTAAACTATTTAATTAAACTATTGTATAGAAGCGCTTCAACAAATTCTTTTGGTTTTAATATCGTATTACTTTGTCTTGTGTTGGGTAAACTTATTTTATATTTATTTTAGGTTGTATATTTGTGAAATTTCTGTTTAAAATGTGTGCGTTATGTATCTGTAAGTATTATCCTAACTGGAGTGTATGTTTTGTAGTGGTTTTGTAAACGTGGTCTAAATGGAACAAAGTTTTAACAAATTTATTTTATGTTATTTGTATTTGTTTTAGCAGCAGATGATTGATGACCACTATATGATACTCTAATTGTGGCTTAAATACTGAATTTGATATATAATATAATATGATATAATATATAATATAATATGATATAATATATATAATATATTACGTACCTTAAGTGTTACATATAAGGAACATCGTATTAATCTATGTCAGGTCGCCATGATAATTTTGAGTCTATATAGGCCCAAGATAGTTTTATTCGTTTGACTTCTTAATAATTTGTAGATTTATACTTAAGGGACTATCAGGTATACTCTTATTTATTGCTTGAAAAAGGATGTGGGAAGGTTTTGACATATTAATTGTTTTGAAAAATATATTTAAGTCTTTCTGGTCATCTCTTAGGTATTGAATCATTTATAGAACTTCCAAAATAAAATAAGCTTATCAGCACATAATGGGATTTCTCAATTTAACTCTAGGTTACTTCGTTATTCATGTAGTCAAAAACAATAAGGAGCCTAGTATTGACCCTTGGAGAATTCCACAATTTTCTATTTTTACTATTTGCTGGCTATTCATAAGATATGTTTCAAGAATCCAGTGATGCCAATGTTTTAATTTTTGTTGTAGTATAGGATGAGATAGTGTATCAAACACTTATCATACCTAAATCAAAGAGTCTAGAGGATTACTGTTAATGGTGTAAAATCTTTTGGATCTTTGCTACAAATGGGCGTTCCACAGGGATCCATTTTAGGCCCGTTCTTATTTTTGATTTATATTAATGATCTGCCATACTATGTAAAGAATTAGTGTGATATTGTACTTTTTGCTGATGATACATCTCTTATATTTAAAGTAAACAGAAATAAACATAATTGCGACGATGTAAATAGTGCTTTATTGCAGGTTCTTCAATGGTTTACGGTAAATAACTTAGTTCTTAATGCTAAAAAGACTAAATGCGTTGAGTTTGCTTTACCTACTGTTAAAAAACAAAAATTTGACCTACTGTTAAATAATGAAATTTTAGATGTGGCAGACTCGACGGTATTTCTGGGTATAACTTTAGATTCAAAACTCCAGTGGAACCCCCATTTATCATCTCTAGCGGGCAGACTCAGCTCAGCTGCCTACGCTGTGAGGAAAGTCAGACAAATGACTGATATCAATACTGCTAGGCTCGTTTACTTCAGTTACTTTCACAGTATTATGTGTAGAATCCATTTTTGTACTTCAAAAGAGAGCTGTTCGTGCCATTTATAATCTTAGAGCACGAGATTCACTTAAAGATGTTTATAAAAAAATAGACGTCCTTACATTCCCATCACAATACATATATTGTAATATTTTGTACATTTACCAGAATATCGATTCGTATTCAAAACACAGTGACAAACATAATGTTAATACTAGAAACAGAAATAAACTTGTAACGCCTTACTATCGTCTCCACAAAGTCAGTAATAGCTTCATGGGGCTCATGGGGCTTGGTGTTCGCATCTATAATAAGATTCCACAGCCTATATTAGACTTGCCACTTCAACAATTTAAAACTCGTATCAAGAAATCATTAATATATAAAGCATACTACAATGTACAGGATTACTTAAATGATGAGAATGCTTGGTATCTAAGTGACGTTGACTCTCAAGCTAAATGATTTGTATAACAATAATTTATGTAGACATGGCTTTTTAAAAAGAGCGACTGATGAGCATCTGGCCGGCTCTTCTCAACAGAGAACTGCTTTCCGAGCTGGTGGTAGCTTCAGACAAACTGACTGACCGACCAATTTTTGACGAATCAAAAGTACTTTTATACAAAAGTCTAATTGAAATAAAATATTTTGAGTTTGAGTTGTATTTTTAATTTATTATTTGAAAATATTGTATTTCATTTTTAGTGGAAAAGTGAATCATAAACTATACTGTCTTTTAGATGGAAATTCCTATCATTAAAAAAATCATTTTATCGTACATGCAAATCTGTTAAAGTTTTTGATAAAACTGGCTTTTGACTATATCGGACTTTGAACAGTGGTGAACATATATATTGGAGTCACTAGCAATTTTGAGGCTGTCAGGGTAGACATCGTTATTCATAGAGGTTGACTTTTATTTACCCGACCATAATGTGAACATAGACAAATAACTATACAACAATAAAACGTGTTTTAAAATCTTTATAATTTAAACGGTACGTTTATAAGTAATATTGGAAAATGGAAACAGTTCAAAAAGAAACAATAATAATAAAAAAAAATCTGTGTTAAATATATAAGTTGCTGAATATAAAGATTGTTTTATTGTTTTTGATTGTGATGGATGGATATTTTTAGATCTTTGACACAAAAGAATACTTAGCTGACTTTCGGTAAAATAAACACATTCGGTATCGTTGTCAACTCGGTAGTGTTTTTTTTTAATTTTATTTTTATGTTTGTTTCCTCAGAACTCCGTCATTTATGAACCGAATTGGAAATTTCTCTTTGTATTTCGTAGGGTATGCCTACAGATTGGCCCCCATTTTTTTCAAAAATCCAGTTCTGATGATGGGACCCTTAAGGAATTGACAGAACTCTTCAAAAGTTATAGGCACGCATATAGTGATTTTGACATCGTAGCTCCCGAAAGACTGGGCCGATTATGATGCGGATTTATCTGTGTGAAATAAATGAGATCAATATGACATTGTCTTATTGTTTAACAGTGTACCTGTGTGTCTGTCTGTGAAATTGTAATAACCTGATAAATGAATCCATTTTGGTGCGGTTGTTAATACTCGATATTTCCGGTGATCTAGATGGTTGTTACCTATAATTTATGAAGAAGTCTATCAGTTGAGTGGGTGCAGTAGATTGGAGATGGAAGGGTGAGTAGAGTAGTCCAGTTTAGTAGTTGAGATAATGGTTGAGATAGTAGGTACTTTGTAAATAGATAAATCGAGTGAGTCACTTTATGAATGGGCGCCAGCAATAGTACAGAACTTAGTAGTATAATTGTACAAACGTACACACAATTTCGTTACAGGTTCGTCCAATAGATATACCTATTACTAATCCATCTCACTACACGTCTGATCCCCTGGCTGGGCTGGCTGGCACCGACTTCAAAAATATAAATTATTGTATATTATTGTCCTAATAAAGGGAGGTTAATAATTAGGCTAATTATTTCTTACTTTTTAGTGCATTTTTTAGAGTTTGAAGTTGGTTCAATTTTTTGTTAAAAATGTTTTATCTACTACATAATCAATTGTAGATGAACTTTTGTTTTATACTTGACACATGGGAAAACTATTGGCTTAAATGCTTCTAGGGAACAGACCCTCCTATCTCAAAGCACATCTAAAGGAATCAAATACCGTAAAATTTTGATATTAGTTTGCGTCAATTTCACTACGTTAATGTGAAATAGCAAATATACAAACCGGTATTTTTTCGCAGTTTATTAACCGTGAAAAATTAACATGGAACTGCTTCATACAAAAAACTTTTAATACAAGAAATAAGCTATTATATATCACTAACAGACTGTATGGAGTTTCAACCGAAATGTAACACGTTTTAATTATATTAACATATTTTTTATTTGTAAATTATTTTTGAAATAAAGAATATAATCCCGAAGGAGTGGTTTTAGCTATAAAAGGAAAAACTATATAGACTAAGAGCTAAGAAATAGCAATGGTAAAAGAATACATTTTAATGTTGTTACGAGCGACTGTTGTTACTGGCCTGGCCATAATTATAATCGAAATTCGTAATTGCCACTCGATTAGTGTTATGCAATCATAGAAATTTGTAAAAAATAATGAGATGATGAGGGAGAGAGAGAGGGAGAAAGAAAGAGCAGAGAACGGCCAATTGCCTGTCTTATTAATTGCAAAATAAACGCTGTCATTATGTCACTTAGGAATAGTGCACTTTCCTATCAGTGACAGAATTTTCAAAATCAGCTCAATAGTAGTGTAGCTTTCTGTCGGCGAAAGAATTATCAAATCATTTTAGAACTTTCAGAGAAAATGACCAACTTATAAAATGGTCACTTATTGACACTCAAATGCTTATATTTTTTTAATTATAATATTTATGGCAACACAACATATCTATGTGTATGTTAGCCGGAATCAATCAAATCTTTCCTCTTTATAGTCTTTACCTATCAAATTGCCGTTCTGCCGTACTTGCTATTTCAAGTCCATTTTTTTCTTTCTACTAAGTCGCTAAGAATTCTTTTTTGAAAAATAGTCATTTGTTTAATGGTTAGCGTTCTGTTTTCATTGAATTTGTACGTTTTTCGTCGACATGGATACGTTTAAAAATCGAGTAATTATGGAGTATGAGCGTGTGGGTGGCAGTAAAGCGGTAGAAGCGGCAGAAGCGGCGCGCAACATCAACGACGTATACGGAGCGAACACTACCAACGATCGCACCACCCGTTATTGTTTGCTTGCTTCAGTTCTGGAAATTTTGACCTAAGAAATGAACCCCTTGGTTGACCGAAAACGTTAGTCGACAATGACGAATTAAAGGCGATTGTGGAAGCTGATGATTCGATTCGATGTTAGCATCAAAACAATATTGGCCCATTTGCGTCGAATTGGTAAGGTAAAAATGCCTAACAAATGGGTGAACGGAGGCATATTAAATCGCTTTGTTACTAGCGATGAAAATGGATTCTGTTCCACAATTGCAAGCGCTAAGTGTTATTAAGCTTCTTACCTCTTCTTACTTAATGGGATGAGCATTACTGCGGATGTGTGCTGTGAAGAACTGAACACAGTGATGTGGCTTTGATCAATCGTTCGCCTCCGCTGCTCCTGCACAACAACGCGCGACCTCATACTGCATAGCAGACGTTCACCAAGTTACAAGAGCTAGGGTCGGAAGTTCTCCGTCATCAACTTCTACTTTTTCCAGAATTTCTGTTTTCTACTTTTTCCAGAATTTGGGTAACTTCTTGGCGGGGAAAATATTCAATAAACGAGAGGCAGTTCAAAATGTCTTTAAAGAATTTGTTGCCTCCCATCCAGTTGACAAAAATGCATTGAGTGCATGGGTTATTACTTTGATTAATAAAAATAAAAAATATAGAGAAAAAAGGGCATTAATTTATTTCATGGGGTGATGGCAATTTTACAGGTAACTAAACAAAACCTAATCTAATAGTGTGGAAGTCTCTATAAGAGAGATACTTGCCGACTGATGGGTCAAATGCTTTTAAAAGAAATAAAAAGTTTTGTAAAAAGTAATTCATTCATTCAGCAGGGAGGAGGGAGAGGATGGGCTTAATGTGCCTGCTCCATGCCACGTAAATACCATAATATATAACTTAACATAAAATTTTAATGTATAGTTGGACTAAATCAGAACAATAACTTCATTTATTACAAAACACACTGTGCATTAATTTAAGTACTATTTATTGTTATTACTTTAGTTTTTATCATTTTGTATGTCTTATCTATTCGAGGTCATCATCAAAATTAAGTTTCAATTTCCATAGTTTGAGAAGATTTCGAGATAAATGTACAGGTTTTATGTCTGCCCAATGTTAAAACTAATTTAACAATATAATTTCATAAAGTGGTATAAACTGTATTAATTATATTCAAAACTTGATTTACATATACATTATACATACACTAGAGGCGAATACAGAAATTAAAAATTAGTGTTTAATTGTTGTTATAACTACTGCCCGTAAATCGCGAGGTAGACAACAAAAGTTAATCATATAGAAATTATTATATTTTTCAAAAGATAACAATCTGATGGTGATTTTAATACATTTTAATTATGTTAAAAATTATACAATTGCAAGTTCTCTTACATATCTACCAAATTACATAATTATTTAGTCTTTAATTATGTAAATGTATTTTTTGTATACTTACAGATTTAATTTATATGAAGGATATTTTTATATAAGTATTTATAAAAAACATATTTGAATTACCAATCTCTAACAAATGAGCATAAAAATATCGATATTATATTTTGGGGACATGCAAAATCCGATGCTTTAAGGGTAACCCTCTAAGGGGTATTCGGAGACATGAAAAAATTGAGAATTTTCAGTACTGTTTGGCCATTAAATCATTTTATTTTATCAAATTAATAACATGGCATCATTACACAATGATTTGAAGTCACGAAAACTTGAAAAAAAATAATTATAATTTCAAAAGTTAAAGCTGTTTGTGTTGACTTAAGTTACAACCCAAAATACTGTTTAAGTAGGTATATTATATTAATTTATTTCTGTGCTATCTGAGGGCAGGAACCACGCTGCAACAGCACCACCTTAAAATAAATATAAAATTAGTAAAAATAACGACGCCCAAGTTTTAATAGATTGCAAATATATTCTGATTCACCTTTTAGGTTTAACTCTACATATTCATAAATTATTAAGTTTTGGATATGAAGAACTCAAAAAATATATGACCTGACTCTTAATAGACGTTCGAAAACATAACGAGCGTATAATTACACTTTTTACCCTTTATTCTACTTCTAATTATAAAAGATGTTCTATAGATAATGCTTTTGAGTAGGTACTATTATTTAATAATAAATACGAAACTTTGTGCAGTTCAGTTAATACGCTATGTACCTTGCTTTTTTCTTGGAAAAAATGGCACTGGAAAAAGAATTTAACAAATAAAAAACGCTATATATATAGATATATACGCAAGAAACGTTATTCTTTATTAACATTGAATAATAAATTAATAAAAATTCCACATCCTCGTCGTGACTCAGAGTGGCTTGCTAATTCGAATCATAGGCGGACAAAGTCATGTAGTTAGTAATTGTTATAATGTATAGTATTATGTAAGTTATCATACAACTTGGCTACTCACTGATAACTAAAGCCGCTGTTCCGTAGAAGGTCGGTGCGCAGGTGGTCGTGATAGCAGCGCTCACTACATTAGTTCCTGTGAACGCTGACAGTCTAGCCACCATCATGCCTATACACGCTACCATACCCCTGAAATGGGAAAACATTTTAATTTTCATCTAAAATTAGAAACTCGCTAGTATAGAATATTTAAAATGAATTGATAATTAATAGCATAGCATTAAAAACAATCTTAAATTACCTAAATTTTAGCTTTTTATTAATTAAACACGTCAATTGTTTAACAATTTTAATTTTTTGTTTGTTTGTACTAAATTGTTTCAAATAAGTAGTAAGTAAAGTAGTATACCCCTATTTCATGTTTATTTTCATTTTTAAATTTCCGTACCTTAAATGGAAAAAAGGAACCTTTATAAGATCACTTCGTTGTCCGTCTGTTAGGACTCGTTTTTCTCAGGATCGCGTGGAGCTACCGAGTTGAAATTACTATCAAATACTCAAGCCTGCGGTCCCTTGCGGCTGGCAAACAATCAAACTTCTAAGTCTACGCATTGAAAAGATATGACCGTTAATGTGGTCACTCACAAAATTATAGGGTGCTTTCCGATGACCTAGAATCGTGAAGTTTAGCATGAAGCAAGGTCTCACAGCAAATATGTTTATGTCTAGGTATAGTTGGGGTAGGATAGTAATAAAGAGGACTTGATGTTAGTCCTTACATTGTATTTAGATGTGTTAACACAACCTTAAGTTAGGTTTATGTTAGGTTGGGGGTGCTAGCTGCGGAAACCTCCTTGAGAGCCACCATTTTGTGGACCGGTGCACCCTGGGCAACTACGGATAGTAATTTTCCACTATTACTATCCGGAGGCCAATATCCATAGAAGAGGGGCGCGTAGGCGCAGTGGACGGTGGCTGCGTTGCAGCGTCAAGTTCTGTGTGTCCCGCTGCGCCTCCGTTCATGGGGTAGCCACTCAGTGGCGCAACCTTACTCCGTGATCGGAGGGGCAGTTGGACATATCTGATGCGTGGGCGTGAAAGCGTCATGGTGGGGCGCGTAAGCGCGAGTCTCTTTTGCGCTGGATGTTTCACCGTCGACTCCTTCCAGGTGTAGTAGCGTAATCTGGGAGGGGGGGAGCGGTCGGGCGGCCGGCGCAGAGGTTTGCGCCAAGGTTGGGCGCGGAGGTCGAGGAGCGCCGGCGTGACGGGCGCGGGCCTTAAACTCCAACGTTTGTACCCTGGGCGTCGCAGACGGTGGTCTGCTAAGTCCAGGGGGGTCCGGTGGCCGGAGGTACGGGTCGCTCCGGCATCCCCCCTCGGTTAGGTGCTTGGTAAAGCGAGCCCATGGGCGGGTTTGAACTGCGGGTACTTGTAGCCGCAGACGGGTGGATGTGCCGAGGCGTCCGCAGTAGTATGCTAACGCGTTCCTGCGGCGCCTAACATACGGCATGGACGGTGGTGGGTTTTAGTGCGGTAGTCCAGCGCTTATCGCTGGGAGTCCCACATAACCCCTTCAAGGGGTATGCGTAAATGCATTTCCCACATTAAAAAAAAAAAAGGGTTATGTTAAGTTAGGTTAGCCTTATGTTAACCTAACTTAAGACAGACACTGAGACCAGGCAGTGGAGGTGAGTGTTATAATCATTTAAAGGATATCCTTAAGCCTACACCTTGGTCACAAGTCCAAGGCACTGCTTGAGTTCTTGTCCAAAAACTACAGAATCGTAATATTCGATTACTTAATTCATCCTAATCGGCTCTCTCTTCTGACATATAGGTATAATATGTAAAAAAGTCAAACTTCTAAGTGTAAGCAATCAAGTGACATGGCCATTTATACTGGAGTGATTATGGTTTTTCTATAGGGCATTCCACATATGCGGACACGAAAAAAGTCAATTTTAGTAATACTCGAATATATTATTCGGCCTAGTTTAAGCGCTAGTGAACATTAACTTGTGTTTACCATAATACCTACTAAGATAAGTCAATTATAAATCTTTGTGTACTTTTTTGGCTAATAAAGTTATTATTATTATATTATTATTATACAATATATACCTCCCCTCGATACAGATACAAAATATTTTTTTCGTTTTTTTCTGGACGATTTTAATGTTATGAAATTGAAATTTAATACTTTAAATACATTTACTCCAAGAAAAAAAGAAATAATTTGTAATTCAAAAACATCTAAAAAAGATTATTTCGTAAAACATAAATTCCATTAACTTTTATTAATTTATGTATCAAGTATGTATTTTATATATGTATTATCTTATTTAGTGCATGTTTTACGTATTGTATGTCTAATTAATGTATGTAGTATAAGTAAGTAAATCTATAAATATATATAATTTTAATATAGTTATTTTGCTATATTTTAAAATTGGTTTGCACCAGCCCGTTTACGTACATGAATTCCTCTCTCCAAGGGTTGCCTGGAAGAGATTGCTTTAGCAATAAGGCCGCCTTCGCATGCCTCTTAAAATTTTGTCTGTATTAATCTTATGTTTCTTTTTCTGAGTGTGCAATAAAGTTTTTATCTATCTATCTATCTATCCATTAATTAATTTATGAAATTTCTAATTAAGACTAACCAATAAGGTTAAAGAAAGGCATCTCTTCCAAATACTCTAATTTTCAAAGCCTTACTCGCTTAGCGTTAGTCAAGGTTTAAATCTATACCGAAATAGTATAACATATACGAATGTTCGTAAAATTGCAATCATAAACGTTTTTGTTGTCGTATCGTGTAAAATGAATCTAAAGGTATTTTAGCGAATATCCTAGCAACGATTGTTGACGACATGACATGTTGTTTAATGTAAAATATTTTAATCGACTCGAAAGTTACGTATTTGACAGGTTAAGTTAGGTATTTGACAATATATATTACGTTCACCGACTTCAAAATTATTTTAATGTTATTATTTTTTACGTTTTATATTTTGATGTCTGGTAATTTTTTTTGTTAGAAATATTTTATCATGTTTTCTTATGCAAAAAATGTGTCAATTGAAATACGAATTACGAATATCGAGTGTAAACGCCCCACAATACTAATTTTGATAATATTTTGATCCACACAAACCAAATAATAAATATCAAAATAAATTTTGTTGGTGTTAGCTAGTTAAATTGTACAGAGTCCCAGTGCCGCACTTGGCCGAATTTTTTATATTGTAACTATGTAAACAATGTGTGCAAACTGGTTCCCCCGTAACAGTAGTTTTTTTTCCACTTTTTTATCTAATATCGAAAGACATAATGGTCACACTGCTGGACACGCACTTCATCCCCACGTCGATAGATGGCGTACGAGCACACTCAGTAATTTAATTTGTATTCTTAAGTATTTTTTGCGCGATAAAGTTAACCCGGATTGTGTAACAAACAGACACAGAAATGGCATTAGTACGTAACAGATTAAATCGCACTTTCGTTAGTTTAGTTTATATTTTCAAGTATTTTCTAAAATTATTATATTAGTTAGGAATAGGATTAGTACTTTTTACTCCTCCGGCTATAAACTTTATAATTCTCCTAAATTTATATAAACCGCAAATAAAGCAGTCATTTAGTGCCACGAAGAGGGTAGACATTTAGCAACTTGCTAACATACTTCTTTTTAAAAATGTTTAACTGAGGAAAATATACCATTAAACTACAGAACCAGTTACCTGTAGGAAGTCGGATACAAAGTAACGAAGTATGAAGATACAATTCCAAAAACCATGGCGGTTGTGAGGAACACGTAGAATAGCACTAGTCCTGATATCGCTTCTCCGGTTACATTGATCAGCACTGCAGCTATAGCAGCTATCACGAGGATTACTATTGTTAAAATCTGAAAAAATCAAATTTACAATCGGAAAATTCTTCTTATCTAAAATCTTAAAATACTTAATTCAATTTTTTTATCTTTACATAAATTTTTACATGATGGTGGAATTAAGTATGTGTATTAATTTACACTAAATATTTAAAGATATTGATACTGTAGTATAAAAAAAATTTCGGATCTGTATCTGATGTAGTTTCTGGTGGTTATGTAGTAATTTCTGATCCGATGACAATTGAAATCGCATTGTTCATTTCTTGCCTAACAGCAGTAGTGGTTTAATAACAACTTTGTTACAAAACTTCTTATGATTCGATTTTAAATATTTGTAATACCTTTCGTCTCCCTGCACATTGAGATAGAAGAGCATTTAGCACAAAGAAAGACAGTCCATGAGCACATCCCGCCAAGATTGTGTTCTCTGAGATAGTATCAGTGCATTCTGGTATCACCTAAAATAAAAAATAAATACCAAAACAGATAAAAAAAACCTTTGGGCCCATTCAAAATTATTGTGTAACATTCTAATTCTCATATCATATCTGATCATAAGGTGGTAATTTTGGATTTTACCAGGTATCGTACAACACTGCAAAGTTGATATTCTTTACGCCATAATCAAGATACATGCAAGATGATACTCACAGGTTCAATAATAGTAGTATTTGTAATAGGGGCAGGAGTTTCACTAGCGACGTAGAATAGATCACAGAAGCTTCCACTGTTAGGGCCAAGATTCGCATAACTCGTGAAGAACACGTTGAAGATAGTTGGCAGAATTATAGCGAAGCTGTTATTCCTAAAGAACAAGTGTCAGTATGAAATACGCACATTACTTTATAAATCTATTCATAAACCACAAATGATTTATCGATATATTTTTGGAAGCATAAATCTCTTTACATATCCTTTTTTAGAGTTAGTGTACTATCATTACAATTGCGAATAATAATAATATTCTCCGTGAAGGGGGAACGGGTTAAAATACAATTCCTTTCTGCCGCTGGGAAAACCTCTGATAAGAAGTGAGTAACACAGCACCCTCTTGGTGGTAAGGGATCTGTTACCCAACTAACTTGCGACCACTCTGTATGTTGCTCCAGACCACACCCCTATCTTGTTTATACTGCGGTTCTCGCTCAGAGTGTACTGACATCGTAGCATTAATCTCTTAATTCCCCCTCCTCAACCTATGTTCGAGGTAGCAACGCATCGGCAATACAAGACATACTCTTTAGTATTGTCAATGTCTATTGGCGAAGGTGGTCCACTTACCATCAGGTGGATCATCTGCTCGTTTGCACCTTATCTACCATAAATATATATATATATTTAATACTTACGCAATGTATATGACAAAAGTTAAATAATACAACAGTAAAGTTCTTCCTAATAAAGGTGGCTTGAATAACGGAGCTATCTGAAGCCATAGCGAGCGCAGAGTCAACTGACCGACTTCTTCTTTGCTGCCTTCTTCTAAGTATATACCTTGCACCTAAAACAATTAGCAATCTGAAATAACACTAACGTAAATCACGAAAAAACAAACAAATAACTTTCTAGCCACTTGGTGTTCACTAGTAGATATATATGTTAACGAAGAAAAAATATATTTTATTTCTTAAGACAATAATAAAATAATACACCGTACTCACTGGATATATCTCCGTCTTTCCTTTGTTGACTTCGTGCATCCTTCTCAAAACGTCTACAGCTTCTTCCATCCTGCCAACATTTGCTAAGAACTTGGGACTTTCATTGAAAAACCAGAGCAATATCGCACCAATACCCAAAGGTAGCGCCATTACCAAGGTCAAGAGACGCCATGGACGGTAAAGGATGCCCATGATGTAGATGGAGAAGTTCAGCTTGGTGATGAAGTAGCCCCATACTAAAATGAAATAAAGCAATTTTAAAATAAAATGTTTAAAATAATATTTAAAATCTAGACTAGACGACTGACCGTAATACAAAGTTGGTGTTAACATTAGAGCACTTGTCATGAGAAGCATATATCTAGCTCGAGACCTGGAGTTGCAGCATTCTCCAAGAAGAGCGTAGGTGGCTGATTCTGCTGCACTGGATCTGGAAATGCGAATGGTAAGATTTTAATTGATATATCACTATATTTTACATTCTAATTTATATGTGACTCATTCCCAAAGACATATAAGCCACACAGCTCGACATGCACTTCACCCCCACGTCGATAGATGGCGTACGAGCACGCGTATTTGTTTACTTTGGGTTATCAGGTATTTTTCACGCGATAAAACTCCAGGTCCTACTTTATATCTGCAACTGCAAGTGTACTGAATTCATAATTGGATAGCCACAAAGATGATCAGAAGTTTAATAATGTGAGATGGTGATTAATTTATTAATATACATTTTTTTGCTGATTGCAATACGTTTTCTACCTGATTTTCTAATAAGAAAAACGGTTCATACTTCAAAAATATTGATGCAAAAATTTGGTTCTACATCTGAGGTATATAGAAATAGAGAGGTGATGCGATATGTCACAACAAAGTAAAGTATTTTGTATATTACTTAACAACAAATTAGTTAAGTAATATACAAAATACTCACTTAATGTTTTCTGTTGACCGTGTAAATTGGATTGGCAAAACATTTCGTCATTTCACATTAAAAAAAAATGGTCATGAAACATTGATATGTAAAATAGTATTCAAGTGTAAATATTCTTATTGTTTGTTCAACCAAATATGGCGGCGTAGCCTATCAGCTCACAATATGTTATATTTAAAACTATAATATTTAAACGTTCACTTATGTTTTTCTCAACTTCATTGATTGTAAATGTTGAATACGTTCAAATGATGTAATTAGATTGAAGACTGTCAAAAAAGTCTATTAAATATTTATAACCTGTTTCAGTTAGGCTGAGATAGTTTCTTTAAATAAGAAATCCGTAACAAATAAAATAAAATTGGTCGAGAAAAAAGCTGTCGTTGAGCGACAGCTTGTTGAGGCAGGTAAACTATAATAAAAATACTCATAATAATATGTAATGTGAAATCATCTAAGGACTTGTGTAAAGTGAGAAATAAATTGACGACAATTAATAATGTAATTAAAACATCGATTATTATAAAATACGATATAATAGATATGGATAAACGGCCATGCCTGTGAGGTTAGAATACTATTCCCCTCTGCCGCTGGGAGAGCGTCTCGTAAGAGCCGAGTAACCCAGCACCCCCTTGGTG
The DNA here is from genome assembly GCA_905147385.1 of Limenitis camilla. Classification (NCBI taxonomy): domain Eukaryota; kingdom Metazoa; phylum Arthropoda; class Insecta; order Lepidoptera; family Nymphalidae; genus Limenitis; species Limenitis camilla. The sequence goes on from LR990235.1 coordinate 415,764, forward strand.
GTAGGGGATCTGTTCCACTGGGGCTTAGCTTGCGATCACCGGCATCCGAATCTGATCACCAAGTGTCACAGATACGTTCCGGTCGAGCCGCATGTGAGCCAGACTTACCCCTTTCCTCTCCCATCCTATTAATGCTGCGGAACTAGTGGACTCTGGCTCTTGCTCAGGATCCGCTGAAACCGCAGCATTTTTTTCTTCACTCCACCTCTCTACTCTATCTTCGAGGATGCAACGCATCGGCAAGACAAGAGAGTATCCCTTGAGAGCTCTTGCTTTGCCGATGTCCATGGGCGATAGTAGCCACTTACCATCAGGTGGATCATTAGCTCGTTTGCACCTTATCTACCATAAAAAATGCATCTCTCAAGTTAAAAATGATCATATGTATAATCTTGACACGGCTGATCAAATCTTCTCAACAAGAACCTTCTCGATTAAATTACAGATACAGACGTTAACCTTATACCACCTCGACGTTATAAAATCATAGGAAACATCTTCAATTGATATTAGCAGAATTTTAAATATTCTAAACCTTAACGAATTCAGTGATAGCGACGCTCATGATGAACTGTTTACCTTGCAATTGTTCGCACGCAACGTTCTACAATTTAATAGAAGGTAACTCAGTCGTGAAGGATACACCTGCTTATAGCACAAAATTAAAAAAATTAAATCTATTTACAGTCAAGACAGTTGATTTAATGTTTTTGATTAACATTAAATGTATTGTTCGAAAGATCGGTAAAAACTATTTCAATGACAATCATAGTCAAATGTGGGTTTAAATATAAAAACACTGTTTTGCAATTCTTTCATAGGTTAAGCTTCTCGTATTACAACGTACAATATATATTTAAACAGACACGCAGCTTACATGTTATTGAGACATATTCAATATGAGAAATGGTTAAAAACAGTTTTCAAATAATAATTTAAAGGATAAAAATCTGTAGTATCTAAAGCATGACAACTAGGTGCTATTTTAAAGATGCTCTATAGATTTACAAAGATATCCATCAACAACAGCTCAGACGTTATGTACAGATGAATATAAATAAAAACGTACTTACAAAGCAGAACTTATAAACCGCAAAGCTGCTAACACTTGCCAACTCGGTGCTAGACTGCTCAGGACTGCACTAATGAAGCTTCCTGTCATTGCCCACATCAAAACTAGCCGCCTTCCTCGAGTATCTGATAGGTATCCCCAAGGGTACGACATTACTATTATACCTGGAAATACAGAAAAAAAACAGTGAGGTACAAATGACAAAGATACCATCAACACTAATAAATACCTTTGTATCTCAAATGAACAATGACACCACCATCCAAGAAGGTTACTCAAATAAATTTAAGTGATTTATATAATAGGGCTTACCAGCAAAAGGCATGGAAGATAGTATTCCAATCTGCTGAAGATTCAACCCAAGATCGCAAGTGGCTGCTGTGACGATGATCCCCAGTCCGAAGATGTCAATGCCCATGGCGATGATGACCATGAAGCACGCGAATAGCAAACCAATGTTGTATTTGCCATGACCTTATATTAATGAGATATTATTATGAATACTATCAGATTTGACTTTATAATCAATCGGTTAAAAATATTGAACTTGTACCCAAGTTAAAGGACAAGAAGAAGCATATCTGGATCACAAAAAGAAAGTATTTCATTTAAAAAGTTTGAAATATTTGAATCAAACTTACTAATAGGTTTAAGGACTACTTTCATTAGTTTCTAATAAGTATCTGAAAGTTGCTTTACAAATATCTTACAAATATTCTATCAGGAACTTTATTATCAAGTTGTAAATTCGGCCCTCAATATTGCTTTATTATTTTAACTATTTTGAAAATTTGAATTAAATACTTTATAAGTATCACATTAATGAATCTATTTTCTATTTGAAACAACTAGGTATTTGTAGAAAGTCGAGGCTTTTAGAACATTAAATTACATAAGTACACATAAACTTACTATAACCTGTTAGATAGCTAAAAAACGTCTTTTTACAGAAACTGTTAGATAAATTGAATACTAGCGACCTTCCTTTTTAAAATACTTATACTTATTATTATCTTCACGTGTAACAAACTGTTAAAATGTAATCAAATGTTGTAAGTCAATTGTAAGGTACTTGTAATTGTCTTATTGCAATGATATGTAGACTATCATCTGATGATGGAGTCAGGAAGTGTTGGAGTGAGTAAGAGAATTTAACTCAGACAACAGCCACTTAAAAAAACTCGTTTCTTTTATCATCACCTTGTATTATATTGCTTTGTAATCTTCAAGGCCAATTTTTTCGCTATGATAGATGACAGAAAAACATATTTCATTTTGCCTTCAAATGACAAAACCAGTTTTTAAGAATATTAATCTTGTTATACATTGACACGTGCGGGTACACACTACACACTCCACATGTGAGTCATTCGTAATTTATATACAAGTGTTTAGGAGTTATTGTCCTCAAGGTAACCTGTGTCCTGTACACATCTTTTGATAGTTACTGAAATATTTATATTATGAATACCCCACTTATTAAATTAATATAACCACTGTCCCGAGCCTAAGGTAGCTGTCCAAGTGATCTGATACTGTTACAATATTGGTAATGGTGTGTTTGAGCGATTCTTAAAGGTCATGTAAGTTTATTTTGTTATCTATTGTATTTAGTGGTCATTCAGTTGAGAGGAGCGTTATAATTATATCAAAGGTCTATAGCCCTACACGTAGGTCGTAAATCCTAGCTTCCTCTGTAATTTACATTACAGTGATTACGAGCACGATGATAAAGATAGGAGAATATCTACAACTATTTAACGGAGCCTTTCCAATATATTGTTAATGTTATTAATAAATCCTAGTGCTATACTAAATATTATTTTCATACCTGTCAAATCCAAAGCTTCTTCATAACTATAACACTTAACACTTGCGTCTGCGCACCTCATCTCGATATTGTCACTACGTTTAGTTTTATCTTCCGTCATTATTTAATTTAATTTATTAATATAATCAACTATATTAATGTAATAATTATTATATTACAGTCATAAAAGTTTATGTTTTTTATTAATAATTTTAATTTCATACTGTAGAGAAGTTCGGATTTTCTTTTATTGTCAAACACGGTCGTCCGATGCCGAGTCTTGGTGTGACTGACAAAAATATAGGTAATGTAGCATTATCTTACGAAGACAAGTTTTCCTTTAATTCGTTTCACTTCTTTAGTTTATTTCTGTAGCTGAATAACTTGCTTATATCGCATACTTTAATTAAATGATAACAATTATAATACATTTTAATATCTAAGTTTAAACGTTTGGATTAATTTGCATTCTTTAGTTTAAATATTTTGAATGAAACTTGAAAGTAAACAGAATATACATAGCCGGGCAGTGCCTTGGACTTGCGACAAACATGTAGGGTTCCGCTCCCCTTCGCTGCTTGAACACTAACTACAATAGACAATAAAGCTAACTTACGTGGATCTCAAGAGGAATGACCTTAACCACGACGCTATAATACTAACTTCCATGTACACTGCGCGGCAATATCACAGAGACGTTTTATATTATCTACACGTGTATCCACGTTCTTAAAATATTATAAAAAAGAACTACCCGCGAACACTAATTTACAAACGGTGTTGCTAAAAATGTAAATAAATGTTAAATATAATCTTTATTAACTTTTTTGCTTCAGAATTGTACCTACTTGTACCAATTGTACTTAATTATACAAAATAACTGTAGTTTAGTTTTTAATTTGAGCCAAAGTTAATTCTTCTTAATAAGGTGCAAACGAGCAGATGGTCCACCTGATGGTAAGTGGCCACCATCGTCCATGGACAATTGCGTTAAGTTAGAGTGGGAAGGGGGAGTGAAGAAAAAATGCTGCGGTTTCAGCGGACTCCGAGCAAGAGTCCAGAGTCCACTGAATGGGATGGGAGAGGGAGGGGGCAAGTCTGGCCCACATGCGGCTCGACCGGAATGCGTCAATGACACTTGGCGGACGGATTCGCATGCTGCTGGTCGCAAGCCAGTCGGGGAGCAGATCCCCTACCACCAAGGGAGTGCTGAGTTACTCGGCTCTTACGAGACGCTCTCCCAGCGGCAGAGGGGAATAGTTTCTAACCCGTCCCCCCCGTTTCCCCTCACGGGTGAAGTTTTATTGTGTTTAATAGTGGTAATCGTCAAATACAAAATGTTAATGTATTATAATACCTTCTAAACATGTTTTAATTATTCAATATGTATGTGTATCTTACACGGTAATATGTGAAAGACAAGTGACATGCAACAGTACATGGGGCTTGCGACCCGACAAAATTTAACTATCCAAACCTAACATTTAAATAAAATAATAATTATATTATCTACATGGGACCGATACCGCACAGTGACAACACGACAATAATAATATGCACTGAAAACGAAAACCATAGTAATGGAGACCCAGCATCACGACACCACACCACTGAACAGCTATAATGGTCACCTATTGTCCGTTTGACAATAGGCTCAAGTCCATCGGAACAGTGGTTAGATACAGTTTGGAGCCGCGAATATTTAATCTGTGTGGTTAAATTTGAATTGTAAATATTTCTTGGGTCCAGATAAGCGACGAGACGAGTCCAGCTTACGCAATCGTTCCTGTTTTTAATTAAGTAAGGTAAGTAAGTAAGGAATTAGTATGTTGTAATCTATGTCATTTTCATCCAAAAGAATAAGAAGAATTATTGTATACTAGCAACCTGCCCTCGCTTCGCTCCGGGTATTTAAAGTAATATTATAATTGATGTCTTTAAATTATCACTCTAAAATTGTGTAGCTTTTCATTATTTGAAAAAGATAGAGTGAGAAAAAGTTATAAAAAGAAAAATAATAGAAAGAAAAATAAAAGAAAAACGACAGATAATAAAAGAAGACAGGGCAAAAATAAAAATGAATAGGTAAAAGAGAAAGAGACAAAGAAAGAAAGAAAAATAATTGAAAGAAAGGAAGTAAAAAGAAACTGTCATTCTGAACAGGAAAAGATAAAAATTAAAGAGAGAAAAAAGAGAGAGGGTGAGAGAGAACGATAGTTAATAAGAGGAAGAGACGGAAATACTATAGACTTCTCGCAGTGAAAGAATTTTTAAAATCCGATCAGTAACAACAAAATGGCCATATTCTATTAATTAAAAAATGTATATGGCAACAAATACCTTTGTCACTCAAGAATGGTGTAGTTTTCTATCAGTGCAAAAAAAAAATTAAAATCGGATTAGTAGTTCCTTAGAAACTCTTCAATTTACAAAATGGTCACGTTATGGCACTTAAATGGCCATATCTTTTTAATTACAATACTTCTGGCAACACCAGATAGCCTATTTTACCCGGAAAGGGTTAACTTTCAATCGGTGAAAAAAATTTCAAAACCGGTTCAGTAGTTTTCGAGCCTATTCGCAACAAACAAACATACTAACAATCAAATCTTTCCTCTTTATATAATAGTGTATATTAGTTAGAATATGGTATTATCAGATGAGATAGAAGCTATTGCAGTAAAACCTATACACGAGGAGTTCAAGAACATTAATTAAATATTAATGAATTTAACATGTTGATATATCTAATTACATACTAAGTACTTACATTAAATATAATTTATTAAATTATCTAATAATATTTATAGTTTACTTATAATTCAATATAGTTTTATAATATTACTGTAAATATACAGTATTTATACACACATATTATATTACACGTATAAAATTAAAAGTGTCAAAAATAAATAATGTAATGGAAGATAAACAAAGATAACGTTACTAAAATATACAAAGTTGTAGAAAAATAATAAAACTAGCTAATTTACATGAAAAGAGAGATGGGATGGATTCCAATATTTACAGTACAATAAAAATGGAGTAAACTTTTTTTTGCTTTAAAAACTGATATCAAACAAGATATTCTTTTATGTGGATTTTACAATATACAACTTTAATGTTTTTCTTAAAATATTTGAGCGTTTGAAATTGTTACATATTATTATCTAATCTACAGATAATTTTGAATTAGATCTTCATTCTCAAGTGGTGTCTGTAGTAAGACTAAAATTATTATCTTTTATAGTCAGACAGTACTAAACACAATCAATACATTGTATAAAACAAAGTCGCTTCCCGCTGTCTGTCTATCCTGATGAATGCTTAGATCTATAAAACTAAGCAACGGATTTTGATGCGTTTTTTTTAAAATAGATAAGAGTGTTCTAAGAAGAAGATTTATATGTATAATACATACATAATATAGTAGAGAAACACTGATAATTTTAGAGGTTTCTTATGTGACGTTATAAATAAACACATTTTTTAGCTGATCCCTACGAGATAGAAAATAATGTACTACAGTATTGTAAATATTAAAAAGGTCTACAAAATAGCCCGCGATAACCCACAATAACCATCTTTTACGTTTTACGAGAAATAATACGGGTCGACTAGTAATTAATTAATTGTTAAAGCTTACATAATACTAGTCGACCTGCCCAGGCTTCGCTCTGCTGCAATTCGGCCAGGTTTTTTCTGGTTTAATGAAAATTATATAGGCGTTCAAAAATCATATTTTTTTTACTATCCCGCAGGAAGTATGAATTTTTTCGGTATACAAGGAAGTGATAGATCTATGTGCGTAATTTTGATGGAATCCTTTCAGCCGTTTTTACTTGACTGAGTAACATACATCCATATATACAAACTTTTATATTTATAATATTAATGACTATAAATACTAAATGAAGAAGAAGGAGCAATGAAAATTGTGAAACGCAATTGTGCATATTACATTCTTATCTATCTGTATCCGTTTCTATATTAAGAATAGACTATGTGACACGTGTATATATTCTAGTCTCATAGGGACTCCTTTACCTTGTCCTCCTTTAAATCTAAACTGCCTTGCAATGACTTTTATGTTGAAGAGTTACTATTATCGATTAGGTTACATATTATAAAGAAAATACAGTTTATAAAGAAAAGATTTAATCATTAAATATGCTTTACCTACATTATAGTAAATAATAAATTATGCAGTGTCTTTCTTAGGATTAACTGAAGGGAGGAACCAAGCGACTACCGCACCACCTGTTAAAAATAAATAGCAAAATGTATAATCTACATAATTTGTAGAAAAGATATTAGAAACTCCTACTCATTTGTTAATAATATTTTAGCATAGAATACTAATACAAAATTAAAAAGACTAAATTAAATTATTGGTTATAATGAGTACTTCTACAACTTTTTTTACACCTATAGTCAAGACTACACACTACACAAGACTTCCATACTTCCACAAGTGGATGTCTTGCGGAAGGACAAGACCGTTATGACATAGGTATATTAGAATCAAGTAATGAGTTATATTAGCTTAACTAAGCAATAACTCCATGGGTGTCAAATCTATTACTAGACCTCGGAGAGTACACAGAGGTCCTAGTATTTAGAAAATTTTACCAATTACGCAGCCATAAAATTTCAAACATATCAAATGTTGTCCTAAGGTGAGACATATTTTAGTTTGCGTATGTTAAGTGTAGCACAATATACTTACTAAGTGAATAAACAGCCCAAGAGTAGAAAGAATTAGCGCAGTGGGAACTTAGAAATGTTCCGACTAGATTAGTCCCAATCAAACCGCTCAGACGAGCCACCATCACGCCGAGGCACGCCGCCATGCCGCTGGAAATAACATTACACAAATTAATTGATGCAATAACAATTTGCAAAATCAGTTGTGATAAGAAGTTACAAAATTCTTCTTCCGACTTCCCGGGAACTACTCGTCTAACGGTCTTTTGATGATTGAATTCTCTAAATTCTTAGCTCACCACTTACCACATTGTTCGTGATTAGGAATGATTATTGTTTTCTCCTAGGAAATTTGTTAAAACTAATCTTTTAAGACAATTGTATACCCTAAAAAGGTAAAAGTTTGTCTCTGATCGTAGTGTATGAGTAGTACAAGGACTACCATATCTGAAAATTACAATAATTGACTTAAAACGTAGGTACATTAACCTAGTCTCAATCGTTTCTAGGTAAACGGGTTTATTAGCATATCTTGTTAATAAAAATACTTAAATACCATAATTAACATTTTACCCGTGAGGGGTTATAATACTATTCCCCGTTGGGAGAGCATTGGTAGTAGGGGATCTGTTCCGCGGCTGGCTTGCGACCACCAGCATGTGAATCTAACCGCCAAGTGTCATATAGACGCGTTCCGGTTGAGCCGCATGTGGGCCAGACTTACCCCCTCCCTCTTCCATCCCATTAATACTGATTTAATAACCCTGAGCAAGAGCTCAGAATCCACTAAAACCGCAGAATTTTTGTCTTCTCTCCCTCTCCCCACTCTATCTTCGAGGATGCAAAGCAAAACAAGAGAGTATCTCTTGTTTTGCCGATGTCCATGGACGATGTTAGCCACTAACCATCAGGTGGACCATCTGCTGGTTTGCACCTTATCTACCATAATCAAATTAAAAGTAAAATTTTGTATATGATCATTATTATTATGATACCTTTTGAATTTTAAAAACGGTACAAAACCACTCACCGATATGAAGTAGGAAACAAATCCACGTAAAAAGAAAAAACTATAGAAATTGACAGTCCATTGGCCAAAAATCCGTAGAACAGGGCAATAGCTAAAAGACGTCCAGAGACCAGCGGCAGAAGGACACCACAGCAGAATGTGCTGGTAAGAATGACCATCATGATTATCTTCCTTCTGTTTGAGAATATTATTGGTATTATGCTTAGAAGCGTGTAAAGGGCACCTTGGATTATGCTGACCCATATTGTTGTATATCTGACAGTTCCGACGCAATCCTACAACAAATAAGTATTTAGAAAATAATTTTTCACACTACACTCAACTTCTTGTTTTGGTACTTTCACCGTCACATCTTCATAGTAATTATATGGCACAAAATATTTTTTCTCCTGACAAATATCTGAATGTTAAACTTTACCAGGTTGTAAGGTTGCGTTTCCACCAGTTGTTTATTAAGAAACAATTGAATCACTTCATTTACCTAGCCTCGATCAGAGTCTGTCAAATAAAGCAATTCTTTTCGTTCTAAACAAACACATCTTCGCACATCTGTAGTGGAAAAGAAACCTAGGTCGTGACTGACTTATCATTGTGTCTCTATAACAACTTGAATATATTATTAATGAGAAATGAATTGCAGTATACTTACGTCTTGAGTATCATCAAGTTTATTGGAGTTAACAATCATATCACACATGTTATCACTAGTACTGTTAGTGTCATAATTTGTATAAAAGGAGTCGACAACAAATGGAATCCATGAGAAAAATCCGTTATTCCTGAAAATAAGAATACGATACATTATCGTTTACCTATAAGTTGTTTATGTTTTTTAAAAATAGTGTTTTTACGATGCTCAAATTCTTATAGATCATTTACAATTTTAAGTTTCGTAAAAGATGGTTCCAATTAATATTTAAGCACTAGCATCTAAATTCTCTTGGTAAAAAACACATATCTGAAATGTGCACGAAGCAAAAACATCAGATTATAATAAATCATCGTCATATTGATCTATAGTAAGAATCTTTTAATATTCCTTAAATTCCGTTTACTCACAAGGCATATATCGCAGCAGTTATGTAAAACAATTTCAGAGTTCGGTCTAATAGCGGAGACTTAAACAGAGGAAGTGTTTGATCCTTTAGGGATTGTAAAAATGAAACTTCTTTTTCTTTTGGACACGTTGTCTCGTTCAGTTTAACTTGTTTAACCTAAGTATGGAAAGCAGAATAAATAAAACTATGTATATGATTATTTAAAAGGAAGGAATACTTAAATATATTACCGGATACTTTTTAGCGTCTCCACCATTTCTTCTACAAATATTCTTAAGAATTTTTAAAGCTTGTTCTTCATTCCCAGTATTTAATAGGAATTTAGGACTTTCAAAGTAAAATGTTGACAGCACAAGGCTCACACCAAGAGGTACAGCCAAAACTAAAGCTAACAATCTCCAAGGGGTAAATACTATGAATCCAAGGTCAAATGCGAATTGAATTTTTAATACGAAATATCCTAAGGCTGTAAAAAATTTAGAATTCTTGTTACTAAAAAAATTTCAAACCAGTATAAACGCATCCAGTATGAAAGAAATATTAAAATAATTACCAGAATAAACAGCAAATACTGATAATAGAGAACATGCTATTGCTATTACGAAAGGTCCTTTCAATTTCTGCGAACACGATTCACCCAGCAAAGTTATGCCTAACGATTGAATTCCACTGCAGCTAGTAACACAAGAAATAAATGATTTCTTTTAAAGACAATGTGAATTAAATAGTCAATTTATGATATTAAAGGGACTTACAAACTGGTGCTTCCAAACTTTAAAACAGCAAGAACAATCCAATTAGGAGAGAATACACTGGCGGTGGCGAAAATAAAACTTCCTAATAAAGAAAATGTTAAAGCCTTGAGTCTGCCTTGGGTATCTGCTATATAACCCCATGGATACGCCATGACAATGGATCCTGGACAAATGCATTATAATAGTATGTTATTTTCGTTTTATACCCTGAAAAGTTTTACGGTACGAAGAATTAAATCTGGCGAGCATAATTTCGAAAATAATACTTGAGAATACAAACTAAACAAACGAAACTGCGATTTAATATACTACTTACGCCATCTAAAGACGGATAGATGGTGTCTGTTTTTCTGTTACACAATCAAGTTTAAATCACTAAACCGTTTTGGATAAAATATGATACGGAGATAACGTAGAGCTTGAGGAAGGTTACACACAAGGTTACAGACATATTAGAGTATGTTTTATCACAAAATAAATACTTAAGAATACAAAGTAAACAAATGCGCGTGCTCGTACGCCATCTATCGACGTGGGGGTGAAGTGGATGTCGAGCTGTGTGAGCGTTATGTTTGTATGTAAGATATAACGATTAAAATGTGAAATTAAATTAAATACATGGTCAATATAATAAAATAAAATCAAATATCAGCCGGGTGAATCCGGGATGGGTCGACTAGATTTTCCAAAAAAACATCACTTACCAAGATAAGGCATGGATAATAAAATAGTCTTCTGATAGTGTGTCAGTTCCAGATCACAAGCAGCTGATACTACCACTGCAAAGCCGAACATGTCCAAAGCCATTCCCTCGTAGGCTAACAACAGAAGTCCCAAAAGGCTAAATATGTACCAACCATTTCCTGGAACAGTTTAAAACAATAAATAGCAGTTATTGCTGTGCTTGTTCAACTACTTTATGATGTCTCTCAATACATGAACTAATCTCGATATAATTTATATCTAAGTATAAATAATACATCTTGTATACATCTTGAAAAATCAAAGTATAGGGAAACAAAACTCAATGCCATAAAAAGCTGGATGAATATTCATTCAACGTTGCCTGTTGACTTCAATACATACCTGCTAAATCAATAGCTTCATCATAAGTATATACTTTCTCATCTCTCTTATAATTACTATTAATGTTCCATATTATATAATTACTGTGGTTTCCTCCTTCATATTCAGTGGCTGTCTCCCGTTGCCCTGGTACAGTCATCTTAAAGCTTTATTATTACATTTGAACCTGCAATCGTAAATTATCAATTTTAATGTAATTCAAATACTATGTACTATCTATCCTGGGTTTTGTTTGAAAATTTCTATTTCATTACGGACTTTTGGTGTCGATAGCTTCTTTAAAATTAAAAATATTTTAAAATTTAATTTGATAAAATATTTCGTATGTTTGTTATATATTATATGCATCCCATTTAGATAGAACTAATTTTGAAAATTATGAAATAACATACCTTATTTGTATTTTACAAGTATTGGTTTGCTATTCTACAGCTCACGATTACAGATAAATAATTTATAAAAAAAAATTAAATAAAAATATAATTAGTTTTATAACTGAATGAATTGGATAATAGAAGCGTAAAGTTCCTTATAAGAAGTTATCTGATAGGCGGAACTGCTGACACTACGCGACGCGCGACGTCACTCGCCGATATGCTGAAGACACTAGATATGTAAAACAAATTGTTTAACAATTGTATAAATGGTGACAGTTATAAAATTTGTTACATACATATAATGTTACAGTCCATTAGGTTCCATATATATAATAAGAAGACTATATATTTGTAGTCGCTGTTTACAAGTTTTGTTTTTTTTTTCACTACCTTAGGAGACATATTTCCAAAATTCTTTTCTTACATGAGACATAGTTTAGTGCTACAGTTAGTTAGTCATTCTTTTAAATAGTACGTTAATTTTAACTTAGTCACATATATACACATAGCTTCTATTAGAAGAGGTTGTCTGGAAGAAGAAGTCTGTAATATTGTATTTATTTTGTGTGCTATAAAGTATATATCAATCAATCTATATGCTGAACGAAGAAGTCGTGATATATAAATTTTTTCAGATCTTCAGCGTCAGCGGAATAAAGGAGTAAAAGAATAAATAAATAGAAACAAAATATTACGTAAGCAAGAGACAGTTTAAAGAATATAATTTACCCAACCAAGAAAAGCTTCGCTTCTTTAAAAAATCTATTAAAACTTACATAATATCACATAAATTGTACGACATAGAACCAATTTCACCTGTAGGTTGCGAGACCCTGAAACGCGATAAAGATGCAAACAGTAGAACCCGCTGATTAAACACTGAATTACGTGAATAAATATCATCTATTAATATTACGAGTTGTTATTTTACATTACGCAGTACACGGTGCCAATGTAGTACTAAAATATTTTAAATGCTAAATTAGATAATGATTTTAACTTTATTACTTAGATTAAATGAGGTTTAGGGGTTTTCAAAATTTACATGCATGTTAAAATAGTAGTAGTTAATACTCTTTTCATCAGTAATATATAGAGTTAGAAAGTAGGCGGATATGTATGATAGTTAGCTCCGGTAAATCTGTTTGTGCGCTGAATGTTGCATTACAGCGTTGATCCCCAATGCTCTTGGTATTAGTATCGATGAAAATATTGATCAGTTAATTTCAGCATTCAATAATCAGTCATGTCAGTGATCATATCTGTGAGTTAACACAGCTATTCAGTTAAACGAGTATGCAAAATAATACCTTGAACCGTAAGTAGGATATCATGTGATGCGGCTGCCGGCGCCGCCGTATCTGAATATTTTAATTTCATAGGCCTCATTTAACCAAAGGTTTAATTGTATTTTATGTTTCATTTAACCAAATAAAATATGTACGGCAGCAGGAGGAGATACAACAAACAAATTTCTCTTCAAACTATCTTTAATTAAAATTATTTTTACATTTAAGTAAGATAACACAAACGGTCAATGCGAGTCAAGAAATGCGTAAATATTATTAAAATAAATAAAAGAGTTAAAAATGGTGCATTGTTGTAATTCTTATTGGTTGACGATTTTTATAATAATTCAATCAATTTCTTTTATAAGATCATCCACTGGTAGGATCCAAACCACTAAAGCAGCGCTTTCAAAAAATGAACAGCTAATGTTTACTTCATTAATTTCCAATATTTTTTAATATCTACATCTTGGTAGGCCAGGTCTTTCTAAAATTGGTAATTAAATTATCAATATTGTCTAATTTTTCAGGTATTCAAGGTTAGATAGTTTGTGTACTATTGGTATAAGTAAAAACACCATGCTTACTCAATGAAAGAAAACCTAAAGTATAGAATAAAGTAGCACAGTGAGAGCCGAGATATATTCCGAATAGGATAATCTAATTGAAACCACTTAGGCGAGCCACCATTACACCAAGGCAAGTTGCCATACCACTGGAAATAAAAATTATGTTATCAACTAGTTTGATACATAACCTGAAAACAAGGCGCTGCCTACCTAGTTTGAGTTCATTCACCTTCTAGAATCTGCTGCATCCGCAGCACCCGGCATGACGATCGACGAGGCACGTGGAGCATCATGACAGTGCCTGCCCCCAATTTGCGCAGTGCACTCACTTCCCTTAGGTTTAGTTTTAGTATTAAGTAAAAATGTAAGAATATATATATGACATGTTCTGGATTTTCTTCCCCTCCTGGCGACGCTAACCCATCAAAAATATAATTAGTTCGAATAGCGGGTTTGCAAAAACATACGCAGAGTTAATCAAATTATGGAACAGAATAGAAAACGCTACTTACTAATAAGAGATAGGAAACATATCCACGTAAAATAAAAAAACTATAGGTATGCATAGTGTATAGTCATGAAAACGAAGAACATTGAAATAACTAACAAACGTTTTGAGACTAACGGGAGAAGGACGCTACTGCAACTCATAATGATATATATTGATATCAACATTGCCTTCCTTCTTTTTGAAAACACTATTGGTACAATGCTCAAAAGCATGAATAAGATACCTTGAGCTATTGCAATCCAATCTGTTGACTCTTTAACAGTTCCAACACAAATGTCATACGTATAGAATGTTGAAATTTTAAAAATTAACTTTATAGATAAAACATCTTAGTTATTCAATTTTTTTCATAGAAAAATAGAGACATTGTCTGAATGATACAAAACCTAAATAATATAAAGTCGAGCCGACAAACAAAAAGTCTTCATTATCACAGTCAAATCCCCATTAAAATGTTATTTATTTAATATCGTATGGTCGGCAAAATAATATAGTTATTCAGAAGATTTAAAAAAAATAGTAAATTAAAACTGTTACCTGATTTCTACTTACTGGGAGTACAATACAGCCGTGATGTAAAACAACTTCGAAACCAGATACAATAGTGGAGATTTAAACAGAGAGAACGTTTGATTTTTTAACGATTGTAGGAAAGGAATACCACTTTATTGTTTTAAGCTAGCTATCTCATTCAATTTAACTTCTTTTACCTAAATAAAGAAAGTAGACTATGTAAGTAAAGTAGGTTATAACCTAATACTGTGTAAATAATAGCATCATACTTTACCGGATACTCCTTAGCATCAGCTCCGTTTCTTTTACAGATTGCCTTTAGATTTTTTAAAGCCTGTTCTTGATTTCCAGGATTTAAAAGAAATTTTGGACTTTCATAATAAAATGTAGAAAACACAAGGTAAGTGGCAAACGGAAGCGCCAGAACTAAAGCTAATAATCTCCAAGTGCTAAATATTATGAATCCAAGATCAATAGTATAGGGGTTTAGGTCAGGGTTAAATCCAAACACTCGTAATTCTTCAATTTATTCCTTATATTATCCTTCCTCCTTACAACCTTCCACTTTAACAACCACAAAGCAACTGTCGTATTTTGCAAAAGTTATGCCTTTTATAATACAAAATACCCCCCTCCTCCACTCCCACTATAATGACAGGTGGGATCGTAGACTTGTGTTGCCAAGTTAATATTAAACAATTTAATAAAGCTTACTCGATCAAATTATCCTAATTATATTTAATATCGATATTTTATAGTATTAATATTTAAATAAAACCTAACAGCTCGGCCATCCTACTTTAAGCGAGTCCCATCGCTTCCATTTGATTTGAAAATATTCTGTTATCCACTCATAATCATAACAAGGAACATGCAAATCAAGATAATGTAGTTAAAAAAAAATATACAATAACCAATAATTTAGTGATCCTAAATAAAAAAATCCGCATTAATATTTATCTTATTAACTATATAACTTAAATATTTTACCACTTATAATCTTTATAATTTTTATAATTACAATTAATAACAAATTAATCATCTTGTTCAGTATCGTTTTCAGAAGATTCAGACTCAAAATTTCTACTAAAATTCAATCAAGGTTGGATTTTATCTATAGCTATAATAGTCTCGTATTTTCGACCTTGCTTTCGCGTCAAGGGCGTGTCTTCAATCAAGAATCTATCGTTATCTAGTACTTTCGATATGCGAAAAGGTCCCTGATACTTCACTACTAGTTTCTGTGATTTTCCTTCATGAGGTACTTGCTTTTCCACTCGCACTAGATCTCCCTCTTTGTATTCTGTCGCCGTCTTCCTGTGTTTATTGTAATTAGCAGCATCTCTTACCTGTTGTTCTTTTATTACTTCGCCAGTCTCTTTCCTTAACTCGTCTAATTCTTCTACTGAAATTCTGTTTAGTGTATCGTTTATGACTTCACTCAATTTACCTTCAGTTCTGCTCATAATATTAAACCCAAAAAGCAATTCTGAAGGGCTTTTTTGTGTTGTTTTATGTTTTGTAGTATTGATACCAACTTGTATATCAGCAATATGTTCATCCCAAGTTTTTTCGTCTCCTCCATGGTTAGATGTAGACAGCGCGTCCAAAATAGTCCTATTGAATCTTTCGACCTGGCCATTAGCCCTGGGGGTGGCAACAGCATTCTGAATATGTTTTATACCATATGATTCAATAAAATTCCGAAATGTTTTGCTTGTAAAACTCGTGCCCTTATCTGTAATTAATCGTGTAGGAACTCCAAAATAACTAACATATCTTTTCATAATTTGTACAGAGGTTGTGGATTTTGTATTTGTAACTGGATTTATACTCACAAATTTGGTGAAACCGTCAACAATTACCAGTAAATAGCAGTTTCCTTTTTTGCTTTTAATAAACGGTCCTAGATGGTCGACGTGTACTGTGTGAAAAGGTGTAGTCACTTTTTCAATAGGGTGTAGCTCGCCCTCGCGTTTTCCACCTGGAGTTTTATGGTGTGCGCACTCTAAACATGAGGTAACATATTTTTTTATAAACCTGCGCATCTTTGGAAACCAATAATGTTGCCTTATGCGTTGTAGAGTCTTCTCAAATCCCCAGTGCCCCAAATCGTCATGATTCATCTTTAGGATTTGCCATCTTACACCACGTGGTACAAGCCATTTTAGCTCGTCCTTTATGATACGAAAAACCTTATCATTCTTTAGTTTGTAGTTTTTATGTATATCCATAGCCTCTTCAACAGTCGGATCTGAGAGGATCTGCTTAATTCTCTTTATCTCTTCGTCAGCAGACTGCACTGTCGATATCCAGTCTTGGTTGAATTCTTGCACAGGGAGAACGTCTAAAACATGTTGTGTGCTTACGTCATCACTCACTGGATTTCTGCTAAGTGCGTCTGCATGCGCCATCCGAGTACCTGGTCGGTATTCTATTGTGCAGTCATATTCTTGTAGCTGTACCCACCAACGTGATATGCGGGGTATCAAATCCCTCTTGGTTAGCGTTTATCTGAGCGCGTTACAATCTGTCAGAATCTTGAATGGTATTCCTATTAAGTACACCCTGAACCGATTTAATGAGGCGATGACGGCTAAGGTCTCCAGTTCATACGAATGCAACTTTCGTTCGTCGCTTGTCGTTTTACGACTGAAGTAAGACACAGGTTGCAGCACTCCCTTTGAATTTCGTTGTAACAGTATACCTGCTAAACCATCCTTGCAGGCGTCAGTATGCAGTTCTAACTCCGCTTTAGGGTCATATAGTGCGAGTACTGGTCGGCTAGTTAGCAATTCCTTTACCTTGTTAAAAGCTTGTTCTTGCTCGTCGTTCCAGGACCATGACACATTTTTCTTCAATAAATCTGTCAGCGGAGCAGTAATCATTGCGTACCCTTTAATAAAACGCCTGAAAAAGCCAGAAAGACCCAGAAATTGCCGTACTTCGTGTTGATTTCTAGGACGTGGAAATTTGGAAACCGCTTCACTCTTACATCAAACCCCAGAAAATCAACAGAGTCAAGAAAGAATTGGCATTTACTTAACTTTAGAGTTAGTCCACCCTTTTTTAGTAACTGTAATACCTCTTCTAGTCTTTGCAAGCCTTCCACAAAATCTTTTGATGGGATCAGAATATCGTCCATATAAACAATGGCAAATTTAATTTTGGCTTCTCTTAATATCTTATTTATCGTCCTTTGGAAAACTGAAGGTGCGTTTACAAGACCGAATGGCATGCGGTTAAATTCAAACTGCCCGTCAGGTGTCACGAAGGCAGTTTTGGGACGTGACTCTTCTGATATAGGGATCTGGTAATAACCTGATGCAAGATCCAATGACGTGAATAAAGTATTGCCAGCAAGTAAATCAAGTTGATCTTCCACTCGAGGTATCGGGTAATGATCTTTTTTCGTTTTTCTATTGATTGCCCTATAATCAACACATAAGCGTTTGTCTCCTGTCTTTTTCTGCACTAGGATGATTGGACTTGCGTAAGGTGATGATGATTCTCTTATTATTTTGTTGTCTAACATCTCTTGAATCATATCATTTACCATTATTCTCTCAGCATGAGACATACGGTATGGGCGGTATACGATGGGCTCACCATCAGTTAGTTCGATTGTCATTTCAGTGACTTTTGTAAAACCCAAGTCATGCAGCCCGGTCGAAAAACAGTCCATGTATTTTTCTAGTAAATTTCTCAGTTCTTGTCGCTGGTTTGTCTCTAACTTCAGATTACAATTCACCGAAGTATCCATTGTCCCGTCATCAAATACAACACTAAATGAATTTTTAACATTATCCTTGGAAATTTGGTGTCGTTCCGTTGATCTTGTCAAAAGTGTACCTTTTGTGATGCTTATAGGCTTCTCGGCCAAATTGTAAATAATAATAGCTCCACGACCATTCTTAATCTCGTATTGTCCGGGAAACATATAATATTCCTTTCCTTCTGGACCACGTAATGCACCTTTTATTTCTACTTCGCAATCTGTTAGGAAATCAGTGGTAACCTGTATCGCTCGCATTGTATTACAGGGAACCTCACAATCAAAAGTAGCCACTAACTTAATTTTATTAGGAGGAATTCTTTGAAATTTAATTGCATTTGGGGTTTTGATTATCAAAATATTAGGTTTCTCCGTGAAGGAATGGCCCAGAAGTACAGGATGCATCAAAACATAGTCTTTCACGACATACAATTCAATAGTTTCTACTAAACCTTGAACTTCTACAGTGACAATGATTACTCCAATAGGATTTACAAGGCTGGCTCCTATACCTCGAAGTGTTGGTAAGTTTGAACGAAAAGTTAATCCTAGGCCAAGTGATTTAACAGCACTCTCTCTGATAAGAGAACATTGGCTCCCTAGGTCTACGTGGCAGGATATGTCCGCACCATTTATTTTTATGTTCATTATATACTTGTCTATCCCATTCTCTTCGGTCATAACTTCAGATACTTGTTTTGGTTTTTCAGATACAGTATTGGTTGCAAATCTTCCTACATTCCTATAGCAGTTAGAAGTTAAATGACCAACTTTGTCACATATTGTGCACCTAGAAAAGGGTTCTCTGCATTTAAAACGGTGGTGTCCTGTTTCATTACAGTTTTGGCATTTCACTGAGGTCATCGTCTTTTCACATTTAAAACTGGGATGACCAATTTCGTTGCAGTTGAAACATCTTACAGTTGGATTAATGATATTGGCTGTTTTTGTAGAATCCATTTTATTTACATTAGTTCCGTACCTTGTCCTACTTACGGTATGCAAATTATCTCTACTTTGTCCAACCTTAACTGTTTTAAAATACTTAAGTACTTGCTCTGGTTCTCTGAATTGAGCTGCCTGGGCACCTACTTTTACAGCTCTATCCTCTATCCCGTGAAGAATGCAATCTACTGCCTGTTTCCCTGTTATTTTACATCTATTTAATAAGTTGATCTTGGCATAATAGTAAAGTTCCAACGATTCACCATATTTCACCCTTTTGGCCAACATATCCGTTAATAGCTCAGCATAATCTTCTCTACATGGAAATGATTCCAACAGCTTTTTTTTCCATTCGGTCCACGTATGCAATACCGAAGTCAAACCCTGATACCATGTCTTGGCAACACCGCTTAATTTTGGCAACGAATAGTGTATGATTTCTTTCTCTTCCCATCCATAAATTTCGGCGCATTCTTCCACTTTATTAATCCATGTTAACACGGTTTGCTCTTTTGATAATGGGTCAAATTCCGGCACTACATTTGAGTTGAATGACATTTTAGGTTTATCCGAATTTTTAACCTTTTCTAGAATAGACAAGAACCTATCCATTAACATTGTATCTCGATCCATTTCTTGCGACAATCGTGCCCTTTTCGGAGATGGCGATCCACTTCTCAACCCAGAAGGGCCGTTTCTTCTCCTTCTACTAACCGGTCTGTGCCTGCGTCTATCTCTATTCTGTTTTTCCTGTTGCCAAGGCAACCCTTCCTCCATTTCAGATGATTCAAGGTGTTGATCTTGTGGTTCTGATACCACTGCCGGCCTTTCTCTCGTTAAGCATCGCCCCTTAGCTTGTTTGTTCCCTCTTAAGTACCGGAGCGACCTCTCTTCATCAGACGCGTCCGATGAATCTTCTTGAACTATTTCCTGAGATTCCCTTCCATGCCTTAATTCCTTTCCATACCTTAATCTTAACCCTTTACCTCGGGTTTCCATTTTACTATAATACCCTTCAGCTGGGTTCCTTGCCTTAAACTCGACCCTTTACCTAGGGCTCCTTGCCTTAAATTCGACCCTTTACCTAGGGCTCCTTGCCTTAAATTCGACCCTTTACCTAGGGATCCTTGCCTTAAATTCGACCCTTTACCTAGGGCTCCTTGCCTTAAATTTGGCCCTTTACCTAGGGCTCCCTTTCTCCGCTGTGGCTCTCCGCCTTGGTTACTTTCCTTTCCCTTAATTTCCTGGAACTTACATATACCATCATTAATATACGGTCATTAGTAATTGATTATTTATAATTAGCTTCAATACGGATACTATTAAACTATTCTCTAATAAAATTTTCTATCTTGATTCAGTAAAACCACGTAATTTTAAAAGTAAAATGCAAATTTAGTCATTAAAATGATATTTGAAAATATCAGGTTTATATAAGTTTTTGTTAAAATTATCAACCAATAATTAAATTTAATAGAAAGAAAAATAAAAAAAAAATTGAGTTTGAGGTAACATATTTAAATAAATAAAAAAAACTAAATAATATCGCTCTCAACAAAATGTTACTTACGTGTTTCCAATAATAGTAGGGCGTGACGAGAAAGTGTAATTTTCTCTCGTGTATATCCCACTTCTGACCTATAGGGGTTTAGGTCAGGGTTAAATCCAAACACTCGTAATTCTTCAATTTATTCCTTATATTATCCTTCCTCCTTACAACCTTCCACTTTAACAACCACAAAGCAACTGTCGTATTTTGCAAAAGTTATGCCTTTTATAATACAAAATACCCCCCTCCTCCACTCCCACTATAATGACAGGTGGGATCGTAGACTTGTGTTGCCAAGTTAATATTAAACAATTTAATAAAGCTTACTCGATCAAATTATCCTAATTATATTTAATATCGATATTTTATAGTATTAATATTTAAATAAAACCTAACAATAGAAAATTGAAGTTTTAAAATGAAGTATCCTAAAACTATAAAAAACATTGAAATGCATTGATTATCAAAAAGCATACATGAAAAAAATTATATGATGTATTACCAGAATACAATGCAAATAAAAACATCATAGAAGTTGATATTGCTAATACGATAGGTTTATTCAACTTTGATGAACAAGACTCTCCCAGCAAAGTTATGCCTAATGATGGAATTCAACTCAAACTGTCAAAAGTAAAAATCTCAATTTTATATCAATAATAGATAAGTAAAAAATATGCTTAACAATGTATGTTATAATGACTTACAAACTGACGCTAAAAAATTAAAAAAAAGTCAGAACCATCCAATTAGAGGAAAATGCACTGGCAGTGGCAAAAATAAAACTTCCAAATAAAGAATATTTTAAAGCCTTGAGTCTGCCTTGCGTATCTACTATGTAGCCCCATGGATATGCCATAACCACGGATTCTGGAAAAATTAGAATCGAGTTTTTAAAATATTTTAATATCCTATCTGTAGTATAACTTTGATAGGATATTAAAAAAGCGTAACTTACCAAGAAATGGCAGTGATAACAAAATATTGTTCTCATAATACGTCAGATCCAGATCGCAAGCACCTGATATCACTACGGAGAAACCGAACATATCTAAGCCCATTCCCAAATATTCTAATATCAGAAGCCCAAGAAGACCAAATATATACCAGCTATTTCCTGAGAAACGTTAGCAATTAGAGGTGATGTTTTTATAATTTTAGAATTAACTTTTGTATTATTTATATCTCCACCTGCTAAATCAATAGCTTCATCGTAAGTATATACTGTCTCTTCAATCTTATTGTTTCTATTAATACTCAATATTGGATAATTATCACTGTCGTTTACATCTACAGATCCTGGAGCTGTCTCCCGAAATGATTGTGGTCATTTTAGTTTTTTTTATCGGATGTCATAGAAGTCTGAAATCTTAGCAACGAAAGTAATTTAAAATATTTTTGAAAATTAATTACAGAATCAGATGTTACATTGTATACAAAAAAGAAAAAGTGAGTGAGACAGAGGAGTGAAATGGTGCTAGCCACTGCGAAATACTATGCATTATGAAATAGAAATAAAAGAGTGCCAATGTTAGGGTGGGGTACAGTTTTATGTAGTAGACATGTCAAGTGCCTATGTATATTGATTAAACGACGTTTTCGGTCTCACACACACACACAGGAGGTATGCAAATAATTTATTTAAACCCTAATTACATAGGTATCAATTAAAGAATTAAATAAAATATTTCCGACAGCATACATAAAAACGCTTTTTCTTACGAGATGAAGGAAGCTAATTTCCACGTGAGATAAGGCGAATGCCGAACTCGAATTCATCACAAGAGTAACCTTTTTATTATTGTTCAGATTAATCTGGATCCAATTCTTAAGTTTCCGTGGACGAGGTAGCAAGCGAATGTTTGTATGTTACAAAAATATGTATATGCCGAGTTTAAAAAAAAAGCGTTTTATCACTTACAATTAAAAAAAAACTTGAATTTTTAATTAGTCAAAAATTCGTCAAAAATTGGTCGTTCAGTCAGTTTGTCTAAAGCTACTACCAGCTCGGAAAGCAGTTTTCTGTTGAGAAGAGCCGGCCAGAAACTCAACACTCGCTCTTTTCAAAAAGCCATGTTTACATAAATTGTTATACAAATCATTTAACTTGAGAGTCAACGTCACTTAGATTCCAAGCATTCTCATCATTTAAATAATCCTGTACATTTTAGTATGCTTTATATATTAATGATTTCTTGAGACGAGTTTCAAATTGTTGAAGTGGCAAGTCTAATATAGGCTGTGGAATCTTATCATAGATGCGAATACCAAGCCCCATGAAACTATTACTTACTTTGTGGAGACGAAAATAAGGCGTTACAAGTTTATTTCTGTTTCTAGTATTAACATTATGTTTGTCACTGTATTTTGAATACGAATCGATATTCTGGTAAATGAACAAAATATTACAATATATGTATTGTGATGGGAATGTAAGGACGTCATTTTTTTTATAAATATCTTTAAGTGAATCTCGTGCTCTAAGATTATAAATGGCCCGAACAGCTCTCTTTTGAGGTACAAAAATGAATTCATGTCCGCGGCCGTACCCCGCAGCAAAATGCCATAAGACATAATACTGTGAAAGTAACTGAAGTAAACTAGCCTAGCAGTATTGATATTAGACATTTGTCCGACTTTCCTCACAGCGTATGCAGCTGAGCTGAGTCTGCCCGCTAGAGATGATAAATGGGGGTTCCACTGGAGTTTTGAATCTAAAGTTATGCCCAGAAAATTTCATTATTTAACAGTAGGTTAATTTTTTGTTTTTAACAGTAGGTAAAGCAAACTCAACGCATTTAGTATTTTTAGCATTAAGAACTAAGTTATTTACCGTAAACCATTGAAGAACCTGCGATAAAGCACTGTTTACATCGTCGTAATTATGTTTATTTCTATTTACTTTAAATATAAGAGATGTGTCATCAGCAAAAAGTACAATATTACACACAATTCTTCACATAGTATGGCAGATCATTAATATAAATCAAAAATAAGAACGGGCCTAAAATGGATCCCTGTGGAACTCCCATTTGTAGCAAAGATCCAGAAGATATTACACCATTAATAGTAATCCTCTGGACTCTTTGATTTAGGTATGAGGCAATTAGATAAAGTGAAACACCAGCTATATAATAATGATTAAGTTTTTTTAAAAGCGTTTTTATGTTGAACACAATCAAAGGCCTTGGACAAATCACAAAATACACCAATCGCATTTTGTGATTTCTCCCATGCATCATAAATATGCTTAAGAAGTGCAACTCCAGCGTCTGTTGTTGACCTACCCCTAGTAAAACCATACTGTTGACTATGAAATAGTTTATTTTTATTAAAATATTCTAAAAGTTGGTTTAAAATTATCTTTTCAAAAACTTTACTCAGTGATGGTAATATAGAGATTGGTCTATAGCAACTGGGATCGTTTTAGTTTCCATTTTTAAATAGAGGTATTATTTAACTGTGCTTGTTAAGTCCGGAAACTTTCCTGTATATTTTCTCTCTATATTTCCTGTATAAAATATCAGCTAGATGCGGGTCAATATTATTAATTATTGCATTTAATATTTTTACTGAAATGTCCCATAAATCACCTGTTTTTTTTTATATTAAGTGTTCTGAAATTCTTAATAATATCAAACGCTGTAACATATTTAAACTCAAAGTAATTAGCACAGCCTGGGAGATTAGTTTTTAGTAGAGAAATAGCATCTATGGGCGATGATTTTAATACAGATGTTACCTTGATAGGTATATCTGTAAAGAATTTTTCAAACATGCTTGCTACATCTTCTTCTGAATTAATTAATATATTATCTCTACTTCTAAATATACCTAAGGTAGCCCAGTCACTAAATTTCAGTTTTAAATTTTTACTAAATTTTTTTATTTTAAATGTGTTATTAATTTTTTTTTAAATCATAGTAAATAAATTATTATATAGCCTATCTGGGTCCTCATAAATTAAACACAAACTAGGTATTTTTTGTACTCATGATCATCACGACCCTTCGATGGCCCACTGCTGAGCCGGGTCTCCTCCTCAGAAAGAGGAGGGTATTATGTCATAGTCCACCACGCTGGCCCAATGCGGATTGGCAGACTTCACAAACCTTTGAGAACTTTTTAGGGAACTCTCAGGAGTGCAGGTTTCCTCACGATGTTATCCTTCGCCGTTAAAGCAAGTGATATTTAATTGCTTAAAACACACATAACTCAAGTTAGAGGTGTGTGCCCAGGATCGAACTTGGGACCTCCCGAGGAAGTCTCAACCACTGAGCTATCACTGCTTTTGTACTACCTTATCCTTAAACAAGTGAATTTTATTACTCGACTTTGGTCTACATGTAATCTTATTTGAATTTTTAATTTCTTGGTCTACTAACGTGAATTTCTGTCCATAATGATCCGAATCATTATTAAAGTCTCACATACTATACAGTCACAAAACACATTGTCTATACACGTGGCAAAATTATCGTCAACATGAGTCGGCTCAGAGATAAGTTTAATTAATTATATGATTCAAATAAATTTAACAGCCGACGACTGATAGTTGTGTCTACCAATATATCTATATTAAACTCTCCACACTTTATTTTTAATGCAAATACGTTTAAGTACATCATCAATAGTGAACTCAAAAATTTCAAAATCACTATTTGGGGGGCGGTACACGCATACTATAATGTAACGTTAAAACTCTACACAAGAAATCTCAACAATAACCTCGACAGAGAGAGAAACAATATCTTGTCGAGATTGACAAATTGTATTGTATATGTCACTGCGAACTAATATTAATGAGCCTCCGCGAATTGTGTTCTCTCTGACGAATGTACTTATTAATTTATATTTATCCATAAGTGACATAATACCATGTTTAGTGAACCAGTGTTCAGTGATACAAAAGATATGAATATTAAATTTATTAGTTAACAATTCAAGTTCAAGTTCTTTGCCGCCTAAACCTTGCATATTTTGATGAACAATGTTAATATTAAAACGGTTTAGCTTAGGCTTTGTCTCATTAACTAGTTTAAACTAACTTGTACAACATTATTAATAATAACATTATCATGGTTAATTGACGTCTGCGGTATATTACATATAACGGTGTTTTGTATAATATTTTATGCTACTAAGGTAGCAATTTGTTTTTTATAATATAGGGGAAGATCATCACTATCTTTTGTCAACTTACAACTATAATAAATAAATTTGTTTAAGTCAAAATATAGAAATACGTCACCACGACGGTATGTCAAATTATAAAGTGTCATGTTCAAATTATATACAAGATCAACAAAAAGCTAGGCACTACAGGTCAATTCAACCAGTTATTCCCCAAAAGCCCTGGTTCTTTAAGCACAAGACAGCCTGCAAGTGGGTGACTTCAACCATTTGCAGATTAAGATTAGGTCACTCATGTACCCCTGTTCACTTAGCCAAGATAAAGGTGCGCGACCACTCCCTTTGTGAGTGTGGCCTAGACGAAGGAACCCCGGATCATATCTTTTTCGGCTGTAAAAAATTCCCTTCTTCCCTGTATGATATATGACCTACTAAAAACCCGCGCCCTACTAACTTTCAATTTCTTCTTTCATTCCCTGATCCTTGTATTATTAATATTTTGTGTAAATATATTAAGCTGTACAGTATTAAGCTATAAGTTACTAACATAAAGTAGTTTTAAGTTTCTAAAGTAAGTTATTAAGTATATTTAAGATTAACATAAGTTTATTAATTGCTTTTTTTTAACTAACAAAAGTAGTGGGTTAGTTTAACACTCAGATAGTTTTTATGTGTGGTTGCAGGTATAACAAAGGCACCAAACAATCTGTTTTAATTACATTTATTAAAGTCATCCGAGATCCAATCACACTGCATTTTTCAACGTCCACACTTGACAGAACCAAAAAGCGGTATAGCCACAGTACCGAACAGTCTCTTCAGAAAGTCTAAGCAGAGAAGAGAGTACAGCGTCACTACCGCTCATTCTTATCATCTCTCACACTCTAACATTGACATTGGCAAAATTACTGCTTGTAATAGCGGTACAAGTCCACATAATAAGAAAAATAAAATAGAATAAGTGAGACTGTCAAGTTGACTGCTGGAGAATTCACGCGGTTTGGGATTGTTTCGCTTAAAACTAATTTTTATTTTATCATTAATAACTATATTTAAGATTTTTTGGTGGTAAGTGTGTGTATTGTGTTGTGTTATTTAGTTTTTAACAAATTTAGTAAGTAGTTGTCATGGGGGACGAGACCCCGGGCGATCCGCCGGATCCGGGTCCGACACTCATGGAATTGGACAGAGGTACTAAACGCCCTGCTAACCAGGTAATTAATAACGGTGCAAAGAAAACGATAGTTGATTTAGACCTGCCCTCGGCGTCGATAGAAACTTTGTACACTCATCCGTCACTGGTGATTTTGGATAGGACATATGATAAAGAAGATCATGGCCCCTTCGTGGTTCATGTATCACGTGTAGAGCCTGACCCAGCTGCTGGCCTAACCCTTCGACCCATCAAAATCGGTTCGATGCTAAAAAGTAGTAAAGTTGAAGGAATTATCAAAGATGGTCTCAAAAGTGTTGGTAGGAATCGCATATCTATTGAGTTTCGATCAGCTTCTGCTGCTAACTCATTTCTAAATCACAATTGCCTTCAAACTAATAAACTGAAAGCTACTGTGCCCACTTACAATGTAACTAGAATGGGTCTTGTTCGAAATGTTCCGAAAGAATGGTCTATGACAAATTTCGTAGAGTACATGGAGCTCCCAGAAGGATGTGGTATTGTTTTGAAAGCAAGACGGTTAAACCGTAAAATATTTAACGACGGCACTGCTTCCTGGGTACCGACACAGTCAGTAGTCTGCACATTCTCTGGGCAAATATTGCCACAATGTGTTTATGTTTGTTTCAACCGCCTCCCAGTTGAGAAGTACCTTTTACCCACAATCCAATGTCACAACTGCTGTCGATTTGGACATATTAAGAGTCAATGTCGCTCAAAGCCACGGTGCTTTAAATGCAGCAAGGACCACCCTGGTGATACATGTGAAGTTTCATCAGAATCAGTTTCCTGCCTCCTCTGCTCAGGTAGTCACCAGGCTACAGACAAGAAATGCCCCGAATATACTCGTCAGTACCAAATCAAAATTATTATGTCAGAGCAGAACATTTCATATTTGGATGCTTCAACACAAGTGCCCCCCGTAAGACAAATGAGGTCTTATTCAGATGTAGCTGGACTGATGTCCGCTCCAACTACAGAAGCTGCAACCTTCCAGTCTAGTTTTAGCCAGCCACTGACCAAGACATACAGAAAAACAATAGTGCGTACCCCTAGAAACAGACCTTTTGCCCAAAAAGGCTTTGACCAAACAGCCCACAAAGCTCTCCTTTCAACTCCTTCTTCATCCCTTCCCAATGGCTGCGCTCTACAAAGCCAGTCAGATTCTCCTATTTCAAGCCAAGAGTTACTCAGTCTAATAGTTAACCTCCTCAGTGGATTGATCCAGTCCAACAATAAAATACCGAACAACATTGCCCAAAAAATCATGGAAATCACTAACCTCATACTCAACCACAATGGCCCAGACACAACTTCTGCAGTGGAACTGTAGAAGCATTCGAAGTAAAAAGTATGAGTTGTTGTGTTTGATCAGAGATCGCAATATCGCTGTTGCTGCCATCTCGGAGACACGGCTTCATCCTGGCTCTTATTTTAGAGTATCGGGGTATGCCTGCCTGCGGGATGACGGTGATGACGGTTATGATGGGTGTGCATTGCTGATCAAAAGAACAATAACTTATTCTCAAATCCCCCTTCCCCTACACTCTTCTTCGTTCAACGCCATTGCCATTAGAGCAATGAACATTACATTCCTATCTATCTATATTCCGCATCCTAATGTCAACCTTGTCCCAGATATTTCCTCCATTTTTTCCTGCCTACCAAGTCCTATTGTAATTCTTGGCGATTTCAACTGTCACCACACTTCTTGGGGTTCGTACTATTGTGATTCACTATCGTTACATCTTTTAAACATCTTTGATGATTATAATATTTGTGTCATCAATGATGGATCCCCAACTCGCAGAGTTAACCCAGGACAAAATCAAAAATCTGCTGTTGATTTAAGTGTGTGTTCTGCCTCTTTAGCATCTTTATTATCCTGGGAAACCCTCCCTCTTTCTTATGGTAGTGATCATTTCCCTATTTTAATATCAATGCCACAGCGAGTATCCCCAAGCCTGCCACCAGAACCTCTTCTTAAATACAGACTCAAAAATGTTGACTGGACTGATTTTTCTACTTTTGTTGATCATAAAATTCAAAATTTAAGCTCTGAAACTAAAAATAACATTCTAGAACTATATTTGGCCTTCCAAAAAATTCTCTTAGATGCAGCTGACACCCACTTCCCAATAAAGCATCCAACTCAGAAACTATCATCGCCTCCTTGGTGGGATAGTGAGTGTACAGATGCTGTTACAAAAAGAAATGAAAAAGAATTAGTTTACAACAAGAATATGTCAATGGCAAATCTCCTTGACTTCAAAAAATCTTCTGCTAGGTTCAGGAGACTAGTTTCAAAGAAAAAACAGAGAGGCTGGATCGATTTTTGTGAGTGCTTGTCTCCTAGAACTCCTTCTACTTTTGTTTGGAAGAATATTAAAAAATATAGAGGATCCCAAGTTTCAGAGTCTCCATCAACAAATGATCCATCAGTATGGCTAGAAGAGTTCTCTGCTAGGCTTGCTCCCCCATATGTCCCAAACATAGATAATTTGCCCTCTAACTGCCCTCCTATCGCAAGACAGACAACAGACAAGTTTGACAAACCATTTTCTCTCTCTGAACTTGAGATTGCTTTGCATGGTCTTAAGGATACAGCTCCAGGGGAAGATGGTATCCCATATTCTTTCTCGAAGAACTTGAGCAATAGTGGTAAAACCTTTCTCCTGGATATTTTTAACAGTATTTTTATAACTGGATGCATTCCAGATTCATGGAAGATGCAGATAATAATTCCTGTTTGCAAGCCTGGTAAGAATCCATGCAAAGCCTATCGTCCTATTGCCCTCTCATCTACCCTTTGTAAAATATTTGAACACATGGTTAAAAACAGGCTGGAATGGTTTGTAGAAAGTAGGCAAATTCTGGCCAATTCTCAGTTTGGCTTCAGAAAGGGAAAGGGTACTCTTGACAGTCTTTGCATCCTGACCGCTGAGATTCGACTAGCCTTTTCAGATGGAGACTACCTTGTTGGAGCTTTTCTGGATATTGCATCGGCCTATGATAGTGTTCTTCTTCCGGTACTCAGGCAGAAATTGCATAAGCTGAGTGTCCCTGTGAGGATAGTCCACTTCATTATGAACCTTCTTATCGAAAGAGTAATCAAAGTCCGGTTAAATGGAGAATATCTCCCACCTAGAAGCGTTTGGAAAGGCCTCCCACAAGGTTCAGTGCTTAGCCCCCTGCTCTTTAACCTGTATACATTCGATCTGGAATTAGCTGTTAACCCTTTTTGTAAAACACTACAGTATGCTGATGACCTTGCTCTATATGTTTCATCCAAATCCATCATTGAGGCAGCAGCCCGGCTAAATTCTGCTCTATACTATCTGTTTATCTTTTTAGCTGATCATGGTTTATCTCTCTCTATATCTAAAAGCAGGTCAATTATTTTTAGTCGTAAGTACAATATCCCTCAGATAGTATTAGTTTGCAATAACCAGCAAATCCCAAATGAATCTAATGTAAAATTTTTGGGGACTATATTAGATTCAAGAATGACGGGGGCGAGTCACTTTAGCTATATTGCACAAAAATGCGAGAAAGGCGTTAATATCCTAAGGGCGCTCTCCGGTGTTTGGTGGGGGTCTCACCCATATTGCCAAAAACTGCTGTACAATGCAATTGTAAGGAGTCACCTTGATTATGCTGCGTTTATCTTTGAACCATGCAATAGGGTGGGTCTTGAGAAGCTCAATTTGACTCAAGCCAAGTGCTTGCGCATTATCACGGGAGCGATGAAATCATCCCCTAACATTGCCCTACAAGTTGAATGTGCAGACCCTCCTTTGGATCTTCGTAGGCAGTATTTGTCAGACAGATTTATAGGCAGAATAATCCAAATCGGTTCCCACCCTCTCTTACCTCTTCTACAAATGCTGTCTGCAAAGGTCATTAATGATAACTACTGGTCCCATAAGACGCCCCCAAGGGCTATCAGTAGTTATAAAAAGTATATAAATTTACAACACCCCATTTATCAAAATTCCAAATTTCCCATTTTTGAAATTAATTATGACGCTCTTGTTTTTAGACCAAATGTTATTCTCGATTCTGGCATTAATAAGGGCGATATTGCAGCCAATGCAAAATTCTTAAATTTTTTAGATAGTTGGCGGAATTGGCTTGCAGTGTACACAGACGCCTCTAAATTAAATGGACAAAGCGAAGTGGGTGCGGCAGTGTGGATTCCCAACTATAATATTGTTTTAGGATTTAAGTGTCCTCCTGAGGCGACTGTATTTACAGGAGAAGCAGTGGCGATTCTAGAAGCGGTATGCTATGTAGAGTCCCATAACTTAAATAAGGTTTTAATTTTTTCGGACTCTAAGAGCTGTTTGGATGCAATATTAGGAAACTTTTTCAAAAAAAACCAAATTCAAAATTCTGCTTTAATTCTTAAAATTAAAGAAAAGCTCTTTAACTGTCACATTAGAGGACTAGAGGTCACCATCATATGGATTCCTGGGCACAGTGGCATATCCGGTAATGAACTAGCTGACAGGTGGGCTAGGTCAGCAGCTGAGTCCGGGCCAGTACTTCATATGACTAATTACTCAAGGGATATTGTGTTAAATGCTAAGCGTGATCTTTTAAATTCCTGGAGTGAACGTTGGAATGTGAAAGATCAACAAAAAGCTAGGCACTACAGGTCAATTCAACCAGTTATTCCCCAAAAGCCCTGGTTCTTTAAGCACAAAAAAGCCTGCAAGTGGGTGACTTCAACCATTTGCAGATTAAGATTAGGTCACTCATGTACCCCTGTTCACTTAGCCAAGATAAAGGTGCGCGACCACTCCCTTTGTGAGTGTGGCCTAGACGAAGGAACCCCGGATCATATCTTTTTCGGCTGTAAAAAATTCCCTTCTTCCCTGTATGATATATTACCTACTAAAATCCCGCGCCCTACTAACTTTCAATTTCTCCTTTCATTCCCTGATCCTTGTATTATTAATATTTTGTGTAAATATATTAAGTTGTACAGTATTAAGCTATAAGTTACTAACATAAAGTAGTTTTAAGTTTCTAAAGTAAGCTATTAAGTATATTTAAGATTAACATAAGTTTATTAATTGCTTTTTTTTTTTTAACTAACAAAAGTAGTGGGTTAGTTTAACACTCAGATAGTTTTTATGTGTGGTTGCAGGTATAACAAAGGCACCAAACAATCTGTTTTAATTACATTTATTAAAGTCATCCGAGATCCAATCACACTGCATTTTTCAACGTCCACACTTGACAGAACCAAAAAGCGGTATAGCCACAGTACCGAACAGTCTCTTCAGAAAGTCCAAGCAGAGAAGAGAGTACAGCGTCACTACCGCTCATTCTTATCATCTCTCACACTCTAACATTGACATTGGCAAAATTACTGCTTGTAATAGCGGTACAAGTCCACAAAATAAGAAGAAGAAGAAGAAGAAGAAGAAGAAATTATATACATGTTTATCCCCTAATACACCGAGATTATTGAGCCCATACCTACTATTTTACAATCTTTCCAACTCAATCTAATTAGATTTATATTAGACTTGTAATATTTAAGAACGTTTTAAAACGTAATTTTAAATTAATTAATTTCGATTTATCAATCAATATGTGATATAAATAAGCGAAATCTTCGCCATCTTGATACCAAGTCTTCCGAAGTGAACAAATGTTAGCAACACCGTCTATAAAGTAGTATTAGTGGGTAGATCATTTTATATTATGTCAAGTATACCGACGTGAAAACAATATATAACCTTTAGTGCTATAGATTAGTCTCAGTCTCTCTGGTGTTTTCGCGTAGTGTACATGGAAGTTAGTGTTATATTGTTGTGGTTAAGGTCACTCTTCTCGAGGTCCACGTAAGTTTACTTTATTATCTATTGTAGTTGGCGAGGTCGAGTGGTGGAGGTGAGAGTTAATATATTATGAAAGAGCACTCAAAACCTGCTTCTATGACATAGGTGTGCCTTATTTCCCCAATCTATTTTTAACAACTTCGAGTTACAGTTTTTTTGTAATTAAAAATGGTGATATCAAAATAAATGTTTAAATGTAAATGAAAGTAATTGTATTCACACTAAATACAGATAAGGCAAACATTGCACACTATTTAGATATCGTGAATAAAATAAATGCTATACAAAATTGCATTTTAAGGCTGCGTTACCACCAAAGTTTGCATTTTAAAAATATTTATTATGGTTTATTACTCAAAAACTTAAAGATATCTAAACTTTCATTTGAATGTAATTTGGAAAACTGGTACTTTTACATTTAGAAACATATATATACCTCATTACCTTTTTTTCCTGGGTTCTATAGTCGCTTAAGCTATACAGTATTCAGAGATTATAATGAATGCAAGCGTCAGTAGCTCAGTGGTTCAGGCGTTGAATTCAGGATTGATGTCATGGGTTCAAATACCAGTCATAGGACTACTGGGCGTGGTCCCCTCCTAATACAAGCATAGCTAGGAGAATTTAAAAATACTATCTTTTTTTTAAAATTTATTACAAACTTAATAAAATCGTAAATTAATTCAGTGGAGGTAGTGAAGAATGACATGATAAACTTTAATAGAGTTCCCTCTGGTCTCTGATGGTCATCAGGTTCTGTGGCTGCATTATATTATCTCACAACGGATTTTATTAAGATTTTGATTCGATATCTTAACTGATATTTAGTTATTTAAAGTAACAGAACAATTAAACATTATTTATTAAAGCTTTACTTGGAAAATTTTAAACGTAAGTTGCTAAATAGTATGTATTAAGTTGAATTATTTAGGAGTACCCGATGGAAGAAACCAAGTCACTACAGCACCGCCTGCAAAAAAATGATGTTGTCGTTCTTAACTTTTACTAGTTTTTAATATTTATTATCGCTATATCATTATATTTTACATTTTTATTTAATAAGACTGTTTCCCAAAGACATAACGGCCACACAGCTCGACATGCAGTTCACCCCCACGTCGATAGATGGCGTACGAGCACACTCATTTGTTCACTTTTTGTCCTCAAGTATTTTTTTTTATATTTAAAACATATCCTATGTGCTATCTCGAGCTCTACTTTATATCTGTATCATATTTTAATCAAAATTCTTTCAGTGATTTAAGCCTATTCGTCAATAGATGGAGTAAATAGTATATTAAGTCGCACTTTCGTTTATTTAGAAGTGTTACGTTGTTAGGATTATATTAAATATTGCCTTGGATTGGCTAAACCTCGTCATTTCTGTGTACATTACAGTCAAGGGTCTTATATCAAAGCATAGTTTGCAATGTGTATTCAAATTTAAAATTATTACTTACTGAATGAAATAAAAGCCCAAGCATAAAAGGAAGTAGCGCAGTAAGAACTGAGATATATTCCCACAAGGTTAGTCCCAATCAATCCACTTAGACGAGCCATCATCACCCCGAGGCACGCTGCCATGCCACTAGAATAAGTAATATATCAGATTTAACTGTTACCAAACAAATTATATAGCACATACCATCAGATTACTCACCGGTAAGAAGTAGGAAACAAATCCACATAAAATGAAAAGACAATAGGTATGCATAATGCATTGATCATGAAACCGTAGAAAAGAGAAATAACTAACAGGCGTCCAGAGACCAGCGGGATGACGACACCAGAGCAGCCCATTATAACAAAAATTCCCATCATGATAACCTTCTTTTTCTTTGAAAACACAATTGGTATAATACTTAAGAGCGAGTAAACAATTGTTTGAATGATCCCGATCCAGATAGTCGTATCTTTGACAATTCCGACGCAAGCCTAGAAAAATCCAGTCATAGATTTTGAACCATGAAAAAGACATTCATAAAAAATGTCGTTATTATAATCATGGGGTCCAATTTTGTCTTATACAAGCAAGAACAAAAATATAAAAATAAAAAGCAAATACGTAAATCTGTAATACTCACATCTTGACTATCTTCAAACCTGTTAGAGTGAACGATTATATCACACATGTTATCACTAGTGCTATTAGAGTAAAATGAGTCAACTATAAATGGAGTCCAGGAGAAAAATCCGTTATTCCTGAAAATTTTGTACTTGTGGATTATTTTAAAGACGACCGAATCTTTAGTATCAACCAGATGAGAGACGAATAATATTTATTTGTCGATTAATTTATTTACTCGTATGTCTAGTGAAACTGAATAAGATAAAATTATTTGTCTGGGTCTTTGAAAAACAAATTTTTTAGGTATTTGAAAACTAGTTTAAGGTAAATTTGAATTGTTTTGTAGTTGTATGAAAATTTAACGTCTACTTACTGAGCGTATATTACAAAAGTAATGTAAAACATTTTTAAAATCTGGCCCAACAATGGGGGTTTAAATAAAGGAAATGTTTGATTCTTTAGCGATTGTAGAAATTGAACATCTTCACGTTTCAAACAATCTATCTCGTTTAGATTCACTCTTTGTACCTATAATATAAAAAACAGACTACATAAAAAGTCAACAAATTTAATTAATATAATAACAGCATACTTTACCGGGTAATTTTTAACATCACCACCGTTTCTTTCTCTTATTTTCCTTAAAATTTCTAAAGCTTGCTCTTCATTGCCTGCATTTAGTACGAATTTGGGACTTTCGTAAAAAAATGTCAATAGTACCAGGCTCACACCAAGAGGCAGTGCTAGAACTAAAGTTAGCAGTCTCCAAGGGCTGAATACTATGAATCCAATATCAAAAGCAAATTGTAGTTTCAATATAAAATATCCTAAAACTGTAAAAATTCAAAATTGAATTGTGTAACTTTAAAATAATCAAGCCAGTCTAATATTATCATTACCAGAATATATAGGAAACACAAATAGTAGAGAGGTTGCTACTATTATTAATAGAGGTCCTTTCAATTTTTGCGAACATGATTCACCCAGTAAGGTAATGCCTAGAGATTGAATTCCACTCGATCTGTTAAGAAAAAACATTAGAGCCCATGTAATCAGTGTATATAAATACTGTATGTGTAGGTACATATGTAAAAGTACGAATTTCATAAAAGTCTTACAAACTGATGCCTCCAAATCTTAATACAGCAAGTACAATCCAATTTGGTGAAAACGCACTGGCACTGGCTAAAATGAAACTTCCACATAGTGATAATAACAAAGATTTTCGTCGGCCTTGAGTATCTGCCATGTATCCCCAAATATACGCCGTGAGAATGGATCCTGCCAATTAACAAATAAGTTTTTTATTGCATTGAATATCCTATTAAAATCTTCATAATACAAAAAAATATTATTCACGAGAGACACTAAAATCACGACATACCAAGAAAAGGCATCGACAACAAAATATTCTTCTGATAATGCGTCAGTTCCAGATCGCAAGCACCTGATATTATTGCGGCGAGACCGAACATATCTAAACTACTTCCCTCATATACTAATAATAATACTCCAAGAAGGCCAAATATGTACCAGCCATTTCCTTAAAAATAATAAATCTGAAGGAAAATATTCAAAATTTTAAAATTAAACTCTATAAAAGTAAATTTACCTGCTAAATCAATAGCTTCATCATAAGTATATAATGTCTCTTCTCTCTTATTGTTTCTACTAATGCTCCATATTGTGTAGTTATCGGTGTCATTTCTATCTTCACTTCTTTGAGGCATCTCTGGAAATACCTCTTTTATAGACGTTTTAGTGTTTATTAACTTTTTCTAAATCGGAAAGCCCTACATACTTAATTTTCTAAAATCCTTGTAAAAGTTTCGATCCGTTAATTTTGATGTTGAAGATGCACCACGATTTCGGCGGGTTATTTAAAGCGAATAAAGACACAAACAAGGCACCAATTGATGCAATCCGGAGAATTAACACTCGTGGGATCCCTAAGAAGTTAGATTTAATGAATTCACCGTTTCTTGATCATTAAAAACGCGTAACTTTGAACTCAAAGTTCGTCAAATGGGTTCTTATACTCATATATTAAAAAGGATGATGCTATCTGTTTGGTAAATTTTTAAACGTATCTTTTTTTTATTTTTCTGGATAACACGACGATCAATCATCAGTTGGACAAATTTAATGATGCATTTAAATAAAAAAGGCTAGAATTGATACATAAAAAGGTGTAACCTTTAATCAAGATGATCCGAGACCTCTTACAAGTTTATTAAGTTGCCAAAAGTTTTTACAACTTGGATAGAATATATTGACACAACCATCATATTCTTCATGCCTGACACCTTCAGATTATTACATGTGTCGGCCTTTTAAAAAAATAGATGAAAAAGCTTTTCTACTTTCAGAAACATGGTGAAATACAATATATAAATTGATATAATAATTATTGAGTATAAGAAAAACTTTTTATATTTCATTAGAAAAAACACGAAACGACTTACCGACGGACTCAACCGTCTATGATTATCCGCGTAGATTTAAGGAATCGACTGCATTAGCATTTTTAAAAATTCAAAAGCCAATTGCGACAATAAAGTCATTTTTAAGTTAAACTTCTTTCTTTCTATAAAAATCGATTATGATCTCTACGAAGAAAAGTGATAAGAAAAAGTGAAGAAAAGAAAATAGCTTACCTAATACCAAATCACTTTGTTTGTTGCAAACGTGCGCACAACTCAAACTACTCTTTACGTTTCGCCAAGACATGCATAAAAAGAATATGTAAAACAGTTTCATTAGATATACTTAAAGTATAATGATGGACAATTTAGTCATACAGTATGTAGTTTATGTCTGAAAAGACGTTTTAAAATACTCCTATATTTTTTTTTAATGAATAAGGAAGGAATCTTCTTTAAGCATGTCTCATCAGTCATCACCGCTAAGCTGTCTTTTATTGCTATCAAAATTTTATTTAACACATGTAACATGCAAAATGACAACTTTATTACCAAGATTATTTAAAATAAACCGCGGTATTAATTTACAAGTAGCGAATATATTCAGTCTCAGCGATCCGGTTTGTTTAAATTTTATTTTAAAATTATTGTTGTTTTATTTGTTGAAGCAAATTAAATATTTTCACGTAACACCATTAAAAGGTGGATAATGCTTAATAAGCGGTAACAATACGTGAGTTTTTACTGAGTTTTTATTAAGTTTTTTAATTTTACAATATTTTCTTCTTAATTTTACTCCTGAAACGTTCCATTCTTAGGTTCCAAAAAGTCGTTAAAATCATGCGATTTACTTTTAATGGATATTTGATGGAAGCAACCAAGTCACAAAAGCACCGCCTGCAATAATAGCAAATTAAATAACAGTAAATAAATTACAAAATATATTTCTATGGCAATATATTTATAATTAAAACAGCAAATTAATTTTAAATTAGACAATTTGGACAGAATATTATTATTCTGGTAACTTACTCCACTTAAGTCAAAGTAATCATAAAGACTTATGAAATATCTCCTACCCAAAATATTAGAAATTCAATATATGATATTTTCATAAAATTTGACAACATACTAAGTGAATAAGCAGCCCAAGACAGAAAGGAGTTTGTGCAATGAGAGCTGAGATATGTTCCAACTAAATAAGTTCCTGTCAATCCACTTATACGAGCCACCATCGTGCCGAGGCAAGCCGCCATGCCGCTGTAAAGAAATAAGATATAGAAAATAGTTTAAAATACTAAAAAACACGCTTTATATAGGAAACCAAACTAAAAATAGAAAATAAATTTTATCAGATAGTAAAAATTGATAATGTTCAAAGTCAACTTCAAAAAATTACCTGCGGAGTCCCACAAGGTTCGATCCTAGGCCCCTTATTATTCCTTAATTATATTAATAGTATCAAAGAAATGGAACTAAAGGGCGAAATAAGCTTATACTCACATGACACATGTCTATTTTATTTTGGAAACAATATCACGTAAATAATTAGACACGCACAATCTGACTGAAATCTTCTATACGACTGGTTTCAATTCAATCTACTTACTATAAATATAGACAAAACTAATTACATGACTTTTAGTTCTAAAAATAAAAAAATTGCAGACTTCCCACCTCTTAAAATAAACAATGTACCCCTAACCCAAGTTAAAACTAAAAAAATATAGAAAGTAAGTTATTTCTCTTTAAGCGAAATTCTTTTGAGAAATAAAGAAATCTTAAAACATAAATAAATTTTAATAAATTTGAATTATGAATAGTGTACATTCTTTTAATAAATGAATAATGGTGTAAATAAGAAAAATATGTATTTTATTTAAAAAAAAGCTTACGGTGGTTGGTGTCCATAATTATAAATATTTTATTGATTGAGATATGAGTAGGATTATCATTCCAATAATATCTTAAAAAGCACCCCACGTTTTTTTAAAAATAAAATATTTTTTTTCTTATTTACTTTATTGTTATTAAAAATGTTTACTCTATACTTAATTCAAATTTATTAAAATTCAATTTCTATTTTTTAGTTTGGTTTTCTATATAAAGCGTGTTTTTTATTTTTTTTTAAATATTATTTTTATTAGAACAAAATTAATAGGTAACTTAATCACCATTCAGTACAAAAGCAAATAAGACTCTTTCCTCAAAAATTGTAAAATTAAACTCCTTCTTATTTTGTTGAATTGAAAATTCTCTTTGGTAATCGGATAATTTGTTAATATTAGAAAAATCGGATAAAGGCAATTAATTTTATTATAGAAACTAACGTGGTAATCAGTCATTTTTAAAGATTTTAAACGGTAAACACTCACGTAATTTTTGACGAGTGTCCGCCGAGCCGTCAACGCGCGTGTGTCCACTCTCTGAGGAAGGCCGCCGAATGCGGCTGAAACTTAAGTAAAACTACAATACAAAAAATTACGTGAGTGTTTACCGTTTAAAATCTTTAAAAGTGGCAATTAATTTTTTAACATCAATTCCTGCCTTATCGACTATAAATGAAAATTATATAAATTGACAAAAATCTTATTTTGCAAATTGCATAATGGAATAATCTTATCAAATTAGTATATTGTCATCGGTCCCCGATAAATCTACAAAGTTTGAACGAAATCGTGCCTAAAGGAGTCGGTTACAAACATACAAGTGAAGCTAATATAAAGCGTGTAAAAACAATAATTGTTTGCTTTAGACCCCACTATAAACTTACAGTGCGCTTTCATAGTCAAAGTCAAAGTCAAATTTTTTATTCAATGTTGGAATTTACATTCTCTTATTGAACGTCGGAATCTACCACCCTTTCGGAAACGACCTAATCCAGACCTGAGAAGAATGGGCGCAAGAAACTCAGCGGGACTGTTTCTTTTGGATATTTTACTTTTTTTATCTTTGATTTTTTAAACGCCAATTTTTATAACAAGTATATTTATACATTGAGAAAGCCTGGAGCGAACGCATCATTCCCAAGGCGTGACATCTTCCAAAAAATCTTTAATGTTATAATAGCCTTTGTCACACAAACGTTTTTTAACTAACTTTTTAAATTTTCCTATAGAACAATTTTGAACGTTTTCTGGGATCCTGTTGTAAAGGCATACACATCGCCCAACAAAAGAATTACTAATTCTACTCAATCGAGTAGTAGGAGTAACAAGTTTGTGTTTGTTCCTAGTATTAATGTCATGCAAGTCACTATTTCTAATAAAATCATTAATATTTTTACGTACATACATAACATTTTCAAAAATATATTGTGAAGCAACAGTCAATATATTAATTTCTTTGAATTTATCTCTTAAAGATATTTTAGGGCCGAGACCATAGATTGCGCGAATAGCCCTCTTCTGCAGTATGAAAATCAGTGTTTATGTCGGCTGCGTTACTCCAAAGTAGAATGCCGTAAGACATTATACTATGGAAGTAGCTAAAGTAAACTAAACGAGCCGTGTCTATATCAGTTAATTGGCGTATTTTCTTAACCGCGTATGCTGCAGAGCTGAGTCTATTGGCCAATCTCTCAATATGGGGGCCCCATTGCAATTTAGAATCGACAGTGATGCCCAAAAATACGGTAGATTCCACTGGTTCCATCTCCTCTCCATTTATAAATACACCAGTCTCTATTTTCTTAACATTGGGTGTCGTAAATTTTATATATTTAGTTTTCTTACTATTTAACATTAGATTATTAGCACTGAACCAATGTACAATATCAGAGAGAGCATTGTTTACATCGTCATATTCAGTTTGATAGCGTTTCACTTTAAATATTAGTGAAGTGTCATCAGCAAACAATACTATCTTGTTCTTTTTTTCTACAAGGTTTGGCAGGTCGTTTATATAAATGAGGAAGAGAAATGGTCCAAGAATAGAACCCTGGGGGACCCCCATATCCAGACGAGCCCCAGGAGATCTCTTGCCATTCACGTCAACCCTTTGAACCCTATTGTTTAGATAGGAGTTCATAAGGTCGAGCGCAGTTCCTTTGATGCCATAGTGGCGCAGCTTTCTGACCAGAGTCGCATGTTGTACACAATCGAAGGCCTTAGATAAGTCACAGAATATTCCAAGTGCATTCTGTGATTCCTCCCAGGCCTCGAAGATATTCTTAATTAATTCGACACCGGCATCCGTTGTTGAACAACCCTTAGTAAAACCAAATTGTTTCACATGGAGAAGTCTCTGTGAATTAAAATGAATCAACATTTGGTTTAAAATTAGTTTTTCAAAAATTTTACTAAGCGTTGGCAATACTGAGATGGGTCGAAAATTATTTGGATCAGTTATACATCCAGATTTAAATATAGGCGTTACTTTACTATGCTTCATCAGGTCAGGAAACACGCCACGTTTAATACAAGTATTGAAAATAGTAGCTAGATACGGTGCAATGGCATCAATAATGGAGTTAATTATTTTAACAGAAATACCCCAAATATCAGCTGTTTTCTTCATATCTAGGGTTTTAAATTATATACATCACATTTTTTAACATTTTCTAGCAATAATGGTTCAGCAACGCTGGCAGATGAAATGAGAGAACAAGTTGTTGAGATTGGAATGTCAGAGAAATATTTTTCAAACGTGGATGCAACTTCCTGATCAGTTTTGATATTAATGTTATTATAAATGAGATTATACTTGAAGTTACGATCTCTGACTCTTCCAGTTTCCCAATTGATAATATTCGATGTCATTTTTATTTTGTCTTGTGCATTATAAATTTTTTGTTTAATATGTAACGACTTTGCCATGGAACACACTTTTTTAAATAACTTTGAATATGCTTTAACAAAGACTATAAAGGAATGGTTGTATGATCTCTCATTATAAAGTTGATATAGTATTTGTCTACTTCGATGAATACCAACAGTTGCCCAATCATTAAATGACAAGAGACCACCTGAATTGACTGTCTTGGTAGTGAATATAGCAGTAAACTCTGATTTTATTAATTTAAATAGTGTGTTATATAACATATCAGGGTTATTGTTGTCAAAATTTAAGTATGTGAGTTTTGCTATAATACTACCTTTAAATTTCTCCATACGTCTGGAGTTTGTAGGAACAAACACAATCTTTTTATTTTTATTTTCTTTTTTTAACTCACAGTTAAAAGAGACTATTTGCCCAAAATGATCCGAACTCAACTTTTTAATAATTGAATACGAATTGGGTTGAAAGTTGGTAAATATATTATCAATACATGTTGCTGAG
Source organism: Limenitis camilla (assembly GCA_905147385.1). Lineage (NCBI taxonomy): Eukaryota > Metazoa > Arthropoda > Insecta > Lepidoptera > Nymphalidae > Limenitis > Limenitis camilla. The sequence goes on from LR990235.1 coordinate 458,743, forward strand.
GTTGCAGTTACTCTAGTTGGCTCTAAAAATATATTTACTAGGTTATATGAATTTAACAAGGATCTGAATCTAACAGTTGTGGTGGAGTTTTCTAATAGATTAATGTTAAAATCACCACATACTATAATATATTTTTAGACTCAGATAATTTTAATAGTATTTCTTCTAACACATTTTCAAATAATTCATATAACGCTCCAGGGGTATATGCTGTATATGCTCACAACAATGATGCGCTCAAGTTCTGCACAGGCTATCTCAATAGTACGTTCTACAGAGAGGCTCACAATGTCTTTGCGTTCTTTAAATTTAAAAAGTCTACTTATAATTATTAAGGAGCCCCCACGTAATGACTTTTCTCTGCAGAACGCACTTGCTACCTGGTGACCACTGAAATTAAATATGAGTTTATAATTACGAAGCCAATGCTCTGTAATACAAAAAAAATGAATGTTTTCACATCTCATAAATAATTCCAGTTCTAATTCTTTACCTAAAAGTCCTTGTAAGTTTTGGTGCACCAGGTTTACAATTTTATTATTATTATTAAGATTATAACAATTTTTATTTTTATTATTGTCTACATATATAGTGAGACGCTTAAATATAATAACGATGAAGGCAATATGGAACTCACCGATGAGAAGTAGGAAACAGATCCACATAAAACGAGAACACAATAGATATACATAACGTGTTTGTTAAAAATCCGTAGAATATAGCAATAACTAATAAGCGTCCAGAAACCAGCGGAAGGAGGACTCCACAGCAGCTCATGATAACAAAGATTGCCATCATAATTTTTTTTTTTTTATTCGAAAATACCACTGTCACCAGATTTAAGACTGTGGCGATAATTCCTTGTATTATACTAATATATAATGTTGAGTCTTTTACAAATTTGATACAAACCTGGAAAAGATAATATGTCAGCATATATTAAGATATATATATATATATGTCTTCGTGTACATTTCGAATATTATGTATAGAAATTAGTAGTTATGTCAGGAAAATATTTATAAGCAAAGACAACGTAACTGAAAGCTATTTTCATTCTTCAGAACTCAGGAGTTGGTTATACGGTTTACCTTACAAAGTGAGATTTCTTAGATTCTTACAGTGCTTACATCAGTCGAAAGAAGCTGCAGTATACTTACATCCTGAGTATCATCAAGCTTATTGGAGCTAACAATCATATCACACATATTATCACTAGTACTGTTACCATCATAGTTGGAATAAAAGGAGTCAACAACAAATGGAATCCATGATAAAAATCCATTATTCCTAGTAATGTAAAATTTAAGTTTTTAAGAGAATTTTAATCTAAAATATAAGTTATATTCAATACATTTTTGTACCGAAACGACGCTGTTATTAAATATGATCTTCGAGATATCAAGGCAAGATTTAATCAGTGCCACAGAATGATTTCAAAAACGAGAAATTGAGAATCTAAATTTTTTTACATAGAGATATAAATAATAATTTATGTAAGAACAACGAAAAATGCAAATAAAAATAAATCAAATGTTTTACTTACTGAGCATATATTACAATAGTAATGTAAAACAACTTCAAAGTCCTCACCAATAAAGGGAATTTGAATAGTGGAAATGTTTGGTCCTTTAGAGATTGTAGAAACGAAACATCGTCAAGTTTCAGACATTCTTTCTCATTCAGTTTGATTCGTTTTACCTAGATATAGAAAGCAGATCACAGAAATTAGAAAAAGAAACATTAATAATTAAATTCAATAATAGAGAAATATAAGACAAACGATAGTTACCGGATACTTTTTAGCATCACCACCGTTTCTTTTACAGATTTTCTTAAGAATATTTAGAGCTTGTTCCTTATTACCAGCATTTATTAAGAATTTAGGACTTTCGTAAAAAAATGTTGACAGCACAAGGCTCACACCAAGAGGTAAGGCCATAACTAAAGTTAAAAGTCTCCAGGGGCTGAATACTATGAAACCAAGGTCAAAAGCAAATTGAAGTTTTAAGATGAAATATCCCAAAACTGAAAATAATAATGATATAAAATAACTTTTAAAATAATGAAATAATAACGTTAGTCATCTATGAAAGCCATCATGTTGATGTTACCAGAGTACACAGCAAACAAAAACAAAAATGGGGTTGTTACTGCTATTGAAAAAGGTCCTTTTAATTTCTGCGAACATGATTCACCTAGCAAAGTTATGCCCAGTGATTGTATTCCACTGCACCTATTTAAATAAAGTAATATAAATTATAAATGTAATATATACATATATTTTTTTAATTGTATCTATTGTTATTACTACAATACTTACAGCGATGTACTTCCAAATTTACAAACTGCCAGAACAACCCAATTAGGGGAGAATACACTAGCGATGGCGAAAATAAAACTTCCCAATAGTGAAACTATCAAAGACTTGTGTCTACCTCGTGTATCTACTAAGTAACCCCATGGATAAGCCATCACGATGGCTCCTGGATAAATATATTCAGAAATTAAAATTTGTATGCGTTCATCTTTTCCTACAAAAAGTTTAGCGCTCAGCAATTTTGAAGCTAAATATGCGAACTATAATATTTACCGAGAAAAGGCATTGACAATAAAATTGTCTTCTGATAATGTGTCAGTTCTAAGTCGCAAGCAGCTGAAACCACCACTGCAAACCCAAAGATATCCAAACTCATTCCGCAATAAGCTATCAACAGAAATCCCAAAAGACTAAATATATACCAACCATTTCCTGAAAAGTAACAAGCTGCAAAAGTATATATTTTTAATAAAAATTGATTTACATATATAATTTACTACCTGTCAGATCAATAGCTTCATCATAGGAATACACCTTTTCCTCTCCTTCATAATTACTGTCATTGCTCCACAACTTGGCATTGACGTTCATTTCAGCAAATTCTTTTTCTGATTCCCCAAATGTCTCTTGTGTATTCATCTTACTGATCTGCTGGTTCATTACATTTAAAATTCTCAAAATTACGAAACTAAACTACAATTGAATACTAACTAGTAATCTAAAATTTTCTTGTAAAAATTATTAGAAGGCTACTAAAGGAATTATGAGCGCGCGACGTGACGAAGTATTATTTATAAAAGACGGATATGCAAATTTTGTTTTATCTACTTAATTATTTTTATTTTACATTTTAATTGGTACTATTGATTTGAAAAGTGAACGAGTTTTTTTATTTATTTTATATCTTTATTGTACACCACAAATAACTTAAATATAATATAAAGTATACACAACATAAAATTTACATAGATATACAATGGTCTTATGGCTAAGTAGCCATCTCTTCCAGACAACCCAGTCTTGGAAAGAGAAGGAAGTTGTTGCGGTGTAACTATATGATATACTAATACTAATAATTTACAACCAAATACATAAACAACTTACACACTAGTAATATATGCAATATGTATACATACCTACATTATAATATACTAATAAATATTTGAAAATAAAATATATTACATCTAAAGAAATAAATTTAATAAATAGATGTTACATATATGTGTCGTCTTATTTATTTAAATAGTGATCCTTAACTGATCTTTTGAACCTGTGTAGGGTTTCTGATTCTCTTATCCCGAGTGGGAGCGCGTTCCATAAATTTATTGCCTGTACAGTAAAAGATTTTTCATAAAATTTACTTGAGAATTCTGGAAGCCGAAGCTTAAGTTTCCGCGTCGTTCTTAGCCGTTAAGGGTTTGAAAACAAATTTAGTCTTCAAATATAAAGGTGCGTATGGACTAAATAACACACAGTACAGAAGAGAGAGTATATGTAGATTCCGGCGACAACGAATGGAAAGCCACTTGAGCTTTGAGCGGAATTCAAATATGAACCGAATAGCGAGATTTTGGAAACGCTCAAGTTTATTTAATTGGTCCTCCGATAAATTGGAGAAGCTTGCATCTGCATAATCGAGAATGGGTAGTAGGAGAGAATTTGCTAAAATAATTTTGGTAGGAATGGGCAGTACAGAGCTAAGGCGCCTTAAATAGCCCAGAGCTGTGGACATTTTTTTACTAATTTCACTTAATTGCACCGACCACGATAATGTTTGGTCAAGGTGTACAACCAAATCTTTTACCGAGGAACAGTAGGGTAGACAATTTCGATTGCATGTGATAGGTAGTAAGTTTAACAAGTATTTAGTTCAAATAATGACAAAGGCAGTATACGGTCTGTATCATTTCTTATCCCACGAATACTTTGGTTTCGGTAACCTGATTTTTAAGCTGAATACAGTTGGCATCTCAAGTTTTTTAATTCTCCCATCTTCATGGTAATCTACACCATTCAATTCAAGAACAATAGTAACTCATCACATAACATCAAGTGAACTGTTGACTTGTTTGTTCCTATCCGACATTGAAAATGATATTAAAAATCCTTTTTGAAGTGAAACTTCTTTAGAATCGTTGTGATTTCAAACCGGATGCAACGGAAAAAACGACAGGTAAGAGACACAAATACAAAAATGTGTAGGAAAGAATGAGACAGAAATATACAAAACGACAGGTAAGAGACACAAATACAAAAATGTGTAGGAAAGAATGAGACAGAAATATACATACTATTTTATATTATTATATATATTCATCTCATTCTTTTGTCGATTTACTGAAGTTTCACTTTTTTTTTTTTTTTCACTAGTTTTTTTTTCTGTTATAGTACATTCTCTTCAGCAGCTTTTTTAACGCTATCAGACTGATTTCTTTTTTTGGTTTGTTATAACATGCTTTTCTCTTTTTTTGCTTTTTCTTTCTTAATATTGTAATGTTATCTTAAGTTTTATTAGTTCTGAGTGATCCATAATAGTGAGTTGTGTAAAATATGTGGGAAATGAAATAAATAAAAGATCATAAACGGTGCTTATATAGGCTAATTTATTTATTATACAGATAATATAACAAATGATCAGTGCGGCCGCTCCGGCCGCGTGCTCTTCGGCAGGAAGGCGCACAGCACTCCACTCGCTGGAACAATACATTTCTTTTTTATTACATACAGATATACCAAATTCAAAATATAAAAGAGTTTTTAACCAACAGTAGGTAACGGCAAAGTATTTATTGTAAAGTTTCGTATTAAATGTAGTTTTTTTATTCGTGATCCATAAAAGGTGCCTCAGTCGGTTAATTAATAAAATCACACCTCGCATTTAAAAATCAAAAACTAAAAAAAATACTGTATACTTTATAAAAAATTATTTAAAAATAGTTCAAAATTAATAATTAAAAAAAACTTTATAAACATAATTATAGTTTGATGTATTTGATTGGTTTCGAACTAAAAGTCAAAAAAAGAAATAAGTGGGAATATTGCATAGTTATAGTTATAATAGTTTTATTTTTTTACTTTTGTTATAGTTTATTTTTAATTTTACTTTTTGTTTTTGTTTTTTATTTTATATTAACAACGTTTTTGTAACTACAAACTCAATCAAAAATTAGCATTGTTTTCAAAACTTTGTGATTTTTTTTACATGCTAATAGATTGACTTTTTAATTATTTGTGTTATTTTAGTAATAAATAAATAAAAAATAAAACTTACTAATAAGAAATGTGCCAAACATATAAATAGGCACGACGCAGTACTGGTCGACGAGGGCGCCGAACACCACGTTACCAACGATGGCGCCAACGCGACCACACATCACTGTCACCGCCATTGCCGTGGCGCTGGAAACAGAAATATATCAAATACTAGCTGACACGTCCTCGCTTCGCTGAGGTGTATTAAACCATAGGTAAAAGTTTTATCAAAATCGTTTCTCCGTTTAAACCCCTCATAGACTCCACAAATAATTCAAAACCAAAATTAGCCAAATCCGTTCAGTCGTTCTCACGTTTTAGTGAGACTAACGAACAACTATTTATCCGAACTATTTATCCGAACGAGAAGCTGTTCAGTTTTTGGGAGTATACTTCCATTATTGCTACCTCTAAAATTGAATAGGAAATGTTAATAAGATGTATATAGGATTTAAGGTAAAACCTTCAGCTCTAACTAGAAAGGAACGTTCAGAAAAAGATGAGGTCAACAAACGGCGCGGAGGTTTTGTCTTTTACAAGAAGCTATCCCAGTAGCAAAGCAGCAGAAGTAAAAAGCAGAGCAGAACTTTTTGCTGTTGAACCTTATGACGGTGACGGTAGTTTTAACATTTATCTCATTTCACTCAGATCATTTTGTCTTCCGTCTGTCTACCAAGACCCTTTATCTCAGGTTGGCGTGGAGGTAACAATTTGAAATTAATAACAAATACTCAAGCTTGCAGTCCCTTGCGGCTGGCAAAAAATCAAACTTAAGTCCATGCTTTGCAAAGATATGTTAATATGGTATAGTATGTGGTTCATATAATGTTCTTCCTAATGACCTAGCGTCGTGAAATTTAGCGTGAAGTACAAAAGGTCTCATAGCACAAATAAAGGATGAAATTGAAAAACTGTAAGCTTTTTTCTACATCACTAGAAAATATTTTAAAGTGTACCGGACACGAAAATCAAAATTTTATAGTACGAATCCCTAAGTGTGCGAGTTCTACACTCGCACTTGACCGAATTATTTTTCATCTACATAAATGGTTTTTTTTATTTTTTTATTATGGTATAAAAGGTGCAAACGAGCAGATGATCCACCTGATGGATAGATACCCTCTTGTTTTGTTGATGCGTTGCATCCTCGAAGATAGAGTGGGGTGGAGGAGTGAAGAAGAAAAAAATTCTGTGGTCTCAACGGACCCTGAGCTAGATACCAGAGTCCACTAGATCCACAGCATTAATGGGATGAGAGTGGGAGGTCTGGCCCACATGCGGCTTGAATGGATCGCGTCTTTGACACTTGGCGGTCGGATTCGCATGCTGGTGGTCGCAAGTTAGTTGGAGAACAGAGCCCCTATCACCAAGGGGATGCTGGATTACTCGGCTTTTACGAGATGCTCTCCCAGTAACAGAGGGGAATAGTATTCTATCCCGTCCCCTCACGGGGAAAAAATATAAGGAAATACTTACGCAACTTTAGTAGGAAATATTTCACATATGACGCAAAACAACACCGCTTCAGTGCAGCTCACTATTGCCTCAAAAACGCAAGACAACACCAGGTTATCCAGGGAAGATCTCACTAGGTTCAATCCTAATGCTGATAGACCAGAACTGATCAACATTATCACTGAAAAAGGAAATAAAATCGATTTAATATTAACTAGAAAACAAAACATTGGATTCAATAGACTTCGGCTATCAATCCAAAGTTTTAAACTGCTTTTTTTCTTTGAGTCCTTAATAAACGCTCATATTAAAATCGTACCATGATCATCTGACAGTTTTAAAAATGTATGGTCGAAATTTAACTGTTGCTCTTTTGAAAAGCTTCACTTGTACGCAAATAATTCTTGTTATCAATACTATAGATATGTTTAGATTCCTATTGTTTATTTTAGAGGCAGTTTTGTTTCTTTTGATCTAATTTTTTGTTCAAGTAAATGATTACTCTTCTTACCGAGCATAGGTTTCTTGCCGATGCAGTTGATGGTAAGTCCGACGAAGAGCGCGGTGGGAACACAACTCAGCGCCACCACGAGTGTGTGTATATACACAATGTCATCTATCTTTACTGTACATTCTATTTTTTCCTGAAAAAAAGTTTAGACATAATTAAGGATTTTTTAAAGAACTATACTACTATATGGACAGTTTAAGAATTTGTTGTTTTTTTTTAACTTTTTAATTGATTTGAAAAGACTACTAGTAATTTTAATCTTATAAACTTACTAATTCACTCTTGGCAACGCTAGCGGAAACTTCACAAACTCCCGCAGAAACTCCCTCGTTAATACTAGAGAACTGACTATACCTCTCGAACAAATCAGGAAACCACATCATCAATGTGTAGTAACTGAAAAATAATAAAATAATTAGGTAACACAAAATTTCAACTAAATGTAATTCTATAACTAAACTATTAGGCTTTTTTGGATATCTCAATCATACTATTCTGGATCTTCGGAGGCTATATCTGTTATTAAAAATAAGCGAAATATGAATACCGATACCGATTTCATTGCGACTCATAAGATTCTTTACACCACTTACCTAAACATCAATCCAAAATCAACAAAACAGCACAACACAAGTAATCCAATGTACGGTGGTGTGATCAGCAACTTCTTTCTAATCCAGAAAGCTTGCCAGCGCTGACTCCATGTCAATGGAGATTTAGTTTCATTACCATTAGTATCTGCTGATACAATTTCTTCTTCATCACCATCTCCAGCACTTATCATTGATTCTACCTAATAAGGAATTAAGTTTTTAAATAATTTATTATCAAATAGTTAAAGTATTTTCCTATAAAGGCCACTTACTGGAAAATCTTTCTCTCCAAGTCGTGTATTAACAACAAATATCCTCTGCAGTACTTGCAAAGCCTGTTCTCCTTTATTAGCGTGAAGTAAATATCTAGGACTCTCAGGGAACGGCAGTAATAATAATACAACCAATAAGCTAGGTATACCACATGCAGCTACGAATACCCTCCAAGAAGTATACTGGAAGTCAGCTCCAGAGTCTGTTAGATTGAATCTAGAATCTTGGATTATTAGCCAGGCAATTCCTGAAAAAAAAACACGCTTATTGTCACGCCTAATTTTCAACGCACAGCTTCAAAGAAGTAGAAACAGTTGATTTTTGTTTATTTTAAATTACCTGGTAATAAAATGGTCCCAAATGTCCAAAATACTTCTAGTCTGCACAACATAACATCTCGATGCCTCAACGAGAGGAAATCTCCGAAATACGGAAAGACTAGACCGGTCGCACCGATTATACCAAAGCCCGAGAAGAATCTGGAATTCAAATATGACTACAACCAATGGTTACGTTGGTATCAAGGAGTATTTGAATAATACTTAATACTGATACGGTATTTTTGCTTGACGTCGGTGTGCTACTTTATAAAATAATAGTTTCGTATCACTTTTAGCAAAAACTTTAGCAGACCTTTAAACGGACCTAAAAATGGTGATTGCGTTAAACATTTGTGTAATAATATCCACATTTTATCGGAAAATAAATTAAAAGAAAGCATTTTCGGTAGACCTCATATATGTCTAAATTGTTGTTCGACTCCATCTTAAAAGCAACGATGCTCTTAAAGGATTTTTTTTTAAATATTAGATATCATATTGTGAGAGAAGCCTGAGTGATAAAAAGAAAACTAATATCTTATTGATTGATTTAAGATTGTGTCAACATACCTGCAAGCCAGAAAAGCAGGGAAGGACTGCATCAGACTGGACAGGAAGGCAGCGAGCGCGTCTAGCAGAAGCGCGCCTATGATGGCCTTCCTGCGTCCCCTCGCGTCAGCCAGGTTGCCCCAGAAGTATGATCCAACACACATACCTAGAATCATGATAAATCAACTTGTTTATATAACTGATAACAAAGCTGTTTTTTCAAAACAGTATAATGTACGTGACTAGGATATTGTATAAAAAATATAGAAATTTCCAGTAATTTTGTTACCAGTACAACCATTACCATGAGTCAAATTCTTAAGTTAAACCACAATGGATATAAAAAAAACGAATTAATACAGATTTTCATCCTCTTCTTCACCATATAAGATGTTAAAAAATCCACGTGCCCAGCCCCAGGAGTTAGGGCTATGATGTAAGTCGATCAATTATTCTTACCTACAAGAGGTGTAGCAGTAAGGCTCCCTTTGTCGCTGGAGGACAAATGAAAGTCACACTCAGCTGCCGGCAGCACGAAGCTGAGCGTGGTGGTGCTGAGTGCACATACAGCATAGACCGCGCCACATGACATGAGGAGAAGCCATTGGAAACATCCATAACCTGAAGGCAGAAAACAAAGTTTTTAAACTTTTTATCCAGAAATTTGGATTTTGGGGTAGAATCGAATAAATACCGTTCTCTTATTATACTGATTGTCTTCCCCATCCCTCACTGACACTTTCAATCTCTGTAATCATTTTGGGTAGCCCAAATAGATGATATGTGCCTAGTGGTTGATATTCCGTTGTTCTTTTCAGAGAGAGCTGGTGGTAGCTTCAGACAAACTAACTGACCGACCAATTTTTGACGTTTCAAAAGTACTTTTAAAAAAGTCTAATTGAAATAAATAATTTTGATTTGATTTGAGACCACAATTTTCTAACTAATATAACCTTTTTAGGTGAGTGAGCTTATTCATATCCACATATTTTCTCAAGTACCAAGAGTTTACTTTATGGACAAATAAAACATGGGCAAGTAGAAGAGCCTGTGCTGCTATCTACAATATACGAAGCAGGATTGTCTTTTATTAAGATGGCAGTGATCTGCGATATTTAAATATCAACGGACATTGAAAGTGCAACCGGGTCTATTGATTCATCAGCTCAAGTGCTCTTAATAGTGTTTCAATGACTATAAATAAATACATTGAATCTGGAAGTGACATCTGTATAAAAATATTTCTTGGAATAAGTCCATTCATTTTTTATTATTGTCATCGGATATGTTTATCTTTATATCTTCTACTATAAATCACGATAGCTTTCAATAACGTTATTAATTAAAATCTAGTTTAATTACTTAATATTTTATAAGATATTCGTGTCCTTTACACCCATTTCCTTTTACAATATTTTTTTAATAGTTATTTACACGCGGAACTTAATAGTTCCATGCAAACGAGTTTCCATAAAACATTCAACAAGTTAATAGTCGGGTGAACTTACACGTTACTTAATTAGAATATTTCCGAACGACTGCACTATACATCCAAGTGGATTAGAGGTAATGGAGGTCACCCCCGCCCACTTTATTTGCATATTTATAAAATCAATATTATCCTAACTAAAACGAGCAACAGTGATTTCTCGGGTCAATATGTGAATTTTCATTCAATTCTTCCTTTTCAAGATTATCAATTAATACTTTTTTCTTCAAATAACTGATTGACTAGTCACGTAATAAAACAAAAATCATTGTGGAGGCAGATTAAAGGTAGTATAAGGGCAATTAGTTATACATTTTTAAGTTAGTGTGACATGTTGTGTCGTACCGTAGTTTTTGTATTTAAATTTCAGTTGGTCCAAAAGAATCTTTTAATCACAGTAAGAAATAGGATTGTTCGGCAATAAAAATATTACGAGTTGATTTATCGTTTTAAGTACAAAATGTTTTTGGCGATTTCTGACATTTCTAGTGCTCATACCTTAAATGGATCCATAGAGTCTTTTGATCCTCATACGAAGTAGGATCGGTAGGCATAAAAAATTATTTTTTGGATTTTATCACATTTTTCGCTTACCGTACATTTTCTCAAAAATCTGTGAATGTAGTTCAGAATATCTTAAAAAGTTATGGATGGTCTCCTAGGAACGTTTTCCTGTAACTATAAGGGTTAAAGTGGCTGCCTTTACTGACCCGTTTCAAAAATCCACTCTGTATAACAAATATTTCTATGTATTAAGTACTATACTAACTTAATCTCTAGTATTATATGAAACAATAAATTTACAGGTGTGACAGACAATATCAGAGGAATTAATAATATTTGTAAAGGTAAGGGCCAAGGGTAGATCAATGTTTGTTCACCCTGACCGAGCACTGAGCCGCGTCGCCCGTGAGGCGCCGAATTAATTGGATATACTAAATCCTGTTAACTCTAACCCCCTAAACCTGCTATTACGGGGATTGAGTTACTAAGTATCTACTTTTAGTCTCCTATATTTCATATAAACTAGTAGTGTACACCTTTCTATATTACTTTTTAAAACGTAGTTTGTAACCATTTATCTCTATTACTATGTGTTGTGAAAAACTCCTCCATTAAAAGAGACATTTTTGAAAGGTCTCTGTTATAAATTTTAAAGTTAGCTTTTTTATAGACTACGTATAAATTTTACCTTTTTATCATTCAGCGCATCAAAAATTATTATCTATCCGGAATTTCAGATCGATCGGAACAATATATTTAGTATAGCCAATACAAAATTTTACCTTTAATATAGTACTAAAAGGTAGACTGCCAGAAAGAATAACCGCTTCATTTCCTCCTCAGAAATAGGAAGGGGTGACACATAACTCCGAAATGTCAGAGATGTGAGCCTGTGTGGGGGATCGAACCCGGACTTATCGAGTAAGACACCGACGTCTTAACCACTGTGCCATCACTGCTCAACTTACAACCGCATACCATTTAGCAAATTTCATAGAACGTAACGAATGGTCAGATAGTATAACCACTTTTTAGCGATGGAAAATGCTTTTAGGCATCCTCTCACAGAGAGAGGTATGTGAGACTCGCAGCGATAAATACCCACCAAAAACCATCGAGACCGAAGCCGTCTCTAAGTGGGCACCACAGAATCGCGTATATGCACTCTGTGGTGTCCCGACGGAAGTCCACGTGAAGGGCTAGGCCTAGTCAGTTTGACGCGGAGAAATTCTCCGAAGCTTCACTAGGAAGCCTGGGCCATCCGTACTGCATAATTGCGTCTGCGGATGCCCGTCCTCCTCCTACTGAAAGAAGGCGCCGATGTCTCCGCCTCTATTTCGCGTTCCGCCGCCTACTTAAGCCTCATTACAGACTCGCTAAAAGCTGACGCAGCCTCCCATCCCCTCTTATTGAGATAGTAAAACCACTAAGTTAAGCAAAAGATAAACAAAATTAAAATCTATGGAGCCCACGTTAACAATAGTCAGTAAGTGCCGCATAGCCAACCACATAAAAACCTAATTAAAAACATATGAATTTCGAAAACCTACAAGTTTTATAGGATAGAAACCGAAATAAACAGTTAGATGACTAAAAAATAAACACATTCGTATCGCACAGCACGTGTGTCGTGTCCGACCACCGATTGTTTTTTTCAGTGCTATATATAACGCGTATAGTGCGCGTGCGCATCGTCAGCTGTCTCTCTATTTACAAACAGCACACTCTGCCACAAGCTTCCAAGCTTGCTCTATGTCATGAGAGATGAGACATTTTTTATTAATTATGCTACATTTGATAAACTAGTGTTATGGGTTATTAAAAACAATCAGCTAAATCGGTCCATAATCAAAAACGGTTTTTATTAAGTAACAAGCGGCTCGCCCTCGCTTCACTTGGTTATTTAAAAAAAAATTATAATCCTTATCCTTAAATTGTCACTCGATAATAGTGTACCTTTTCTTTGATCTAGTATAATGAAGGAAGAGATAAATAAGATATACAGAGTGGATTTTTGAGACGGGTCATTAAGGGCAGGTACCTTAATCGTTATAGTTCCAGGAAAACGTTCCTAGGAGACCATCCATAACTTTTTAGATATTCTGAACGGCATTCACAGTTTATTTGAGAAAATGTACGGTTAGCTAAAAAGTGCTAAAATCTAAAAAAAAATTACTTCTGTCAGTAGTTGCTAAAAACATTTTTCATACATTTTGTACTGAAAAACGATAAATGAACTCGTAATATTTTTATTGACAAACAATCCTATTTCTTACTGTGTTTAAAAGATTCTTTAAGACCAACTGAAATTAAAATAAAAAAACTACGGTACGACACAAGATGTCACATAAACTTACACATACGTGATTCTACGAAATAAATTGCTCAAAATTATCGCCGTTTTCTACGTAAGTTCATTTGTTTTTGTACTTAGCAAATAGCAGCGGATAATTGTCTTGGATGTATGTATAATGAAAGAGAGGAAAAGAAATGTTGAGAATGACATAGATAGAGAAAGAATAAGAGTAAAGAGACAGAGAATGAAAGGATGAAGTGAAAAAGGATAGGGCGACAGAAATACTTTAGATTTCTATCTAAGAAAGAAGTAGAATCAGTACAAAATAATGGCGATAACAAGGCACAAAATGTATGGCAACACTACATGAACTGTTTCACTCGGAAATAGTATAGCTTTCTAAAGGTGAAACAATTCTTAAATCGGAATTATAAATTGGACGCGACAATACCAGTGAAAGAATTTTTAAAAATTGGATTTTTAATTAAAAAATATTAACTTGTTCTTGCAAAATGTCTATTTTATGGCACTTAAATTAATCTTTTTAATTATAATACTTATGGCAACACCACATGACCTATGTTTCCCGGAAGGGATGCAGCTTTCTATCGGTGAAAGAATTATCAAAATCGGTTTTTCTTCTTCAAAGGTGCAATCTACCATCCAGCACATGGCCAGTGTGTTCTGTCAGTTCAGTAGATATTAATGAATACAATATCCTCCTCCTCTCAATATCCCTTTGAGCTAACTTAAAAAGGATTAATTGATTTTAAAGTGGAATTGAAGTAAGCCATTTTGAATTTGAGAGTTTTCGGACATCAGCTTCTAACTTATATAAATGTATAAAATTTTTGCTGAATTTCAAAGTTAGCACATTTTGAAAGTGAGCCAAATAATCAGAATCGTCAGAGGCGACCTAGCGGTACGAGGTACGAGGTACGACGGACTGACGGACTGACGGACGAGGCTACGCAATTATCTACAAGTTTACGGTAGGTGGTCGCTGCAGGGCGGGGCTGCTGGCTGGTGTGTGACACTGATATGTGCGACTGTTTTGGTTGACCCAGATAACGAGTTGCGAGAATTTTGCCAGTTTATTAATGTCTTTACTCTGAGATTTGTTATCTAGTCTGGAGAGATGATACATTAATAAATAATGCACTAACTAAATGGATACTAATAAATAATAATTTTTCTTTCGTCTGCCCTTGTTTCAGTTTATTTGGTGTCGGCTCTCCTTATACATAAAAAGGCTCAGTTACCAGGAGTTTACATACGTCCTTGATATTGATCTACTAGATAACAAATCTATCTACTAGGAACAAGTTATCAAAAGACAAAAAAAAACCCATCAAGATGAGTATTGGCAAAATCTTCCAAAATAGATTTATGGCAAAACCACGGGTGGCATCGATGGAAAATTTAGGAAAGTAATAAGACCAGACGTATGCTGACATCAGAAGAGTACAAAAGTTCCTTAAACTACTCTTATTTTACTTTACTCAAATTACGGTGCTTTCACAAAGTACGGTGGATGATGCTATTTACCATCTAAGGAATTAAGAAGGAAGGTAAAATCAAATAATAATAATAAAAGTAATTAATATAAAGTGATGAAATATTATTGATGTATTATATACATAGAAAACAGACACGTGAAAAAATAAAAGAGAATTCAGTGCCAACAATGTGTCTTCAAATACTATAATTGCAGCTATAAACAAACCTACCTACTCTACTTACAGGTACATTAAGATGGAGGAATGAGGACTTTGATTTGACAAATAAATAAAATTGTAGTGTCTGTTTGTAATATTATAATAACCGCTTTTTACTAAGTGCGTATGGATGTATACACGCACACACCACATATACCAACAACAACATTTTTTACTAATTTTGTATGTCTGTCTATCTGTTTGTTCCGGCTAATCTCTGAAATGGCTGGACCGATTTTGACGGGACTTTCACTGGCAAATAGCTGATGTAACAAGGAGTAACTTAGGCTACTTAACATCTCGCTACGACCTATAGGAACGGAGCAACACGCGAACGAAGTCGCGCGGGACGGCTAGTTTGATAATATAAATGTAGAACAATGTACTACTGATCAAATGTAATGAGGAAAGGCAAGGTAAATAATAGGTTGGGGAAAAAGTCTTTTCGCATTATAGTATGTATGAACTTGTAGTAAAATCTCTTTGGCTATACTATTTGTATCTGCCTGGTTTTGGTATCATTACAAGTTGACAATTTAAAGAAGATAATTCCAAATTCAAATTAGGAAAATGTGTGATTTTTATTTGTTTTTCGTACTGTGGAGATGAGTGAACATAATGAAGAAATTCGATACAATTTAAAAATTTACTACAAAAATGGTAAAAATGCAACGCAAGCCGTGAAAAAATAATTTATGAAGTTTATGGAGCTAGTGGAGTGTCTGAGAGAGTAGCACACATTTGGTTTAAGCGTTTTCAATCCGGAAAATTTAATGTCAAAAATGCACCTCGCTCTGGTCGTCCTATTACGGATAAAATAGATGCCATTTTTGAAAAAGTGGAGCAAGATCGGCATATCAGTAGTCACGACGTAGCTGAAGAACTGGGAATTGACCACAATACAGTTTTGGCGCATTAGAAAAAAACTGGGTACACAAAAAAGCTCGATATTTGGGTACCTCACGAGCTCACTTGTCGCGGTTTTTTGATCAGAAGCCCCAAAATGTCTATAGCAATGGGATCATGTCCCTACCTACAAGATGGCAAAAAGTTATCAAGCAAAATGGTACCTAAATACTTTAGTTAAATGTAAATAAACTATATTAAAAAATGTTTTGAATTTTCTTAAAAAATGCGAAGAAACTTTTTCCCCAACCTATTAACTAGACAAATAAATACAATATACTGTAAACGTGTGTTTGGTATATAAATCTAACTTCCTAACTAATATTATAATTTCGAAAGTAACTTCTACCAAACGTAGGTTAGACTTAAGAATACAAATTAAACAAATAATAGAGATTATACGATTTAATATACTACTTACGCCATCTTTTGACTGTCTGTCTATTACATCATCAGGCTTAAATAATTAAACCGCTTTGATGAAATATGATTTAGAGATAAAATAGATCATGAGGATAGACATAAGCTATGCTTTACCACGAAAAACATACTTAATAACAAAGTAAACAAATACGCGTGCTCGTACGCCATCTATCGACATGGGGGTGAAGTGCATGTCGAGCTGTGTGGCCGTTATGTCTTTGGAAATTTGTCACATAGTGTAAATGAAAATGTAAAATAGTGATATAGCGATTTCGAAGTTTACGCCGAGACACAAAAATGTTTTATGGTACAGATTTCTTTGATAACTTTTGACATAACCTTATTTCAAGATCACTCAGCTGAATGAATATATAAATCTTAGTTTAGTGGAAACATTCTTATGGCTTCATACCAGGGTAAACATAAGTTCAGTAGAACATCTTCATATCTTGTTTGTATCTCACAAATCATTAATATTTAACGGCCCTTCTTGGTTTACATTACATCAATGGAGAATTCTATTGCGTCATTGGAGTATGCTACGGTACAAGATAACTCATTAAAACTGGGTTTAACACTTTATATTAAATCAATTAACATTAATTTTTAAACAGGATGGTCAAAATATGGTAAAAAGTCGTCCTTTGCCAATGGCAGCATTCAAACCGGAGGGAGTTGCTGTGTTTTAATTATTTATCACTAATAAAAAACTATCTAATAACTGACTCCCCTTAGAAGAAGAGACTCCACTATAAGATCTCTTTTGTTTTTTCTACTATTTTAAGGATGGGTTGAGGCCCCCAAAACCTTTTCCATCCTCGATCAATCAATAACTAAAAACTCCAGATGATGTCATAAATTTGTGACGTCAACAAGTTGTATTCCACTTGACATAAAAACTATAACCAAATCTTAGAATGAAAATGACTGCTTTTGATATAATTTTAAAATACATAAAAACAAATAATTACGACAAAAAAACATACACTAGGCTTTTTGAACGATTTTTTTTGTTTTTCCTTTTTTTGAAATCTTAATAATTATTACAAAAATAGAGTTATATAATAAAGCCTGAAAATATCATCGTAAAACACAAATGTGTATAAGTAACACACGTAAACCAAAATATCTTGGAAACGTTAACGCTTTACGATCTATTGTTCAGTGTTCAGTGTTACCCTGTCTGTGTCTGTCTGTATACTCGATAATTATTTTAAGACACGTATACCTAACTAATTGTTATTGTATACAGAACTTCAGTATTACGCAGCTATGAAGCAAATTAAGACATCTTTCTGATGATGTTAGTGTCTTCAAACTAAATAATTGACAACTTTTGATTGACTAGTAATTCCTATTTGTTTGCTTTTCAATTAATAATTGATTACTTAATTTAGTATTAAAACTGAGTGAGTAATCACACACTCTCATTCATTTATTCATAGTTTACCCTTAACGAGTCACATATCTCTCATCGTTTTTTCTCCGACTTACTTTACAAATTCTACCTCGCAACAATCTTTTCAATTTTTGGGAAAATATAGCCACTCACAAATCATATGGTTTTTTATTAGTAAAAGAATTTTCAAAATCGGTTCAGTAGATTCAGAGGATACCACCACAAAACAAACAGACCACAATGCAAATTCACAAACTTTACCTCTTTATAATATTAGTAGGTATAGAAAACTTATATTTTTCTATTCCATAGTAACAGATCAAAATATTTTTCAGTCGGTAAGAATTTAAATTTTTTCAAAATACAGGTAAACAACATAAAATTAAATCCCGCCTGTTAATTGCGAGGAATTTTAGACGTTTTAAAACATCTAAAGCTTGAATAAATAAACTATTCTAGACTGGAAGAAGAGTGAAGGCAAATTAACATATTTTTGTAAATAAACAACTAGCTGTTAGTTAAATTTTCATTAAACGCTTAGAATCTTTCCTCCATTAAGTTACTGTTTATATAAGATATTTCGGACCATTCAACTATTATTATAACACATATTATTTTATATGACAATGTTCAAATTGGCCTACGAACGGAATTGCATGTCATCATAACGAAATTTTTTTTTTTTCAACACAAGAACCAATTTTCAAAACTGACGGATACTCCAGGATTTCTTTTCTTTAAATCTAAGAAATCATCAATCATTCATCAATCACCATGGCTGTAATAATACCTCCGTTGTATTAGTAGCATGTACTGGCATACGCACTCTGTGTGTTTTTCGCATCAACAAGAGTTTAAAGCGAGCATGTAAGGGTAATCTGTGGTACGATCTAATCAAATATTACATATCTAGTTAAATCTAGAATGGTAACACGACATATTGATGAGCGTATTTGTTATACAGTTTCAGACTTTGTTATTACTATGTTATTGGTTTAACCAATTATAACCTTTTTAAAAAAAATTATGGTAGATAATAACAGGGGCAGATAGTCCGCCTGATGGTAAGTGGCCACCATCGCCCATGGACATCGGAAAAACAAGGCATATTCTTTTGTTTTTCGATGCGTTGCATCCTCGAAGATAGAGTGGAGAAAAAATGCTGCGTTTTCAGCGTACCCTGAGCAAGAGCCCAGAGTCAACTACATCCCCAGCATTAATTAGATGGGAGAGGGAGGGGGTAAGCTTGACCCAAGTGCTGTTCAATCGGAACGCGTCAGAGACACTTGTGTAGCATTATGTATTCGCTCAAGCTTATTAAGTTGCAGATTAATATAATTTACATCCGCGTAATCGAGAATAGATAGTAAGAGAGAGTTTGCTAACATAATTTTGGTAGGAATTAGTAGAACATTTTAGACTCAAATATGCCAAAAGTTATCTACTAATTTCTTTTATTTGCTCTGACCAGGAAAGCGTTTGATCTAAATATATGCCAGGATCTTTTACAGTTATCATAAAGGATTGCCGGAATGCTCGCACAGTCGACCCTCGCAATCATGCCTTTGCTGCCAACAACAATAGATATAGTAAAGCGTTTAACATTCTTTTATGTTATCTAAATTTGTTTCTATAAATAAAAAGTAACGACCTAAAGAGCTTCATTATTATGAAACAAAGAAACGCCAGGCACCTGAAATATATATGTTATCTTAAATGTGAGGGCGACGAACTCACACGTCCCTCGCCCACGCGTGGACAGTAAATATGTCAATTGCATTAAAACTAGAAACTTTTATACTGATCATAAAAAATAATTGCTTGTGTTGAATTTTTTTTAACTAAAATATAAAAACTATATATCATTCTTATAGATTTAATGACGGTCAAAGCGCTCTGAGGGATGCACCCTTTTCTGTAGAGTGAGTTTTGAAAAAGTGATTTTATAATATATTTTATTTTATAAATAAATCTTAAAATTAAATATAGAGAGATCATTCGCGAGAATTAATCAACTGATTTGAAAAACTGGGAAAATTGGGAAAATCGATACGCATATAAACCTAAAAATCTTCTCATCGTTTCTTGTTTCGTCCAATTCTATTAATTTCTGACAGACAAACATACTCTTACATCTATTTACACAAATCATACGTAAAAGCATTTTATCGCACTAAGAGGCGAAAACAAGGTCGAGTCAGTTACAATGGCAATAAAAAGTTGAAATTTTTCCGAAATATTTCACGTTTAGTGTGAAAAAAAAACATTTTGACCTGTCTGGTAGCTATTTCTGTGCAGATACACAGACACTGGCCAATGTTAAGATTTTATTAACCATTGTTGTTGAAACTACTGTAAGGCTCAAAACACACTGTAGGTGTAATGTTTACACTTTGATTGCATCGCGAATAATCCAGGAGTAATACTGTAGGACGTGTGGGTTATACTTTAGACACAGCCTCCCAGGAGGATATTCTTGGCAACAAGCCGTTATACTGTTGGTCTGCGTATATAATACATAACACCTTTTAATTAGTATGTAATTTTAAATGTGTTAAATATTTTGTAAATTTTGGGAAACGAATACTATTATTACTGGCGTAATTGTGGGGAATGTGGGGGAGGCTACTTCTTCCTCTTCGTTTAGCATGTAGACTTGATGGACGAGGATTTTTGTTCGGATGATCGGTAGCAGATATTTGAACCTAATCCAATCCAAACCCACCTTCTATCCTTCCCCAGATCTTCTTCTATTCTTATTACTTTTTCACGCAACAAGTTCTACCATTCATTCTTCCATTTTACCGCAGCGAAGCGAATCTAGTCTAATCATCACATATCGATTTTTCATTAACTTTCCATTATCTAACAGTGCTCTTAGTAATAAGTGTGAGCTTTAAAATTGATCTGATTACTGATAACTTTCCTGAAAAAAAAATATCTATTTAATCAACGCCCATTTATATTATTTAAAAAATCTACATCAAAACCAACTTCAGAAATTTATGCCATATTACATCATTTTTCCTTTTTAATTATAATTTAAAACGTACCGAAACTTTTTTTTAAAGTTTTTTGTGTCTGTTATTTAATGACTATTGTGTGACTGTTTACATTGAAAAGTAATCAAAAACTCAATTTATAAAAAGTTTACTTTTGTCATAATATTTACAATTAAATTTTAAAGTTCTTATGGATGTTTAAATAATATTTTTAAAAAAATGCCAACTAGACGCGTACTAACAACTGTTGCAACTATTTTTGTATATCACTGAGTCGCAAAGTAGCGTCCAGACCATACATATCGAAATACTATGAAAACGAATTTTCTAGAAAAGCTTAAAAACCAAAAAAACTATTTTACCCATTATTAGTTAGGTAGAAGAAATCAAAATTTGACATTTAATAGTCACTTTAAATACTAACACTTTATGTCAAAAATTTAAAATAAATAGCTAAATGTATTAAAGTAAGTTGAAACAATGAAATCAAGTGTGGTGTGAATGCAAATATTAGTTTTCCACATCGATGGGGGAGTATCGACCGATAGCGGGGCTTCCCCGTGGAAAGTCCCGTCAGCGGCGCCACATTCAATGTAGGTAATTGCATTCTGATTGTACTAATATTATGTACAGTGTTAACTTAACAAAGAATTTAAGTAACGAATAACATGATTTATTTATTTTATTTTTTTTATGATAGATGCACATTTTATTTGATGATCAGTGATTTATTTCATTGTTAGTCTGTGATTTGGAGTCTAGCGTTAAAACTTTTCTATGATTTGCCGACCCTTGCGACTTCGTCCGCGTGATGCTCCGCTCCTATTGGTCTTAGCGTGATGATATATAGCCTATAGCCTTGCTCGATAAATGGGCTATCTAACACTGAAAGAATATTTCAAATCGGACTAGTAGTTTCGGCGATTAGCGTGTTAACAAATAAACAAACAAACTCTTCAGCTTTATATATTGGTATAGAATATGCTAAAAGTTTTGCACATTCTTTCCTTTGGAGAATAGTAATTACTTTTTTCATAATTTTGTAGAAAATTTTTTAGATTTTTGTATTACCAGTCGTTTGTATAATTTTCCTTTTTAGGGTCAATCATAAAAAAATATCTTTAATTATGCCTTTTGTATTGATAAGTTGAGTTTTGCATATTTTTTTGAAGATCAGCAATAACACTTTTAAACTAATAATTTATTTTATAATCTGTATTCTTTTGTGTAATAGATACAAAAATAAATGACCTTTATTTTTACTATTACTATTAGTTTCTACTACTACGACAACATTACCTGGTGCTTCTAACGACGGGCCTCGACTAATCTCAATTCTTACAAGTGTAGTTGAGGGCGGGAATCGGTCATTAGGCGGCTTTTAGCTAACGAAGGGCAGGGCCGTGACGTCACCAGGGAGGGCCAAGGACATAGCTTATACCACGAAGCCTTGAATAGATCGTAACTTATTTGTGTGTTACTGTGTTATTTGAACGATTTGACGGTGAGATTTAATAGGACATTTTGGACGTTGGAAAGCAGTACCTAGGGCTTGTGATTTAAGTGCATGTTCACAGGATCCATTAATATAAATTCATAATTCATTAACACTCGCACTTAGTTTCGTGTAAGTCAAAAAGGAGTACTTGCTAGTCAAAGACTTTTAATGTCTTTGAGTGTTGCTAACATAATTTCGAATGTTATCTTTAAGCCAGACAAGTCAGAAATAAATACATCGACATGATATATATAATTAATACCACATCACGAGCAGTGATGTCGCTAGCAAATTGCTGAAAGGGGGGCAAGTTGATATTCAGGGTTCGTAGTAAAAATTTATTAGAATTCCGTCGATTTTGCTACATGTTTTGTTCCTCTAGGGATAACCCCTACAGCTGCGCCTCCTGTCGCCCTCCCCTATAAATTGTGATACTGTAGTAAATTAAAGCCTATTGTAGTAAAAAGTTAAACCTTTATTTTTCACCATAGCAATACTTATAAAAGGATTTTGAAGTGTTTACGATGATTTCTAATAATTAAAAATTATTATTTCCCAGAAAATTCTACTCGCTAAATATACTAATAAATTAGCGGTACAATAATAGAAAATTTTCCATTAAAAAACCATTACATAAAGACTATTAAAAAGCGATATGTAAACTATAAACTAACCGTCTGAGCGTTTATCCTCAACAGTTGGTTTTTATGTCATTTCCCCAAGTGCTCAGTGCTCAGAGCTCCATCAAACGAAACAATAAAACTGCAGACGCGACGCTTTGATCGCCGTGACATTTGTTTTGGCGGGAATATTTTTGGTTGACCGCCATTTTAGTGACGTCTGAGTTGCGTTCTGAATTGTTATTATTTAAATACGTTCAAGATGAAAATCAGTTCAGTCATTGTTTACTTCATATCTTTTAGTGTATATTTAAATTTGAGTTTCAGTTCACCCGGCTAAATTTTATCTTTATAATAATAATTAGTGACGTCATAAATGTGTTCTTAAATTTAATTTAATTCAGTTTAATTTTGAAAAATGTGTATCGAACTTTTCCGTCTAATGTTGTATTTATCTCCCTAATAAGAATTAGTGACTTCATAGGTGTTGTCTTAATATTAGGTTAACATGATTTCAGCCAATATTTATTTTAATTTTTGTACCCAGAGTAAAATTCCGATTTAATTTTCTTTTTTCTTGTTTTATACCTCTAATAACAATTCGTTTTATTCCCTAAAGGTTGTGATAACAAAGTAATAGTCCTGACCTTCATTTGACCTAGAATTTAATGACTTACCCGTAAATGTAACTAGATGTATAAGTATAAACTTTACGACGGTTCTGGAGATACAGCCCGCTTCGTCTCACTGCCGACTGTTAAATTGAATCATAGTATATTACTTTGACATTGGATCTAAAGTTATTTTCCGCTACATCAGTTTTGATGATTGCGTCTTCAAGCCTTAATTCCTCAATTTTCTGTAAACATCTATTACATGGAGAAAAAATACAGTATATTTCCGTACTTCAGTCATACGAGTATATAGTCATTCAGTCGCGGATAAAACCTCTATTAGAATTAGGGGGTTGTTATTACGAAGGCATTTAAGGGAGGTGGGGGGTCCATAATTTGCTTACTTTTGATGACATGGAGGATGAGGGAGTCTGCATGGTGATTACGTCAGCGATAAAAAAGTAAACACATCGAAACGTGAATATTCCTGCTCAGACTGAGGAGGGCAAAATGCATGCATCAATGTTTATGTAAGCACGGGGGGAGGGGTTAGAGCTTTGTCTACTTTTGCTGACATGGGGATGATAATTGCTATAAATTTGCTCACATAATACTTGAAAGACCCCTAGATACGAAATGTGCGTCAATAAATATCCTAACCAAATGGCCAACCATTACTTAGTTAGTTTAGTTTCATAAATTTAAATGAAATAGTCTTCCACTCAAAGCAATAAGTAATAGTATTTTACTTAAATTTACGATTGAGTCAACATCAAAATTAAATCAGTTATCTCATAGTTAACCGAGGACAGTATGTGTAATGTGACCATACGTCCCGTTTTGAAGGGGACAGTCGGTTGTCTGTCCCGTTGTCCCGAAACTAAGCTTCGGGACGTCAAACTATCCTGTTTTCCGAAATCACGCTAAAATTACCGCGTTGTCGGCAATAAAATTTTTATTTATTTTTTGACGTGACAACGTCTTATAAATTGGTTTGCCGGGTGACACTTCAAGAAACTGCGTTACGCTCCGCTCACGTTATGCGCTCACAATGAGAGCGAGTGAGAGGCACGCGTCCCTTCCACTCGGGCATGGTTAGCCCGCCTAAGAGCGAGAGAGACAGACATAAAAATAAAATTTTGTTAATATGAAATTCAGTGCGAGATTCTTTGTATAAATTAATGTTTTAAATATAATTCTTTGTATAAATAAATGTTTTAAATTGTTACTATTATTTCATCCTTCTTCCTACTATACGAATGAATATTCACATTAAAATTATTTTACCACTCAAAGTCGTTGTCACGTAAAACTTTCGCCCGTATACCGACTTTACAGGCAACCAATTTTTTTTAGAAAATAGGGATACTTCATAAAGTCACTTACCAATTTAAAAGGTTATGAATTTGTTATTTGTTTCTTTTTGGGTGACACTATGGTCGTCACTATGACGTGCCTGTTACAAATATCCGAGAAATTGTTTCGTTTCATTTTGATTTTCCTTTTCACCCGTGCATGTCTGAAAGATTTCCGTCCCGTTGTTCGTTCACGTTTTGAGTGAAACATAAAATGGTCACTAAGTATGTGTCAGTTTGCATGAGACTGTGTTTCTAATACCTGACTTATTGAAATACAAAATGTTACAAAGGGACAAACAGATTATTCATTAGTTTATTATTGGAAGTAAATAACAGCGAATATAAACCAAAGTTTGGTCGCGTTTTCAGTTATCACCTTGTACATCATTTAATGGCACTTTGTCGCCATGGAGTTTAGCTTCTATATTAATATTATTAAATAATTAGTACTGCCTTAAAACTTTGAATTTTTCCAGGTTTAAACGTGGTCTATGTGTTAATCCAGGTTATGAAGTATTTCTATGCCAAATTTCATTTTGAATTGAAATCAATCTTTTTGTCTTTGACTTTCACTTTTATAATATTAGTAAAATTACCTGTTAATTATATTAGAAGGTACTAATATAGTATATTATGTATAGTAAATATTTATGTTGCTGTCTAATCACGAGTTTTTTACATTCAAACAAAACCATACTGTTGTATTTCTGTGCCTTAAACTAGTATTTGTTCCCAAAGAGGAAATAGAAGAAGCAGAAACTAAACTGAGTTAAGTAACCCATAAACTACTCAGTGCCCATTTTGAAAAATGACAAGAATCATCTATAGACTATTATATATTTTTTTAAATCCTTGTAAGAGCTAAAATTTGTGAAATTCAACTTTATAAAATTCAAATGTAAATTTTACTTAAAAAGAAAAATATTTTTAATATCCTAAATTTTATTTTAAAAGCTCACTTAATGAAGTATAAATTCAACGCTTTATTTATTGAATTATATATTTTTTTATAAGCTCTCTAGCTTATCAACCAAATTTTATATTGTCCGAATATATAATTATATTTTGTATTTATAATCTTTTCCATCTGCTTCACTTGGCCCAGATATTAAATAGTCCTTGATTCATCATCAACTCGTTGAGCTGGTGCTAACTGCTTGTCTTTAAAATGAGCACCTCTTTCTCCATCATTTCCTGTTTGGTTCGGATGCAAGCGGATCTCCAATATTGATACTAGTTTCCAGAATTGATTCAATCATGCAGTAAATAATCGGAAATTTGGTTGTAACGAAATGGAATATATCTGTGGCGTGTTTATTGTAAAAAGATAGTGAGATAAAGAAATATTGAGAGAAACAGAAAGAATGAAAAAAGAGAGAGACAGAAAGAATGAGAAAGAGATATAATGAGAGCGAGAAAGAGGAAGAGAAAATAGTGACAAAGTAATAGAGTAAAGAGACAGAGAATGAAAAAGAGAGAAAATTTGATACGTTTCCACCAGAGATGTATGACGATGTGTAACGATTTTGTTTGTTAAGAACCAAAAGATTTGTTTCATTTGACACACACATTGAACACAGCCTTAGCCTAATCTGAAAATTACCAATTTCTCCTCGATTAGTAAGTGTGTATAGTATACAATTTCAGGTCACCACTCATCGCCAAGGTCGGGCACGCCCACCACACGGCAAGGCTCCGACAAATTGCTATCTATTTTCGGTACTACACTCATACGGACGAAATTAATAATCAATCTCAATACAAAATCTCTGAATTATATATTGATAATCCAAATTCAAAAGTGTATACGTAAATTTCATATATAATTTAGAATCTATTTTGAATCTGTTAATCTGTTAGTCGTTAATGAATTTCTATTTTGGAAGTACTGGAACTATTAAATGCAAAAATATGCCTAGTTATGTTGGCAAGATTTTCGGGTAGTTCCTTTTATTATTTGAAGTATACCCACGTGTAAACAATATATACCTTTAGTGCGATATATTAGAGTCAGTCTCTCTGTTGCTGTCGCGCAGTGTACATGGAAGTTAGGTCATCCTTCTTGAAGTCCACGTAAGTTTACTTTATTAGTGTTGTAATTATATAAATATATATAAAAAATTATATAGACATTGGTCGCAAGTCCAAAGCGCTGTCCGGCTGTATTGCTGTACAGTAGTGGGTATAATTCCTCTCTTATTCTATGACAGTTAATATTATTAATTAAGGTTAGCTTACGAATAACATAATGGATGTTTGTTACTTAATGAGTCAATCACAAAAAATACTAAACGGATTTTGATGAAATTTTGGCACTTTATAACCTGGATTAACACATAGGCTACATTTTATCCCGGAAAAGTATCCAGTTCTTCTAATAATAAAGTGTTTATTGAACGCCTAAATATTTCTATATAGCAATATGTTGTTTCTTGATAAATGTAATTAGGTACAGTTTATTTTCTAATGATACAAATATAAAGAAAAATTAAAAGACAAACAACAGGTTACACATTTTGAGACTGACAAAATTTCTACAAAAGACTAGCTATACTCTCAGACGTGACCAGTACAGATATTAGGTTATTTTGTGAAATTTCTAAGATTGAATACACCATTTATGACAAAGTGTAGTAAAGATTAGCCAAGATGTCTACAAGACAATTTGACCGAAAGGAAAAATTTAAAAATTGATAGAAAAAGAAATTACAAATTAGTTCTAAAAGTAAAATAAAGAGTAAATAGAAATAAACTGTATATTATTCGAGTTCAACTACGATACGATACGATTAACTGACATTGAATTTTTTAAGAAAGAACCATCAAATAAAAAAAAAGATAATTGGATCATTGCTCAATTCGGCACAAAGAAAAGTTTAAAACAATTCGTTTGCAAAGTTTTACCCATTACAGATAATAAACCAACCATCAAATTTGTTCGTGAAGTAAAACAATATAAATATAATCCAGGAACTACTTTTACTTATTCTTTGGTGTACGACGTAGCCACAATAAATCACTTACTAGATATTATCGCAGTTTTTAGGGTTCCGTACCTTAAAAGGAAAGAATGGGAGACTTATAGGATCACTTCGTTGTCCGCCTATCTATCTGTCTGTCCCTCTGTCAAGACCGTTTTGCTCAGGATCGCGTGGAGGTATCAAGTTGAAATTAATATCAAGCCTGCGGTCCCTTGCGGCTGCCAAACAATCAAACTCCTAAGTCCACGCATTGAAAAGATATAACCGTTAATGTGGTCTCTCTCACTCACATAATTATAAGGTACCTTCCAATGAACTAATCATCGTGAAATTTATTTAGCATGGAGTAAG
The DNA here is from genome assembly GCA_905147385.1 of Limenitis camilla. Lineage (NCBI taxonomy): Eukaryota > Metazoa > Arthropoda > Insecta > Lepidoptera > Nymphalidae > Limenitis > Limenitis camilla. Next base: position 487,175 of record LR990235.1, read on the forward strand.
TTTTCATAGAAAAAATAAAGAATAAAATTAAAAACTAAATTTCTTTCTACGTCACTAGAAAATTAACTTTTTTTTGACTGCCGCAAGAACCTTTTTGTCAGAAAAACGTGAAGATATCTAGTTGAAATGTATATCAAATATTCTAATCTCTAGTTTCTCGAATATGTAAAAAGATCAAACTTCTGCGACAATTTCATGAAAAGATACAGCCGCTTTTATCTCAAGAATATTTACTATAGTAATTTATATTTTGTTGTACTCCATCAGAAAGTAAAGATTTTAACGAACAAAACCTTAAAAAAACAAATATTTTGACTTGAGATTTTTCGACTGAAAATTGGCGTGCTTTTCGATATAAAGTCAAAAATAAGATTAAAAAATAATAATATATTATCTCAAAAAAATTACAGCGTATTTGGGAAATATAAAGATAAGTTTTCACCAAATTTTGTGAAAAAAAAAATGTTTTTTGTAGAAGATAAAAAACCAAAAACTTGGTTATTTGAATCTTTAACATAAATTTTGAGGTTATGTGAAAAAAGTGTAAACACAAAAGTTGTAGATCTTACAACTTTGCCATATTTTTTTTTCATAGGACTCGTAGTTTCGCTGGAAATCGTGATAAACTGTTTTTTGCCCTTAAAACCGCACCATTTTCCACTTCCCGGCCTCAGATAGCCCGTAAATTATTTTTCCTTTTATTTTTGTTATTTACTCTTCTTTTTCCAATGGGTTTCATCCTACTATAAATTTATTTTACTTTTTTAAGATCAAACTTCTAAGTGTAAGCAATCAATAAATATAGCTATTTATTCTTAAGTGCTAACAAGTAGCATGTACCTCCCCTCGATACAGATACATAATATTTTGTTTAAACCCTAGTTAACGAGTTTAATTTTCTGTTACTGAAATTTAAAAACTTTAAATAAATTTATTCCAAGAAAGAAATAATTTGTAATAAAAAGATGAATTAAAAAAGATTATTTAGTAAAATATAAATTCTATTAATTAATTTATTATTTTTTTTAATTTTAGACTTGTCAAAAAGGTTTATAGTGAGTCACCTCTCCCAGTTACTAAAATCTTCAAAGCCTTCTAGCTTAACGTATATGTATATCATATTCTAGATTTTTTGCCATTATTATTAGTGTCTTTTATGTGATAATAGTGACAAAATTTGGAATATAAAGTACAGTTGCAGTTAGCCATTAGGTTAGTTAGGTAGTAGGTTGTGTAGGTAGTAGGTAGTAGGTAGTAGGTACTCACCGGCGTGATGCAGCGCAGTCTCGAAGGGCGCCCGCTGCAGTCGCTCCTTGCTCTCTGCCAACAACGCGAATAGATTAGAATATAGAATACGAGAGTAATCGTGCCAACATTCACCTTCCACAGATTATCATTTCGTTTATATCACTACTAGACGACCGCCCTCGCTACGCTGAGGACAGTGTCTGTATCCAATCTCATCCTCGTCGACAATCAATTAATCATAATTTAGACGGCCAGTGATTGAGAGGTACACAAATATACCTACTTGTTATAGTTTTGTAATTCAATTATTTTTATAGACTTTATTCAGTAGATAAACAATACGTGAATATTGTAAAAAGATGTAAATATTTTCAAAACTCAGTAAGATCGATTTTTCATACAAATAATGATTATATCAAAAAGACCAATATTTATTGTCATTTTTAGTATTATAATATGCGTTTATTATATATTACGCAAATAATAAAATTTATTCTAAACTTCTAAAGCAACGTGGATAAATTAATATTTTTTTTTAACTGAGGTAGGACACAGTAGGAAACTTCCTGCTCAAATATGGACCAGCCCGACTGGGGTAGTACCTCGACCTTACAGAAGATCACAGCTAAATAACACTACTCTAAAGCAGTGTTGTGTTCCTGTTGGTGAGTAAGGTGACCAGAGCTCCTGGGGGGAATTGGGGATAGGGTCAGCAACGCGCTTGCGATGCTTCTGGTGTTGCAGACGTCTATAAGCTACGGTAATCGCTTACCATCAGGTGAGCCGTATGCTTGTTTGCCGACATAGTTACATAAAAAAAAAATAAAAAAAAAAAAAAAAAAAATGGTAACTGTTAGCAAGTTATTGCTTTAAAAGTTTTGGCCCGACACGAGTATTTAAAAACATTCAGCCCACCAGTGAACAAACATGTCGATTTCGACAGCGACATCGCTGTTGACGACTCAGGAAAAGAAATGTGGAAAACAGATAATATTTGTTTCTTATTTTCCTAGAAGTAAACAAACGAGGAAAACAACAGAAAATATTTAACACAATCATAGCTTTAAATAAAAAGTTTCTTATTTATGGACTATCATAGTAACCTGTTAGCGTGAGGATTACATGAGTATTTTATGTTATTGCTAGCTTAATCTAATGTTGAAAGACGAAACTGAGTTGTGTAGGTGAAACTTCGCGTGAAGTAAATTAGCTCTTTAAACCTATTACGGGATCGCAGACCCCAGGCACGGATTAGCTTTATAAATTAAGCGCATATTAACTTTTACGAACTACTGTGCAGTAAGACTCAATTACAAATAATTTTCAAAGGTGTTATTTGATTGACTTCTAGAAAAAAAATAGTGCCTTAGCGAAGCGAAGGTTACTTTTCCTACCTAAGTTACTTAATACTTAAAAAAAAATAGATTTAAAAACTAGTATTTGGACCTGGGTTACTTTCGTATATCAATAACTATTATACCAGAAATAATGACTGCCCTCTTTTCGTTGATGAAAAACTCTGCGTTGATAGAAAAAAAATTCAATTCTTCATTGGTTCTCGTTTGCTCATCTACTCACTCGCACACCGACTCCATTCGCCTTATTAACATTTCATTCACTCATTTATTCAATCTTATTCAAACTTACTTGCTCGCTTATTCTCCTACCAACTCACTTTCACAACTATGTGTTACGTTAAAATTCATTCAGACATTTTGGCACACTTATAATTTGAGTAGCATCCTGTTATATGATGTTGGTAGTATTGATATGAGTAGCATTTTTCTTTCTTGAATGTTGGACAACTTATAAACACAAATCAAAGACGAAGGGATTGCAAAACAAATACGACGTCACTACCAATTAATGATTATTACATCGCAAGTATAACCCCAGGAGGATATTCTAGTCAAGCCGTCATACTGTTAGTCTGCGTATAGAGTCCAACATCTCCTTTTTAATTAACAAAAGAGGTTGTAGTGTACATTTTCCTTTTAAAGTTTAAAATAAGTTTTAATTTGTATACACAGCAGATATGGGGGTAGAGGAAAACAAGTCGCAACCAATCAAGATAATTTTGCATATTACGATGGATAACGAAAAGTCAAGTTCATTAAACTTTTCATCAGTACAACTAAAATAACCGCCCTAGAACCAAACCCCGACCCCATTCGAGTGCGTGACGCCGATGGTCGACGGTCGGCGGTCGACGGATGTTTATACTACAACAATTAGTCTACAGCTCTGCCTGGCAATGCTTGTAGTTGGTAAATAACTGATTCTTTTGTTTGTCCTAAATAACTTGTTTTGGATTGTCTAATACTGTTGACCTAATTGCAATCCGAAAAGAAACATCTTCGGATTTAAACTGTATGTATATTTTAAATACATCATCAATAGAAACTCTTCACGCAAAAGGTACTGAGCCATACTTTCAATGTACATACAAAAATTAAAAAGATAATTATCATTAAATATAAATACTCAAGTACAGATGTAAAAATATAACTACAGACGTGGTTAAAACGAACAATAAACAAATTAAAAGCAATCACTTACACATAATTCCAATGACGCAATAAGTAACTTAAAACGAGATATAGTAGCCGGCAGCTAACTTTAGGTCTGAGAAAATATAGTGGGGGAAAGTTGCGCATTGTGAGCGTGCTGTGTGCCATCCGTGACGTAGCAAACGCGCGGGAACTGAAACGTCGTATAAGAACCAATCACGTGCGATGCGTTACTCTCGCCCCTAATAGCGACTTCTGCACATTTAAGGTCAAACCTATACTTACGTGTCGGTAGCTATAGTTTAAAACTTTAGAGTGATTGGTTGATATTTAAGAATCTTCTTCAATCCTATTTTAGATACTAATCGGATTCTTCGATTCAGATAGTTTTCAAAATTTTTTTCTCTTTTCATAAAGGAAAAGGCAAAGATTACACCGTACAGCCTTGTCTTTAGCAAGTTAATTTTTTATTCATTGCATATTAAGGCCAAAACCATGTCTTTCGTTATAATTATCTAAATACTTGTAGTTGGGAAATTCCTTGTGGTAGTAGATGTCCGTCATTAAATCAAAAAAGTATTATCATCATCACGACCCGTCAATGGCCCACTGCTGAGCCGGGTCTCCTCCTCAGAATGAGGAGGGTAATTAGGCCATAGTACTCCACGCTGGCCAAGTGCGGGTTGGCAGACTTCACACACCTTTGAGAACTTTTAGGGAACTCTCAGGAGTGCAGGTTTCCTCACGATGTTTTCCTTCACCGTTATAGCAAGTGATATTTAATTGCTTAAAACACACATAACTCAGGGACAAATTCGGACCTCCCGGGTAAGACATTGAATACACAGAACGGTATAGTCCTTTTATAATTCAGTCATAGTTTGTATGACAAACAACAATTATTTGACCCCCCAGAGAAAAAATGAATTTAATATAGAAAACCACAGACATTGGAGTTCTTTTCTTTCTTGCTTTATGGTGGTTTTCTTTTTATTTAAGAGTTAGAATCAAATAATGGAATAGTTTATAATCTAAATATTGCAGTTAGTCCAGCTGCTAATACAAACAGACAAACAATCGATACAGTTATGTCTGTAGTTAATGGACTGTCCGACTTTAAACACAGATTGTCTGTTCTCTGTTTTGTTGTTTACGTAAGCTTTTCCTCCTCAGATCTAACAATTAATATATTTATAGCTAAAGTAGGTAAATGTATCTGTTAGTGACATGATACATTTAGTATTAGTGTTGATGACAACACTACTAGCTCGATTAATTATAACCTTTATGATTTTTGCAGCAGTTGAGCAGTTTGTCAAGTAATTGGTAATTCCTTTTATTGAAAATTACGTTAAATGTTTGCTTATTACTCTGTTGTCTTTTTACTTTCAGAAAATAAAAAAAATTACTTTTAGAAGCTGCTAATATTTTTCAAATTCAGTTGCATAATTTTGCTATAAATTCTCAAAAAAATGTTTAAAACTATAGTTTCAATCGCATTATGTGTGCGGTCTTCCTCAGCTAGGGGACTGCTGAATGCGTTTGAAACTATAGTACCACGTTACCAAAACAATACGTGAGTGTAACCGTTTGACAAAGCTTTAAAATGACTAATAACCACGTAAGTTTCTATAATAAAATGTGACGAATGTTATTGTAGTCCATGATTTATGGTTTAGCTTTGAAATGATCCAGAGGTACGAGTAGCTTTAACAGTATGTATTCTTGTACGTGATGTGCAATAAATAGTTAAATAAAAATAAATAAATAAGTTTATAATTCGTTTTAGTAAACCATGACCTTTCCAGTTGCTGATTGACGAGAAGGTAATCATCTCGCGTGTCATCTCCAATAAACAAACTAATCAGTGTCCCACGCCACAGCGGCTAATCCAAAGCAAGTTAACGAACTCCAAACATTCCAGCAATTAGCGAAGCTCTTCCCACAGGAATTTTATCTTATATAATCTTATAGCATCAATCAACACTCATCACGGCTAATAAAGAACTGCAACCAACTGGTTCGAGTTGGTTTTGGTGAAGACTGTTGTGTACACTTTCGATTTAATTCATAAACCCACACTAGTTGATGCTGAAAATATGTTAATAAAGGTAAACATGATAATAACATCTTCTTGTATAAAAATCTCAATAAATTATATGAAGATTTAGTCTAAATAGGTCTGTCAATCTAAGTTTCTGAAGCTGGCTGACAAAAAACTAATCATAGTCCCTCAAAAGAAAGCAATAACATCTAGACATTTTTCAAACGGACTTTTGATACGTCAAAATATATCGGTCAATTTGATTGTCTGTTGTCTGTGTCTCTACAATTGTCCTAACAGATAAATGCAATATAACATCATACTGTGAAAGTATGCAGTATTAATGTCGACTAGTTGACTCCATACTACATATGCTACCGAGTTAAGTCTTCTCGCCGAAGATGATATTTAGGAGTTCCATGGGAGTGCTATATTTTTTCAATGATTACTACTACTAGTATACATAACCTCTTGTGATAGGAGTACGACCATACTACATACGTATTTATCATAAATCCAACGCCTGAACTACTGAGCTACTGACATTGTAAAATATGAGATTTTGTGTGTTACAGACACAAGCAAAGAGAATTGACAGTTAAAAGAAATCTGAAAGAAACTTTTATTCCTCTTTACTGTTTAAAATTTAAAAGTTTTTGTTCAACTAATCAACTAAATATATAACAAGTTCTCATAGTCAAATAAATCCGTAATTTTCGATGATCACATAATAAAGATCGTGAGTACCTAAGTTAAAGTATATAATAATGAGATTTCCCACCTCCATCGATTCACTTTGATTACCATGACGCACCACGACACCGAGACTGGCGACACTTCACTCACCCTCGCCTTACCCCCACCCCCACCGAGACGTCTGGCTTAACCACCCTTTATGCTTTAATTATTTCATATTACAAAAGCTTTTATTTATAGGACATCAAACAAATATGTATACTGGTTTATCACCGGTATACTGGTTTTGCTTAACTGCAAAATTTAGTTCTTAAATCGATTATATTGTATGCATTAAAAACAAATGCAGGGTAGTTTGAAACAAATTTAATATTGTAAAAGATTTTTTAGAATAAGATTCTATTCTCATGGCGCAGTCGGTAGGACTATCCAATTCCTATAATGTTAAATGCAATTTATTTATTTTTAATCAACTTAGGATGGTTAGCTAAATGACATTATAAACAAAAAAATACTTATAAAGATGGCGAACCTAACCACATATAGAATTATAAAATTAAATAGTTATGTAAAATATACTATATAATCAATACAAGGAGCTGAGTAGTACTCGGGATTTGCAACCAAGGTGCAGGTCATTTCAAAAAATAATAAAGTTAACCAATCACGTGATCGTCAAAAAGGGACACATACCACCAAATACACTACATTAGTAATTAGCAGAATAGTAAGTAGTGAGCGAGTCCATTTACGTCAGGAGAGTGAGCCAAGGTGAATGCTACTATTATCGATATCTGTTAATGAGTATATCAGCGCGTTTATCTATTAATATTGGCACTTGCCACTCGACGTAGTATCCCCAATATTACGTCGACATTTTAGACTATTTGCCACTTTACTTGGAACTTCGACGCGTAAATACGAGCACGTAACAAGCTTATTATTACCACAAGCCTTCAGATAATCAATGTAATACTTCATTTTTACCGACTTTAATAAAGGAGGTTCGCAATATAAGAGTTAGCAACACTGTGGATAACTTTAAGAGATGCCACGAATGGTGATTTAGATGAATAACTAAGTCTCTTGGCCGAAACGTCAAAGTGCCAATATTAAACACTCCAAAACTTAGTAATGGAGACCAGCATCACGACACCACTCTATAATCTACAGGAACAGCTGGTTCAAAAAGGAAAAATAAAAGGTACTACCCGCGAATATAAAGTTATCAACAGTGTTGCTGACTTGTTACTGAATACTGAATTTTCTATACACAAATTAATTTTACATAATTTTCATTGGTTTTAAAATAAAAAAAAAGATACTAATGCTACTAATCGGATACAAATGCATCTACTTTACACTATAAATATAAATATAACTAGAATGGTATCAGTATATTTGTCTGTCCTTCCCCTTAGTACCGTATAAAGACGTGCGACATTTCGTTTGTTTGTTCATACAATTTGGAATATTTTTAATATATTAAGTCAGGTCCTTTTATTGTATGACTCTTATATAATCTCACCTATACTGCTTGATTTCGTTGGACATTTTATAAGGGAGATATAGCTTCACGACACTACAATACTTTAGATACTTTAAATACTATTATAAATAGCTAGTTGGATAAACAGTCGGACTGAAGGAACCTGAAGGTCCACTGATATCAAAATACCGGTGAAATATCTATAAACCACCCACATCTTTCATATTATGATAAGTCAGTTTCACCAGAATGCTGACCTACCGTCTTTATATCGCGACAACACTAGCTGAACATACGTTGTTTCGTTTTTTAATTTATTTCTAGTGTCCCTTATTACTTAGGGGTATAAAAAACAACCTACGAACTATTCTCAGACCTACCAAATATATATTAAAAATTTCATAAAAATCGGTCAAGCCGTTTTGGAGGAATACGACTACAAACACTGTAACACGAGATTTTTATATATATCTTATACTCATATATATGAAGCTGAAGAGGTTGTTTGTTTGTTTGCTTGAACGCGCTAATCTCAGGAACTACTGGTCCGATTCGAAAAAATTTTCCAGTGTTAGATAGACCATTTACCGAGGAAGGCTGTAGGCCATACATCAGCACGCTAAGACCAATAGGAGCGGAGATACACGTGGCTGAAGTCGCGCGGGTCGACTAGTAATATATAAACTTTCACTAATAGGCCAAAAAATCATTTAAAAATCTGTCTCTTTGTATCACGCAAAAAAATGTTTTAGCCAGATGAGACTTTGTCTCATTTAAATTGGATAACAGAAAAAAATATATTTTCATTTAAACATGTTTCGGCCCAGCGAAGCTAGGACAGTCGACTAGTAGACTATGAATATGGAAGTATTTATATAGAATATTCGCTGGAATGCAGACGTCTATATGTCCTAAGAATTTGTTATTAAATATATCCCAATGCTAGCAGCACTAAATCCATAAAAAAGAGTAGTTTATTAAATTAAATATTGACTATCATAGTGAAATGTAAGTAAACAAGCTGCGGTAAATTAGATAATGGATAACAAGGATGAGCAGTGAGCAGTTCTGTTAACCAGTTTTACAATAACTTAAAGAGTGAGATGTTGTTTGAATAAGTTTGAAAATATATGTGTGAATGAGTGAGTGAGCGAGTTAACGGATTGGTGGAAAAGTGAGTGGTGAATAAATAAAATAAATAATAAATAGATAATAAAATTTGTAAATTTATTAAGAAGACTCAATTTTTATTCGAAAGCTACTGTGCCATGTGTTATAAACGTAGACGTAGTATGACGTAGATAAAACGTAGCTTTGCTACGGAATACGTTCTACTTTCTCTATTAAATATTTGGTGGATTTTGACCAAGTTTCTCTATAGTTTTCATGTACAGGTAAAATCTAGTTATAACCTCAGCCAAGCGAAGGAACTGGTATCAAGTAAAGGGTGAATCAACTATCTTCAAGACTATCACTGCGCTTGTGCAGTAAGCTATAACAAAATCTGTCATAATATTGCAGTAAAGTTAACGCCCTTTTGGGTGACTTTCGGTATTTATCGCTTGTGAGTTAGACGACCTATTTATTGTTATTTTATAAACATTAATAATTGCTAACAGATAAACAAACAAGCTACTTTAAAATTGAAAATCAAATTATGTGACCTTAGAAATATACCAGAGGCAAAAACTAAATAAATATTATAAACTTTTTGATAGACTTTGATTACTACTATAGATTTAACAGCCTTTGTCCTATTATATATATCAAAGTATTTTTATAGAGTGAACATTGTGTATCGAAGTGCAAGTGGAAATGTAACAAACTGTTGTACAATTACAATGCTTTCTCTATGAGTCGTCATCTTTTTGTTACAAGTAGTTCACTTTATTGTCGCGTAGAATAAAAAATATACACTTAATTATGCTGTAGTTTATCAACATGAGAGATTTATGGAGAAAAGTGAAAGGTTACCCCCCCCATAACCGTATGGTATGTTGGGCGCGCCCCGTCCCTGAGGAGTTCAAATGTCAAAGCTATTAACACGGGAATCATTGTCTTTATTGATTTTCTGTATCACGGACATGTGATAAGTGTAAAGGATATAAACTAAGATATATAGGTGACCATATTATATGTTGTAATTGATAACATAATTATTTGATATCATAGTGAAGTGTAGTCTTTTATTTGAAATCTTATCATGTTACTGGGATCTTAAGCCCCAGGCACTGCTTGGATTTTTGTCTAATATAGTTAATAATTATACCACTATCATATTGTAGAATACTAGGCGATCCGCCCTCGCTTTGCTGAGGTGTATTCAAATTGTTTAATCACTTACTCATTCACGCAACTATGATATCTTTCATAATTAAGGCAGTGGTCGTAAAAACATTTTCGCTCGACAGTTTTTTTTTTAACTTAGTTTGCAGATCCTACTACCACGAAAAAGTCTTTTAATTTTTCGTGTCGATATATAGCCAATAGCACTCACAAATAATATGGCTTTCTATTGGTAAAATAATTTTCAATATCGGTCCAGTAGATTACCTCCTACAAACTTACAATTTTTACCTTTTTACAATAATATTGATATAGATTAGAATATGTAAGTAAATATCGACTTCAAGCTGGTTAAAGTATCTGAAGAAAGCCAATCATTCTTCGTCTTCATATCTTGAAGTACCAGTTAAGTACTAAGTTAACGTTTTTTCAATGTTTTTTATAAAATAGTGAGCAGGTCAGTTACGACGTTGTTTTATGATTTTCATAAAAAATGATTTTGTATAAAAAAAATTGACTTAAATATTAGGTAGACAATACCACAGAGTATAAATATATATTAGTAATAAGAATTCAATCAATCATTGAGATACATTGATTGTTTAGCAGCTGCGCCGCGTTATTGCTGTCTTTACGATAACTTTACTATTAATGAAGATTTATTGAACACTTATTTTTATAACGGCGCACAATTATTAACAAGAACATACTATTATATAGCAATTATTGTTATATAATATTAATTTCATATATTAGTCTCTATTATACGCTTTGAAACTACCAACTTTTTCTGAGCCTCTTTTGCTGAGGTATAGTTATAAATATTTAAGATAATCTACTCCATTAAGAAACTATGTTATTTATAATGTGACATAACAACATTAAAAAAATCTTCAACCATCGAGTTGTATTTTTTATGAAAAAACTAAAAAATTTGACCTGAATTTGATTAAAAAATCTCCTTAACCATTTCTACCTCTTTGCCAAATTTCATTGAATACATCGCCGCGCCTCGTATGATCGAAAACAACATATCAAACGAACAAACAAAAATATCTATATATAAACGCAATTCTCTTGGACAACTAACAAGAAAATGATCAAGGTCAGAAACAAATAATATTTCAGTTACAATAAGCATTCATATTGAAATCTTTATCCTCTTAAAATACTCTAACAATATCTCCTAACTTTCTTTGTATTTATGCAAAGATTGTATCTCTTATTTTTATTATCATAATGCTTCATTTATTAATATTGAAAAAGTATAAATTCGATATAATACTCCTAGAAATTTTTTATCAGCCGACACGCTCTCGTTTCGCTGAGGTGTATATATCGCACATTTAAGGCAACGTAAGAAACGTTTTCTTCGACTTACTTTGCAAATCCGACTACCACGAAAAAGTCTTTTCATTTTTCAGGTTAATATATAGCCTATCACATTCATAAATAATGTGGCTTTCTATTAGTAAAAGAATTATAAAAATTGGTTCAGTAGATCCAGAGATTATACCCTACAACCTCACAAGTCTTTATAATATTAGTTAATACACAAAAAAGGGCGTAATTAATAAAGTATAGTCGATAAATTTTAATGAAGACATCTAATAGTCTTGACACACTTTTTCAATGTTTCTAAAATTGTACTCAAAAAATTTCCAATAGATGTACTGAAAGTATTGTTTTTAAAATCACAAGAATTCTTTAAGACAGATAAATAAATAATACGCAAAGAAAAAAAAATACAGTTAAAGAAAATTGGAGGAAAACTTGTAGACCTGTTGAGTGCGGAATGAAAATCCGCTTGATATTTATTACTACTGAATTAAAATAAATAAAATATATAGTTATTGTATGTTTATGGATTTTTTTTAATATTGTCAAAAAGTTTTTAATACCTACCTGCTTGTTCTTCCATTTCTTACACAAAAGTCTTTCTTAAGCTAACTTATACTAATATCACACAATACAGAATCACTTATAGAATCACTTTGCATGCACTATAGTTTTATCCCATTTGGTTCAGTATGTATCCCGTATATAATGTTTTCACTTGAGCTTAACTCGTGTGCGATACCTCGGCATTGGTCGGACGCGCGACGGTGGCGACGTTGCAACAAGTACTGGCGCTGGTGGCTGGTGGGTCACGGGTGGCTAGTGGCTAGTCACGGGTGGCGTCTGGTGGCCGATGTCGGGTGGCGGGTGGCTGGTGGCTAGTGATACTAATTATATCGACGCGCGTGTTATTATTTTTGTTTACATTATTTTTTGAGGTAAAGGTTAGTAACAAAGGTTGGCATTTGTTGTTTGCTGTTGGAGTTATCCCTGAAAGTAAGTACTAATCTGATTTTGATGATTCTTTTACTGATAGATACCTTTATTAGGGTGTCCTAAAGAATATTTTTGTCGATTATCTTGTAGAAATATGTTACTTTAGCCTGTTTTAATAGCCTTACCATTTTTCTCAATAAAAAAATTAATGCAAGAAATATATTTTAGAAAAAAAATTTTAGAAAATACGAAAAGATTATAATGTAATATAAGTTAATATCTCAACAATGTAGAAACTTGTCGCTTTATCTTAATATCTGAAGTATTACAAAGAATTAACAATTTAAAAACACTGAAGTTTAAATAATTTCAAATTCAAAAATACAAAAGTAATGTAATTTTAATTACGGCAAAAAGTAATGACATCCTGTCTGTGAGTTTGTGTATGTATAAGTCGATAACCTAATTCTTCAAAGACGAGCTATTCAGTTTGTTCAGTTTCAAGTTTACCACTATCACCTCATTACCATACTGCTGCTGCAATGAGTGTTTAAAATATGTACGAAATACGTATTTTATTGTTTTATTTTTCAGGCCCAGTTACTGGCCCTTTTGTCTTTACACATATCTAGATTTTCCTTCTAAGTTATTTCAAATTATATCATCTCCTACTTGGTGGCGGCGGCGTTGATATCAACCACTGGAGGCCTCACAAAAAAAATTAAAAACTTAGCTACACATTTTACTAATTCGTATTTGTTTCTGTTTGAGTGTGCTAGTATATAGTCATAGAAACATTATGACAAAAAATTTCTGAGTGTTTACTGAATGAAAATCCCTCGCCAAAGTTATTTCGCCGGCGCGACGTAACATCAAAAATTAAAGTATTTAATGCGTTTTTTCCTGGTTTTTCTGGTTAATTTCGTAGCGTTAGAAAAAAGAAATGGTCTTGCAAAACTGTCTTTGCCCAGATTTCGTTTAGCACCGTCACTGCTTTTACAAATATATAATTAATTGTTGACAATTTAAGTTCCGACCGCTACGGTCAAAAATTTACTTTAATGGATACTGTAGTTGAAGAACGACAAAAAATAATTTGCCGTCCCAAGACTATTAGCAGAATAAGTTGTTTTAAGGATAGTTTTCTTATTTTTAACAAGTGTGTGGATACAGGATCCATTTTTATCCTTCAAAATAGAGCAGTTCGGGCCATTTACAATCTAAGAACTAGAGATTACCTTCGAGATGTTTTTAATAAAATAGGTATTCTTACAGTGCCGTCACAATACATTTATTGTAACATTGTATACATTAGGCAGAATATTATGTTATTTTCGAAACATAGTGACACACACAGTATAAATACTAGAAATAAAAATAAACTTGTGACGCCATAGTATCGTCTCCACTAAGTGAGTGATAGCTTCATGGGGCTTGTGTTCGCATCTATAATAAGATTCCACAGACTATATTAGATTTGCCACTGAGGAGATTTAAAACTCGAATAAAAAAGTTTTTAATAAATAAAGCTTACTACTCTGTACAAGATTACTTGAATGATGACAAAGTTTGGATTCAAAATGACGTTGATGCTCAGCTGAATGATTATACCTTTGTAAAACAGACTGATGTAAACAATGGCGTTTTGATGCGAGCAACTGTTGAGTTTCTTGCCAGTTCTTCTCATCAGGAAACTGCTTTCCGAACTGGTGGTAGCTTCAGACAAACTGACTGACTGACCAATTTTGACGTTGCAAAAGTACTTTGTAAAAAATCTATTTGAATACAATATTTTGAATTTGAATTTGATAACTCATCACCACACATCACGTCATACAACTTGGAATATTTAAAATTCGCACTAGTTTTATGCGAAAGTAACATTATCTGTCTGTCTGTTATGCTTTCACGCTTAAACCACTGAACCGATTTTGACGAAAATTGTCACAGAGAAGGACATCGACTACGTTTTATTCCGAAAAAAGACTTAAAAGGGTTGAAATCGGCGAACTGTGTGATGTAAAATTATAATGTAGAATTTACAAATTTTAGTACATGATGAAGTATGATATCCTAAATATACTTCAGTACTAGAGTTGGGTAAACACATGTAAGGTTAACCTGGCGAGGTTAACCTGGCGAGGCGGGATAATGAGGAGTACACAGTGTGTTGACATAACCCAGACGATATTACGTCCTTGGCCTTGGATACACATTGGAAACACTAACAGGTAAACGAGAACTGAAGGTATTGCTACAACTCATTTCTTTGCTCTTTCTCTTTTCTCACTCCATTGTCACCCAATGCTAAGTGAGTTTTCCATATCCAGACTCTCCCCGCTATCTTCACTTATACTACTTTAGACAATGGTTACTATACCGAAAGCAAAATGAGAGTTGGGAGAAATAGAATGTATTGTTGTATTTCTAAAATCTTTTTTTCAGTTTAGCTGATGTTCGTAGTCATTCGTAGCACGTAGAGACGGCGTGACAGTAAATAGTAAGTTCAATCAGTATTTGTTCGGCTTCGTTATTTCCATCCCTACATTAAGGATGGCTCTTGAGAACGAAGGAGAAAGCTATTATTCTATTTTAGGAAATATAAAGTAAATGACTATTGCATAAACAATAACATAGATCAACAAAAATGTTTTTTTTTTTCATTCTCTGTTATAAAGCACAAATTCTGATTATAAACATCGAAAATTTGTGTATAGAAAATTTGAGTATAGAAAATTTGTGGGAAGAAAATTTGAGTATAGAAAATTTGTAGGAAGAAAATTTGAGTATAGAAAATATGAATGTAGAAAATTTGAGTATAGAAAATCTGTGTAAAGAAAATATGAGTATAGAAAATTTGTGTAAAGTAAATATGAGTTTAGAAAATTTAAGTATAGAAAATTTGAGTATAGAAAATTTGTGTAAAGAAAATTTGAGTATATAAAATTTGTGTAAAGAAAATTTGAGTATAGAAAATTTGTGCAAAGAAAATATGAGTATAGAAAATATGAGTATAGAAAATTTGAGTATAGAAAATTTGTGTAAAGAAAATTTGAGTATAAAAAATTTGAGTATAGAAAATTTCAGTATAAAAAATTTGAGTATAGAAAATTTCAGTATAAAAAATTTGAGTATAGAAAATTTGAGTATAAAAAATTTGAGTATAGAAAATTTGAGTATAAAAAATTTGAGTATAGAAAATTTCAGTATAAAAAATTTGTGTACAGAAAATTTGAGTATAGAAAATTTTTGTAAAGAAAATTTGAGTATAGAAAATTTGAGTATAGAAAATATGAGTATAGAAAATTTGAGTATAGAAAATTTGTGTAAAGAAAATATGAGTATAGAAAATATGAGTATAGAAAATTTGAGTATAGAAAATTTGTGTAAAGAAAATTTGAGTATAGAAAATTTGAGTATAGAAAATTTCATCAAATCAAATTCAAAAGTAGACAATATATAAACTTTAGTGAGATAGATTAGACTCAATCTCTCGGGTGTTGTCGCGCAGTACATGGAAGTTATTATTATAGTGTCGTGGTTAAGGTCACCCTTCTTGAGCTCCACGTAAGTTAACGTTATTACCTATTGTAGTTAGTGTTCAGGCAGCGAAGGGGAGCGTTGTAATTATATAAAAGGCCTGAAACCCTGTAACACGTCGGTCGCAAGTCCAAGGCGCTGCCTTTTTTTCATATGTAGGTATACGTATTGCTGTACAGTAATGGGTATCACCCCTCTCTTCTACGTCAAGTATATCGAAAAGGAAAAGTATTTGTCGAAGAAACGGCTATTTTTAACTATTAGAGAATTGAGCGAAGTATATCTGGTGCCAACCCTACCGTGCAGTGTCCGGTCCAAAGTGCACCGCGTGACAGAGTCCAACTACCTAATATTTATAGTCTATTTATAAAACATTCATTCACTTTCAATTACTAAAGAAGAAGAAATGCATTTAGATTATATTAAAATGTACAAGAAAATTAAATGAAAACAACCGTACAATAGTATTAATTATGATGTTGGCAACACTAAATAGCATCCTGTTATTTATGATGTTGGTAGCACTGATTTGAGCAGCATTTTTACTTTGAATGTTGGGCAACTGTTAAACATGAATAAAAGAATAAGGGAATGCAAAATAAATACGCCGTCACGACACAATCATTACATTACATCGCGAGTATTTTAGCAATAACACTGTTGATCTGAGTCTTAAGTGGAGGAGGAGGATATTTTAATTCTGGCTCCTTTATTTGATAGTTCATGAAATTAAATCGACTCAGTAGGGATTTAAAGACAAATCAGTAGTAACTAGCAAGTTAAAATTTATTAACAGTGTTGTTAAGATTATATTTGAAATATTTTGTCACTTTAAAAAATTATACATATTATAGTATGGAAACAATTTATTATTATACCACTAATAGACAACGACCTCGTTTCTTAATTAAGATAAAAATACAAAGATTAACCCACTACGCTAATTCGATACTCTAATATGATCTTATTTATATTTATTTATTTAAGCACTTTATTGCACACAACAAGTACAGGAATTAAAATATAGGAGCATCAGAATTAACAATGAGACAGAGAGCATGCAAAGGCGGCCTTGTTGCCAAAGAGCAATCTCTTACAGACAACCTTTGGTGAAAGGAGCTATTGTACAGATTCGGGATAGTGCAAATAGGTACATATTACTAATTTAAAAATTGTAATAATATTATATACTTAAACACATAAATATTGACATATGTCGGAGAATAATAAAGAGATCGAATAAACGAATCGTCATCGTAGTAGTCACTTCCGTCTATTTGATAGTCTCGACCCTTTATATGCCATAGTCAGTCTGACTAAAGTCTTAGTCATGCGCGGTCTCTGAAGTGTAATAGTCTCTAGATAGTGTTCGTGTTATGCAGTGCAGTGTTCGTGTTGTCCGGTGTAGGTCACTTATAATCTAGTTGCCACGTCTTGTGTTAGGTTAGGTTTGTGTGAGTTTAACCTTGGGTTTAAACAGAGAGCCGGAGCGATAGAGGCGACTGTTGGAATTATCTTAAAAGAGCTCTTTAAGTCTACACTTTCTCTCGTAATTATGAGAGATCATATTTGATTATTGATCGGTTCAGTAGAAGTATCTACGTTGCGTTTATCCAATATTTAGTCTCTGAATCTCGAGTGTTAGCAACACCGTATATAAATTAGTATTCGCGGGTAGTTAAAGTATTTCCAGTAGACAATATCCATTCCGATAGTACATATTAAAGTAGTGAGGCTAATAGTGTAGTGTTTGGTGGCGTGGTGTTAGGTCACCGTTATCGAGGAGCACGTGAGTTCTTTATTATTTTAATAATTGATAGCTATAAACCTACTCCTGGCTCACAAGCCCCAGGCACTGCTCAGCTTCTAGTGTTACTGCGCAACGTAACTCCCATACTCTTAATAGAAGAAGATAATAATATAGTTCATACGTATTGCAGAATACTAAAACTGTTTAATGTCATGCAATAATACAACAAATGTGATTATATTATGTGCTCTCGTACCTAAGAAATTATATTTACGAATTAATGTATAGATTAGAGGTCACAATGATGCTGCGGCCGATGGACCCTTATCTCACCTCAATTACGAACAATTATGTATTAATTAAAAATATTTGTAACAAAGATAATATTATATAAATATTATTCAAACCGGTGAATCATAAATCTGTTTGGTTTTTAATTCTGCTACTCGTTATCCACACATATATTTATACTTTTTCTAGTCTAGTCACTATATGTCTATATTCCTATGACAGGTTGTAAGTCTGAAATATAGGTTAGCTACTTAATTATCTTATATTTTGACTACTAATTGAATACTATTTTTCAATATAGTTGTATAACCATTACTAATACAATATTATGATATGCCTCAGAATAGAAGAAATTATTCATTAATTTCTTACTCTTCATCCGACTTTTGATAGAAAGAGAAAGAGTTTTAAGAAAGAAAAAAAAACTAGAGCCAGAAAATCATCAGATGTGATAATAATATTATGTTGCCACAATGTGTCGGACTTCCTTCTTTATCAAGCTTATATATATATATCACCTCTTTTTTATTTACCTATAGAATACAAGTTATTTATATACTAACAAATATGTTCTGAATGAAATACACGTGATTCTTGTTCACAAGGCGATCTGTTTTGTTTTAAAGAGCAGATCTTATAGAAAATTTCATGACTTTAAGCATTACAACCTACTAAAACAAATTCCACTTACCTACACAGAACTGATTCTATAAATAACATGTTTGTCAACACGCTGCATTTCGAAATAAATCCGAATACACGTTAAAATGAAAACCATAATTTTTAGAGCTAACTTTCATCAGGCATTTCAAATCATCCAATAAACTACGCAAAATATTAGCATTATTAAGATATCCATAAGACAGAGATTACTAACGGACAGAGAAACATTTTGGTGAAATATTTACACAAGGTCATCCTATAGGGCCTGTACTCTTGATTAAGCCAGACCAGTAAATATATATAGTAAATATAGTAGTAAATATCTATTTATAGTCAAGGTCTAAATAGTAAAAAAACAATTATAGTAATTGTTAACTATCATTAGAGGTGCAGTAAAATTATTTCGATAACCTGTAACGCATACTAATGATCCTAAAGTTATACACAGTCTAAATATTAAGAATCTTAATAACGTCTACTCTAGTAATAAACATTATGGATTAAATTAAAAAGATTTTTTCAAAACAGACTGTAAGTCAGTTAGCTGATTATAAATAAACATGTACAAGCAAATTTACTATGAATAATCTAATATTTGATTAATTTTATGGTAAAACTATTTTGATTAATATTTACCAAAGATACTGTACGGAGGAAACCCGTACGGCTGTTTGTTGAACACACAACGTGATCCTGAAGTAAACTGAAGATAACTATAATAAAACATGGTGAGAACAGTATTACGCATTCGAGCTACTGATTTTGATAATGCCAGTACTTTAGAAAGTCCATATGGACTTTTTCCTAAATTTAATAATAATATCCGGTTAATCATGGTGGTATCTAAAACTGATGTTGAGGCTGCGGCGGTTAAAGAAGAGATACCTCATGATCATCTTTACAAAGTAACTGGATTATCCTCAACCAATTTAGAGAAATTAGCTCAAGGTGAGTTTATTTATAATATTTAGCTTCTGCAGCAAGGCAAAGATTTAGAGAAAATTGCACATAAAGTTGATTAAATGATTGAAATTGTCTTTATAAGTATGAATATACACGCAGGAGTTTCTTTATAAGATTGGTGAAAAAGAAAATGTAAAAACATTACAAAACGTGCAACTTAACAATTCCCTTGAAGTCGATTAACAATACCTTTTAGTTTAAACACGTACAATACGTAACTATTTTTAGATTTATGGTAATGACAATATAAGTTAATAACAAGAGATAAATAAATAAAGTATACCTCATAAAAAATGTATTTATCTGTCAAATCTATTACAATTTCAATGGACACTGTTTGTGAGATTATTTCAAACCAAGACTTTGAAGTCTCAAAGGTGTATTTAACTGAAATGATTCCAATAATAACTTAGCGATGAAAACAAGCGTCTCAGGACGGTCTGGGTTAGGGTTGCTACCCGGATCATAATACACATATCATACTATATTTTCATTCATACTATCGTCGTAAATTTTTCAAATTTTATTAAATATTTTCTATTTTAATAATATTCATAGGTTATAGAAAAAAATATTTAGAAATTATTATGGAATTAATGTGAATGCGGTATAGCAAGTAAGAACATTGTTATTCCACGTATGCTAACCATGTCAAAGGCTTTTCAAAAGTCCAAATACAAAATTAAAAACCTTTTTTTTTGTTTATTATTATATGCATCTAAAAAAATTAAATGTATATATATAGAATACACCATATGTTTTCATATTTTAAAAAAATATTTAAATACTTTAAAAATTTTTAACTTTTTGAAATTTCTTAAATATTAATATTCTATGAAATATTTCCGAAAAACGAAATGTTTTTTTTTTCATCTTTAATAGTTTATAACTTTTGGATTTTTTTATGAGCTAATACATACCGGATGTTTAGGTGGCAACCCCAGTCTGATTGAACCCTCGGAGCTGGAGAAGTGCCAGTAGCGGCGCGGTCCTCCAAATCTTTAATGTCACTTGGGTTATGGATATTGCAAATAGTTATTCTCGTGGGCTATTTATGGGTCACCTTGGTATTAACTAGGCACTAGTAAAATATACATTATTAAATTGTTAGGTTTAGTGTACTTTTCAAAGAAAATATACACTTTGTTGTACTTATGCCATACTACAAACTTCAGTTTAAATGTGTATCCGGAATATCCGGAATATGTGAACTGTGTATGTCAACGGATATACTAATAGCTTTTTTTATTTTTATTTTTTTATTTTATTTATTTATTTATATCATAACTTTATAAACTTAATCATAATGTTACTCCCACTGAAGCTTGTATGGCTTATGTGTGGGAGTGAGCCACATAAGTAATGAGAAAAAAAAAAAAGAATATAAATGTTTAAATAACATAGTGCAGTTACATATGCTATACATATATCTATATGTTATATTTACCTTGTATATACCACCTTTTTAATACCAATTTTAAATGCTTGGTATCTTTGCTTATCATTAGTTGATCTATAATGCTTTTAGGTAGATTGTTCAATATTATTGGTAACAGACACTGCCAAGTGCGCATTCCATAGTAATTTTTGTAGTTTGGTACGTCAAAATGTGGTAAATTCTCTAGGTGACGAAGTTGAGGAGGTCTTACCCCATATTTTAATTCTTTTAGGTGCTCGTATTCTTCACTAATAATTTCTAAGTGTATTCTGTCATATAAATTGACAATTTGACAGTATTTAAATAAACCGTTTTTGTCATTAATATATAATCTTTTAATATGTGATGGAACCATTGCTTTCAGAATTCTCTTTTGTATTTTAAATATTTCATCAACATAACTTTTGAAGGTTCTGCCGTAGCTACTAAGGCCGTAATTGATAACAGATTCTGCTAAAGCCATATACAGCATACGTAAAGTTTGATAAGGAATTTTAGTTTTAAGTATTACAAATTTACATAGAATAGCACGTAATTTATCACAAATGCTATTAATATGGGGTCTCCAGTTAAATCTGTTATCAATCACCAGGCCTAGGTATGTATGTTGGTCCACTATTTCTAGCGGCAGACACTTACACTGTATGTTATTTTGATGTAAGCAGGTGTGCAGGTGAGAGACGATGGTTGGCTGTATTAGATTTTTTATATATGGTGATTGCAAGTGCATCAATTTGGTTTTTTGTGCATTTATAATTAGGCCCACATCGTGTGCCCACCTGCACAGCTGATTATAGTTATATTGTAGTACATTTTGAGCTTCAATTATGTTTTTATTGGCTACTAAAATACATGTGTCATCTGCAAATTGGTATACAGAGCAATCACTGAAAATATTGCACATATCGTTAGCATAAAGTAGGTATTCTAAAGGTCCTATGACAGATCCCTGGGCTGTTCCTTGCAATGTATTTATTTTGTTACTATACTCTCCTGCTACTTTTACCACCGTCGAGCGGCCGGTGTGATAACTTTTAATTAAATTAAGGATTGGTCCCTGTATACCATTTTGCTCAAGTTAGGAGAATAAAGTGTTGTAATTTAGAACATCAAAAGCCTTACTAAAATCTATGAAGATAACGAGCACATGACTCTGATTATTCATGTATGAATTAACCTCATTTGTAAATTTAGCAAGTAATTGAGAAGTATTTCTGTTTTGCTGAAAACCAAACTGATTTTTATTAATAATTTCATTTTGTATGAAAAACTTGTTTATTTGGTCACCGAAACACTTTTCAATCACTTTGTCAATACATGGTAAAATTGTTATTGGGCGATAGTTATTTGTGTCCATATAACTACCTTTTTTATGAATTGGTCTTATAATACCAATTTTTAGGCCATCTGGGTATATAGATGTTTTAATACATTGATTAATAAGATGTGTAATGAGTGTGCTACTATTATATATTTAGCAACGGATTCTCATATAAAACAATATTTAGCCATTTCGTATTCTTTTACAAAATATATTGCACGTTAACTCCTAAAACAGAATTCTACTATGCACCTTAGACACTGATCATTGCCTGGAGTTTAAGACCAAAGATCAGGTTTACAATTCCTTTTCACTGGGTATAAACTCTCGCTTATTCTACATGATCTAATTACCTAACATTTATCCAAATTTGTAATATATCAAAGGCTCAGTTAATTTTCAATTTCTTTCATTACTACCCGCTCTCGCTTCGCTGAGGTTAAACTGTTCACTCACTCATTAACACAACTATTAATCATATATCTCTCATCGTTAGGCAGTGATCGTACTCGTAAGAAACTTTTTCGTCCGACAGCTTGTTCTCCGACTTACTGCAGCACATCCGACTACCACTAAAAACTATTTTTATTTTTCGGATTAATAATGATAGTAATTATGTAATTTTTGAAACTACTCGTCAAACTACCCTAGATCAGTCGTAGTCTCAAAATTTACAATATATAAATCTTTGTTCATATAATCATTAATTTCTGAACAAAGAACATTTAAGATCTCTAGAGATCATGCAATTTATGTGCAAGTAAAAATAAAAGTTCTGTTTTATATTTATTTAAATGATCATTGACCTCATTGATTACTCTGCTTTCGTAAATTAATTGTGTATAAACAAAACAGTGCATTCATCCCGCTCCTATTAATAAAATACAGTAGTATTTTTTAACATAAATAATGTAAATAATTTTTGTAATGCAAATAATGTAAAACCAGTAAATTCGCTCTCGATTGGCTGAGGATAATACAATATTTCTCTTTAGAAAAATGAAATAAAAAATTGATTTCTTCATAATTTTGGGTATTTTAAGAATATAAGACCCTAACTTTTCGGTATAGCTTAATTATGTACGAGTGTTTCAGAAGTTAACGCCCTATTCTATAAAAAAAAACTAAACTGTTACAAAAAGATGGTAAACAACAGAATTCTCATTAACGCCATCTGATGTCAAATTAAGTACTTTTTATGCCACTAACCAAACTCAAAAACAGTCACAGACTATAATAATAAGAAACGCAATAAACAAAGATCTTTCCAGAACCAGGATCAGACTTCGAAGCGGCCATTGCCGCTACCGGATATGGAAAGTTCAACCTGGCCCTCATGCTGTGCACGTTGCCAGCGTTCTGGAGTGCCGTGTCCGTCACCAGCTCCGCTTCCTTCATCTTCACGAGAGCGCAATGTGACATGGAACTCCGACTTATTGACATGGGCACTGTTAATGCTATTACTTATATAGGTAAGATACATTTTACAAACCTTTTACCATTCTACAACCTATTAGGGTTCACTTTAGGACGATCCGAGATCGATAAATAAGAATCGATTTTTCGGACCATAAAAATCGATCTTTTAAATCGACATATAGCACTGAATCGGCTCAGTGAATGACAGTGACCTTTTTAACTCTGTACTAAGACGCGTAATATTTACATTAGTAATACAGACACTACAAAAAGATCGATTTTTATTGAATTGATTCATCAAGGGCGTGATTTGAATCGATTTCAGAATTATTTTTTAAGCTTATTTATCTGCCTGTGTACATTAAAGTATATAAATATAAGGGATTATTATTTAATCATCTTTTAGTTTCTACTTTCTAATTATCTTATTTTTTTAATACCGAAATTTTAACTTATCAGTTGGATAAGTATCTTGAATGTCTTGGGTAAGATTTGAAGCTTGAGAGTAAGATTTAAAACATTGAAATAAGGTTTGAATCACTTTGGTAAGATGAACAATGGACATAAAATATTTTAATAGTACTCTACTGACATTTCTAACAAATGAAGTAGAAAGAAAATTCAGTACTATATTTATTCTTAATCAAAACAAAAGTAACTTACGTAGTTGTTACGAAATGCTACTTTGTTTTGGTGAGTGGCAACTAAAGCTGTGTGTACACTGTTCTCGGTTTACATTGACGTCATTATTAAACCTATAGCTAATGCACAGTGTACACACTCTTGTTTGGGCCGTTTTGCAGATAATAGAATGGATCTACTAGTAAATTATTATTTTAAGACTAGAATTTCCAAATGATTTCAATACCCTGTAAACACTTCTTTAAGTCAACGCAATCAAAAGATACGACCCCTTAGGTACTTTTATTCAACCTCGATCAATTAAATTTGTTAGGCGGAAAATCTGAAAACTGTAAATTTGTTATAACATCACCAAAAAAATTTTAGTGCGGTTGGTAGACAGATCACGACATATATCAACGTATAGAGACAACAGTTTTTTAACAAAAAAAAATTATGAACGATTCCGACTCGCACTTAACCGGTTGTATAATATTATAATAATAGATTTACGCATAATGCTGAAAAATATGTTTTTGTTCATGGTGACTAACAACGGCATTTAGTAAACCTGTAGTGATGATCACGCTATCATAATATTTGATTTATTATACTGTTAATATTATTCAAATATATACAACGATATGACAAACATATCTGATCAGACACACCTTTGTTCAGTGATAACGATTTCTAGATTAGTGTTTGCTACTGTTGCTCAGATGCGTTGGAAAAAAAGAGGAATACCAAACAACGCTTTTAAAAAACAAATAGTTGAAGGATTTACTTTATAACAAAATATCCTACATTATTTTCTATATCTATCGCTCCAGGCTTTCTCAATGTATAAATATACTTGTTATAAAAATTGGCGTTTAAAAAATCAAAGATAAAAAAGTAAAATATCCAAAAGAAACAGTCCCGCTGAGTTTCTTGCGCCCATTCTTCTCAGGTCTGGGTTAGGTCGTTTCCGAAAGGGTGGTAGATTCCGACGTTCAATAAGAGAATGTAAATTCCAACATTAAATAAAAATTTTGACTTTGACTTTGACTATAAATATACTGTTAATTCTGATATTGGCAACACTGGTTTGAGTGGCAGCTTGTCGTTACGATGTCGGCAACATTAATCCAAGTAACATTTGATTTTAGAAGTTGGCACTAACTGAATATCATTCGGTTGTGCCAACGCAAAGTATCGCGAATATTTAAGCAGTAATGCTGTTCATCTGAGTCTAAAAGAGTATATTTTAATCAAGCCTTCATACTTTTAGTCTAGTATTAACATACTTTATACTATTTATTAGTATACGAAATACTTTGTTTTCAATTTTTAGTGTTTTGAGTGAAATGAATACTTCGAAAAATGTGTAAAATCTTATCTACACTCTTTTCTTGGCGTTTCAGTAAAAAATAGAGAATATTTTTGAGAATAACAAAAAGAAAAGCCAATCGTCTATTATTGACTTATTAATTTATTTCAAAATTAAACACCAAAAAATGTTTTTTATTCCAAATACTACTAATTGAAATCATTTTTAGGTTATGACTAATGTGACCATACGTCACCTTTTGAACGCGACTGACCTGTTATTTGGTTGACAATTCGGTTATCCCGTTGTCCCGAAAGAAAGCTTCGGGACGTCAAAGGGAACCTTTCCGAAATCGCGCAGTATTACCGCGTAGCCGGCAATAAGACAGACCGATTCCAATTGGATAGAATTTTTTTAGAAAATACTAGGGATACCTCATAACTTTACCTTCCAAATGGAAGGTTATGAATTTATGATTATTTAGTCAGACTATCGTCGTCACTATGATGTACCTGTTACAAATTGTTTTGTTTGATATCTGAAAGACTCCCGTCCCATTATCCGTGTCCTGTTTTGAGTGAAATATAAATTGATCGACTTCAAAATTCGGTATGTCTGATACCTTACTATTCGCCTAGCTACAGTGTTATTGTTTATTAATATAAAATATGATATTTGTATATAACAAACATAAGCAATACAAATTATTTATATATTGTTTATATAGTGATGTGGAAGTAAACACTGCCTGAGTCAATAAAAATATGTAATCACCTTTTGTTCTGACTTATGTAATTCATGATAGCTGTAATGAAAATTTACGTCAATATTGTAACCTTAAAGCGTGGTATTGTTAGGATATTGCCGCTTGAGGAGTCTTACTACGTGCGTACGATTTTAAATCATCATCATCTTTTCATCATCTTACTACTTTGTAAAAAAAAATTATAATATCAATTATTACTATTTTAATATTATAATAGAAAACTAACGTTGTAATTAGTCATTTTAAAGCTTTATAAGACGGTGAGTCTCGCGTATTGTTTTGGTCACATGGACTATAGTTTCAGCCGCATTCGGCGGTCTTCTTCAGCCAGTGTGTTCAGACAGCTCGGCTCCAAATACAACCAAAACAATACGGGGATCTCACTATGTTATAAAGCTTTAAAACAAGAAACCAAGTATTGCCAATTTTTTTTAAATAAAAACGGCAGATTAGCATCTCTATTTTCAATACTTCAGGATGATCAAATTATCTTTTCTAGGAATGATATCATCAGCCATGATCTGGGGATTCCTGTCAGATACGTTAGGAAGAAGACGGTTTCTTGTCTGGGGCTTCTTCTGCTCAGGATTAATGGAGATTGCAGCAGCAATGAGCCAGAACTTCACCATGCTTCTCATTACTAGATACTCCAGTGGATTCTTGTATGTCACCTATTGAAACATTCTTCTTTTTATAGTATTGAGTAGTAGTAGTATTAAGACTCACCTTCACTGTTAAAGCTCTCTGTATGTGTAACAGTGTAAGTTCTTTTTAATTTTGCCAGATTCAATGGTCCTTTTGCTGTTCTTCTGACATACATAGCAGAACTCCACAGGACAGACCTGCGAGCGCGTGTGCTCCTCCTCACTGGTCTCTTTTTCACCATAGCTAACACCACTCTTCCATTACTAGCATGGGCCATCATTACCAATGATTGGGATTTCTCTCTATTTGGCAATATGTTTGGTAAGTCTAAATTTTTTTTTCTTGAGCTTTAAGCTTAGGACCTAAACTATTTTTTTACAGTTTTATAATAATATTAAAGCCTATTATTCCATACTTTCTTTTACATTTTAATTAATTTAGTTTTGTGTTAGTTTATGATAGGTTACTTACTAATATCTAAGTTACTATGGTTAGTATCTTCTTTTAGGTCCAAAAATATAGTCTCTATTTGGGTATACCCACCCATAGACCATATTTCAAAACTAGTTTATAGGCCTCCTCCATTTATCCCATAGACTGCCGTCTTGACCCAAGTTTCCCCATCTCAGTCTTCTAATGTTTGAAAGTCTTTTCTTATTAATATAATACCCCGTGAAGGGACGGGTTAGAATACTATTCCCCTCTGCCGCTGGGAGAGCATCTCGTAAGAGCCGAGTAACCCAGTACTCCCTTGGTGGTAGGAGATCTGTTCCCCGATTGGCTTGCGACCACCAGCATGCGAATCCGACCGGCAAGTGTCATTGACGCGTTCCGGTTGAGCCGTATGTGGGCCAGACTTACCCCCTCCCTCTCCCATCTAGCTTCGGTGGTGCAACGCATCGACAAAACGAGAGAGTGTTTCTTGTTTTTCCGAAGTCCATGGGCGATGGTGGCCACTTACCATCAGGTGGACCATCCGCTCGTTTGCACCTTATCTACTATATAAAAAAATAATAATAAATTTGAAAGTTAGTACGTTTTGATGTTAAGATGTTTGTTACTCAATCGGACAAAAACGGCTGAATGGAATTTAATAAAATTTAGGCCACAGATACTTTATTATCAGGATTAACATAATTGCTACTGCTACAGTAAATTGCACCCCTGCGAAGAAAGTGGCTAAAGAAGGTGGCTAAATGTTATTTACAAATAAAACTCAAGCAAAGCAGTGTAACCTGAAGCGTAGGCCTAGCCTTACCTAGTCCACCCTTTTTCTTCTTTTATAATCTTACTCTTTCAGTCCACTTAGTATTTACTTAAATATTATCTTATCACTACATCTAATAGTTTCACATAACTATCTATCATCATCACGACCCTTCAATTTCCCACTAATGAGCCGGGTCTCCTCCTCAGAATGAGAAGGGTATTAGGCCATAGTCCACCTCGCTGGCCCAGTGCGGGTTGGCAGATTTCACACACCTTTGAGAACTTTAGAGAACTCTCAGGAGTGCAGGTTTCCTCACGATGTTTTCCTGTGATATTTAATTGCTTAAAACACACATAACTCAAGAATCAGAGGTGTGTGCCTGTGTGGGGGATCGAACTCGGACCTCTCGAGTAAGACTTGAAGTCTAAACCACTGGGCCATCACTGCTTATTACTACTAACTATCTGTCATTATCATCATCTCAGCCACAGGACGTCCACTGCTGGACATAGGCCTCCCCCAGAGATTTCCAGTACGATCTATCTATCACCTGCGACCTGCATCCAGCGGCTCCCTGCCGCTCTGACCAGGGCGTCTATCTTGTGGGAGGCCTTCCAACGCTTCGGCGTCCTGTCCGTGGTCGCCACTCGAGAACCTTTCTGCCCCAACGGCCATCGGTTCTACTGGCTATGTGCCCAGCCCACTGCCACTTCAACTTACTAATCCGTTGGGCTATATCGGCGACTTTGGTTCTTCTACGGATCTACTCATTTCTGATTCGATAACGTAGAGAAACACCCAACATAGCCCTCTCCATAGAGAGGGCCTGGAGCTGGCGCACAAGGCCTTGAGTGAGAGACCACGTCTCAGATCCTTTCGTCATCACTGGTGACACACACTGTTCGAAACTATCTATCGCTATAACGTAATAAAAGATTCTTGTTATAAAGGGGAAGAATGGACATATCAATAATTGATTTTTTTTAAAAAAAAGAAACGAATCGAGAGCAAGTTTTCTTGTATGTGTATAATAAATTACTTCTCGCTACAATACAATAATTTTGAATATATTCCTGGTAGTAATTACCTCGTCAACAGCGAACAACATTTTATACACAATGTGTTTCGATGGCGGATGTAAATATTGAACATAACAAATTAAATCTAGAATAATAAACTACCTTAAACTTATAGCGGTTTAAGCTTTTCTTTGAAAGATTTTGTAAGTACAAATGATTGTGTTTAACATCTAGATAGGTTTGAAAGTTTTTGCTGATTTTTCCTGATTGACTCTAAAAGGTTGTTGTTTCTCTCCAGTTATCCACTCCTGGAATCTGTTCCTGCTAGCAACAGCTCTGGTACCGCTTCTTACTGGAGTTGCATTCCTCTGTCTACCAGAAAGTCCAAAGTTCTTAATGTCCAGAGGACGCAATGATGAAGCTTTGGAAGTTTTTAAGAAAATATATGCGTTGAACAGTGGGAAACCTTCTGAAACTTATCCGGTAAAAGTCATTTATGGAATTTACTAAATAGTAACATGTTGGGTTGGAGTATGAGAGAAGAACCAAGAGGAGAATCCTCTTTACGGTTACTTCCTCGTTAATTCAAGTGCTTATTTAAATTTTTTGTAATAAACCTTATTAAGAACGGATGAGACTCTGGCACCCAAACAATAGATTTTTTATGGGTGATTATTGTTGAACTTTCTGAATTGAAATGAAAGTAGGAGTGACCGTTATCAACAAATTGTAATTGCATACACATGCAAGGGTATCATACCCAATACCTACAAACAATTTGAAATTCCAGATAACAAAATTGATTGAAGAAAAAGCCCAACAACGCAGTAAAGGTATAGAAGCACTGAAAGGGGGCTTCGCGCAGTTTGCTCCACTGTTCAAGCCCCCTCACGTGGCGTGGCTGGTGCTCATATGTGGAGCTCATGTTGGCTGTATGTTCGGGTAAATTTTATATCCAAATTAAATTAAACACTTGTTTATTTGTTCATCAAAACTACTTAAATATACATTTTTTATTAATCTTGATGTACAATATTGATATTATTTTTGTAAAATTGTCTGTACAAAGTATTGTAATATTCACAGATAAATTTGCATACTGCTAGAATGTTTACATGTTAGTTAATAAAATTTTACATTGTTAAAGCCCATGTTGTTAATAATGATTACAGTTTATTAACAAAATTCTAAAATAAAAACTATAATTATATATTTAACAAAATTCTACAGTTTTTGCAATACACTTAACAAAATTGTAAACTATTTATAGTACACAGTACACTTAACAAAATTGTAAATTATATACAGTGCGCAGTACAGTTAACAAAATTCTAAATTATTTACAGTACAGTACACTTTACAAAATTATAAACTATTTACAGTTTACTTAACTGAATTTTGCACTATATGTTTTCATGCTCCTAGGTCCAGTGGATTACGAAATCTTATTAAAACTAACCTAACATACCATAAAGTACAAACGTCTATAATAACACGTTGCGTGTCTGTTTGTCTTTAGATATTATCGATGATTGGTCGCGTGACTTACGGGAATAACGAGCTCCATATTGGGAAATTTGGGTTATTCACTTACTTTACTATATAGGAAAATTCTTGACTGTCTCAACTGACCAACAGTATGTTTACTTTAATATGGAAGACCTTTTCAGCGACATAGTCATTATTCACTAACTAGTCTTTGCTTTGTTAAGGTTAAATAGATTCAATATTGTATTAAAAGGACTTTGTCGTACAGCGCCATATGGTGGCGATAGATAAAGATAAAGGACAGAAGAAAATAGTGTCTGCATTATTGTTTTTTTGTTTATTAAATTTATAAAATTACTATTAATATTTGATGTTTCCAGCGCCAATACAATTCGTCTGTGGTACCCACAACTAGCGGCCATGATAGGCTCCAACGGCAACGAGAGCCTCTGCTCTGCGATAGCCCCTCACGCTGAGGTAGAAGTGGAGGGGTGCACCCCCATCGAGACGGACATGCTGACGTATCTACAAACTGCTATCGTCGGTGCTGGGTCTGTCATCACTTACTGTATTGGAGGTGTTTTGATAAACCGGTAAGAAATACTCCCCCCCCCTCACGTGATAATAATAGTAGTAATAATTTAAATTTAATTATTTTATTATTATCTGTATTTGATCATTTCAGATGTGGTAAGCGACTGGTGACAGGGATGTGCGGCATCCTCGGCGCAGCCTTCATCATCATGATGCCATTCATCGGCACCAGCGCGAAGCCTGTGGTCGCGATGGTGACCACCGCGTTGGCGTTGACCGCTTTGTGTTCCACTTCTCTTTCTAGTATAGCTGTTGATCTCTTCCCTACTTCACTTAGGTAAATAACTCTTGTAGTAACAGCAAAAAAGGAAAGCGATCTGATCTTACTCAAAACATTCATATTTAAATATGTGTTAAATTATATATATAAACATATATATTTATATAGTTTGACAATAAAATTTTTATTCACTTGAATATCTTCTAACTTGAGCAACAAAGGAATGACAGTTTATGAATCAACCAGTTTAAAACTAACAAAGGCTGACGTTAAGTAAAAATCGTATAAATAAAATTAATAAAAGATTTATGCTCCATTTAATCGATATCGAATAGATCGATTATTTTTTAAATTGCCCAACCCTAGCAAAAAAAAACAATTAAACACGATAGAAGTGAAACTTCAGTAAATCGACAAAAGAATGAGATGAATATATATAATAATATAAAATAGTATGTATATTTCTGTCTCATTCTTTCCTACACATTTTTGTATTTGTGTCTCTTACCTGTCGTTTTGTATATTTCTGTCTCATTATTTCCTACACATTTTTTGTATTTGTGTCTCTTACCTGTCGTTTTTTCCGTTGCATCCGGTTTGAAATCACAACGATTCTAAAGAAGTTTCACTTCAAAAGTTTGGAAATGGCGATGATGAAAGCTCGGTATGATCTTTGATTTTTGCCTTTCCCTTAAGGAAAAAATTGAAAAAAAACTGTAATTTCATGTCAAGTTCGTTGGTTTCTCATTATTGTAAATTGGACCTACTAAGGACAATGCTGTACGGTCTAATACCTTTGCTTTTTTATTATGTGATAAAACAGAGAAAATTAAAATCTTAATGTGAAAATTTCAAAACAAAACGAAATACATTTGAAACTGTTAAAGAGTTAATACTAAAATTTTAATTACCAGCCTAAAACATTATGGTTATTTTGTATATTCCAGGGTAATGGCGTTGGCGACATTTTTGATGTGTGGTAGATTGGGGACGATCTTGGGGACGGTCACCTTCCCTGCGCTTATAGACTACGGATGTCTGCCGCCTTTCGTCGTCATAGGAAGTGTTTTAGCTGGTAACATTTCCTTCCATATTTTTATTTTTTAAACAAACTTTCTAGACTAAGGTATTTATGTGCAAAATATAATCAAATTTAGTTCTTTTACCACGCCATCTATTGACGATTAAAGCAAACGAATGAACATAAAACGACGTCTATTGTAGAAACATATAAATACCCTAAAGAATGTTTTAATGCTGTCTTTACTAACGTAGTACATGAATTTTCTACTAGATGACGCTTTCGCTAACTTATATTTTATTTATTAAATATTTCAATATTTATAGAACTAAAAACACCTTTATTAATAACTAGGGGCCCGTCCCGGCTTCGCACGGGTGGATAATTTTTTTTTAACATTTTGGCTCCCGCATTCTGTCGCTCCCTCTATCGCCGCGTTACTCGCTGCGCTACGAGGTACCCACACCGCGCCGGCGGCCCGTCTGGGATTATTTTTTATTTATCTTGATATTTTTATTTCGTAATATCTTTTGACTGGAATGTCTGATTTCAATAATTCAAAAAGTAATTAACAGGTATTGAAACAGTCTTCATTACAAAATAATTTATTTGGATAAGAATTAATACAAAGTTATGGAAAACATGGTCTGATTTTGATAGGCATTTTTATCAACTTTTAAAGTAGTTATAGTGACTTAACTACAATAGTTGGACATATGGTCTCGCGGAGTTTTTTGTAGATATTGATACGTTCTATAATATTGTACAACATTTTTTTGGCACCTTGGGTTGGTTTCCGTGAGATTTCCTAAGGATCTCTAATTTTTTTCTTGTAATAAATATAGCCTATGTTACTCAGGGATAATGTAGCTTTCTAATGGTGAAAGAATTTTTGAAATCGGTCCAGTAGTTTTTATGTTTATTCGTTACATACAAAAATACAAATCTTACTTCTTTATAATATTAGTATAGATAAGGTGTGTTCAAGCAGTTCATTCACTCATTTATTTATTCTAAGGCAACGTTCCTTAGAAACATTTTCGTTCGAACGTTTTATCTCAGACTTATTTTGGAAATCCGACTACTACAAAAAAGTCTTTTCATTTTTGAGGTTAGTATATTGCGTATGACATTCACACATAATGTGACTTTCTATTTATTGGTAAAATAATTATCGAAATCGGTTTAGTAGATATAAATACTATAATAGTTACTATTCATGTTAACCCATAATTTCATATTTCAGTTTGCGGCTTGTCCTGCTTC
Source organism: Limenitis camilla (assembly GCA_905147385.1). Taxonomy (NCBI): domain Eukaryota; kingdom Metazoa; phylum Arthropoda; class Insecta; order Lepidoptera; family Nymphalidae; genus Limenitis; species Limenitis camilla. Next base: position 521,269 of record LR990235.1, read on the forward strand.
TTCCTACCGAACACAACATTGAAGAAATTAGAATAGCAGTAAAGCTAGTTTTGTAATATAAGGAAAGTGTAAAAAAACAATATAAATAAAAATATTCTCTTCTTTATTATAATTTATCATATCCTAATCTCATCCATCTCAGTCAACATCAACACACAACTTAATAGTAACCGGCGAACTGGAGTATGCTCTATTTACATTTCAGAACATATTTTTAACAATAAATATTATTAATTCCACAATAAATACAAGAAATATTAATTGTGATATTTTGTGATTACAATAAATATTTTTCATGTTTTATACTCTGTGTAACAATTTATTTTACTTTCGACAGCATGACTTAGTGATGTACCAATACCTTATTAATTCGATTTATTACAATAATCTATAATATTCTTAGGAATTTTTAATCGATTTCTTTTTAAATTTAATGATTACCTACAACCTGATTTTACAACAGAGCTTTTTAAGGTTATGTAATATTTAATTTAATTTATTTATTATTAAAAACATGTCCCACATATTTTATTAAGGCGCTACATCAGTCTAAATTAATGACTAAACAGCGTAAATAAATATGTACTTTACTTATATTATGTGACGGATGGGTGAGGCACTTGTGCTTATCGACCAGCATTTACATTACTTATATATTTATAATCTTTTAAATTTTCTATAGTATAAAAATTATATACTTTACTTATAATGTAAAATTTTCAGAATTGATTGAAAAAAAATTAGTGTAAAAAAACCGATTTAAATATTAAAACTGGCCACAACACCCAACAAAGCAAGATATAAACAGACTAGATTGATATCTTATTGTCACCTCCACTCGCTTTGTCTTAAATTCGAGAATTAATGTATAATTATAATAACGTCTGAATTGACTGATTTACCCTAGATTTTGGATTACATGAATACAACGCTTTGGAGAGTTATATGCACCCACTATAGATTACTAGCAATATTGTGTTACGGATGACTAGTACTCGTGTTAACTACAACTTAGGATCGAACCCGCGACCTAGACCATGAATCCAATACCTTCATATTGGCCTACTTTATATTTTATATAAAATTAATACATCATATTGACTATAATAATTTAATTATTGAAAAACAAATCCTTTAGTGTATATCCCTCTCCATAGCATCCGAACGCAAGGCACAAAGTTAAATTACACCTACCCCCAATTGCAGATCTTTAGTCAAAACTAGCTCTATACTTGTTTTGCTCCCTAGTTTGAGATATTAACTCAGGTTTGTAACGAATTTTGACTATTCGGCTATCTTGGCCGACTAACAAAAATTCACAAAAATTTTAATATTTTATTTGTAAAATAAAAAATTGATTTATTGTTTCTCAGATTCGTTACAACCTATCAAAATGCTTCTCACACAGCCTTTCCGAACCGATACAAATTGCGTCAAAACTTAATTTTTTGTACAAAAATGAACTTACACAATAAACCTTCGTGAGTCAATGACAATTATTTTACATCTACAGGTAAGGCATTTATAAATAGATATTAACTTTTATATACAGTCTCGCGTAACTTAAAGCCGAGGTCTATACATATTATACAATTAAATATACTTTAAGGAACGGTTACATGGAGATTATATATTTGGACGATTTTATCTCTATGTAACCCTCCCTTAAATAAAGGCCGATCGGTTCATCCAATTTTGTTCACAATTTGAATATCACTACCACTTATACTACGAAATGCAACTAATTTTTATTTAATAATTTTTCTAAACCGTAAAGCTTGTGCTGGAAGTCGAACCAACGACCTCACAAGTCATAAGATTACGCTTTTAACCACTGAACTAATAAGACAACATTTTATAGCCATGGTAGCGACATACAATTTTACAATTCATCTGACGAGTAATTATTATAGGCCTTTTATAAATAAATATTAAAAATATTTACAATAACAATATACTGTTTTAAATAAATATTTATGTCTGTATACAGATTTGGTCAATGGTCATTACCACGGATGTCAGAGCTATGGTTCACTAAAACAAAATGCAAAATATATACCACAGAAGTGACATCAAATAGTATTGAAAAGTTTATAACGAAATATAAACGACGCCCTCACGCTGGGTTCTCACTGAGTGACAAGTGACGTCACACTCTCACTGAATCACTTGACACTTGAGTGTAAAATATAATGCCACAAAATAATTCATTGTCCATTTTGACACGATAGTGACCAGAAGAGCCACTTAAAATCTTTAAAAACAGTTCACTTTGGTCCACTAAAGTCTTATCGTCAGCTCGGAGGTGCCAGAAGGACCTCTAACCAACAGGGACACGCTGTGACGTCACGTCTCGAGTACTTCGGACCCCAACCCTTCGCGAAAGATATCCTGACGGAACGGGGATCTACTGGCCCCACGTTGGGTAGTGTGATGGCCGGTGGTGGCATTGAAGGGTCGAAGATACAGAGACAGTGACCCGGTGCCACTCGCCACACGAGGAGGGCCTTAGCTGCCGCCGCGTCTAGGGCGGGAGAGCTGACGAACACAGGCTCTTGGCTTCTGTTGTAGAGCCATACACCATCTGCTTCAAGGGACAATGTCACTCCTAAGCCAATTTTCGCTCGAGTTTTCCGAACCTGAAATAGACAAAATAAAATGTATTATTTATTGCTGATCTGTATAGTTATTTATATATTTTTTATTTAAGACCTTATCGAAGCGTCAGGAGGTCGCTATTACACATGAATATTTGATAATAATTTTCTATGCGAAATATGAAAATAATAAAAACGCGAAAATAAATATTAAAAATAATTTCGGCATTAATTTACCAGGTGTCATACATATTTCTGTTTTTAACTTGAATATTAAATACACCAGGAATTACCCATCATTATCTATTTTTGCTGCAGTTATTTTCCCTAATTTTCGTAATGCGATGGAAAATTGTTTTTCAAATTGTGTCTATTTCCATTAAAGAGTTGACGTAATATTTTGCCACATATACATGATACATATGTATAGTTCTTAATGACTCGGATACAAACATTGAATACACAGTGATAAATAGACAAATATAATTTTATTTGCAAACGTATTTGTCAACTTTTTGTCTAAAAGAAGAAGAAAAAGTAAAATACAAGACACGGTGGGTTATGTATAGTTAGGGTTAATGTATATCTTTAGAGTCCGCAATTGACAAGCAGCATCTTACAAAGACAGTGAATTCAGTTGCGTATACTAGTTGGTATCTTGTTATCGCGTTCGGGCCGCGGGTTATCTGCGCGTTCAACGTTAAATCAATTCACATACAAGTAAATGCATACAGCTCAACAGCTCAATCCGAATAAGATTTATTTTGACCTATTAAATGTATCATTACATATTTAAGATATAATACCACACATACTAATCGCTGAAATAATAAAATCCTGTATATTTTGAGTTAAAACAAACATTTTACTAACCGCATTTATTTTTTTTAAGCGTGCGTATTTATACATTCGGCTAAAATCGGGAAAAATTTTTTGTTAAATTTTTTAATCTTAATATTTTCACATTGTATGATTTTTTTTTACATGCTCGAAAGATTTTTGACGTTCGGCTAAAACCGACACCATTTGTTTATAGCCGAACTAAAATTTACTTAAGAAATTGTACCACTTGTAGAATTAGCAATAACAGATAACTGAGTAGCTACATGTCGATCGTCACATAGAGTTCGATTTCATTATTTGATGATAAGTTGCGCAGGAACGTGCCGCGCACGTAGCACGTAGGCTATGCGAATCACGTTTGCAAATTTTGGCAAGGGATATTATGGAATGGAATCCGCTGCCGCTGCCGCTGTGACCCTATTGTGTCGCGTACTACCGGCTACCGACAATTAGTTGCATACTTTGTGAAAGTAACCTATATCAACTTATATAATTACTACAAAAGTAACCCCTGGTCTATCTGTTCATTTATTAATTTCAACATAGGGATAAACCGGACAGCAGCAAGAAATAAAGCCTACCTTTTTAGCGAAAATCAATATTGAAATGATAAAATTGGGTATTAGAATGTCATTTTTTCTATTGGTAAGAAATATAGAATGTTTCTATGTAATTGTGCTTCTTGTGTTCTACGCACACGATGTTGCGGATAGTTGCTAGTTTTTTATAAAATCAAATATTTAAGCTATCTCGAGGAACAGCTGCCTCATCATTATCGCATTGGTTTTTGCTTACATTCTTACTATATCTTGATACGATGAATATGATATATTACCTGTTCAACCTGTGGCTCTTTACTATCGAGCGTATCCAAGCACAGCCCATGCCGTCCAGCACAAGTCCCCCCAAAGACATCCACAGCCCGAACACGCACGCTGAACTGTCTGCCAACGCGCTGTGTCAACTCCCAGTACGCGAGTCTGCACCATTCTGTTTCCCAAGTTTGTCGTTCTAGAAAGATGGAAAAAAAGAGCTTAGTTATTTTTGTCTCATAAAATAAAACGATATTACTTGGATAAACACGCATCGATTTTTAATTCACTCTTCATAAATCGATATTATTTTCATCCGCCCATCCCTAACTATGTGTAAGAAGCAACCAAAAATTACAACGAAAGCCCACAGATAAATAAACAATATTTGTAACTACTAAAGACAAGGCCGTACGGTGTAATAGCTTTGCCTTTTCCATTATGGAACAAAAACGGATGGAAAAATAACATTATCTGTCACAATGTACAACTGCTTCTAAATAGAACATTTAAATTAATGTAAAAAATAATAGCTAACTGTTCGCTTGTACTTGTCGAAGAAGTAACCTTTAATATTAAGATTTTTTTAGTTATTGACCATGTTGTTGACATTGTGGTATGACGTAGTGTGTGGTGCTTGGTGCGTGGTGTGTAGTGAACGGGTACAAAGATCACATTTAACTGGTTCTCAAGTACCACGGTATATTTTAGCCGTATTACATCATAAATTGTTCCAGAGTTGGCGCAGGGCGACGCGCAACTGATGGACTGTCACATCAACCGCTAAAATATGCCAAAATATTACATTTCTCAGAAAATTTCATCAGGCATGATATCAACGCTATAACTAATCATAGTTTGGAAAAATGAAACAAAGGAGTAATTAATCATATAAAATATAAAACTGAATAGTAACATTTTCAAAGTTGAAAGAAAATAATTTATGACCAATGATATGACAGGTGACTTTCATGTCCAAAAATTTCATGTATACCACAGATTCTCAAAGTGGTTTGACTTATAGGGGTTAATATTGTTTCAGGACCAGAATAAAGAGTTGGCTATAGAATAGGCTTGTGTCCACTAATAAAAAATTATAAATGAAGAGCCATACATAAGAAAAATGTAGTAATTGCTCACAAAAGTTAATAATATTCATATTTTTTGAAAAATAATTTTAAAAAAATAGGCATTAAGTCACGTAACAGCGAGCACCGATCAGAAAGTTACGTCACGCCACGCAAAAACATTGTTGTTGTTATTGACGTTTTCATACACATCTGACACTTGACACAGATGTAAACAATTTTATTTCGCAGACATTCAAGACGCCATGACACTATTCAGCGTTAACGAGGGAAATCTAAATTGCTTTTTTAAAATACAAAATAAGTAATCTAAATTTTGCTTTTTCTTTAAACTATAGGTTTTTTGGGATAAAATAGATATTGTAATAATAACTTTCAATTTTTGTTATCAATCACTAATTTTTGGTTCTTTAAAGAAATTTACATTTTTTTCTTTTTCTATTCTATTGTTTAAATTCTCATTTTTTGCTCTGAAAAGACCTACATTTTAATTGAAAACCTTAACAACTATTTATTCCTGTATTGGATGATTATGAATTTGAAAAAAAAAATAAACTTCTAATATTATATTAGGGGTATATAAATATAATATAGTAAATTGGAATTTTTAAAAAAGGTCTACAAAAATCGAAAAACATGGTCTGTTTCTTTTACTACCACACCATATCAGTAGTATGACGTAATATCCCAAATAGAACATTATTAAGACCTGAATACCATTCTAGAAAATACCATCAGGTGTCTGACAAATCCCATGAAATATGGCGGAGTGGCGCAGGACGGTGGCGGTGGTGGTGGTGGCGGTGGCGCCAGGCGGGCGCGGGCGGTCGAATCGATCGTCAAGGTTATACCTTACAGGCTTACACCAGACACGTGAATGTGAACCATGACGACACCACACACATCATCATCCAACACCAACCATGAAACGCATTGAAAATCCAGGAGATTCCTACTGTAGTTTTTCCCAAAATCTAGCTTTCAACTAGGGTTGCCACTAGTACTTTAATTATTTCCTTCAAATTTTTTCCATTCATTTTTAGGATACCCAAAGGGTAAAAACGGGACCCTGTTACTAAGACTCCGCTGTTCGTCCGTCCGTCTATCTGTCACCAGACTGTATCTCATGAACCGTAATAGCTAGACAGTTGGAAATTTCCCAAATGATGTATTTCTGTCGCCCTCATAATAACAAATACTAAAAACAGAATAAAATAAGTATTTAAGGGGGCTCCGATACAACAAACGTGATTTTTTTGTCAAATATTGTTACGGAACCCTTCCTGCCGTTCTTCGCACTTGGCCGGTTTTTTTTCTCCACATATTCTTCTAGTAACTACCTTTTGCTTTTACCATCAAGATTATTATAAGATTTTATTTTATTCGAAACATTACGAGTAGTCTGTAAGTTTTCTCCCACTTCCAAGTACCTGAAGAAATTCGATATATTTATGTAAATACAGTGACAATGAAACATTACGTTACTAGAGTGAGAGAGAGAGAGAGAGAGAGAGTTCTGCTGATGAAGATGTAGAGATTAGAACAACTCAAAAGCAAATTGGAAGGCAGTCCTGTCCTGTGTAACACTTTTAGTTTTAGTTACAAAACATGTTAGTGTGGATGGCAACCCTACTTTCAACGACTAAGATGGAGTTCTTACCAAGTTTATTTACAACTTTTGTGTGTTTTACACTTGGTGTGTTTGTTTATTGCTTAAAGTATCATAAAGTTGACAGAAAATATATGAGGGGATAACGCGATTAAGAAGAAAACAATTTAATCTTGACGTGACGCGTGAGATGATTTCTGTTTGATAACACTCACATATCAAACATTGAATAATTTTAAACTATCTGCCCTCGCTGCGCTTTGTATATTCGCCTTTTATATTCAAACGTATATGAGGTTAAAAGCTTTAATTGTATGTATGTTTGTTAGTTTAGGATATATTGCTAATGAAGTTCAAGCCTCCTGCCATTCACTCGATACATGGTTAACAAAATCCAATATGGCGGATTTCCAAAGATGGCGGACTCAATGTTTAAGTGGACTTCATCGAAATGATTATACACGTTTTACTTAAACAGTAATTTTTTGATCCATCATGGCGGACTCCAAAAGATGGCGTACCTTAGCTTTGTTTGTTTAGGTTTCCATAAGATTTTAATCCAGTATGCCCCAACAGTTGAACAGTTAGCTAATTGGTATTCTAAATCCAAGATGGCGGACAAATTTTCTATCATATAGGTATCAAAAGAAAAGGGAAAGATAAATGTAACATTTATGTTATAAAAGATTGATGCTATAACCTGACTGACTGACTGACTGACTGACACAGTACTATATCAAAGTAATGGAACGGCAAAGCAAGAAATCGTAATATAGAGCGCGCGGTTCGTCGACCCACGTAATTGTACCTAATTGACCAGCACTACCTTCGATTTGTTTCTTTCAGGAGGTTTATTGAAACTTTGTAATATTTCGCGAACATTTCAATGTTTTTGAGATAAATTCTTAGCAAAATTCTATTATAATTCCATTCTCTTTGAGGAACCTATTGCGAGAACTAACTATGCTAAAAATATATTAAAATATATCACTGATATTATTTTTGTTATGTATTTAAAACTGTTTGTTTCCAAATACTATACTAATATATAAAGCTGAAGAGTTTGTTTGTTTGCTTGAACGCGCTAATCTCAGGAACTACTGGTCCGACTTGTAAAATTCTTTCAGTGTTAGATAGACCATTTATCGAGGAAGACTATAGGTTTTATATCATCACGCAAAGACCAATAGGAGCGGAGCTAAACGCGGACGAAGTCGCGCGGGTCAACTAGCAAATAATAAATGTATATATATATTTTTTTTTGTCACAAAAGTTGTTGTGAGAAAGTTTTCTATACTAATTAATGTCATAAATTCATTTGTATCTAAAGGAATAAAGATTTGATTGCTTGCGAAGTAAAGAAAAATATTTTTGAAATACACGATTTACGTCATTGTATTCATGACTAGGCGACCGATCCCGGCTTCGTCCGGGTGCAATTTACCACGTATATTTAGGATATTTTGTAGTATTTAAGATAAACATTTCCATCATACATTACATACGTGACACGTGAAGCTCTAACGCACGCACACACACACACAGCAGCGCACGACACTACACACACACTACACAAACGAGCCTACTTATGCTTATATTTTGGACAACTCACACAACATCATTATAAATTATAGCCTATGTGTTATACTGATGTATAAGCTATATTAATGTAAAGTTTCATTAAAATCCATTCAGTAGTCTTTGCGTCAAACAGTAACAAACATCCTTACCCATCACAAACTTTCGCATTTATATAAGAGTAAGGATGGTTTTTCAAAAGATTATCTGTTACCGCTCACAAAACTTGTGTTTATTTATGTTACATATTATTCATAAGTTAAAATATTTGTGGGCTTACCTTCACCATCAGTAGCCAAGGAGCCCGTGGTTAGCCGCTCATGGTCCGTCCTCCTTGCATCTTTTGTGTTTTCACCGTATTCTGAAAAGACAAACATACTCATTAAAAACTAATATACCCTACAGATTATATAGTTATGAACTGGTACTATACCCTACAGGTGGATAACAAAACAATAATAGACAAAAAAATCTTGTATATTGCGGATAAGTATCGGTTTTTAATTCACATATTTTCATTACTTTTCAATATAAACATATCTTACTTTCCTTCCTTATGAGAGAGTCAAGAAGAAGGATTTCCTTTTGCTTGTTCGTATATTGAACTATTACGATTTTAGTCGCAGAGGCCTAAAGCAAAATGAAAAGATGAGATAGAAGCTATCGCAAGAAAAAGTTGGGAAAAATTGCTAAGGGTCGTGTGACCTGGAAAAAGCTGGTCTATAAGTCCCGAAAAGGAGTCCAAGTAAATGAACTATAATGATAATAATATTTCTAATTATCTAATTAAATACAATTAAATGAAATTTGTATAATTTTAATTCAATGATTAGTTTTTATAACATGTTAATGAAAAGATGTTATGTTATTTATATTTATAAGGCTTTTTTATTTGCTTATTTTAAACCAGTTTTAGCTTAACTATTCTTTTTACGAGTATCCTTACTTGGCGTACATCACAGATTTATTTATTAGCAGTTGTTTTGACTAGCTTTATATAACTTTATATAACTAGTTCAAAACTGTAGTTTTTATTTCTTAATTATATTTTGGAAATTAATAGAACAAAAACATTACTTTTACCTAATACTATCGTGAGTACAGATCACTACTACTAGGTTGTAATTGGTGTCTTTACCATAACTCTATAAACGCAGTTTTTTTGAGAACTATTAAAAATTTGAGCGCATATAAAAAACCTTAAGTTCTTAAATACTTAAGGGAAGAGAGGACATCTAAACATTAAAGTTATGTTGATTGAATTCTATATAGAAGCAATGTGTTTGCAATGTAAACACAAGTATATACGTAAGTAATTAATATACTAATACGTTAGCCTTGATGGGGTCCACTCCATGTTAAACATCTCATTATGTAAGTACGGACACGCCTACCGTCCATACATTCTGTACTCTATACTCTATAGCCTTATGTATATAAAAATATTTCAACAACATTCTAGAAGTAATGACGCATGAATAACTTGTAGGTACTTTAGGCCATAGGTCCTTAAACATTTTGAACTCGTAAACCTTTGTGTAAACATGGGTTATGGCTATGTTAATAAATTTAGAAAAATGCGAAATTTATTCTTTAATTACGTGAGATGTTGGGTATTTTCCTACATCCCCTTTCCACTGGTGAGATGTCGTGAGATTTGTCTCAACCCCCTAATTTCAAGTGAGGTTTTTCAAGTTATTATTTACTAGTCGACCTGCGCGACTTCATACGCGTGTAGCTCCGCTGCTATTGGTCGTAGCGTGATGATATATAGCCTATAGCCTTCCTCGATAAATGGCCTATCTAACACTGAAAGAATTTTACAAATTGGACCAGTAGTTTCTGAGATTAGCGCGTTCAAGCAAACAAACAAACTCTTCAGCTTATATATTAGAATATAAGATAACAACTTTTTTTTTCAAATCGTTTGACAGAGCTGACAATGTTATTATTGTTGTCGGTATGTTATTCCAGACATCAATGTAAGCCAGTATAGAACGTTAGAATAAAGGCTGAACCTGTCTGAACCTCTTATACGTTATTGACGACCCCTTGATGTATGATAATAAATAACTTTGGGGAGTAGAGATTTAGGCAAAAGCTTATTTAGTTAAATTGTTGTCGATGACTGAGAGTACAAATCTAAATAGGAAACCATTCGGATGGGAAGCCTTTCTTAAACTAAACTGGCAAATATATAACAAAAAAATATAGAAGAGGTGTTAGTGTTAGTGTTAAGTAGAATGAAATGTGAAGATTTATCAGATCGCGAATCAGCCTCCAGCTCCACGCTCCGCAGGTGTCCACACTCCACCACGATGACATCATCGTGATATACATCCAGTATAATTTATAGCCCAATTGTGGATGTGGACTTGATATCGTTTAAAATGTTTTTTAGTGTTTTAATTTCGGCCTGAGAATATTTTTCCTGTCTCAATATTTTTATTCAACTTTGAAAATACTGGGAAGTAATAGAAAATGAACAACACAGATGTTGACTTGTAACGCCATGTTTTTTATTTTTTTTTCTCTGTTTATTCCATAATGGAAAAAACAGAGGTATTAATTACATTGTACAGCCTTGGATTTAGTAGGTGCCATGTTTTAGATTCCACAGTTTATATTAGTGTACAGATAACAAAAGAATATTCTATCTGTAGAAATATTACATACAGATTGACTGCCTGCCTGACCTTTGTGTCAAAAGTAACAGAAATTATTAACACATTTCCTGTAGTGTTAGAGATGCATAATACAATCGATAAAATTTCGACATTGTAACCGAACGATGTATCGATTTCATTTTAGGATTTAGGTGATTTATTCGATTTATAAGATCTTTTTATAATTTTATGAATTTAATTGATAGGTTTCAACTGAATAAAAACTGTTTTATTAAATAGAAGAGTTTGAACTCGACGCCTGATGATTATCCATACAAATAAATAAAATTGTATTGTCTGTTTGTAATATTAAAATAACCGCTTTTTAGTAAGTGCACGTGGATGTATACACGCACACAACACATATACCAACAATTACAATTTTTGTCTGTTTGTTCCAACTAATCTCTGAAATGGCTGAAACTATTTTTACGGGACTTTCACTAGCAGATAGCTGATGTAACAAGGAGTAACTTAGGCTATTTAACATCTCGCTACGACCCATAGGAGCGGAGCAACACGCGAACGAAGTCACGCGGGTAGTAGTGATTCATAATATCTTTACATAGTATAAAAATGACTGGAAATTACTGAACGGATTTTAATGCAGTTTTCACTAATAAACAGTTTGTAAAAAGAAAGTGCAATACATGCATATTATAGTAGGAAAACCGTGGGAAGTGTGAGCGGTTCCCTAGTTAGTATTTTAAATATATAATATTATACAGCGTGAAGCACATCAATGTTTTCAACGTTCGATACATCAATGTTTCGAAGCATCGACACATCGAAAGCTCACATCCCTGCGCAGAACGTTCGCCTCCCGCAGGTGTCTGGTGTCTGGTGACGCTGATCTCATCAGACGAGTAAGACTGGTTCAAATGCTTTATAACCTATTTTTTGCGTAAACCTGTCTCTGTCTAGTCAGCTAGTGACGCGCCTGTTTTTTGATCACTTCAAAATTTAATTTCTTCTTATAGTATCATGTTTCTCGAACTGGTCGTTAATAAATATTACTCGTTTGTTTGTGCGTCATAAAAACGACTATAGTTTTTATAACTTTTATTATTATAAACAATTATATTACCTTTTTTCAGTAGTTATGAGATGTTTAGATAATGATGATTACAATTAAAATATTTAGATAATTGTTAAAACGCCCAGGCTCTTTTAGTTTATAGGACAACGTCAGTTTAAATTAAAAATAATATGAAAAATTCTTTCACTTCTAAAAAGTTACACAATTCCCGAATTATTATAGCTCAGTAGAGTGTCCATAAATGTAATATTTGTAAAGATATGGGCATCAAAGCGCAACGAGGCCGCTGGTAGCAGTGGAAGTGTTCCAACTTCCCCAGTAACCAAAACAATATCCTCCACGTGTACCATGTTTTCATTTCAGAGCGTGTTTCCTATTGTTAGCGGGATATTTAAACTACAAATTAAATAAATTCTTATTGTTTGCCATTGTTATTGTTTTAGTTTAGATACACAATCCTGTTTAAACTAAAACAACTCGAAAACTTCTCAAAACAAAGCAAAGCTCGAGAAAGTTTATAAGAATTGTTGTTAGGAACTCTTCAGGTCGCTATCGATGTAGTATAATAGTGACTACATAAAATCAGATGTTTCCAAACTAATTTTACTACTAGTATACTAACCACTAGGGTTTCCCTGTTATTAGCTTGTGAATAAATCCACTGCTTTCTTATATTTCGTATTAACAAATCATTTTAATCTCTTTCAGTCCAATATATCAATATTTTTGGGCGATATTATTTTTCGATAGGTATATCGATATAAAAACATAATTTAATTTTTTATAAAACTAAGTCAACAATTGAAATCTAAGTAATTATTTTGATTTAAACTCTAAATAGAATTAAAAATATTTTTTTTAAAATAATAATCACTAAAAATATCGTTGATGTTCAGTAATCAGTGCTACCAACGTGCTATCAGATTCCTCAGTATTAGAGAGGCGCAGGCGAGCGTTCACACGCGCCCGAATAGTTAGCGGCTCAATGACACCGATCGCTTCCAGCTCGCGAGACGAATACGACACGACCACCTGTCTACGGTTTACTACTCACTTTACAGTTTACTGTTCAATTACCATTAGTTTAATATTATTAAAAAAGTTGTGTCGCTGCATACCTATTTAGTTTGAAAAGTGAAAACCCTTTTGGTCAAATGCAGTTCATTATTCTGTTTAAAAAGGCTGTATGCCTTCCTACAAAATAAATTCTATTCAATTCAATATATTTCCTTTAGCATGGTATTACAGTCATCATGTTTGGCTGCATGTATCCTTTACAATGGCGTGAAAAATAGATTGCACGAAAGATACATCAAATTATATTATAATATTATAAGTCGTCAAAATTACGAACGTTGAACGTCACATAAATTCTATGTATCAATCATTAGAATGAGCTAGTAAAAGAAATACTGATGAATTTATAGTAAAATAGTCTCCACAACTTAACTTTCTAAAGTTTTTAGTCTCCCAAGTTAAAAAAATGATTTACTAACGAGGTAAAAAGTGTCTATCGAACAACGAACAAAATAGCAAATCTACGGTCAGTAAATTTGGAGACCTCTTATGCAGAGCAATATAGTATAGCATACAAATTAGAATCAAATTTGATCAGACCTTAAAAAAGGAATGGGAAAAAAACTAGGAAAAGTGCATGAAAAGATATCGTAACGTGATATCGTATATTATAAAGAAGCAGTACCCGTCACACGCATTTATTCAGTGGTGTTTACATCGGCCGCGTAACGCGTTCTCTACCAGTCCAACATAAATATATAACCGACAGGAATAACGAACAACTCTACGGTTAAAATTTAACTTTTAGCTCATTCAATAACTAACAATTTATGTATCAAACTAATCTGAGCTGATCTGAGCGAGGCTAGGTAGGTGGAAACGCAACCTAATAATATATTAGTTTCATACTATATTATTAAAGAAGTAATTACCTTCAACCTTTATATCCTCTTTTTTGTGTGACGTCACAGAATTTTTCATCAATAGATTAACTTCATATAAGCTATACGGTACTGTAATCCGTAAATGGCATTAATATTTAATAACAGAAATCCAAAGAGTACCTGGTGCTTGAGACCCAGGACAGGTTTTAAGAGCACTTTTAGGTCTTAATGTAAGATATTTTTGAACAATAACATAAATTAAAAAATGTCTTGATATTTAAATATTAGTTATTGGACATTGTCAAAAACAAATGGAAAATTCTTATATATTTGATACTGCAATAAAATTTAATCACCCCAATGGCCATGACTGGCGGCAACTTGGAAATCAAAACAATGGTATTTTTATTACTCGATAATCAATATGTGACGTATATACAAAAATAGTAATATGTCAGCGTCGCTTTAACATTAAAACTGCCATATTTTTTGAAATGTTGCCAGACGAAATAAGTCTCTGATAGGAATACATAGCTAAGTTTCTTTAGTGTTAAAAAACTTTTTTATCTATCACCGCCAATGGTTTTAAATGTCAAAGTTTTTGTTGGTTTGTCCTTTTTTTACGCGGCAACGGAGCAGTGGATATGCGTTAATTTTTACCTAGATATAGCTTGTACACTGGGGAATAAGTTAGCTCGAAAAGAATATCCGATATTATTATGAAAAGTCAATAATCACCTCAGAGTAGTGAGGAGAGAATAGCTTTTCTACTATGACAGGGGGTAAGTAATATTTCAGTATCATCAAAACCCCATAAATCACGCTATGACGTACAGACAGACACACCTCTAATAAACATGCCAAGGGCTATCTGGTGTCAGTCACTTAGCTGAAAGCACTTAAAAAATCCGACGATAAAAACATTAGGATGCATTACATTAAAATACATTAATATCTTGGGACGTATCACTTAATGTGCCCTAATTGTAACTAAGTACAGGATTTAACTTAGGTATTCAAAAGTGCTCAATCGTTAAATTTCTTTTAAATTGCTGAATTCATAAAGACCAATCTTACCAATTTTATTAATTATAATGACTCATGGACCAAAGGAAACTAAACAAAATACAAATGAACCGTCTCAAGGATCAGGAGAAGTAGCGAACAAGGAAAGAACTCAGGACAAGGCATTAAATAGTATCCTAAAAAAATTAAAACAGAAAGAGAATCTCAATGAAAGAGATGAGAATTTAAGAAAAAGAACAAAAATGAGTAGGTAAGAGGTAAAAGGTAAGTCCTAGAAACAAGAAAGACAAAGAGTTATTCTATTCCAGAGATAGATAGGCCATTTCAATACTCATCGAAATAAGGGCTCAACTTAACAGTTTTTAGTAGAATGGTTTGTAAGGAAAGAACCAATGATTCAGCCTGCTAATACTTGTAAATATATTAATTGAACATAAGTAAAATATGAAAAGGTGGACCAACACTAACGAGAGAGTAAGAGCCTAGAGCACAGCAAGTAGTGAGTAGTGACTAGTTATATTTGTGTCAGACGAGCGGGCGAGCGGGCGAGAGAGCGAGCTATAGCGGTGAAGCGGCGCCGGCGCCTCGATAACGTGACGATAACGTTAATGGATACCATCTTTATCACGACACTCGACCGATACCCGCGAGAACCGCATCACTTAAAACAACAACCTAGCGGAAACATAAAAAAGCCCCCTATCCACCCCGCATAAGGTCCAAACTCCCGCAACGCTTCCCACTTATCAGACCTTTAGTCCCCATTAATGAATGGATTCGAGGAAGCACGTGAGAAAAGCCAATCGGAATGTCAATGTCAAGTATATCAGAAAAAAGGGTCCAAATGGTGGTCATCCATTCACTGAGCTAAAAGCGGTGAAGCTTATCAAACGAATTTCATTAAGATACAGCGGCATCGGCCACGTTACTTATTGCCAATGTTCGAGGGTGATATGACGTGGCACCGAATTTTAATTAAGGAAGGGTTTGTAGACAAATTGAGTGGAACGAAGGGTGTAAACTTTCTGGAGCACCGGAAAACCCTATGATGAAACTGGAAGGGAATCCCGGGGCGATAGAGCCAAGTTTTGCACCCTCGTGGCTCGTACATTGACTGTGGAAAGCGGAAATTCCTGTGACGTATCGGGATAAATCATAATTTAGCATACGTTGTAAACGTTAACTGAATCCAATTGTTTTAATAACAGGGAATACATATCACTTGTACTTTACATTAGTCCATTATAGAACATGCAGGATTAACTGATAAACGATATTTGTGATATATTTCAATCTAATCTTGCTACTTGCTTTTATTGACAATAGTATTAGTAAAAACCCAAAGAACACTGACGACATCTTGAATTTGCTACAAATTGGGAATAACTGTTCGGTAGAATGATGGAAATCCACAATCAATAATTGCAAAATATGAGCACAACAATTAATTTAGAACATCTAAGAAGAATTTCTATCTTTAGATACGGACGGAACATCTGAATAGGAGTATTTAATAAAATATGAACAACAAAGGATCAGTTCGGCACGTCCGGACATAAAGCTTTGTAAAACAAGATTCTTAATTTGTTACGCCACCAAAATAGAAGACCTTTAGGACCCGAAATATCTAAAACGAAAAAGACTGAAATACTCATTTAAGTTAATTACAAGCATTAAATATATCTGCCTTCGCTTCACTTTGGTTTTATTAATATAATACATATATACCACTAGTCGACCCGCCCCAGTTTCGCCTGGGTGCAATTCACCACAAGTAGGTTAAGGGTAGGTAGGTTTAATTTTAACATTAACATTACCATAATTTACAAATGTCTAATTCCCAAAGACATAAACGGTCACACAGTTGGACATGCACTTCATCCCCTATTTCAATTTCAGCCTTTTATAGCCATAATACGAAGCTTATGTCTTTTTCGAAGCTCTTGTCTATCTCTGTATCAAATTTCATCAGAATCGAACAAACAGGCAAGAGTTACTTTCGTATTTATAATATTAATTGGAATAGTAGCTTGCATCTAAATATTAATTACTTACATGTGTTTTGCAAATATCTATTCATCCTTCTTTATAGTTATTCAACTCCTAGCAACAATGTTTACTGAATATTTGTCATACATTACAATGAGATAAAATATGTTATTGTTACTTTTAGTACTTGAGAAGTAATCTAAAATTTCTTTGACTGATTTTAGTATAAAACTACATTCTTCTAAATCTACCTTTATAATTTCTTTAAAAATGAATTATACATTAGTCAGTATTTTCAGAACTGATTTCTTGTCAATCAAATCTGTGTTACCACTATCAGGTATTCATATATCCCCTGCTGAGTTACGTTTGTGGATAAAATAGTTTGGACCACGATAATCTTCAATTACTACTATAATGTATCCTTATTATTTTGAGGGAAAGTTTTAAATTGCAATACATAAAAAGGGTTATGTCGTTTGTTTGTATCTTTGAATGACCATACTTTAAACCTTTTGAAGCGTAACAGGTAGCCAGCTAGTTTTTTTCAGCATTTATGTCAGAATGAAAGATATCCTTAGTAATAAATTATAAAAAAGGTTAGCGAGATTCTCCACGCAATACCAGAGCTTAAAAATAATATAACGTAGGTATGTAAACTTTTTTTTCTATTCCAGATGGCGTTTGAGGTTTACCACTAACAATCATTTTAAAGTTATAACTTTATTTATATAGCTATAAGTGAAATCTAAAACTAGTCGGTTAAGAGTAAATATGTCCAGGGTATCGTGCTGTGGAATAGAAAAAACTTGCTGTGATGTTTGCCGTGCCGCGGCCGTAAGCATTAATAATGTAGTTTAAAGATGGCGTCGCTGGAATGCGCGCCACCGACCGCTCTAGAGCTGCACTACGCACTCCACTCGATAAACATCATTACTTATTTTAATTAGTTAACCGACTTTTAGATAATATCGATATTCGATACGTCATCGAGCTCTCACTGCCACGACGCATACTCAACACACGATTGCGATCAAAATTAAATAACCCATTATGTTTGTGTTTAATTAAATTTCAAATTGATGCAATCGTTAATGGAAGAACAATAGTAAAAATATTCAACATTCTTCACATCTCGAGATATTACCAAGAATATTGATTACGACAATTCTATTGTCGATATTCATCGAGCATCGGAGCATCGACTACATTCTTTTGCATATTTATTACGGTGCGTAGTGGCGGCGTGGCGGAGTGTCGGGCCGCGGCCGGCTCTGTCGCTATTTAATTAAGATAACTATGTTTGCTAAAAAAATATTGTTTATCGCAGTCTGTTTTAATGGTGGAAGATAATTTTTGTTGTATACGCGTGTTCTAATAGTATTTGTGAGACGGCGATAAGGAGCTGAATAACATTTTGTGACAAACAAGTTTTATGGAAAAATCTCTATCTGTATAAATATAATTTTATTTTATATATTTCCTGCGATAACAGTTCAATCTATCGTTTATCGAGATCTTCGGTAGCTGAGACATTTCTAGCTATTGTATTAAAGTCGATTATCGATACATTAACATCCCTAGTATCCCTAATTTCCAGGAAGCAGCGGGCGCCGGCCCTCGCTCAGATTCCTCGATCTCCGCTTTTCGACGCATCTACGAGTACGTTACTGCGCGTTTTAAACACTGCACTGCTTCAACTGATCTATCTTACTAAATATTATATCTGGGTATTGGAAAAACCTACTGAAAACATAGGACTATAATACTAGTAGTCTTTATACTATAGTAGTAGTAGGCTGAAAAGATTTATGAAAGCATTATTACAAGTACTTTAACTTACCTTTAGATTTAACGTCGTCCATTGCGATCCGACTGTATGGAGGCGGAGGGGTTTCTGTAACAAAAAGGATAAGTATTAATTATTATGCTTAGAAAACAATGTACATACATCCTTTAACACAACAAAAACACAACAGATTTTCAATCACATTCATACACAATAAAATATGTTACTTCATGTTTCATCGTTTTTTTGTTTAGTTTTTGATTCGTTCGGATATAGACTTTTCACGATAATAGCTCATCTAAAATCCAACTAAAGTATGATAAAACATAGATTAAGCTTTGGACTTACACGTAAAACCCTACTGACCGTAAAGGATGCTCAATGAATTCCATTCTTGACCAACAAGGGTCCAGTTCCCGGAAAGCAAGCATTAAACAAACACGAGCAGGTAGAGCAATTATGTCTCCGACTCTAACCTATATTTTGACCCCATAACGACAACCGTCTTCCATGTCATTTTTATATTTTTTGGGCAATTGCCGTTCTGGGCAAATAATAGGGGGAAAGACTTGAAATTTGATTTTGAAGCAATTTTAATCGGTCATTATTGCACACTAACCATTAATAATTCAGTATAAGAATATGTTATGTCTATCCTATCAGAATAAATGCAATTATCTAAATAGAAGTCTTAAAATAATTTAAATGTATTTAAATATCCAAAATGATAAAAATATACTAATGTAGATATAAACTAGCTGACCCGACTAACGTTATATAGATAAGTAGCCGACCCGCACGACGTGTTCGCGTGTTGCTCCGCTCCTATGGGTCGTAGCGAGATGTTAAATAGCCTAAGTTACTCCTTGTTACATAGGTCATCTTCCAGTGAAAGTCTAGTCAAAATCGGTTCAGCCATTTCAGAGATTTGCCGGAACAAACAGACAGACAAAAATTGTAAAAAAAAAAAAAAATGTTGTTGTTGGTATATGTACCGTGTATACATCTATATGCACTTAGAATTTCATAAAAATCGGTCAAGCAAAAAAGCAGGTAAAATATCGAATTTTCTTCTAATTTAACCGAATAAAAAGTAATATAAAGAGAAGCCAGTATGGATCCAATAAAATCGATTTTAAATAATTAAAAAGTAAGACACGTAGAAACAAATCAATTTCAATACAACAATAGCACTTATCCTATTTGCAAGCAGCACGCGCCCCGAATTTCGGACGCCACACCGCCGGTTAACCGACTTACAATAAAACGTATGATGCTACAACCAACACGTATATTTACAGTAACATTAATAAGTAGTATTTTAATAATTTGTTAGTTGGCTATTACTCAGCATTCTGCTACTTTTTTAATAGTAGAGTAAGAAACGCATCAAATATTATATTTAAAAATGTTGCTGTTGTAACAAAATAACTATAAGATTATCTATATTGTAGAATGTACCTCGCTTCCGAAATTATTTTTTTAATAACAACATTATCAACAAATAGAATCAAAAAAAAAATTGTCATTTTTTCTTTTTGAAAGTAGCATTTTTACTTTTTTGAATATTGGTCAACTGATAAACATCAATCGGAGAAGGGGATTGCAAAATAAATAGGTCGTTACGATAGAAACCCGTAGTATTCTAGTAGTAATACTGTTGGTCTGAGTCTGTAATGTCATCTCCAAGAGGATATTCTAATCAACAAGCCGTCATACTGTAAGTTTGCATATGAAATACAAATCTGTACAAATTATTGATTTGAAAGGCATCTGCTGAATATTCAGTTTGGCTGAAAGTTTAGTCGAGTATTTGCTATTCGGCCAATTTTAACAAGACAAGATAAGACAGGCTATTGTTAAAATAAAAAATAAGTGTGTAGTTAACTTTAAATGAGCTCTTTATATTCAAAATGTCAGTAATTTGCGATTCGGCGCCAGCGGCAGACGTGTGGTATATTTCGACAATAATCGAATACAAATAATAAAACAATGGGTTTATATGAGCTTCTTAGAAGTTTTAAAATCGGCGCATGCTTCACAAATTTCTAAACAGTGCATGCACCTGCATATTGAATGTGTAATAAAATACAATCAATATTACCGCATAGGTGGTACGTTTGTCTTTATCATATTACTCTCGATCGTCTATAGATATTGTTTAATAAAGGTTATACTGAACACACAGATCTGCAGTATCATGGCTTGATACTTTAAGACACAGAGTAATTGTCTATCTCGATGTATTGACACACAACTGATTCAGTTTGTCCCAACTTCGAAAGTCAAATGCTGCTTTTTATCAGTTAGTGGCTTTGATTTAAATCGGTCATGAGAACAAAGTTATTACCAAGTTAATAATAAAATGTTAACCTATATCGACAAGTGCATTCTTTCCCGTCGCTCCCCGACACTGAGAAACCACAACGCCTATTAAAGTGACAGAAATACCAACTGACTCACAATGAGATTCCAGTGCACTGAGGGTCAGATGCCAAACAATTTGATTCAAACTCACCAGCAAACAGATTAATATGATATGATAGTGATCAAAAATCGATAAGCAAAAATTGTTGACCATAGACTATAAAATACAAGAAAACACATGAATGAATTATCCAAACCTATTGACGCTAAAGTTATGATAAAATCATCTAGAGAAGTTTAATACCTAAAAAGTATAGCAACACAAGACAAACTTTTTTTTAATCTTTATTCATAAGTCTAAAGATACAGAGTTTTTTTTAATTGTTGACCATAGACTATAAAATACAACAAAAACAGATGATAGAGTTTTCGAGTCGCATATTCACACATTAATTACTGCCACAGAATATTAAGAAATTGTATTTTGAAGGATATTTTACGAACACGGATAAGTAAAAATTGTTGACCATAGACTATAAAATACAACAAAAACAGATGAAAGAATTATTGTAACCTAGTGACGCTAAAGTTATGTTAAAATTATCTAGAAAATATTTTAACCTTAAAACTATAGCAACACTAAGAAAATCTTCTTTTTTTAAATCTTTATTCATGACCATAAATACAGTCTTTCGGTCAGTTTTTGAAGGATATTTTTTTGACCACAGATAAGTAAAAATTGTTGAATTAAAAACCAGAATAATGAAAAAATATTATCATAACACAGATTATAATAATAAGATAACTAACTTTGTAACAAGAGGCTTTATTTATCTGTATCCTATGACCACATTATAGACAAAACCGAATAACAAACATAGTTAAAAAGTGGCGTGACTTATACCTTCAATCCAAACGTCTTATGTAACTAAAAAGAAAAATGGACTCTACTGTAACATATATAAAGTAACTTTTAATTAATAATTAATAACATGTGGACTGAGTTGTATTATATAATACTCGTAGTGTTACAGTTCAAATTTCAATTCATCGATATCGTTTGTACATTTGAAATTCAACTCTATTTCATATAAAATAAAGGTTGAATTTGCTTATTCAGGACGATGTAGCGTAAATTGCGTACGTCTTGATATACTTTATCACAAGGGGATAAGGTTTAATTTGAGTGATATATTTGGCTCTTATATTATTAATCATTTAGTTGATAAGGACTTCTAGGATATAACTCCAACTTTCTTGCAATAATTGCATTGTTATTTTTGTTGTATTAATTATGCAGTAACTCATCAATAAAATCTATATAATAGTTAAATAGTAAGCATAGAAAATATTATTCAAAAATATCACGAAGTAAACTCGTGTTAAAGTCAAAAATCGTCAAACGAGCCAAAAGTATCGTCCACGTGTCGCACAAAGCTAGCAAAACAATAAACAAGTGATAAACACTTTTTAATGCGCTATTAATCTTCTGAACTCCGCACACCACTAAAATACTAAATATGAATACTTCAAGGACAAAACTAACCAATTATACTTCACATTCTAATTATTGGAAGAGTAGACAAGTAACTTGTTGTAAATTAGTGATGTAGCTATCGTTAATAATACCTGACATTTCTGAGGTTTCTCGAAACAAACAAATAACATTCAATGCAAGTACTTATCGAAAGTCATTAAGATAAATATGTTTTTTGAACAATTCTATGCATTTAAAATGAAACCAATAATCGATACCATTAATTGCAGAACAAACAAGTTTTAAAGAAAAAAAAAACATACGCACAGTGTTGCGCGTGAATCGACAGAAATAGTCCGCCCGAATTATAACATGGATGGCGCCGGCGTCGGCGCCGGGCGGCCGCCGCCCACGCGCACACAAAACGTTTCCTATAATTTGGCCATTTCTGACATTACTCACTTTTCTGATCTCTTTCTGATAACACCGTCTAGGCTCAGGCTGAGGTTTCTGTTTGTTTGGTAATACCATCCAGATAAGATTTTAAATGAAACTAATCATTATTATTAAAGTTCGAGTTATATATTGTTTACGTGACCGTGACAGAGATTTAACTTGGATTAGCTAAAACTTATTTATAATGAACTTGACTTTGAACATATAAATCACGCAATTTTCATGACATTTGATATTTAAAAGCAATATTTCAATTTAACTAAGAACATGGGTGCGGGGCTGTAAATTATTTAAATACGTCATAATTCTAATGGAACGTTCAGATCATTGACAAAACAAGGAAATAAACGGACAAAGAATGTCGAAGTGTCGAGAGTGGAGGCGCCACGTGATGACGTCACGAGCCCCAAACGAGGAGGAGTGGTCATCAGAATTCAAAGTCGGTGAAGTCGTATTTGTGTTAGCATTCCATTTAGCTCATCAAGCTATATTTAATGTAGGCGGAGAGGCAGACACACCTCATTCGTCCGATCGTCACATTAATACACATAAGAGTTGTGTACCATGTTTTATTCAAGGTAATCGTCTAGCTGTACGTTTGCATCCCTACGAACCTCAAAACCAGACGACCATTTTGAATTAATTGTCACGTAAGCACGGACCGCAGACGAACTGCTTAATTATTACTAGAAAAAACTTTATCTCATTATGTGAGTAATGTTTTAAATGGCAACACATAAAACATGTCAACGAATTAACTATGAGCTATATTTAGAATCGATTCTAAGAATTATATTAAAGAATCGAGTCAGCAGACACACGATAGAGGCGAATTGCAAATGCAGGATGTGTCCAACGATACAGCGACGGTTGTCTTCTTCTAACTGATTACATTTACTTACGAGAGACAGGAATAGATATTTTGCGTTTATAATATCAAAGTTAGCACTTCATTTTATTTTACTAACGACTAACTGAAACACCACTCGCCAAAAGATCTGCATCATTTAAAGAATTTTACAATAATCTACCACAAATTTTGAGTTTACCTTTCAAATAGAGATTTCTGTGTGTAATGTTATATTACAAATACGATATTTCTAGAACATTTGCGGACTGAGCAAACCCAATTGAAGAATCATTCTGAAGAGGTCGTTGTCATCCTTTGATAAATGACGAAATTATTGCCTACGCTGATTGAACAGCACGTTGGATATCGACATGACGTCAAAATACGACACTTGGCAACATGCACTCTACAATCCACACTGTGATGAGTCTTGGACGATTGGACGATGGACCTCAATATCACCTGGTAACCGAGTTCATATATCTCTTAAAGTAGTAATTCTATTACTGGAGGTGGAATTTATTGACATAGACATTTTGTTTATCAACTAAATAATTCAACAAAATAGCTCCAATTCATCACAGAACAGAGAGAAAGAAAAATAAGTTACTTGAAGTATTCGTTAAGTAATTTAAAATACGCTACTGAAGTTTCTTAACTAACTTTAAATCCCTTAATCGCAATGAAAGGAGAACTGCTATAAATACTAAATATTACTTACGTAAATAAATCACTTAAGTAAATAGATAAGTTGCGATTAAGCTAACTAACTTAGAAGTGGCTATGGGACATTTGGTCTATTATGTAACTCTGATTTACATAAAATAACTATAGCGCCAGTAAACCAGTAACCAATATAAACTGCTCGATTATAATTAAATAATACAAACAACATTCCTGCCATAAAATGTTTCGAACTCAGACCATTGACTAGTCTATGCTGAGGATTTAATCTGGAACTATAACTTTATAAAACTGACAAGGTTATCCACAAGTACGTTTAAGTTCTATTGTATTCAGATAACAAATAGTGCCACTTCAAATAATTTGAAACACTATACAAGCTTTTGTAGATAAACTAAAGTAAATAGAACCATCATGGTCTCATCATTACATTAATTAATAGATATTTAACTATTCAAAAAATCTATCATTTCATAGATATAAAATCAATAGCCCAAGTATCGTATATATATTAAGAGATATAACAAAAATTAGAAACAAATATATTGAAATAATTGAGTCGAAACTAAAGGAATTGTTTACTATAAGAACTTATAGAATGAAGATATAGTTTTCCACAATAACTATTAAATAAAATGAGTAGCCAGCAATAGAGGAAGAGAACTGTTATGATACCATCTCTAGACAAACATCAACGATACAATAGTTGTAGAAAAAATAAAAATTAAGTAAAACCTGAAAGATGATTCACAAAATTAGGTAGAGCATAATAATTTTGATGAACTCACTGATGAAGTTGAGTTAACGCTAGTTTAAAAATAAATGAATAGCATCATGCCTTAACAATCTGAGATGACATAAATGCAACTCGAAAGCTAATTATGTATATCAGTATTCATTGAAATGGCCGACAGCCCGACATCTTATAGTTTACATATGAAGCGGCGTCTCTGAGGAATTGATTAACACTCATTAGACGGAGTTGCGGCTAATTTTTAGTTAATGGTGAATAAGATCGGTTAAGCTTTTGTATTTAAATGTTATACCTACTAAGTAGATGTTGAGACCTTTAGGGTTGAATCCTGGCCAATTTAAACCTATCGTATGACATCATAAACGTTTGGGCAAATAAAATCCATTAAAGATATAATTAACTAATTTATAAACAAAAGATATTGAATAACACTTAATATGCGTCCTTTTGACTTATCCTATAACTTTGACTTCACTATGATGTAACATTTTCCTCATTTTTCTCAGGACGATCCTTATGAGGCCTCTTATTATATCAGAAGACTACTAATCCGGAATCTTTGAATCGGAATATTAAATACATATCTCAACTTTTTTAAAGAGATACTCAGAGATTTTTATTTCACGTTTTTGTGAGTGACTTCGCTCACGTTCACGCTGGTGGGGGTGACATAAATCCGCTTTAGGTAGCCAAAAATGTTTTTATACAATTTATCTTAATCTTTACGTGGATTTCTGGTTTATTATTATTTTTGTTACATTCTTTTGTCATATATCTACAAATTCTGTTATCGTTACTTCAATGAATGGAAACTTTATCGAAAACATGTTGATTCATTAATAGTAAATTTACGAAGAAACCGATAGTTTTTATCAGCGATATTATAAATTACATCCTTTAAAGGCGGTCGAGGAAGGTTTTTTAACTAGAAACAAGTGGTCTGATTTCTAACAATATTCTATGAATTTATATTCGTAATAATTTGATTGGCGTTGAATATATTATAAGATTTTACACTAAAAGATTTGACAAACAACGCATCTAAAAAAAACAATGATTGTCGAATAGACGATAAATGAGCAACAAATAAAAGTTTAATACACAAATTTGTAAAGACATTATTGAGAAATGAAACGTGCATGGAGAGTAATTTAGTAACCAGTTTCGCAAGAGCCGGCGGCGGGTGCGACCGGTTCCGCCACAGGTGCCGCGGCTCAGTGGTGTGCCGTCGCCGTCTGTCGCCGTGCTGTGTCACACACGAATAGAATCTAGTAAACACACATCCAATGAGATCATCGTTAAATTTGATTTCTCGGCAAGAACTAAACGGAAGAAAGTTGTTAAGGATATCCGTTATTATTCAATTATCAAAAAACACTACTAGCCAATTTACAACAAAAAACTATCTAATCACTTGCTTGGTCCGTGATTATTTACATATTACATATCCTACAGAATAAAGCTTTAAAAGTGAAACGTTACGTTTTCATTCAGTGTACCGAACAATAAGTCCCAAAAATGTCACAATGGCATTAAATACCTGTCGCAACCATTCACAAATACGACGAAGCAACCTTAAAACTCGAGACGAATAAAACGAAGAAAAAAACCGATCACGATCGAGTCATTGCGAGTTGCGTACCTGCGCAGGCGCACCCCCCCTCGCGGCGCGGGCGCGGGCGCGGGAGCAGGCGCGACGTGGCGCCGGCGCCAGCCGAGCAATTATGGCTAAATAAATATCGAACAGATGGATAGACGACATTACGAACGTTTTGAAGCACCTGGCATTGTACGTACGTTTTATTTTAAGTTGATATATAAATAATTGCACTTTGGTGTTGTTACGCTTTACGAGTGGAATGAGTCTAGACATCCAGAGCCCTGTATTTAAGGACTTACAAGTTCAAGCGTTTAGACGTCAACAAAGCTAGATTTTATGATAGGAGATAATAGAATCATTGAACGAGTACAAAGCCTGGCTAGGAAGGCAAAAGGAGCGTGGCGATCTTTAATCCAAGACTCCGCCGCGTTGACGCCTGATAAGATAAACCCCCTCCCTCGAGTTCGGAAAGGTTGAAAACACAAATAGAGGCCGGCGGAGGCGCGGGCGCGGGCGCAGGCGCCGATACGTGCTAGTACGTGAGATGTGCATATTTTACATTCACTTTTGAAGTTTTAATTCAACTCTGAGTCAGAACGAAATACTTGCCGCGGTTGCCGGGTTAAGAGCTCTATAGCTTTTTGATTTAATAGGACAGCTCTCGCTATCGCTTCGCTGTGGTACAAATTGTTCACATCCTAGAGTACTTTATTACTTTCAACGTAATTTAATATGCTTGAAGTAAAAAATATTAGAAATACATTTTTTAATATTTAGTCAATAGATTAAGAGCGAAACAGTTGTTAATAAATAATTAGTAGTAACATTTTATGGTAATTATGAAATAAAGATTATTTTTTTAAAATGGAAAAAATACTATTAATTAGTAATAAAACGCCAACGATGAAATTTAACGTTTTCAATATAAATCTCGGTGATTTATAGCATTATAGAAGTATCTCGACCTATTATTTGCATGACAGCTTTACATCGATTGATTTTAATTTATTATTTTAAATAATAAACGTATAACATACTTCCGTAACTAATTAACGTATAAACGACTTTACCTATAGAATAAATTGTAAACTAAGAATGAAAATGTAGGATAAAATGCGATCACAATCGCCGATAATTACCCGTCAATACAGTCTGGCAACTATAAAGACTTGAATCAGTTATTAGACGAGCCAGGTGCAAAAATATGGCAATGATTCACTAGAGTTTTACGACTTTTTTACGATTCAAAATGGCTACGAAAATATAGTTAATAGACAAATGAGTTACTGGTTATATGTCAATCATAATATAAATGTTAAGTTTAGTTGTATTTTTAGACAGCAACGGAGCCGACACATTTGTAAAATACCCGGATACAATTTTAATTTGTCTTGCTGTTTGTGACGCAAAACATTTTTTAAAGACGTAGTTTAATGCAATTATTTGGAAATAAAAATAGGATTAATTTAAATTCCTATACTTTTATTATGCTACCAATGGCGGTGTAAGTTAGTTTATTGGCGCCGTGTTATGATTTCAAACATTCGTAACATTCTGTTTTCATAGGAAGCCGGGGCGGGCTAGTAGTATTAATATAAAGAGCGTATCTCAGTGGGAAGTAGCCGCCGCGAAAGTTGACAAAAAGCCGACGCCGACTGTTCACAGCCGAGTAATCGTCGAGACGGTAAAAAAACAGCACAGGTGAGGCCCCCCCAACCACCATGACATTCACGTAAATAGGTTTCATTATACTAACATTTTTGGTATTGGTACGATGGGGTTTTTGAATAGATAGTTTTTCTGACTCTACTTTGCCCGTTAATTAAAAAATCTGTATGGAAATGAAATAAATAATGACACTATACTTTAATAGTATTTTAAAACTACTAATAGCGTCCGCTAACTTCGTCTACGTGTACTTCACAATGGATTCAGACTCTACATTAAATTATAATACTCGTATGATCAAACTTACAAACTTTAGGATACTCAATAAACATCTATACATAAAAACTACAGAATTCCTGTACAGTTTGTTTGTGCATATTTATAATATTAACCGTTTTATGATAAATACTTGCAATACCTCATGTACACTTTGTCTCCATTTATTTTATGGTTTTGTTTTAAACGTTGACAAGTACGAGTATGTGGTATGAAAAACAGACCTCCAGGGCAACATAAATTATGGCATCCCATCAATATTCTTACTTCTTATTAAATTACTCTTTACACGATGAATAACCATCGATTTGTTTTACCATATACGATACATTACCATACTGTTTTGTACGTTCACAAGTTTGGAGTTGAATTTAATAGTTAGGAACTTGAGGTATGAACACAAAAACTTGATCTGACATTACAACCAGTAATGGAAAAGTGTTTTACCCAAATAAGAATTATACGCGACATCGCTTCGCTGAGGAAACTGCAATCGATGACATGATAGTGAAATGAGATTCAGCAAACAACCAATGTGTGCACAAAAAGTGAAAGTTAATAGACGTAGAACAAGGATGTTAAGAATGTAAACAAACATTAATCTTGTGACTTTTTTAAACAGTTAACGACTATTAGGAATAGTACGAAAATATTTATATTCTGAATTGTCAGTTTTTTATCCAAAACCAGATAAGGAAGATAGAGTTTACCGCGACAGGCGCCACAAGTCCAATTTGGTCAAGTCAACATACCAAAACATTTCCTGTTCACATTATTGAAATAATTTTATTTTATAAAATTGCAATAAAATTACTAAATTAACGTCTACTTGCGAGATTAAAAATTGTTAAAAACATTTTAGCGTTATGTCAACAAAATATACTTTTGAAAAGTTACACTTTACTTCTGAAGATAAATCACTTCTAAAGTGAAGTGTGTAAGGGATGGCATTTCCTGGCATATTTAGCTTAATATTCTTAGACAAACTTTTTACGTCAGACTAAGTAACTGATTGCCTGCTCGTAGAGTCTACCAGCTAGTTAAGTATCAATATTTGAGGGCTTTCTTCTTAATTAATATGCTAACCGACATTGTCAACACGCCTACATACCCGTAGATGCGAGTGTACGTGGGCAGGGGGGCCCGTAGGCGATGCCGATGCGACGTACGGTGTCACGGACGGATATTACCAAATATTACGTTCAAAACTATACACTAACTTTATTATTACCATATAGAAAGTTTCATCATAATTAGCTATTTAAAATAATAAACTATTGAATACTTTCATGCTATTACTTTAGAAACGTTTTAAATATCAAAAGATAAGATAGGCGGAGACGATCCAATTAACATTCCTATAAAATTAAAAGTATACCTGAAAAGTTTAATACGGAAATTATAATAAATATAGTTTAAAGCGTCTAAATTAATAAAGGTATTAATCGGTCGGAAACGTTAAAGGCTGTCGGCCGCCATTGCGAATTAAAAAGTTAACGGGCTGCGCGCGCGCCGGGTGCCGGGTGCCGGGCGTCGCGGCTCCGCGGCTCGGCGGCAGGACGGCGCCAGCGCCGTGACCTTGTCTACTTATCGAACGAGTGACCCTCGCGACGCTAGATTAGCACTTTACCTACGCACCCGGCGCCATCGCGACACCACGACCATTACTGATAATTCCGCTCTACACAAAAACACAACAACATTTATGACAGTTACTTTATATTCTACTATTACAATTATCGCTCATTACAAAATTTACGTAATCGCAACGTGTGTCAGCGACAAACGTGGTCGGTGGTGGTCGTGGTTGTGCTCGTGTGTAGATACATATCGAGAGTTGCGACTTGCGAGTGCATGATAAGAAAGGATTTTTGATAATTGAATACTTAGGTACGGCTTACCGCGGAACGTTTCAATTGTGCTCCGTACCGTACTCGCTCTATGCTCTACACGCTGATGTAACTCACTATAAATAGTAATGTTTACATTTGGGGGGTGGTTGCTGGTTACAAATACTGGATGTGGCAACTGGCAAGATGACGCCTGACGCCAACGCAAACGGTGGCGATAAACTGATAACGATTTGCACTGATACTGCAGTGTCGAGCGTGGATTCACGTGAAAACATCCTGTTTATACTACATGTGTAGTGTGTGGTGTGTACCGAGGGTCGGGAGGCTGGAGCTGGAGGAGAGGAAGCTGATCTGAGCAATCACATTCATACATCGCGACACCGAGCGATCACCTATCACATACACATCACTTGTTGCGCGTACCGGGCTCGCATAATCGGCTGTAGTGGTAGGGGTTGCAGCAGTAGAGGTGAGTGCAGGCGGGCAGGCGGCGGAGCTCGGCCAGGTCGAGGATATCCGGATATCTGAAGGTCCTGGCGACGGCGATGGCGAGGGTGGAGTCCCCGGGGACGCAGGCCTCCGCCGCGGGCCCGGCGTCGAGGGCGCGGGCGAGCTTGCGGAGCTGGTCGTCAGGGACGGAGGGAGCTCCGCCCGCCGCCAGCCGCCGCCGCAGCGCGCGTCTCCGGAACATCACATGCCGTCGTCGTCACGAGTCGCAATGACACGACATCACGCGCCGCGTGCGAAGTCTCGACTAGTGATGGTGAGCGCCGTCACCCGTCACCCGTGAGCCGACTCGCCGAGCGAGCGCGACGGCGGCGGCGACGGGTGGAGCGACACCTGCACACGTTTTACCCTATTTATTTTTTTTGTATATGCACACGTGTGCGGACTGCGGATGTGGTACTATGTTTATGCTTCAATTATTTTTTTTGTGTCGTAAATCTCATTTGACTGTAATAGGTCTAGTCTGCATCTATCTTAAAAAATACATTAACGATTTAAAAAAATATAGTTTCGTTTTATTTTCTAAATTCCGATTTGAAGTACGTGAATCTGAGTAAATAAAAAAGTAAACTGAAAATACAAAACATAATAGAACATTGTTGAGTATATATGTATTATATCTTTTACTACATATATACTTAACAATTTTTTCTTACTTTTTTCATTTTGACTTCCACAAAACTTGCGAAATTATAAACAACATATCAATGATGTGACTTGTTTAGTTATTATTATATTAAAAAAAATTATAATGATTAAATCTCCCCGAGTCTCCGGAGTTGTATCGCCACTGGCAACACTACCGGTGGTGGCCGCGGCAGGCGGGTGGGCGGAGGGGGGTCGGTCGCTGGCGCCACCGGCGGGCGGCGGCGTCAGGTGCGCGCGCGTGTGTGCGTCCGACCGCCGGCGCCACCGCTCCACGCTACACGCTACAGTGCAATGATGAGGAGCTGTATTGTGGGTCGGTGGCGCCGTCTCTCAGAGACTGCTGCCTGTTGGCAAGGGGATATTTACTCTTATCTTGTTTGACTTTCCTTAGATTAGAATTCACTTGTTATATTACCACTTAATTACAATATATTGTTTCATTTATTATTAAGCTAGATATCTATTGAGACTAACTGTAGAGTTTATAATATTTAATCATCTAAGAACAAGAATTATAATGTCTTATATTGTCCATTGTTTTTATTTCATAACGTCTTTTCTTAACCAAGAAAAGGAATCTTCATCAAACTTTGCGGGTAAGAAAAACCATCTAAAATTGTAATATTTTACCAGAAACTGAAAATCACTTACAGAGAAATTGTAATGTACTCATTGATTTCCTGTTAAGAAGGTACTTTACCATGTTGCGGAATAAGTTATAGTATCATTCAATTACGACAAATCAAGCTTAAAAAGCGTGTACCAAAAATTTCGTACAATATTTAGCATCGCCACAAAATCCGATAAACCGGTTGATTTCGAAATGATATAAATATTAACTTGCAAATTATTAATTTCAGTGTTTTCTAAGAAATATCGGCGAAGCATTCGGCTTCGGTTAACGGATCAAAGCCGAAGGTACAATATACCAATAGTTGAAAGCAGTTCTACACAATATTGTTTGTCAGCTAGGCGGAATGCGCGCGCGAGTGGCGACATGCAGCAGCCAATAAATAACATTACTAGATAACACTCTTTCTCATCTCGATTCTCGACGTCACTCCAAACTCTACCTCCTAATATTTCACTCTTAAACTCTTACAGAGTTCAAGAACAAAAATGGCTACCCTTCATATTTATATAATCTGTCAAAAATAAATGTCGTTAAATTTATCTAATGAACCTTGCACCTTTAACTATTGTTAACTAGCTGCGCCCTGTGGTTTCACCCGCTATAGCCTATGTGTTATTCTGATGTGTAAGCTATATTATTATAAAGTTTCATCAAAATCCATTCAGTAGTTTTTGTGTGAAAGAGTAACAAACATACATCCATACATTCTTACAAACTTTCGCGTTTATTATATTAGTAGGATTATGACGTTGGCAACACCAATTTGTAAAGCATCCTGTTATTTCTGATGTTGGTAGGATTGATATGAGTAGCAACCTATTAGTAGTTCCGCCGTCACGACAGAATTATTGTTATTACATCGCGAATATTCTAGCAGTAACGCTGAAGCTCTGTGTCTAATGTATAACACTCAAGAGTAATATTCTAGTAAACAAGACGTCATACTGTTTTATTTTATTTTATTTTATTTATTTGGGAAAACAAACAATTGTACAAATGTTTAAAGTAGGTAAGGTATACAGTGTAAAAAAGAAACTGGTATATGTACAATTCACACCGTTATCCACTAATTACTTTAACAATTATAACTTACTTAAAATAGTATATCAGGGCAAACAAAAACAATAAGCAATTATTATAAAAGATAATTTATGTTTATTATACATAGATACATACATACATACATATATAAACATATATACATATACAGATAAATACATGGCATATACATATTTGTCATCTTACATTAATTAATCTACTCGTGGCTCTTGTAATAATTTTGATATTTTGTTTTTGAATTCGTTTGTCTTTAGTGCAAATATATCAGCAGTAGGAAACTTATTATTATACAAGTTCAACAAGCGGTATAGAGGTGAGCGTTTGCCAGCATTCGTTTTACATTTCTTTGTAGCAAAAAGTCGTGGTGTAATACACATACGATGTGTTGGTCTGTTAGGTACTAAAAATGATAAATTTCGTAACAATTCAGGACAATCAATATTTGAGTTGCATATATGATAAAGCAT
Organism: Limenitis camilla; assembly: GCA_905147385.1. Classification (NCBI taxonomy): domain Eukaryota; kingdom Metazoa; phylum Arthropoda; class Insecta; order Lepidoptera; family Nymphalidae; genus Limenitis; species Limenitis camilla. Next base: position 555,506 of record LR990235.1, read on the forward strand.
CATCACACTTAATAAATTGCGCCTCGATTTTAGGCTCATTAATTTGCACCGATCCAGTAGCTGGGAGTACGACTCATTTATATGAAAAAATTTATAGCTTATCGAACGAAGAAACCGTCGTTGTACATTTTCGATTTGGTGTATATATTTATTATAAATAGGATTCCAGATTTGTAGTGCGTATTCAAGCTGCGGTCTTACAAGACTTGTATATAAGTAAATATATGTGGAGACCTTTTTAAAATCTTTAGCAGATCTCATTACAAATCCATATATTTTGAATGCATTGCTGACAATACTGTCTATATGTAGATCAAGATGAAGTTGTGAGTCCAAAATGACCCCAAGGTCACGTATGTGGTAAAGACGTTCCAAACAAGTCCCACCTAACGAGTATTGATGATTTAATATATTTATTTTTTTTGTGAATGTGATAGTACTACATTTATTTAGATTAAGATGTAATTTGTTTAAAATGCAATATTCATGAAGTCTATCAAGATCATTTTGTAAATTTATACAATCAGCTACATTTTTAACGCCCAAATACATTTTGAGATCGTCGGCATACAAAAGGAATTTACAATGTTTGAAACAATTATTGATATCATTAATAAACATTATGAATAGTAATGGCCCTAATATTGATCCCTGGGGTACGCCAGATGAAATGTAAGAGATATCAGATTCGAAACCTCTCACCACTATTTTTTGAGTCCTATTAATAACATAAGAAGCAAACCATCTAAGCAAATTACCTCTTACACCATTAAAAGCAAGTTTTTTTAAAAGAATCTCATGATCTACCTTGTCAAAAGCCTTTCGAAAATCTGTGTAAACAGCATCAACTTGTATTCTATTATCCATGTGTTCGAATAAATAATTTGTGTATAGCATTAAGTTAGTAACTGTTGATTTTCGTTGTACAAATCCATGTTGCTCTTGTATAATCTGATTATGGATACAAGGATACAACTGCGAGTGCACCAACCGTTCAAATACTTTAGCCAATGTTGACAGAATTGAGATAGGTCGATAGTTTTCAACTTCATGTCTATCACCACTTTTATACACCGGTGTAATATTAGCTACTTTCCATATATCTGGAAAAACTCCATCGTGTATACACCTATTATATATAATTGTAAGCGGGAGACTTATGGCGTCGGCGGTAAGTTTTAAAAATTTCGGCGGTATTGTATCAGGTCCAGGTCCCTTATTGGAGTCCAAAGATCTTAGGGCTTTGCGAACATCATCTATATCAAATATTAGGGAGCATAAATTAATGTGACTGTCGCCTATATCGCATTCAAGTGGTTCCCAATTGTTTATATTAAGAGTAGAGGGCTCAAACACAGAATGAAAAAAATCAGCAAACATGTTACATATAGTTTGAGGATCGTTAGAAGAAATACCCTTATAAGACATAGTGGTAGGAATTCCAGGTTTAATTTTGCGATTGTGCATGTAACTCCAGAATATTTTAATATTTTTAACTAAACCTTCCTCAGTGCTGCGTATATATCTATCGAAACATTTTTTAGACTCTGTATTAAATCTATCTCTGTATATAGTAAAAGTTTCATAGTCACTTATATTTTTAAATTTTTTCCATTTTATCCATGCATTGTTTTTTGCTTTAAATATACGTCGAAGACTCGGAGTAAACCACGGAGGTGAGTTGTTATTTTTTATCATTGTAGTCGGTGTATACGACTTAATAACACAGAATAATATTTCATAGAATTTGTCAATAATCTCGTTCACTGAACCTAGTAAAATATTCTGTTAGTCTGAATACACTAACTACATTTAGTTAACACTAAAAAATTAGCTAATGGAGACGGGAGATGTCTCCAGAGACAATAGATAAAATTTTTTAATAATAAAATCTCGAAAGGAAGGAAAAAAATCGATTTCTAAAATCGATATTTTGATATACTTTCCACTTTGCTAGCTGCTGTTTTTAGTTTTTTTTATAGCATTAAGGGGCAAACGAGCAGACGAAAATACAAGAGTGTGTGAGGAAGGGGAATGAAGAGAAGAATATTGCGATTCCAGTAGACCCTGAACGAGATCAATCTGGCCCACATGCGGCGCGATCGGAACGCGTCAATGACACTTGGCGGTCGGATTCGAATACTGGTGGTCGCAAGCCAGTCGGGGAACAGATCTCCTACCACCAAGGGGTGCTGGGTTACTCGCCTCTTACGATGCTCTCCCAGCGGCAGACGGGTAAGGATTAGTTGTGTTATTAAATTAAAATTCGGAAAATTAACGTCATTTAAAGATCTCAGCGAAGCGAGAACAAGTCGAGTCATGATTAAATTAATATTTGTTTACGAAGAATGTTTAGACTATCTTCTAAAGACATAACAATCTGACACCTCATTTATGTAAATGTTAATGATCGTTCTATTATTTAGAGCAGTGGCTCCCAAACTTAACCGAACTACATTTGTCTATTATCTGCAAATATTTACATAGTATAAAATAGAATCTGTACGTTTATCTACATCTACACTATTATATAAAGAGGAAAGATTTGTTTGTATTTTTCTATGTTTGTTTATTGCGAATAGGCTCGAAAACTACAGAACCGATTTTGAAAATTCTTTCACCGATAGTCACATCTTTTCCGGGTAACATATGCTATATAGTGTTGCCATAAATATTCTAATTAAAAAGATATAGCCATTTAAATGCCACAAAGTGTCAATTTTGTAAAGAACGGATTAATCCGTTTACATTATTAGATAGAGTGATTCAAGAGGAATGTTTATATGTATAATACATGCATAAAAAAACCATGTGGAGCCAGGGCTGGTAGCTAGTATTAAATATAGAAAAACAGGGGATTTCCTGTGAAAAAATGTGCAGTTAGCAAACAATAATTTGTACAACTTTGTAATCCAAAACATTAGAGGAAGATGAGGGATGATTGACTAAATCTAGACCTTAGTTTATATCTCAGAGACCCCCAATTATTTGAACCTTAGGTGTAAGTAGTTAGACAAATATTGTCACTGGGTTATGGGTCGTCCCCATCACATTTTTGTATTATTTAACAAAATTCAGTCTATGAATACTAGACTAAACTTATACTCGGAGTGTGTGTGCATTTACACTTTGCAATTAACTAGTCGACCCGCGTGACTTCGTGCCAGTGCTGCTCCGCTCCTATTAATTGTAGCGTGATGATATATAGCCTATAGCCTTCCTCGATAAATGGGCTATCTAACACTGAAAGAATTATTCAATTCAGACTAGTAGTTCCTGAGATTAGCGCGTTCAAGCAAACAAACTCTTCAGTTTTATATTAATAGTACTGGATCCGCGCCGCGACTTCGTCCGCGTGTAGCTCGGCTCCTATTGGCCTTAGCGTGATGATTTATAGCTTATAGCCTTCCTCGATAAATAGGCTATTTAACAGTGAAAGAATTATTTAAATCGGACCAGTAGTTCCTGAAATTAGCACCTTCAAGCAAACAAACTCTTCAGCTTTATATATTTATAATATATAAGATAAATAGATATATATTATATTTTCAATATTTATAATTTCAATTGCAAGTTAATCAAAATATAGTATTCAACTAATATAACAAGAATACGAAAAAAAAAATAGTATTAGTAAAAAGGAATCGCTTTAAACACCGTTAGCAACACTGTTTACCTTTAATTTTATTTCAATTATACCCACTATATAATCTCTGTTCCGAGGGATTTGTGTTAGTTCTCAAACGGAGCTCGCCTGGTGACCAAGAAGTGTGTTGTGTAGTGTCGTTATGCTGGGACTCAATTGTAATGATTTTGTGTGTTGAGATTAATATTTTTTGACTTTTTTGTAAAGTGCCTATTATAACTAAGAAACGTAGAAATGTTCGGGTTCGGGAAGGTGTTATTTATTAAACTTATTTTATTATTATCCCACAGGAACATTCTTTCAGGATAAAAATGAAAATAAATTAACAAACACTTTCGCTTTGGTTTGTTAATTTCAGTAACATCCATCCATTTTTAGGGGGGCGTACCGAAAGGGTACAATGGGACACTTTTACTAAGACTCCGCTGTCCGTTCGTCTGTCTAAATATTTAAGGGAGGCTCCCATTTGTTGTACGTGATTTTAACAAATTATTTTGCCAAATATTATTAGTTTAAGTCTTTTAACTCTTAAAATAATTTAGTAAATTTTAAAGTCCTTGAAGTTGAGATTACAATCTTGATAACGAGTGAGTGAGGTAGCTTTTATACGTAGATGATACTTGTATGATAAGGAATATAATGTATATATACTTATTAATTATCTATTTCCTGGAACTCGTTAATTTCTGATTCACATACTCAGAGCGGCTACTGGTAGAAGACATATCAGATGTTTGACGTCATCACTCATTAGTAATATTGTAAACTATGTAGCTACCCTCGTGGTAATTTATATATGGAAAAACTAGCTGCACCCCGCGGTTTCACCCGCTATATTTTAATTTAAATTATAGGCTATGTGTAAGCTATATTATTGTAAAGTTTCATCAAAATCCATTCAGTAGTTTTTGCGTGAAAGAGTAACAAACATACATCAATACATTCTTACAAACGATGTAGGTGAAAAAGAATTTTTAATTTCACAAATTCCACCAATTAGTTCAGTCGTTTTTTCATCATCAATTAAATGTTCTACTTCATGAATTAGAATAACTTTCAGAAAACTTTTCCGATTTTCCTCTTCATAAGAAACTTCTTGAAATTTAAACATTTAGATGAAAAAGTCATCCAAATTAGGTATATTTTTTTATTTATATAAAAAATTGATTATGGTCTTGAAATCAGCATCCAAGAATTCATAATATTAAATATATTAACAAGTTTAAAAAGCCTAACAGTTTTAGTATAATTTAAGTACTAAAACTTTAAGTAAATTCATTGTGACACGTTGAGTGAGTCTGGGGAAGTTAATTGGAACTTGATGTCGATTAAAATTTTACGAGATATAATTTAATACCTTCCTAAATATATTTGTCGCGGAAATGCCTACTGCTATTATTGTATATATATACGTCACGCACTATAATATTTTAAACTCGAAATTAATTAATATAATAAAGTACTACATGCTTTCATAAAGAATATTGTTTGTTACTTCTTTGTAGTTCTAAAGATTTCTCTTAGATGGCGCTGTTATATGAAATATTAATGTTATAACAAAATGGACTAAATATGTTTTTCTGTTTATAAAATACTAGCTATGCCCGCGACTTCGTCCGCGTAGAAAAATGTCTTTATTTTAAATTATTTAGGCTAATTATTTTACAAATAAGACACATACGTACAAATACTTTAATGAGCTATTTACAGTGTTTCACTGCAAAGACCTTACATATTTCCACACAAACTGATCCTATTCCCTATTGTTATTTTACACCCTCAAGGGTAAAACTTTCACAAACTTTGAATGTCATATTTATGTATATCGAATCAACAGCCTACAAAATAAGTTTCAAGCTTCTAGCTCTAAAAATACGACCATACAACTTTTCATTCCTCTTTTTCAACCCCTTAAAACCTTTTTTTCACATTAAAAAGTAGCCTGTGTTCTTTCTGAGGCTCTAAACTATCTGTATACCAAATTTCATTTAAATCGGTTCAATAGATTTGGTGTGAAAGCACGACAGACAGACAGAGTTATTTTAGCATTTATAATATTAATAATAATGAATAGTAAGAATATGAATGATCTGAACAAAGCTGTTTTTGTGTAGTTATTATTACATTGTATATTTATAATATAACACATATTAAAATGGATATACAGGAGAGCTTTTTTTAACTTATTATTGTCAAAAAAAATTCAACTCTAAATATCTGCTTTAGAGGAGTTTATAACTATCTTTATGTTTGACCGCATCTGGTAAGTTTTCGTACCTATGACGTTGGTACACGTCATTAAAAAAGAATATTTAAATTATGGCTATATTTGTCTTTCACCAAAGATCATAAAATTTAAAACTCGATTAGTTTTTTTTCAATTAAGCTTTATGCAAATTACTTTTAACACGTCAAAATTAGTCAGTCAGTAAGTTTTTCTAAATTTAATCACTAGCTCGAAATACAGTGAATTAAATAATAATAAAATGATTATTCAATTACGAAATAACTTTCATATTACTTTGAATTTTTGATTTTTTTTTATACACACATAATAAATTTCCTGATCGAAGTTCAATTAAACTTAACGATAACTAAAGATAAAGTAAGTAGTATTTATTCTTAAATTACCTTGAGTTATAAAAAAATATTAAAATCTAATGAGAGGCAAATACAGTAGGTAAATAAAAAAAGCTGCAAATGATATAAAAAGTAAAATAAAACCAAAAATAATATTTATTTGTTTATTACACAACAAAACAACAAATGCTAAATAAAACGTACCCAAATCATCCGTAGCCATCCGAAACCATTTCAACTTCCACACAGTACACATAAAAACCACAGATTATAATATTTATTTGTTATATGACATAATTGTATTATTTCCGCAAAGTTTTCCGCTTAATCCCGCACATGTCCGCTCGCTGGGGGTTCGTGTGCGGAATGGCGCGAACTCGCCCGCGTTCCGCTATTTATGCGCCAACTTGTGAATGAAAGTTCCACTGAATCGGATAATACGATCTACAATAAACTGCTTACGATGTTCTGTCGCTACTTTAGCGCCATCTTCGTGTATCTTTCTTGTCGCGACTTGTGCAGTGAGGTGTCAAAATATTTATAGTGTGATAGGCAGAAAAGGCTGCGTTTCCACCCGAGATGAGCGAGGATGTGTAGTGAAGAATTTGTTTCATTTCACACACTATAAATGATGCGATTCTATTCTATGCTGCATCTCTCGTGGAAACGCAACCTAAATCTGATTTTTTTACTGCAGAATTTTGACGGCTGATTTTTTTAAATATATCAGGCTAATATTCAATGATGTTCTGCTTCAAAAACCATTTGATGTCAAAATAATTATTTGTACAATTATTGTTTGTCTGTCTTTATATCTGTATGCTTTATGTATCACAATGCATAGTTGTGCGGTTTGACTAGTCATTCAAATTAAACAATAGTCTCGGAAAATGAGATTGACCCCCGTGGCCGAAAGCTAGCGGAGGATATGAAAAAAAAATAGTGAAAAGCACTATAAATTCATCACTTACACAACATATTGTGACTTTATTTTTATTATCATCAACTATTGTTTTTAGTTCTTGTTCAAATAAACAGAAATAGAGTTTGGTAACTTAACATTATATCACAAAGGACAATGTTCAAATTGGCCTACGTACGGAATAACATGTCATCATAACGAGAATTACTCATTTATTTTTAAACTTAAGAATCAATTTGCAGTAACTGACAGACACTCCAGGATTTCACACTATTCAATTATATTCTATTTCCTCTAAACTAGACCCCGAGTTTAAATCTAAAATATCGACGACTTTAAACCTAAAATATCTTTATTTTGCCAAGGATCTAATAATACACTGTGTGTTTTGCGCATTCATTTATTATTATCTTTTGATGCAAATTGATAATACGGGAACTTTTCATAATACTTTTATTCGTTAATAGTAAAACAAAACCTTGAAGTAATGGAGTGTCCGTCGACATGTATGAAGACATGTTATTCCGTTCGTAGATTATCTATGTATGGAAGATGGTCATGTTCTTTGAAACCTATATTGATGTAAACGCTGGCATAGTCATGTGATGATGCGCATATTAGAATAAATTAAAAAATATACTAGAGCTTTTAGTCAAAAAAATATTTTTGTTATAGAGCATGGAATGAGTGCGAGCCGCGGAACGCGTTGAAGTCTAATCATTATGCGAGCCGATACTCCCTCACCTCTAGTCTCTACATACACAAGTATACGTAATCGTATACTTGTGTAATTTTATAATATTAAATATTCATTTTAAATATATTTTAACTATACATAAATTATTTACTTATATATTATGGACTAGAATTTCTTACGTTATTGATTACTGACAGAGTTTAATTATGTTATTTGTTAAAATTTACATGAATCTTTTTCAAATGACAAAAGTTTTTCCCTCCTGACCTACGATTTCAATAAAACAAATCCTATATTTTACGTTAGACCTGCAGTAATTATAACTGTAAAAACTGTATTCAATTTCGTGCAGAATTATTCGCATGATGTACGTGCAAACATATATATAAACCTATCACATTAAATTTTCTTTATTACATCTATTCCCTATTGCATCTTTATGTGATATTATGTAATATATAAAATAATAAGTATAAATAAGCACAGTAGTGAGTACCTGCGATCTACTTGTAAGATTGGCACTGGCAGGCGCTAGGCGGTGCGTCCGCGCGGCGCCGCGACGCCATCGCGCCGAGACTAACCGTAGCCTATCTGTTTTCAAAATTTCACTACCAATTCACTTCAATCTATCTAAAAACGCGTATTTTGACAGTTTTATTTCATAAGAAGCAATGAATATCAAAAAACATTAAAAGATTCATTAGAATCATAAGATCTCTACATAGCGTAGAGTTTAAGCTGTTCACTTATAGGATTGTATTAAGAGTTACTGTTAAATGGAGAGTAGAAAAATAAACAATAGGAAGTTTCAAGGTATTTTTGGATGTTTTTTGTAGTTTGTAAGAAAATTTAATTTATATTTTGGTTATCTAATTTAAAGAATCATTTTGTTTTTATATTTTTAATGACGTGATTTTTAGAGAGTGGCCGTTAAATATAGAGTGCAAAAATCAACATTATGTAATAATTACGAGATATTTGGATTAAGGAAAGCTTTCGTTAAATTAAGTGCAGATAGTGTTTACAATTTACTTCATCATCACGACCCGTCAATGGCCCACTGCTAAGCCGGGTCTCCTCCTCAGAATGAGGAGGGTATTAGGCCATAGTCCACCACGCTCGCCCAGTGCAGGTTGGCAGACTTCACACACCTTTGAGAACTTTAGGGAACTCTCAGGAGTGCAGGTTTCCTCACGGTGTTTTCCTTCACCGTTAAAGCAAGTGATATTTAATTGCTTAAAACACACATAACTCAGAGTCAGAGGTGGGTGTCCAGGAATCATTCCGGACCTCCCGAGTAAGACTTGAAGTCTCAACCACTGGGCCATCACTGCTATACAATTTTTTAAAAAGACAATTTACTTAAAAAAGATGAAAAATTTAATGTACGACAATGAATAATTTCGTAAGTATACGATAATAAAAATCATTATAATCTTCGGTAATGGAAATAAAGTCTATATATTATTGGCTTCCAAGATTTTGAAAGAAATTGGAATTATAATCTTTGGCTATGAAAGACATCAATAATTAGAATATTTTCTTGTATATTATAATCAAAATCAGACTACGACTAATCTTCAAATGTCGCAACCATCACTAAATATTCTTAATATTGGTATTTTTTATGGCTGTCAAAGGTGAATAAGATACATTATGAAGTCTCGTCAACAAGAGACATAAGCTTATTGATATTGTACTCAAAAACCTGTAACAAAAGGTCAATATGAAAGCGTGTAAATAATAATAACAATGGTATTAGTAATAAACAAGGACAGTCGGTACCTGTGTGAGATTGGCAGGAGCTGGGCGCTGGGTGGCGTGTGCGGCTACGCGGCGCCTCGTCTCCGTCGGCGTCGCCAGGCGTCCGGTCGCCACTGAATTTCACTATTTCATCAACTGGACTACTTATATTTACTAAAAATAACATTATGTGCAATGTTTATACATTATGTATGATAATACATAGGTTTATAAATCAGTGTGGCGATAAACTTGTCAGTGGTGTGCGCCTCTACATAAAGATATTTTTTTTCCCGGTATATTATATGTTATCTATTGATTTTAAGTGCTATCATGCTCTCATAATACATTAAAAATTTACATCAGTTGGTTATTCCCCGAGTTTGTATAAGTTATACAACTTTTTTTTGCTTTTTATACCTTTTTTTAAATATTAAACTTAAAACTCTAAAATTAATTTCACTATTTTATAATTCCGTTTTCCATCATTTTTATTAAAAAAAAACTAGCCACACGTTCCTACTTTGCTAAGTTAAAAACATAGAAGGAATTTTCTTGTGTAAATTGCAATATTAATACAGGCCCTTCCAACTTGATAAATATATTTTGTTATCATCCGTCGATACGTCACTCCGTTACAGCCTGGAGAAAGAACAAACAAAAAAACTACCACACTTATAGTTAAAAAGTGACAGCCCCTGCTGAATATATCATTGTAATGCTAATCATATAATTAGAAAAGATATAAGCAAATATAAAGAACAAGGCGTCGATAGGCGGCGAGGGCTAAGGGCTGAGGGCGCCGCAGCGACACACTGCCGCCTACATGACAAATTATCATCCCTTCATGTAAACAAACGTTCCGCTTCGGACTTCGCCCTCTTTAGTCGCCCTAAATGATTACCAATTGTTGCGCTATTTTATAAATGATTGACAGACAGACAACGTAAGGTCTAAACTGGAATTTTGATACTTTAAAAGAAGAGAGTACTTAATTGAAATTTTGGAGTTACGTATTTCAATTTGAAGGGTTTATAAGATCACGTCGTCCTCCATCTGTCTATACTGTTTTTCTAAGAGCCATGTGTTTGTATCGTGTTAAAATTAATACTAAATACTGGACTAAGTGAATGCAATCAAAAGATACTGCCGTCTGTGCATACTTGTAACAAACGATTTGGATCTCCCGTTGATCTAACATAATAAAAATTTGGTAAGAAGCAATGTCTTAGAGTATATTTAAGAGAAATAATCCCAAAAACTTTTGGTCACAACAGTAACGACGGTAAAGTTAGAAACGGTTCGAATTTTCTTTTATTTAATAACGAGCGGGCTGCCCTCGCTTCGCTACGGGTATTTCAAGAAATATTATAATTAATTTCCTCAATTTGTCTTCCTGTAATTGTGTAGTGCTTTATTATTTGAAAAAAGAGAGAGTAAGAAAAAGTTATTAAAAGAAAAATGATACAAATAAAAAAGAAAAGAAAAGAGATGAGAGAGAATGATAGTATAAAAGAGGAAGAGAGACGGAAATATTATAGATTTCTATCAGTAAAAGAATTTTTAAAATCGGATTAGCAACAACAAAATGGCTATATTCTATTAATTACAGGATCTATTAAGTACTTTCTGAGAAACCCTTCAACTTACAAAATGACCAGGTTATTGCACTTAAATGGCCATATCTTTTTATTTATAATATTTATGGCAACACCACATACCCTATGTTACCCGGAAAGGATGTAGCTTTCTATCGGTGAAAGAATTTTCAAAATCGGTTCAGTACTTTTCGAGCCTATTCGCAACAAACAAACATACAAATATACAAACATTATACAATCAAATTTTTCCTCTTTATATAATAGTGTAGACTAGCCGACCGACCCGCGCGACTTCGTTCGCGTGTAGCTCCGTTCTTATTGGTCGTAGAGAGATGTTAAATAGCCTTAGTTACTCCTTGTTACATCAGCTATCTGCTAGTGAAAGTCTCGTCAAAATTGGTCCAGCCATTTCAGAGCTTAGCCGGTACAAACAGACAGACAGACTGACAGACGGACAAAAATTGTAAAAAATGTTGTTGATGGTAAATATACCCTGTGCGTGAATACATCCATATTCACTTAGTAAAAAGCGGTTATTTTACTTTAAGACTACGAAAATACACCTGGAAGTTTTCAAGTTCATCACTAATACTATATGGGCATCACTAATAACTCAAACTCAGAAATATTAAAAAAGTACTTTTACATGTCAAAAATTAGTCGGACAATAAGTTTGGTATATGAAAACTTGTGGAGTCTATTCTGTTGTTTTTAGTAATCTTATTATTAAGATCTAACACCCATCAAACCTGTTCTACATCATGTAACTTTATTAAAAGGGTCCCATCTTCGTAATTACAACAAAATTACCAGCTCATTAGAAAACAACGGTTGAGCTATGATCGATTGATACAGAGAGATATTATATAGAGCTGGATTTTAAACTATAACGTTACACCTAGTTAACGAATTAGATTTTTGACCTCTGCAAACAAACTCCGTCTGGTCTTCAACACTATATTGCTACTAAGTAGACCATCTACCTGTTGAAACAATCACACATACATTCATTGACTCCTATCTATTACTCAGTATATGGTTAGGATGACTGGTATTAAAATATTGTTTTAGATTAAGTTTGCTATCTAATTAAGTCACTGTTTACAGTTGAATTAAAAAGGTATCTTGTAAACCAGTACCTGGGTCGCAAGTCCCATTAGTTCTTCAGTTAGTTAATAAATATTATATATTTTATAATGTTAGCATATACCTCATACAAGTTCGAAGGAGAATATTTGCCTAGCAACCAATGACAGGATATGTTATTATATTATATTATTCTAAATAATAAATATTATGTGAATGTGATGACAGAATAGAAAATTAAAAAATTACATTTTTCTAATTCTCTGTTTTAATGTATAAATTAGTTTAAATTAATTCTAATAATCGAAAATATTTTGAATTATAAAGTTTACTTTTGTCCGTTTTCCTTTGATAATTAAGTTTCAAATTTATTTGTAAATATTGAATTGAATCAGGCGTTACTTTGCGGAAATTCATGATTTATAAAGAATCAAAAGGTTACCTTGCGATAATCCGCGGCAATCTGATTAACCAGACTCTTATGGTACAACCCAGAAGAGCACCCTGCCCACATAAAAGTGAGACGTGCGAACCCGTACCAAGCACACCACACAAGTAGGTAGCTTGACGATCTAACAACCAGACTCGTACGGCACAATCCGGAAGAGCACACCGTTCACAGAAAAGTGTAACGCGGGAACTAGTACACCACCACACAAGTAGATCGCGATCGACAATCGACGTACGTTTCGCACCGTAACTGAAGCATCTTCAGGAGGTGTTGACTCTACAAGCGTCACTTGCTAAAGACGCGATAACCTTTTGATTTGTAAATAGTAAAACTATGGTTGGTAAAACTTTGAAACAAAATGAAGCCAATTCTCTTTATTAGTATGTAAAATAAATCTAAATTTAATATTAACAAGTCTGAAATAAACTCGTATTGACCGGTGTTATTTAAAAACTGAATTATTTTATTGACTGAAAGGTTTTGGAATATCTGACTTGGCCTGAACACAATTATTTTTTAGGGTTTCCAATGAAAAGTGATAGCATAGTGGTTAAGAAGTCAATGTCTACTCGAGAGGTCCGAGTTTGATCCCCCACACAGGCACACACCTCTGACTTTTAAGCAATTAAATATCACTTGCTTTAATGGTGAAGGAAAACATCGCGAGGAAACCTGCACTCCTCAGAGTTCTCCATGTTCTCTGTCGGTGTGTGGCCAGAGAGTGGCCACCTAATCCCTCCTTCAAACGAGGATACCCGGCTCAGCAGTCAAGTGAATAAGTCTTAATTGAAACATTTTATTTGACTCAACGTTGTAATGACCATAAGTTTTGTTTACTCTGGTGAATTCTCTCTCGTTTGGTTGATGTATAGGTAATAAATTATAAACAATTACAGGTGAAATGACTTGGTCATGTATAACATGTACAATTATAAACTAGTTATAACGAACAAACATTTTTAAAATCTTGTATATTTAATCAATTTTTTTTGGAATGGACTTTATTTGTTCTACTTTTTAAAAAAAATAATATTGTTAATCTCGGTAAAAAGGTCGCTCGCTCGCGTAAATTTTTTTGCATACTTATTTTGGCATTATAAGTTACTTATGTTATATGGTATTTTTGCTATATAAAAAATATTTTTTCATAGTAAAAAATTATGGTTTATTGTTTTATGGAGGAAAAGTGAAAATCATGGTTTTCTCTAAATCGTTGATATTTTGATCCTCGACATTTTATGCCTTACACTCATTATCATTCTCTATGCCATCCAGAGCACTCAGAAACATTACATAAAAATAGAATTTCTAAGTGTCAATAACTTGCTTATTATCACTATAATAATACTTAAGTACAAACTCAAAATATTTTATTCAAATAGACTTTTTACAAAGTACTTTTGAAACGTCAAAATTGGTCGGTCAGTCAGTTTATCTGAAGCTACCACCAGTTCGGAAAGCGGTTTACTAATGAGAAGAACTGGCAACAAACTCAACAGTCGCTCGCATCAAAACGCCATTGTTTACATCAGTCTGTCTGTGTTCTGTCACAAAGGTATAATCATTCAGCTGAGCATCAACGTCATTTGGAATCCAAGCTTTGTCATCATTCAAGTAATCTTGTACAGAGTAGTAAGCTTTATTTACTAAACACTTTTTTATTAGGGTTTTAAATTGCTGAAGTGGCAAGTCTAATATAGCCTGTGGGATCTTATTATAGATGCGAACACCAAGCCCCATGAAACTATTACTCACTTTGTGGAGACTAGTATTTATCCTGTGTGTGTCACTATGTTTGGAAAATAACGTAATGTTCTGCCTAATGTATACAATGTTACAATAAATGTATTGTGACGGCACAACCAACACATCATCATCATCATGTAACAAATAGTAGTACAGTGTAACTGTCACTAGGTTTGCCCTATTAGGTACCTCGTGACGTTAACTACTTATTTCAGATGTTAATATAGTTAGTGAGGTCAAGCAGTAATCCTGTGCTTGGTTCGCAAACATAGATTCTACACTTGCTATCCTGATATCTAGATGATGTGTGATCTATTGTACGTTATCACTGTATGTATTACTATCTAAGTCTAACTATTACCTTTTTGTTAGTAACACTGTTTATAAAGTAGTTTTAGCGGGTAGGTCATTTTATATTATGTCAAGTATATGATAAGTGATCACGACACTCGCCTCCACTGCTCAGGCTCTCTGTTTAAACCTAAGGTTAATCTCACATAAACCTAACCTAACACAAGAAGTGGCAACTAAATTGTAAGGTACTCACGTGACCTTACACACACACAGCATTCCTAGCACTAACACTATTCAGACACTACTTCACTTCTAGAGAGATCGCGCACGACTAAGACTTCAGTCAGACTGTCGATGGCATATAAAGGGTCGAGGGTCGAGACTGTCAAAACGACGGAAGAGACTACTACCCTTCTCCAACGCCATAGATAGCGATGATGATTCGATTATTCGATAGTCTTTGACTTTTCTCCGACATATATAACTTAGAGTAACACATACTACTACTAGCACATACGGCTACTTTTTATCTCTAAATAGTCAGTTGCCGCGGGATAATAATGTAATATAATATATTTACTGTCGTAAGCGCCTAAATATTTTTATTTAGCAACAATATATTGAAAGTTAAATATTTTTTGATAAATCGTAATATTGTACGAGGTAAATTGAACCCGTGCGGAGACGGGGCAGGGCGACTAGTAATAAATATCTATCATGTATAAATTTTTATAAGATTTTTATAAATAATATGATAAACACGAAACATGAGCTATTATAAACGATTTATAACAATTTACTGAACAAATACGTAAATAATATATTTATGCAAATACGTTTGATGGATGGCTGGTGGCGAGGTGGCGAGGTGGCGAGGTGGCGTGGTGGGCGCGAGATGCTCGTACTAACTCGGATCAATCGTCAGGTAAATCATTCATCATATTGTACTGAATTATTCATTATGTTGCTTTCATGCCTAAATGCTGAAATTGTGTTAGAGAATCGGAGCCAGTATTTTCGAAACTTTTTCTTAACACCAATCCCTGAAACAATCACATTTTAACCTTTTTATTATTTTTACCTGTTAAGGAACGGGTTAGAACAATTCCCCTCTGCCGCCGAGAGAGCATCTCTTAAGAGCCGAGTAACCCAGCACCTCCATCGGTGGCAGGGGACCTGTTCGCGACCACCAACATGCGAATCCGACCGCCAAAGTCGAAAGTCGAAGTCGATTCGCATTAATGCGATTCCAGTGAAAACTCAGGGTCCACTAAAACTCTCTTCACTCCCTCTCCTCACATCTTCAAGGATACAACGCATCGCATTTTCTATCAGGTGGACCGCCTGCTCGTTTGTCCCTTATCTGTCATTAAAAAAAAATCATTACAAAAAACTAAGAAGTGTCACAGTCCCACTAGAAGGTTTTCTCTTCGACTGTCACACCTTACTTAACATCTAAATTGAGAAATAAAGCTAAAAACTTACGTAATCCCTTGCTGAGAAACTTACTACCAGTAACACTGTACCACTTTGCTTCATTTCTACTTACACTATGATGACAATAATTATTTTATAAAATTACTTGTTAATCTGTCCTTTAGTCTAGTTGGATTCGAGAATAAGGTAATTGTGCCAGGGTAGGTACAAGAAAGTACTTGTATTATTACATGAAGTCTCAAGGCCATTGTTGATAGGGGATCTTTAAGGGTAAACAGAATTGTAATTCCATCCATAAAGTTTGAGAAACTGTTAACTGTAAATGATGCTTAAACTCGTAGTGAAGTTGCAGTTTTTAGACGAGTCGACTATGGATATATTGCAACAGTCGACTACCGTCTAAAGTTTATTGTTAAAAATTATAATATGTGTTCAATGTCAAAGGAAAAAATCTACACGAAAACTTTGAATACTTGCACGTCTTTTTTAAAAGAGGAGGTCATATTGTGACCTTTTCGGTTATATTGTAGGTCAATATCGTTTTTAAGGTAATTCAGACAAGTTTAGAATTTAAATCTATATATTAATACATGAAGGAAAGTCATGTGCTACTTATATTATTGTAAGAGGATGAAACCTTTCACTGGGGCCTTTTTTTTTTTTTTTTTTTTTTATCGATGGAAAATGCATTACGCATCCCACTTGGGCACTCCCAGGCGGGTATGTGAGACTCGCTGGCCGGAACTACCAGAATACTCACTAAAAACCATCGTGCCGTCACCGCTTTGTATGGACGTCACGGGATCGCTCTCGCATGCAACCGTGACTTCACTGGGGCCTGGTAGTAGCAGGTTTTATCCACTGCTCGATTTGACTACATAATAATTAAAATAATCTAATTATACTATCAAAAACGATCATTATTATTGATAGGGAAGATATTACTTGCACTATTTTAGACAATGTTGGCTGTATGAAATCACTTGGATGTCTGCTTCAAATCGATCGGAAAAAAGGTTATTAACTGTCATTTTATTTACTTATTACAGCCGACCCGCACGACTTCGTTGGCGTGTTGCTCCGCTCCTATGGGTCGTAGCGAGATGTCAAGTAGTCTAAGTTACTCCTTGTTACATCAGCTATCTGCCAGCGAAAATCCCGTCAAAATCGGTTCAGAGACAGACAGACAAAAATTATTAAAAAACAGTTGTTGTTGGTATATGTACCGTGTATACATCCATATAGACTTAATAAAAAGTGATTATTTTAATATTACAAAAAGGAACATCCCTTTTTTTTATTTGTATAGGCTAGTCGACCCGCCCCGGCTTCGCACGGGTGCTATTTTAAATATTTTTATCAAAAAATATTTAATTATCAATATATTGTTGCTAATTAAAAATATTTAGGCACACACGACAATAAACATATTTCATTATTATCCAGCAGTAACTCTAAATTTATCTAGGATAAAAAGCAGCCTGTATGTTAATCCTGGTTCTAAAGTATCTGTGTGCCAAATTTCATTGAAATTCGTACAGCCATTTTCGCGTGATTTAGTAACAAACATCAAAGCTTTTTAATGTAGCAAATAATTTGAATCCGTTGAATTTTGATTAGTTTTTTAAACTGAGCTTAGTCACCATTAAGGTCCCCGTCATAATATACACGAGACGTTTTTGTGATAAAAAAAAGAAGTAGGTTGAGGAGGTGTGGGCGGAGGCCCGCAACTATGACACGTGCTCATCTGAATATTAATGTTATTTCTAGACTGTAGGTATAGATTAAGTTATCAATTATAATAAATGACAATAACTTTTCCTAGCATCTAATATAAATGAGACAAAACCTTTATTTTGAGTTAGACCTGCAGCAATACAATTGTGAAAGCCGTATCCATTAAGGTTTAATTTTAGACAAAAAGGCAAATAGATGAAACTAAAAAAATATTGTTTTGTATTCTATTGATGTTATGAAGACCACTCACATTAAGTTTTCTTAAATATTTTGTACTCTAAAATATTTTAATTAATACTAATTATATGTACATACATTTCGGATTGTAAATGGTGAGAAGGAAGGAGGTGAGGGGAATATTGAAGAACACTAATAGGGGGATGGTATTTGAGGTGTACAAAACCCCACAAATACGTGGAAGCTGGCTGGGCCCGGTTTCAGCTTCTTTAAATTAAAGGTTATGATTCAATTTGTCAGTTCGGTAATAAAGGCACACAGTACTTACAAGTTCTTGATGGTCTTGAATCTTCTTTGGGCATGCCCGTCGCATCACAACACAAAATACCACTAAATAGTTCGCACTTCACCACCAGTCTATTTTCGCTAGGGAAAGGTCAATTAACTAGCGTTTGGAAAATAGCACACACAGGACACGGGATACTATTAATCAATAAAGGGGTTAAACAGGGATGCACTCCGCTCGTGCGCCGCTCTCAATACGACTGCCACACGTCTGTCTCTGCCGGCTTTAAAAATATAGTAAACAGTATTGAATGGAATATTGGGTAAACGCAACGTAGATACTTCTACTGAACCGATAAATGATCAAATATGATCTCTAACAATTACGAGAGAAAACTAAGCAGTGCCTTGGACTTGTGACCAAGGCGTAGGCTTAAGGAATTCCTTTATTAGATTGAGACACTCACCTCCACTGATTGGCTCTCCGTTTAAACCCAAGGTTAAACGCACATAAATCTAACCTAACACAAGACGTGGCAACTAGATTGTAAGGTACTCACGTGACCTTGATCGGACAGCACTCCTAGCACTGCACAACACAACACTATTCAGAGACTACTTCACTTCATGAGAGACCGCGCACGACCAAGACTTCAGTCAGACTGTCGATGGCATATAAAGGGTAGAGGGTCGAGACTGTCAAAACGACGGAAGTGACTACTACCCTATTCCAACGCCATAAATACCGATGACGATACGATTATTCGATAGTTTTTTACTATTCTCCGACATATATATATCAACTATATTGCACATATACACGTAAAATACAGTATTAGTATTCACTTAAGGCCGTAATTAATAAACAATTTAAATCCGAAAAATTTGGATTATGGATTGAGAATTGATTCCAAATTCAAGTTTGTGTCTAGAATATTCAAAATTGAAATCTATTTTATATTGGATTCTGTTTTCTATCCACAATCAAAAGATTTCAGATCAGAGCAGTACTTAGGCTTTGAAACCCAGAGGGTTTCAACCAAAGGAGCAGTCTTTGTACTAAACATAAACTCCCTATAGATATTATTATCCAAAATTTTACTAATAATCAGTCGTAATTCTCAAAAAGTTTAATTTATTTTGGATAGAGTATGACTTATTATATATTGGGTAATTATCTTACTTTTTTGTTGCCGTTGTTACTTTTTTATAAGTATCTCAAGCTCGGTTGATAAACTGCTTTGACACAGAGGCACAAAATGGCTCGTTCACTAGAATATTACTTGCGATGTAATATTAATTATATTTGTCATAGCGGTCTATTTATAGCTGCCGGCACGTAAGTATAGGCTAGACCTTGAACGCGCAGAAGTCAATATTATGCCCTTTTTAGCGGGTAAGGCGGGGCGACGCAGCACGCTCACAATGTGCAACTATCCCCCACTATTTTTGCTTAAACCTACAGTTAGCTGTCGGCTTCTATATCTTGCTACTACCAGCGCCATTCCTTTTGCAAGTTTTTTAACAAATATTTTAACAAATCCACCACCTCCTAAAGGAAGTTATTTGTTAAGTTGCCAAAATTATAATTTACATTAGGTAAATTATACATGTATGAAGTCGAAGCATATCGCTAGTATTTACATAAATATATAGAGCATGCTTAATAATTTGTATTTCCTTAACCTAAATAGTGGAGTAAGTGTTTCAGGTTAGCGCAGCCCGATAGTGTCGCTACCTCACTAATGAGCACCAATAAATACCGCAAACGTTTCCTGCGCTGCGAGTGTTGCCAGTTGTTAGTGTTGCCACTCGCCACTCGTCGGTACCTCGTACAGACGTACCTCGTTATTTTAATGAAGTGTAAATTGTAACTACGAGCTTCTTGTCACCGGACAGCAATCACCTAGTTATTAGGACACACCGCGTACAGTTATGGAACATTATATCTCCTGTAGCGCTGTATTCACAATATATATGTATATATATACTTTTTTATTTCTTTTTCAGTACTCAACCCTTTTAAGAAATAACCTAGATAGATACTAGATAAGTTAGTTTTTTAAAGACCGTGTTGGAAAAGATACGCATGATATTGCATTTTAGACACAACTCAAGTGCTCGACCCCTGTGTTCCTCAGTAAGGAAGGCCTTGCAGCACCACACTGAACTTATACTACTTGAACTACTTTGAGACAATGCAGAATCAAATGTAAAAGGGCGCCAGAAACATCTCAGGGCGCACCGAGATGGCAAGGCCAACTTTGAGTACTCTGTACGTAAAACCTTCTACTACACTCAGAACATGCTCAGCACTTTGTCTGTGTGTGTCTGTCTGGCAGGATAAGAATATAGATTAAATTTTTCAAGGACCACGGACTATTTTTAGTCATTCGATTATTAAGTAAGTAATAGTTAATTAACCTAATTAGTCAAATGACAGGAATTCACAATAATGAACTGTAAAAACATCGAGTCTACCTGCCTGTGACATGAAACTCGATAATAAATGAATTCACACATAACTTCCATTCTTCGTAAGATATATTTCAAACCACATCATAATCATATTAAACAAATAATGTACCGAATATCAATCAATCAGCCGTGAAAATAAGAAAGAATGGTAAGCGATACAACTGTTTACATCCACAACGACGCGCATCTCCTGCAACAAACAAACAAAACATTTTATATCTTATCTTCACACAATAAAAACTATTTCCGTTTAATAACAATACTTTCAATGACTCTTAAAACCAAATTATAACATACCCCATCGTAATAAAGGTTACTTTCGGTTATTTTTTTAACAAATTCGCGGGAGACGAAGACAGCGCCACCGTGACGACAACGTTTGGCGCCAAATTCAGGCGCCATCTTGCTACATTCACATGATGGCTGACAATAAAACAATTTGGGTACGTTCGTTTAATGGTTGATATGTAAAAATGTTGATTAATATGTATGTAATTATTTGTATATTTGGATTCTTTATAAGTTTATTAGAGGTTACTTTGTGATAATCGATTACAGTCCTTAATAACTTGATAAAGTTTTTTACGAGGGTTTTATGGTAACAGATCAATTAAAATATAATTGGAGTGACTCTAAACTCCTTTGTGTTTCCTTTCGCATTGCTAAAAAAAATTCATAACAGAAAAAATGGTATTTGTGGTTGTGAAGCCCCCGGTTAACGCTAATTGGAGGCCTATTAAACTGTTGTTAATTAATTATGGTTTCAATATTGATTGTAAGTATAAGGCTGTAAGTTAAATAGCCTTAAATTGATAAACCTAAAGTTGCAAGACGAAAGAAAACAAAAATAATTTTAAATGTCACATAAATATGAATAGTAATTGAATCTCAATTCCTCTCCGTAGTCCGTATATTTCCGCACAGTGGCCCGGAAGTGGCAATAGACAAGATCAATAGAGATCCCCTAATTTATATCGAGCATCGCTGTCGCTGATGCTGATGCTATGCATCGCAAACACTCATACTTGGACACGTGTGGGGCCGCAAACAGTTATAACTGACACTTAAATTATTTTATATATTTCATTTATTTATTAAAATAATAATATTATTTAAATAAATTATAAATAACAACCATTTTTCCTTAATTAAGGATTTGTTTTACTAATAGTCTTGTAGTTTAGGAGTTTGTTTCATCAGTACTTTAGAATTAAAAACATGTACAAACTTTATTTGGCTTTTCAGTTGGCTATTTTTTGTATTTATAAGTTTTTAGTGACCTGTAACGTCACAGAAGCAGATGAGCTAGTGCGGTACGTTTTTAGTAATATGACTGGGAATTGAGGCCATAGCTTCTTTGGACTACTGCTTGATAGAACTCACATGGCTCGAGAAAATTATGAGAAAATGTTCAATATAATGAGCTTACTTTTGTCGTTTGTCCCAAGGTAGAGTAGTCGCTGGTTCGGTGGCCACAGCAGGTCGGCGTCGCGGCGCTGTGGCGCGGGCGGGCCACTCGCGGCGCCGGCGCGGCGCTCGCCGACCGCTTCATAACTTTATACCACTTTTATATATTTTTATTTTTTTAATACCATTGCATATTCCCATACAATACGTATAAATTAGTTATAAATTGTAATTTCGACGATTTAATTTTTTTTTAAAAAGTTTGTGATTTGATAACCAATTTCTGATATATACTTATATGTTTCTTTTGCTACTACGAACACATATTGAACAAATGATTTCAAATACCTATCAGACGTATAGCGATGGATCTACCACATTTTGTAGAATGCAATCTCCCTAGACCTTAAAAAGAAAAGAGACAACAAAATAAAATATTAAGTAGTTTAGCCCAGTGCCCGTTTTTGGTGAAACTTCATTGTCTTAATGTTCTTTTACAAAAACAATATTGAATAGCGAAAGTGAGCAGTAAACAGAAAGGTACTCGTGTTATTTGTTTTGTTATAATGTATCATAACGCGCCTGCCTAATTGACTCGCTCAAGCCGGCGTCGCTGCTCGCCGCCCGTCTGTCGCCTGGACCCTGGACTGACGGAGCTCTATGGGACAACTTGTAGCTAGCTAACTTACAACTAATAATTGAATATTTATTCACTTATTTAATATGTTTTCTTTCTACTTATAGCATAGTTACTTTACACAAAAAGTAAACGAAGAAAATTGGTGGTTATAACCTGATCAAAAAAATAAAAATCCGCTCAGGCAGCGCCCGGGTGCAATTGACCACGTGTATTAAAATTAATTTTATATTTTAATTTTCAATAAAATATGAGGAACACCCATACAAAAATTCATCCCTTATTCCGATATCGGTATCGGTATATCTTAAAGACATAAACGGTCACACAGCTCGACATGTACTTTATCCCCTATTTCAACCCATTCAAGCCTTTTTTTGCAACGAAACGTAACCTTGTCCTTTCTCAAGCTCTCGTCTATCTCTGTACCAAATTTCATCAAAATCGGTTCACTGGTTTAAGCGTAGCAGACAGAGTTACTTTCGCATTTATAATATCAAAAAATAAGAAAAAAATACCATGTCACTTAGTTAAGCGATAATTGACATTTTTTTTTAAAAATAGTTGATAACCGACACCTTCACAAATGTCACAATTTAGCAGTGATCTTGTAAATTATGTTTTTTAAAATAACGGTGCTATTTATTGCAATCACAAATCAACGTAATAAATATTGTTAATATAGTAGAGTAAACTAACTTTATTTGAGGTGTGATTTACAAAAATGTTGTCTGTTAACTTTGGCACTTCATTTTTGGAAAAAAAGTACTACACTACCCTTGGCAAGTTATTTAAAAGGATGGCCCATTTAGCCAAGATTTCAAAATGGTGCTATACATACCACTTTTCTTACCATTAAAAATATTATTTCTCATTTTTTTGCAAATGGACGATTCGATTTTTGTATTAATAGATCGGCGTCTCAACTGTATGTATGTGTATGTGTATTAAGTATGAGTTTTGAGATACCCTGTATAATCAGGATTCAAATAATATAAATTGAAATTATACTTTTACCCCATATTTAGATAATAATTATGTATTATTATTTTAATTTAATAACTTCCATATTATATCCATGTAAAGTGAGTCAGATAAAGAACTTTATGATTTGTTCTCATACTAACTGCGCCCCGCTGTTTCACCCGCTATATATTGAATAAATCACACTATATCATTATAAATCATAGCCTATGTGTTATGATGGTGTATAAGCTATATTATTTTAAAGTTTCTTCAAAATCCATTCAACTTTTGCGTGACAGAATCACAAACATATATACATTCTTACAAACTTTCGCGTTTATAATATTATAGTGGGATCTACTTCAATAGGGTATAGGTAGTTACAGATAGTTGTTTTACATTGCGTGTGTTCTTCAATCCTTTGTCCACGCAACAGGTACCAGAGAGTACAGAGTATCCAACATTTTAGCATAAACATTTTATGATATATTGTTTACAGATTTGTTTCATTGACATTTCTTTAAATAGCAATAATAATATTCGGGTTATATGAATTCATTTGTATGTTAAAATGTTGCAAACACCATAGATATCCGTGGTTTACCCTAAGTTTTGACTCGTACGGAAACCCTTAATAGAGAATAGAATAGAGATATTTAGAATAATTTATAATCATATTATCATCATCATCACAACCCATTGATGGCTCATTGCTGGGCCGGGTTTCTTCCTCAGAATAAGGAGGAGAAATATAATAACCTTAAATGTGACATTTAATACAACGCCGTCTATAATTTTATACCGGAACTAAAACTGTTTAATTTGCAATAAAAAAAATTCTGTCTATATATGTACCTATATTAGGTGCATATTCGGTACTAGTTATTAAATAATTTGAGCATCTATTTGTAAAGTAAGGGTTCTTAGCTAGTAACATGATTGTAAACAAGAATGTGGGGACGGGGGCGGGCGGCAGCGTCGGGCGGGCGGCGACACGTGTCGCGATGTTTTCATATCATTTGGACAAATGCTATTCATCTTTTTATACTTTAAATTCATTTCAAATACTTTTCCAAGGATATATTTTAATAGGAATTTGAATTATGAAATAGGAGTAGAAAATATTTTTAAATCTTTACTAATGTTTATTAGTATTTACTAATATTAAAAATGCGAAAGTAACTCTGTCTAGATGTATGTCTGTCGCGCTTTCACGCCAAAACTACTGAACCGATTTAAATGAAATTTGGTATACAGATAGTCTAGAGCTTGAAAAAGGACGTAGGCTACTTTTTAATGCGAAAAAAGGATTGTAAGAGTTTGAAAGGGGGGATGAGCGCGGCGCGGTACGGCGCGGTGCTGTTGCATATGTGTCTTATTTGTAAAAAGTCAAAGTTTTTTGAAAAGTTACATGATAGAGTACTTCACAATCTTCGAAGTATAAAAATAATAAATGAGTTTGTTATTCTTCTGCTCACACTTGCGCTTTGACACGAATGACTTCGATGAAGATTTGTATACCTATTGTGTCTCCTGGGAGTCCTGGATGATCCTTGGTTAATGTTGGTTTTCTCAGGTCAAGCTTGTTACCTAGTTCGAATAGTGAAGAAGAGCCTGAATCCGCATTATAAAGGAATTCTCAAATATTTGGGTTCCTGTCAGAACCAAGCATCTGGTGGTGAGCGGTGACTAGGGACAAGGAGACACCGGTGGCGCCTGTTTATTTGTGCCGGAGCCGCGACGCCGCGCCCGCGCGCCGCCCCGCCGTGGCGCCCTGCGCTCCCAAACCTGACAACGGTCTAAGTTGGTGACTTTAAGAAATTGTGAAATGATTAACTTACTCATATTTATAAATTTAAACAATTAAATCTAAAAACAGGTTTTTTTATATATATGTAGCAGAAGGGGAATTTAATCGTTATTATCTGTACTTATCTGTGAACAATATCAAAATTAACTAACTTTGACGGTGTTTAATGTTCGCATAAACACTCGTCGGTGCAGTTTAAACTGCATTTTCTCTCAACAAAGTGAGGACTAGCTGAAAAGTATAGATAACCTCAATTCAGCAAGGAACTCTACTTTATTCGTCTAGGCGTGAGACAAAATGTAAAAAAAAAAATCAAATTTTGACATTTTTACTACCAAATTGAATTGTACATAAGTTCCTACACAGGGACACACCATCCATATGTGCGCGGTCGTGCTATGCACGACGGCGCCAGGGCAGAGAAGGCGCTAGGAACAATTTTGGGGGTGCCAAAAAAAACAGGGCGCAAATAATTTTAGACCTTTTTTTATTTTGCAGCTTGGCGCATGCCTGTTCCTACACATAATATTTAAGACTGCATTTGCACTAGAGATGTGCGAGGATGTGTAGCGGTTTATGTATTTGTTAGGAAATGAATAGAATCTCTTGTTTACCTCTGTCAAATGAAGGCAGCAGCATTTTGTAGTTGTCTGGCTGTAGACCCCATTGATATCTTTGTCTACATTTTGTCTCACGCTACGCCTAGCTTAGACCCCGCTCGTATCTCGTGACTTATACCCCAGAGGACCCCACTAGGCACTAATGATTGCCCATGATTTATTTGGGAGCCCGTTTTTATTGGACAATGTTGGACGTGCGGCGCGCGGCGAGATGGAGCGAAGGTGCGTTTGTTTGTTTGTGTCGCTATGTTTCAACTCAGGACGATGACTTTTACTTATGAATATTTTATCATTTTTTGTTAATCACAAGTCGAAATGTTGTTTTTTTGTTATTTACTTTCTAATTGACTTATAATCGCTTCACTGCGATGCAGTAGATTTATTTCTGCTGAAACTTATGGTGCTGACACTGCTCCCCCACCCACGGAATCGCAGCTGACGGTCACGAGTAATCATAATATTAACCCCTTATGCATTTCACGAATTTTCGCTTGAGAGGGACTTGGTCATGAAAATCTGTCATTGCCTCCCGTACCATAAGTGTTACAGGAAAGTCGTGAATTATGTTGGAGATATTATATTGAGCAAAAGTTTGCGAAAGCGGCTTCTCCCTTGTTTCTTTGTCCTCGAATATGTTTTATAGGAGTTTCTATGGGTATTGATGATATACGAACAAACTTATATCAGTTCGTTTGTACGTATGTAGGTATAGTTCAACAATTGTAGGGAAATTAATTCTATCGCGTGATAATAAGGATCTTATATAATATATAAGTATAATATAAACATTAGTATTCTAAATTCAAAATTCTTGTATATGAAATTCAAATTTGGAATCAATTTTGAATCTGTAGTCCATGTCAAATTTGAGATAGACGATATATTCTAAACTGAAGTTTATCGTCTTCAAAATCGTTATCGACTAGAATAAATGAAAAAAATCTGGGAATGACGTCATATGATCTTTACTTTTTAGGGATAAATTGGAAAAAAGTTGAATTTTTTGAAACAATAAGTTATCTAACTTTACAAATCGAAATATGGCAATATTTTTACATTACTAACGGTCGAAATTAAAATTCGAAATCTTTGGATTACGGATTAAAATATTCTTAATTTAAATTTGTGTCTAGAAAATGTAGTTTTGAAATCTATTTTCGATTTTTGTTGGAAAGTTTGAAAATAAATTTTAAATATGTATTTTATTTGCACAAATTTGAATTTGAATTTGAATTCAATTTTCAATCGTAATTCAAATATTTTGATTTGGAAGTTTCTATTTATAAATTTCTTATCACAAACAGGGGATAAATAATTTGATCCCGACCCGGCTCAGCAGTGGGCCATTGACCATTGACATTGAGTGGGTCTTGATGGCTTCGTGCTGGGTCACTCTCACCCAAGGAGGCTCGTGTGAGTGGTGCCAGAGTGGCATACGATTCAAATAATTCGGCCAAGTGCGAGTGTGGAACTCGCACACTGAGGGTTCCGTATATTTTCAATAAAGGGACAAACACTATCAAATTTTAATTTTAGTGTGCGGTTTAAAATATTATCAAAAATAGTTTGGTAAGTATTTATTTCTGACATCAGTAACGCGTATTTCAATTGACATATGTATAATTACTTACAAAAAGAATATAATAAAATATGATAAAACATTTTAACAACAAAAATGCAATTAAAAATAATTTCACTGAAATAATTTTAAAGTCGGTGAACATATTTTAATAATATATGTATTGTCAAATATCCTCCTTATTTTTTAGGAGTCAATTAAAATATTTTACAAGTTGTCATTTAAGAAAATGTCATATCGTTAACAGCCGTTGCTAAGTTTCGCCGCCCATATAGCTTTAGATTCATTTCACACGATACGACGACAAAAACGTCTGTTTGCGATTTTACTAACATTCGAATATGTTATACATATACACGTCTCCGGCACAGATTTAAGCCCCGATGAACCTTAAGCTGGAGGGCTTTGAAATTTTCAGTAAATGGAAGAGGTGCCTTACTTTAAACCTTATTCCCCAGTCTAAAAATTATATATTTAATAAATTTTTTAATGGAATTTATATTTTACCAAATAATCTTTTAACATACATTTTCATTCCAGATTATTTTTCCTTCTTGGAATAAATTTATTTAAAGTTCTTAAATTTCAATTTTCGTTAACTAGAGTTAAAACGATAAAAATATTTTGTATCTGTATCGAGGGGAAGTATATTGTATAACAGATTCGAATATTACTAAAATCGCAAACATCGACATTTTTCATGTCCGCATATGTGGAATGCCTTATAGAAAAACTACTTGTTATGACTTCAGTATAAATGGCTATATTTATTGATTGCTTATATTTAGAAGTTTGATTTTTTCACAGCTTTTAAATATTATAGACTTACATGTTTAGTGTTAATCTCAATTTGATAACTTTATTTGAATATTTAAAAAAATAAATTATGTTATTTTTATATCTCTGTAGAGAAAGATATTATTAGTATGACCACTGATAGTGCCTGTTTAATGACATCTCTAGGGCGTGTATCTGTAGGGCTATGATGGATCAGCAACTGTGTCTTTCTCATTTAAGATATTTTATTAAGCTTACTATTTTCTTTATCAATTACTAGCGGCCTGCCCTCGCTTCGCTCAGGGTATTTAAAGCAATATTATATTTATTGATGACCTCAATTTGTCATTCTGTAATTGTTTTTTTTTTTTCATTTTTGATTATCAGTTTTTCTATCATTTATAGAAAGAAAAAGAAAAAATAAAGCGACATAATATAAGAGGGGGGACAGAGCAAAAATAAAATTGAGTAAATAAAGGAGAGAGATAATCGAAAGAAAAAAAGAAAGTGAAAAGAGACTTCAGAAGATCATTCTGAAGCGCTCGATAAAGATAAAAATTAAAGAGATAGAGGATGAGAGAGAATGATAGTATATAAGAGGAAGAATTTTTTAAATCGGGTTAGTAGCAACAAGACGGCCATATTCTATTATTTAAAAATGTATATGGCAACACTAAATCACCTTTGTGTATCCTATTTATTAGGATAGATTAAAAATTACATATTCCATTGATGATCTTTAAGTTTATATTGATTTAACTTAAGATGTCAATTGTCAGATTTTATTTCTATTTTACAATGTTGATTTTGGCTGTAAGTCTTTATTATACACTAATAACCTGAATACACATGAAATTACTAAAAAAATCTATTGCATTTTTTTCATTAAAAACAAATTACCCGAAAAACTCGAATTAGCCGGTTTTTAAAAATCAAAAAATTTAGTTTTTTGAAACAACCCGGTTTTTGCCCTAATCACCTATGGTTCTGAGACTTGGGTTCAAAAAAGGGTTGGGAAAAATCTTAAGGCGCATATTTGGTGCAGCGTGCGAGGATAATCGAAAGCGGAGCCGTTACAATCACGAACTTCATGACCTCAGATAAAGCTAAATAGGTGCAACGAATGGACAAAATCAGGTCCTCATAATAAACAGCAACCCTGAGGGACATCAACTTCTAGGAAGCTTCGTTGGTTGGACGGCGTAAACTGGGACGCGGAAAACGTTGCTAGCTAACTGGAATGGAATAGAGGAAATTGCTAGACCAAGCCAAGGCCCACGAAGGGATGTAGAGCTACTGAAGAAGAAAAAAGTGTCAATATTTTTTTATTAAAACGAGAAAAAGCAGATAATGAAAAATATTCAAAGGTCGTCAGGATTTCATAATAAAAATTGTGTAAAGTTTTTATTTAAATGTATTACATTTATTTACTAATTTATACAAATAGGTAAAAAACAGCAAAATCGTAAGCTCTACCTGTACATTATATTAGAACACCAAAACAAAACAGTTACTCTAAGTGAATCGACGTCTTAACATAAGACAAGATTTTGAATTTATGTATTCAAATCTAACACCAAAATGTAAATTTACAAAAAAAAATAAGAAGTATTGGTCGGTATAAATTTTATACGCAAAACTGAGTTTATTTTTTGTGTTATTTGCATAATAAAAAAAAAATCTAGATGTCTCTGTATATACGTTTCCATTTCATCTCTCTCCTCATGTAGGTATAGCATCAGTAATTGCGAAAACTCCTGTTGGGCTTGAACCCTCCAGGGGAAGAGTTCAGGAAGAGTTCTATGTAGCGATGATCCATGTTGTTCTTGTCTCTTCTCATTGCCTGGAAAATAAAAAACCTTTAACACCAAGCTTTCATAGGTTTTCGCCATCCTTTTGAGTCGGCCATATTGGATTTAGAATGACGTCCATTACCTAATCAAACATTGTTGGGAATTTCTCTTGTGTTGTTCAATAATATAAAATACTCACCCTCATGGCGTCTTCGTGGCATTCAAATTCAACATCAGCCTCTCCCGAGGGTCTGCCGCTGTTGTCGTACAAGATATTGATGTTCACTGGCCTGATGGGTTTGAAGAACTG
Source organism: Limenitis camilla (assembly GCA_905147385.1). Lineage (NCBI taxonomy): Eukaryota > Metazoa > Arthropoda > Insecta > Lepidoptera > Nymphalidae > Limenitis > Limenitis camilla. The sequence goes on from LR990235.1 coordinate 586,285, forward strand.
AAAACACAACATACAAACATATTTACAGTCCTGTGACGTCACAATTCACAGTTCATAAAAGAATTACTCTAATAATTTCAAGGTAAGAGGTTGACGTTACAGATTGAAAGAAACGATCTTACATCAGCCATATTTCCTTTTTTCAGAAACTTTCTTGCTGACAGAGAAATTTAAAGATCCTGTCATACTTACATAAGCAATGTCCTGTGGCGACGCCTTAAAAGGTAACCCACGCATGTGCACGCAGAAGGAGGAGCCTCCGCGACGACCGCCTACACCACCACCACCTCTTGAGTATCCACCACCGCCACCACCTATATAAAAAAAACTATATTATATACTCAAATACTATTGACAAGACGAAATTGACAACAATGACATGTAATCTAGACAATAAGTCAACCCTCAGGCAACCTTTGACTACTCACCTCTTGAAAAGGATCCACCGCGTCCCCTACCACCGAACCTGCCACCAGAGTACCTATCAGTCCTGTCGTAGGGGGTTGGACGGTACCCCCTGGAGGACTTAAACCCTCCTCCCCCTCCTTCCATACGCGCGCCGTACGCTCGCACTTCATCCGCTGTGCAAACGAAAACCTCTATGTATCTGGAAATAGAAGAAGTATGGTAAAGAAAGGGTAATTTTTTTTTGTACAAATCTCTCCAATTATCTTCCAGAAATGTAGATTAAAAATTCTGTTTACAAAATACTTAAGGACCCTTTAATACTTTTTTATTTTAGGTAACTGAAATAAATAAGAAAAAACAGCTTCCTTTTCCCACACTCCGACTTCTTTTCATTATGCTCTTGAAGTACGAATACATCATCTGTAGAATTGATACAATTATTGATTTCAACGTTTTCCACAACACTCTTTTTGTAAATGTTTTTGTCTGCCACCTTACAAATAAATAATTAATCAACCTAATGACTTAGAGGAGTCTTCAATAACTTTGTAACTATTTCGCAACAGTTGTGACTGTCAACGTCTGTCTGTTTGCTCGTAATGTCTGGGAAAACAATCTCAATAACAGAGTTGATAAAATATAACATATATGATATGCATTTCTTCTACATCCTATTTCTTCCTTATAGTCTGGCTACTTTTGAGAAAAATGACCCTGAGCGTGATTCATGTTCTAAACATAGTAAATAACATGAAATGCTAACGGACTGACCGTAAACCTTTTTTTTTACAACTATAAATAAAAAAAAATTAGTACTATATAAATGATTTCAAAAAAGTACAAATTAAAAAACATGATAAATTATAACATGAATTAAATAAATAACCCAAAAATACAGTTTTGTAATATAAATCTAAATTTCTCTTCTGTATAAAAGAATAAAGAAATAATTTATCTATATGTCCATCAGTCTTCCCTTCTTCGCCGCCCCGCCGCTCCCCGCGCCCTCCCGCTCTCCCCGCACCCCTCTCGACTGCCCTCGTCCCACCTTTGACAACTCAACAACCAATCACGAATGCATTTCGAAATGCCATACAACACATCAATCTTATGACCACACCATAGACAAAATATTCTCGCACTTTTTGTTTATTTTTTTTTTGACACAAAAAAAAATATGTTTTCTACTACCCTGAATGATTACTCTAGGCGCAAAATAATTCTTAAGTCAATACAAGATGTTATATGAAATTTCAGACTCTTGTTTTAAGAAAAAACTGAATTAAAAAAAAATGTAAAAACTAGTAGTAATGTCTGAACAAGACATTATGTATCTTCAGAGATATCGAATGATTTTTCGTATATTGTCGCGACATTTAAACAAAAATGATTTTGTTGCAAAACTGGCATTTCAGGTAGTAGAAAAAATATGGTTCACACCTAGTACAAACAGACTTGGACCCTTAGAATGAAAGCTAACTTTCTTTTTCTGGTAAGAAAAAGCTATAATTTAGACTTGGCACGAGATATACTATTGTCTATGGTATTGTCCCAAGAATTGTCATGTGAAGAGCATGCAAGAAATGCATTAATATATTGTTTATTAGCCCTTAATTTACTAAGTTATCCCAATATTTAACTAATTCAAACACCTCCATTAATAGAAACCATGATTTATAGAACAACATGAAAAACTAAAACTATAAAGAAAAATTCCCAGGCATGTATTTTTGTAAAATTTCCTGAAATTTTTTATCATATCAGGAGTTTTTTTTTCTATAAATCACAGCAGGAATAAAAGGGGTCCCATTATAAACCCTCTACACCATTATATTGAAGATTTGTGCATTTAAAAAGTGTGGATATTAAGCAACATTGTTTCTCAGTACCCCTTCTGTTTTTTAACATAATCAACTACAAACATCTACTTAAATGTAATAAAAAATAATCTAGATCTACACTAAATTATATGAAAAAAAAAACATAACGAAAAACTAAAAATAATGTAAAATTCTCTACCCGGTCAATCATATGATAAAAGACCTAACAAGTCCTGTAGAGTGAACAACATTGCAAAATACCCGCACACGCACTAAGTTTTCCCCGCACCTGTGTCCTATTTTCTCCCTGTCCCTCTCGAGAGCGTCTTGAGCGCTCTGCTTGTCAACGAAGTATACAAATGCGTCGCCCGAGGCCCGCCCCGTGTGGTCCGAAAGCAAGTGGACCCCCTCGGGAGCCACCGACAACCCTGCCCCAGTATAAAGTATGTTATAGCTGATTTTGTATTGTATGTGTATATATCTAAGATGGGACTAGTGAGTCAAATCAAATAAAATAAATTAAGGGTGGTGGTAATATCTTACTCCTTTATTCAATAAGTGTGAAAAAAAGAAAATTAAAGTTGTTTATGGTAATCAGCTTTTTCTGACTATATTATTTTGATATCTATAACAAATGGAGTTGGAGTAACACACTTAAATAATTCCTATTATTACATATAACCAAAAAATATTTTATGATAAAACAAAATAATTTTTGTTAAATAAAAGAAAACATTTGTAGTAACATTTGTTCCTAGACATTCCCAAATGGTTAAAAAAATGTATATATAATACTTACCATCAAAAAATTGGATAATTTCTTCTTTGGAGCAGCCAAAAGGCAAACCCCTCAATCTAACAATGCCAACATCATCTGATACATTGGGAATGCTGTCGAAGCCATTTTCACTTTGACGCATTGCATTTAAAGCCCACTCCATGTCTTGACGATCAGTAGAAAAAACTAAAAAAATATTTTTTTAGCTAATTTGTATACAGTTTAGTATATATTATGGATTTCGTGCTTGTAAAGATTAATTACCTTCAATATATCTTTTGCCCATGTTCTCTTTATCTTTTTTCAGGGCTTCTTCAACATCTTGTGCACTCTCCACTTCTACAAAACATTCACCCGATGGTCGACCAGGACGGACTTCAGTTAAATGAATACCTGTAAATAAATTACAATTACATAGATCAAATTTTATGAAGGCATTTTAAAAGTAGTGAATAAATACAATATAGTCTATAAATTAACAGATTTAAAAAATCGAGTTATAACATTGTGAAATTTGTCTCAAACTTTAGATGTCGATATATTCACTATTTAAAATATTTTTACATAACTATATATTCGAAGGGCTGTCCAAGCATAAAAATTATTTGTTAATAGAACATGTTCTGTATGGTCTCTTATCTCTGCCTTTCCCATGAAAACAAAATTGGTAAAAAATGTGGTAAATTGCAAAGCAGGTCTGGGTCGATAAAGCCAAGAAATCAAACTCCCATTTTTTTTGTAGGGTTAAGAATGTCATGGATTGAGCAATTTGGTGCCATTATTAAAACATTCAATACACAAAATTGACTTACCTTCTTTTCCATCAACTACATTTACACCGCTCAGAAACTCGAGAACATCATCAACAGTCGTGGAGAAAGGTAATCCACGAAGCTTGATAATGTGGCTGCCGTCGCCTGACCCCAACATATTTCAATACGAATCGAAAACACTAGATTTATAGATTACAAACAATTTAAACCTTTCAGATAATGAGCTACCGTCTTAACGATGAATAATTTATTATATTTCATATAGCTTTACTAAAATTATGAAAATATTTCAATACTTCCGGCGTCGTAATTTATGACGTCACAAAATGGAGAATGAGAAATAACTAGGGTTGGATCTAAGATCGAAGAATCGATCTTTTGAACCTCAATAACTGATTTTTAAATCGACGGCCAGTCCGTCCAATCATAGAAAATTTAGATCGACTTGATCGTTTGTGTTAAAAAAAAAATATTTTTCTGGCTAAATTAAACAAAAATCGAGAGAGAGTTAGCACCAAAAGCAATAACAAAGTAAATATTTATACAAGAATCGATTTTTTACTGTTCGATATTTTATAGTTATATTGGTCAAAAATTAAAAACCAGGATGTATACATTACAAATCGTTTTAATAAAAACAATGTCACTAGAATCTAGAAATATAACGATGAATGAGCCAACATGAATAAGCCGCGAGGAATACTAGTTACTCGACCTAACAAAACCTAGTACAGAGGGAAGTGTAAATCGTTCTCGAACTGTTGCCTGTAGTAAACTTAATATTACAGACATAATTAACTTATTTTTTTTATTGTTCCATTTAAAAAAAAATCTTTATAATTTTTAACTTGCTTAGTTTTAAAATACTTCTTTGTATTTTTAAACTTGTAATATACTTTAATTAAGTTAAGGCAACGCTATGTTACTTTTAAATAAATAAATAAAAATAAGTGTCCGCAATGTATAAAAGGTAACCGAGACAGAACAATTTTTTTATCTAAAGTTCAATGATTTTTCTTCATTATTGCTATAAAATGACTGTATAAATTCACAGTAAAAGAAAATATACTTACAGGCATTTATAGGTATTTCTAATGTATTTACATAAAATAATGTCAACATCTATTCATCTCTGGCAAGGGTTTAGAACATAAATAAAATAAAAACCACCAGACCAGTGTTAAGAGAGTCGTTTGTTAAAAATCGAAAGTTTTTTTGGTCTTCTGCCATCCTGCCCTCGATCTTATAATTTTAATCTTTGTCTAGCTGTTAAGTTACTAATGAACGAGTTACTCACCGTTAACTGGATAATTATTATAATATAACTGGCATTTTAACATACAAATTTTATGGATTTACTATGTTTTATGCTACAAGGAAATTTTTGACGTTGGTATCACTATATAATCTGTGGCCTGTGCTAAATATTCTCTCATCTATGGACTATAGAATCTCCACCATTAAAATTTTTCGAGTCTTCCTTTTTCAAATTTTTCCTAAAAGGATAGTGTTAACCTTAATATTTAATTTTATCATCGAATGTGAGATTTAACATAACACACGTAACTAGGTGACTAGTGTAATATTAGCAAAATGACGGTGGACGGGAACGAGAAGCCGCTGCGGGACCGTGTGTTTATGGACATTACGATCGGAGGCCTGCCCTCCGGACGCATAGTGTTCGAGTTGTTCAACGATATAGCGCCGAAGACTGCTGAAAACTTTCGAGCATTATGTGCCGGAGATATGGGGCTTGGAAAAGTTACTGGAAAACCTTTGACTTACAAGGTTACTAAATTTTCTAAGATCACGAAGTTCCTGAAATATTAGTTTATAAAATACTTTTAAAATGAATATCTTTATTAAAACAATAGCACCTCCACAGCATCTCTAAAACTCACGCCCCTTTATAATATAAATATTTTTGTAGGGTATGGTCTTTCATCGAGTGGTGAAAGATTTCATGATACAAGGTGGAGACTTCACTAATGCCAATGGGACAGGTGGAGAGTCTATCTATGGAGGAACATTTGAAGGTAATAATGACCATACACTTACAATAAAAATAAATTTGCTTAATTTAAAAAAGTCATATAATTAACTATTACTTTTATACCTTTTTTCAGATGAAACATTTGAGGTCCTACATGATAAACCATATTTGCTGTCCATGGCTAACAGGGGCAAGGACACAAATGGTTCACAGTTCTTTATGTAAGTTGTGCAAGATCAATGGTAAGGACTCTGTACCTTCATGGTATCGCTTTCTATCATTTTAGATTAAGCAACATAAACTCAAACTATCACATCTAAAACTTTAAATTTCTGTGATTATAAGTTATGAATAAACTGCCTACTTTTAGAATATATTTTTAAATAAGTTAATAAATAGATTTTTAGTATTAAAAAAAGTAATTTAATCTTGATTTCATCAAAATTGGTTCTCATTTTTAACATTATAATATTACTAATTCCCATTTTATAAAATCTCACTCTGTGATGACAAAAGTTATCAGTTGAAGTGAAATTTGGAAATAGGAGCCTCGGATGAAGGGTTTGGTGCAATATGTTGGCTAACAATTTTAAATATTATTTCACACTAATGTTTGTATGTTGTAATGAATAGAGATTAATATGCAGCAGCCAGCTGTTGCTAACATGTTGCTCCTCCTACCCCGAGGCAGTGTTTAGTGTGTATTGTTGTATTGAGTAGTATGTTGTTGCGTAGAACGCGACCGCGGCGGCGAGCGGCGCGCTATCATTCTTGTTGTGTTCTGTGTGTTGTAGTACAACACAGCCGGCGCCGCATCTCGACAAGTAAGTACCATTCAAATACTAATATATTAGAATAGTAACATTTTTGAAAAAGATCCTAATGCTTAGACAATGTGACATTGAAAAATGTGTCCTGTTTATTATATCATACGAAACCAAATAATGCTTAAATAAATACATTTGTTTATAATAAAATCGTTATTGTAAAGGTGATATAAATATAGCAATAAAGTATTTTTCTACTATATAGACCAGTAATTACCAAATTCAATTAATTCTAGACCACTTTCCTTTAGAATAAAAGGAACTGAAACCTTCAGTCATATCAGATTTTAATGAAATCAGACTGAAGTCCTATTCTATTTGCTTCCATTAATCTCCTCAGCTCTCTAATAAGTAACATTAATCCACAGTGTCCACTGTGTGTTCGGTAACGTGGTATCCGGGGCGGCGCTGGTGCGGCAGCTGGAGGCGCTGCCGGTGGACCGCAACGCGAGACCCCTGCAGGACGTCGTGGTAGCCAACTGTGGCCAGCTTGTGAAGCTTGATCATGGTAAGATAAAGAAACTAATAATTATTGAATATACTTGAGTTAGTAACTGTTTATTAATTTATTGACCTATTTATAACAGGCAAGAGGCGCAAGAAAGAGAAGCAGGAAGAGAAGGAGAGTGGTGAAGACTCTGATCAGTCTCATAAGAAAGAGAAGAAAAAGAAGAAGGATAAGAAGAAGAAGAGGTAAATAATTAATGAATAGAAATAAATAATTTATTCATAATAGCATGAACTTTAGATATCAATAGGAGAGATCTAGTGGCAGATACACTGCAGTATATTAGACTATGTTCACTCTAAAAAATTTCTCTTCCAACTTCCTCTGATATCTCGAGATAAAATTTATAAGTAGATGTGTTAGCGGGGGTATTCTTAAAATAAATTATACTGTAACTAACAGTTTATACTTTTAACTTTATCATTAGGAACCGTTCCCGCTCAGCTGAAGAGGAACCTCAACAACCGTCTCACCCTCTCGTGTCTACATCCAATATTGACCCACGAGAGATACCTGATGTACCAACTAATAGGTTCCTTATGAGAGGTGGACCGGATCAGCATAAGGATAAATTTAATATGAGGAGAGATAGAGAGAGGTAAGTTAGTTAAGCTACTAAGAAATAATCAAATGGACAACAGTTTCTTATTATTAATCACTAGCGACCCATCCCGGCTTCGCGCGGGTGGAATATTATTTTTAAAAATATGTTGGCCCTCCCGCATTTCGGCGCCCCCTCTCTTGCCGCTTTACTCGCTGCGCTGCGTCGCTATACTGGCCCGTCGCGTCGTCGTGTATTTTTTGTTTATATTGATATTTTTAATTTCGTAATATCTTTTGAATGGAAAGTCCGATTTTAATAACTCAAAAAGTAATTTACAGGTATTTAAATAGTCTTGAATACTAAATAATTTATTTGGATAAGGATTAATACAAAGTTATAGAAAACATGGTCTGATTTTGATAGGCACTTTTATCAACTTTAAAAATGTAAAAAAGTAGTTATAGTGACGTAACTATAATAGTTGAACATATGGTCTCGCGGACTTTTTTGTAGATATTGATACGTTCTATAATATTGTAGAACATTTTTTTGTTCTATCATCAATACTTTTTGCAGCGCATGCGATGAAAGATATTTTATGGCTAATTTTTTGGCACCTTGGGTGGGTTTTCGTGAGATTTCCTAAGGATCTCTAATTTTTTCTTGTAATAAATATAGCCTATGTTACTCAGGGATAATGTAGCTTTCTAATGGTGAAAGAATTTTTGAAATTGGTCCAGTAGTTTTTATGTTTATTCGTTACATACAAAAATACAAAAATACAAATCTTTCCTCTTTATAATATTAGTATAGATATGTTAGCATTCTGTCATGTGACAAAATGCTAACATATGCCATGATGTGATAATGTGAAAATATTTTTTTTAATTAAGTTTCTTTTAAAATTTGATTAATTTTCTCATTTACAGGAATAATTTTGCAATATTTAAAGATAAAATTATTGTCATATGTTGCTTCCAGTCTTGATGTGGATCGTCTTGCAAATGTGTCTTATCTTGTGTTTTTCTTCTTTATTTTTATTAGCAATATTTTTTTTACAGCTTTTGTCAATTTTTAATGTAAGTTATTGTATGACTATGTTGTCTTTTTCTTTGTTAATATAATATTGTATTAATTGGAGTGTTGTATTGTTTGTTAGGATGCGTTTACGCGAGAGGGAGCGTCACGGATTCACTCGAAGTGGAAGATCTATTAAAGGACGTGGAGTGTTTGTAAGTTTGTTCGTCTGTTAGTAGTCATTATAAAACAAAATATAAATAAGCACGGGAAAGAAAAACTTAACATACAACAAATAAATACAATAGAAAGCAATAGAGTGGAATTCTGTGCAATGGAATGCAATTTAAAACAATTATTGTATTCCAATAAATGGAATCAGCATAGACTCCATGTTATTTTAGATTTTTAAAAAAAAAATAATGTTTATATGGTATAATTACGTTAACAGCGCTATCGAACACCATCTCGGTCTCGCTCCCGGTCCCGATCGGCGACTCCGCCCCACTGGAAGCAAGCTCAACGACGAATCGTCAAGTTAGCACATATTGAGGTAATATACTTCATCTATAAAGATTTTCATAAATGTTATTTACAGAAATTTTCTTGTTATTACCCGACTGCGGCAAAGCCAAATGAAGGATGAAACAAGAAAATAATTCAGATAGAAACTCAGAAATGCATACTTATAAAAATGGTGATGATGGAATCGTGGTCACACTCATGTTATCTACTATGATTATATACCCATATGATTAGAGGAACACATCTATGAAATAGAAGTAGGTATACAGTGGTTGGGACCACGGATCACCTTGACCACCTTGACCACCTTGACCATTTTTATATGTATGCATTTCTGGGTTCTATATGAATTATTTTTTTGTTTCGTTCTTTTAGACCTCTGTTTTTGAGATATAGATATAGATTGTTTTTTTTATTTGAGACTGTTATTTATAAAGTCAAAGTCAAAGTCAAAATTTTTTATTCAATGTTGGAATTTACATTCTCTTATTGAACGTCGGAATCTACCACCCTTTCGGAAACGACCTAACCCAGACCTGAGAAGAATGGGCGCAAGAAACTCAGCGGGACTGTTTCTTTTGGATATTTTTTATCTTTGATTTTTTAAACGCCAATTTTTATAACAAGTATATTTATACATTGAGAAAGCCTGGAGCGAACGCATCATTCCCAAGGCGTGACATCTTCCAAAAAATCTTTAATGTTATAATAGCCTTTGTCACACAAACGTTTTTTAACTAACTTTTTAAATTTTCCTATAGAACAATTTTGAACGTTTTCTGGGATCCTGTTGTAAAAGCATACACATCGCCCAACAAAAGAATTACTAATTCTACTCAATCGAGTAGTAGGAGTAACAAGTTTGTGTTTGTTCCTAGTATTGATGTCATGCAAGTCACTATTTCTAATAAAATCATTAATATTTTTACGCACATACATAACATTTTCAAAAATATATTGTGAAGCAACAGTCAATATATTAATTTCTTTGAATTTATCTCTTAAAGATATTTTAGGGCCGAGACCATAGATTGCGCGAATAGCCCTCTTCTGTAGTATGAAAATCGTGTTTATGTCGGCTGCGTTACCCCAAAGTAGAATGCCGTAAGACATTATACTATGGAAGTAGCTAAAGTAAACTAAACGAGCCGTGTCTATATCAGTTAATTGGCGTATTTTTTTAACCGCGTATGCTGCAGAGCTGAGTCTATTGGCCAACCTCTCAATATGGGGGCCCCATTGCAATTTAGAGTCGACAGTGATGCCCAAAAATACGGTAGATTCCACCGGTTCCAACTCCTCTCCATTTATAAATACACCACTCTCTATTTTCTTAACATTGGGTGTCGTAAATTTTATATATTTAGTTTTCTTACTGTTTAACATTAGATTATTAGCACTGAACCAATGTACAATATCAGAGAGAGCATTGTTTACATCGTCATATTCAGTTTGATAGCGTTTCACTTTAAATATTAGTGAAGTGTCATCAGCAAACAATACTATCTTGTTCTTTTTTTCTACAAGGTTTGGCAGGTCGTTTATATAAATGAGGAAGAGAAATGGTCCAAGAATAGAACCCTGGGGGACCCCCATATCCAGACGAGCCCCAGGAGATCTCTTGCCATTCACGTCAACCCTTTGAACCCTATTGTTTAGATAGGAGTTCATAAGGTCGAGCGCAGTTCCTTTGATGCCATAGTGGCGCAGCTTTCTGACCAGAGTCGCATGTTGTACACAATCGAAGGCCTTAGATAAGTCACAGAATATTCCAAGTGCATTCTGTGATTCCTCCCAGGCCTCGAAGATATTCTTAATTAATTCGACACCGGCATCCGTTGTTGAACAACCCTTAGTAAAACCAAATTGTTTCACATGGAGAAGTCTCTGTGAATTAAAATGAATCAACATTTGGTTTAAAATTAGTTTTTCAAAAATTTTACTAAGCGTTGGCAATACTGAGATGGGTCGAAAATTATTTGGATCAGTTATACATCCAGATTTAAATATAGGCGTTACTTTACTATGCTTCATCAGGTCAGGAAACACGCCACGTTTAATACAAGTATTGAAAATAGTAGCTAGATATGGTGCAATGGCATCAATTATGGAGTTAATTATTTTAACAGAAATACCCCAAATATCAGCTGTTTTCTTCATATCTAGGGTTTTAAATGTTTTAATTATATCTTTACTGTTGACAGTACTAAATTCGAACAGTACATCACATTTTTTAACATTTTCTAGCAATAATGATAAAAATTAATATTTCATATAATCATAGCAAATGGAGCGAGAACAAATAGAGCAAAAACCCAAAAGCCGACCAGCTGAGCATAGCCGTGAGTTCTTTCAAATTTGTGGGATATCATGAATATTCTTATTAATGTTTTCTATAACTTGTAAAAAACTTCAATTGTTATTTTCAGGAGAAGATGAGGAGGGTACTCCAGAAAGACCACATGAAAAGGAGGAAGGGGAATGTGATTCTACCCTGGGTGTGTATTCATTTGAAACATGATAAGTTCTTTATAAATAATATGATTATAATGAATTTTAAACTGATGCACATTTCTTTCAGAACAATCCCGTCATGAAAAAGTGGATTACAATGCTTTGGACTTCGAAGAAGAGGTAGAGCATGATGGTAAGTTTTATCGTCGTGGTTGAAGCTTTGAACTTCTTAAAGTTTCAGTGAGCAACGCAACAGGTTGATTCAACTCTCTTTATAACTACTTTCAAGCCCCAACTCTTCAATAGTCATACTGTACCAAATCATACAGTTTCTGATATTCTTCCAGAACGTGAATCATCACAGAAACGTTTACCACAAGCAGTAGTGCCGCGCACTGCGACCAACGACCGGGCTGACATGCTCGCTAGGGCTTTCGGTGTCAGTACAAAACATGAACGGTACGCTTAAGATATTATTATTAAAGAGTTTAAAAGTTCCATCGATAAATGATTGATTTTGGTTTCTCTTATTGAGGGGATTTTCAAGCAATTTGTATCTAATCCTGTCTCCATTTAAAATGGAATGGAAGTTAGAAATGTTCCTTTTAATTCTGAGATTAGAACTTCTATTTAATTTTTTATTATTATGTAATTGACATTTTTAGGAATTGATAAAGTCAAAGTAAAGTCTAAAAATGCACAAAGAAATTAATACCTTTATAAAACTCAAATTAAGTTTGTGCTTGGATTGGCACCATGAGAAAGTAATGTAAAATGACACGTCGGATTTATTATTTTAGGGATATAAGAGAATCCATGATAAAACGTAGAGAGGGTCTCGCGTCTACAATAAACGTAGCGCCGAAGGTATCTTCCGCCATTGCAACAGTCTCCCACGAGGAACCAGAAGTGGTTCAGAAAGAGGACAGCAAAGGTTACGATCCGTTCAGTCTATTGAGGAGTCAGTTTAGTAGGAATAAACAAGATAATACAGGGTAAGCAACTTTTAAGATTTGATACTTTTATATATATTTTCTGTCTTTAAAAAATTAAAATTAATCCGAACACAATGTTTTTGTAATAGAAAAGAAAAGCGTCCTGGCACATTTGAAAGGGAGCGACCCAAGAACAACAGGTCATCGCGAGATAAGTATAGAAATGAAAGAGACACCAAATATGTCGATGAAAGGTTCAAAAATAACCAAAACCAACAGAAAGACGAGGAGAAATATCCAAAAAAAGATAAAGTAGAAGTTGAAGAAAGAGATCGTAAAGATAAAAGGGATAGAAGGGAAGTATCTAAAGATAGACATGACAAAGATCTACCCGGAGATACAAAGATATCTGAAAAAGATAAATCTAAGGATAGAGATGACAAAAACGTTCCCGAGAAAGATGTATCTAGAAATAGAGATGATAGAAAAGTTGAGAAGGATAGGTCGAGAGATAAAAATGACAGAAGGGAGAAATACGTAAGAGATAGTTCAAAAGATGATGAGAAAAAGGAAAAATCTGACCGAGATAAAGATAGAAAGGAGAGATATGAATCGGATAAGTCTAAAGAAAAATCCAGGGATGTAGATGATAAAAGGAGATCTAAAGATAGGGATTTCGGAAGAGAAAAATTCCAGAGGAATAGGTCTAAAGATAGGAGTGAGAAGAGAGATGATAGACGGGGCAGGTCACGTGATAGGGATAGCAAGAGAGACAGAGATGATAATAGGAAGAAAGAGGATAAAGTGTCTTCGAGTAGTAGACCGAGGTAAGTGTGACTTGAGTTGGAGTTTTTCACCTTCATTTTATAATTATAGTGTATATTAAGAAAATATGTTATCACACCCAGGTCCAAGTCCCGCAGTCGCGACCGTAAACAATCTGATCGTAAGACTCCCGACAAGATGGGAGAAGAAGAAAAGAAGAAGGTATGATTATGCTAGCACTTTGCATATATGTATAGCATTGCATTCAGTTCAATCTTTTAACATCGATCTATACTTTTATACCCATTATTTTTCAATATCGGTATTTCGGTAGTTTTAGGGATTTTTAAAATGAATATTCCCAAATTTTGTATTTTTCGGTAGGAGGAAGAAAAAGACAAAGCCCGCAAGGAGCTGATGGAAATTGTACGTATGATCAAGTCCAGGCAACGCGAGAGGGAGAATAAAGCTACCGGTGATTATTATTAATATTAAAATACTAGAACTATTTTTACCAAAAAACTTAGAACGTGACTTCAAAAGTCCCTAAGACAATATTTTTTTCTATTCTAATTTTTTAAATGTTTTCATTATGCTCACTGTAATAGATTTGTATATCTATGGTAAATTCATCCTGATACATAATTTGACAGTTTCACTTCAATAGATCGTTAGTTAGTGTTAGATTATTTACAATTTTAGTTTTTTTCTTTTTTTATTTAATTTTCTTTTCTTTCTTAATTCTTTAATTCCCAATGTGATAAGTTTATTATTTTTTCTATGATATGTAAACATTATAACTTCACTCTACTATTATTGTAGCAAAGCTTGTACTATTTTTTTTCTGGCAACACTAAACAACGTTATTTTTCAAATTCAATTGCATGATGCCCACACCTTATTTTTGTTATTATTTTGTCTAAATTTGATTTATTTAAAGATAAATAAGTAATAAGTCTTTCGAAACTTGGAGACAAATAGAAGAGTCATATGCCATTTAGGTTTTGTGTTACTAGTGATGTGTAATGAATGGAACGATCTTTCAGAGGCCAAGAAGAAGAGACAGTCGAGTGAGTCTGACAACTCCGACGGCAAGTCCAAGCGTCGTCGCTCTTCTGATCGCGGCAGACGGAGCCGTAGCAGGTAATATTTAAAAAAAAAACAATTTACGTAAATGACATGTTCATTATACGTGAGAATACTGAATATTTTGAAGTTAAAATATATTTTTTATATATAAAAGAAGAAAGACAGACTGAGAGCTTTCTCCGAGAACCGATTTAGCTAATTTTGGTTTGCAATTATTTTTCCGAGTCAATTGTTTATCGAGTAATTTTTGAACAAAAAAATATGATATCGTAAATATTCCACTCTATATTATTATAAATGAGAATGTGTGTGTTGTTTGACCTTTCCACTATTAATTGTTTGTAAACAGAGGGCGTCCCCGTCGCTCCCGCAGTCCACGCTCGCGACGCAACAGACGATCCTCCTCATCTAATTAATGTAAAACAGGAGACAATAGTATGTGTTTTAAAAAAACTTTTTTGACCAATGCACTTTTTTTTCAAAATCAAATTTTTCTTCAGATAATATTGCGTAATTAATTTCGCGTATTATAAAATTAATTTTGTGTATATAAATGAAATAGCTATAATTATGAATACAAAAGTACACCCAAACATTCTAATAGGTGTACATTTTGTCGGTATTGACGCTGATTGTGAATCAAGTAAATTCAGTTATTTTATTACACTCTGTCCAATATAGCTTGATTGCTGACCGCTGTCATCGCAAAACACGCCTATGAAATACCGCATTTTGCTACAGTGAAATGTATAACGACAACTATCATACTTTATTGGCAAATAGTGACAAATAATGGTTCGCCTGAAACTCAAATTTATTTCAACTAGACTTATTTAAAAAGTACTTTTGAAACGTCATAATTGGTCGGTCAGTCAGTTTGTCTGAAGCTACCACCAGCTCGGAAAGCAGTTCTCTGATGAGAAGAGCCGGCCAGAAACTCAACAGTCGCTCTTTTCCAAAAGTCATGTTCACGTCACTTAGATTCCAAGCATTCTCATCATTTAAGTAATCCTGTACATTATAGTATGCTTTATATATTAATTTCTTCTTGATCCGAGTCTTAAATTGTTGAAGTGGCAAGTCTAATATAATCGAGTCCTATAAAACAAGAAAAATTAAGGAAGAAGATTGGGTACTGATTATAAATCTACAAGAGTGCTCCAGCGAGTCCGAATCAGACTTTGCTGACGAAGATTTGTGCTGTGAACCATTTTAACAAGAATCAAAACGCGTTACAACTTCCTTTTATTTGATTTGTTTGAAACATTCAGTAACTTTAGTTGAAGAGAGAATATCGATTATTTATATCAAGCTTACCCTCAGGTCTAGTTATGTCAGAGTGACAAGCTGTCATCGATCAAGCTATGATGGAGAGTATAGTTTTTAAGGTTTAATATTGTTTTTTTTTTAAATATTAATTGGGTTGGTATTAAAACAAAATGTCTAATTTAAAAGGGATAACATCACCTATATTAGTTTAGCGTCGTTAGTTTTAGGTGGTTGTTGTAATTTCTCTATAAATAAATGTTTCACTAATATGTGTGTGCTTGCTCTATGGAAAGATGTAAAATAGGTATTGCATACGAATTTTGTCTTTGGTCATTAAATAATTATTTCAATATTGATCTTTTATTTAATCTCAAACTAACCTGTGTAATTCCTACTAACAATCTAAGTAACAGCGTCAGTAGCTCAGTGGTGCGGGCGTTGGATTCACGGTCGATTGGTCGTGGGTGGGTGGGATTGGACGACTGGCGTGGCCCACTCCTGACACAAGCTATTTATTAGCTTACTATGAGGGGTAAAGGGAATACTAGTTGTATGTGATCCATACTGTTAGTAATCTTTTAAAAAAAAAACTAACAACAGAAAATGGCATAATCAACCTTCGGCCTTCAAAACCATTGTTTATCTCCACCTTAAGGGCTACGAGGAACAGGTAACGTTTGCCTTACTATCTATTATTATAAACATAAGTACACACTATTCTTAATTCAAATTATATAGTGTTGCCACAACTATACATTCCAACAAAAATATCTTAAGTAGAATAAATAAATATTATAAAATATAATATTGATTAACTGGCAACACTAGTTATGAAAAAATATATACTGTGTATGGTAATAACCTTCGATGGCAAAAAGGATTAATCTATTAAAGTCAAGGCTGTGCGGCGTAATAGCTTTGCCATTATGAAATAAAAACAGAAAAAAATATATGTTAAATTATTTTTTATCTGTTAACTTCATACTGCATATAATTTTAGGACATTTTCTGGCACTTGCAACTATGAATGTACTATTTCTGTTGTTTCTCTTCTGTAATGCGAGTATGTCACTGATGTGCAGTGGACACCACCACCATCTCACTCACACCTTGTCCTGATAATTTCTGTAATAATCTGTTAAAAAAGGTCAAGTCTGATTATGAAAAAAGTGAATTTTTAAAAGCAAAAAACAATATTGGTAAAACTTGGCCCCTCATAAAAAATGTGGCTAATATAAAAGATAATCCTTCTAAGTCAAATGACTTACTTTCGATTGGTTGTGACCCTAAATCAACTGTCAATCTGATAAATAAAACTTTTGCGAATGTAGGTAAAAATTTAGCTTCAAACATCAGCTTCATCCCACAGCACAATTGTTCATCATTTGAGGAACAATTGTGCTGTGGGATGGGAAGGAATTTCCACCTCTATTATAAAAGCTGCAAGAGATATTTTAGTACCTCTGTTGACCATACTCTGTAATCTTTGTCTTTCTACGGGAGTTTTTCCAGGTGTGTATAAAAAAGCTGTTGTACACCCTATTCATAAAAAAGGACCAAAATATAATATAAACCACTATAGGCCTATTTCTATCTTGTCCACCTTTTCAAAAGTACTAGAAAGGGTCCTGAATAATAGGCTAGCTGATTTCTTTAGAAAGAATAATATAATTTCAAATAACCAATATGGATTTTGGTCGGGAAAGTCTACTGACGATGCAGTTTTGCAATTAAACAATTACATAATTTAAAACATTGATAAAAAGGTTAAAACTGTTAGCATATTTCTAAGGCCTTTGACACAGTATCAATCCCAATTCTTTTAAACAAACTAAATAAACTTGGAATCAGAGGACCAGCTCTAAATATTTTGAGAAGTTATCTTACCAAACGTGTACAGATTGTCAAGATTGACGAATGGTATAGTCAGGAAGAGGAAATTTGTTTTGGTGTACCCCAAGGGAGTGTTCTTGGACCGACACTATTTCTAGCCTATATAAACGATTTGTGCAGTCTTGACATACCTAATTGCAAAATCATAACTTAAGCCGACGATACTGCTCTGGTCATTGATGGTGACAGCTGGGATGGGACACAAAAAAATGCTGAGACTGCCCTCCATACTGTGATGAATTGGTTTAACAATAACCTGCTAACAACAAATATCGAAAAAACAAAATTCATCACTTTTGCAGCTAGGTTTTGCATCATCCATGCCCCCAAACACTTTTAAAATAATTTCTCACAAATGTTCTTCAAGTACAAATTGCAGTTGTCAAACGATTGAACGAACCTCAGCTATCAAGTATCTTGGTATTATTATTGACGACTTACTTAGCTGGAAAGAACAAATTGAATCAGTCACTTCCCGAGTCCGAAAATTGATATATGTTTTTAGGAGTCTCAGATCAGTTTTGGATACTCAGACATTAATAACAGTTTACTCTGCACTTGCTCAGTCTATTGTGAATTACTGCATCACCGTGAGGGGTAGCGCGTCAAAATCTTCATTAATTCGAGTAGAGCGAGCCCAAAGAGCAATGTTGAAAGTGATGCTATCTAAGCCCAGGCGTTTTCCAACAATTGACTTGTGTAATGCTTGTAAAGTTTTATCAGTTCGTAAACTTTTCATACTGCGGACAATCATTCGTATCCACTCAAATCTTCCTTTTAACGACGACTTATTAAAAAATAAACGCAGATCAAACAAAATCTGTTCTATTCAGTGTACTGGCTCAACGATGGCGAGTCGTAACACTCATTATATTAGCCCTGTTTTGTATAATAAAATAAATAACATATTGCATATATACCTTCTTATCCTAAGAGAATGTAAGCACAAGCTATCAAACTGGCTCCTGAATTTAACATATGATGAAACTGAGACGTTAATATCGTATTCATAAAAAGAGTCAGTGAGTTAGATAAAGCAATTTAGAGCATTACATATAAGCACATATATACGAACTCATCACACACTCACACATATACACGTCTAGTATTTATTTGTATTTTTCTTTCATTTATTATAATTGCACGTAATTGAACCTTGGTTAATTAGTTAATTAAGTAGTTTTTTTTATCAAGTTTTATTATAAATAGAAGCATTAATTAAGTTCAGTCGGTGCTGGGCGTTAATAGTTGCGACACAGTGTTTCACTAATGCAATTATTATCGTTACTATAATTCTGTACAATCATTTTGTTTTTGAAATAAAATCTTTGAATCTTTGAATAACTAACACTTATAAACTAGTTTTATATAAAAGTCTATCAAGATTCAGTGTGATATATACTGATAATATTACAAGTATTATTTATATTGATAACCCTATAATATAACGAAATAATATAAAACATATATGAATATAATTTATGTAATTGTTTAAGGCCCCTCAAAGCCTAACTCCACGTCCGGGTGCAACATCTACGCCACGTGAGGGGTGGAACATTGAAGTCTGTGTGTCAGACGGTTACTTTATCAATGGCTAACGGAGCGATAGCGAACCTTCAATATTGAGAGACAATTTGACAATTCACGTATAGGGTCGCTACCCGAGGATGATTGTCGGGGCATGTCTGGAGCTGGCGCTGGACATGACAGCATGCGGACCGCCAGCAGCTCTTCGTTGAACAGGCGGACGATAGCGAAGAGAATGTTACAGCCGATACACGGGGACAGCGGGAAACAGATGAAGCTTTGCAGGGTAGGGATTTGTCGCCCACTCAACACCCACCGGGCTCATCGGAAGAGACCACATACGTAGATGACGATAGAAGAAAAAAGTGGTCAACAGAGGAGTTGAAGGAGTTAATGTTTTGCTTTTACAAGGCTAGGGCTCAAGGAGGGGGATATATAAGTAGACTCGTACAACTGTTTAGGGAACGAAATCCAAATAATCCTAAAATCTCTAAATTTACTGGCAACACTCTTTCCATAAATCGTAGAGTTTTATCAGAGGAATTACTTAACAATATTAAACAAACAGCGGAACAAACACTTCATACACCAACATCAATCACACACGACATTCATAACATAAACCAACCAGATACAGAACATAGAGCCAACACAGAATTTACCCAAAACACGGAGAACTACGAGAAGTAACCCAATTTCTTTACCAACAACGAGTAATATTGAGTTTACTGTTGATGAAGATATGGATCCATTGGTGATACAGCTATTGCAGACAGTCTCAGATATAAAAGAAGTTCCAATTGAAAATAGAAAAGATCTAAACCTAAATTTAATAACCAGTTTTTTAATAATCTAAATAAAATAAATGACTTATTGCTGTACATATTAAATACTAGTCAAAATATTAGAAAAATCAATGACATCATTTACGCAGCAGCTGTAACATTAATTTTAGCAAACGATCAGAAACCATATATTAAAGATAGTCAGTACAGAGCAAAAAAGGATCCTCCTTGGAAAATGCGAATTAAACGAAAAATTGAAGTTTTTAGAAAAGAACTAGGTAGATTAACAGAGATTAAGAACAACACAGTTAATAGTAGAAGAATGATTAGAATTAAAATTAATCTTTTTGGTAAATATAATATTTTTAATGATTGAGACTTAGATTACACTATTGAAATTCTTAAACAAAAAGTAAAAGCCTATGCTGGTAGACTTAAAAGGTATGACGATATGAGCAAAAACACCACGCAAAATAAACTTTTTCGAGAAGACAAGCACCAGAACAACGCGGTTGCCGTAGAGGTGCCAGAGGCTGTAAAGATCACTTGATGGTAAATAAAGCTATTATGGAAGACGCACATCACTCACAGAAGAATCTTAGTATGGGTTGGATAGATTATCGCAAAGTGTTTGATAGTATTTCGCACGATTGGCTTTTTAAAGTATTCGACATGTATAAATGCCCGAAATATATCAAAAAATTCTTAGAATCGATAATTCCTAAGTGGAGGGTCTTAATGTCAGCTCATGGAACAAACAACTCAATCACTACTGATCCGATCTACATACACCGAGGTATTTTTCAGGGAGACTCCTTATCACCTATCTTATTTTGTTTAGCAATTAACCCTTTATCTCAAATATTAAATAAATACAATACTAAAGGATATAAGCTTAAAGACAATACGCATGTTAGCCATCTCTTATATATGGATGATTTAAAATTATACTCAAACAATAAAGACAATTTAAAAGTATTATTAGATAGTACAGAAATATTTACTAGCGATATCGGTATGACTTTTGGTATAAATAAGTGTAATGTATTGCATTTGGTGGATGGGAAGAGAAAAGAACAACAGGGAGAGGGCCATCATTTACTACTGAGCGGGGAACAAATAAAACGATTGAATAACGATGAAAAATATAAATACTTAGGGATTTTAGAATCGGGAAAAATTAATCACAATGAGGTAAGACAACAGCTGCTGTCTGAATATTGTAGAAGGGTTAAAAGCTTATCAAATACACATCTGTCTGCAAGAAATTTAATCAAATCCATTAATACATATGCAGTGCCAGTGTTGTTGTGCTCCTTTGGTGTAATTAACTATAAGATCCGAGACATCCGTAACATAGATGTTAAGACTAGGAAACTGTTAACTATGAACAAAGCACACCATCAAAAAGCGGATATACACAGATTATATTTACCTTTAGAAGAGGGCGGAAGAGGTTTAACTAACTTAGAATCATTATTTAAGACTCAAATAATAAAATACAAACAATATCTTAATACCAAAACAGATTCTTTAGTGGAAATAATTAATGAACACGATAAAAACAAAAGTAAGCATTCTATAATTTAACTGAGGTAGGGCACAGTAGGAAACTTCCTGCTCAAATATGGAGCAGCCCGACTGGGGTAGTACCTCGACCTTACAGAAGATCACAGCTAAATAACACTACTCTAAAGCAGTGTTGTGTTTCTGTTGGTGAGTAAGGTGACCAGAGCTCCTGGGGGGAATTGGGGACAGGGTCGGCAACGCGCTTGCGATGCTTCTGGTGTTGCAGACGTCTATAGGCTACGGTAATCGCTTACCATCAGGTGAGCCGTACGCTTGTTTGCCGACCTAATCACATAAAAAAAAAAAAAAAAAAAAAAAAAAAGGAAGCAGAAGAATTTTGTACGGAAGTTACACGGGGGAAAGAAAACTATACAAATATTGAAATTAAAAAAGCAGTAATTAAGAATAATATTAACTCATGGAAATCGAAGGCACTTCACGGACAGTTCTATAGAGATGTTTTACAGAAAGAAAGTACAGATAAGGTTGAATCGTTTAATTGGCTTAAAAAACAAATGGTATCTCCCAAATTGGAAGCATCTATATTCGCAATACAAGATGGATCAATAATAACTAGACAATTTGAAAAGGACATTTTGAAGAAGGATATTGATGGTAAGTTTCGTCTCCGTGCTGAAAAGTCTGAGACAGTACAACATATTATTTTAAATGATAAATCGACAAAAATTCAACAACATAAAGAATAGCAAACAACCTTCCAAATAACAAAACAATTATAAGGTAAAATAAGTACATGGAACGGACTCACAGTATCGAAAGCAACCAGCGCCGGTCAGCGACTCAGCAGCTAATCAGCCTGTATGCGACTGAGTGCCTGTTTATTATAGGCAGTGGTGGGGATCGAAACCGTCAATCACTAATTCTGACTTGTAATCGATTCTGTCCTGACTAATAATCGATGCTATCAATTCAGTAATGCTTATATTGACGTTGTCGTAGGGTAGTCTCCTAACTTTACATTGACAAATCATATAATAAAACATTTTTAATAGATGTCACAGTGCCTTCTGATTACCACATAGTCGGTAAAGAAATTGAAAAACTCAGTAAATATCACCTCCTCAAGACCGAAATCAGTTGCCTGTGGAATACACAAGCGACTGTCATACCTATCGTAATTGGTGCAACCGGGATTGTAGTAAAGAGTATCAGAAGGCATTGTGACAAATTAGGGCCAATAATTAACATTAACATTTTATAGAAACAAGCAGCCATTCACACAGCATCCATACTCAGTAAAGTTCTCGGTGATTTAGTATTTGTAACTAACACACAACAATTATTAAATTCTCAAACAGACGCACTCTCATCAGATCATACACAACTTCATGCGAGTTCGTCTATACCTCAGTCAATAGACACATACTCAACATCAAACATAAATGAGACCCAATACTTATTGCTCACATGACCATTCACAAATCAATAAAATATTAAAAAAAATAAAAAACAAAAAAAAAAACAAATAAAAAAAAAATAGTTGTAGGCCTTTTTTCCTAAAGGTTTCAGGACGAGGTATCTATTGAACTTCCGACTTTAAGTCGAGATGACGAAAACGTCTTTCCTTAATATGGAATTGTTTATGTATTTTGAAGTATTATATTTATTTATGTACTATATTTGGTTTCACACCTTAATAGTGTATTCTTATAAATTAAAATTATATGTAACTATATGTTTTGGTTAAATATTTATTACTTAATATATTTGTAATTTATTTTCTTTTGTGCCTACATCACATTTTAAATAATTTTTCTCCTATACTGCCTGCCATGCCGAGGATTGAAGCGTTGGAAGAGATCTCTTTAAAGAGATAAGTTATCCAATGTACATAACATTTATTTTATTAAAAATTGTATGTTAGATTTTAAGGTGCAGAAACAAATAAATAAGAATGGCGATTTTGAATAAATATTTCTTTGAATTAAATTCGAGAAAATAAATAATTTCTCTAAGATTTCCATAGTAGTCTGTTTTTCTAAAGTCTTCAAATTAGAGATGTTGCGAATATTCGCATCCGCACATGCGGAACATCCGCATCGATTTTGACATCCTCATCTGCATCCGCATCCGTATAAATAGATGCGGATCCACTTTTTTCTACATCTGCGGATGCGGATGTCCACCAGCCAGTGTTGCAAGGGAACAGTTATTTAGTAGCGCAGGATTAATGTACGAACCCTTGCGAAACAGACTGGAGTCCGAAAAGGCGGCCATTCTACTTTTCATTAAATATAAATGCTCCAATATTTAAATTTAATTACTAAAATAATTAATTAGTAATAGTAGTTCATTCACTACTTTATTATTAAATAAAAAAGGGTAAATAATTCTGTTTTTTTTTACCCTACCAACACATAAGTTTTTTATACAGATCCGCATACGCATCCGCGGATGTGAGTCTCGTAAAATCTGCATCCGCGGATGTGGAAAAAAGTGGATCCGCAACATCCCTAGTTCAAATGAACGAAACAGTCTATAGAATGGTAACAATCTTTTTTAGGCTGCGTTTCCACCAGAGATGTGCGAGGGATGTGATTGTTAAGAGCTAAAATAATCTCTTAATTTGCTTAGTCTCGCTGCAGTTCATAGTATATTTAACGAAGCGATTCTATTTGTAAGTTAAAATAAATCAGTGTTGCTAACTACACGTCTTGTCACCCTTATTTCCTGCTAGTACAAAAACAAATAGTACATAATATAAAAGATAGATGTCGCTCTTACAAATGGATTAACATTAGACATTTATTAAAAGCTACACGGTAGCTTTACTGCACAATTACACTCAAAAGACTACAACAATAAACAAGCCAGACGGAAGCCGGGCGCTGCCTGGAGCTTGCGACCTAGGTGGAGGATTAAAAGGCCGCTCGACCTCCTGGCTAATATTTAATACTTCTTCAGCAAAATATCAATTACACTAATTATTTAAATATTCAGCTATCTTTTAATACACAACACTGAAGTCACACGAGTTCCGAGACCAACTAAATTTTAATGCGTAAAAGTAATCCTAGTAAATCCCATTATAATGACAGTTGGGGTCGTAGGCCTGTGTTGCCAAGTTAATATTTAAAACCTCCCTTTAAATAATTTAATAACGCTTACTTGATTACATTATATTTAATATCGATATTTTATAGTATTCATATTTTAGTAAAGCCTAACATTACGTGTACATTTTCTCTTAAAATGAGCCTTGCATAAGTATGCCCTTAATACTAATATTCAGTGTCCGCATCACATTTCGAATTCACATATATTTTTATATGTACCAGCTTACCCCGCAACCGTTGTTTTGCCATATAAATTTGGGGTAGGCCACCCTTGGGATGAAAAATAGATAGAAGCCGATTCTCAAACCTACTGAATATGGATATAAAATTTCATAAAAATCGGTCGAGCCGTTTCAGAGGAGTATGGTAACTAACATTGTGACACGAGAATTTTATATATAAGATGAACAATACATACAACATTTAACTATTGTTTTAAGAAACTTATGTTTTATTAGATCTTGTTCAAGGATTAATCCAAGTTCGGCGCACGCGCATCCCTCACGGTTGTAGTGCAACGATTTGAAAGTATGGTAGCGGGTATAATATCGCTTTCAACATGCCAGTGATATTGAATTATTAATTTAAGGCATTACTTCGTGGAAATCTGAACAACCAAACTTGTTTGGGACAACCAAGAAGAGCACACCGCCCACATAAAAGTCAGACGCTAGAACCCGAACCAGGACACATTACACAAGTAGATCGCGATCGACAATCGACGTACGTTTCGCTCCGTAACCGAAGAATCTTCAGGAGTTTCTCTCTTCAGGAGAACTCCTGCAGTTACGTTATAAAATGAGGATTGAAAACCTGATATTACAACATAACATTTTCTGTTATCAAGGTAAGATTTAATCCAGTTTTTAAGTTAAACTTAAACCATATGTTTCTAGTATACCTATCAATCTGTTATGAGAGACTAGATCGACAGCTTTCGTAAAATCTGTATAAATAACTTTAATCTGTTTACCTAACTCAATATATCGGTACATTCACTACCAATAAAAACGTAATTCTATTCAATACTTAAAGGCAATTATTTATTAATACATACTCGACTTTGAAAAAGTTGTATTTTACATTTTGAGGATTATTTTTCACCATAGTGTTTACTTATCACAATATTTAACATTTTAAATATTCAACACCAAGGTAATTTATATATGACTAACTTCCAAAGACATGCAGTCTGTCGATAGATGGCGTAAGTAGCATATTAAATCGCAGTTTAGTTTATTTAGTTTGTATTCTTAAGTATTACTTACTTAAGCGTTATTTTTTAAATTATAATATTAGTGAGATTAGATGTCACAATAAATTATGTATTGCTTCCTTTGTCCATACAATTACATACAATTTTGATCAATAGTATTTTATTACAATCGCACTAGATTTATGTATATTTCCGGGATAAAAAATAGCTTATCCAATGTTCATTTCAGGCTCATAGCTAGTTTACAGAATGGAAAAAGGATAAATCGGCAAACACAGTTTCCCGAAAAAAAAATGGATAATATAATATTCCTTTAATAATAAATCTTTTTGCCGCAACTTAAGATTGTTGGATGGAAATGAAAACTTTTATTAACAGGAATAACAATGAAAGTTTTTATAACGATATTTCATGTTTCTCTAATAACTTATCGGTTACCAATTTAATACCTTATTTTTTATAGCGAAATATTGTTTAAATTGTTTAAAAAAAATGTATATTTATGTATATAAAAAATTAGCGAGATAAAGCGACATAGATTTTTACGCCCGTTAATGATGATTGCACACGGGCTCTACATGGGTACATCTATAGAAACTCCTGCTAGAAGTATGATATTTTAGGGCCACCCGAGTACTATGACGTGTTTACCAGTAAAATCTCCCTTACAATATTAAGTGACGCCCACCCAAATATTAAAATGGGAGTTTATTTGGTTGAGATATTTTTGACGCTGATTGTATAAGTGGTTCTCATTATTGATCTAAAGTAACCAGTAATATCCCGCGACCTATCATTTAGTACTTACTATTATAATTGAGTACGAAATAAAATTTCGTATCAAACTCACTTAGGAAAGCTCATTTCGCATTAGGGCGAGAAAGTAAGTTTTTAAAACTAATTTCGCATATATAATAAAACTTTTATTTATTTATCAAGATGAGTGATAAGTATAATAACTTTGCTTATTTATCTGTTTCGTTCTCCTCTTCGATAAGTCCATACAAATATTATTAAACGTGCGGAAGTGTGCTCTTGGTTCGTTTGAGTTTAGACGGAATGCGATACTTGGAAACAGATAGGACAAGTTCCCTTAGGATACTAAAAAATTTAACTCGGAGAAAAAGGTTAGGGGGTATATTAAAAACATTAACAGGGGGGTGATACTGAATGGATACTATTGGGTTAACGCAACGTAGATACTTCTACTGAACCGATAAATGATCAAATATCTAACAATTACGAGAGAAACCTAAGCAGTGCCTTGGACTTGTGACCACGGTGCTTAAGGTTAACCTATAACTTTGTGTATTCATTGAAGAACGGGACAAATAATCAATTTTTTTAGGCTTTACATTGTTTTTAATTGATGATAACCTTGTTTTGGAGAGTAGTTCCTTTTTTATTTCAAAAATTCCTACTGTCCTGACAATATATTAGGTTGGGGAAAAAGTCTTTTCGCATTAATTAAGAAAATTCAAAACATTTTTTAATATAGTTTATTTACATTTAACTAAAGTATGTAGGTACCATTTTGTTCGATAACTATTTGCCATCTTGTAGGTAGGGCCATGATCCCATTGCTATAGAAATTTTGGGGCTTCTGATCAAAAAACCGCGACAAGTAGTTTTGGCAGTCCTCTCGTGATAACATCACGAGAGGACTGCCAAAACTACCTGACGCTGCCTAAAGAATTCTGAAGAGACCGAAACAGGTGGAAATCTGAAGGTGCAAGGTCAGGTGCAGGACTATACGGCGGATGCATTAACACCTCCCAGCCAAACTCTCTTAATTTTTGCTGAGTGGCTATTTTTAGGCACTCAGCAAAAAGCCGCATTCTGTGAAGCCTGACCGGCCTTTGACTACGACATTTTTCGCACGTTCTTGTCGTACGTGATCCACTTTTCATCACCAGTTATCATGGCAGGCAGATACAAATAGTATAGTCAAAGAGATTTTATTACAAGTTCATACATACTATAATGCGAAAAGACTTTTACCCCGACCTATTATAATCTATTCCGATAGATCTAAGGTAGTCTATTGAATGATTTCATACATTCATCATTCCAAAGTGCACGTAGTGAAGTCTATTGTCGTATTGCTAGGTCAATATCTAAGTTAATGTGACTTATACAACTTACTTAATATTTCAAAATTGGTTAGCAAAGTCGAGCAGTGATTGTGAGTGTCTTGATCAAGCTCCATAAATCTACTCTTGGGTAACAAGCCCCAGGCACTGTTTGGCATCCTATCCACAATGCATATTTACCTATTGCTGTACAATTTGCGAATGCGTAGAATTCACTCACTCTCTCAAACACCCTCATGCTTGCTCCGGCAACCTTTTCTTTGAAGGTTCCCAGACAGACATTTTCAACAATATTAACATATTTCAAACAAATTATACACTCAAACCTTTCCTATGATTCATTCTATCTATAGTAAAAGTTGTGTGAAAATCCATTCGGTATATTTTGAGTTAATCTCGAACAGACATACATACTACACGTGACGTGGGATTTATTTCATAATATGTAGTGATTATATCCGTACGCTGAGTTTGGACAGAAAAAACCGCATGGTAGTGATTAGTAAGATGTTAAGGATATTTAAAAATAATAATAGATATCTAAATAAATAAATCAAACTGTGAATGTGTGTATCTAAATAGGACGCTTGGTCTCAGCCCGACGGTGGGTGGCGCCAGGTTATTACGTAACATCATTTATGTACCAAAATAGATATTTTACGAAAATAGAACCTTCAATTTAATGGAGGATTCATTGGAATTTATAAATTAAATGTATGAAAATTGTACTTGAACGTGTAGGCGCACTAACTCGTACTTACAGGCTCTACTTTTTTTACACAGACAGACAGTTTACCAAAGGTTACCAATAAGTTATCCATAAACGCATCACAATATACTCGTGGATTGAAAAAAAGAGTTTTCAAATACGTTCATTTTAATTTATTACACCTGAAACTAGTGACCAGGTTCTGATTTACAAAACTCAACAAATGTAATACTGATACTCTACTGTTTAACCCCACCACCTAAACCTCATATTTATTGGGACAGAGGTTATATTTTGTAGAAACATTTGGGTATACTTAAAATATCTCTAGGAACTACCAATCAAACTATGAAAAATGTTTGTAGTATATTTATGAAAAATAAAATGTGATAGGTTATAACAAAGCATGTTTGGCACCCCTAGAGCATCTATTAATCACTATTACGTCCGCCTCAGCGCAGCGAGCGCGTGTCATTATTAATGATATAGAGCGAAGTGGCCGTGGCCGTGGTCGTGGTCGCTACGAGCTAGTCTGTGCCGGAGCGTTGCGTCACCGCCGCCGCCGCCGCCACTGCATCACCCGCGGCCGCCATCTTGACTTGACCTACCTTCACTACTAAACTTTTGACTGCATTTGCACATTTTATGAATTAATCTATAAGCGTATTGTTTTTATTATCTTTATAACACATGTTTACTTGTCATTTTAAATACGTCCATTTTATAGTTTCATTATCCACACAATGGTAGAGTTTGAAAAAAAAATTAGGATAGATTGGGAAGTTTCAAAAAATTATTTCTAGTAATACCAGTGAAGCCATATTTCTAATATTACAAATGTATTTAAATGATTAATAAATATGTTTTACATAACGTGTTGTATATTATCGTTTTATATTTTCACGGACGCGCGGACAATATTATAACATAAATATGAACCGATAAATCTTTATATTATAAGTAAAAAACTCTTATTTGTAAAAAGCTAAGTATTTTGTAGTTCCCATTATTTATATCTCAGCGAAGCGCGGGCAAGTCATCTAATTTCATATAAAACACAAAATTTACTTAATATAGATCTATAAGTTGTGCATTCCATTATAGCTAATGTAAGCAGATATATGTAAAAAATTATAAAAAAAGTAGTCGTTAAAGTTGTAACGATACGACTCTACGCTGCCTAAATAGTTGAAGCGTCGTTTTTTTCAAAAGTTTAAGTGGAAGTTTGTTTGTATTTCGTCCAGCCAGGTTTGGGAGTCGCGTGCCATGTCCGTGGGAAAGGGATCTACCTCGTGACATAGTTTGGATGCAACGCGCGTGTTACAGCGGAAGTATAATGCGATTATCGATTTGCTTATGACAGAAAATGCGTTGAATGGACAAGGTTCGCGGGGCGCGCACTGGGGGGCGCCGGGGGGCGGCGGACATGCTTCGTGTAGTGATGTCCGTGAGAACCTCGATAGTAAACAAGTTAAATTCCATTACCAAATTTGGCACTAATTTTTCGAAATAAGAAATTATGCATACGTTCTGTTATGAAATTTGATGGTAGAGTTTATTTCTTATGCTAAGCTTTATAAAATCTCTTTAGAGAAAGAAAATTAGAACAAATATAATTGTAGAGTAAAGAGTAAGTAATACAAGAACTTAAAGAATATATGTTTTATGAGAAAATACTATCTACGGCACCAATGATCTTTGTATTTTTGATCTATCTTCAGGTGCCGAAGCAATGGATACTGATTTTCTTTGTCTACTTTACAGAATTTTTGAAAACTATAAAATTTGAAAAGAACAATTATAACTTAAAAGTTCATCTTGTTAAATAGAGCCTGTGGATTGTCTAATGTGGAGCTCGTTTTAATAATATTTGAAGGCAATTATTATTATTTTTATTCAGTTTTTAAAGTAGGAAGAAAAGAAGCATGTGTTTAGAAGCATGTGGTGTGGTATCGACAGCGAAGAGTAGCTCGTCGACAGTCGACACTATACCCAACAAACATCGCAGCGCGGCGGCAGCGGAGGCGTCAGTGCGCCGGAGGCAGCGGGCTGCGCCGCTCGTATCCGCAGCCCGCCGATTCGCGAGAGTGCAAATGATTTTGTTTTTATGGCGTTCTTATACCAAGTACTACGAGTGGTCGTGTTGGGAGTGATCGCGGCGGCCCTAAATGGTTTGTGCTCTTCTTATATCCACGTGGTCAGTCAGCAGTGTTTACAGCGGCGGACGCATGCGCCCGTCCGCTCAGCCTCGGAGTCGGGTCAAACACCGGCCTAACCTACGAAGCCTCTATACGTAATTATGACGGCCACCACAAGGTAAGTGTTGAACAGATGCAGTCGCCGAACTCGAACTCTATCGCCTATCGATGTTTCCCTCGTCATTGACGGAGCCGGCTCTACATGTAGAGTTTGGCGCTATTCGGTTAGTAAAACGTTGTTTATCATTTTTTTTTCATCCAAGACGTTTTATAATGTTAAAGAAAGCTAAATTCAGTCTGATGTATAAAAAAAACTATAATAAATAAATATACCAATAACGAATACTAGTGTGTTGGTGTAAAATTAAAATAAAACGCAATCAAAACATGAATTATGTCCTTGTGGACGTATCGAACGGATACGATCACTGTTAGACCCGTTCAGAATACTATGCTATACATATCAATAAACTAGATGTATATCTCACTTGTTTGTGAACTTGTTTCTTATAAGAAATCAAAGGATAAATCAACTTGTTTTTTTACGTAATGGGATTGTGTTTGTGTAAACATGCCCCAAGGGAAGGTTTATTGGACGCTCTAAATAATACCTAGCCAATTAAATATTAACGAATACCTAGAATTTGATTCGTGAAAGTGTTAAAAGTTTAGTCTAACTAGGTCAAGGACTAAATTTTACTGATCTACATTAGATAAAATTTAACTCTTTAAATAATAGAAAAAACTAACAGGAAGGAGTGAAACATTTAAAAATATTATTTCTTTAAATTGCACATGACATTGTGTTATATGAAGATTTATTTATAGAAATATCGTAGTGTTTTCCTCGTCATGTAATAATTAATCTTAATATTTTATTAATACAGTACTCATACCGAAGACAATTTAAGTAGAATAACGAGCCTTATCTAATTTTACTGACAAAACCTCAATTAAAACGTAACCTAGAATCGGCAGCCACATTATAGAAGCCGTAAACAAAAATAATACAATTCAGCTCGGAGGCATTACACGGAACGTTTCAGCGAACCTAATTAATCTAATAAAACAAATTTATGGCATAATGTTATTACAGTACCGACATTAAGAAACGTTAAATACTACTTGAATCACACACATAGGGCTTGTTATATAAATAATATCTTTACCTGTTTTTCTTAGAAACGGTCATCTATCTATACGCTGTACATATTTAAAATAACTTGTTTTGGCTGATTCATCATTGTAGAGCGAATTTACCAAAGGTTTCTATGTTTTACGATCCTGTTCGATCTTGTCGGATGTTTCTGATCGGAAGAATCTAAACGTTTTAGATTTTCGGAAACTGCTCTATATTTTACGAGAAGCGTAGAAAACGGGATTCAATTAAATTTGATTTGCGACTTATACGATGTTTTAGTAGGTAGTAAAAATAAACATGAATGATTTTTGCGTCTCATTTAAATACTAATGACGAGAAGTATAAAATAATTTTAATATATGTATATGTACATATAAATATATTAAAACTTCACTCTTCATTCATTAAAGAGAAAGTTTATTAAAGGATTATATTTTACGACTTTTTTTATTATGTCTATTACTTTGAATCGGAAGTATTTATATAGTTTCGGATTTCGGAAAGTGCTCTACATTTTACATAAAGTGTAGAAACTATAAATCATTCTGCGCCGTAATCATTAAATATAGACACATTGTCTGTTAGGCAAATTATATTAAATGACTTTAATTCATCATTGCTGATTGATTTAGACTGATATTTGTCAAACCGGAAGAATCTAGAAATTTCGGAAAAAGCTCTACATATTCCAAAATTGACCAAAAGTGTTAAATAAGATTTTTATTGGTTATTTTATGGTCTGCAAAATTAAAAATTATTGATTTTTGCATTTAGTTTAGTTAGCCATACTATAAATATTAATACTATTTTTATGTAAATCAACAAAATCTAGATGTTTCGGAAAATAGAAAAAAATAAAATATTCAACCTTATTTGTAACCTAGGACGTGTAGACATTAATTTTGTAACTCCACCACAAAAATTTGAATCTAAAATCTTGAGGTTAACGATATGATTTCAAAGTAGAGTTCAGAGATATTACTTTATTTTATTGTAATTCAAGTACATTTATGTAAATATTACAATTAGTTAGTAAGGTGATAGAGTATTCTTAAATATAATTTACACAGCATGGAGCATACATTCGAAAAGATATCGAATATAAACCATTGATAGCAGATAAACAATAAGCGTAATGATATATGATACTGTTAAATGTACACAATACTCTCAATGAGGCCAATTTGAAATAAATTAGATGATATAAATGTAGGCCCATCTAACGATATTTGATTTTTGTAATAGGCTGGTAATAACTCTTAATGTTGTTTAGGGGAACAACAACGGTGTTGGTGATCGGTCACCTTGTCTAATATCGTCTATCAATATGCTTTTATTTTTTACGTCTTCTAAATTCGGATAAATTTAGCTATTTTGGCAGTTTTTTTCACTATTGATACGGGCCAAACTAAACTTAATATTAATTCAAAAGGCAATCCTGTCTTATTCAAAACTCTACATTCGTTTTCTCCAAGTTTTTTAACGAGGTTCAAAACAAATATATGCTAATAAAGCTTCTTTCTAGTTTGTTAAAAGGAGTTAAAAAGAAATGTTTGTTCAGAAGAGATGATTAGAGACTACAACTATGTACATAAAGAATACATTTTTTAAAATGAGTTATAACGTAATTTTTGTTGAGAAAAGCTAATTAGAAACTCTACATTTCCTAATTTAAATGGTTTTTTTTTCTCTCAAGACCTGATTAGAATTAGAACTTTAAAAAGAGCTCAGTAAGTCATTTTGTTTAGGTAAGCTAATTAAAAAAAACTCTATACTTGCTTTTCTGAAAGAATAGGATTGAAGGATTGTATTTTTTAATCAATAAGAACTATAAGTAAGTCATCATTTTCTTGTAAGAATTTTCTAATGAAAATTGTTTCAATATCTTCGAAATGGCGTAAATAAATCATAAAGCATAGAAATGTTTAGAAATTGGCACTCGCTCTCGCACGAGCACGAGCTCGACAGGATAAACAAACAAACAGTCACACGGCGACAGATAATTACAGACTTTCAAACTTCATCTACATCTATAACTATTATTAGTTTTTTGTAAATAAGAGCTTATGAATTAACTGTTAGTGCTTATTACACTTTTGTAGTATAACAAGTTATTGCATATATTGAAAGCTCTCTATCGTAGTACAAGCAGCTCGCTCTAACGGTGAAGGAAAACATCGTGCGGAAACCTGGACTTCTAAGAGTTCCCTAAAGTTCTCTGTCGGTGTATGAAGCCTGCCAACCCGCACTGGGCAAGCGTGGTCGACTAAGACCCGGCTTCTCGGCCATTAACGGGTGATGATGATGTACAAGCAGAAGAGTTATGAAGTCTTCAATTTTGAGGCTTGAGAATCACGTGAGTCATTAAGTTAATTAGTTAGTAAGTCCTTTTAACAAGCTTCTGGGTCACAAACCTCAGGTACAGTACTTGTTATATTAAAAAGTTACATGTTAAATGATCAAGCCAGTAACGGTATTATTAAAGCAAATCAATACGAACTGTTCGACAATCGTATCGTAGGGAGGGCTATCCCTTAAGTTTTACATAAATACCCGTAATATTAGTAAGGTCGATCATATTTGTTTAACAACGTATTGATTTTGTAAACATGTAATAAGGGCAGATATTGATTGCAAACATAAGTTTTATATAGGAAGGCATTTGATTATATTGAAATACGCATTACTGATGACAGGAGTAAATGCCATATACTACATATGCTGATATTTGACCCACACACGAAAATATGTGTTTGTCCGTTAATTTAAATTGTACAAGTCTCAGCGCGAGTTCCACACTCGCACTTGGCCGAATTATTTTTAATACTTATATTTTCGTTATCCCACATACTATATCATACATCTTTTGAATATAGTCATTAAAAAGAAAAAAATGTTTTATAGTTTAAAAAGGCTTCCAACACAAACAGTAGGTAGTTATATAAGTTTGTATATCGTGTATACTCAGCCTAAACGACTTTGTAACACGATACCAGAAAGGATCGTTTAATGAGAGCTGAACGTATCGGTAATTATTTCAAGTACTTGCTTTGTTTTATATACAAAATAGATACTGAAACAAGATCACGTTTACCGTAAATATACTCCAATTGGTTTGTTATAAGTTAGCAACACCGTTGCTATACCCCATAGTCTAGTCAACAAGTGCTTTGTGAAAAATTATGATTTAAGTGTCATTCGATTCGGAATGGCATGCAGAATTTTTTTAAAATTTTAATTTAGATCTAAATATATGCGAGCCCATATAGGCTAGTGATAGCTAAACAAGCTAATATATATTCCAGTTTGACAAGAAATATTTCCAAAAATATTATCAATTTGCGTGCCTCCTCGTATGACGTATTAAAAAAAACTACTTACTAAATTATAGATCTCGTTTAAATGAATTGAGTGGAAGTTTGCATGGATAATGTACATCATTCTCTTATTTTAGAAGGTACGGGGGGGGGGGGGTGTCACATTTTACCACTTTGAAAGTGTCTCTCGCACAAACTATTCAGTTTAGGAAAGAATTATATTAGAAACCTTAATATCATTTTTAAAGAATTCACAGAAACCCCACACGTATGGCTTTGATGAAATATATATATATATAGTTTTGGTAAAGAGTGACTGTGACATACGGACGGACAGATTGACAGACAGATCCATAAGGGTTCCGTTTTTTGCCATTTGGCTACGGAACTCTAAAAAGTCGCCTAAAATTGAGTTGTTCACGCATCGCGGATTCCGTACTAACTGGATTAAAATCAAGTTTAACTTTGCCCTTGGAGAAAGGTTTTCCTCATACCATTATACTGCAAAAATCACCATGTTAGTAACAGTTTTAATTGTTTCTGTAATTTCATATTGTGAATACTGTTTATAGCATTGCTAGTATGTGGTGGTGGTAGGCGTCCCTTATTGAGAATCCCTTATGTAATTAACGAATAAGATATCTTGTAACCCTGTTGTTCGAACTGAATTTTAGATTTTTTGTGTTCCATCCCTTTTCCACGTTCCTTTACTGTCACATATATTATGATCTACGTTAGCGTGCGAAAAGCAATTTATGTGCAAACCATAAAACCAGCTTATATGTTATATACAATAAATATTAATATAGTATAGTGAGTAGTGAATGCATCGTATCGGTTAATGGCCCATCAATATTTATTGCCAGCTACAATAACTGTTTTGTAAGCGATCGATCTGAGGAATCTGTCGCAACTCGCAATACTCTACAGATAACAAACATTTTACTTCTTGTAATGGTTGTTAAAACTTAAAAGGATACACATGGAAAAATACAAGGATTCCGATCACATAATATATAACTAACTTATTGGTGTTTTACTACGGAAATTAGTTAAAATCATTAACTAAACCAATAATATATAATTATTAATAAAATTCTATTCGTGAAAAAATTATAATTATTACATATTTAATAAGATATTTACCAAAAAATTCAAGTTTTGTAAGTCATTTTTTTATAAATGTTTTTTTCACTGTCACGGCAAAAATATCGATTTTCAATATATCGATATTTTATAATTTATTATACTAATATGAAATCCTTAGCACAGTTTATGATCAAAGGAGAGAACACTACTAATATTCAGTGTTACTACTTTTAGTTCTTAAGGTAAGTAAATTTTCTTAACTTAATTGGCATCATAAATAGTGTGACAGTAAGGTTGGGTTTCCACCAGATATGTACGAAGATGCGTAGCGAGGGATGTGTTAGTTAAAAACCAATAGAATTGCTTAATTGATCTACCCTCATTCTGAGTGTGGCATTCTTTTTGCGGGAAATAATTTTTTGAATTAATAAGTAGAAAATAAATAATTTCTCTGAAATCCAATGTCGATTTTCAAGACTAAAATATCGATTTGACAAATCGATTTTATTGGATCGAAAAATCGCCTAGCCTCGCTCGGAGTGTGTCAAATTACGCGAATCTATTGGTTGTTAAAGAAACACATCCTTCGCTACGCATCCTTACACATTTCTGGTGGTAACGCCAAAAACTGTTAATAGCAATCTAACTATTGACACAAAAACATGTTATTGGGTTCTTTAAAAGAGAAAAGATTCATCGTAAATCGGAAGTATGTTATTTATCCTCAAGGCTCGCTGGAATACCTCAAAACAAAGTCGACTTCCGGTGGGGGTAGCGCTGGCGTGACTCGGCTCCGTAATATCTCCGTGATATCCTATTTTTGTGCGACAGTCTCAAAGGAACATCATTTTTATCAATCTTTATCGTTTTTTCACTTTATTACGTTTGGATTTTATTTGAATATTTAAAGTTGTAGCTTTTATATCGATTTTCTCTATTGACCTTAGAATGGGGACACCTTTGTATAATATATTAACTACTAATCGACCCGCCCCGGCTTCGCTCGGATACTGTGGACTACGTGTAAAGAACAAAGTACGTTTAACATAAAATATATTGGAATAAAAAAATATTCAGGCGTTGAATAAACATATGCACATTTATCCCAAAGTAACTACGTTTTTTTCCGGGATAAAAGTAACGTATACTAATCCAGATTATAAAGTATCTGTGTGCCAATTTTTAATGAAATCCGTTCAGCCATTTTTGTGTTATTGAGTAACAATAATCCTAAGATCAGTAACACGTGAAAGACAATAAGACATGCATGATGACATCAACTACCGTTAATTAATGTCTTAGATTTGCTAGCAACACTGTTGTTAGTACTTAAAAGTTCTGTGTGATCAGTTGCGCTTTGACGAGTACTTTCGGAGATTAAATATTGACTTATAAGTACAACACTTTAGTAAGTTTTGTGGATTGTCAGTGTTGTGATCCCGGAAGGTGGTTTCTTAAACCTACACTGTTCTACTCGACTCAACGTCTAAGTTGTATAATATTATATGTATTGCTGTATCTGTCTGGTACTACCCGTCTGTCAGTCTGTATGTCACGGCACTGTTCTATATAGTTCAGGTAAACAAGTTATAATAAAGCTGAAGTTGGAAAATCTCTTTTAACACGATTCATTAGTTTTAATGTATTGGCCTTGATTATCGCTACTACTACGCCACTAAATTTTTAGCGAAACTACGGTAAAAAAACATCCGCGGCCTCTTTAGGGCATTTATAAGTATTAACTGCTGTTACGTTTATGGTGCTGTTTATGTATTATATTAATTGACTGTTTTTTTGGTCACAATTAGGCTTTTAAAATATTGATAGGCCTATTTGTTTGTGTGGCAATTTCGGTACCTTGCGGAGATTTTAAGTACCAATAGTTCTTTCTATTCTACTCCTAGGATTGGTAAACGTCACGTCACGTCACGTCACGTCTTTGAGTAATAATAACCTTAACTTCTTGGGATACTTTCAGGACGAACAACGCTCTTACACAGTATCATGTCAATGTTAAAAATTCGTAATTATTTTATAATAATTATTAAATAGAATATTTCTTTTAAAATATTGGAATCTACCCAAATAATAAAACATTAGCATATTTTTTGCTTTAGTGGATGGAAAATTAATTAATAAGCGTAAACAATTCATAAAGAGACGTAGTTAGGGCAGGTTTTGTGTAATTGCTATAAAGGTTTCCGTTACTAAACTATACAAGTAAACAATTATATTTTATATTATTATGTATCGGTTTTGATGAAAAAGAAATGAGGTTAGGTATCCTACAACTAACTAAAAAATATTCTTGGTCAGTTTTAACATGAAAGTGGTCTTAATTTTTCTCAATTAAAAAGACCCGACATCCTCTCGAAAGTTTATGGAAGATGCTAGAAAAGCTAGTGACGATATTTTTATAATTTTATGACAAAATAATGGATCTGTTTCATCTTGAATTAAAATTACGACACACAAAGATATGAGTACTTGTAAAGATAATATATTTCCCAAATTATATATTTTTCTCAAACCACTGAACAAACACTTGTCTTCCATATTGTACGGGAAGTGTTTGCTTCTGTCTGCTATATTTTTATCTTATATTTCCTTGTTTCAATGTTTTATATAACCTCGTATATTTACAAGACTTTAAGATTATAGGAATTCAAAAAGAGGTCCTTAATTAGATTCTTTAACACAATATTGAAACTCCCAGAATATACTCCTGATTTTGCTATAAATAAATTCTTCTCAAAATTACCCCTTTGGAAGATTTACTTATCTTTTACATGATTGTAATTTTGAGTTTAATCCCTTTCTTTTTAAGATGAAATCAAATAAGAAATATAAAGATTAATCGCTTCTATTGGCTTCTTTATTCTATAGTAGTTTTACTATAGTATAAAATTTACAACATTTTGAGTTTTAGCAGATGAGCAAACTCATCAAGTTAGTGAGTCGCTTCTTACCCATTTGCCTTCATTCCCATCCCACATAATATGTCCGAAAGATCCAATAATCAGCGAAACCAAGATATTCATATCATTCCTATATTAACTATATTACATGCAAAGAGATTTAATATTGATTTATGTCCGACATTGGGAAGAGCACAATTAATAATACTCCATGCTACTGATGATTGATGTTAGTATATGCTGTGTAAGTCCACTTTCTCATCCTCAACGAGCAAGGCGCAGGCACTCGGCCAAAATACGCGATATTCGAGAAATATAGCCCATTGTGTCTAGTATTGTATTCAAATGTTTGGGCTGTCATACTCACAATGACGGCGTTTGATTGGCTCCGATAAATTACGCCTCATTTCGCATATCATTTGGATCTCTTAACTTGCTAACTAGTGATCTGGCCATTTTTCTTAGAGATGAACTTTAGTTATCATACACGCTAAATCTTCTAGACTATTCTTAGTATTTTTTGGAAAGTTCTGGGATATTCAAGGAACATAACTATATAGTGCTTCCGTAATCGGTTATAATAATACCGTCTTCTAGAGTCAAGAAATATCAACGGCTGAAGCCCTTATACCTTCTGCTCATCATGGAGTCACTTATACCTTAATTACTTACAGAAAAGGGCATTCAAAGATTGCAATTTCCGGGGAACAAACAAGCGAGTTTCAAAATAATATTATATGTAGAGTAAAAATCTATCTCTTTCTCTTCTCTTAGAAAATATTTGACTGCTAGTATATCGATGGAGGATGATAAAGAATGTGAAATGTTATATTTATTATACGGTTGTTTCTACAGGTTTGAAACTTACTTAAATACTCTAAAAACGTAGCATAATATGATAAAAATAATAAGTTTTTTATTTCCACATTAACAAGAAATTGCGAAAAAAATCGCCACCATTTTTAATATAACATAATATTTATATACTATACATTTATATGTAGGCCAAGCCATGCTATAGCAAGGTTGTAGCTTAAGTTCCATTAAATATTTATATAATTTAAATAAAACTATATTATAAAAAGGCGTAAGTTTAATTAATTATAATATTGTGTAATATTTGCAAATTGAAAAGGGATAAAGACCTTTTTCCACTAGTTGAGCGAGTGGCGTAGCGGGGGGCCGCGGAGGGTCCGTGCGAGGGGCGCGGGCAGGGGGGCGGGGGGCGGCGGCGCAAGGTCAGGGGCCCCACTCACGCGCATTTTAGCACAACCCGCCGTACAGTGCCGTTTACTCGTTTGCTTAGTTATTGACCAAAATCGGACGAGAGATAACTATGGTATTAATGAATGTCCAGAAATGTTCGACCACGTGTGAATTGTTTTAAGATCCAAAGGCACAGTTTCACTAATATTTTTTGTTTTTTCACCGCGCTGATGGACAAGGTCACGCTACTACGTTGTTTTATTTCGTAGAGATCGTCGGTCAGATTCTGTGAATGATTGCTCGATCGCTTCTCGTATGAATTAATCACTAGATGTTTTGATATGATGGATGTATCTGTAGTATTGATTTATAAATCGATTTTAAACAATCGATTTATTTTCCTAATCGACAAGAGTACTAATTTGTAGAGCATTGAACTTAGCGTGAGTACTTACACTTTTTGCTTTCCTGCCCCATCGTCATCGGCCGGTAGGTAGTTAAGTAGTTGTATTATTTGTGTAGCATCTGCCAAATAGTCAGTGGCTTTTAAAAGTCGCTGGTTCCAACGAGTCTAGATAGTCGGTGTAAAAACTATTATAAAAACATTGAATGGTAGACGTATGTTGGTGAGCCTGAGTGGTGGCGTGCGGC
Organism: Limenitis camilla; assembly: GCA_905147385.1. Lineage (NCBI taxonomy): Eukaryota > Metazoa > Arthropoda > Insecta > Lepidoptera > Nymphalidae > Limenitis > Limenitis camilla. Next base: position 627,379 of record LR990235.1, read on the forward strand.
GGCGCTGGAGGGACTCATACGAGAGGAATGCGTCTATCAATACCTGTGTGACACCTGTACAGTGAACACTCTTGACTACTCAGTACACTGTACCCTGCCGTACACTTTAGGAATGACTACTGGTTATTGGACTTCATTTAGCGATTACCATACATTAAATATAGTAGTCGCATTAACAACGTTTTGTTACTCTACTGAGTTGCTATTGAAATAGTGACGTTGTCGATTATATTATAAAAACATTTATTATCATCGTAAAACATAATAAAACATAGTAGCGACGCTTAACATCCGACTAAATTCCGTTATTCTCAGTATTGATTTCACTGAATAAACTGCTCTACATTGTAAAATATTTTTAACGTCTTTAGGCGAATCATCAATCTATAACTTTATTATTTTATTTAGCGTTTAGGTTTTCATTAATTACCACTTGACGTACAGGTTTTGCACATTGGTACTTTTCAATTTTCGGCAAATATAAATTTTCCGTCGTAAAAAAATTACTACATCCATAAAATGCGACTATATTAGTCCGTATAAGAAGTATATAATATTAATATGTCATAACAATGTCTCTTTCCGGGATAAAAATAAGTCCATGCCTCCGGTACAAAAGCTTATTCTATTCACACAAAGCTTTATTTACTGGTGAAGCTCAAAATGATACACAATACAAAATTATTTACGTAACATAATAATTCAAAATGTAATTGTGTACAAAGTACGTCTGAGATAAATCGTGTTTTGACGGAGATCATTCGTGTTCATTACCATTTACACAACTTGCCAAAATATTCCGATCTATATAAATAAAATTGCTTAATTATTTGTATTATACTTGAGGGAAGCTTTATGGAATTTACCATTTACTAATTAATCCTTTTTTGTTTAAAAAATGTAGCTTTTCCTATAATATTTTGCCGTAAAATGTTCAAATTTTTTAAAATATAATCCTTTAACACATTGTGTTTCTCACTCATTATTTGGCGGCAACTCTTAATTTCGGTAAACTTACAAATTTGCATAAAAATGTAAAAAATTCCACTAATTACCAACTCTATGAGCAGTTTCCAGGAAATGATAAGTTTAATTAGTATATATTTTATTCTCCATAGATAAAGAAATTAATGATGGGAACTAAAGCCATCGAAATATAAAGAAATTATTATTATTTATAAAAAGTCACAGAAATTGATTCCCCGGAATTGGCAGGTGGTAAATCATTCAGGAGCTTATTATTAAAAAAGGCTCTTTAAGAAGTCTATTTTTTTCAAAAAAATCGCCATCCACACCCTAAACTTTTAATAAATAACAATATAATATCAAAATAGAGTATAACTGACTAAAGTAAAATGAAGTTTTATTTTAGTGTCTATTTTAAAATCACTATCATAAAAATTTCAAACTGTAAAACGTCTCAGTTCTATTTTTTTGACATATATATGACGCTAGCGCCATATTTCCGTTTTGTCCCGATTAATCGATAATCTTTTACTCGTTTGAGACTGTTAAAAATCGCTGAATATTAAAATGACGCGACGGAAGTGACAATTAATTTTCTTTATCGTTATCCTACTCTAACTATAGCCCGACACGGCCTTCACTATTATCCTACCCCAAGTATACCCCGACATATACATATTTAAAGATTTTTTTGGTATATATCTATCTATCTATCTCGAGTTATTCCAAACTGTCGGAAAATTGTGAACTGTATATATTTCGATAGTTTAAATTCTCGCACCTCGATGACATATATATTAGTATTTTCAAGAATTTTAGCTATCTCTAGAGATAACTTAAGGTACTAGAGAAGTCTCGCTGCATTTAGTATAACTTGCATAGCTTAATGTAATCTAAGGGTGCAATAAGATATTTTTAAAGACAAATTGAGTCATTTGGCTCTGATATATGATTGAGCTGATGTAATTCGAAGCTGTGATAGCCCATTGGTTTTGACTTGAATGTCTTAGTCGGGAGGTCCGAGTTCGATCCCTCACACATGCACACACCTCTGACTTTTCTGAGTTATGTATATTTTAAGCAATTAAATATCACTTGATTTATCTGGGAAGGAAAACATCGTGAGGAAAGCTGCACTCCTTCGATAAAGTTTTCTGTTGGTGTGTGAAGTCTGCCAACCCGCACTGCCAGCGTGGTAGAATATGGCGTAACACCCTCTCAGATTGACTGAGGAGGAGACCCGGCTTATGGTAACTGGCTGTGTTGATGATGATAACGATGATAAATTCGATCCTGTTAGGTAACATACATCAATTAACTAACTTAGTAGCATTGTACGAATAAATTGAAAAGTATAAGAAAGTTTTAAGTGATTTGAATCCATTACTCATGGATCAGTATACAAAACGAAATCGAGTGAGGAATTTATGGAAATGTGAAACAAGTTAGGCATTCTAAGATGTGATGTGAATGTGATGATGTAATAAGGGAACGGCGAGTTGCGACTGATTTGTTTGAATTGCTTATTAGGACCAATCAAAGCGACGCTCTAACTTTAATTGTTTCTAAGAATGCCTTCATCGGTTCCTTAATTATAACTAGGATCTCTTATAAATACACTACTTATACAATTTTGGGTACTTTTGTTACTTGAAATATCTGTCTCTTGTCTTTAAGTATTTGTCATGTATCTCTAAAGTGCTTAGGTATGTAGTAAACTCTCTTGGTACATGGAATGTATTTATAGTCTTTTGATATTTGGTTTATATATCTAAAATTCTTTGGAATGTATCTCAAAAGTCTTTTAGTACGGTTATTTACAACTTATAAACTGATTGCGATCTCACGATTTGATTGTGAGCTTAGTAGTAGCAGATAAACTAGTTTAGAGCGTCATTATATAATAAATATTCAAACCTATATAAACTTAAATAGTAAAAGAAGCAAATTCTCGCAATGAAGTAATGTATAACTAAGTTAGGTAATCTAGTTATCTATGGAAGCCCATATTCTGCAACTTTGACAGCAACAATTTAATCTTCTGTGTTTCTCTAATAAATATAATAACTAGCAGTTACAAAGTTTACCTTCTTATCTTTAATAATCAATAAAAGTTGTAGATTAAGTTATATCTGGGAGCATGACAGTGCCCCCGTTAAGACGATTAAAGAAAAGAAGTATTTTGATCCTCTGTAACTTTGTTGTGGATAAACTTTCTCATTCAAAATATTTTATTTCAATTAGATTTTTTACTTTTGACGTCAATCAGGTCAGTCAATCAGTTTGTCTGAAGCTACCATCAGTTCGGAAAGCAGTCTTCTGATGTGGAGAACTGGCAAGAAACTCAACAGTTGCTCGCATCAAAATGCCATTGTTTACATAAGTCTGTTTTACAAAGGTATAATCATTCAGCTGAGCATCAAAGTCATTTTGATTCCAAGCTTTGAAAATATTTATCAAATTAAGGAGAGAAGAAAATGAAGTAATGTCCATATCAACTGTAATAAAAGATTGCATTTATCAAGTCTTTTATCCTAATGTTCAATATAAACAAGTTTCTACAATTGTCAAAATATACTTTTATTCTAAGTAAAACCGGTCAAGCGTGAGTCGGGCTCTTACAGCCTGTTATGTTAACTTGTTTTCAAGTGCAGGGTGTTACATTATTATTAAACAAGTTCTGGTTTAAGTATAACGTCATTTGCAAGGTTCGGTTTCGCTTTCATATTGGACCTAGCAACGCTAAATGAAACGCCTTTGTGCTTCCCCTCCGATGGGGATTACGCGGAGGTACAGTCTGTCTGATCGTGTATTTACCTAAATATATAAAGAAAACTTTCTATTCATGTTTTTGTCCGTATTTTCTGATACATATAAGATTTTATCGTGATGTTTCTCACATGGATAAGCCATTTATTGCTTAGTTTACCAGCTTATGATGATGACCTCATGATTCCTATCTTACCCCTCAATGCACCCCTCATTTTACAAGCCATGGTATTACTAATTTTACTCTCAGAGACGATGAGAAGTGTATTAAACATTGTCAACAAAATTTCGTCAGAATCATCAGACATCGAATTACAAACCACTCTTGATTTAAAAACTTATATCAAATCTGAAGAGAAATCAAATAGCACTCATACTAATTATTTTCGTTTAATAGATTTTTTATTAAATAAATATCCCTTAATTACTTCTTAGAAATTAATATTATCAAAATAGAATATAACTTTAGGATTAAATCGCTCACACTTCCGCTGTCAGTGTAACCGCACCAAGAGAAGCCCACCAAGCTAGCCCTGACCTTCCACAAACTCTTTCACCCTCAAGACGTATTATATTGAGAGTGGAGGGTCTGGTGGGGCTGCAGGGGACGCAGGGGCTGGAGGGGCGGATATAAGCCGAGTGCTTCGTTGTTTATGACTCTAAATCACATTTAGAGAATTTTCATTACTTTTAAATGTCAAGGTTATTTTTACATGTTCACTCTTATATTTATCGGAAGTTTTGTCTGTTTGTTCGACTTTTATATTGCTGTATCTTTTAAATATTAATAGAAAGTAAGTTGTTTACAGTTTCAAATTATTAGGTTGCAGGTATGAGGGGATTTTTTATAATTAATACTCGATACTATTTGCAAGCACTTTATTACGTACACAGCACTATTGGAAATATTGGAGTAAATATTAGCTATTTGACAATATTCGCTCCAAGAACAGTCTTTGATCTGTCGGGACAGACCCAATCAAATTATCAATTATCAAATTACATTCTAGAGTCCTCAAGGAATGTTCCCATGAATTTGAAGACGTTAAAATTTCGCTTGTCTTGTTTGTTGTCGTGGAAATCGTAATAGGATTAGAGTGAAAAATGCGGGTAAAGTAAACACTTTGTGCCGAAATTATTGTGTAAGGCTTCTTTATCCACTTAACGCTTTACCTGTGTTCTTGTTTTCTTCAAACATTTCAATAGAGATGAAAATCTAAAGTAATCTTTTGATTTCTGTTGTCTTTGTACAAATTTATATTATAAACATCAAAATGTATTTTCTTATTTTGAACATTTTGAACCCCGACTTTTTTTGGTTTTTGTTTACTTTACTTTAATTCCTATTGCTATAACTAACGAGTTTCGCTGTCTTATAATATATAACCTCTGTTTTAATAAATATAGTTAGTAAGACGATTGTTAACTTTATATTCGCGGGTAGTATCTTTTGTTTAATTCCGATAGACGAGCCAGTTGTCAAACGGAGTTGGCCTGGTGACCATTGTCGCCGTGAATCACGTCGTGATTCTTCATTAACATTAACAAGCTTAATATTGGTTAGTCGGTGTTCCGTAGTAAGTACAAATTATTATTGCCCTTTGTGCGTTACTGTGCGGTATCCGTCCCATGTAGATACCAATATCATAGCGATTGGATTGCAAGGCACCGCTTGGATTTATGTTAAGAATTGATATTAATACATTTTGCTGTACAGTATATAATTGTTTCTCCCACACTACAACGGCTTATAAGATTTGAATAATTTAGCGCACAGATAGGGTATAATCTAGATTAATACGTAGGATAATTTTTATACTCAAATAAAGTTCAGATCCTGTAGGTATGGTTATATTTGTAATGTTGGTGTCATCAGCCATCTTGTATTTGACAATAGACTGAATGAAAATTTGTATAAACATAAGTTGGAGATCCATATTATCCACATCCACATCCACAATCCATTATCTATTTAATTCTGAGTAATTTCCCTTGATCCTGATGTATCTTCTAAGTCTAGGGTTCAAGCTTCAATGAAAATAAAATAAGGCCAACCTTTAGGCATCCTTTTTCAAATATAAAAAAAATAATTTTCTAAAACGTTCGATAAACTCAATCATCACTCGACTTTCGAACCATCTTTTTTTGAAGTCAGTAAAACCTCTAATAATAATCTACTGCATTTGAATAAAGTTCCCGAATTATTAGTTGGTCCAGACGTAAAACGCGTTTTTAATTATGGTCGGTCGAGTCCATAAACGTCTTGTACTTAGGTTTTTATGCATAGGGAATTGTTCAAGGACGTCCTTTATGCCCATTCCCATTCAATATTGCTTCTAACTCGCACTCGCACTGTGATATGCGGCTCTACGTAGAGACGAGTTGTACTGGATTTGTCGACATATTTCATTTATTTTATTTTTTAGGTATTTCAGGCACTGATTCCCAAACTATGTGATCTATATCGATCCCCTGGGTTTCATAACTAGCTGCAAGGGTTCCACAAGACTTCTAAAATATAAATGCGACCATACGTAAATTACTAAGATATTGTATGATTATTTTATAAAAAAACTCAGTTGATAGTGTATTGTATTTTTCCGGGTTAAATCGAGTTGTTTCTTTCGGAATTTTAAACGCTACCGTACATCGGTAATCGGTGTAGTATTCAACAAAATTTGTTATTATAAAATCCATGATTTATAAAACCTTATTTATACCTCATCCAAGCGAAGAAAACTAGTAATTTATAATTATAGTTTTTATAAAAAGCGGGTAAATTAAAAACTAATCAAACTAAACGAAGCTAATGCATGCATTCATGATATACGAGCCGAACAAAATGAATGGAATTACGATTAGACACAGTTTAGCATCACGAGATCCACAGAATTACTCTTAGATCCGTATCCGTAATACGGACGGAATGGAATGGATCTTGTGCACAAATGTGGACGGAACGAAATTCAAAGACTAAGTCTAGTCCTAATCTAATATCCAAGGAGACAAAATGTTTTCAAGAGATGCATATTCTAAATCGGTTACTAGTTTCAGATGGTCCATCATAAAAAAAGGAATTTGGAAACTAATTGATATGATAGTGACTTTTGTTGGTAACTTTTTTTTACTTAATTTTTATTAATGCTAAAATGAAGTAGTAGAAAGTCAATACCCATACTGCCACAATCTAAAAGCGAAAGATGAGTCCATTAAGTTTTAATCGATTTTTGGAAATGTGAAATATGCACATAAAGGCTTGTTACTGAAATTATTGCAAATAAAAAAACTAGACATTTTAAAATGTATCTAAGTCCAAGTCCATTATGCATAACTTTGGAATGAAGTTGAACAAAAAAAGCGTGTGAAACTACGGATAGAACAAACTATTCAATTTATTGATAAAATACCGCGCTATTATTTATTATTGATCCTTTTTTATATTGCGGTTTTATTTTGTTATCTCATTTTTATATTTTTAGCTTTTTTATGGTAGAGCTTAAGTTATTCTTATGTGGATTATATGCAAAATAATTAGTCGCAGTTTTCATTTTTGGGTGACGCCTATATAATGTTTCAATAATCAAATTCTACTCAATTTTTCTCAGAACAGGCGAAACGAAAAATGTATAAAGTTATTATTTCCGTACAGTTCATGCAACTCGAATGAATTCGTTGCAGATAGATTTGATATCGATATTGTATTGCAAATCTTTTTGGCGATGGCGATGGCGGCCTCGGTCATGTGGACGCGTCTCTATGTGTCTTTGTGCCACACAAGTTCTGCCGTCGGTGTAGCACATTGTTTCTCAATCTTAGCACCCTTAATACTAATGATAACTAAATTATAATACCAGTTATAACAAATTAAATATGTATTAAAAGAGACGACTTCTATAAAACATGTGGTTTTTCATTTTTATTATATTTTATTTTTATTTTTTTAGATCCAAACTTATTTTCTCAATCGTCCGACCTCATGTTAATACTGAAATATTATCGATATAGAGATCAGTCACCTATTAATTAAAAAATATTACTAAAACTTCAAGTATAATGTTAAAAAAATGTGAATAATTATATTTTAAGGTAAAAAAATGACATGTTGGATTTTGTTATTAGTAGAACTTGGTTAGTTGTGGTGTACACCTGGCTCTTTTAGAGATATGTGTTTTTTTATTTGTTCTACGATATTACAAAAAATATTATTAATGTGGCAAAAAATGTTGTATCATTTTATTACAAAAATTACAATAATAAATATTATTTTTTTTTGTTTATAATATTGAATGACCTTTGTACAGCCCCTCTGGGGTTGGGTGGTCCAAGGTTGAGAGGCGATGGTAACCAAATCTAAGATCAGGTTGAGCGAGTTGGTAGTGTTATTAGTGTTCATGGGAACCAGGCTTATTAGCGGATATATGTCTATTTAGTCCACGCGGCTCTGTGGGTCGCAGCTCCTTGGCTCCGTGTGCGTGTATTTAAATAACATGTCTAACCGCAATATTGTGAGAGTCAGTTTTGGTCCGATTCGATCTGATCCAATCCTATACGATAAATTAATCGTTAAAGTCACGTAAAACATTATTAATAAAAATAAAAGTAATAGATATATTATACCAATCTAGGGGTAGACGATCCAAGGAGTCCATTAGCAGAAAAATGAGTTGGGGGTCTACATACCTTCATATGCGGGTCTGTGGATTCTATCCCACTTCTTCCACATCACCACCTTAAATACATTCTTTATCACTTTATTGTCAAAGGACATCTTGCTTTTTCTGAATTACCAATTTGAAAACTCTTACAAAAATACTTGCATTTTTGGCGGGAAATGTTCTGATTGGCCAAAAGAATAGCGCGCGTCTGCGGTCGTTTGTCATTGGACAATCAGATAAAACCAATGTTGACATTAGAAGAATTATTAAATCATTGCGATTGCCATACCACAAAATAAAGTCTTAGAATTAAAGATTATATTGTACCTCAACGTAGCGAGATTGCTAGCTAAATATTTAAATAATAATATTAGTGAACCAGTAAAACTGGTGTTACATACGGATATTATGATACGAGACGTAAACAACATCGTTATTCAGAATCGTAGTTCCAACTAGATGTTTTTTTATTAAAAAAGTAGACGAGGTCAATAACTCTCAACCTTTGTGTCTAAAATTATAATTTAATCTGTTCGTAGGAATAGGCGAACGTTAAATGAAAGTAACGATTATATCTGTCTAAATATAGATCTTACGAGTGCTCGGTTCTTAGGGCTTGTAACCCTGCTGCAGGTTTAGAATAGATAGATAAATGAGCATGCAACTTTAGACATTAAGCTGAACAGTGCCTTACAAGGTCTTTTTTATGGCAACCAAGACTAACTTTCATATGATGACTGCTGACAATGGCTGATGAGTATTTTTATAGGAAAAGAATGCTTGGGACTTGTGATCCGTTTCCAGGTTTACAAGGCCTTTTCATCCTACTAATATTATAAACGCGAAAGTTTGTAAGAATGTATGGATGTGTGTCCCGTGAGGAGACGGGTTAGAATACTATTCCCCTCTGCCGCTGGGAGAGCATCTCGTAAGAGCCGAGTAACCCTGCACCCCCTTGGTGGTAGGGGATCTGTTCCCTGTGTCTTTGACGCGTTCCGGTCGAGCCGCATGTGGGCCAGACTTACCACCTCCGTCACCCATCCCATTGATGCTGCGGATCTGGTGGATTGTGGGCTCTTGTTCAGGGTTCGCTGAGACCGCAGCATTCTTTTCATCACTCCCCCTCCCTACTCTATCTTCGAGGATGCAACGCATCGGAAAAACAAGGGGGTATCTTTTGTTTTACCGATGTCCATGGGCGATGGTGGCTACTTAACATCAGATGGACCATCTGTTTGTCCTTATCTACTATAAAAATATATATATAGGTATATATTGATGTATGTTTGTTACTCTTTCACGCAAAAAGTACTGAATTGATTTTGATGAAACTTCACAATAATATAGCTTACACATCAGAATAACACATAGGCTATAATTTGTAATGATATAGTGTGAATTAACCAAAATACAGCGGGTGAAACCGCGGGGCGCAGCTAGATATATATAAACCAAACTAATTGATAAATGATTCGCAATAACTATAACCTAGGATAATATTCCATTTACACTATGTTAGATATTATTAACAGAGCCTATAAGTAGTCCAGGCAATAAAAAATAAAGGTGCTCATCCTAAGATCTAGTTCCATTAGTGTAATATTATTAATGTCTCCGCTACTGACCTAGCCAGCAAAGATTAATGATCTCTGACAGATGTGCTCTATCATTACGTAGCGGGTGACATTATCTGTTGTAAGGTAACATTTCATTCTAACTAGTTAGACTTTCTGATAAAAACATATATGTTCACTTAAACAATAAGATATATATACATGCAATGTGCTCGTCAATACCTTTCTTTTGATACTAAACACGTGACTATTATCGCATTAATTTTTTTCGAGGTTAGAATCTGGGGTTTAAATAAAAACAATCATAACATTTTTATAGCCTATGTCACCCGCGCCATTACTACGAATCTATTGACACCTCACTCATATAAATTGGTTCAGTAGTTTAGGCGCTAGAGTAGAACATACAAACATACATACATAGATACATACATAGATTGCCAAAATCATAACACTTACTTTTGGCTTCGCCGTAGTCGGTAAAAAAGAGCCAGCAGTAAACTCACAAGTGACTCGTTTAATATATTTCCAACTAAAATATATAATAAGTTTGGTGTTTTTAAAGATAGAGTCTTTCTTTGAATTTTTTATATAGTATTGCTAGTCTGGAACAATAGTTGCTCTTTTCACTTCATTTTTATTAAAAACTAGCGGCCCGTCCCGGCTTCGCATGGGTGGACATTTTTGTTTATATTGACATTTTTAATTTTGTAATATCTTTTGAATGTCAGATTTCAATAATTCAAAAAGTAATTAAAAGGTATTGAAACAGTCTTAAATACGAAATAAATTTATTTGGATAAGATATGTATCAACTTTTAAAATGTACAATAGTTGGACGGAATACTTTGCAAATAGACGCCGTAAACAAGATGTATGCACTGCTAACTTCTTCAAAACATCGCGGGCTTCTCGCTCTGCGTCTCAATTGGGTGTCGATGTATACAACAAGGCAAATAGGATCCTAAACATATATCCAATGTGTAGATCGGAATGTAAGAAGCAAATTAAAAACTGGAAACACATGCTTGTACACACAAACACGCATGTCTCGTGGTCTATTTTTTTTTTGTTTAACATAACTATGTACAACTTATCTAAATGCTGTAATCTCTCTCAATCTGTAACACAGGTCCAGAACCCATAATGGACACGAGGTTCTTACAAAGTATATCTAGCTCATAATGTAATTTATTTTAAATGCTGTCAAATAGTGAATACTTGTGAGGGTCAATAAAAGAAATTTTTCTCGAAGATTTTTGTAGATATTGATATGTTCTATAATATTGTAGAACATTTGTTTGTTCTATCATCAATAGTTTCCGCAGCGCATGCGACAAAAGATATTTTATGGCTAATTTCTTTACACCTTGGATTGGTTTTAGTAAGAATTTCTGAGGATCTCTAATTTTTTCTAGCAATAAATATAGCTTGTATGACTCAATGAAAATGTAGCTTTCTAACGGCAAAAGAATTTTTAAAATCGACCTAGTAGTTTTTAAGTTTATTCGTTACATATAAATCTTTCCTCTTTGCAATATTAGTGTAGATTAAAATTGTAATAAGTGTGTGCGTTCTTAGTCCTCGTTTCAATTTTCGCCATTTTTGTTGAAAAATAGCCTGCTAAAAACTTTATAATAATTTTAACCCCGACTGTATGAACTTAGGGATGTATTTGTAACAAGTCTATGTATATAGGTTGGAAGGTTGTAATTCATTGAAAAGAGCCAACGTGAAACTCAACAGTTACTCTTTTCAAAACGATATATGATTTTTGGCCGGATTACGGTTTGAAAATAGATTCCAAACTGTAATACTATTTCAAAGTTAGAGTTTAATGATACCTTTAGATATAATATAGATTCCTTAAAATTAATTACATTAGAAATTCTACTCTAAAAGGGGTAAATTAAAATATTGCGCCGATCAGAAGTTAGGGATAGAATTCGTAAACAATATTCATTTTTAATTTAACTTTTTATTTTCTCCTGAATACGTAATTGTTGTCCGAATAAATTGAGACAAACTTTGTAATGCTCCATATTAGGGTTTATTGAAGTTAAACTGTCTACTTGTAGCAACAAATTTTATATTCAATTAATGAAAATATATTAAATTGCTTATTACTTTTATTACAAACTCAAAAAAACGACGATTTGGCTTTTTTTCTTTATAAAATCATTTTTTGCGCATCAAAAAAATATTGTTGTTCAAAAGAGCCGATCAACCAAAAAATTGCTCTTTTTGAATTTATACTTTTTTTATGTCACTCCGCCATTTTAATGGTATATTGTGCCTTTTTATGATAGTACATTAAAACAAAAGTAAGGCAACATGGTGACATCATGCGCGTGTCAAATTATAAATTTTACTGGAAATTGAACTAGCCCTTATTGATGTATTAATTACACATCACCATTTACAAATAACTTTTATAAAATAGTTATTGACATACTTCTTCTTCGCTGAGGATTAAAAAAACTCATATTTTATCAATATGAACATGATTTATATACGATTAACTCCCGAAAACATTAACGATCCCATAGCTCGACATGCACTTCATCCCCTATTTCAACTCTTTAAAGCTTTTTTTCGCGATAAAACGTAGTCTATGTCTTTTCACAAGTTCTAGTCTAACACTGTATAAAACTTCATCAAAATCGGTTCAGTAGGTTAAACATGAAAGCATAAAATACAGACAGAGTTACATGTGTTTGCTGTTTGTTGTTGTAGCTATTTGCTACGGGTCTATTAAATATGGGGACCTCTAGTACGTATTATTAAAAAAATCTTCCCTCTACGACCCACTCTATCATATGGGTAACCTGTTTTATAGAAGTTGAAGGTAGAGTTCCATATGTTATGAGGAACAACTTGCTACGCAATATAATTGATGGGATACGTTATCTCTAGACTGGCAAGATCATCAGATGGCCTAGACAGACATATATGTTACATGGTCGACTTGTACGCAAACACATAAATAGACAAATGAATATATTTTGGAAGACAGTCAAAACATAGTGACGCTACTCTACACGCTTATAGCACAATATGAAAATGAAACATCGCGCCACCGCGCACGCGGGCCCCGGACAACGATCTCGGCCATATACTAAGCGACGTAGATGCGCACTATTATAACCTTACTAACTTATGTTGTCTGTATATTATATTATAAGAACAAGAATTTTTGAATATTTCACCAAATTACCAATTTTCTATCGTGTCGCATGAAAGTGACTCCTTGATTTTTTTTAAATTTTTTATTTAAATTCCCTTCTTAATGTACGAAGAAGACAACTGCAGGCGGAGTCGTCTTTAAACTAACAAAAATAGTTAAAATCTTCTTCAAAAATTACGCGATTTAAAACATATTTCGTAATAAAATTGTTAAGGAAATAGACTGCCGGACCGTCTCTTTTTTTTCGTTTTAAGTGTTAAAAAATTAAAAAAAAAAGACAAGTTTTTCTTACAGGAGCATTTTAATATTTTGGAAGTCTATTACTAGAAAATATTTACATAAGTCATTGATGGATGGGGAGTATGATAAGATCAACAATCTGTTCGCCTCACTTAACTCATTAAACACGTAGAAATCCTTCAAAACTTCATAAAACATGAAAGATTGGTATCAACTCGAAGTTATGTATTAGTAGCAATTTGCATTGCATTAATGAAGTCAAATGAAATGCATCAAGTGTTTAATAATTGCAAATACCTACCACGTAGGGTGCTATTTAACGATAACTACCGTTTATTACTTCACAATGAAACCGACGTATTTCTTTTAAATAAGACATAATTAATTGTATACAATCAATCGAAGCATAAATAATTTATCAATTACAATTTGCTGCAGTAAATTGTTTGTAAGTTTATTACTTTGATTATGCATAAACTGTTGATTGGATTTAAATAAAATTTGGCGCGTATATACTTAATAGCATGGATTAATATATAAAACCTTGAGCAAGTAAATGAGATGATAACAAATGGGTGAATAGTTTACATGAACCATACCTTCTTTCACCATATATATGTGTCTTATACTTACATGTTATTTTTCTTTTGAAACAAACATTTCCATATTATTTAGAAATACTCTCAGCGAAGAGAGATACTTAATCCAAATAGTATAACAATTAATAAAGCTCCAATATCGCCCAATCATCGGCCGAGAACGAATTAGAATTTCCCACACGGCCATCGAATAAATGAGCCTTGTAATAAATTGTTTACTTAAGTAGTATTAAATACACATAAATTCGCGCTAAATACGTGTCGTTATGTACTACACTATTAAGTAATCGAAAAGTATGTTTGTACGTGTTATGCATATTTATAACTCATTACATTCATTTTCTTTAATGTATCAGTGACAACATCAATTATATTGATTAAAGTATTATATGTGTGTATGTTTCTTCATTTGTTCTTCTTTCCAACTAAAATACTTTCAGTAAAATGCGATATTTTCGTAACACATTGACAGTTTTTTTTTAAAATTAATTGACTTCAATTAACGTTGAGTGGCAACTTGTACAAAATCAGGGTGAACTCTAGTATAAGTGTAACTTAAGAATGATCGTTATATTATAAAATATACAGAAGGGAAAAGAAAAGCATTTGTTGTTTAACATTTTAGGATATCTACGTTTTACTCTATGACTAAGCATTAGACAACTTAAATTTAATTTACATGTTTTTTACCACCAATAGGAATTCAAAATATTTATTTCTTAGATACTGTATATAGTTAAAACCTGTGTTTTAGTTTATCTAAACTGGAAATAAAAATTTAGACGTTATTAAATGAAATTACTATTATAAAGTTAGTCAAGAAATCCTCAGGAGTTTTTTTTAAATATTCTAAGTGTGACATGTAGTTTATCTCATAATCAACGACGTCATCAGTCAAAGTGATGTTTAATGAAGTATCGTAACAGCGATAGGGACAGCGCACGCGCACGCGCACCGTGTGGCGGCGGCGGAGGGGCCTCACGCTAGACGAATTTAGACGTTACGAATAACACAACAAATGCCTGTAATGAGGCACTCGCGGGGGCGATACCTTTCTATGTCGCCGATTAATGTTGCCAGCCTATGATACCTCAGAGAGGGCTTCAATTGTGATAAGTTTGACCAAACTTCTTAAGTAAATACTACATAATATATTTAAATTATTACAGTAATACGATGTAAAAAGCGATAGCATATATTTTCTATATTTTTGTTAGAGGTATTTTTAGGACTAATACTCATCGTTGTCATATCTTAAATTAAAATATAAAGTTATTGTTTAGTTAAGCAGTTATTCTTTAAGGTTTTTTTTTAATATCATTACAGACTGAAGCAAAAAATCTATGGTTAGGTTAGGTAACTTTTTTCAGCCATTGACTGTTCTAAAGATGTTTACTTCACACTTTCTTTTACACTCTACAAGAGTGGAGTATTATAGAGAAAGGATTTAATAAAGTATAATAGAAATATACATGTGGTGAGGTGTTAAAAATTAACAGCGTATCTAAAGTTTTCCCTTGGAAGTAAACCGCAGCTTATTCTGACGCGAGCGTGTGGCGTAGCCTCAGATCTAAACAATACAATTAAATTTTAACTACTTCACAACAAAGTTACTAAGATTTAACCCTCGCCTTTCGAATGCAACATGAACAATAAACATCATATTACAAAAAGCCTTTGGTTTCCAATACCAATGTTTGTCAGATTCCCTTTGAACTAAAATATTGCATAAATATTATTTTAACATGGAGTAGATTAGATGATGAAGCCAGAACTGTCAGATGGGAGCTCTGTAGTAAAGCGACGTATCTAAACATCTACATCTTGGGTTCTTGAGCATCACATCAAAAACCTTACGCTCATATAACTTAATAATTAATTCATAATCGAGTGAGATATAAGTAAATCCAACAATGGATAATAACTACTTATTAGAATGTATAATACGCGCGGCGCTGCGCGATGACGCATGCGCGGCTCCTTCTCCTGCCAATTTACTTGTGAATACGTTTTTTTAGTTTCCATAATGTATTGTATTGTGAAGAAAAATATAAAATACTTACATATAATAGAACAATCTGTTCGAGGTCTATTCATACTACATTTGTTTGATGGTTTGTCCTTCTTTAACACTGTAAAATTAAATGAAAACTTACATTTATAATCTATGTAATTTATTATGAATTGATAGATGACTCTATTATTTTTGTTTAACTATCTTTGCTTACTATTAAAATTAATGAAAATAGATGCAGTTTTAAAATTGTGTTATTTTAATTCTAATTGTAAGGCCATCAAAGATATATTGATCAATCCATACAAATAAGACAACATGGCTTCTTGTGTGTGTCTATATATCTTTTGTAACACTTGCATTATCGTGTTGTACACTATATCTTAAGATATCAAAAAAGGGGCGAGGACTGTCTTACAGTCCTCTGCTAAAAGTAACCATTTACGTAAAATTAAAACGTATAGAGATATTTATAGAAATAAATAATTAATTATAGATAGTTTTTTTAAATTTATATATGAGATAATATAATAAATAGTGTTGCGTGTTGTATACGCTGTACGCGTTGAATTCCGCTGGCCCCATGACGCATGCGCGGCTCGTTTCTACTTTACATGTAGTAATTATGCGTGATTTGGACATATTTATGTACCATATACGAGTGTCTACGCGTACACTACCATACCTACACCAACACCAACACCAATACCGACACCGACAGGAAAGGTGAAACTGCTTATACTAACTATATAGTAATACCAGCTGACTCAGCGAACATTGTTTTGCTACCGTGGGCCACCCTCACCACTTAGGGGTATAAAAAATAGATGTTGACCGATCCTGAGACATACCGTCGAGCCGTTTCGGAGGAGTTTGGTAACCAACATTGTGACACAGGAATTTTATAAAGTAATATAGGTAACTAGTCGACCCGTCCCGACTTCGTACGCTAGTACGACCACGTGGACTAAACAATAATGTGTAACAAAATTAACATTTTAATGACCAATATATATAGCTATATGAAATATTATCATCCTGAAGGGATTATGAATTTTTCAGGTATATAAAGTAGCAAATGAATTCCCGCAAATCCAGGTCGTGAAGTATCTGTTTCCAATTTCACTGAAATCCGTTTAGCCGTTTATTGTGTTTTTTATATTAGTAATACATAAAAAACGGCTGGACGGATAGTAAACATCTGAGTCTTGAATCGATTTCCAATTCAACGATTGATGATTTGAATTTTGACTACGTTTTTCTTTACAAGTCGCTAATTTAATGCAAAAATTAACAAAATCTGTTTCAAAAATTCATATGACCGTGACATTGGTTGGGTCAATTTTGTTGCGTCTCAAAAGCTGTAAAAGAAAATGACGAAGAAGATCCCTCTTTACGTTGTGATCTAAAAACTTTAAACAATTTGCATTATTCTCCAGAATACTAAAAAAAATTGCAAAAACGATTTTCTTTCGTCGTCCATGTTGGATCTCAGATCGCCAAGCCGGTTGTTAACCATTTCAAAGATAGAAGTGAATGAAAGTTTGCTACTCTTTTGTGTTAGTAACACCACTAATAAATTAGTAGTCTTTTATTATATGTCAAGTATACCCACGTTAGAGTCAGCCTCTCTGGTGTCGTGCAGTGTATATGCGAGTTAATAGTGTTGTAAAGTTAACTTTATTATGGACTGTAGTTTGTGTTCGGGCAGCGAAGGGGAGCGTTGTAATTATATAAAAAGCCTTTAACCCTAAACCTTGGTGACAAGTCCAAGGCGCTACCCGGCTTGCATGTGTATACGTATTGCTGTACTTTAATGGGTATCATTCCTCTCACATTCTATAACAATATATATTATTTTATTGTTATATTCAAAATTCTATGAAGTCATAATTCAGCCTGTAAGTTTTCAAAACAAAATGTTATCTTTTTGCTATAATTCTTGTAATAATTTGGCTATTATTAAATAGAACTTCCGTCAACTGAATGGCGGCTTTGATGTAATTCTACTTATTGTTTATATAAACGGAATTCCTGTTATTCTAAACGGTCAAATTATAACTGAGCCTTTGTGTTTTAATTAAGGTTTTACACTCGGAAATGAAACACTTGAGTACTGCAAAATTATATCAGCAATATCGCGGGACATTAAATTATTTCATTGCCCGAGAGAAAAATAAAATATGTACAAGATACCAGACGTATTAATACATTCAGGAAGTTGCGGATCAAGAAAGTCTTTCTACCCTATAAAGCAGATAAGCGATAGCCTAAGTAGTGTCTGGATTGATAATCCAGTTGTACCTACAGCTATTTGGTCCTTTAGTGTTTACAACACCAGCCTCCACTCACTGTTTAATCTAAGAAATGAGTTATCAGGCTGCCTCGTGTATAATAAATGTTAGGAAATTGTAATTTCTTACTCTCAATTTAAATTTAATTCAAAACTGTTCAGCCGTCCCTTACTCAAACAATAAACATTCAGCGTCTAATCAAACTTTTTCGTTTAGTAGTACATTTATTACTTGATTAATTAAATACAACGCTCTTGTGTTTGAGCTTTGCTATTGGCTTGTTCACATGAATCCGCTTCATGCTTTTAGTGACCCACAACAAAGCCTTGTTCTCCTGAGATTTTAACAGAGTAATTTGACATCACAAATATTATGTCAATTTGTATAACAACGTACATATAGGACGCAAATTTTGGGGAATGAAATTTATGTTTCTAGAATCGGTATCGGCTTATTAAGCTAACTTGGATAAGTAAAAATTTAAATAGATTCAACCAAGAAATAAACTCGATAAGCAGTGATGGCCCAGAGGTTGAGACTTCAAGTCTTACTCCGGAGGTCCGAGTTCGATCCCCCACACAGGCACACACCTCTGACTCTGAGTTATGTTTGTTTTAAGCGATTAAATATCACTTGCTTTAACGGAGAATAACATCGTGAGGAAACCTGCACTCCTGAGAGTTCCCTAAAGTTCTCAAAGGTGTGTGAAGTCTGCCAACCCGCACTGGGCCAGCGTGGTGGACTATGGCCTAATACCCTCCTCATTCTGAGGAGACCCGGCTTAGCAGTGGGCCATTGAAGGGTCGTGATGAAGCAATAAACTAGATAAAACTGCTATCAAACCAGTAACGTTGATTAATAAAAGCAGTTTTCTATGAAGCTGTTGCTTTGTCGTGTGAACAAAAACTATGGATGGTGGGTAAACCTCGAAATTTTTCCATTCAAAACCGTTTATGCGGTATGGGTTGATGATCGAATAGTCAAGTATAATCGCGCGCCATTTTGAGATTATTAGTGATGGCCTTATTAATTGTAATATAACGTTTTATTTAAGTGAACAATACTTTTAAATTGTTTTAGTTTTAAACGTTTTTTTAAACGCCAATGTTTTTTTATTGTAAAGCCTACCCCTCTTTCTCTCCCTAAATTAGAAAAAATAAATTAAATTTCAGCGTATATCGAAAATATTAATAATTTTTAATAAGAGTACATATAGTCAAAGTTTTTTTTTGTTTTTCTCTTTTGGCTGCAAATCAATTTAAAATTTAATAATAAACTAATACATGCCATTTAAAATATCAAACAAACTAGTGACTCAAACAATTAAAATATTTTATATTTTTTTACATAATTTTTTTCATCGCAAATCTATGTCTCCAGTGCTCTTAGACTAAGTTACATAAACAAAATATATATCCCACTATTACTTTATGATAAATGCCCATACATTTAGATATTACGAAGTTGTTTCATGAAAATCTAATATGATTTAAGCAGCGTTTCTAAAAGTTGGTGGATGTAGGCTCCCCAAGTTTTTGGCTATTAGCCCCAATTGTGTCCCTCGTATAACGACATATAACGATGTATCTACACGTGACTTGTTTGCTAATGTATGTATGTATTCCAACTATATAAAAAACTGAAAAATGAGATAACTATACATACAATACGTTAGAGATAGGAAGACGAGAAGCATCTGGGGCTTGCGACCCATGATCAGGCTCCCCTATAGACAGGGCACCTTACACTGTAAGACTTAACCACATTACTATGCACTACTTTAGATGATGTTGACTGTAAGAAATCTAAATTTGGAATTCCAAGGATTTTGGTTAGAGATTGATTATTAATTTCGGCCGCTAGATAGGTAGGAACACAGTTAAGATATTTGTAAATTTCATTAGTTTCTAACAGATGGCGGTGTAAGTTAGTTTTTTGATACAAAACTTCAACGTATTCTTATCTAGTTATCGTAAGAGTCCAATAGATGGCGCCGCGTTAACATTTCTAATATTCCTAACATTTTCAATGTTTTCTGTTACTTCTAAAGACTATGTGCAACGTAAAAAAATTCATCGAAATCGGTTAAGCCATTTAAACGAAGAAAGCTTACGAAAGTATTCAGACAGGAATTTATATATTTTAATTTCCCTCCCGTTTCCCTGCTCGTGTCGCTTTTAGCTAATTTCTAAGATATTAATAGCATAATAGGGTTTTTACAGACAAACCAAATTTAGACGCATCACGCAGCTGTCGCGGACATGTTATCTGAAATATTAAAAATAACAGAATCACTTCAAATTGTGTTAGTTACCTAACTGCCTGTATATAGCTATGTAAACCTGCTACTTGGTCTCAAGCTCCAGGCATAGCTTCCTTTTTGAAGCTTTAGTAGCTCAGTGGTTCAGGCGTTGGATTCACGATCAATTGGTCGGTTCAGATCCCATTCATTGGACTACTGACGTGGTCCCCTCCTAATTCAACTCGTAAAAAAAAAGAAAAAAAAAGTGTTATTGCTTGTGACTATACATCGTGTCGAAATAAAACCATAAACTTGATTTTTATTTCATCTATAAATTTCTTACTGTACAGATTTTAATAGGGTTATCTTGTAAGTTTCACTGACATGACTTTACTTGTTGATTTTTACTTCTCTTGGAACAGGACATTGACAGTATGTCAAATAAATTAACATTTTTTTGACATCACCTAGAACAGTTTTAGTATCAACTGAGATTAAAAAAGTATAATTTAGTAAAGCGTGACTATGGCAACCATGGAATTATAATATAACTCAAAGTACTTTATTTTACGAATACATGGCATGTCCTGTGACGTCACATAAATCCCGTCCTAGTGTGGGCGTGTAGCTGTGAAGTGACAACATGTTTACGACACTATTAAAATTAAGCTGCGTTTAAATAAAGCTTTGGTTACACTGTCTTCAGCAAAAGATGATACCCAAACATATATACAAGGCTTTTTCAGATTGCCAAAGCTACTACAACATTTAATTTAAAACTATATTTGTTTCAATGAGGGTATTTTGAAAAGAAACTAGCTAAACATACGCATTATATACGCAGCAAAAAAAGCTAGTTTCTCTACCATAATATACATGTAGTATATTCATATGAACGTTCCTCTTTAATCAGTCTGTCTATTGGTTAAAACTGCATTAAAATCCGTTGCGTAGTTTAAAAGATCTAAGCGTACAGACAGACAAGAGAATTGTTTAACAAAAGTTACAGATGCATCTTCATTAGCATTGCACTGGAGTTAGAAATAATTACGCCATAAAATCTGTAAAATACATTTGAGTGAGTCGTCGCAAACTTTTCCAAAGCCTTCAACGCCCGAGTTTCACTAAAACAGTAATTTTACGATTGTATACGATTAAACCCCACCTGAACGCTCTCGGAATGTCTAATAAGCTACAAATTTACTAAAACCGCAGTCTTTATGAAAAAAATAGCGTGGAAGCAATCGCTGTAAGTGCTCTTGGTTTTCCCGCGCGCCGCCATCTTGCAATATGGAGGCACGTCAAAAGTTCACTGACCTGTACGGTAACGCGCTTCATTCATAAAGTATTTTTAATTTGTTATAATTAATGTTTTTAGTTCGTAATTGAAAAATAGTGTTGATTGAGGAGCGAATTATGAAACACCTCCGCTGTAATTACTAATTATGTATGTAACATGTTTCGGATTTATTACTAGTTTAGATTTATCACTGTAATGAATTGAATGAATTATATTCAGAATGTTATTGTAACACGCGAATGATTACAGTACCGTATGTAAGATGTAATTTATTAAGCATGTCACGGGTGAAATTTACAATTATATTATAATTACAGGAGGAAGCTTTAAACAAAATTTTACACGGCGCCATCTTTGGATGCTTACCCAACTTCCTTATCCTATGATAAACATTTAATTTGCAACAAATTACTTTTTTGATCAGCTCCAATTCTTTTGATCGGAGCAACATTACTGTGTGCAGTGTTGTAGAAACATAATCGAAATTAATTTACTAGTACGAGTCAGCTCGCCCAATTTATTCCTGACCCTGCGCCCTTGCCGCTTCACTGTCCAGGAAACTACACAATACAGATATTATATATTTTAGACAATTGTAAAAATGATCAGTCTATGTCTCATTGGGAAGTCTAAAGCTATACGTTTTAATTTTTCTTAACCTCCTCTTTTCTGTATCTTAATGACAGACAACTTGACAGCGTCGCTGAAAATACTCTATTAGACGAACGACCGATATCGATAGACCATTACACTCTTAAATAAGCAACACATTAAATATGGCTTACTCAAGTATGCAGCAGCAGACAGGGTGGACATCTTAGCCAATCAGTCATCAGTTCTAACCACACGCCATCGAGGACCCCAGCCAAAGGAGTTAGTAGCTTCTCTACAATCACAGTTGTCTTCATCATACTGTCCCAATAAGTGAGTGTAGTCTGACGTCAATTTAGCTTGATAATCCCCTGGGCTGATGAGGGATTCGTCGACGCTGTGCATTATTGCGTCTGAAAGGTGAGCTGGAAAAAGAGTTACTTACCAGCTATAACACGAAACCGGTATTTTGAATCTATAATCTAGGAATTAAACAATTTTTGTTGTACGTGGACCCTCAATATGTCAGTCTGACTACTTGTCAGACTCTGAAATTTTGTGAATAATTTCGCTAATAAAAGCATTTAAAAAGTTTTATATAATCTATGAAATATTCAAACGAAACCTTTTTTACAATTCTAGGTTCATATTACAGACTAGGTAAGCAACTTTCTCTACTAGCTGGATACTGAACCGGCCACTAACTTGCGTATACTACAATTATTTCTACCCATAAATCCCAACTATATAATAATATTATAAATGCGAAAGTAACTCTGTCTGTTTGTCTATTACGCTTTCACGCCTAAACCAGTGAAACAATTTTTATTAATTTTGGTGTAAAGATAGACTGGAGCTTGAGAAAGGACATTGACTACGTTATATCGCGAAAAAATGCTTAGCATCGCGCCTCTCGTATTTCGCGGGCGCCCTATGCTGATTTTAAAGGGGAGACTCGTCACCTCAGTCTCTTAGATGAGAGTCCGGTTGCAGACAACTGCTGACGGGATCGGGAAGTACTTATCAATTTCCCGTGGCCTCGTCCCTATAGCAGGAGAGAGGAACACCCCGGGTGGTTAAGCGGGTCGGGCTGCCTTCTTCTGTGGCCTGAGTTTTGGACTGTCTCTTTCAAATGCAGTCACACCAACCCCGCAACCTCTTCCCCGACTCCCCGCTTGGGGAAGTATCTGTAAGCAGATTCCTCTGGGTCAGAAAAAAGAGTATGAAGTGCATGTCTAGCTGTGTGATCATTAATGTCTTTGGGAATTAGTCATATATGAATTATATATGACTAATTCCCAAAGACGTTATGGTGATGTTGAACTAAAATGTAAAATTAAACCTAAATAAATACACGTGGTGAATTGTACCCGGGCGAAGCCAGGCCGGGACAACCAGTAACTTAATAAAGTACCTTTAACAAATTGAATCGAAATTATAATAGAATAACTTAGTAGGCAAAGGGCAATAAATTGTGTAGAGCCGAAATTAAGTCACGGTCTAGTGTTTAGACTTAATCTGGAATATAATTGTATTCATTATTTGTCGCTTCGATGAGTTAAGCTTTACATCGTGTAAATCATAGTAACTGTCCACTGTCTGTATGTTTAAATCTTTTAAACTACGCAACGAATTTTAATTCGGGTTTTACCAAACTGAACCGAACCGAATTTGAATAAAATTTGGTACTTAGATAATTCAGAAGGGGGATTAAAACATAGGGTACTTTTAACTCGAACAAAACACTTTACTCGTAGGATAGAATGATCAAAAAAACTAAAGCTGAAAATTGTACATGTGTCGCGGATTTCAATGATTAAAAGGAAGGAGGAGAAGGGAATATTGGAGAACACTTAAAGGGATGATGGTATTGAATGGAATATTGGGTAAACGCAACGTAGATACTGCTACTAAACCGATAATAACTGAACGTTATGCTCTTTAAAAATTACGAGAGAAACCTAAGCAGTGCCTTGGACTTGTGACCAATATCCTATATTCGATTTTTTTTCGATTCGATTCGACCGAGACACTCACCTTCACTGCTCAGGCTCTCTGTTTAAACCATAGGTTAAATCTCACATAAACCTAACCTAATACAAGACATGGCAACTAGATTGTAAGGTACTTACGTGACCTTAATCGGACAGCACTAACACTGCACTACACAACACTAACACTATCCACGGACTACTTCACTCCTTAAGAGACCGCGCACGACTAAGAATTCAGTCAGACTGTCGATGGCATATCAAAACGACGGAATAATTATATTTAATATAACAATTACTTCTACGTGGACGAAGTCATGCGGATCTACTAGTCCATAATATAGTAGAGTAACCCAATATTAAAAAAAAAAATTATACAAGTCGTAATCTAAAGTATTCGATTTGTTTTATTTAAATTGGATTCGTTGGATCGGTTGTTTAAACATGTTTTAACCCAGCGAATACAACAAAGACTTTACGCAAAAATCATTATTTAGCTAATTATTATGCAAAACGTTAGATCCCTTGATTATAATTTTAATGACCATCAAATTAGCATTTAAAAGTTTTTTTTTTCACAAAAAATATTTTAGTATTAAATAATTTGTACGCATAGGTATAAAAAGCAAAAAAAGCAATGTAAATTACTGAATCGATTTAAGATTTACGTTGTATTATAGGTTTTCCTTAAGAATTATATTATTAAAGATATTTCGACTTTTAAAGGGTCACCTGGGAGCTATACTGCTACATTAATACTCAACAATATTACCAGGTTATCTGGATGAAAGCCGAGCAGTGCCAGGGGCTGTTTTAAAGACGTCTTGACATCAAACAACACTACACTATTAGCGCGATATCACTTGATAGACTAACTCGATCCTATCAGAACAAGTTATATATTATCTACTCGAAAGACAAAATGAACTACCCGCTAATACTAATTTATAAATAATTGCTAACAATTGTTATAATTCTTAACAAAAGGAAGTTACACGTCTAGAAGACACTACAGTTATACTCTGAGACCGTCCCTTCAGAAGCAAAGATGAGCTTAAGCTCCAAAATACATAAGAGATATATATTTAGTATTGGGAGCAGTGACCGGCACAAACAAATATTAATATAATGTAATTGGTTTGTCAATATTGAGCAAATAAATCCTTCTCGCTTTGATTAAATTCTACAACGAGCTTTGATTACGCTACGGAAAACATTTACCCTATAATATTATATATAACTAGGAGAAAAATGATAAGAAGGGGAAGGAGAGGGGGTATATTGATAAACACTACAAGGGGCGTGATATTGAATGGACTATTAGTTAAACGCAACGTAGATACTGCTACTGAACCGGTAAATAACTAAACATAAGCTTTTTCAATTACGACATGAATCCAAGCAGTGCCTTGGACTTGTGACCTAGGTAAAGGTTTTAAGAACTCGTTTAAGCAATTGCAACACTATTTAGGTTCTCTATCTAATCTTGAGCTTAGGTTTAAATAAGGTTAACCTAACCTACACGACTCTTTTATTTCCTACTTAACATTTAATATAATTGCTGACAATTCACCTCCTCAAACTTACATTTCACTACTCGTCATACTGCCGGGGACATATCAGAACTGAAGTATTTTACAATAAACCAATAGAAACTATTAGTGCTATGAAATGTTAACAATAATTTTACAAGACTAATTATTTTTTGTAAACGCCTTTCTGAACAACAAAAAAATTAATAACCTTACCATGGTATATTTACCATGGTATATTTACCATGGTATATTTACCATGGTAAGGGTAACTAGTAGTAGTGGTCAAGCAAGGTAAACAACTATCATACAGATCGAAAACAACTAAAAACAATAAACACCTTGCACTAACCGCCATTGCAATCCAACGAGAACGTTAAAGTAGCAATAAATATAGAGATACACCTGTACACTGTGCATAGGCATGCGAAGTACCCCTAAACGAGATCGTTCACCCTAGGTGTGCGCCTGCGCAGCCCCCCGCACCCCCGCAGCCCCCTGCGCAGAGCAGGTAAGTCGTAGGGTTCACAACTATCGAGGTGTAGAATTATCGTAAACTATTGTGTTGTTGAGTGTTGACAGCAATACATATATTTACAAAAGTGTAACAACATAAAGGATACTATTCATCCCGCAATAAAACTGGGTCCCTGTGGAACAGAAGGGAGTTATTTACACAAACATATATAAATACCAAAGTAGATTTGTGATTGTAAACTGGGTTAATACGTAAAATACCTTTTATCCCGGAATATAGAACAGTTCTTGCAGGATAAAAGGGACTGAGAAAAAACAAAACATAAGAATAAGATTTCCAATGACTGTTTGAATGATTTTCTTGATGTTCCCACTCACTCACAAAAACATACACACAAGCGCACATATACAACACAATCACACTATAAATATAAAATAGGATGAATAAATACGCAGTTATTGTAATTATTTAAATAAAAAAAATAAAAAATTTAGATATGACAAAACGTTGATTGCTGACATAGTTAAACCTACAATATATTGTATAGCAAGTGTCGTGACGTTTTTTCTATAGAAATGTTATATAAATTATATTTGGCACGTATAAAGGTTGGGAACCCTAGTAAATTGTAAAGAGAGAGGTTTGAGGGGGGTCCGTGGGAGAGCTGAGGAATGCTGATCGGTACTTGGTGGTATGCGGCTAACGGCTAACAGCTAACGGCTAACTCGTATTTAGGTTTGCATGTCTATAATTTCCTTGTTTTATTATCTTGTTATAATAGCCGAGTATTTTGCATTTAAGATATTGAACGTTTGCTTTGTAGTTTAGCGTCTTATTGTCGATTTATGTTGTAATAAAAACAACTTTATTACTTCTAGCAGAGCTTGAGACCCAGGAGCAGGTCTAAAGCCCTATTTCATTGCTTATATCCTCTTTTTCTTCTACTCAATCTAACTTTCAACTAAGCTGGTAACAATATCAAATACTCACATGACCTTATAGTCAAAATTTAGACTGAAGTCCTGGTCAAATTAGAGGTCAATCACATGTTTGAGGGGCTTTGAGTAAAAGAGATGAGCCATGCAATTCGTGAGGAGATTCGCGAGGATCCGTAATTA
The DNA here is from genome assembly GCA_905147385.1 of Limenitis camilla. NCBI lineage: Eukaryota > Metazoa > Arthropoda > Insecta > Lepidoptera > Nymphalidae > Limenitis > Limenitis camilla. The sequence goes on from LR990235.1 coordinate 654,929, forward strand.
TATCATTTATACGAGTATTTCCCTAAATGGGATTTCTTCCGACTTTCCTTTAAAGGAATAACATCAGTTTTTAGCTTCAACCACACCATTGAAAATCTTTCAATGCTCTACCAAAAATCAAAAGCCATAAGTGGTCTAAGAAACCATGTAGTTTTGGGTACTGATTGATTTTTATAAAAGCTAGTGATAGAAAAGTCAATTTGTAGAGTATACAGTGATTTAAAAAATTACAAAGATTTAAATCGGTAACTAAACCTTGATCTAGAGTAAAAAACTTTAATATTAATAGTGGTCTAGGTTACGCTATATAGTTACCAGGTAGTAAACAATAAAAAAAACAAATGTAAGTGATATTTAATCGTTTCACATGCGATATAGTGTCAGTAATACAACACGAAGTACCGACAGCCGGCGCGTTTGTAGCTAATGGAGACATCTGATACTTCTCGCCGAAACGTTGCTATCATTGTTTATGCTAATTTTAAAGCTTCTATTACTATTGCTAGAAATATTTAAAGAGTTTTGTTGCCATTGTGACCATGTTGCTCTGTTAGGTAGCTAACAAGATTAAATCTACGTTTTTGATCTTTAAGGTTGTTGCTGTTTCCTTAACTTTAAATAGCTTTTGATTTGATAGTAGTTTCATTTAGTTCTTGTAAGAAAACCCTTACTCTGTACGATAGTTAACAATTTGACAAAATAAATAAGTGTTTCGCAAAAACATCCGCGACAAGTCCAGAAAGTTCTCGTTAGTTTAAGACATTCCCACGATAACAGATAAGCGTGAAATGAAAATAAATTGACAACTGATCACGATAGGTAAATAAATAATATAAATACTACCTTAACACTCTACTTTCGGAAATTCAATATATATACCTTAATGATCCTAAACGCATATGTAGGCTCAAGGAGTATTTTAGGAATGCTCCTTGAACCTACAAATGCTATATACTGATATAGTAAATAATTTTATTATATATATACTGATATAGTAAATAGTCTTATTATATAAATAACATTACTATGTAACATTATAATTATTCTTTAGGAACTAACTATCCACGCAGAAACCAAAATGGCTTTTGTGGATAGGTGTAACTTTTTATAAAATATGTATATTTTTTGTTTTGGTCAATAAAAAAAAAATAAAAAAAAAAACTGCTCTAGGCTAATGTCTTACTCGTGTCTAGTGTCTAGGATGCTCTCTACTAAACTTATCTTTTTTTAATAAGCACAAGAACTCCTAAAACTGTATTATATTTATATAACTGCATATTTTATATAATCGCTATATCACTATATTTTGCATTTTAATTTATATATGTCTAATTCCCAAAGACACACCGCCACACAGCTCGACATGCACTTCATCCACACGTCGCTAGATGGCGGAATCGCACACTCGTTTGTATTCGCCATAAAAAATAGCCTATAACCATCCTCAAGCTCTACTTTATCTCTGTATATATATTTCATCAAAATCGGTTCAGTGACTTCTGTCTGATTGTGTATCAGATAGACAGACCATCTATTAGTCAATAGATGGCGTAAGTAGTATATTAAATCGCAGTTTCGTTTGTCAAGTTTGTATTCTTAAGTATTACCTACATTTCTTAAAAGTTACATTCTAAATAACTATTATTAAGGAAGTTAGAATACAAAAGATGGTAAAAGAATCCGCAATCCGCCATCATTGTCGAATGCTGATGCAGTGAATGACGTCACGACTTAGTAAACGTAATACTGTTTTATTGAACTTAAATTATATCTGCACTATTTTTTTGAAGTAATATTGCTTTGTAGTACTGCTGAATACTTATATATTATTTATCTATATAGCTAAATGGAAATTTTCTACCTATTTGTTCAGCAGGAGTAGTTATTCTCGATCTTCATAGAATAGTTGGCTAAAAACTGAAGTATGAGCAGCAAAGTGATGGAAAGTCATGATGATCGATACGCCCAGGTACAGTTTAGACAGTAACTTGTGCTTTACAATACTGGCAAGTAACAATATCGTCCTGAGTAAAGGCCTCTGAACCTTATAAGGAGTGGGATGAGGAGCTTAATCCATCAAGCTGTGGGTCGGGCTATGACACATCTTAGTTTACTCATTACTTCCTTTATGATGAATAATATTATTCATTTTTTATAATGAAAAAAGATCCCGTAAGATCTTTTTAAACCAATTTGATTAAATCTTATTTATTTTTGGTTACTAAATTCGCATTTATACAAAATCTGTCCCGATTGAAAAGTAAATATTGTTTATTACAGTGCAGGTGGAAATATAATTAAGTATAGTGTAGATAATGCTAGACATCCCATAGTATGGATAACTTTAAACCACTTTTTTTGTAAGTTCCGTTAACCTACATCGAGGATGCAAGACTTTATTGTTAAGAAATATTTCTTATATTTTATCTTATTGTCATTTTTGGACACATTAGTGTCTATCAGAGCAAGAATTTTCATTTAAGAATACTCAAAATATTTGAAACTTGCTACCAGACTAGATCGGTCTTGGAATTTTATATTTTTTTGTTTTACAAATTTTTTTTTAAATTCATTTAAGGCAACTAATTCAGGTTTTTTGATCAATATATTTTGTGTGAGTCTTATTATATAATAAAATATTTTTATATTTAATAAAACGTCCAAATTACTTTAAGTAACTTCTACATAGGAAATAATCTATGTAATAATTGAGACAATTTCGAAAATTCTTTCTATGACAGAAAGTTACACTCAACGCTTTAGTGTCCATAAACTTTATGTTAAAAAATTCATTATGTTTTCTGTATTTTTCTCAAAAAACTCTTTCATTTAATACCCATGTCAAGAGGGTACACCAAACTAGTCCGCCACCTTGAACCGTCCGCCATCTTGGGTTTAGAATAACGTCACAACCATTGAATTGTCATGCAATTTAAAGTTACATATGCAAAATTCAGTTGCAAAATTTGACTCAAAACTGAAAGGAAAGATTATTTTAAACTCAAAAATAAACTCCAATTACTATTTTGGTTTTATAAGTAATTAATTTCGACCATGAATAGATAAATAGAAAGGAATAGTGAGTATTTAAGCAATTTTCAGTGAATTGGGTTGCAACGTTACTCAGCAGATGTTTCCCCACCTGCTCAGGATTTATTGATTAATGGATTCTTAATATCCGTTAAAGATATCCAATCTACGTTACAATTTGCTCTTTTTGAGAAATTAACGGTACGACTTCAATAATTAGTTAGAATTAGTAACACGATTAATAACTTAGTATTCGCGAGTTCTTTGTATTTCAAGTATAATTACTTGTAGATTATACAGCAGGTTTAAAGACGTAAACTCTCACCTTACCTGCCAACAAATATTAAAATAATAAAGTACATTACTCACGTGTTCCTCGATAACGGAGGTCTAGCACCACGTCACCAAACAACACTACACTATCAGCTTAAATACTTTAATATGTGCTGCCCGATATAACTTGACAGACTAACTCAATTCTATCGGAACCAAAGTAATAAAATAACATAAAATATCTACCCGCGAAAACTAATTTATAAACGGTGTTGTAATATTTCATTATTATCCAATGTAGTTAGATGTCAGGCAGCGGAGGAGAGCGTTGTTAAAGCAAAGCGCATGTATCTATTGTCTAAGTGTTAATAGTAATCAATCACGTACATCACAAGTGTGAATATCAATGCATCAATAAAATGACAAAAGAAACGGCTCTCAATGAAGTGTTAGCGCTGGGGTAACACTGGGGTAACTGGGGGGTAGAATGAACTATTAAACCTATTTACCAGTTTGATTCTACACCGGGTAACAATGAAATGAGTCAAGATTTCACACAACAACCCTCCTCGCTCGTTCACAGGGATTTATTGTGTTATTGTTGCGTTGCTATAGTAATAATCGCACACTCACCTACTCGTAGCTCACCACTTGCTAGGGTTCCGATCAGGCTGCGTATGAACATACTAGTCTAATTAAATTAATAATCTTATTGAAACAAATGTTATTTTAAAGTAAACTATTGTCAATGAATAGCGCCATATTCTCATGAAAATTAGAAGTTACTCGTAGTTGTATTGATCTGATTGTATTTTAGTTTCAATATAAGGCGCCTTCAAGGGAGGGAGGGAGGCAGCTGTCAATGCCTCCCTAGAGGAAAAAAATGTAGCTAAATCGACGGAAAAAATCACTCATCTTTACGAACTTTTTATTATAAAATAACTCAAATAAATCTCAAAATTTATACTTTCCTCATCTTCCATTTTTATCAACTTGTCCCCCCATAGGCCTTAGAGGAGGTGAATGTTATACTAACAAGATAATATGGTTATTTAATAAGAGAGATATGAGATGCTACCAGTTTGAAATCGTTTCAAAATGTAGAAAAAATGGATGTTTATCTTTTGCCGTACATTACAATATGTTACATACAAGTGTAGTATGTAATATGTATATTTTCTTGTACATATGTAAATGGCGTTACAACATGCCAACAACTATATACTTGCTATAGATATGGAGAGAAATGTGGTACCCATACTGTACAGCAATACGTATACACATGCAATTTAGACTGAGGCGAGCGGTGCCTGGGGCTTGAGAACCAGGAGCAGGTTTAAAGAGCTCTTTCATAATATACTAACTCTCACCTCCACCACTCGACCTCGCTAACGACAATAGATAATAAAGTAAACTTACATGGACCTCGAGAAGGGTAACCTTAATCACAACACTATAACACTAACTTCCATGTTCACTGCACGAAAACACCAGAGAGACTGAGACTAATCTATGGTACTAAAGGTTATATATTGTCTTCACGTCGGTATACTTGAAATAATATAAAATGATCTACCAGATACTACTACTTTATAAACAGTGTTGCTAACATACTACATTAAATATTTTGTATCCAATAGATGGCACAGTTCAATCAAATTCTTTTGTCGTATATTATATTATTTTATAATAAACATACACTTATATGTTTATTACCATCTATAAGCCTACATATACATACATATTAATAGTAAAACATATTTTATATAAATACATACCGACCGAAAAAATATATATGTGAAAAAAATCGAGTTAGTTACACCATTTATAAATCAAGATAGGCAGGACCAATTTTAATGAAGTTTAGCACATAAATACTTTATAACAAGGATATACCGGACCGGACAGGATATACCAAAATAAAATAGATTTAGTGGATGCCTAATTATTTTAATATAACAACCAACCTATTAATAATTCAAATTTTTTGTTAAACCTAAGCAGACTTGATAAATTGTACGAAGTCAGGGTAGGATGACTACATAAATAAAATTATAAAATATTAATCGTTTTGAATGTATGGATAATAGTGTTTTACACAAGTTTTGAAAATTCCAGGAGATTGTGACTAAACTATGATAAACGTCATGAGGTAAGGCATTCCACAATTCTATTTATTTAGAAATAAATTAATGATATGAATAATGACGTATATTCTGAAAAATATTGTATTAGTTACGAAACCTCGTGTGAACAGTCCGTCAGATATAACTAGTGGGGCGTGTCTAGTTCCCCGTTTTACATATTGAATACTTATTTGTTTAGACAAGCTTTTCCTATTGTTCAAAGGAATGACCTTTTACGTGTGCGTTAAGAGTTTCTTTTTACTATAATCATTCATTTTTTCAAATCAGTCAAGCGTGAGTTGGATCTTTAGACCTTTAAAGTGTCCAAATTTTCAATGTTACACTTAATATCTGGATGTTATATCAGAAACCGAGGAATTGAAGTTTGAGTCTCAGGAGAAGGTTTTTAACGCCTTTTAAATATATTTTAAAACACTACTATAATTCTTTTCTAATTTATCTATTTTCATAATTTTGATAACAGTAAGGATAACTATAACTAATAGGAGCGAACACTTAGAATTAGTTACTGATGTCGTACGACAATAAGCAAGTTTTAATACAAAACTTCTGCTGACAACACTATAACGGATATTAACTGTTATTTAACGTGATGATCAGTCATTTTTTAAAAACTCACGTAATGTTTTTGGCATAAATGACTATAGTTTCAACTGAACTTGAGTGTCCACTGAGCTACGATCGCACGCGTATAGTTATTGATAACAAAAACAGTCTGTAAGTTTAGGTAAAGTCTTTTAACATAACGCAACAGATACTAGTAACAAATATATCTTTTGTAATTGAATGTTATCCACTGACACTTATAAATGTTATTGATTAACATGATAACGTGGTAAGTCAGCAATAATTTCCTGACGCTTTTTCATTGTAGTGCTTAACCACTTATGATATAGCTACCCGTGAGGGGACGGATTAGAATACAATTCCCCTATGCCACTGGGAGAGCATCTCGTAAGACCCGAGTAACCCAGCACCCCCTTGGTGGTAGGGGATCTGTTCCCCGACAGGCTTGCGACCACCAGCATGCGAATCCGTCCGCCAAGTGTCATAGACGCGTTCCGGTCGAGCCGCATGTGGGCCAGACTTACTCCCTCCCTCTCCCTTCCCATTAATGCTGCGGACCCAGTGGACTCTGGGCTCTTGCTCAGGATCCACTGAAAATGCAGCATTTTTTTTCTTCTCTCCCCCTCCCCACTCTATCTTCGAGGATGCAACTGAATCTCTTGATTTGTCCATGTCCATAGGCGATGGTGGCCATTTACCATCAAGTGGACCGTTGGCTCGTTTGCACCTTATCTACCATTAAAAAAAAACGGCACGTAAGTATAGGTTTGACCTTGAACGCCAGAAGTATTAGAGCCTTTTTAGCGGGGAGCGCAGGGCGAGATAGCGCGTTACACGCGATTGGTTCTTATGTTACGTTTCAGTTCCTGCGCGTCTGCTACGTCACGTATAGAACCACCAATATAGGCACGCAGTACGCTCACAATCCGCACGTTTCCCCCACTATTTTTTCTTAGACCTAAAGTTAGCTGCCGGCTACTATACCATATGGAACATCACTCTAAAAAATGTTACCAGTATTTTTCTAGGAACTAATACTACAATTATAACATCAAATTAGAATTCCTAAGTAAATACATAATTACAAAGTTTTATTGTTCCGTCACGCTACATAGCGCTACATAGCGCTACATAGGGAGAACAACGTTAAGGGTTTTTCAGACTAATCTCTTACTTCGATACACTTCAATAGACCCTTAACGTATTTTCTTTTACCGGCTACATACCTCACAAGTATAGACCGTAAAGTTTCTGAATAACCAATAAATCTATATTTTTTACTGATAGAGGTAAATTATAATCATTGACTACTACCATTTGTAGGCTAAGCTGGATCTAAGCTTTGACTGCTTAAATTGTTCAGCTTCATCAACTTCATAATTACATGTCAAACAAACTTTTGATACATAGGAATAAAAATAGTCAAGGCAATGGATATATTAGGAAAAGTACTTTCTAGAAATTCTGCAAATATTCTAGGACAGATTGAAGTTTTAAATTATTCTAGTTCATGTTGACTTTTCTCTAAAAACGGTTTTTTATTATTCACAGTAAATAAGTGATGTTATATCAAGAGTCACGTCATTTGAGTATGCATCGAAGACGTGAAGCCTTTAAGCGTATGTCATGACCTTATAGCCAAGGGTTCGAGCTCGAACAATAACCTTGTGTTATTTGTACCTATGCCCTTCTGTTTAATACTAAACTTACGAAAATATTTGCGGAAATTTACTATTTTATATCGAAATTTTACATATATTTCATAGTTTCATTTTTCAGGATTTTACCATAAATGACAATCTTTCCAAACTTCAAAAAATTTTTTGCTAATTTCTAAGGTTTAAAAGTTTTTGTTCCATAATGAAAAAAGGGAAGGTATTACCCCGTATAGTCTTGTCTCTGACGTTTGAAAGATGGAAGTTAGAAAAGATTTAGCTTAAACTCATTACAAATAAGTGACCAATTACGTACAGATCTTAAGACTTGGGTAGAGCTGAGTAAAATCTTCTTTATCTAACGTAAATAAAGTGAACACTTATTTTGCTAAAATTAACTGTTTTTTTTCCTTGATTTCTGTATTAGTTCGTTGTGTATGTAGCAATCCTTACAATATCTAAAGGTTCAAACCTGACAGATCATTATATTTCCTTTGATGTCGTAAAGTTGTTAATTTGTTATAACAATTAAATTTCATTGCTTTCAGAAATTCTCTTTACATTAATATTTTATCGTTGAATTTGAATTATTAACTAATGGTATTTACATCTAAATTATAAGTCTCATCAAGCGTTCAGAATGTTGTATATTGTCATAGACTTTTTTTTCTTACTAATATACACCACAACATCGTTTACAATAATGTTGTTACTACAACAAACCAAAATCTCTAGTTTTTTTTGTATGTCATATTTTGCTAATTTAGTTTCCTAATTTGTTGGAATAATCATATTTACAAATTTCAGGGCAGTATGGGTAAATACAATATCGTGAGCCTGTGCTACGCCAGAGCAAGTGATATATGTAGGGTGTGATAACTGTTAATAGGTACACTGCATTACCACTATTCACCACCACATATTCTATAACCGGAAATAAAGGGATAGCTCTTTCATGATCCATTCTATAGATAGATAGATAGATAGATAAATACTTTATTGCACACAAATTAAAGTAGTTACAATGATACATATTTAAATTAAAAACTATATCAGCATGCAAAGGCGGCCTTATCACTAGTAGTGATCTCTTACAGGCAACCTCTTACCTAGGGAATATATGAAAAAGTATAAAGGTAGTGCAAAGTGAATAAGTAAATAATATATACATAAACTATTAATACATGTACATACACGTATAAATACATACATATATAAATATATACATATATAAATATATGCATATATAAATTTACATACACATATAAATATATACATACATACATACATATTGATACTAAAAGAAACTTAAGATAATTAATAAGTACCGAAATACATAAATGAAATAATGAAATATCAATAAAAATTAACTGTTTTGAATAGATAAATAATAGTCTTTTAAACGAGTTTTGAAGATGCCAAAGGATTGTGATTGACGTATTTCATGTGGCAATTCATTCCATAATTCCACGCATTTAAATGTAAATGAATGTTGATATAACTCAGAGTGACAAGGAGGGAATCTTAGCTTATTGTCGGTTTGTGATCGAAGTTGTACATGGAGAGAAGAATTTGGTGCTAAGAAGGCGAACCGTTCTCTAAGATATGATGGAGATTGTGGCAAAAAGAGAACAGAATATAGTTGCGAGAGTGCATGAAGATTACGCCGATGACTAACAGTGAGCCAACCAAGTTGTGACCGGTATTCCGAGACGTGATCATATTTCTTCAGCCCAAATATGAATCTTATGCACATATTCTGCAGTCGTTCTAACTTATCAAGTAACACTTGAGATAAATCTAAATAGCAGGTGTCAGCGTAATCTATAATAGGGAGGAGAAGGGTTTGAGCCAGAGAGATTTTGGTCTTAATAGGCAACAAGTACTTCCACTTCTTTAAATATCCAAGAGTAGCAAAAATTTTGCGACTTACATTAGAAACTTGGAATTTCCATGACAAGGTATTGTCCAACAATATACCAAGATTTTTAACGACATTTTCATAAACTAAAGGGGTGCTCTCAAAGATTAATGGTGGTATATTGTAATGCAAAATATGATTAGAAATGAGCTTAGAGCTACCGAGAATAGAAACTTGAGACTTGGCAGGATTTAAAGTTAACCCATAGGATTTGCTCCATGCACTGATAATGCTGAGATTGTAATTGATGAGGTCAATAGCACGTGCAATGTCATTTACAGGAGAATTTACATAAATCTGCAAGTCATCAGCGTAAAGATGGTATGGGACATTTAATAATTCGGTTAAAGTATTTATAAACACGGAAAACAGAAGAGGGGAAAGTACTCCACCTTGAGGTACACCAACTCGGAGAGCACATGTTGATGAAATGCCGTTGTTCAAACGAATGCATTGTTGGCGATTGTACAAATATGACCTGAACCAGTTTAGCGAATTAGAAGAAAGGTTAAGATGTTCCAGAATTGCTAAAAGTATGTCATAGTCAACTGTGTTGAATGCGTTTGAGAAGTCGAGTAAAGCTATGATAGTAACTTGCTTATTGTCCATACCAAATCGTATATCATCACAGACTTTAATAAGAGTCGTTACTGTACTGTGACCAGGCCTGAAACCAGATTGGTATGTACTTAATAGGTTATGTTGAGTAATATAGGAAGAAAGTTGGCTATAAACAATCCGTTCAGCAACTTTTGATAAGAATGGGAGTATAGAGATGGGGCGATAATGTGAATGACTAGTGGGGTTGGAAATTTTGGGAATTGGTATTATTCGTGCCAAACGCCATGCATTGGGGAAAGTACCAGTAGAAAGAGAGAAATTGAAAATGTGACACAAAATAGACATTATGTTGTTGAGGGTCATTAGTATCATTTTCCTACTAATACCATCACAACCAATAGCATCTGACTTAATAGTACCAATGTTTTTCTTAATATCGTCAGGTGTAATAGGTTTGAAGTTAAACGGTAAGGAGCTAAGTTTTGGACGTGATTTAATCTGATCTATAGTAGATGTTTTATAAATATTATTAACTGATGTTGAGGCAAAATGTTTATTTAGATTATTGATTTCAATATTAGGTGACACATTATTGAGTTGCTGTCTCCCTATCCCTAGTGATGCAAGAAATCGCCATACTTTCCCAGAATCCTTATCACTCACTGAGTCGTGAATATACTTTCGTTGCGCGTCTCGACATGCTTTGCTGCATTTATTACGCAACCTCTTGTATTTATTTAAATTTTCCTCTACAGGGTTTAATTTATATTTTCGTTTTGCAGCATTGCGCCTTGCCATGAGTATCCTAATATCCTGAGTTAACCAAGGTGCCGGAAGATGTTTAAGTTTTATAGGCCTTAATGGTGCATGTATGTCGAACAGATCAGTCAACAGGGAATTAAAAATACTCAACTTCTCATCCACTGAAGAAGCATTAAACACACCATCCCAATCAATCCCATTTAAATCTCTCATGAATTTATCGTTGTTGAAATCCTTGAAAGAACGTCTCATCACTACTGTTGGTTTCAATTTTGGTGGCCTAATTCTAAATGACATATAAATTAGGTCATGATATGAAAAACCTTCAGCGGAGAATTGTCCATGGAATTCAACAAGATTAGGAGAGGAAACGATAATTAGATCTAGTAATGATGGTGTGCAATGAGGGAAATAATGAGTAGCATTACTAGGAAGTATATGAAGATTAGAACTATCTATAATTCCTTTAAGGCGCTCGCAACGTGAGTCCTTTTTTAACAGACATGTGTTGAAGTCTCCCATTATGATTGTGTGATCCACAGTTGTAGTATACTTTTCGAGCAGTGTTTCTAAGGTTTGAAAGTAATTTATCTGTAGAGAAGGACTGTAAAAAACTCCCAGTAGAACTTTCAAACTGCCAAACAAAGCTTCAATAAAAAGGTGTTCAGACGTTTCTGAGTATGCTGAAGGAGACTTGTCTAGAACGGTAAATGGTATATTACTACGCAAGTATATTGCTACTCCACCACCACCTTTATTAGTTCGATCATTACGTATAAGATGAAATCCCGGGATGGAGTAGGAAGTCGACGGCAGTTCAGGTTTGAGAAACGTTTCTGAAATTAATATTGCATGCAAATTCTTGCTGTTGAAGGAGTCTAAGAGGTCAACATAGTGTGCTGGTACACTTTGTGCATTAATGTGCACAATGTTAAAATTTTTTGGTACAGTGTTAAATGTAGATTCTAGAAGAGTGTTTAATGGTAAAGAAGTACTGTGAAAGCTATCATCTGATGTACTCGAAGAAAATGAATTATAAATACTATTATTGTCAGAAGCACAATCACTATAACAAGCATCGGTACAACTCATGCTAATAATGTTATATAATAAGTGTTAAATACTAATAATATTATATATAATAAATATAATAAGATATAATATTTATTAAATAATAAAAATAAATGTGTAAATATCACAAATATAATATGACAACCCATCAGCAGAGTGTAAGAGATCAACTATTTTATTTAACAGTATCTACAAGTCATCAAAACAACCTTACAGAGAAATACTGTTACTATGTTAAGATTTAATTAAGTTCTACATGGAAGCTATAATGCGTAAAACCAAGTAGACTCAAAAATATACGAAAACTATAAACTTCATAGCCTTAGCAATAATTTACAGTTGTAATCAGAAGAGAGACTATGATTAATTTACTGCACTACTATGATTAATTTACAACACTACTATGCTAAAGTGTCTTAATCATTACTTATTAATATGAAATAATGCAAAAAAGAAGAAAAATAAAAAATATGCCTAGAAATTAAAGAATTAAAAATAATAGTTTACATATAAATGATTTTGTGAATATAAATCAACTATTACCTATATTCTGTTAGTTTAACGTCTGACAGTTGACATATGAGTTCTGACACATTTTACAGGTGTCTTAGTGACAGTGACGTTACCGAAATATTTGTTTTGACTTGTACAATAATTATATGTTTATATTTAAAAATTGAATTGAATTGAAAGACTTCATATTTTATTAATGGCTAAAAGTGAGGGTATATTTTTAGAAAGGGATATGAGCAATAGATGAAAATGAGATTGATAAAAACTAAGCATATAACTACGTTACGTCTACTAAGTAAATAAGACATGCATGACTATAGGTGGAAACGTCGACTAAGTACTCACTAAAATGTTACTTTTTTACATTTCTTCTGAGCCTGGAACCTTGCGCTTTTTGTGATACTTTTTCATCATTCAATCCAGAAGCTTGCCCTTGTACAACGGACGAGTTGAGATTTTTGGAGATCACATCAAGTTCCGTCATTGAAGATATCAAGTTTCGTTTGCCATTTGGAGTAATTACATAGATGCGACCATCCCTCGTCCAGCATTTTGATATTCCTAGTCGTTGCCTGGCAGTCATGAAAATGTTATAGCGTTCCTTCGTAAGAAATTCAGATATAGTGATACCAGTGTTTTTAAGTTTCGCTTTTGAAAACCAGACCCGATTTCTTAAGGATATATCTTTAAATTTAATGAGGACCGCTCGTGGTTTTTCAATCACCTTAGATCCCATACGATGGCAACGGCTGATCTGAACTGAAGTTAAATCTGATATTTCAAGATGATTACTCAGTTCGCTAATGACAGTGTCACATATTTTTTCATCTTTAGCTTCTTGAATGCCATGTACAAGGATGATTTTCCTCCTGCTTCTCATCTCTGTTTGGTCATACTGCTTAGACAACAGATCAACTTGAAGCTGTAGTCCTTCGAGGGCATTTAAAACAAAACTTCTGAAAGTTGAAAACTGGGCAGCTATATTTGACGTTGGACTAGTTGCAGGAATGGAGGTCTGGAGATTCTTCTGGAACTCAGCCATCTGTCTATTGAACTGTTCTGACAGCCTTGCAATTGATTGCTTTATGGAATCCATGTTGACCGAGTTATGTCAGAAAATGTGTAGCTTCTTATAAGTTTTTGTTAAATGTTTATTTAGTGATTTAACATAAAGTATTCACTTATTAGGAGTTACTGCTGACAGGTATGTTTAGTTTTACTTCATTTTAAGAGATATAACTATTTTTAATTAAAAATTATTATCAGAGCAACTAAAACTAAATGTTCACTAGTTTGCTGCTACCCACGAAAAAAATTCTATGTCATTTACCACCAAATTATTTGAACATGGATGGGTTTCCTGAAAGTATCACGAAACTCATCTTTATCTACTCATATCTCAGATAGAAAGAGAACGAAATAAGCACAAATTTTATCCATAATTAGTTACAGTTATAAACCATCTAAGCTTAATGACGAAATGCGAGAATAAGTGCAATGGTAGGTTTTTTTTGTTATTGCTGTACCCAACATAAAATATTGTTATCTACTCTCAACGTGCGAAATGGCGGGCAACTAATATCTTCGAAAGAAGCTCTCAAATAATTACTATTGAACTTCATATAGAGGTAAGTTCGTTTAATAAAATATGTATTATTTTGTTAATGACAAAAATGGTTCGATGATTACCCTCCTGGTCACGGGGAATAGTCTAATTACAGAATAATTAGAATTCGTATTATTTGGGGGAACAAAATTATTCAATGAAAAATATACCTATCGACGATTACTTTATCTCATTTTAATTACATTAGCTACAATTTATATTCCAGTAATTAAATCTTGAATATATAATTGCATTATATAACAAGTAGTGATAGATTTATGCGGTTTCAAAGCTCTAAAATACATTCGGTAGTGTTAATTTTTTTTTAATTTATTCATTTTTTATCATTTAAGATCTATTTTAGTAAGGATAACTTGTTACTTCTAGGCATTAATTGGGAATTTTTTTAGCCTTTTTTAAGATTTATAGATAAGTACATCCTGTATTTATAATAAATAGTTATATAGTAAATACAATTGAATTAACGTATATATGTTGTTCACAGTAATTGTTAAAAGCTTAGACATATAGCAATAGAGATAGTATTATTATAGAAGAAATATTTTGTTCAATAGCTGACAGATATTTGATCTTTTTTATTTTTTTTTACTTTGACCAGGTAGTTGCTGAAAAATGTTTTGCAAATGGCGGACAACTTGCATACAAACGAACTTATACGGTACTTAAGATTTCAGCTATTGCCTGTTATATGTTTCTCAATCAAGATAATCTTATCTTTGTTATATTTGGACAAAAAAAACACAATTTAAGAGTCCATATATTTTCAGACGCAAAATTAACGCTTCTCATTTTACTTTATAATAAGTATTTGCGTCGCGGCGCGTGTCGACCACTTGGGTAAATATTTGTATATTATTTATTTTATTGAATTTGACAGAAAAATGTTTTATGTAATGTGTTATATGTGATACGTCACTAAACGTTTTCTGATTAAATGGTTGAGTGCCTGGATATTTACGAGTGTAATATTTCGGAACAAATATTCAATAATTCTTGTGGGCTCATTCTGTCCACATAAAATATTATTGAAGTATATTTTTCGTGACGTATGCAAGCCAGACTTACCCTCTATCCATCTTTTCATGAATAAAGTATCAACTGTCTCTTATTTTTGTTTTTGAGACCTTTAAATTCCGACAACATGTTATTGAATCACAACTTCGTTATCTGTATCTTACCGTCATAGAAATTTTTGAGTTTTAATTTTCTATATCTATATAACAGAACATATTTACGTGTTCAACTTTCTTTACTAATATTAATATCAAAAATATAAATGTTCATAAAACTGGTAACTTCACCGTAGAGAGCTATATCGTTTTCAATATACTATAAATTGCTAGAAGCTTATTCAAAATCACTCTCTGGTGAGAGATATAAGAATAGGATAACATTGGATGTAATAGATGTCGCAACTGAAACTCTAGTATTAATATAAAAAATAAGACCAAGTTATATAGTGTTGAATATTATATTTAATAATATAACTGTAGAATCTAAAAAACACAGCTACTGTTTCCTCGCTCTCGCTTCGCTGATGTGTATTCAAACTGTTCACTCACACACTCATTTTCAAGAGTTCGTAAGAAACGTTTTCGTTCGACCGTATTTTCTCCGACTTACTTTTCAAATTCGACTACCACGAAAAAGTATTTTCATTTTTTGGATTAATAAATAGCCTATGATACTCAGAAATAATGTAACTTTCTATTGGTAAAAGAATTTTCAAAATCGGTTCTGTAGATCTAGAGATACAACCTTACAAACAAGGAAATTAATAATTAATGGTTAGCAGTTCCTTTTGTATATATGTCGGAGCAAAATAAGAGAATAACTGTATAAGCCTAAGGTTAGGGTAAAATAAACCTAACCTTACACAGGACTAACCTAACCTTTTTTTTTTTGTGGGAAATGCATTTACGCATACCCCTTGAAGGGGTTATGTGGGACTCCCAGCGATAAGCGCTGGACTACCGCACTAAAACCCACCACCGTATGCCGTATGTTAGGCGCCGCAGGAACGCGTTAGCATACTACTGCGGACGCCTCGGAACATCCACCCGTCTGCGGGTACAAGTACCCGCAGTTCAAACCCGCCCATGGGCTCGCTTTACCAAGCACCTAACCGAGTAGGGATGCCAGGACATGTCTACTGAAACACCCAGCCCCCGGAGGAGACAGAAGCGGCCCATATCCCCCGAGATCAGGTCGCTCACAAGTCATCTCTGCAAACAGAGGAGTACCCGGAGCGACCCGTACCTCCGGCCACCGGACACCCCTGGGCTTAACCGCCGTCTGCGACGCCCAGGGTACGAACGTTGGAGTTTAAGGCCCGCGCCCGTCACGCCGGCGCTCCGCGATCTCCGCGCCCAACCTTGGCGCAAACCTCTGCACCGGCCGCCCGACCGCTCCCCCATCCCGGATTACGCTACTACACCGAGACAGGAGTCAACGGCGAAACATCCAGCGCAAGAGACACTCGCGTTTACGCGCCCCACCATGACGCTTTCACGCCCACGCATCAGATATGTCCAACTGCCCCCCCGATCATGGAGTACGGTTGCGCCACTGAGTGGCTACCCCATGAACGGAGGCGCAGCGGGACACACTGAACTCGACGCTGCAACGTAGCCACCGTCCACTGCGCCTACGCGCCCCTCTTCTGCGGATATTGGCCTCCGGATAGCAATAGTGGAAAATTACTATCCGTAGTTGCCCAGGGTGCACCGGCCCACAAAATGGTGGGCTCTCGAGGAGGTTTCCGCAGCTAGCACCCCGGACTAACCTAAACTAACCTAACGTTGTAGTAAATTAGTTACTCCTTAAGAGTGAAATAGTCTCTATATAGTGACTCCGTGAGACCGCGGAAGACGAAGACTAACGTCAAAATGACGGAAGTGACCACTACCCTACTCCAGCACCAAACATGGCGATGACGATTCGATAATCGTTTGATATTCTCCGACAAATATACCTTTAGACAAATATTGGCAGATACTGCAGAATTTAAAAAAATAAACCAACCAAGAGTTACCGACAGTTAAATACATAGTTACAATAAACCAATAATTAAAAGTAAAGGTTAAAACGATATTTAATAATGATAATTAACCTAACTAGCATACATTAACAGTTTGACATTTAAAAGGTATTCCGCGATCGCGTGCTCGGGGTACGAGGAGTGTAGGTTGGGGATTGGGGGGTTGGGAGGTCAATACACGTACTCGTATCTACGGTGCGGTGTATTTCTACACGTTCTCTTTATCGACGTAAATGTACTGAACGTGAATTGAACCCGGAAAATATGTTTTTGAGGTTTCGTACTTCACTCACTTTGATGTCTGCCAAAAACCCTTTTCTTAGAGTTAGCAACACCGTTGAACTTTATATTCGCAATTAGAACTTTTTATTTAATTCCAAGACTGTATATAGTCGTGGTGACCATTTAGGTTGTGCTATGGAACTCGAGTGACTTCTACTTTTTACTTATCCAATTTTTTATTTAATAATATAAAAATAAATAAATAAGTTAAAAAAAATTGAAAAAAAGTGAAAAATAGACGTTTACAAGGTCCTGAGATGGAGACGAGAATTTACAATCCAATATGGATTTGTTAACCAGCTCTTGGGTCTTAAGCTCTATGTAACGTTTAAGGGCATAAGTCAATACTAATGCCAATAGATGTCACATAAATATTTGTTATACTATTACACCTGCTATAAACTACGTAAGTAGAACATACGTAAGTTTTGATAGGTTTTTTATTATTATATCTATTATATCGACCGATTATATAGCATTTTTACGACTACAACATATTTGTATATAAACTTTATTTAGTATAGATATAATATGGTTTTGATGATCGACAAAAGCTGAGTAGTAAAGATTTGGGGAAACTTGTGAATTACATCTATTAAGTAGTTGTTTTATGTGGAAATATATTATAGATAAAGATAGGAACTTTAACTTCCTTTATTATATTTTTAGAGATTGAGTTTTCAAAAACTTTCCTTAGTGGTTTATAGCGTGTATAAGGGACTAACCTTTAGTGATCGTAATACTAAATTATTGCCACTAACTCCAACAAAAAATTTAAAAAGAATGTATCTCCTTAAAAGTGATGAATTATATTTATTAGGGAAACAACAGTTCGACAATAATTAATTTTTAATTAATTTAAATCTTTTAATGTTAAAGAAATGGAATAATAATTAGATAAATTAAGGAAAAAATAACTAAAAATAAGTAAAACAAAATAATATATTAATTAAAGAGAACAAGGTTTTGAGATATTATAATTTTTTTATATAGGATAAAAAGTAGCTTATTTTTAAAACACATTTTTACATTATACTGATTATACTTGAAAAAAAATCAAGTATGGTTGTAACGATTGTATCGAACGTGTTCCCTCTTCCCCACTACAAGTACTCAATGTGAGTATCCCTCGATACCCCCCCTTCCGGTCTGAATATTCCACGAGCACATCCTTCACTTATTATAGATTTTATCTCATAATTGTACATCAATTATTTTTAAGTATTATTGCCTGTATTAAGGCGATTTTTTACCAAATTGTAACTCAATTTTGAGATTTTAGTGAATAAACAGTTTCTCTCAATATGACACGTAAGAACATACGTAATTCTAAATCTTGTAATACTTTAAAATAACCCTAACCTGAGCGACACAAGATAAGAGGTTTCTACTCAGTGTAAGCAATGTGAGTGTGTTGCCATGGTTACAAGATTGTTATAATTGTCAATATATTAATATTGTGAGGCAGCTCTCAAGTGAGCAATGAGCTGATAGTCAATCTTCGCAATATATCGAGCTAAGAACAAGCCCGGTTAAATTATCTTTTAGACAAATTAAACTTCATCAGAGTCGGTCCATTATCTTGAGGGTTACAATGCCACAGACAGACATACAGATACACACCTTAAACTTATAACATTATGTACACGTTTCAATAGAAGTGCACGATTTCATTTTTAAGCAAATTTGAATATTATGTTTGTCTATTGTAGAGATAAGCGTGTACAAACACACATGAAAGACTGACTTTTATTTGCAATTAAATTTGAAGAATTTTTTATTTTGGACTTTTTTTGGTTTAACTTTTAATAGAAACTTTTCTATTTTTTACACAAATATTGAATATCGCACGGGTGGACATTTAACACACCGGCGCGTCGGCGAGTATTTTATGTTTATATTGACATTTTTAATTTCGTAATATCTTTTGAATGGAATGTCCGATTTAAATAATTCTAAAAGTAATAATCAGGTATTGAAACAGTCTTGAATACGAAATAATATATTTGGATAAGAATTAATACAAAGATATGGAAAACATGGTCTGATTTTGATAGACATTTCTATCAATTTCGTACGTAAGTAAGTTTTACATAATATTTTAAAACTATTTTTTTGTTCTATCATCAATACTTTCTGCAGCGCATACGATGAAAGACATTTAATGGCTAATTTTTTTGCACCTTGGATTGGTTTTAGTAAGAATTTCTGAGAATCTCTAATTTTTTCTAGTAATAAATATAGCCTATGTTACTCAGGGATAATGTAGCTTTCTAACGGCTAAAGAATTTTTGAAATCGGTTCAGTAGTTTTTAAGTATATTCGTTACATACAAAAACACAATTTTTTCATGTTTATATAGTGTAGTTATACAATATTACCAACTATGTACTTTAGCCTTTTAGGTAGTGTTTGGTGCTTGCAACTCAGCCATTGCATTGGCTTGGCAAACAGCGCCATACCAAGTATTTTTTTAAATATCTATATATTTGTGACTCGTCACGGTTTTCACAGTCAAATAATTAAACGGCTCGTCATAAAAAATATCGCCATTATATGATGATGAATATGATGCATATTGGTGTATTATTTCTTACTGTTTGGAGTTCTGAATCAGACAGGAAACATTATATAATAATGTAATAAACAGTCGCCATAAATCAAAGGAATAGCTACAATGTGTAGAGAGCCTTATAATTTCGTTCACGTGTAGCGGTGGCGTAGCGTGGCGCAGGAAGCGGAAGTGTATCCTATGGCTCATCACCTAGGTATTCTAGTGCTTTAGTATTCTAGTTGGGACCAATATAGTCTAGTTCGGGGAAGGCTTGTTTTGAAGGATGGCGCTTATATTATTATAAACTTCCTTTTTGAAAGTTGTGTTATTTCCCGTGAGGTACGAGTGTGGAATACAATCACTATATTGACTGAAAGTTCATCAATCTATACACATCTTGTAAGATATCTTTACATAAAACTAAATCGCTACCCTCTGTTTGTACGCTTAGATCTTTTAAACTACGCGACGGATTTTAATGCGGTTTTCACTAATATATAGAGTGATTCAAGAGGAAGTTTTATATGTATAACACATGCATATTGTAGTAAAAAATGTGTGTGTATAGGTGTGCAGCTAAGACAGTTCACTGGCAATCTATAAATGCCATAACATAAACCCGAACAGTACAGTACTCAAAGAATGACTACTGTACATAAAAATGTATAAACAAACCAATTTAGACGGGAAGTCAAATAACATCTGGAGATTGTGGCCCAGGTGCAGGTTTTTTGTAACACTCACCATCCACTGCTTGATTCTTGGATAGGTTGCGTTTGACAGTATTAGATTTAGGAAGCTTTCTTTTTTATTTTAGATATTAGGTGTAGGTTCGAAAATTAGGCGTAGGTTAGCGTCAACATTGACAATCCAATAAATAATAATAGAGTTTGATTTGAAGTATATTTTAATTGAAGTAGTAATAACACCCCCTAGGTGTACTAAAGCGATCAATCATAAATACTAAAAGCTTTAATAGAATTTATTTAAATTTATCAATTATTTAAAAATATCTGTCTCCAAAGTAGATTACCATATTACATTATTTTCAGAGGGTTGCTGTTATTATTGTCGCATTGAAGTAGGGTAGACAATAAAATAAACTCATATAGCCGGACCTGACTAAACTTTGATAAGTGGGATTACTTTATTATGAAGGGAAGTTGAGAATAGCTAAATCGTAATAAAATACAATTTTACCACGCTTACATATTAGTAAAATTCCATTTTGAACTTTTTTATTTTTGTGCTGCTTTTTCCCCAAAATTCGTGCAAATATTTAAGATAGGGCAACACTATATTATGCGATGTCATATCCATAAAAGGATGGACTCTTGATTTTGCTTTATATTGATTTTTTAATAATATATAGTTTGTGTCTTTAAAATTAATTACATCAGATTTGTGTGACAATTATTATATTATGTAATTTTTTTTGCTAATAATTTAAAAAGGTTTACAAAAACAAATTTACACATCCGATAAGGTTTATAAAAAACTGTACTTGTGTTTACACTAAAGAATAACTATGTTTATTTATCCTTTTTAGTCTTAAAGTAACATTAACTTGTTAGAAGCTTCAAAGCAAATCTCATAATCTGAGAAGACAATCAAAAGTATTAAACGATTACAATTGAGGTACAAAAACATAGTACGAGTAGAAATACATAGTACGTTAGTGAAAATTATGTGAAGATAAAATAAGTATATAAGTCCAATTACATAACATATTATGTGTAGATAAATAAGCAATTTCGCTGACTGTCAAAATAATAAGTTATGATTGTACAGAATCCTTGGTCAGTTCCCAAGAAGGGCGTAACCAAGTTTCAAGGACTGGAGGATATACTAAGGGACCGTTTATCCGAACCAGCTGTCACTTTTAATATATTTCTACTTTTGTACTAATTTCGTACAAAATTCTATTATCAAGACATTTTCGTGCGAATAAATCTTGTACGTTACAATACAATTGATAAGGAAAACGTTTCCACTGAAAAAGTCGGATTCAATACGTTTGTGGCTGACATATTACAATAAAACCCACACGTGTCAAATATAACGACGCTTTTCAACTTAATAATGTTATTTTCGATTTATTCAGAAACATAAAAATATGCATTATTTAGCATTATAATCGGTAGAAACTTTCCGATAGGAAAAATACTAGAATCGCTTTTATAAATATTTTGTTGACATTTTTATTTGCTATTAAATTTATATATTTTATTGTACAATGATAACTTAAGTATAAGCTGTACCTGGGGCTTGCGACTTACAAAAGCACGACAGCCAGCATCACGACACCATACCATTGCACAGACATAATGATCTCATTATAGAAACTTACGTGGTGTTTAGTCATTTTACAAGCTATGTCGAACGGTAACATTCACGTATTGATCTGGTAACTTGGTACTGCAGTTTTGACCGCATTCGGCGATCTTCTTCGTTTGACAACTGGCTCAAACATGTCGGAACTGAGGTTTTATATAGTATTTGAATAAAATACTGAACTGAGGGAGGGCACAGCAGGAAATTTCCTGCTCAAATATGGAGCAGCCCGACTGGGGTAGTACCTCGACCTTACAGAAGATCACAGCTAAATAACACTACTCTAAAGCAGTGTTGTGTTCCTGTTGGTGAGTAAGGTGACCAGAGCTCCTGGGGGGAATTGGGGATAGGGTCGGCAACGCGCTTGCAATGCTTCTGGTGTTGCAGACGTCTATAAGCTACGGTAATCGCTTACCATCAGGTGAGCCGTACGCTTGTTTGCCGACCTAGTTACATAAAAAAAAGGTACCCGCGAATACAAAATTATCAACAGTACTGCTAAGTGAACTATCAAAAGATGTTCAGTTTTGCTAGTAGTAAGTTCTAGTATATTCGAAGCGAGAATAAAATAACTTGACAAAAAACCTTGTCTTTGAAAACACACAATTTCGCGAAAACTAATATGATAAAAAGTTTCTCATACCAGCAAAGTTAACAGCACATTACGCGCGAGTCGCAGAGAAGTTACGGAACTTGTATAACCTCTAGTGTTAGCTACTTTGTTTTCTAGAAAGGGATAACAGAAATAATTGTTTTTTTTTTATACTATTGTAATAGTTTGGATGCCGGTCTTCATACAAATGTTACGGGATAAATCATCTATACTAATATTATAAAGAGGAAAGATTTGTATTTTTGGATTTTTGTATTTTTGTATGGAACGAATAAACATAAAAACTACTAGACCGATTTCAAAAAAAGCTACATTATCCTTGAGTAACATAGGCTAATTTAGAGATCCCCAGATATTCTCACTAAAACCAACCCAAGGTGCAAAAAAATTAGCCATAAAATATCTTTCATCGCATGCGCTGCAGAAAGTATTGATGATAGAACAATAAAATGTTGTACAATATTATAGAACGTATCAATATCTACAAAAAACTCCGCGAGACAATATGTCCAACTATTGTAGTTGTGTCACAATAACTACTTTTTTACAGTTTTTAAAGTTGATAGAAATGCCTATCAAAGTCAGACCGTGTTTTCCATAATTTTTTTATTAATTCTTAAACAAATAAAATATTTCGTATTCAAGACTGTTTCAATACCTGTTGATTACTTTTTTAATTATTAAAATCGGACATTCCATTCAAAAGATATTACAAAATTAAAAATGCGCGCGGCAAGAGAGGGGGCACCGAAATGCGGGAGAGCCAACATGTTAAAAAAAATTATCCACCCGTGCGAAGCCGGAACGGGCCGCTAGTACTGTATAAACATAGTTCTTTTGCAGTTTAATCGAGTAGTCTTTACATTATGGATCTGGTTCTTGATTCCTCGTCGCATGCCTGCCCCATCCTGCCACTATGCGTGCTTTCGGTAATTTACACTGATAACACTAAACTGTGACGTAAATAATATATTGTAGAACATTTTTTTGTTCTATCATCAATATTTTTCGCAGCGCATGCAACACATTTTATGGCTAATTTTTTTACACTTTGGATTTGTTTTAGTAAGAATTTCTGAGGATCTATAATTTTTTCTAGTAATAAATATAGCCTATGTTACTCAGGGATAATGTAGCTTTCTAACGGTAAATGAATTTTTGAAATCGGTCCAGTAGTTTTTGTGTTTATTCGTTACATACAAGAATACAAATCTTTCCTCTTTATAATATTAGTATAGATATAGATTATGTTACTTTTAATGCGCATATTGCATTGAATATATATTTATTGAAAAAACAACGGGTATAAATAGATAAAACTTTTTTTCTTAATTATACTTGATCGTTTGAAATTATAAATCCCTTTAAGACCGTTTCTAACGTATACAAATAAAGGATGCTCTTATATAAAATACTTTAATTATATAGAGTACTAAATGCAGGTTGACATGATGCTTTTAAGTTACCTAAGTATTTTAAGTATCATTTTCCATACAAATAACGAAAATAAACTCATACTTAGTTACTTATTTTATATATATCTTAAATAAAAAGGTTATTTTATTTATGGGTGTATTTTCGAAATGTGATTTTACACAAACTATATTACAATCTAAATCTTATGCTAATGCCATTTTGTAAATTTTCAAAAGCCTCTTTGCAAAACATATTATATGGAAAAACGATCTTATGAGCTTTCAACTGTTCTTTTTAATGTATTGGTAAGAGGACTACATTAGAGCCACTTCATTTTATCTCTTGTCTTTGATTTTATTCAGATCATTAAATGCAATACTAATGACCCGCCCCAGCTTTATACGGGTAGTACTGCATTTTATGTCTATATGTTTTCCATCATACATTGTTTTTTTATATCTCAAGAGGGATTATATAGCGGTTAAGATGAATGCTTCCAGGCGGTGCGACTGCAGCGGACATGTTCAACAATTATCTTCATATTTCAATGAGTTTACTCAAAACCTTAACTAATTATACACTCAGACCTTTCTTATGAATCACTTTATCTATTAGTGAAAACCACATGAAAAACCGTTTAATAGTTTTTGTGATTATCACGAACAGACAAAAAGAAGCGGCGGGACATTGATTTGTAATATGTAGTGATTAAATATACTGCCTAGCTCCTTGTATAGATTTTATTTATATTTAATTTTCTTTATTTTAATTTTTTACTTCTACTATAAGTTAGACATTAGTGTAATAAGGCCAGGTATAAATATTTCTATAGAATACGTTATCGTAGTAATAGTGGACACTGCTACAAGACAAGTTAGAAAGGAATATTGAATGCGCTGCTACGTGTAGGGTTGTCGATTTACCAAAAATAAAAAAAAAATTTGAAATCCAGATTAACATAGCTAGTTTTTCTAACACGCATAACCTTTTTTATTGTTTATTGTATTTCCTACAAAACATAAGTTATTAATTAAAGTTTTGTTTATTTCTGAATCGAATATTAAAAATATATACATCTCTTTCTAGAGATGCAGATAAGTTTTTCTTTGTGCTATAAACTTTTTCATTACAATAGAATATGCAACGTTAATTAAACAATGTCTATCTATGTTTACTTTAAATAATTGATCAAAATTTTGACAAAATAACATAATATAACACAACATAATAATAGTATCGTTGGACGCCAAAATACACGTGTATAGGAGAAATAATAATTTATAAAACATATAATTCCAATAGCATGTATGTTCGTTCCCCAATAGATGGCGCTGTAATAAAATCCTTGCAAATTACAATTTTACCCACCGTAGTTAGGGTCCAGCCAGTATAGATGTTAAATATAACTTCGGCAGGTTTAAGTCCTTTTTAAAGATGAAAATGAAGATATAATGGCGTGTATATAATGATAATAGAAAATTTACTGCTCCAATAAATGTAAGTATTTATAGCTTATTACATTGTTTTGTTCACAAATCTCACTACACTAAAAGCTCTATTTTAGTGTTTTGTGTAAAACTTAAAATTATGGTCTTATTATTATAATACCATGCACAAATATAATATAGTACTAGCGATTCGCTCTGTCTTCCCGCGGTTTCTGTACTGTACATATATATATTGTTAATGCATGGTGTTGGCAGCACTCATAATTTGAATAGCTTGATGTTGGTACGACTGATATGAGTAGCATCCTGTTACTTGAATGTTGGCCAACTGATAAACACAAATCAAGGATGTGGGGATTGCAAAATAAACACGCCGTCACGACAGAATTATCAGGGATTACATCGCGAGTATTGTAGGAGTAACGCTGAAGCTGTGAGTCTAAAGTATAACCCCAGGAGGATATTATAGTCAAGCCGTCATAATGTTAGTCTGCATATAGACCACTACAACTCCTTTCTCTCCTTTTTATTAATTAACAATATATTAACCCCTTCCTCACGAATCACTATATCGAGTACGAGTACGAGATTATAGCAAGGCGACCTTTTTTATTCCTTTTAAATCATGAAATTCCGCAAAGTAACGCCTGATTCAATTCAATATTTAATATCTGATCAAAAATTACCCAGAACTTCGGAAGGCAAATTACAATGTTATTACAAAGTTTAACAAAAATATTCTTTTTGTTGTCCTAGATATCTTTGCAGATACTGCGACTGTGTTATCTTTTCAAGTACTACATACTCAGTTTATGAAAATTTCATGAATGTTCAGGATGGGTTGTAGTATTTATGATTTTTAGAAAAGAGCATGAGCATTAAGGTAAAAGTTATAGAAGAAAAGCATTTAAAAGATATTTATTAGACGTATATTAGGTATAAGCAAATTTTGCTCTATTTTTCTTCTGTGTACATTTAAAGAGACAAGTGCATAAAAGATTCATAAAATTATGGGTCATTTTAATACAAACCAATAGTACTCGCTAAATAAACGCTATCAACAGTGTTTCTAGTAATTAATACAAAATAATTTTAAATAAAATATTAATAACGTATCGTTTAATTAATTGATTAGCAACCCTACAGTCAATAAATTCCTACCGCTCCCAGAGTGAGATGCAAGATGAAGTGCGTGTGTGCGAGCGGGACGGAGTGTGACCTACATCAATAAGTGGACATTTCGCAGGAATGCACTGCGCCTGCGAGTGTGCATGCATATATTATAGTAGCCCCCCCCGCCCCGGCTCCACACGGGTGTTAGACCATATTACCTACATGTATCCCACCAAACATTTTTTTGTAATATCTCAAAAGGGATTAGGCAGGGTATAAGATCCGAAGCGGTACATAAAACCTTAACAAATTATACACCTAAATCTGTTTAAGAAAACCGCATCAAAATCCGTTCAATATTGTCTGTTGGCAGACGCGCCATGAACTTTCTTTTAAGTTAAAAAATATTTACTTTTTTTTTAAAGGAAATGAAATAATTTCCCCGCTTGCACTTCATCAATATAAAGGGAAGTTCGCATTTCTTCGTCTGTAATTTCCGGTCATTAGGAAACATTTATAGAAAAAGTTCACCGACTTCAAAACGGTTTATGAGGAATGTAGTTTTTGCATGCTTTTGTAAAGATGGGGTTAGACAGACGTAATTATTTTAAAAAAATGTATGTGATCATTGGCCGATAATACTATGGACTTACAGTCAGAGCTTGACTTTTTAAATATTAGGTTGGGGAAAAAGTTTCTTCGCATTTTTTAAGAAAATTCAAAACATTTTTTAATATAGTTTATTTACATTTAACTAAAGTATGTATGGTACCTCCATTTTGTTCGATAACTTTTTGCCATCTTGTAGGTAGGGACATGATCCCATTGCTATTTATTAGTTATAGAAATTTTGAGGCTTCTGATCAAAAAATCGCGACAAGTAGTTTTCGCAGTCCTCTCGTGATGTTAACCTGACACTGCCTAAAGAATTTTGAAGAGACCGAAACAGGTGGAAATCTGAAGGTGCAAGGTCAGGACTATACGGCGGAAGCAATAACACCTCCCAGCCAAACTCTCTTAATTCTTGCTGAGTAGCTAAAGATGTGTGAGGTCTAGCGTTATCGTGATGAAAAACCACACCCCTTCTGTTGATTAATCTCATCAGTTGTATGCGGTAGACTTCAAAATCGATGGTCCTGCCTGGTGGTAACAGCTCGTAATGAATAATGCCCTTCCAACCCCACCACACACACAGCATCACCTTGTTGCGAGTTAACCCGGGTTTCGCCACAGTCTGTGAAGCCTGACCGGCCTTTGACCATGACTTTTTCCGCACGCTCTTATCGTACGTGATCCACTTTTCATCACCAGTTACCAGCTACTTCAAAAATGGTTCTGTTTCATTACGTCGTAATGAAGAATCACAAATGAGTACACGGTTTATTAGGTTTTTTTCAGTGAGCTCGTGAGGTATCTAAATATCGAGCATTTATGTGTACCCAGTTTTTTTTCAAATGCGCCAAAACTGTTTTTTGGTCAATTTCCAGTTCTTCAGCTACGTCGTAACTCCTGATATGCTGATCTTGCTCTACTTTTTCAAAAATGGCATCCATTTTATCCGTAATACGGCGACCACAGCGAGGTGAATCTTTGACATCAAAATTTCCGGACTGAAAACGCTTAAACCAAATGTGTGCTACTCTCACAGACACTGCACTAGCTCCATAAACATCGAAAAATTTTATCGAGGTAAAATTGCATGTGTTGCAATTTTACTTTTTTCGTAGTAAAATTTTAAAATGTATGGAATTTCTTCATTAGACTCACTCATCTTCACAGTACGAAAAACAAATAAAAATAACACATTTTCCTAATTTGAATTTGGAATTATTTTCTTTAAAATGTACACTTTTAATGATACCAAAACCAGCCAGATACAATTAGTATAGCCAAAGAGATTTTACTACAAGTTCATACATACTATAATGAGGAAAGATTTTTTCCCCAACCTATTATTATAAGTAGAAACTATTCTATGTTCTAGGTGTTCTTTTTTGGGAAGGGGTCAATCAAAAATTACGTGACACGTTAAGGAGAGTGTTCCATGTGTGTTTTTTTATTGCCAAGCTTAATACTCAAACAACTCCATTTTACATCATTTCGAGTCAGCAAAAATGATAGTACCATAAAGTTTTATAAGATGACAGTTATCATAAAACAGATCAGTACACAACACTTGAGTCACAAGCTCCACATACTGCTTCTCCCCGCACTTAAAAGGCCCTAATTGTGACTTTTGCGCATTCAAGGTCAAACCTATACTTACGTGCCGGCAGCTATATCAGGATGTTGGAGTTAAAAATTTAGAAATTTCCTGTGATTTCCTTCTATGTTTTGAACGTTTAGGTGTTTATGAGTGTTATATAATATAAATGATGTTATAACATACATAATATCCGTTCGATCAAGTAAGGCGCAGCGTTGCAATGAACCAATGCAACATAATGCGGTGGTGACGTAACCAGGGACAGATCAATGCCTTCCTGACTAATAACAACACTATGTGCACCATGCTATATTCAGGATATTGTTTATAATAATTACAAGACTTTTAATTGTCGTCGACTGTCTATTACGTTCTATTTATTAATTTTAAGATCCATTAGAAGAAGTTTACAACTTATTTCATATAGTGATTATTGTTTATCGTAGAGCAGTGTAATTGGTCCTAGGTTTACCTTATTGACCATCATATGTTATTAACTCTATTGCTTAGTATATTTATATGTTAGGCAGCATAATTAAGTATATAACATTACTTTCTGTCAGGTTGTTGTTATTTGAATTTATTTACTTACATATTAAAGGTTTTGAACTGAGATTTGATATTAATTTAATATTGATACCTCGACGTATTTTTGAGATAGACTCGATAGATAGATAAAGAAGTTATTTTTGATGTGATAACTACAAAACTTACGGTTTTTCATATTTTTTATTTTTTTTAATTTCTTTTTTCACGAAAACATAACATGGAAAAGTCACTCTAAAATTACTTAAAACCTACCTTACCTATATAAACAAATAATGTGTACAAAGACGGATTTATTCTAAAAATAATCATACATAGTTTTTTCATTTGTCATTTGTTAGTGATCGAAGCTCTAAACAGACATGTCTGTAAATTTATTTATACCTCATAGAAGCGAGAATAATGAATAATAAGTGTAAAAGTCGCAAATAAGTCCACAAGTATGTCATAACATCCTCTGCACGTACAATTTATATCAGAGCGAGAGCGAGGGTTCAAACGAATTGAGATGGTGACGTAACGCGGAAGGTGACGTCACACTTTCATTGTACTCATTAACCATACTCGCCCTCCTGGAATTTATATTGAAATGCTAGCTAGTTTTATATACACACTTTATTTATATTGCGTGTCCGTGTTCTTCATTAAATAATAAATAAATAATTAAATATAGAGTTGATAAAAACTATCCTATCTCTCAAGTTGGGCTAAATTACACACAATGTGTAAAATTTCACTTTGATTGGTGTCAATAGTTTCGGAGCTTAAATGGATACAAAAGCAGATTGACAAGGTAATTCGTTTAGTGAACATTATCCATCATAGTGCGAATGGAAATGTATTTATTGCAGTTTAACTGGTCCTAGTTCTCCTTCAAGATAGCTAGCGAGATCCAGCATTGACCTTATAACCTATAGTTATTACGTTATACATTTTCTTGATAAGGTATTCTCTAGATCAGGAGATTTTTATTACGTATCTGTTCGCGATAATCTCAAGTTACTGAACGGATTATCATGCTCACTGATAATTATTATTAAAAATGTCGACTACACTCGCAATGCCGGAGCTGTTGTCAAATTCACTTTTTGAGATACAACATAACAATGCATGGTGGGATACGTGTTGCCATAATATGCTTTACTACTCGTGCAAAGCCCAGGGGAGTCGCTAGTCAACATTATGAATGTAAAGTTGCAAGCCAATTAGGTGGTCTAAATATGCAAAAACAAACAATAGATAGTTCTGTATATTTATAAGTCGAGGCGCCTATCCATATGCAGCACACTTATTATTCGTATCATACACTATCAGCGAAGAAGTTTGAACAAATTCAAATTACATAATCTATTCTACTATTATAAAGCTGATGAGCATGTTTGTTTGGTTGAACGCAGTACTCAGATTATTTCCTAAAAATGACTCTAATTTTAAACTTGTATTTAACAATTGAATACTTAGTTTTTCACTATTCTTATTAAAAAAGTTTAATGGCATTATACTCACATCAGCACCAGGGTCAATTTGCACTTTACCTTAAAACTTTCAATAAATATTGACTTCATATCAATCACTCATACCTGCCCAGAATACATCACAAAACAATGTTTCTGAACTAGTAGATTGCTTGGACTCATTCACATTTTTTACCAATTTCACATTTGTATTTTTAATCTTGCATCTCACAGCAAAATTCTTTATACCACACCTTTTACAGACCTTCCCAAAGGCTGGACTTTTTGCATTTCTTAAAATTTTTTGACTTGCTTGCATCTATTTCTATAGTTGGATTCATTTCTTTTATTTATTTCAACTTTGCTCTGAAGTTCTACAGAAACTTGCTGCTTTTTCTAAAGTTAAGTTATCCATTCTAAGTAAACTTTCTTGTAATCCTTTGTCTGAAATTCCATGAACAATTTTTTCACGTCATAATTGATCTTTAATCGAACCACTAGTACTGTTAAAATTACAGTTTAAATGAATTGTTTGCAATCCGTATGAAAATTATCAAAACTTTCGTTATCCCTTTTTTTTTCTCTCATTAAACTTAAATCATTCGAACACTTCATTTTTTTTAGGTCTCACGTAATTGTCAATGGCGGCCATTACTCTATCAAACTTTGTAAACTCATCCTCTGTTACAAGAAGCGTGAGAGAATAATCTTAGGATTTACTGGTTGAAATTTAAAAAAATCTTGTAGTATTGGATAGCACATTTATCGAGGAAGATTATAAGACATATATCATCACGCTAAGACCCATAGGAGCGGAGCATCAAAGATAATGTAACATGGTAGAAATTTATTCCCTTTGCTTTACTTCCGCTGCGTGTGTTAAATTGCGATAAAACAAAGAAAATTTCAGCTCCTTTAGAATTGTATAAGTGTCACACTCTCCAACCCTTATGTGTTGCAGACAAAGTCGAGCGGGTCGGCTAATCATAAATATGTGTAAAATATAATCGCAAAGGAAGGAAATCCTGTACGCGTGTCACGTCACCGGGCCCCGGGGTGACGTCAATGGGGAGACACATTGTCTTACACTTTGTATTGGATAATTGTTTTTTACTAACATTCTAATTCAAAAGACAATTCAATTTTATTACGTCATAGCTCAGTAATAACTAGAGATGTCATGAATAATAAAATTTGGCCGATGTATATTCGGCCATTCTCCATTGACGCAAATATTTGGCTGCCGAATAAATTGATTTAAAATGTGACGTCTAATGTATATGGTTTATAGAATCATACATGTAAGATGTTTCTTATATTTTATTAATCTAGATATTAATGAAAGTGGATGGGAATTAGATGATGAATGATTATGAAGATGAAAAGCTACAGAAATATCTAAACAAACCGAGTTTGAGTAACAGAGCGGTAAAGCGCTGTGACTATAGTCACAAAAGATCCGGAAACTTACAACTTGATAAACTTTATTTTATTATTAATGAAAAAGATCCTTAATAATTACGAGATTTATCTATTAATTTATAATTTAAATGAAATTTTTTAGGAATACAGAATATTGAAAAATTAGCCGAACACCGCATAGTGGCCGAATTTCTTAGCATTTCGATTAATAACTATTGAGTTAAATTTAAGCCCAACAATTAGTATATTTCTCGTAATAAAATTAATTATTACTTGAGAAAAATACTGTAATTACTAATTAGTTATGTAATTAAACTACATCCGGATATTAATGTTCATATTTGTTTTAACATCTAACTTGTGGTGTATTCTCTCGACCGTTCAGTAAATGTTATATATCATATTAACTAGTAACACATCCCGGCTTCGCACGTAGCTTAAATTCTAACGACCTGCACCTCATATTAAATCTCTGATATCTTCTAAAATATTTTTTAAAATGTGCTTTACAGGAAAATTATGATCTACATTAAAAATATTTTAAATTCTCGACTTTTCTCTATTATAATACATGGAGTATTATACATGTGAACATTCCTCTTGAATCACTCTGTTTATTGGTGAAAACTGCATTAAAATCCGTTGCGTAGTCCAAAAGATCTAAACGAACAATCAGCAAGACCGATGTTGTTTTATATTATTTGAAGACGAAAAATGTATTTTATTATTTAATTTGTTTAGTAATGGCCTTATTAACGCTATTATGACTTTAATTGTTGTTTCAGATAATTTATTAGGCTATATAATTGTATGTTAGATGAAAAGTTTTTTTTTAAACAGGTTTTTCCAGTTGACATGTCCGCGGGAAATTATAAGAAACGTGATTTTATAAAGATGCTAAATTATCTATTAATTTTCAATGGCCGTTAAAGTTTGTACAGGATTACTTGAACGATGACAAAGCTTGGATTCCAAATGACGTTGATGTTCAGCTGAATTATACCTTTGTAACAGAACACATACAGAGTGATGTAAACAATGGCATTTTGATGCGAGCAACTGTTGAGTTTCTTGCCAGTTTCTCATCAGGAAACTGCTTTACGAACTGGTGGTGACTGGCTGACAAATTTTCACGAGTCAAAAGTACTTTGTAAAAAAGTCTATATGAATAAAATATTTTGAGTTTGAGTGAGTTGTCTTTTACATGTTACTGCGCGGTATAGCTTACAATATAATTAATAGTATTTTCACTGACAATCGGGCTGTTTATAATTTGAGTAGTTAATTTATAAACTAACGCTCCTTATAATTTTACATTGACATAATATTATGCTAACATTTTTCTGCGCTATCTGAATTACGAAAAATATCGTGAAAAATATTCTTACCTTGATTCTTGAATATTTTTAATTGGCGTGAATTAACGTCACTTTATGCTACATTTAAAAAATGTCGATCTCGTTAACTAGTGACAGTCTAATTATCGTTAGAACTGAAAAATAATTTATGGAAGAATGAATTATACAGACATAATTAATACTACCCTCGTTACTGTAGTGTACACTAAGAGATGATCAAATTAAAATTAAATTATGAAAATAATTATATTTTATGCCACCTTTGCCAAATTTACGTTCCTAAAAATAAAAAGAATATATTACATACTGTATTAACAATCAAACTTTCCTTC
Source organism: Limenitis camilla (assembly GCA_905147385.1). Lineage (NCBI taxonomy): Eukaryota > Metazoa > Arthropoda > Insecta > Lepidoptera > Nymphalidae > Limenitis > Limenitis camilla. Next base: position 689,174 of record LR990235.1, read on the forward strand.
TACCTCATCCCAACCTTTTTTAGTAAGACCCCTTTAAAAAATCTCCACGTGCAGACTGTGCTACTGTTAAATAATTTTTCTTTATTTATAAATTACTAGCGTTCATAATTAGCGGTCAAAACTCAAAAAATGTCATGAACATATGAAATCTTAACAACACATATCAAGGCATCAGAACCCCAATGGCTAACAAATGTTTTACTAATAATATCATAATATACACTGAAAACGAAAGGAGGAAAGACAAGTCGCTATCAAGGTTTACATAGATAATAGAATCAGTAGTATTTATAATGTAAATGTTAAACTAAAAAAGGTTGATGATTTCATAGTCTACAGACACGTCTAGTTACTCAACAATCGATTTGTCCATCTACCTCCAAAACCATTCGTAAACAACTGTAAAAATCAACACAAAGATACAGTTACTGTTTGCTATTCAGGAATATAAAATGTAGACTAAAGAATCATTTAAATGACAGACAATCATACCCGTAGACATTCTTTGTGATAAACTGGAGCAGGCATTGTCGTGTACAGACAAACGTTTAAATATCTATAGTTAATAGTGTATAGCCCATAGTGAATAGGCGCTTATCGCCCGACAACCTTGGGAAAGGCTAATATATGCGCCGGAGTAGACGAAATCGATGTTTTCGATCTAGCCGTCATTACGCAACTTGGTGAATTTAATTTTGCACATCCTTTCGATTTGAATGTGAAAAAAATAACGTCTGTGTTTTTTGTCTATTTCTTGGCTGTTAAACTCGCTATGGTCGTGTCTTTGTATTTGTGGATGTCTTACAGTTTTATTTCCTACTTAGTATCTTTATAAGTTAGGCTGTACCCTCCATTGATGGTAGGGGATTCTCATGGGCGACAGTGACCACTTTGCATTAGGTGGACCATCTGCTCGTTTATCCCTTATCTATAATTAAAAAAACAAAATGACAGTTTAATGACAGTTATTCGTATTTTACCCTTCAGGGGATAACTTTATCAAAAGTTCAGTCTTATTTGGTTACCTATTTTTTATAAGCGATCATTGCGTAAACTTTTATGCTCCTAAATCCACTGGTTTAGCATTTGCGTTTTCTGTCAAACTATCTTATAACTTTATTAAGTGGATTTAGTTTAGGAGTCGTTATTTAGAAACTCGTAAACTATATAAAGTTCTTCCGCAATCCTTGTAGCTAATTTTCATCATATAAGAGGAATAACCCCTTTCATGCTTAGCTCTTAATACCTATAATCGAACTAATTATTTTGTAACTTTAAATGTTTATTGTGACTTATAATCTATGCGTATGCGTAAGTATTCATTTCGAATTACCGAACCATATTCAAGACAAGACATAAAATCAATACGTGCCAACGAGGCCTAGAGCGTAGTATGCTAAATATAAAGAAGCTTGATAAGATACGACACACGAAAATAAGAAAAATAACTAAAGCATACAACGCTTTGAGCTATGCTCTAAAATTAAAATGAAATGGAAATGGGCAGGCCATGTGGCAAGACTCAGAGACAAGAGATGGACGGGGCAGGTGACATTCTGGAACGGTCCACAAGGCAAAAGAGCCAGAGGCAGACCTTTGTCACGCTGGGATGACGATATTAAAAGAATAGCTGGCTCAAACTGGCAAAAAATAGCACAAGACAAAGACTTCACCCTTCCTGGGGTTCTTACAAATTAAGTTTTCATACTATTAAAAAAAAAATTGTAAAATCTAAACTCAAAAATGTTAAATTAAAAATAAGAATTATAAAAAATACTAACACAATAGATATAAAATTTCTAACATATAGATTAAGTAAAATTTGTAAACAATGTCACTGTCAAATTTGTAAGAAATAAAAGGCTTTTTTATTTTTATTTTGTTTATTTTATTCAAGACAAATATATTTTAACTGGTCGACCCACGCGACTTTGTCCGTGATTATCTCCGCTCTTATTGGTCGTAATATGATGATATATAACCTATAGCCTTCCTCCATAAATGGCCTATCTAACACTGAAAGAATTTTTCAAATCGGACCAGTAGTTCCTGAGATTAGCGCGTTCAAGCAAAAAAAATAAACCAAACTCTTCAGAATCTTATACTAATATAAGCATAAGATTCTAATCAGCATAATCTAATACTGTTATGAGTCCTTTTAAGGGTCTGCGACTACTAAGTTTTGAAAATGCTAACCCTATTGAGTTGAATGTTCTGTCTAAAACGTAAATTTTATTGAAACAACAATACGTTTTGTAACGGTGTATAAAATTATCACAAATTTAGGAGAAGTTTGACAAGCAATTAAAACAACTTGACAACTCTACAATAGCTATGGCACTTGGATTTACTTGTATAATTATATTTATTGGAAGCTGTTATGATTAATGTCGGACATATCACATGACAACTCATAATCAAATATGAAGCACATGTCCTACGGAAGTCGAAAACGTACGAATCAATAGTAAAAACCACAAGGGAGAAATTACTAGCAAAGGTTGGGGTTGAGGGAATCTAAATTATTTATTTACAAACGCGTCAAGCCTTCGGTTCGTATTCTATTTGTATTGAGTTGCTTTAGAATGACGATTCCCAAATTCTTTACCGAATTTCAAGAGTCGACGACGACTTCGCATTATTGCGAGCTAAAATTATTTAATTTGTATATAAGTAAAACTTTATTAATTATTTAATTTTTGGTGATTGTGCCATGTGATCAATTCTTTTCTTGTGATCAAATCACTGTGATTTTAAATATTCTTCAGAATAAATGTTAGTGACTTATTAGTGTTAACAGTTTAATATTTTTCAGTATTTTTGTCCTCGAAGTGTCACAGTTGATTGTACTCTCATAGTAATAATATTATCTGTTGTTTTGATCTCATTACCAAGTTGTGTAACTCACTTATTGTATAAGGTTACGTTTTATCGGTCACTCCTCACCTTACACTCGTAGTGTGGGAGATTATTGTAAGAAATATTTCAATTATTACATGAAAAGTACACAGTAGCGCCATCTGTGACAACTCATACGAAATATGTGAATAAGCATTGAAAAAATTAAATTTTCATACGGTGACAGCGCGTCAATGGAAGTCGCCTTTGATAAAAATTAGTTAATTTAATTGGTAAATAAGAAACAAATTCAATTTTTCGCAGCTTATGACCTCTTTCTGTAGTGTCCAAGCGATGAATGAGACGCGTTGGCCTATTTTCCTATTTTCTCGAGATATTTTCGCTTCCGTTAGTCAATGATTGATCAATGTGGGTAACAATACTCAGCTTCTATCACGTGTTCCTTGTTATTTATTACCTAAGCTACGAGTATGAGAATAAAATGAATTTTATTATGTTTACATTGGCTACTGGAAAATAACGTTTCGGCTATACAATATTTGTTTGTTTGTCAGTTTAGTAGCTACATAATTTTAGGTTTTATTACTTCTTTGTACAAATAATACGATCAAATGGGATTAGGAAACCTTTGAGAAGGGAAACTTTTCATATCCTCCTAGGACTATAAAATACTAAGATAATAAACTAGTCGACTTGTGTGGCTTCGCCCACCTAGAGCTAAGTTTGTTCTAAGATTTCTTATCTTAAACATTTTCAGCTCCACATTATTCGCTAGCTTACTAGGTACCTTGGTCGCTAGGTACCTGTTAGGTAGTTAGATGGCTAGGTAGCTAGGTGGCTAGGTATCTCGGTTGCTAGATAATTAGGTGGCTAGGTTACTATGACGTTAGGTGGCTTGTTCGCGATAAAATATAACCTATGTCCATTTCCAAGTTCTAGTCTATATTGCTAGGTAGCTAGGTGGATAGGTAGCTTAGTAGCTTGATACCTAGATGGCTAGGTTACTGGGACGTTAGGTCGCTAGGTCGCTTGTTCGCGATAAAATATAGCCTATATCCTTTTCAAGTTCTAGTCTATATTTCTAGGTAGCTAGGTGGATAGGTAGCTTAGTAGCTAGATACCTAGGTGGCTAGATTACTGGGACGTCAGGACGCTAGGTTGCTTGTTGGCATCAAACTCGATTCAACGTTTTAAGCGTGATTGAGTAAGAAACAGACAGACGACATATTACTTAGGTTAGGATTAATGGTTAAGACTATGATAGGTTAATAACATACATCAGAGTAGTGCCTGAGACTTGAAACCCAGAAGCATGTTTAGAGAGCTGTTTTACTATGCGAAACTTTTCTTTGTTCGTATACAAGAATTAAAATATTTTAGTTATACAAATATTTTTGCTTGAAAAGTATAAAAACTATAATTGTATGAACTATATTCTATACGAGAGTGAGAGTGATCTTGAAATAATAATTCGATTGTATCTAGTTGTAAAAGTCGTAAATAAAATATGAAATGTACGTAGGATAAGTAAAAAAGGTATTTTAGCAAATTGCGTTTCATTTGATGTATTAAATGCGATTTAAGAATGTCGCGACCCAACTCCAGCTTCGGGGTGAAATTTGAGGGTTGAAGGCGAAGGGTAAAAAATAGCTTTGGGGAAACAAGTACTTGCATATCAGGGATAATATTTATCTGTACTTATGTAACGATTTTGTTACCTTACATCTCATTCTTATCTTACGTCTATTTTCTTAATAAGATACGAAAGTTTCTTTCGATGGTTTGTCCATTTATAACGCTATTGCATTAAGCCTCAAATTGATGTAATTTTATCCATATGGATTTGAAAGTACCGTAGACTATTTTTTATCCTGAAAATATACATATTTTTTCTGTAATAATAACCATAATTCTATAAGTATCTACTTATAATCGCGTAATCGTGATCATTAGTGTTTGTCCAACTGTTACTTACTAGGGATCGAGGTCGTTCTTTTAGGTAGGTATATCTAAAATCGGCTTATGAGTCTATCATCAACATGGGATCGAAATCGCACAGTATCAGCCATAATCTTCACCAGGCGAGCTCCGTTTTTTTAGAGGTTATAATATATAGTCTTGGAATAAAATAAAGAATACTACCCCCGAATGTCTTATACTAATATATAAAGCTGAAGAGTTAAACGTTTGTTTTGAAAAATTGTTGCAGTGTTAAATAGGCCGTTTATCGAGGAAGGCTATAGGCTATATATCAACACTAAGACCAATAGAAGCGGAGCTACGCGTAAAAAAAGTTGCGTAGGTCGACTACTAAAGATACAATCGATGTTGCAAACTAGTCTTATGGTAAAATATGCTTTTTTTTTAACCTGGAAAAAATTGTAAAAATACCTTATAAATACGAAAACGTGTTCGTTCAAATTGTGATAACATAAGCTACTCTGAAAATGTGCATAATTTTTGAGGTACAAATGTAGAGCAATTCATATTTATATTCGTTGTGGGTTGCGAGCATGATCATTAGTACATAATAGAAACCTCAAAACATTTCCGGACTCCTATGTAATAAATGCAAATAAATATAAACCGTTTTCCAGCTACGAGCACGCCCACGCTAATACGACAACAGTTTTAACACAGTAACACACTGTCACACCAAAATCCTGATCACGTGGTCAGTGAGTGAATGAAACCGATGTTTTCTGCCATAGGAGTGTAAAGGACAACACATAGCCTTGACCTGCGCAGTAATTGGTAGAGCGCCCCCTGCGAACTACGTTTTTGGTGCTTTCGTAATTCCGCGTACTGCGTAGTACTATCTTCTCTCTACATTCTACGATTCATTTATATTGCCTGTATATGAATAGAAATGGATGTTTGTGTGTCTGAAAAGTAGTAAAGAAGGTAACGCTGCTATACGTAATTGAATAAATTTTTCCTTAGGGAAGCAAAAGCTTCTTATCTGAATATGAAATTAAAAAATAAATGATAAATTAATTATTCCGAAACACTTAAGAAAAATTTTCAAAGCTTTTACAAATATTTCCTGTAAAATTGTATATATTTTAAAAATTATGCTAATATAGGTATAAAATTAATACTATACTTATGTTTATCTTGTTTCTTGAGTTTATGAAAATAGCTATAAAAGGTTAAATTAGAATTATTTAAAAAGGACTAGTTCTATTCCCATTGTATCTAACGACATCTTGAAATTAATTTATTTAAAATTATTCTTTAGAAAATTTATTCCTTTTCTATTTCGATTAGATTTCCTAGAAAAAGTATAAATTAAAAATATTTCATGACATAAAATGAGAGAGGAATGATACCAATTACTATACAGCAATAATATATGCAATCTAGACGGAGCCGAGAGGTACCTGGTACTTGAGGCCCAGGCCTTCATATTCATCATCATCTTTCATAATATATTAACTTCACCTCCACTATTCGACCTAATAAGAACAATAGATAATAAAGTAAACTTTCGTGGACCTCAAGAAGGGTGACCTTAACCACGATACTATAACACTAACTTCGATATACACTGCGCGACAACACCAAAGAGACTGACTAATCTATCGCAATAAAGATTATATATTGTCTGATAAAGGAACTACCCGCAACACTATTTTATAAACGGTGTTACTAACATTCAAATATGTCTATCCATATTTAGGAACCGTCCACGTTTTCTAGGACAAGTATGCAATTTCCAATAAAATATAAATCAATTATCATACACTTAAAGCGGACGAAGGGGAATGAATAATGAAGGAGGGACTAATGGAATTTTTAAAAAATTAACATAAATTAAATTCCATATAAACAAACTAATTATATTTTTTTAAAATAATTAACTAGCATCATTGAGCTATAAATAACGTACCTTTAGATATGCAAACAAACTGAATGGAACTTTTTAGCAAGGTTATGGTATATCGTATTAAGAGTATGGAGCCCTAGATTTTGGGTAATGGTAATAGTAGGTGTCTTTAAATTAATAGTATATGAATTGTAAATCGTAGTAGTTCGTAGTTGCTATAATGTCCAAAATAGTAGAGCACTTGTATTGAGTGTAGAGCTATTGTCACAGTTACCTTGTAATATTTCTGGGTCAGCTGAATTAGGCAAATTAAGGTCAATGCCAGCCACTGTTTTGATATACTTGTTTTGTTTTCATTCTTAAGAACTAATTTTTATTAGCTTTTATAAAATCTCATGTGACTTAAGTTATCGTTAGTTAAACCTATTATCAGTTGAAATTATAGTTATTTGTGACCTGTTTATTTTAAAAAATAATTAATTAGAACAAATATAGATAATGTGTATCATTTGAAAAACATGTTATTCATAACAGGTCTTGTTTTGCTCATTTTTATCAAAATCACGCAAATTCCGAGTGATTTAAATAAAAGATAGCCTATTATGTTTATAATTATTATATTTATTTAATCTTTAAGTTAGAAAATCTTCGAATTTACAGTTTTAGTAACAATAATATAAAACAGGATGAATTAAGCACTATTACGAAATCTTCCTTCAAGTCAATAATAAAAAGTTATCCATTTTGCGGTTTCAAAAGTAAACGTAAATAAAACACATAGAGAATATTTTTTTTCATGATATTTCTTTTTTATTATAAAGTTTGAATGTTGACATTATGTGTGAAACACTACATCATTTAATTGACCACCACGCGAAGTGTTGCAAGCATTGATTCTTTTGAGGTAATTTTCGACCACTTTTTGACACATATTGGGCGGTATCTCAGCCATAACTAGACGAATGTTGGTTTTTAAGTGCTCAAGAGTTAAAGGTTTATCTGCATAAACACGGCCTTTCGCGTAGCCCCACAAAAAAAAAGTCTAATGGTGTCAAATCGCATGATCTTGGTGGCCAGTTGATATCGCCACGACGAGAAATTACGCGGCCAGGAAATGTCTCTTGCAATAAAGCTATATTCCCTCGAGTTGTGTGGCATGTGGCACCGTCTTGTTGAAACCACATATTCTCCAAGTTGTATTCTTCAATAGCAGGCAAAAAAAAGTCGGTTATCATATGACCATAACGCTCCGAATTGACGGTGACAGTTGTTCCATCGTCGTTTTCGAAGAAGTAAGGTCCAATCACACCTTCGGACCAAAGAGCGCACCAAACAGTGACTTTTTCTGGATGTAATGGCCTCTCTTCAATTACTTGAGGATTCTCAGAACTCCAAATACGACAATTTTGTTTATTAACATAGCCACCGAGTAAGAAATGTGTTTCATCGCTGAAGAAAATTTTTTTCGAAAAATCGCCGTCCACCGCCTGTTGTTCAAGCACCCATTCCACGTATCTACGACGTTGTAAATGGTCAGCTGGCTGCAGTTGTTGTGTGAGCTGGACTTTATATGGATGTAGGTGTAGATCTAAATGCAAAATACGCCATAATGTGCCGTAAGACAGTCCTAATTCCTGAGAACGACGAGGAATCGACACATTCGGGTCTTCGGCAACACTTTCACTTACAGCATCGATATTTTCAGCGGAACGAACGAAACGATGATGCACAGGCCTTACAATATTTGTAACCGCTCCAGTCTCTTCAAATTTCTTCACAATTTTGCCAATTGCTTGCGTAGTTGGACGATTATGTAAACCATAATCTCCTCTTAAAGCACGATATGTGACTGTGGCAGAATCACCATTTTTGTAGTATGTTTTGATAATTTTTATGCGTTGTGTGATAGTTAAGCGATCCATTTTCGTCAATGTCAGACTTTCAACTGAAAAAAAAAAATTTGGTTTAACAACTTAGTTTGACAGTTGTCGAATTCCAGTCCTATACTTTTGAAACCACGAAATGGATAACCCTATCTTCTTTATGTCTACAATATTATCTCCCGAAGTTCTTCTTCTCTAAAAATAGAAGTTTTGGAATCATTCTAAACCTATGTATTGCAAAAAGGAGGTATAGTAGGTTCAACTCTCTCTCCCACATAATCTACACATCATTGATGATAAATTTTACATATTTTTTATTTTATTTTATATTCTAAAGTAGGTCTGTCTTTTTCCATTTCGGACTAATGTAATATCGGATTTGGTACTTCCATTTCACAGAAGGTAAGTAGAACTTGTTTATATATTCAAATTTCGTGAGGTATCTCAACACTAAGGTATGTATAAACGTTTTTATACTTCTTAAAAGTTTAAAAAATAAATTAAAAAATCTTCAAACTACGAGTAAAAGCAGTAAGTAAGGTAAATTTTAACTTTTAAAACGATCGATAAATTTAATTAAGTTGTGAGCTAAGCTAACTTTTTTCCGTCATTACTTAGTTTTTAATTTTAATTCAATTAGTGAACTTATAAGAAAACTTTTACAGCTGGCGTAGGCCGAAGTTTTGACTAAAAACTTTGACTTTCTGTATTTATAACTACCGACTTGCCCTCGTTTCGCTTAGGTGTCAAGAATATTGTGTTCTGGTATAAAATATTTTAAAATAGTCATAAACTTTTTCTTGAGATCCGATTTAAATGACAAATGCACAAACATACAGACAGATAAACACAAAATTATAATATGGATTTCGTTAGCTTCTATTGGTGTTTTGCTCGGGTAAAGACTGATATTTCTTTTGATTGCTATAACTCCGGCATATTTCAACCGATTTAGTTGTTTTTTTTTTCTAGGAATAGTATATTAAATAAGCAATGTTTTTCACAGATGTCCCAATAACATGGTCACACCGCGCGGCGCTGCTGCCGTGCACAGTGGCAGGCTCGGGGCGCATCCGCCGCCCGCCGCCCCTCCTAGGGGAAGATCGCTCCGAGACTAAATACTTTACATGGAAGAATGGCACGGAGGAAGTTAATCCTAAAAGGTAAATATTACATTTCACTATTATAGTCAATATTTAATCTAAAAAAAACTATTATTCATAATGTCGCGGATCAATCAGAACCAAGTTTATTAATTGCTGAGTAGGTGAGGGTATTTAAAACTACACTATTGTAATATAAAAAACTATACGAATATACTGAGGATTGCTCGAGTGCGATTTACTGTGAAAAAATTGTAATATTTGAATAGGTGACAGATGAACTTCATTAGTTACAATATATTTACATCTAATTGATCGTTTTTAATGAAACTTTGAACTAATTAATCGAAATCGTTAGCAGGTGGTGGCTGGTGAAGCATCTGTCGATGCAACTCTAATTACTTATCAGAAGCTACTTGATTAGTTTCCGGTCGCATGACGTGGACGTGGACAGGATTCAATATTCAAAGTCACTTTTTAAACAGTCATAGATTTTTTTTTCCAAAGAATTACATTCGTCTGTCTTACCATTTACCGTCAGGCAGTTCTAGTCAATACATCCATATTTTAGTTTAACCACCAGGGTTTGGCTAAAGTAACTAGTCCGTCAAATTGAATTTAGATTGAGCTCATTTTAATTTGCGTAGTCTTCTTAGTAAATCCTTTCATTTGATACATAAATATTGATTCACAAAAAATCCACCATCTTGGATCGTCCACCATAACGGATTTAGAACGACGTTACTAAACTATTTGAAGAGACTGATTACCTTATGATATTATATAGAGTAAACATTATGTGGAAAGTACTTTCGACATTCTCGTCCACCACACACAAGTCTCTTCTGTCGTAAAATCAAATCTTTCGCAGTCATTTCGATTTTTGATGTTATGGAAGTTTGTCATTAAATCAAGCCTTTTTTCACCTTTCGGTGAAGTCTGTTCAGCAAATTGTTTATATGATATGAATGGGTTTTTAATGGGAGGCTTATGTTACAGAATTCATCAAGACGGGGCGCTGGAGGTGCGCAAGAGTGATGGTAGTAGTGATGGCGTCTACCAGTGTATGGTGCGGCACCATGGCTATGTGTTGGGATATCCAATCAACTTTAAATTTGCATGTAAGTGTAATTCGTTGTATATTAGGTATTGATCGATATACCACATATACACACAACAAATAGATATGCATATTTTTACATATATAATTTTAAGGATTTGTTCTGTATGTCAGCTCCATCTTTCCTTAAACAGCAGGAAACAACAGATCCCATTTTTTGATAAAACAGATTAATATATACTTCTTTCAAATCTGGGACTTTGAAAAGATTAAGACACAGGTCTGATGATTTTAATGGTTTCTCATCGTTTTCGTTTCTACAAATATTAATATGTGCTGGAAATTTGAATTTACAGCATTTCAAAGCCTATGTTGGTGTGTTTAATTATAATTATATAGTAGGAACTATCGGTCAATATTTCCGCTATTTAATATAGTACTTAGGTTAGTTCTGGCTAGTTACCACGGTGTGAAGCGAAGCGAGGGCGGGCGTCGTTGCGATGCTCGACGCGTTTTCATTATTTATACATTCTTGTACAGAGGAAATACATCAAGGGTTGTTTTCATTATACCAGTACAGACTACAGAGTACGCAATACTCATCCTGCAAGGTTTTTCATATAAAATTCTCTTATGATTAATGTCTGAAACCATTCCTTTCACTAGATTATACTACGCTTGTTGATAGTTATTTATACTAATACTAGCTGCCCGAACAAACGTTGTTTTGCCATATAAATTTCGGGTGGGCCACCCTTATCATTTAGGGGGATGAAAAATAGATAGTAGCCGATTCTCAGGCCTACTGAATATGCATATAAAATTTCATAAAAATCGGTTGAGCCATTTCGGTGGAGTATGGTAACTGACATTATGACACGAGAATTTTATATATAAGATTATAAAGAATTTGTGAGGTTGTAGAGGGTAATCTCTGGATCTACTTAATTGATTTTGAATATTTTTTTACTAATAGAAAGCCACATTATTTGTGAGTGGGAACGGCTATATATTAACCCGAAAAATAAAAAGACTTTCGTGGTAGTCGGATTTGTAAAGTAAGTGGCGGTGAGTGTCTGTCTAATTATGTGACACATACGGGCTTGGTCACAAGTCCAAGGCACTGCTTGGATTCCAGTCGTAACGTTTAGTTACTCCTGACCGTATAGTGAACGTGGCTTTCGAGATATGCCATCGTTGTACACATACGATGCTCATAGAGATTGTATATTCTAACTATCTCTTAATTCTAATTTTTCCGACAAACATAATATTTATTTTATTATAGAAACTAACGTGGTAATTAGTCATTTTTAAAACTATGCAAAACGGTAACACTCACGTATTATTGTGGTAGATTGGTACTACAGTTTTAATATTTATTATAAATGTTGCACAGCTGTTGAATTGTGATAGAATTGTGTTTGACGTTTGAATATAATTTGCGTTGTAATGTGGCTTATGTTTGTCAAAATACCTTAATATAAAATTTGTAGTGGCCACAAATATTCAGATTTTAAGGTTGTATTTCCACCAGAGATCGAATATGCATAGCTAGAGGAATGTGTTTGTTTAGAACCAATAATATCTTCAGTTACTTAGTCTTGTTCAGAGTGTATATTCCTCGCTACACATCTTCGCTCATCTCTCACTTTTCACTGTTAGTAAAAATCACATACGAATCAGTTCAGCGGTTTTCTAGATTAACGATATTTTACAAATACGTTACTGGTCGACATTTTGTTTCAGATAACAAAAATTTTAATTTCGCTTCACTGAGATAAATATTGAATTTGCAAGCAATAAACTCTCTTCGATATTTCGTTGCTTATATAACACGAAATATATACAAAACTTTATATTGGTAGTGATGTTGATACAAGAACTTTGTATGTACTTAGATAAGATGTGGAAATTAATTACAAACAGTAAGTTAGGCAACACTGAGCACAGCACTGAGTGGTGAGCCAGCCTCAAGGTGATCTATATTAATGTTGCCCGCACCAGAAGCGTTTCAAGTTATCCCTTGGTGGTAATTTATTATGTGTTACACAACAACACTCATATATCAAATCTGGAATATTTTTTTTTGTAGTAAGTAATCTCTTATATCATTGATTAATAATTCATTCTTCTCTCAAATCTTACTAAACAAATCTCTTTTCTCAAAGCATTTAATGCTTATAAAATTATTAGGATTATGTACAGAAAATATTATATAAGTTAATGCTCCGTTGTTGCGTTAATACAATGTATATGTAATAATAATGGATTTACCCTCAATTCGCTTTTTATATCTTTTTACATGATGTAAAATGTCTATGGTATTGCAATTTTTTCTCAAATATGAAAATTATTACTAGATTAAAAATTAGCTGATATTGCTACCTACACAATCATTTATCTGGTAGTAAAATTCCTATCAAAATTAGTTCATCCATTCTAGCTGGAGAGGCGTATTTTAATTTTGGCAACAAATATCTGATCAGAAAATTCTGTTATTCCGAAATAATAAAACAGATGGACATTTAAATTCCATGTATTAGTATATTTTATCTATGAGTAGATTATGTTTGCTACAAATATAGGGGGGAAACTGCAATCTCATGTTACTAATTGTTTCGATGATTTATTTATGATTTCTATAACAAGTAAGTCAAAAGGCATGATTTATGACATTCAACCGACTTCTAAAAAGTTCTACACTCTATTCCTTATATTTTTATATATAATATTACATTATATTTTTTAAATTTTACTTGTAATTTTTTATACTTACTACCTACAGTATGAATGAACAGTAATTAATGTATAAAAAGTTATCTTTTCCGTAAGGGAAGTTTATGAAGAAAAATCGGAATATGAAATGAAGTGAGAAATTACATTATATTTTATAATGTAAGAGTACGAGAAGAAGGTTTATCCTACTTTCCTTTATTTCATCATTTATTGATTGATTGATATATACTTTATTGCACACAAAATAAATACAGTAAAGACTTAATAGGACTTATAACTATACAAATATGAATGTGCAAAGGCGGTCTTATCGCTTTAAGCAATTTCTTCCAGACAACCTTTTCTAATGGAAGCTAGGGCAATGAGTGCGTAGCGATGCATAATGTACACATTTATAAACTTACATACATACCTATGATATTATATAATACAACAATAAATAAACATGATAATCATTGATGGTATTCTATTTTAATGTTGAATAAAACTCTTTTAAGCGACTTTTAAATGTATTTAATGATTTCGACTGACGAATATTATTATTGGTTTGGACTTTTGTTAGCAACACTTGTGCGATAGATTAGAGTCAGTCTCTCTGGTGTTGTCACTTGTCGCGCAGTGTATATGGGAGTTATATTATAGTGTCGTGAGTTCCACGTAAGTTTACTTTATTTGTGGTATACTGTAGTTAATGTTCGGGCAGCGTTGTAATTATATGAAATGTCTTAACTACACCTTGGTCGCAAGTCCAAGGAGCTGTCTGGCTTTCTGTATAAATGGATTTTATAACACTACACAAATTTAGGTACTTTGTGTTTTACAGTTGAAGGACGTTCTGGTCGTGCCGCATGTGGGCCAAACTTCCTCTCTCTTCCATTACTGCTGCGGTTTCGGTGGACTCTAGATTCTTACAAGGATTCCACCGGGACTACAGAACGGGGGACACATGGCAATATATAAGAAACACTCTCTTGTATGGGAGATTTCCATGGGGGGATGGTAACCCTTTTAAACCCATTAGGTGGACCGTTTGCTCATTATTCCTTTAACTGTAATAGAAAAAAAATATATTCTGTCAAAATATTAAGAAATCTTTTGTTATTGAAAGAATAATTGTCCGCTAGCATAACTGAATATTTTGTGATTGTTTTCCCGATAGAATTCGATTTATTTTGTAATTACGCAGATCCTGGAAAATGTAAGGCAAATATTGAAGGGCTTCGGGATTTACTTTCTTTAATTAAAATATACAGGATCCTATTTATACCTAACAGTATCGCTTGTGGAATTTTTATCGCTTCAATTAAATCTGTTTATTTTTACAACATTTATTATGTAGGACTTAATAACAGTTTTTGCTCAAATCACTTGTTTTTACAGTTTGTCTGTCAGCCAGACTGTTTATTTGTCCCTTTTTATCTCGAAAAAAATCATAGTTCCTGTGAGATAACATATTTTTTAATAACTACTATTTTAAAAATCTACGTTAGTGATAGTGATATAAATATATCTATATTCTATACCTTCCTAAATATACTCGTATTTGAGTTTCTAAGGAAATTTATTTCATCCAAGTTGAACCATTAAAGATTTAGGTCCTTATAAAAGCATACCTTAGAAATTGTAATTTTATTTACTTAGGACTTTCTCGAGTACTTAAAATAAAACATAATTTCAAGAACTCTATCATCGTTTTTATTTAACATATTATATTATACATTGTGTGGAAAATGGTTTGGGGGACTTCGAAAGGTTTTATCTACATTATTTTGATACCTTAACATTCTACTAATGTATAAGAAATTTTCCTTTTATTTCTGGATTAAGTACCTACCGATGTTACGAATGATGAGATGCCAATTCTATTCCTTTGATGTACTCTTAATATCGCGTCGCTATCATTCGTTTTATGTATCTATATGTCGGAGGTGTAAGTTAGGTTTAGGTTAGCCTTGTGTTAGGTTAGGTTTATGTTAATCTAACCTTAGGTTTAGATGGTGAAACTAAGCAGTGGAGCAAGCACTTAAAGGATATCCTTAAGCCTACACCTTGGTCATAAGTCCAAGGCACTACTTGGGTTCCTGTCAGAATGATTCCTGTCATAATAGTAAGGAGTTGTAACGTTTAGTTATATAGTGTTACGCCCAGGAGGATAGGTCATCCATTGTGCGCATACGATGCTTATAAATGATTGTGTATCCTTTAGTTGGACCGATTTCGCTAATTTGTTGATGCTTTGTTGTATATCTATTGTTAGGAGAAGGTACTTATGCAAGAAAAAATAATAAAATTGCGCTGAAAATGAGAAAACTTAACGGCCATATTAACTTGTCTAATGTAACGTGTATGGCGTTTAACATAACGGTCAGACATTTGACCAATACTCATAGTTAGACAAGACAACATCTGTCGGGTCAGCTAGTTATTTATATTTTGACAATTTAATAAACAAACTAACATGTAAATAACATTTTTCTCTTTATACAAACATTAATAATATCCGTAATGCACGTCTGCTTAATTAAGGTTAATGAAGCACTCTCATTCGTACTCGTACTTGTACTCGAGTCTCGACGTCCAAACGTTCAATCGAATCCTTTTGAACTTGATATCTGTCAATGCCTTCTCCTTTGACGTCGCTTCACTGAGTAGCTTTTCAGTCATTGAAGCTTAAACCTTTGTCGCTTATTCTCCCGTTTTTCCATCTATTTTGACAACTAATTAACAATATATGAGGTCTATGAGGCTGAGAAGGTGAATTGTGTTGCTGCAGCTCTAACTCACAATATAAACTATGTTTCACTTAAATCGGATATTAGGAAATAATGTTATTATTATTTATAATAAATATAAAACCATTTGAAATGTCTACTTTTTATTTACTAGAGAGATAAAATAAACAATATTTACTTCCAAAAGGAAATTCTAAACTTTTCCAATATTTATTGTATATAAATGAATACTTAGATGGTACCTTAAGCATTTGTTTAATGAGGGCAAATGAAGTACGCACTTGATGTCGAATCCATTGAGAGCAGTAGCTTTGATCGTTTATTATCAAAATTTACAATTAACTTCCTGAATAATAAACAAAATATATGTAAAATTTATTGTAACTAGACAGATATTAGTCACAATAACTTGACGTAATCTAAGAGGTTACATGATAATAGTTTCTGTCATTGTCATATGACTGACATTAGTCACAATAGCTTTCAATAAAACTTCTCGTAATCTTAAAGACGATAACCACACCCGTGTGACAGTTTCTGTTATTCTCACATGTCAGACAATAAAATTTGTCGTAATCTAAAAGACGATAACCACACCCGTGTGACAGTTTCTGTTATTCTCACATGACAGACATTAGTCATAATAGCTTTCAATAAAACTTCTCGTAATCTTAAAGACGATAACCACACCCGTGTGACAGTTTCTGTTATTCTCACATGACAGACATTAGTCATAATAGCTTTCAATAAAACTTCTCGTAATCTTAAAGACGATAACCACACCCGTGTGACAGTTTCTGTTATTCTCACATGACAGACAATAAAATTTGTCGTAATCTAAAAGACGATAACCACACCCGTGTGACAGTTTCTGTTATTCTCACATGACAGACAATAAAATTTGTCGTAATCTAAAAGACGATAACCACACCCGTGTGACAGTTTCTGTTATTCTCACATGACAGACATTACAATAATTTTAAATTTAACTTGTTGTAACATAAACATAAATAAAATTTGAGTATTAACAATATTCGGCTGAGTATATTGAATTGGGATTGAAATAACATATTTGAATATTCAGTAACTAAGTCCTGTCTGTTATTCTAACTTGATGACTCGTAAATATCAAAATAAAGGGATTTACGCTCAGCTAGCTCTTTATAACCTATTACTATGAAAATAAACGTGAAACCTTAAAATTTCCTTTCAGTGAAGTGAAGAGACGTATGGAATTTCAGACAAAGAATAGATAGAGTAAATGAATAATTAAATTTTAATGCAATAGATTATTTGTTATAACACATTTATGTAACTACTAGCCGACATGGCCCGGGTTCACCTGGATACAATTTACCACGTGTATTTAAGTTTAATTTCACATTTTAATTGCTATATTTTATTACATTTTAATATTTAACACCAACGTAATGTATATATGACTAATTCCCAAAGACAGCTCGACATGCACTTCATCCCCACATCGCTAGATGGCGTAATCACACTCATTCTTTCACTCATTTCTTTACTTTGTATCAAGTATTTTTATCGCATTAAAACATAGCCAATGTCCTGCCTTAAGCTCTAAACTTAGTACTATCTTCCATTAAAATCGGTTTAGTGATTTGATTCTGTTTATGTAACCGACAAAAACAAGGAATTTTTCTATCGATAGATGGCGTAAGTAGTATTAAATCGCGTATTCTTATACCTACGTTTCTTAAATTATTTTCTTATTAGTAACTTTTGAAAATATTAGACAAAGAAATATGCTAGCATAGATTTGTACTTTTTTAATTATAATAAAATATATCACTCGTAATAATATTCTTCTTCATATTATATTTATTAAAACTACACTAAGGTTATCGTAAAAAAGTTATCAATATAACATTATTTTTTATTTTTAATAAGTGTAAAAAAATGAGAATATATTAATAATCGGTTGAGATATTTTCAAAATTGAAATGTATAATGTCATTTCACATACTTTTTAGTCCTATCTGGACTCGTTATCCTCTTACAAGTCACCATCTGTCTCTAGAAAGGTGGAGGAGAGAAAATCTGCGGAATTGTTGAACTTAGAAAGCGAGCTGAAAGCAATAAATAATTTTTACATTTAATTAAAAAACGAAATAACCTTTTGCTATAATTCTAGCAATTAAGTTATTAGAAATGATTGTTGTGTTTAGATTGAAATGCTTATTTTCCTTTCATTTCTGTTTTTTTTCATAATATATTACGATAGAGCCTCGTGTATCTGTACATCAAAGGAATCAGAAATACGTAGGAGAAAATAAAGATTATTTTTTTGTGGGCCTGTCTGTTCGTTTGATCGTACGGTGCTGAAATTAATAAATTGATATTAGTGTGTTTTTCACACGACTTACAGGAGCTTTGATTTAATTTAAAATGGATGAAAGGTTGTCTGTTTATTTTCCTAAAATACAAAAAGCAAAGTTTTGTAATGAAAATGTCCAATTCCTTACAATAGCAATCAATATATCAGCGGAAACGAATATCGTAAACAACGAACGATGGAGAGATCATTCTAACGACATAATTTGTACTGAAATACGATTGGAATGAGAAATTTGTTTAGTGCCATTTTTAACCATATATAGGTATATATAGGTTTATTTTAGCTATAACTTTGATTCTACGCACGTTTCATTCCGAAGTCTTAAGTAAAATATGAGTAGATGTATGAAGTGCGTTTCGTTCTTGCACTGGGTAATTTTTATATTTAAAAAAAAAACAATTTGACTTTTAACGTAAATAAATTTTCTAGAATTAGTCGACTTAAGGAAAATGCTATTTCAATGAGCTTTTATCAAGAAAAAATTAAGAAAGAAGGAAGGGATTGAAATAAGAGATTAATCTTTGTATAGGTGTATATACATATATTATATCCAACAAATATTATGTAAAAAATTAAAACGCCTAGTTTATAATTAAATATTCCAACGTTTAAATGCACGTAGCGTTTTATGTGTATAAAAATATCTTTAGAAACAAGATAATTTAAAAGCATTCATAAAGTAAAGCATACGAAATAATCAGTAAGAAGAATAGCAAAACCTACAATAGAGGCTAGACAAAGAAGCGACCGCGTCCGAGAGACGAAGCTAGTACAAAGGGAAAGAAAATAACAGAACTTACACAGAAATGTTTACTTTTTGCTTCTACTATAGTGTAAGCGCACAGACGGACTGACTTTTGAAAATTGAAACACTATCACATCGGTCAACACTGATTTTGAGTTTAATTTGACTTCAAAATGTCTATATCAAATAGTATTTTTTTGGTTAGTTTGATTTTCTAAGAAAATCATTGTTATGACGCCATTTTGTGACTCTTTGACATTCAAAACAGTTGGTATAACAGCAACAGACAGACTTAAACTGCGACTTGCCGCCATTTTGTTTTGAAGTACCTAGTTTATTTCATTTGTGCATTAAATTAGAGAAAGAAAGACCATTTAAAAATAACGGGGTTTTTTTTAATGGAATCATTGATTTTACTCCCCTTTCAGAATCAATTACTGGCGGATCTAAAAGTTTCTCTTTCCGTATAACTTTGCTTACTCAAAAACCGTTCTAGCTCAACTTCTGATCCTAAACAAATATTTTTCTTGTTACAAGTTTTTGGAGTTAGTTTATCCCTAAAAAAATGTATTTATGTAAATTATATTTGCAATATAATAATTTTCGATGATTATTTTACCTGGTTTCTTGTTAAAGATGCCTTAAAGGCTGCGTTTCGTGTAGAGTACTCGTGGTACTCATCCTCGCACATATCTGGTTGAAACGCAGCCTTATAGCATGAGAATTCTATTCCTACATATCTCGTGAAACCTAAATTTTCATTCTGAAGCAATAAAGCTATTGCTTTGAAAGTTTTGGTTTAACGCAATATGTAGAAAGTCAGTTTTCCTTCTGAGTTTTTTACTAAAACTATAACAGAATGTGTCCTACACTCAATAAAAACAAAATTGAATAAAATCATAAATGGTATTGAAATTGAAAAGGGTTCTTCAATTCCCCAAACAACTATCTCACACCAAATACATAGAAATGCTTTTTAAAAGAAAATGTCTTGGTTCTACTTTAGGAATATTTGTCATTTTTTTTATTAGGGCTTACTAGTTGTTTTAAGTGGTGAAGTTAATTAGAAAGTTCGTGTACAAACAGACCAACTTTCCTTAATAGTAGATAGTGTTAATATGTAACCTTATACGGAGGAGCGATGGCAAACAAATACCAATATAATTTACTAAGGCTTATATGACGTTTATTTTCAAAATTAGGCGAGGGTCTGTCATGAACAAAGGTTTTCTTAATTGCCAAGAATAGGTTCTTACATCATTTATTTAAAGAGACATATAAATGTTTGTGGTTATGGCTGCCCCGAAACAATCACTTTTTATGAATATTTCGAGATTCCAATGGGATACATTTTAAATGAGTTCTGTACTCCCTCTCCCGTTTTTTTAAAAGCATTATTTGTAGTAACATAAAAAATAAATTAAAAGTCCTGGTAATATTATTAATTACTAGTCTAGTATCAAGCGCAATAAATCGCTATATCATTATATTTTACATTTTAATTTATATACGAATTAATTTCCAAAGACATATCGGCCACACAGCTCGACAGACTTCACCCCCACGTCGATAGATGGCGTACGAGCACACTCATTTGTTTACTTTATATCCTTAAGTATTTTTTCACGTTAAAACATAGCCTATATCCTTCCTCAAGCTCTGCTTTATCTCTGTATCATATTTCATTAAAATCGGTTCAGTGGTTAATGCCTGATTGTGTAATAGACACATGCCATGTATTCGTCAATAGATGGAGTAAGTTTTTTTTAAGTATTCGTATTAGTACGTGATAAATTGAAATTAGAATATTAGTTAGGATTTCTTTTGAAAAACATTATCGTCAACGTGCCGAAGTTGGATAACATGACTGTAACTTAAAACGTTTTACTTCTTCTTAGTAATAATTTGTTTGCTTTATTACTTATAATATTCTCGGGTTTAATATTAAAGTTATAGTGGAACAAAATATTTACAATTCACAATGATATGCATTTAAATATTAAAATAAAGATAAAGTTAAAAGAGAGTAAGTTACGTAGAACATAAAAAAGTTTGTCAGTCGAATATGGCGGGAAGCGTACAGATAACAAAGTATTTTAACGTCTATGGCTACGTTCAATTTATAAGCGTTGACAAATTACCGTAGAGCTGTTTTTAATTATTAGAAACTAGTTGACCCGCTCTAGCTTCGCTGAGGTTCAAACTATTCACTCACTCATTAAGCATACTGTATCCGCTACTATGAATCATATATCTCTCATCGTTAAGCCAGCGTTCGTAAGAAACGTTTTCGTTCGACCATTGTTTCTCCGACATACTCTACTCTGCAAATCCGACTACCACGAATAAGACTAAATTTTTCGGGTTAATATATAACCTATGACACTCACGAAAAAAAAAGCTTATAGCAGATCCAGAGATTACCCCCTACAGCCTCATAAAATTTACCTTTATATAATACTATATAGTATAGATGTATGTTAATATTGTTACATCCGTTAAGAGTTGTAAAATACTTGTCCGGTTATTTAATACATGAATATGTTTATACTTTTGAAAATTTAAAGCATTTCTCTAACTCTCTGGAAATTTTTATTTCTATTTTGAGCTTTTTCCACTTCCACATGATTTTATTAAGTTTTGGTGACAACGCATTGATCTTTTAAAACGCTTTTAAAAAGTTAAAGCAGTCCTGTATATAATATAGTTGAAAGTAGCACATAGACTTAATTTCAATTTCTTTTTCAATTTACTCTACGAAAGCGATGTGTTATTTTCTTGTAATTCCTTAGGGAGATTTTAGGATTCTGTAGTTCTATTAGTTATTACCCCAGTATTAAAGATACTATGTATTGAATCATTGTCAGTAATTATTGACATTTTAACAGTTGTCCAGGAAAATTAAATACTTTATAAGAAACGATTCATTCTCTTCATAATAACAATATAATGAAACCATATCTATCTGTGAGGCACAGCTGAAATTTTAATTGCTAATTTGGCTGTTGAAATTCTTCCATGGGCTTGAACACACTAATGCCAGTCAAGTATCCTCAAGTAGTACCCCTTCCTCAAGTAGTAGTATAGGTTGTGTAACGTAGGTCGTACCTTTAGTAAATTTTAAGGTATAAGTAACAGAAATAAGTAGCAGTGGTCAAGTTTGTAAGTTAAATTGTGATGAAATTTGGAGGATCCAACATCCAAAAAGGAAAGATTACTTAAAGCCATAATTAATAATTTTACTCATTCTTATGAGATGTATGTAACGTCATTTAGGGCGACAACAAATACCTTGTATTAAACACATCCCGTTTTGGAAAGACAAATTTTTTGGTGTTGTGGCGCCATTAGAAAAGAATAGATAACGATTTTACATCAACTTTGAACTTCCCAATATGTACATCTGAATAATTATGAAATATTTTGTTCTAGATATAAACAAGACGTTTTCTGAGGAGCCCCAAAATGTGACAGCGAGGCTTGGTCAGCCGTTAACAATTCCTTGTCAAATCAACTCTGGACCAAATGCTATTATATCTTGGTCTAGGGATGGTGCTAATTTGGCAACGAATATTAGGTAGGCATCCTAATTAATTTTATCTGACAACTGGATCTTTTTGTATAAATAAATTAATCATTATTTTTTATATTTTAGATATCACTTGCTAGAGAACAAGTTACTAATCACAGACGTTCGAAGAGAAGATGCTGGCTTGTACAGGTAAGTTATACGACTAATACATTTTTTGCGCTCATCTACTATCAGTACCAAACTATGAGCAGGTTGAACACCTCATCCTTTACCGTTTATCACCAAGTTTCTGTATATGATGGCGTTTCAGTCGCTTGGTGTAGCTGATAGTTGCTGACACGGTGGCCAGGTCATTTGGGTGGTTTTCAAACCCTGTTTTATATTTATTTCCCATTACTTTTAACTCTTCCTTGACAGTTCTTATGTTCAGGGTTTCGTGTATCTCTGTGTTGGTGATGAATCATGGCGCATGTAATATGGTTCTGAGGATGCTGTTTTGTAGCTTTTGCATTATGTTTAAATTAAGTCACAAGCGCTTCCCAACTGTGCGCGATAAGGATACTGAAAAATATATTTCTTACTTAAAAAAAAGTAAAGGAGTAAACTTTAGATGGTCTTGTATAACTATATCAGCGGCGTCCTAGGTATCTTCACTTTTGAAAATGAAGTAAAAGTGTTTTTAGGTATTTCTCTGTCTTTCTGTATTAAATTCCAATTACTAAAGCTTATAACTCTTAACTTAGAAGTTACACAACACGACACTGACGAGGGCTTAGGTTTCGCAAACGTACCGAGGCATACGTTAATGTTAATTGAGCTGCCTTTTGAAGGTTTAAACGAAATTACAAATAAATACGATCAGATAGGATTTATGTATTAAAATATTTGAATATTAAAGATTTATTCGTATTAGTTTCTTTAATTGGTACCTGTTAAATTAGAAATTAGTATAACTATTGTTCTTATGATATACTCTTAGTGGCAGTAATATTCTAGTGGTTGTCTTTGTCGTCTAAGTCTTGGAATTCCGAGTACGATCCTGAACACACACCTCTGATTTTTCTGAGTAATTTGTGCTTTAAGCAACTAAATATCACTTGCTCTAACGGTGAAGGAAAGCATCGTGAGGAAACCTGCACTCCTGACAGTTCTACACAATGTCCTCAAAGATGTGTGAAGTCTGCCAACCCGCACTGTAACCTAACCCACCTATAGTTTAACATCTTCCTCATTCTCAGAACCACCAGTTAGCCATAGCTGAGTTATAATGATGATGACTCTTTTTGCCAGGTGCGCAGCAACGAACTCAATTGTAAATAAAACTAGAGTAAGTCATGAAGGTCTTGTCGTGGTGGAAGATTCAATAGCAACAGAACCGTCGATGCTGTCCATACATGATGTTCAAAATATAACTGTTGATAGAGACAGCAGGGTGGTACTCCTATGTCCTGAGATAGGATGGCCAAGACCTAAGGTAATATACAGTTTAATCTGTCAATCATTCTAATATTACGAATGTAAAAGTGTGTAAATTTTGATATTTGGCTGCTTAAAAAAAACGACTGAGCGGATATCAATATAAAGTGGCATATAGTCTTAGTTCCTGAGGGATAATAACAATAAAATGGTATGGTAAATTGCACTCGTGTGAAGTCGGGGATGGTCTACTTGTTTGTTAAATAATTGTCTCAATTTATTTGTATGTGTTTAAATTTTTAGAGATATAACGATATATAATAATAATGGTGCAATTTAAAAGAGTAAAGCGTGTTGCAGAATAAATTTCCAGTTATTGAAATATTAAATCGAATAATTTTCTCCAGTTAATATGGGAGCTGACTCCTCCAGGCGGAAGAACAAGAGAGCTGGAGACTACAAATGAAGTTCTTGTGTTGCCTAAGTTGGAGTATGACCAGGAAGGCGTGTATGTCTGTACTGTTGAGGGACGGAGTGATTTGGTTAAGGTAATTAATATTTTATTTAAATTCGAGATTAAATTTTTCAAATTATTTCGATTGATAAGAAAGTTGGGTGGGTATCATTATACTAACCTGTGATTTGTAGCATAATTTTGTTCCTTCTGCAATTGACTTTTGTAGAGTCATTCGTAGTGAGGTAAATAATATCATGCTCGTGTATGTGTGCTCATATGTATGTTATAAATTAGGGTGTATTACAAAATAAACAGTTTTCTCCTAGCACCCAAGATGAGCTTTATGCATCGTTTCCTCAGGATGCTCTAGTGAACTTACAACTCACATATCTACGTAGTGTTGGCGGATAATGAAACTTTCTTTTAAATTCTTATTTCATCACCAAAGAAACGCAATTTTTACCAAAATTATACCAAACAGCATCCCGAGGCGTCACTCTCGTTACGGAAAATGAGCTACCTATTTGCTTTGTGCGATAATAAAATTGTATTTTTAAACTTCACACTGGTTGTGGGTAGCGGGTGAGATCCCTCGTTAATATCATCATGCATAATTGAGCCATTTTGTATTCGAATAATGTTAATGGCAGTACGCGCTTATTTGTTACCAAATTCAGACCTACTATGGTTAACAGGATTTAGATTATAAAATCTCATACATGATATATGCTATCCCATTAGCACATATAGTATGCGTTTATAATTACTTTTTTTTCAATATCCGTATCTTATTTTATACCAAGACGGGCAAATAATAAGAAGCTGTAGGTGACGGTAAATCACCATTGCTACTAATGGACATAAACAATATAAGGGGAGAAGTTAAATCGTTTCCTCCTTTGCAACCTCTAAATTTCACGTAATATAATTATAAAAAATAATTCGGCCAAGTGCGAGTGTGGAACTCGCGCTCTGAGGGTTCCGTCCAATTTCAATAAAAGGACAAACACAAATTATTTGTTTCGTTCTTGGAATAAATTTATTTAAAATTATTAAATTACAATTTCATAAAATTAAACTCGATAACTAGAGTTAAAACGGTAAAAATATTTTATCGAGGGGAATATTGTATAACATCGATTATTACATTCGAATATTACTAAAATCGCAAACATCAACGTTTTTCATGTCCGCATATCATGAAGAAAATTTACAGTTTTTTAATTTTGTCCTTTATTTATGCTATGAGACCTTACTTCATACTAAATTTACGACTCTAGGTCATCGGAAAGTGCCTTATAATTATATGAGTGACAACATTAACAGTTATATCTTTTCAATGCGTGGACTTAGAAGTTTGATTGAAGTAATTGATATTAATTTAACTTGATACCTTTACGCGATCCAGAGAAAAAGGGTCTTTACAGACGGACAGACACACAGACGGACAACGAAGTGATTCTATAAGGGTTCTTCCTTTTTTCCTTTCAAGGTACGGAACCTTAAAAAGTTACTGACTAACTGTATCAACATCAACATACAGCCAAAACTCTTGAAACTCTTTTTAGATGATTAGATAAATAATAAGAATGCATTTTTGAAAATTAAACTCCTACGGTGGAAAGAAACGGGATAATTTTTTAGGCTCCAGGAACTTGACACCCGATTTTGGAAAATCTTGACTTTTTTTGTGATTCTTATACATTTTACTTCGTTGTTGTATGTAGTAAATAAAATTTCGTTTGTAATAATTTCAAAAAAAAATTATGAAATTCAAAATAATTGCATCTCCGACTTTGATGAAATTTAAATTTAGCGATTGGTATATATAGAGGATCGTTTGTAGTGAAAGATTTTTTTTTAATTTTCTAAAAAATGTTAGCGTAACTGAAATTTGTTACTGTTTTCATGGTGCGAATATGACGCGAACGAAGCAACGTTAAACTTCTTTTCTTTCATTAAAAAAAATCTCTTACAGGTATTTAATGTATCAATAAAAGAACCAGTGAAAATAACGCTCCCTCCCCTCTCCAAGGAAGCGATGCGCGCGAGTACAGTGCGCTTCAACTGTACGGCCACGGGAAGACCTACACCCAACATCACGTGGTATAAAGATGGCAGTTTGTTGCCACTTGCTGGACGAGTAAGTATAAAGTCTCACCTAAACTGAAATCAACCAAAACTTAAGCCTAAAGTTTATTTTTTTTCGAAAAAAGGAATTTACAAATTACATTCACCTATGAATTTTTATACGTCTTTCGACAAAGAAACAACCCAGACCAGGGACCTTGTTTCTGTTTTACTATTCTTATTTACTTCTATAACTCAATTGCATTTTTATAAATGAATTCAAAGCGGTTATCCAACGTGAAAAATAAAATGTAATATTGTAATAAAAATCGAGTTGTTTGCGCCCGTAGTCGAATCTGAAATTTCTGAGAATTTGAATAACGCTTCGATTAAATAAAAGTTTTCTTAAATAAAACCATTTATGTTTGTTGCAGATTAATCTACGCTCATCAGTAGATCGTACACGAATGGAGTTGATTATTAATGGTTTAACGTCTGATGATGCTGGTAATTGACAATTTTTTATGGAACTTATATATAAATTCAAAATGAAATATTATTCCTATTTTGTTTATGCACGTATAACGCAAATACTTAAAATATTTATTCAGGTGTATATCAATGTTTCGCATCCAACGGTTTCACCATATCATCAGAATGGGCAAGACTCAACGTGACAGGTGCTGAAGCAACAGCACCAGCAGAAGTAACATGTACTCCAGTAGGAGTTTCCTCTGTGGAGCTGAGGTGGCAATCCAGAGACAATAATACCATAGCTTATACCGTTGTTCATACTCCCATCGGTATGGTATTATCTTATGTTAACTTTTCATTATTCATACGAAATTCATTACGAATTAACAACAACTATTCTTTCAGACAACGGCGGAGAGTCCTTAACCGGTCAACCCAAAAAAGACACTATCGATAAAGTCAAAATGAAGGAACCCTTAACACCATATATCTTTCAAGTAATATATAATTCATACATCATCTATTATTATGATAAAATAACTAAGTATTTGATCATGGTTCTAATTAAACAGGTTCGAGCATTCACGCCATCGCTTACCGACAAGAAAAATATAGCCAGTGATATGTCTAAGAGTGTTATTTGTCAAGGACAAGGTGGTAAGTCATGGTTTTTGTACTAATTCACGCTTTTAAAAAGAGAGAAAATTAATTTGCACCATTATTTCCAGTGCCCATAAAGCTAACGAAACTAGACGATGAGAAAGTCCAAGTATCTTGGAAACAGTTCTCTGATCAAAACCCTGGAGTGGTTCAGTGGATTCTTCAGTACAAATCAGCAGTAATGCACGACGAAACCTTAGATGAAGTGCACAACATCACCTTAGCTGCATCTGTTAAGCAATACAATTTGACTGGTAAGTCTTTAGATGTTTAGGAAATTCAATATATACTTGATGACACAGGCTGATTGACTAATTTTCAAGATAATTTCCTTATATAAATTAGGGATAGGAAGAAATTGAGATGCTTCGTTGGTCAAGGATTTATTTAACATGTTAAAAAAGTCCACCTAAATCTTCACTAAAATAACTCTACACTACGTTCTCGCAATATTTACACGTCTCCGGTATTTACACTTCTTACTTCTAATCTGTACAGTTCCACACTTAATACGCGCACTTCTCACTAAACACTATGACTAGGCACAACTTTCTCTGCACTTCGATATCTCTTCGAACTCACTTCTTCACTCTCGAGTAATAGACTGACTTACAATCATCGTCGTCGTGCAACGCTTTATATAGGATGAAACTTCTCATTACTTGATTCTAGCAGTTTTTTTTTAAATTTTTAATTTACAAAAAGATTATTCTGACAACCACTGGAATGATCTAGAGTTATACTCATCTCACTCGAACACATAAATTTGCCTAATGCCGTCCTTTTCCCACAATCATCGAAGGCTCGCGAAATTTCCCGCGAACGACATCTTGCTGTCCCACTCAGTTCATTTTGCCGTCTTATTCTATTTGAAATTTTCCAGCAAGTTCGAAATAAAGCTAGGTCTAAGCTTGCGAATAGTTTTGATGTAGATTCGCAACATTATTAATGATAAATAACTTTTCCAGCTCCTAAATCATCCCCGCTGTTAGTAAGACTATTGGGAACTCGTACTTTGAAATGGCTTCATCAAAACCTAACTTTGGTGCCATGGCTCTCTACCAACTCAGCCGGTCAGCAAGGACAGAATGCCGACGATGGGTGAGGTTATGGTCTCCAAGGCTGTATATTATTTTTTTTTTGCCTTACAGACCTGTAATACATTAGATGATTGCCGTTTTATTTCCTATTTCTTTGATTGTATAATTTAATACATTTTTTAATTATTAAACAGAATGATAACACTAATCCCTCGAGAGCTTCGAGTGACAGATGTGAAAGATCAGAGTTTCACTCTTACGTGGGAGTATGAAGACGCTAGATACACCTTTATGGTTTGCTGGAGGAAGATGAACAGCAACGAAATGTGTCAGGAAAGGTTAGAACTATTTTATATTATTTCTATTGATCTATTGGTTTTCCTTACACAATTGGGAAAATAGATCTTACATTTTGCTTCCAGGAAGACATAGGTTTTGATTACGAGGTTGTATACAAGGAAATAACATCTCATATCATCTAACTCGAAAATGGAAATTTATAATTACCTGAGTGTATGAGGTGTATATGCAAATTAGTAAAATAATATACTCAAAGGAACATTACGATTCAGTTACAGAACAAATACAACAATAGAGGGACTACAACCAGACAGCACGTATGAAGTGAGGGTGCAGGCTCGTCTACCTGGGAAGTTATTAGGAAGCTCTTTCTCCCCACCATTCCGCGTTACCACTCGATCTGAGGGTATGTATATTTGTCCTTACAAACTAAACAAACTCATGCTCCTTATATTAGACTTAAATAATTTTCGTATCCGATTATGGTTTTGATGAAACGCATTAATTTTCATCTTAGTCATAATTATCATAATTCCATTAACAGCTCACTGCTGAGCACGGATTTTCTACTGAGAATGTGATGTCTTCAAACTTGCTAAGTGCGAGTTGGCAGACCGCCTGTTATATACCTTTAGGGCATTATAAAGAACAGGCCTGTAGACTTCCTCTTGTAGACGCTTTCTTAAAACACATAATATAACTCTGGCAAGTGATAGATGTGCGTCTAAGATTTAGCTTCAGCCTATCACTGCTGAAAATAAATATATATTTTTTGTAGGTTCTTACCGTTTCAAAGATCTGACCTACACGTTTGTTAACGAGACAACATTACAAATCTCCTGGAGTGGAACTCCCGCTAATTATACTGTGAACTACAGTGCTCAGTTAAAACTACCAGTGGAGATGTGGGCGGCCGTTAGCACTACTGCAAATACTGTATTAGTAAGTATTCAAATTGTTATCCTAATAGCTATAACTACTGGCAAGTAAGTATAGGTTTGACCTTAAATGCGGGATTGGTTCTTAAGTGACTTTTCAGTTCCCGCGCGTCTGCTATTTGTCAAAATAGTATACGCACGCTGGCAATGCGTAACTTTTCCCCATAATTTTTTCGCGGACCTAAAGTTAGCTGCCGGCTACTAATATAAATTCTCTTATAATAATGTTTTCTTCCAATAGATCAAAGACATCGACCCAACAGAGCAGACGTTTGTGATGGTTACGGTATTCAACCCGCAGGATCATACCAAGGAACATAGCAACATAATCCATATTCCTGCGCCCATCAAAGAGTTGGGTAAGACATTTTTTATATATGTCAGATCAGAGAAGGCTAATTTGAATTAATGAAGAAATCGGACATCACGATTCTGTAGTTTTTGAACAGGAACCCAGGCAGTGTCTTGGACTTGTGGTGTAGGTTTAAGGAGCTCCTTTAAGTGACATTCGCCTCCACTGCCTGGTCTCACTGTCTGTCTTAGGTTAGGTTAACATAAGGCTAACATAAACCTAACTCACGGGATGGAAATTTATAAATGGTGTCTCTCAATCCTTTTATATCTCTTCGAATTAGATACCATTAAACGCATTCTAATAATTTTACATTCTTTTTTAGATCCTAAAGATCTGAAGTACCAGTACACAAGTTCTGGAGTTTTAGTGTGGTGGAGCGGACCTGGTGTCAGAACAGTGCGGTTTGCGCAAAACATCACTCAGCCATTGGATAGTTGGAACAGTGTCAATGTTACTGAACCCAGAATTGAGGTAATTATATACAAATATTTTTCTTATTTTAACCCAAGATAGCAAACGTTTGTTACAATTGCGAACACCCAATTTTGTTATTTTTAGCTTTTTATTTCTAATATTTGAATAATGTGTTTCTAATTGGTTTTATTTTCAGTTAAATAACGTGGATACAAATCTACCAATATATGTAATGGTGACCGCCGCGGCTGGTGGTCGGAAACAACATGTATTGACCATTCCAACACGACCTCCTGGAACTGACTACTATATTCAGACTTATATTGGTAAATATCTTTCGATTCCTCTGTTTCGAATTTAATTTAATTTATTAATATTATTTTCATTATTTAGATTTGCAGCCCAACACGTTAGGATAGGTGTATATGTTTCACGAGTTTAATCTTTGTATGTCCACTTGCTTTGTTGCTTTATTCTTCTTAAATATTTCAATCAAGCTGCCATGGGTTATTTAAGTGTTATTCAACAATTTCTAAAGTTAGTTAGGGAACATACCCATACTCCTCCTCCTTGGTCGCGTTCTTCATTACTGAAGGTCGTGTCACATTGCAGTTCCTTTGTCGCGTTTTTAACTATTTCCCTCCATATAGTCCGGTCCTCAGCTTTCCTGATTGCTGTTGTAAGGGGGGAGTCCCTTTATTAACTTCACCTGATCTGCCCAGCGGCTAGGTGACCGCGTGGTCCCTACACCTTTCCCACCACTATTAGTTTATCCAAGTTATTGGGTAGGCGGCGGGCAATATGACCAAAATAACTCAGAATCCTCTGATAATAGATAGTAGAGTCTAGTGCTAACGCGAAGCTGATTTTTTTTTCCTTGGCGGTCCTCGGTATACGGAGCATCCTTCTCCAACGCCACATTTACGTGACCCATTTTTACAATTTTTTATACCCGGAGCCCCCCTCCGGTGACTACATGTATATGCCAATCGTAAAACGACATTATAATATCGGAACGAACTCTCGTCAAGTTGCTTGAAAACTGCATAATTGACTCACTACACACTGTCAGTTCTCAATCAACTAACGTCCCGGCGTATTTACGTCACTGTTGCCATATTTACTATGTGACGAAAACGTAAGACCCCCTCCCCACCCCTATGAGCAAGCGTGTTATTTTGAAGACCCCCCCCCACCTCAGAACAGGTCACGTAGTATGGGTACGTTCCCTTATTAGACGACCCGTCTTTGAGTTGAATCAATTTTCCTTCTGCAAATGCTCGTGAGACGCTTTATTTTAAGCAAAATATATCCACTTTATGTATTTCGACGGTGAAAAGGAATACCAGCGCGGTCAAATTCTCTGAATTAAAGGTAAAATGTTTTATGTTTGACTTCCAAAAATTACTTATTTGTGTTAGGTTTTGTTGAAGTTCATTGAGGCGATCCTCATGAGAGATCCAGGCTACAGGAAAAGCGGATTTTCGGCATGTAATTTAAACTCCTCATCGTTTTTCCATGAATGCGATGGTTTTGAACGTAGCAATATTTTTTTCGCTTCCCTTTTTTATCATTCCCAATATTCCTTTTGGCTATATTGACCACTTATAATGATTTGTGTGTTGGTTTACTCCATACTTGTAATCAAAATATAAAATTAATTTATATCTCTTCAGGTCTGGGCATTGGGTGTGGTTTAGTTTTATTGTGCGTTTTGGCGGGTGGAGCGTTTTACTTTTGGAGGCGAACGAAAACTAACACTTGTACACTTGAACGGTATGTATTTTTTTTCACTAAATTTTAATCTTTTCTAACCTTTGTTATTACAAAAAATTCTTACCGAACAACATTGCATCCGTTAATCCATAAAAATGTGAATTAACCGATGACGTATACTTCCCATCAGATGCTTTAATATAGGTCTAATTCAAAATACCTTTATCAAATAATTTTTGTTTTGAAAAACTAGCAGCAGAAACGTAAAATTTTGATAATTATATTTTCAGATCCCGTAGAACTCAAATAGCTTCTGCTAGCGCAGAGGAGGAGGGGTCGGAAATGAAGGTAGGTATTTTTAATTTTCTATGTACTACAGTATTTCCTTCCTTTATTTCTGGTAAATTGAGATGTTGAAGAAATAATCTACAGTATTTTTTTTAACAAATAAAGACTCAAGTTTGAGATCTCTGTCATGGGAATTTGAATGAAGGTGGTATTTTAAAAATAATAGAAGAATAAGTAAGATAAGATAATAGTATCCGGTTAATAAGGTGTCAGATGTTATGACAGGTGCGGAGGGAGCGGGTGGCCAACGGCAGCGCGGGGACGGGCGCGGGGGCCGGGGAGCCGCTGCTCAACGGACATGTGCACATCACCGAGAACCCTGCTGTGAGTACATATAACATTATAATATTCATATACCAATTCAAGGTAAAAGATGTTGAAGTGTTATGTCTATAAACTAACATACACCGCCATCTATGAACAAACAATTTTTATTGTAAATGTTTCATTTCATGTAAATATTGAGGTCTTAAATTAATTTCATCACTCGGAGTGAAGTAAAAAAAATGACATTTGATTTTTTAATTTATGTAAAGTTTTTTAAATCTTCTACATTTTGTTTTACAGTCAAAAACACCAAACGGAAGAATGAAAAAGGGTCGTCGTTACGAACCCCCAGCCTACGACGCATTCGACGTGTCACGTAACGACCACGACACGACCATGGAGACCGTTCTCGAAGACACCACCTACAGCCTGCTGGACACCTCCCGCCGCCCCGAGTTCGACCTGTCGCGCTCCTGCCACAACCTAAGCCTACCAATAACCAATAACTCTTTCAATAAACTCCCAGACGACAATATGAATTCAGAATTAACGAGAAGCACTGAATTTCAACTCGACAACAGCAAAATTCAACCCACGCTACAGCCTAACGGTTGAAACGCCCCGAGCCAAGGGTTTCTGTAACTACAAGGGGTGTAGGCGACCCCCGACCGAATCGGTTTCGAATAGTTAAGCTGAGTAGAATGAGATTTTGTACAGTTCAGTTTTATATTAGATGGAGTTAGGCCGGTTCGCGCGAGGATAGCTTGCCGTGTTTTGTTCCTAATAGACTTTACTTTCAATGAAGGCTGATTTTTGCTAAACAATAGTACGGGTAATCGAATTTAGTTATCAAAAAGTAATAGCGCACGTTAAGTTATTCTCGCTTGAACTAAACGCAGACGCAACCGCAACCGCAATAGACGATCGATTGTTATAGATATGTATATAGACTGTAGGCGTGTATATGTACGTGTATGTATATACGAGTAATGAGTAACGAGTAACGAGTAAGTAGCGTGGGCCTGAGATTATGCATCATGCATCAAGACAATAAGTAAGTGCGGTAAATTGTATTTAGTTGATGTGCCGTGGAGTCCAGTGCCTGCATATAGTACACAGTACACAGTACACACACATAGTTCACCGTTAGTGCAACTCGAGCGTACAAAATATAGACCAAAAGATATCCAAACACCCCCGTATACCTGAATACAATATGTAAATAATGTATTTATTCATGTTGAAAAAGTATTTATTTCTCATTTTTGTTTCATACAGTTCTTAGACAAGCCTTAGAAGCTATCAGTTACCTTAATTTACATTCCACTTACAAATAGTATAACACATTTTTTTAATACAACTAGGGTTGCCAGCTATCCCGGAAATACTATATTTTTAACGCTATCACATTTTTAAAAATTGATAAAAATAATCAAATGAAAAAAGTTTGGAAAATCCCAAAATTGAAAATAATATTTATGATCATAAAAAAATGCAATAAGTTTTTCCAATCAGTCCAACCCAGTCGAGGAAAGACCTGTTAAATTGTTTTTTTTTTCAAATTGGATTAAATTCAAGATATAAGTAGGTACATAAAAATAAACAAGCTCTTTAAACTCTTTATTTATTTTATAAACATTATGTATGTAGAACATATATCATCAAAAAGGTGGCAACCCTAAATACAACGCACATTTGTTTTCATATATAACTGTTAATGTTTTATTATCCTTTAATCACGCCATTGTTTTCTACAAAAATAAGTAGATAGAATAAAAAAATGTATTTGAAAGTATATTAAAATTATTACAACGAACTATTGATATTATGAAATAGTTTTATGAATAACTCGTTATCGTTGAAAGTGTTACAAAACGTTATCTGAAGTACCTCCCGTTGGCAACGGAACTTGAACGGGATTGTGGTCGAGTCCGTTGTCCGTTATTCCATATCACAATTGAAATCTACCTCATTTTATTCGTTGTAAGGTTCTTTTAGGTGTTACGATAATGTTCAAGTTTTTTTTCTAATGCCCATCGACGTGTGGATTTGAATTATCTGGTTAGGTAGTATTTTTTTATTTATTCTAGCTATATAAGTTGTGCTAGTTTTTGTTTCAAATCCTTTAGCTTTAGTTTTATAACAACAACTTCTTTAGACGCACATGGTTTATCCGATAACTCGCTTTTCAAATCACGCGTACTTTTATATATGAAGCTTCGATCTCTAACGACTAGATACACATTTAGCGTCAAATAAATCCCAACCAATTGAAAAAATTCCATAATATTTGTGCAAAAACGGCAAATGAAGAGATAATTAATTGTTTAGTAGTATTAATTTTCTTTTATGATTTTTATATCATAGTGTTTTTTATGACTTTTCTTCATAGTTCAGTAGTCCATTTTAAAAACTTCTTTCTTCTCATTGGAGTTTTAGCAATACTCATAACACTTACTATTTACTATTTAGTCAAGGTAAGAAAGTAAAATTATTAACAGTGGATTTCAGAATATCTCATAAATATAATATTCTCACGGTGTTTGTTACCAAACTCCTCCGAAACGGCTCGAAAAATTTTTATGAAATTTTGTGTACATCAGGAAGGTCTGAGAATAGGTCAACATCTATTTTTTTACATTTAATTCAAATATATTAAAATAGTCATTACACTGAACGCAATGACCACTGAATAGCTGCTCTGCTTACTGTCTACACAATGGTCATATTCAATATCTATCTATAACTACTTATAGGTTACCGACAGTACCAAGTGTCATTTTGAATGCGACTGTGTGTCTAATCCTCGTTTAGAGATCGAAGATATGAAGACATAATTTGTAATATTCCGTAACGTAAAATAAATATAATTATATGGTTAACTCACAATAAGCAAACATGAATAGTAATATATAGAATACAGATAGTGATTCGAAATATTTCAAGTTATGTTCTCGTTGTAATTATTAATATTTTTATGATACGAAGCACCTAGGTACAATTTATATGTATAATAGTAATTGTATTGATATAGCTGAGTGTTTTAAAAGGTCATTTCTTTGTATATTTTATCAATTAAAGAAGGTAAAAGTGACGTCATAAAGTTAAAAAATACTAAATTTTACTTGTCATTAATTTAGTTATATCATATCATATGAAGTCGATTTTTCAGAGAATCGATATTTCGAGAATCGAAGTCCAAATTTTTGTGTCAATTGTAATATTACTTACAAGTATTTTCAAAAATGTGAAAGAAAATATTAGGTTATATCGAAAGTCAAGTCATTTAATAATTGTTTTGTTCAATTTAATCAAAAATAGACCCTAAAGCTTTCAATTCAGATTATTTTAAAGAACCTCTATACACCGTGGACAGAGAGTAGTTTTTTATGCTCTATGCTCTCATAGAATATAAAAAATCCACAGATAAAGTCGGGATAATTTTAAAATGTATCACTGAGTAAATATATTTGTGACGTTACTTTTGTAATTTACAGAAACACTATTTTAATAGCTCCCTAAAAAATTAAATTATAACAAAAGTGTCTTTTTAAAACACCAACTGAATTTGTAAATATATTAATAAATATGAAGTATAAACTCAGTTTAAATTATAATTAAAGGGAATCGCCGACTATGTACCTGAATCTTCAATTACACTAAGTTATCTTAGTATAGTGTTAGATCTTAAAAGTCTAGAATTATAACTTTGACGCTAGGTTTTTATCACAGGGTGTTAGCTTCGATTTTGACATCTAGGGCACGTTGAATCAAGCTGGTGTTTCTATTTCTTTATAAACAAACATTATTCGCTTTTGCGCGTGTTAGAATTTCGCTGTTGTCTTTTATATTGAGGAGTATTTTTATAAATAATATAAATATCTGCTACCAAAAATACTCTTCTCCAAATTATGGAATATTTTTTTTTATTTCGGCCTAAATGCAGGATTCCATGTCATCCACAGATTATTTATGATAATACTTCTCATTACAAAGTTATAGGATACGCAATCGTCCAATGGACCAATTTCAGCCAAATAATACCTTATGACAAAGCAGTAAGCACTTTAACAGTGGATCAGTGTTGCCAATTGATTTTGTTACAGGTTATAAATAAAATTTATTTGTATCAAAATGTTTGATACCAAATGAAATATTTTATTTATAACTTCATTCTATATAACATTTAATCTATTGTACATCAAACTTTAAAAAAAGGTGAAGGTTCAAAAATTCATTTATTTAAAATGTATTTTTTGACATGACAGAAACAAAATCTACTTAATTTTGTGTGTTGGCAATACTGACATAAACATAGACACGTAGTTATATTAAGCATAGATAATGTATATATGTCACTAACACGTTCACAAGTTCACTCGAGGTTGTGTTTTTTCAAATCACTTTTATTGTATAGTATAACCATGTGGTATTAAATGGTTATGAATTTTCACTTTTGTATATTCGAATTTTATATTTTACAGTTGTAATTAAGGGTTTTATGGTGGTCAATTTACACGTTTTGGATACTAATGTCACTTTTATTGGACAGAACATGCAAAGGAAATTGGTCGGTAGAAATTTCTTGTTTTCTCCTAGAATTACATCACAATAGTTCATAATTTACAACATAATATAATAATAGACTAATATGAATTCTACTGAAAAGAAGTCGATGTTAATTTATAGTTTTTTAAGCTTTATTTAAGGAACCTTTGTTGTCGTGACGTAGTGATTTCACACGATGATTTTGACCACCATAAAATATTATCTGTTTAAATTTCCCTAAAACCAAAATAACTTCGCAATAACAGATACCTGAATAACGTACAACTTGTATATTACATAGTGTTGTACAGTCAGCGACGTTTGTCAAACAAAGTTACGGTTGGCTGTATACACGATGTCTTTGCTTTGATTAAGTGTGGTAACCTTCTCTCTTGAAAAGTAAGTTTTATTGTAATAGTTTATAACAGTTTTGAATAAAATCTATACTATACTGTAAATATTTAAGACTTAATCAAAGCAACGATTCATATATAATAAGATAAGTTTAAACGACTCCGTTGATAATAATTTAATGTACAGATTATTTTCATGTGGCTTGTCCGTCCTTGGAGTGAATTTCGAACAAAAGCCTGATGTACGTGCCTCTGAAAATTATTTCGAATCTCATTTTGCAATATTTTATTAATTGTTAACGACTCAAGAGGGAAGGCACATAGATTTTTTAGTCTATGGTATGGCATGTTGGTAGCGGGATGGCGCTGTTATTGTCTATACCCAAAGTTGACTACTGACAATTTTAATCATACATTAGAATTCTTCTTTTTATTAAAAATATAGTATAGCGCCATCTACCGCTCCCTGTTGGATTTATGTTACGGTTTTTCCATTCCATTATATTTTATCAATAGCAATTTATCAATCACACATTCCACAACGACTGCAATAGTTTTTCATACCAGATTCTTTTATTGTTTACTGTTACAAAATTGACAACATTTAAAAAAATATGTATAGATAAAAAAATAGCTATCTGGATGTTAAAAAAAACAACTTTGTTTTCAATAATTAATGTTTAAAAGTTTACTGGAAAGCAAGTTCTGTAATTTATCTATATATTGATAATATCTAACTCGATGTTTAGATTTTTAAATGTTGCCAGTATTGGTAATAATGAAATATTTTAATATATCAAAGCAATAGTTTAGACAACCATATGGAATTGTTATATGTTTTGCATGATAGATTATTACTTTTGTACTTATTAAAAGCGTCCAATGTTAAAATCAGCTAATTTATATATTTATTTAATTTATGTTTCTATCTTTCTTGAGTTTACAGGAATCTTAAACATTTGTTTTGCGATTTATTTCATATTTTAAATGTTGTTCTTTTAATTTGGTACGCGAAAGGTTTGGAGGTGAGGGTGACTTGTGCTAATGTTGATTAAGCAATTTTTAACATATTCTTAATCTCAAGGGTTTCTTAAAACCTTTAGTTTGCATTGCAGTACATCATGACTCTCTTTTTTGTGTGACAATTATAAGTATAAAATTATTTAACAATCAATGTTTAACAATATCCGTAAATAAGTAATAATAAGCCAGTGTAGGATTTTTTCTAACATACTAGTAACGACACCAAAATCGATTTTTTGTGCTCGATTTATCAACTTTTTGAAGAGTATTGCCGCCATCCCTAGATAAAATGATTATTTTTAATTTATTTGGCCTTACGGCTTGGCAACCAGTCTTTTAAGTCTTTTACAAAAATTGATAATAAAATGGTTTTATACAAATAAATATATTAATAAAAGCCTAAATACATTAGAATAGTATTTTAAAGTGAAATATGCTCAAAACCTCGCTGCTAGCAATCGCATTACAAGTCACCCTTATATTAGAAGAGTAAGTTAAGAAGTTGTTGTGTAAATTAATATACCTAATGTATTGCGGCTCTAACGAGCTTTTGCTTAAATTAATGTTTACTGGAATATTTTGATTTTGTATAAGAAACAAGCTTTGTTATCCAAAGTGAATGAATTTTAAAAAATATAGACATGTTTTATGGAACAATACTATTGTATTCCCCTATTTTAAAAATTGCCAAAAAGTATAAAAGTAAATATATATTGAAATACAAATCATCAATATCAGAATATTCCAGTTAATTATAAGTTAAATGTAAGATTTTTGATGAAACGTGTTTTGGGGATATATGTATGTTCTAAATATAAATCTTTTAGTTATTTTTCAAAATGAATTTATATTAACAACCCAATTATAATGTTCTATACTTCTGTTTTTGATGAAAAGTAAAGACAGACAGTCGACAAGATCGGTCAGATTTTATGTGACATCACAGTCTATAATACAATTTTTATAAATGCCTAGTTGTTAAAAATATATAAACGTCACTGTTTACTGTTGATTGTTATTATAGCATGTGACGTCACGCTGTGAGCATCAATGTTCTTCCTATACAATTAAAGGGCCTACAATTGCTATCGTAACATGTTTAGTATGTATATTCCCAGACACGAGGGATTAGTTATAAATGATTGAATCTACCTCAACCAAATTACCCATTAACGTTGTTTGTAAGTGTTCTCTTGAGTCTTATATACTAATGTAATGTATTGTAATGTAATAAATAACTGAGTAGTGTTTTGATAATAAAGTTATTATTAGATCCGAGTTCACATTTTGATATGGTGACTATTGTTACCATCGTTTTGAATGTGGGACGTGGGTGTGTTGCTGACTTGCTGACTTACTGACTAGCTGGTATTGTCAAGATTGAAATGATATTAAATTTGAGAATAAACGATATCGTGACTTTTATTTTCTTTTCCCACCTGACTCATCAACGAACAGCCAAAACTTCTGAAGCTGCAAGTGTAACAGTTGCATAGTGGTTGCTTTTAATGCCGCATATCACTCATAGGTGATCTTCTTCTTTTTATGGATCTAACTTAGCATCTCTGTTTGTCCTCTTCCCATAGGGAAGAGAGAACGGCAGTTGTTACAAGATGATTTCTATGTTTTTACTGTACTCACCTGGATCTCTAATAAGTTTTTGACCTCTAAGGAAGTAATCTCAGTAATTTCAGACAGGGACGTGCGGTCCATGCAAGCAAGTCCCAAGGCGCCAGAGCGAAAAAGGCGCCAGGAAGTTTCAGGGGACGCCAAAATGAACATATAATATGATTCGAATAAAATAAAGTTGCTTGAAAGAGCTCGTCGAGAAAAGGTCAAACACGTTTAAAAAATGTAATGCAGGGGAAACAGGGGCTCTAAAAACTTCTGTCCCCTATCAGATTATTTTAGGCGGTTTTTTATTTTTTAGTCTTCAAATATAGGCGCCCATGAGTATTTGGCACAACGGTGCAGAAGATGCGTGGCGCGTCCCTGCTTTCAGAATTATAGAATAATATGAGGTGATTAGGACCTATGAAATCACATCAGAATAGATCATTAAAACATAGATCCTTGATTAATCTTTATGCTAATTCTTACTTTTCGTTTGATTTGCTGAAATACAAGAAACCGTCCGTCTGTAGTATTTTTGATTAAATTATCATTGAAAGATTTCATTTTTTTTCATATGTATGAGGATATTCTCTAAATGAAAAATTTCGAAGTAGTAAGATCGATCAACATAGAAAATCATTTTTGGGGTCATAAAACGAGTCTTCTATAATATTTCTATCGATTCTTAGCTTCATGATGCAGAATTAATTATTGAATTAAAACTACGTAGTAGAGTAGTATCTGGTATTATATTTTTCTTTAACCTATTAACAACAAAAATTTACTGAATATTACTATAATATATTATGCGCATTAGTGTAGTGATAATATAAACATTGTTATCAGGCGAACAATGCATTCAATCATCGTTAAATTACTGCTCTTGTAGCGTCGGGTGTCGTCTACTATACATTTATAATTTGTTTTTATTATAACGTTTAAAACCGAACCTTATTGTCACAAAATTAAGTAACTTTTTCAAGTACAGTTGTTTCGTTGCTTATCAAATATGTTCGGGGAAATCCCGAGGAAGCATCGATGACGTGCTTTAGTCAGCCAATCAGAAAGCCGAGAGTGAAAACTTATATTAAGTGTAAAAGCTGTCTATTGAATAAATATTATCATTTACTTCAGTTACTAATAGAATCTTACCTTTATAAGTCTTTATTATCATAAAGAAAAAAGTTATATTTCATACAGAAAATCCATGAAAACACGTTATGATATTGGGACTTAAATCGCGCTATCAAAGTTTTTTAATATTTTGCTATATATAGAAGTTCCGATGAGATACTCTTGGTCCTCTTAGAGGATTCTTCATTGACCGACGCTTTGGTTGCTTCCTTACTAGCGGTTACTCCCGGCGGGTGTCGACACTATCGTGGCGCACTGGCGATACTACCTCCACCACCCCCGCTCCTGACACTCCCCCATCCTCGACTATTCGTACAGTAGCTCCTTAAGGTTAGTCTAGGTGTTCGATACGCCGCACGGGATAACCGACGCAGTGGGTGTGAACGCGACCAAGGTTTGCTCGGTGGGACAGCCTGGTGTTGCTCCACGAGGCTGGGGCGTTGATAGAGTCCAGGTGCTAACGCCCGCCACAGCTGAACCACCTAACTCAGAATGCGCTCTCGCTTGGAAAACGAAGAATCCTATAGGAGGTTCCAACTGCATTGTAAATAATATGCAATCAGTTCACCTACTATACCTCTAGAAACAATAAAGCTAACTATTAACTATGATCATATGAAGTAAGTACTGTATATAGTTGAGAAAGATAATAAAAAATATCAAAAAATTAAAAAAAATTTTTTTTAAATTTTTACAGTTTTGTGGGTCGTAAAATCTAGATTGGTCGGTACCTTTAGTAGCTAGAGTAGACTTTTTACCTTTTATAAATTACCTATTTATTTTATTAACAAAACAAAAAGGTAATTTATAAGAAGAATAGAATTTGAATTTAATCATCATCATTATTAAATGAATGATGCAATTCGAGCATGCTATTCGACGGCAAAATAAGCAAGACAGGTACACCAGGCCACTGCGGCTTCGTAGGGGTGCAA
The DNA here is from genome assembly GCA_905147385.1 of Limenitis camilla. Taxonomy (NCBI): domain Eukaryota; kingdom Metazoa; phylum Arthropoda; class Insecta; order Lepidoptera; family Nymphalidae; genus Limenitis; species Limenitis camilla. Next base: position 732,080 of record LR990235.1, read on the forward strand.
TTGGCCAATAATATTGTAAATAGAAAAAAAAAACGGACGTTAAAAACGGGACCTTATTACTAAGACTCCGCTTTCCATCGGTCCGTCTGTCTGTCACCAGGCTTAATCTCATGAACCATGATAGCTAGACAGTTGAAATTTTGACAAACGATGTACTAAAAACACAATAAAATAAATATTTAAGAGGGACTCCTATACAACAAACGTGATATTATTAACGGCAAAGGTCAAATAGAAATATTCACAGAATATTTAGTTGTATATTCATTTCAAAAATAAACAAGTTATTTTGCCAAATATTGGTAAGGAATACTTCGTGCGCGTTTACTTCTTTATTCAATCGTGATTTAACTTGTTTTTGTTTTCAAGAAATAAAACCGGTTAATCAAAGATCAAAGAACACGATCCTTAATTTAATTATAGGCATATAATAAAAAAATTGTATGACATATTTATTTATATTATTTCTTCCAATTTTTAAATCAGGGTGTTTTTACACCCATTGCAGTCATAGAGCTATTCATTGCAGCCTTTCAGGGTGAATAGCTTCATTAATATTTAATCTATAAATAAATATTTAATCTTCTATCTCTTATATATAAAAATGAATCTCTATTTCCCTTAGTCAGGAGAAGATTTCTATGTAAGGAAATTGCTCGGAAAATTATTAAATTTAAGAAAAATTAACGACGATATGAACTTTTCTAACGACATAACTGTCATTCATTAGACAAATACCTACGATAAAAAAATAATAATGAGGTCAAGAATCATTAATCGAGATTGTAAACTATAGGTAAATCATAAAGAAACAGATCAGTATCAGTTTATTTATTGTTTTCGCAACTGTACGAGAAGACTCTGTCGGCACAGACGGGAGACCGCGCTCTCTTCCTTGCGACGCAGCTTGGCTGCCAGGCGGGCCAGGCTGAAGCGGGAGCGAGGACGCTCTCGGCGGGGCCCTGCCACGGTACAACAAAAACTTCATTAATTATTTATTAAAATATACAAATTTGCTAATGATCTTTCTGTTTTATTACTCTTTCAGGTTTCCCTTATTAAACAATGTCACCAGGTTTGTTGACATCTGCTGTTAGCAACACCGTTTATAAATTAGTATTCTTGGTTCCTTTTGTATTATTTCAAGCATAACCACGTGTAGACAATATATAACCTTTTTTAGTGCGATAGATTATAGTCAGTCTCTCTGGTGTTGTCGTGTAATGTACAAGAAAGTTAGTATTATAGTGTGGTGGTTAAGGTCTTTGAGATCCACGTAAGATAACTTTATTATCTATTGTAGTTAGTGTTCGGGCAGCAAAGGGAGCGTTATAATTGTATAAAAGGACTTTAACCTTTATCGCTAATCCAAAGCGCTGCCCGGCTTTCTGTCTAAATCACATGTGTATACGTATTTTTGTACAGTAATGGGTATTATTTCTCTCTCATTCTATGACACTACAGATAGTAGCATTCCTAAGGCAAAAGTATTGCAACAAACAATAAGCAAACTTTGAAATTATTTATTTACTGTACTGAACAAGATACAAACCTTCAGTAACTCTCTGCCATGCTTCTCTTTCTACATTCACCATACCGGTAGATGCGCTGCGACCAAGTGAAGATTCTTGAGCACTTTGACTTTCTGCCACGTCACTTTCATAACTTATACGACTAGATCTGCAAAAATATACTTTTTGAAAATTAAATCAAATAAACCGACGGTGCTTTGAACAATATAAATAAATATCTTTAGCATTATTTTAAATGAACATATGACATAAGATATGAAAGTTCTTACCGATCAACCGGTCTTAAATCACTAGCAGAGCTGGTCTCTCGTCTCAAAGGAGTGGAGGATAAAAATCTTTCTCTTGCCGCCCGTATCCTTGCAGCCCTTTCTGACAGCGTAGCTGACATTACTTCGTTGGAAACACTTGGTTCCACGGCCGATATAGAACGTTCAAAACCAGGATTGGCTATGTAACGTGATAATGGAATTAACACTTCTGACTGCTGCCTTAAAACTGGTAATGGTACGAAAGTGTCTGTCTTAAATTCAGATATACCTTTTAATGGTACTATCGTGTCAGTACTAGCTGTAGGATATACAGGTTTTTCAGTATCTATCCTTGGAGAGGTACACTGTTCTGGATGAAGAGCATTTGCACTATGGGATTTTAAGACACCATCCTGAGATTCGGGCTTTGGTGATAGATGTTTGTCGGCTGATGTTTGGTCTCGCCGTGACAGTTGGCATGCACTTGCTGATTTTTGGACTTCTCTCTCTAGAAATGGGTTATTTCTGAAAAATATTCATTAATAGTTAGAATTGAAATATGATAAATATTTCCAAAGAAAATCAGAATAGAATTCATATTGAAATAACAGCTTAAGTATTGAGTATGTAAAAAGTAGACAAAATTGTCACCTTATATTAACACCAACAGGCATGTCAGGAGGTCGCCGTCGTTCAGATTTAGGAGAGCGCCAGGCGGGGGATGTTGTACCGCTACTAGCGCCTGACGGAGGCCCTGTTGACAATTTTACCGAATAGTGTTTTACACTTAATCTACTAAAGTAAAAAAATTGTATACTGTTTCACTTATATATTTACCTTCTTCATTAATCTTTTTGTTGTATCGCTGAATCATAATTCGGATAGATGGCGCTGTTTCTTTTGGTGGTGGTTTTCGCTGTGATGGCGGTGATATAGGAAGCGGAGGCCGACTCTTAGTTTTTTCATTATCTTGAAAATTACCAGAATCTTTGCACTTATCGTTTTGCTTCTCTTTTTGTTCCGGTTTCTCTTTATCATATTTTCGGTTATTTTGTATAGGTCGTACTTCATCTAAATCTTCAACATCTACAGGAATGACAGCTCTGGGAATAGATTCACCACTTCGAACAACAGGGGAGAATATCTTCCTTGTTGTTTTTACTATTACTTCTGGAGATACGTCACGTTTTTCTTGTGTTTTAATTTTCAACACAAAAACCTTAAAAAGTAATATTAGAGGTAGATTTTATTCAAGAGTTTGTTTAGAATTTAAATTACACAATTCAGTATAATTAAGCCATTGTTAAACTAATTTAAATACCTCTCCATCAGAATCAGAATGAAGTGGAGTCCTAGGTCTTTCAGATGGTCTTCTGGGACGTTTTCGTCTCCTTGGTATTTCTACAGTTACTGTGTCTACTTCTGGTTCTGTATCGCTTTCGGAAGGTTTCGACTGTTCTCTTTCTAATCTAGCACGAGATTTTAATTTCTTTTTACCGTTGCCTTTATCTAAATCTTTTCTCTTAGACTCATCTTTCGCTTCATCATCTTTGTTAGTATTTATTTCTTTCAGATGATCAAATTGTTTTAAATTTTTCACACTTGAACTTTTACTTGTGGAAGGGCTTTGCTTATCAGAAAAGTAATCGTAACTTTCTTTAAGGCGACTTGAACTTCCTCTTTCAATTTCTTCTATTGTTTTTCTTATAAATTTTGCATCTTCTTCAATACTTGGTTGTCTAACAATTTTTATTCTAGAATTTTTTTCTTGTGTCAACTAAAAAGACAAAAGAGATTAATTATTTCAATAATTTAAGTAGAGATTTAGTAATATAGAAATCGACGCACTGTGCTACCTGTTCACGAGAAGTTTTTCTTATGATGTGCTCTTTTGACTTCATGCTACGAGAATCTGAAAGAACGACTGTGGATTTTCTGTTAATTAGTAAATTAATATTAAAGAACACTATCGATATAACATATTATTTTTTTATATTAACTAAATCCACAACTCTAAGAATTAAAAATGATTTTTTCATATAAGGTTAGGCCACTCTAGAATTTTCGTAAAATCGATTTTTATTTTATTTGTTTAAACTGTCCCTTGAGTCCTTAAAAATTATGTGCCAAAATATAATAGTCGGAAAAATTTCTATGTACATGGTTTTTGAATTTTAGTACAAAGCTAAGATCTGCCTTTGTGACCACTAGTGAAAAGGAACGTTAGGGTATACGGCAGATATTATTGAAATAGTTTGTTTAATGACTAACCAAGGCAAGTTTATAATTAACGAACGTTTTTCACTCAGTTAAGCACAGGCAAGCATTTGAGAAGGCAAGTATCGCAGATTAAAAGTATTGAATTGATTAAAGGTAAGTAATTATTCATGATTTTCTACTACTCAAAATTTCAAACACGTTTATCTCAAAACTGTATTTTTTGAGTTGGTCAGAAACATAACTCAGACAATTTCAATCGATTTACTTAAAATTTTCAGTATACCTTGGAAAATACATTTTTTATGGAAGATAGATTTTTTTAAAAATTACATAGACCATTTGTTATTAATAATTATCTGATGATTTTTCAAGCAAATTTTTCACTTTCCGCTTTGAAAGTACGCCATTTGTCCAAAAATTAAAATATCAAAAAAAACCCTACGTACTTCTGTAGCACTTATTGTATATAATAAAAAATAAAATTTGGCCAGTTATAATTCAAAAATTACAGGAGCTATTTGTCTGGCCGTGGACCTTATAAATCAAAGACGTCATCGGAAAAATGCTGTGTAGCCGTCATTTTGAAATTAATCGCTTCAAAAAAAAATTTGTACACAGTTACTGATACATATAATAAATAATAGGTTGGGGAAAAAGTCTTTTCGCATTATAGTATGTATGAACTTGTAATAAAATCTCTTTGGCTATACTATTTGTATCTGGCTGGTTTTGGTATCATTACAAGTTTACATTTTAAAGAAGATAATTCCAAATTCAAATTAGGAAAATGTGTGATTTTTATTTGTATTTCGTACTGTGGAGATGAGTGAATCTAATGACTAAATTCGATACATTTTAAAATTTTACTACAAAAAAGGTTAAAAATGCAACGCCAGCCGCGAAAAAAATTTGCGATGTTTATGGACCTAGTGCAGTGTCTGTGAGAGTAGTACAAATTTGGTTTAAGGTTTTCAATCCGGAAATTTTGATGTCAAAGATGCACCTCGCTCTGATCGCCCTATTAAGGATAAAATGTATGCCATTTTTGAAAAAGTGGAGCAAGATTGGCATATCAGTCGTTACGACGTAGCTGAAGGACTGGGAATTGACCACAAAACAGTTTTGGCGCATTTGAAAAAAACTGGGTACACAAAAAAGCTCGATATTTGAGTACCTTACGAGCTCACTGAAAGAAACTGAACAGTATACTCATTTGTGATTCTTTATTACGACGTAATGAAACCGAACCATTTATGAAGAAGCTGATAACTGGTGATGAAAAGTGGATCACGTACGACAAGAACGTGCGAAAAAGGTCGTGGTCATAGGCCAGTCAGGCTTCACAGACTGTGGCGAAACCCGGGTTAACTCGCAAGATGCTGTGTGTGTGGTGGGATTGGAAGGGCATAATTCATTATGAGCTGTTACCACCAGGCAGGACCATCAATTCTGAACTCTACTGGGAACAACTGATAAGATTAAAACAAGAAGTTGAGAGAAAGCGGCCGGAATCAATCAACAGAAGAGGTGTGGTTTTTCATCATGACCTCACACATCTTTAGCCACTCAGCAAAAATTAAGAGAGTTTGGCTGGGAGGTGTTAATGCATCCGCCGTATAGTCCTGATCTTGCACCTTCAGATTTCCACCTGTTTCGTTCTCTTCAGAATTCTTTAGGCAGTGTCAGGTTAACATCACGAGAGGACTGCCAAAACTACTTGTCGCGGTTTTTTGATCAGAAGCCCCAAAATTTCTATAGCAATGGGATCATGTCCCTACCTACAAGAGGACAAAAAGTTATCGAACAAAATGGTACCTACATACTTTAGTTAAATGTAAATAAACTATATTAAAAAATGTTTTGAATATTCTTAAACAATGCGAAGAAACTTTTTCCCCAACCTAATATGTTTGATTGGAATCTCGATTTATTTTGTAGTATTTCTAAAAAGACCTCTAGAGTGGCCTTACCCCTTAAATAAATGCAAAAGATAAAAAAAGAATTAGGTATATCCTCACCGGCTCCGTTAGGTTGTAACACAGCAGTACCAGTAACAGCCGCGTTGGTTTCGCATAAATGTCTAGCTTCTGCTTGCCCATAAGTATATACTGGTTTCTGAGGAGTGTGACGTGGAGACACAGCAACTAACGGTGCTGCTGTACAGATTTCTTCAGCTTCTACTTCCACTAAAACAGCTTCACGACCATTACCTCCGTCGCATTCGTCGGCACCATCCAGCTAAAATTTATTTATGAGTTTTATTCATTTAGAAATAATTTATTATTTTGATAATCGTAGCCATTTAATACATACCAAATGGTCTCTCTCATATTCTGATTCAAAATCGTCCACATCGTTAACACTGAGACTGGAAGCGTGTACTCGTCCAGAACCAGCTGATGGTGCTACACTGCCGTCAGATTGAGTTCGAGTGAGAGGAGATGTTGGTAACTTGACTTTAGCTCGAGCTGCGCGGAGGAGAGCTGATGTGGAAGCTTCTGGTGCGATACCTCTAGATTTTTCCCATTCATGAAGTTTACGAGTAAAGGAACGGGATATCCCTATATAAATTATAAATAGATAGAATTAAGTTTATTTGGCATTATGATATTCTGAACTAAGTAAAAACGAACCATTTATCAATAAGAACACATTAAATAACACAAGATAACACATATTAAATACCTTGAAATTTAAATAGTCCCGTAGAAGTTTGCACTAAAACTTCATCAGGTTTGGCTTCTTCCTCCCACGCAGGCACAGAATTTGTTTCCTTCATCCTCGTCCATGCATCTAGAATAGAAAATATCTTCATTTTTAAAAAGTGACTACAATTCATTTGAATGAAAATTAATTAACTTATTGAATTTAATTTACCCCATTTCTTTAGAAAATCATCACTCAGATCCTGTCGAGCTGGCACCGGTGGTGGTTCTCTTACTCCTTTCATACGCTTCCACTCCGTCAGCTTTTTGTGGAAATCTGCTGATAACTGTTCTTCTGTTGCCACGGGCCGAGTAGCTGATAAAATTCAAATAATTTTTGTAATTGAATTATCCTGATCTATTTTCTATCGTTTATCGTTCAATAAAAAAAATTACCAGCAAAAATCTTCTCTCGCCTGTCGCAAAACTCCCTGCGCAAGCGCATCTGTAGAGCCGCATAGTCTCTAGCAATCTCCTCTCGTACTCCGCTGGCCTCGCAACCACTACTTACACCTTCTGTATCTGAAATTGAAATATTAGTTTTCTCAAATAAATTTATAGAAATCATAACAGTTATTTTGAGAAAAATGATTCTTTTAAAAAATGAGGTGTCAATAGTCACAACATATTCATTCGTTGAAGTGTCAGAGGTAATGATAAGATGTCTTGACATTTCACTGCCAAATATTTGTCTTTTTGCATATAATGTTAAAATCATGATATAAATTTAAAAATAAATAGAAATATCAATATTTTATATCTTAAATTAAAGAATGGCCGATATGCGAGTTAAAAAATGTAATTGTATTTTAAAAAAGCTTGTATTGATAAAAATTCGATATTATAAGTAACCAAAATTTCATTTTCAGGTCGCTGATACAATATACATCAAATGATTGTAACTGTTATTGTTATTATACTAAGCCTTTTCTTTTTCTATGCTTTCGTAAGTATTACAGCTGTATCTAATACAAGCAAGCCGATGGAATCTAGTTTTTGCAAATTTTAACGAACATTTCATGTTAAAAAACTTATTATGATTTCAGGTAAATCATAACAGAGAATTTTCAGCGACAGCCTCAGCCATCCAGGAGATCTGGTCTGGGTCCTGCAGGCTGTCCTGCAGACGCAGTGAATACAGTGATATCACTGAGCTTGGTGACCTGGATGGCGTGAAAACAGGACCGGACCAGAGCATTACAGTAAACATCGTGGGTGCGAGTAACGATTGCGTTTGTGAAACATGCCCTTGTGAACTCATAAATAAAGTCTTAAGGTATGACCCAAAATTATATGATTGACAGTTATTTCCACAGAGGTATGTGAAATCTGTCAGTCCATACATGGCCAGGGTATGGTCTAAACTTTTTAATGCAAATTATCTTCTTTTTAGGACATGTAGTCCAGCAACAAATCTCTACTCCCAATGCATTGAAAATATATCAAATTTTTATTATGATATTGTTAAAACAGTAAGTAGAAATCTATTACATCTACACTTAAGTAATTTAGTAGATATTAAAGGAAATGAATATACTGAGACAGCTAATTGACTCAATGTGGTGCTTAATAAGGTTGCATATAATAGGTTATAGAAAATTTAAAATATTCGTTGAGCGGCTATTATTAGATAGTTTTTAGATTTCTAAATAAAGTGATCAATATTGTTTTTTCAGTTGAGTGAACTTTACTCGTACGTAGGGCAAGTTATGAGTAGTGGAACTTCTTGTCCAAGACAAAATGAGGTAAAAGTAATGATAATAATTGTATAGTTCGTAATGCGTAGATGTAATTTTTGGTAAATGGATTTTATAAGCTATGTATTTATTCTTATTTAAATAATGTTTTAGCTGAGAGTCAAAAGCACACAGAATTTAGGGCAAAAAATAAAGGAACAGTTGAATAAGGCAGAAAATGCTGGTGGGAAAATAATTAAAGAAGCTGGTAAACAATTAAAAGAAACCAGTCAGAAAATAAAAGAAGAAGTCATAAAAGTAGACAAGAGTCAGTTAAACATAAAGCCGTTTAAATCGATTAGTTTTAGAAAACTTTCTGATGACGACAACGCAGGTACTTCCCGACCACAGAGTACAAATCTCCAACGCGACAGTTCGACGGTAGATAGCTCTAAAAGTATGTGTTCTAGATGTGTTGAAAAAGGTAAAACTTGTGTTGGGACATGCCCACGAGCGAAGAAGAACGGGAAGTAAATAATAAATAAAAAAGTATATTACATAATATTTTGTTTTATTTAATCTATCGTTTAAGAATGTTAATTTATAGAAACGAAAAGAATTTTTTGGCTCAATGGTTATGGCGTGATAGTGACATAGAATTTTCTTAGAAATAGGGGTTAATATGACTCTGGTTGTTATTGAGAAAAACGTTAAAACTTAGGTTTACTGAGTTAAATATTTTAAAAGTAATAGAATATTTACTTTCTGCTACTCTAGCTATCTAAGAGCTAAGACCTGAAGACACCGAATTCACAGCTTCAAAAGAAAACGAAGATGGGAGGAATTATACTACTTTCAAAGAAAATTATAAATTTTACTTCCTAATACTTTCTGTATTTCTAGTTTCCTTTTCTTTTTTTACTTTATAGTAAAAATTATACTATTGTTTTTCATATTCAAAAATTTATTCAAAAAAGAAGAATAGAAACTTTTTTGTATTTGTCTCAGAATAAATTTTGGCTTATCTGTTTAGCGTGATTAATGACATAATCATTATTCTACCGAAATTTTATTGTAAAATCTTTAAGATGATTTAAAATTATTGTTTTCTTTAGCAGTCACAATGTTATAATTGTGTCTGTAATGTATTTTATTATTAGTTTCTGTTAACCGTTTCATGATGGATCGGTGTCCGATGTTTGGTAAGTTATTATTATCAAGTTATCAAAATAAATTGCTAGTGCTCTATATATTTTATCATCGAGTTTATTTTAGAGTAGAATTAAAGTACTCAAGGATGTTATAATTATTATCTAGTTATCTGATGGTAGATGAACATCATAAAGTTTTGATTCATGTTTCCAAATGATAGTGAACAACAATGATAGCCTAGCGGTTCAGACAAGGGTATCGTACTCGAGAAATCCGACTTCGATCCTCCACATACACCTCTGACTTTGCTGAGTTATGTTTGTTTTAAGTAATTATACATCCTGCATTCCTGGGAGTTCTTTAAAGTTCTTAAAGGTTTGTGAAGCTCGCCAACTCGCACTAGGCCAGCGTGGTGGACTATGACCTAACACCCTCCTTAATCTGAGGAGGATATCTGGCACAGCAGTGGGCTGGGTGGGTTGTGATTATATTGATGATGTGTGAGCAACATTCAACAAATAATTATTTGTAGTCTTGTGGTAACAATGTCTGTTGTCTGTCACTTTGTTAACATATGTTGCTAATGTTGTCGGTATTTAGGCGGTGAGCAACATTAAAAATAGTAAGAACATTATTTTGCCAGGTATATCCTGTTCCACGCCCTGTGTGATAAAGGGTGCTCTGGTTGCACTATTGGCTGCGTTTATTGTGGTAAGAATTTAAGATTGATGACGATGAAATTTATATCTAGAATAAATATTTTTAAACATTTTCAATTTTCACATTTTAGCTTCTTCCTTTGGGTGATCCCAAGGTAGTATGTGAGGAACCAGGACGTTCTAATAATATAATGACATGCTATATATGTGAAGCTTACAAACTGTCCGTGAAGTAAGTGTATTATAATGTATTAAGTGTTTTTTAACTAAAAATAAATGCGAAAACACGAAAATTTATGTGAGTGTATTTTAAAAAAGCTTGTATTGATAAAAATTCGATATTATAAGTAACCAAAATTTCATTTTCAGGTCGCTGATACAATATACATCAAATGATTGTAACTGTTATTGTTATTATACTAAGCCTTTTCTTTTTCTATGCTTTCGTAAGTATTACAGCTGTATCTAATACAAGCAAGCCGATGGAATCTAGTTTTTGCAAATTTTAACGAACATTTCATGTTAAAAAACTTATTATGATTTCAGGTAAATCATAACAGAGAATTTTCAGCGACAGCCTCAGCCATCCAGGAGATCTGGTCTGGGTCCTGCAGGCTGTCCTGCAGACGCAGTGAATACAGTGATATCACTGAGCTTGGTGACCTGGATGGCGTGAAAACAGGACCGGACCAGAGCATTACAGTAAACATCGTGGGTGCGAGTAACGATTGCGTTTGTGAAACATGCCCTTGTGAACTCATAAATAAAGTCTTAAGGTATGACCCAAAATTATATGATTGACAGTTATTTCCACAGAGGTATGTGAAATCTGTCAGTCCATACATGGCCAGGGTATGGTCTAAACTTTTTAATGCAAATTATCTTCTTTTTAGGACATGTAGTCCAGCAACAAATCTCTACTCCCAATGCATTGAAAATATATCAAATTTTTATTATGATATTGTTAAAACAGTAAGTAGAAATCTATTACATCTACACTTAAGTAATTTAGTAGATATTAAAGGAAATGAATATACTGAGACAGCTAATTGACTCAATGTGGTGCTTAATAAGGTTGCATATAATAGGTTATAGAAAATTTAAAATATTCGTTGAGCGGCTATTATTAGATAGTTTTTAGATTTCTAAATAAAGTGATCAATATTGTTTTTTCAGTTGAGTGAACTTTACTCGTACGTAGGGCAAGTTATGAGTAGTGGAACTTCTTGTCCAAGACAAAATGAGGTAAAAGTAATGATAATAATTGTATAGTTCGTAATGCGTAGATGTAATTTTTGGTAAATGGATTTTATAAGCTATGTATTTATTCTTATTTAAATAATGTTTTAGCTGAGAGTCAAAAGCACACAGAATTTAGGGCAAAAAATAAAGGAACAGTTGAATAAGGCAGAAAATGCTGGTGGGAAAATAATTAAAGAAGCTGGTAAACAATTAAAAGAAACCAGTCAGAAAATAAAAGAAGAAGTCATAAAAGTAGACAAGAGTCAGTTAAACATAAAGCCGTTTAAATCGATTAGTTTTAGAAAACTTTCTGATGACGACAACGCAGGTACTTCCCGACCACAGAGTACAAATCTCCAACGCGACAGTTCGACGGTAGATAGCTCTAAAAGTATGTGTTCTAGATGTGTTGAAAAAGGTAAAACTTGTGTTGGGACATGCCCACGAGCGAAGAAGAACGGGAAGTAAATAATAAATAAAAAAGTATATTACATAATATTTTGTTTTATTTAATCTATCGTTTAAGAATGTTAATTTATAGAAACGAAAAGAATTTTTTGGCTCAATGGTTATGGCGTGATAGTGACATAGAATTTTCTTAGAAATAGGGGTTAATATGACTCTGGTTGTTATTGAGAAAAACGTTAAAACTTAGGTTTACTGAGTTAAATATTTTAAAAGTAATAGAATATTTACTTTCTGCTACTCTAGCTATCTAAGAGCTAAGACCTGAAGACACCGAATTCACAGCTTCAAAAGAAAACGAAGATGGGAGGAATTATACTACTTTCAAAGAAAATTATAAATTTTACTTCCTAATACTTTCTGTATTTCTAGTTTCCTTTTCTTTTTTTACTTTATAGTAAAAATTATACTATTGTTTTTCATATTCAAAAATTTATTCAAAAAAGAAGAATAGAAACTTTTTTGTATTTGTCTCAGAATAAATTTTGGCTTATCTGTTTAGCGTGATTAATGACATAATCATTATTCTACCGAAATTTTATTGTAAAATCTTTAAGATGATTTAAAATTATTGTTTTCTTTAGCAGTCACAATGTTATAATTGTGTCTGTAATGTATTTTATTATTAGTTTCTGTTAACCGTTTCATGATGGATCGGTGTCCGATGTTTGGTAAGTTATTATTATCAAGTTATCAAAATAAATTGCTAGTGCTCTATATATTTTATCATCGAGTTTATTTTAGAGTAGAATTAAAGTACTCAAGGATGTTATAATTATTATCTAGTTATCTGATGGTAGATGAACATCATAAAGTTTTGATTCATGTTTCCAAATGATAGTGAACAACAATGATAGCCTAGCGGTTCAGACAAGGGTATCGTACTCGAGAAATCCGACTTCGATCCTCCACATACACCTCTGACTTTGCTGAGTTATGTTTGTTTTAAGTAATTATACATCCTGCATTCCTGGGAGTTCTTTAAAGTTCTTAAAGGTTTGTGAAGCTCGCCAACTCGCACTAGGCCAGCGTGGTGGACTATGACCTAACACCCTCCTTAATCTGAGGAGGATATCTGGCACAGCAGTGGGCTGGGTGGGTTGTGATTATATTGATGATGTGTGAGCAACATTCAACAAATAATTATTTGTAGTCTTGTGGTAACAATGTCTGTTGTCTGTCACTTTGTTAACATATGTTGCTAATGTTGTCGGTATTTAGGCGGTGAGCAACATTAAAAATAGTAAGAACATTATTTTGCCAGGTATATCCTGTTCCACGCCCTGTGTGATAAAGGGTGCTCTGGTTGCACTATTGGCTGCGTTTATTGTGGTAAGAATTTAAGATTGATGACGATGAAATTTATATCTAGAATAAATATTTTTAAACATTTTCAATTTTCACATTTTAGCTTCTTCCTTTGGGTGATCCCAAGGTAGTATGTGAGGAACCTGGACGTTCTAATAATATAATGACATGCTATATATGTGAAGCTTACAAACTGTCCGTGAAGTAAGTGTATTATAATGTATTAAGTGTTTTTTAACTAAAAATAAATGCGAAAATACGAAAATTTATGTGTGTGTATTCAGTAGCAAGATTGGATTCTCATATGTAAATATGTTCGAATCCAATCTTGCTACTGAATTGTACACATAAATATTGTTTGACAATGCATGGTTTACTACGTGATATTCTAAAGCATAAATGGCGGTCGCTCCAAGATGGGGGACTTGTCACTTTTCTGAACAGTTATGGGTATCAAATGAAAGGTTTTGCTGAAAAGAATCCAAAAAATAAATTACTTTTATCAAAAGCTTATCATAAAATTGCTGAAGGATTTAGATAATATTATTATTTATTAAAAAACTTTTATTTTTTAGAATAGTAAACAAAGGCGTAGAAACTGCAGAGAGAGTAATGTGCGCGATTAACAATCTGTTGTATGACCTAAAATTACAGGTAATATAATTATTACTATATGTTATGTTATTTACATAAATTCCATAAATACGAGTATTGTTGGTTTGGAAGTTTATAATGAAAAGATGATATACCATTAAAAAATAATATTTTTTTTGTTTTAGTTTTATTCTGTTCTAAACAAAGTTGATAACAAAGATTTGTATCGGTATGTCTGTTCTTCGGATAGTGCGGTAAATTTTTTTAATAATATTTTTTTTTAATAATATTATTTTCAATCAATTGATGATTTGCAGAGATTACCTCTATTAAATAAAATAATACAAGCTTCATTTATTTATAATATTACTGTAGATGTAGAGAAAGCTTTAGAATGAACTCCCGTCGGTCCAAAACTTCCAAGCCAGTAGCTCTGCAGCCCTATTCTTTCCTCAATTTAAACGTAAAATTTCTAGGTATTTTTCTCTGAAAGATTTGGACCGACACCATTAGTTAGTGTCTAAATTTTTTAATAATTATAAAAAAAAATTTAACATGTCTTTCAATTTCAGGCTAGCACAGATACGGTAGCAAAACGTCCATGTAAATGTGCTAGAAGATGTTGCAGAACGAAAGCTGAATAAAAACATTTTTATATAAAACGATGTTTGATCTATAAACAGTATTATAGTTATGTATTTTTTTTAATGTATCATAGCATACATTTTAGTCTAGTACCATGAAGATGCAGATGCTAGTAGATATCAATTATATAGTGTCTCTGATACGATTTCAATCGCGCCACATGTAAGTCAAACTGGCTTTTGAGACGATCTGAAATCTAATAATCAAAGAACTGATCTTTTTCACCCAAATATAGATTTTTCAAATCGGTATTTAACGTGATTTATGATCTATAGATCTATTCGAATATTGATTTCCTCGAGCCTTTCCTATTAATAAGTTGTCCATCACGCAAGTCAACTTCATCCGATTGAGTATGTAAGATGGCGTCTGCTGATTCCTGTTAAAAAATATAGAACAATAAATTCAGGTTATTTCTCTTCGGCGTCTCTTAATTAGGATAATTTGAATTATCATAAATGCGTTGTTTTAAAAAGTTTCATTTTGATCTCAAACTGACAGCCAGTTAACAGAAAATGTAATCGCGTAGTGTTATTTCTCTTTTAAATAAAGATTTGATATTTCACAAGTAATTTTATACAAGCGCGTTGAATTTAAACAGCTCTACAAAATATTTGTTGGAAACGCGAAAAATTTACGTAAAAAAACACTTGGATAGCCGTAAAATAATTTTATGGTTGATATCGTAAACACTCGCCTATCTGATAGAGTGTTATTTTCGAACAGTTATTTTTACATCGTATTGTGAAATATTCTTCGAGTATGAGCTACTTGTGTCTACTTTTTCTTTCTGTTTTAATGGTTAGTGCTTTTTATTTGGTATTGATTGTAATATTTCATATCATTCCTTATAATTGTGCATCCATATTGTAGTTACTTCTTGTGGAACAATATAAGTATTCAATGCGATAACATTAGGCGACATTTTTTTAAATTTTTAATGTTTATTGATCCCATCTATGAGACAACAACGTAAATTAACAAAATATAACAAACACTTGCAATTGTAAAGTGTTATATATGTTGTATACTAGAGATGTGCGAGGATGTGTAGCGAGAGATATTTGTTAAGAATTCAGGGTAAATCCTCCTATACATTCTCATGCATCTCTGGTGAAAACGCAGCCTAATTATTTCTTTAAAATGAATTGACCTAAAGAGAATGAAACCTTAGAAAAGGCAAAAGGTTAAAAAACATAAAAAAAAATTACGAAAATAAAGCTTAAAGTACCAATTCTAGATAGTTCTAGACGTATACTGAAATCGAGTATCAGAAAATTGAGTCCTATTGGCTCTCATGAAGGTACACTTCTTCTCCACTTGTTCTTTTTGCTTTACTTATCTGAATGAAACGATATCCATGTCTCTTAATTTCACAATTGTTTTATATCGTTCAATATAATTTATGCGTGTCAGCTCGTTGATTTAATTACTACAAGTTTACAAACAGAAACCATTTCGTCACCTGACAGAGACTTTATTTTAATTAATTTGTCACTCCGTGCCAGATATGCTACATGTTACACACCGTTCAACATAAATTTGGTAACAACAAGTGTTTGATTAGTCGCTTTCCAAATTTTATTTATTTTCTGATGAAAAGAAGAGTATGTAAACCTGCTAAGTAAAGGAAAAATAAACTTAAGTAATTTATCTTATAGATAAGAGTTTAGTAGCTTCAGTTTCTTTTTATTTAAATATTAAAACTGAAAAATACTAATACAAATAATTTCTATTAAGTTAGTAAATGGTCTTAAAGAAGTTAAAGAAGATGTAGACAAGATAATAGAAGATGAAATAACCCAAAAGCTAGGAGAAGATCTATTGCAGAGTATTGAGAGAAAGTTCTACGTAGATCTTGAAAGGTACTTTTTTTTTACTTATTAGTTACTGCTGCTAGTTTATAAATACATTGGTTTTTTTTACGTAAGATTACACTGACATTTTATAATTTGTATGACATTTTTGAAAATTTACTAATTTTAGTTATGCCAACTTCGAAATTAAAATTTCACTCCAATCAATGTTATCAACGTCATAACTGTCAGTCAAGCCAACTTCGAAATTAACATGCCACTCAAATCTATGTTGCCAACATCGTCACTATTAGTTAGCCCACTTTGAAATTAAAATTCCACTCAAATCAATGTGGCCAACGTTAAAACTATCAGTTATGCCAACTTCGAAAGTAAAATGCTTCTCAAATCTATTTTGCCATCATCGTCACTATCAGTTATGCCAATTTCGAAAGTAAAATGCTTCTCAAATCTATTTTGCCATCATCGTCACTATCAGTTATGCCAACTTCGAAAGTAAAATGCTTCTCAAATCTATTTTGCCATCATCGTCACTATCAGTTATGCCAATTTCGAAAGTAAAATGCTTCTCAAATCTATTTTGCCATCATCGTCACTATCAGTTATGCCAATTTCGAAAGTAAAATGCTTCTCAAATCTATTTTGCCATCATCGTCACTATCAGTTATGCCAACTTCGAAAGTAAAATGCTTCTCAAATCTATGTTGCCAACATCGTCACTATTAGTTAGCCCACTTTGAAATTAAAATTCCACTCAAATCAATGTGGCCAACGTTAAAACTATCAGTTATGCCAACTTCGAAAGTAAAATGCTTCTCAAATCTATTTTGCCATCATCGTCACTATCAGTTATGCCAATTTCGAAAGTAAAATGCTTCTCAAATCTATTTTGCCATCATCGTCACTATCAGTTATGCCAACTTCGAAAGTAAAATGCTTCTCAAATCTATTTTGCCATCATCGTTACTATCAGTTATGCCAACTTCGAAAGTAAAATGCTTCTCAAATCTATTTTGCCATCATCGTCACTATCAGTTATGCCAATTTCGAAATTAAAATTCCACTGAAATCAATGTGGCCAACGTTAAAATTATTATCAGTTATGCCAACTTCGAAAGTAAAATGCTACTCAAATCAGTGTTGTCAACGTCATAACTATTTATTATGCCAGTTTCGAAAGTAAAATTCTCAATATTACCAATTAAAGTAAATTTTCCATAATTAACTATCAGATAAGATTAAATTCAGATAAAATAATATTAAAATATTGCAGGTCTGTAGATATGGTGCTCATAAAAATTAAGCTATTACTACAAAATGGTACACAACACATCCAGGATAAGTTACTTGAGATTCAAGGAACTTTAGATATCATGAAAAAACAGGCAGAGAGTGAGGTCTTGAAGATGATAATTTTAGTGAGGAAATATTAATGAGGCAAAACTTAGGTAATAACATAATGGAACATTTCCAGGTTGAGCGATGTCTCGACAATAAACAGAATGACACATCAGCTTTAGCAGAAAAAGCTTTACATCAAATGGTAGTATGTGGATATGCACTCATAGGTCAGGATTCTGTACAGGCTGTAACCAAAGTCATTACGTTGAAGAATATGATTAAAACTGGAGTCAAACCGGTATAACTCTTTAACATTATTATTCAAAAAGGTGATATTGAATGGACCTAAGGTTAGGCTTACATAAGACTAACCTAACACAAAGACAACCTAACACTAATCTAAACCAAGCCTATCTTACGCTTTCTACACATCGATAAATTCCATATCATTTTCTCGGCGACAAACTATTAGATTCGTTGCCTAAACCGTGTGAATTGCATCCAACCTTTATTACTTCTAGTTACAGTATGACTGGTAATTGCAGCTATGTATGTTTATTGTTAAAATAATATCAGCAGCTAAATGGGAATTCAGCTAAAGAGGGCAAGACAATTGGCTAACGGAAATATTCCATCCGACATATTGAAGAATGTTGATGCAGCGGTTCAAACAGATAAATAAACATAGATTAATATAGAAATCCCCAATGATCTAGATAATAATCCTAAATCTTCTGACATTAACGATTAAACACAGCAGGCAATAAAATGTTTTCAGCTTCACGAACAAAAGAAAGAGATTTACAATCTACTCAAAGTGTGCGGGCACGAGCATGATGGGTTAAAAAAGGTCATTAAATGCGTCATATCGAAGGTGAGTAAAGCATATTTGAAGTTTCTGATGTAAATCATGGAAATTAATGTATAGGCGAGATTTATTTTATTTTAGTTATAACAACTAAAATTTATATCAGTGTTGATCAAAGAAATTTTCCTCACCTGTCTAAATCGATAGATGTCTGGCTATGTTTCCACCAGAGTTGAAAGTGGATGGAAAAAATATCTTCACTTTCCTAGCTTCATCAAGTGTGTCAAAATAAGTTCTTTTGGTTCTTTACAAACACATTCGTTTCTACTTATCCACGCTCATCTCCGGTTAAAACGCAGCCTAGATAGATTAGTAACTACCTAGTTTTGTACTATTTCAGATACATTTATTTAAGTAAAAGAAATACTGTATTTTCAAAAAGTTAAATGAATATCTATCACGCTAGGTTTCATGTACCTTTGACTCTGCTATAAACTAAAGTCAAAAAGTTTTTATTTCGGTGTAGGTTTCAATGAAATCTATCTATATAGGGCTATAATAAGTATAAGGTTGTCTGGAAGAAATCCCCATTTTTGCCATAAGATCGCCTCTTGTTTAGCCAAGATTAAATTTTAGTTTTAGTTTTTTTCTGTATTACGTGATATACAATAAAGAGTATAATAGTAATCTTGTTTTCTAATTTATAGTAAGTTTTCTTCGTTAATATTTGTTTAATGCATTTTTTCATTTGTAGAGTTGAGTGATTCTTCCAAAAATATTTTACTAAAAAGTTAGAACAGAAACTAAGTGATCCCGTGCTATCAACGTAGTAGATCGTTTACCTTTAATAAAAAGTAGGCCCCCAGACGTTTATTAATTTGCCGAAAAGCGCTAAAAACCCGACGATAACCAGAGATCGTTGTAAGCGAAGGAATCTGCCCAAAACATTTGTTTGAAAACTTGTTGAGAAAAATTACTCATATCCGGCTGTTGCGCGCTTCGAATATTTTCAAGTGAATGTACTCGTTATAAAATATTGCATTTTCACGATTTACTGGAATAACAGATTATTCTACTTATCGTGGGCCACGTCTTCTATTTTATTATAAAAAGCTAGAAACTACAGATATCCAGATAGCCCTTTAACGCTTACTGCGTCAAGATAAAGCAGACATTTTCATTTAAAATAATATATAATAATAATAGACAAAATATAACCCAGAATTTTATATTTGAAGAAATTATAATTAAATATTGTTTTTGGTCAGTCAAGTTGCATTAAAAACGTTGTACGTTTATCCTTTACACTTACAAATTGATAAATGTTCCTACTTTGTAAGTAGATACATATTTCATATTTTCCCTATTTCGAATAATCTAAAATAAATTAACCATATGTATCCGAAATCCATGATTTGATTGATAATTTATCAATCTTTTAATCAATAAGGATAGAGAGATCTACCAAATCGTTAATGCACAGTAAAAAGCGTTACTCAACCTAAACCATCAAACCTAAAGGCGAGAAGTATAAAAAAAAATCAATAACATTTACTTCGATGGCAAATAAAAAATAAATCCAAGAAATAACAAGCGGTTTCAAATCTCAAGAATGCCAGCAATTTTGATATTAATATAAAATCTGACACACCCACACCTCTCTTCCGCGAGATCGGTTATAAATAAACGAATTGCTCCGCTTTCATGCATTGTTAAAGGTTAGATATTGAGGAAACATTTCTCCATCGATTTTTCTTTTGATCAACCAAAAAGGTTTATTTTATTATATTTTCAAAAGGTTCGATTGTTGGTTTTTTTATGAACTTATATTTTACTATCTGACCATTTTAGCGGTCTTCTTCAAAAAATGGTATGCGCGCGGTTGTGCCTCGGCAGACATGAAATGAAGAAGACCGTCAAATGCGGTTGAAACTATAGTCAAAATATGACAAAAACAATACGTGAGTTTTAATAAACCTTAAAAAAGTGAGAAAATATTTTTTTAAATTTCTGTCTACGAGAACCACGCAAAATTTCTGTACGAATACGGCTTTCTAAGTTGTAATGCTGCAACTCTAACTTAAAATATAGGTTTTAATTCATTTAAAATAACCTTGTTAATTCTTTTAGTTTAATAAAATTCATTAAAAACATTGTAAATCTTTTGCACTTTATTTTTGCGTAACCTCTTAGCAAGTATATACAAGACTAATATTATAAAGTGCTACTGAAATCCTTCAAAGCAACAATATTTCAGCAACGAGCTCAAGTTCATATTGTTTTGTAAATATTCATGGCCACTAACAGAAGTTATGTTTTTGTAAACAATCAACACCGCCTTACTAATTTGGTACTAAAGTTTTAGTTTACTCTACTGGAATATCAATATCTCTTAGTCCGTGGCTAAGTGTTTAATACACTACTTCTATTTCTAGCATCAAATATTTAACTGAAATTTTTGACTACTTTTTATCTAGAACTGCAAAATTTATGAGTAATTCATAAGCAGTAATTTTTAGAAACTATGTGGCAGCCATTTTCAAAATTAAAAAGATTGACTTGAACTTTTGGACTTTAGAAAAACTTCTTTACATATTATATTAGTTGTCATTATTGTTTAAAAGGTGCATTTTGTCATTCTGTTCACTGACTTTAAATTTACTTAAGTATGAAAAAGTATGGAAATTCGCATTCAAAGAGATAATAATTGTTACTTATATAATTTATATACTCTATAGTCATAATATAATATGTCTAACTTTATAATATATTAGATTAGAAATCATCTCAATAAAAATAAAAAAGTAATAGCTACAGTAGACAGAATAAAAAAAGCAGTTTAATAACTATTTGAAAATTGATATAAAAGACAAAGTTAGATTAATAATATGTTTTGTTTTAGTCACCATTAATAAAATCAGTGATGATGGAAATAACGGGGAAACTAATAGAGGGCGCGGTAGAACTGGCAAAACTTATGGCTCATGGTGCAATGCATGAAGCTTGTCTCATAGAAGTCATTAAAACTACAGAGGACGAAGCTGTTGATTTAATCAAAGATGTTCGAAAATGTGTTTTCACCAATAACACAGAATTTGAAAATTATATTTCTGAAAACAATGCTACAGTAATCGATATAGCTAATGAAAATAAAAATATGAATAAAAGCAGTGTTTCAGAAATGAAGGATCTAATAAGGAGGATGTTGGAAGACGATAGTGATATAAATAAGCAGTTTAAAGAGAAGCTGTATAATTTGCAGAGTGATTTGGATGCGGTTGATCGTAATCCTGATGTAGCTAATGTTGACATAGGTAATGGCCTAAAAATATAGACTTATGTTTTAAGGTTTTATTTTATTTCATTCTGAAGAAAAAGAGCAAACGAACTAACGATCAGTCTGGTAGTATGTGTCCACCGACACCCATGGAGATCCTAATAAGGCTGAGTGAATAGGGATATTAAAGACAAAAATGTCGTGTTTTAGAGCCATAATTAGAAGTCAATCTATCGATGTTACAGTTAATGCCATTAACAGTCGTAATTTATGCAAGCAATTTCATTAAATATTCTGTTCTTGCATGATGTAATGATATACACTTAAAAGATTTATCTGTTTGGCATGAATCAAATCACAAATTCCTAAGATTTAAAGCATGTTAAAAATAAAATTTGATTCTCATTAGATTTAATCTGCAATTATTCATCTTCTAATCTTAGTTTGTGCTTAACAAGCCACGGGCGCATCAGTGATACCTTCTAAAGATGTCTCAATAAAAGAGATAAATCGCTAGCATTAAATTTTTTATCCGCAATAATATCTTTATTCTATTTACTAATTGACCATTTGCTCCCAATAAACATGGTGATTAAAATTCGCTAAAGGCTGAAGTGCGAATTAATTTTATGGTCGACCTTGTGGTCTGAGGAGTGTGTGCAATTTGCGTCATGTATAAGAGCGAGGTTAATTTCAGCTTTCGCTCCTGGTGTTCCCCACTATATTGAGAAACTACTTTTGTAAGGTTTTTTAAAAGAAACGTTCTTCACATATCATGAAGAATTGGAAACTTAGTATTAAATGATACAAAGTGACAGAACTAGACTACATTGATAGTATAGATTTTCTCCAGTACTTACTCTAGAAACAATTCTGAAGTTTCGAATTGGTCAAAGTTCTAACTGTTATTCATTTTAAGGACATCAAACCTTATTCTCTTATTTTTATCCTTTTCAATTTGTTCCTCATGTAGTTCCCAAAAATTGTAAATGTTGGCAGGAAAGTAGATCATGGAACAAACATACTACTTTCCACAATTGGCCAACAATATTTAAATTATTAACGAGATACCACTTTGTTCTAAGTTTGATAAATCTAATCGACAGCTAATCTTTAAATAATAGTCTGTTCCAATTTCACAGTACAAGCTGAGCGAATCTAGTTTAGCTTAAAGAGGTCAGGTTACGAAACGTCCTCTGTGTTTACGATTGAGAGGTTAGCGTCTGTCTGTTTATATAATGTGAGCAGACTTTCCGGTGGGACTATACAGATTTAAACCTCTTCGTATGACTATTAAACACCCGTAGGTAGACTACTTAGAATACAATCCTTTAGAGAATAATAGGTTGCGTTTCTTTATCTTTATTTCTGATCGTGTTAGCGTCCAAGATAGTAGGCCGTTTTTATGAGGTTTTATTTATTTAAAAGATGATTCAATGGGGATGTTTCTTAATTATAATTTATGAAGATCTGGTCAGCCTTTTGAAGACTATCAACTCATTTCCAACTTGAGAGCTTCCTGATCGTTTACATCTTACGACCAAAGCTTTTTTGACTTTTTGAGTACCCCCTAAATTAAAATTTTAGTAACTATGTCCGTCCTCCCTATTTTCCTCTTTATAAATTTTGTCAAATTCTTTTTATTTCCTCTCTGAGTCTCCTGAATTACGATATGTATACGCAACGTTATATTTGTCTTATTTGATACACGTTTTACAGCAGCCGTTAATGGATGGCAGTCTATTTTAATTTATTTCTTGCATTTGTAAATTAATGTTGATATAAAGAGGTTATATTATTTTTTGTTCGTTTTAAAAACCTTTTAATAATTTTCGACATACACTTAAGCATTAGAGGTATCAAATTGATGAAGGACTTCAATTTTCGTAGCATTGGGTCTATTCAAGCTGAATACTTCTAAATATTATTTAGGTATTTTGGTCGTGTTACATGTCATCTAGACTCATCCATACATATATAATCAGTATAGTATGAATAGTAAAAGAATTTTCAAAACCAGATCAGTTGTCCCAAAGATCAAAGCGAGTATGTAGCGCATGTTATTCGCGAATATCAATTTTCCTCATATAAATCAGATTCCTTGAAAACATTTAAGCAATAATAACCCCATGTTTCTGGAAACCCAAAAACCTAAAAATCCGCCATACACCCATCATGTTGGCGCTAGTCCAAGTGTCAGCGATGAGTTATATAGGCTGCCCACAGGACATTCACCTTTAGTTTTGTAATTTGGATCTGTCTGGGATAAAAATAATAGGCCTGAGATTGGCTGTAAATGGAATATTGTTGTGCCTTAATGGTTCTACGATATTATAGATCCTGAACCAAAGATCAAGTAAAGTTAACTTCTACAAGTGGCGAATACCAGAATTACTATCTTCAGGAAGTATTTTCTCTTATCTTAAGTGTACTTCTTACGTCTTTGATCACATTGACAGTTAAACAACAATGTTTTTTTAAAGTTTCTAGAAGTTTAATCTGTGCTAATAATTATGTCAGTCAGTCAGTCTTTTACATCAATAAAAAGGTGAATCAGTAAGTGTTGTTTTCTTAGGAATACTTGCCGTCAAACTATAAATAGCAGTATTTATTTCTTCGTAATTTCAGCTTAATAAAAGTATTAAATGTTATTTTAAAATGTCAGATTATTGAAAGCATCGTGAAGACATCAACATGTTTCAGAAGATATTTTCAGCTACTTTATTATTATTGAACAATATTTTATATTTTTAGGAAATATGTATTTGATCATAACTATATATCAGTCAACATATAAATAATTTCATAAAAAATATAGTAGCATAATTTTTAATGGGATTATATTCATTATAATTTATACTTAGGCTATGTTTCCACCAGAGATTTGAGAGGATATGTAGCCAAAGGAAAATGAATCGTTTCTATTGGTTCTTAACAAACACATCCCTCGCTACGCTTTCTCGCTCATCTCTGGTAGAAATGTAGCCTTAGATGTGAAATTTATCCAGTTGTGCCACCTTCGAAAGTAAAACGCTCCCCAAATCAATGTTGCCAACATCATAACTAACAATACTAATAACGAGTGCTTTAGTTGTGTTGTTACTATCACATCCGGTGGAATTCGTCATATCCGGAAATAACCGGAAACGATATTTACAACAGGAACTAACTACGTGAGTTTATCCAAAACTTAAAATTGCTTTTAAATCGCAGTAATGCATTTGTAATTTTGTAAATGCGTTATAATTAGTTGAGCGTTCTCCATCATATGCGCCAACAGTATTTATCGTCAGATTTTCCATTCATTTGTATTATTATATTTAGCTGGTCAAAACATCCTGGACAAGTGGATCATTCTTTATTGCACATGAAATAAATTGTTACAAAATGTATAATAAAGACTGTTGTAAAAGGCGGGCTTATCTCTAAAAGAAATCTCTTCCAGCCCACCTACGAAAGTGTTGTATAGCGGGCTAAGATAGTGCAAAAAAAATACTATTATTAAATAATACAAATAATACACATGTATACACATACATACATACACACTAATAATCATATACATACTTACCTAAATAAATACATACATGTACATATAAACACATATATACAGATAAATATAGAGTAATACCTAAATAAAAATATGTTTACATATTCGATAATTATGAAGAATAAATTTGTGCAAGTAAATGCTGTTTTACTTTATTTTTAAAAGAACCGATTGAGGGAGTATGCTGGATGTCTTGTTCCAGAGATCTGCCGCACGTACCGAAAAAGAGTGCAAAAAGTAATTTGTATTACTTTTAGGCACATGAAGCATCGTGGTGTTACATAGTCGTTTTGAACGAATTGGAGTGGAAAGCAGATTAAACCTAGACCGTAGATATGATGGTGATTTGGGATCATTAAGAATATTAAATAATACCGAAAGAATGTGCATGATAGGGAGCCATTTAAGTCTAGCGCGAAAGGAGGAAACATGGTCATACTTACGTATACCGATAATAAAGCGTATAGCAAGATTTTGAAGGCGCTCTAATTTGTTAACTAGCTCCTCAGTCTCATTAAAATAGCACACATCGGCGTAGTCGAGAATGGGCAGTAAAAGAGATTGCGCGGGCATAATTTTGGTGCGAAAAGGTAGAAAAGATTGGAGACGCTTGAGAGAATGAAACGTAAAATGCATTCGTTTACTAATTTCGTTAACATGAGATACCCAAGACAAATTGCAGTCCATAATAAGGCCCATGTTCTTGACTTTATTAGAATAAGCAATCGGGACTCCAGAGTATAAGATGTCAGGTACTGTATTCCAGTCAACCCTACTTCTCAGTCTACTACTGCCAATGATTATTACTTGGATCATTATCGTATTTATCAGTTAAATTAATAGATAGTCTGTCTAAAAGATTATTATTTATTTATTTATTACACAATACAAAAATGTTTTACATTAGCCGATAAACTTAAAATATTTATTGTTAATTAAAAATGCCTTATAGGCTTTACGCAGACTAACATGACGGTTTGACTAAAATATCCCCTAGGAAGGCCTATACCCTAGAATCAGACCTTCAGAGTCACGGCTAGGCGTAATTATTTGGTTTGCTTGTGCCTTTACGTTGGGTTAATCAGATTAAATCAGTTTTCCAATTTTTTTTTATGATAGACAAGGGACAAACGAGCGGACAGTCCACCTGATGGGAAGTGGCCACCGTTGCCCATGGACATCGACAAAACTAGAGGGTATCTCTCGAAGATAGAGTGAGTGGGGGAGCGAAGAGAAGACTGGTGCCGTTTCAATGGACCCTGAGCAAGAACTCGGTGTTCATTGGAATCGCAGCAGAAATGGGATGGAAGAGGGAAGGGTAGATCAAACATGCATCGCAAATAATTTAATAATTTCAATAAAATTTGGCACTTTATCCTTAATCCAGGTTGGATTACCACGTACTATATATCCCGGAAAATATCATAGTTCCTGTAGAATAATTTATATAAAGTTTCCTGTTTCTTAATAAAATATAATAAAAAGATTTATATATTTTTATTATTGCACATTAAAGTTTTTTTTACATAAGTACAGGTGGTAAGTTGCACTCGTATGAAACCGGGGCAGGATGACTAGTTTTAGTTGGAATCAAAGAAATTGGACGATGAATTGTATAACATTACGTAAACACAAATATTTTATGTATATCGAATACTGCGAATCGTTGCATGCCAAATAGTTTTATTTCTATTGTTATAGGCTAACGTCACAAATGTGGAAACTAATTTAGCGTAGCCATTCTTCGAATATAACTTCGAGTGTTTACAGAAGGACAATGATAATAGGGTCAATTATATTATAGTTATAATAATATAATTATGCGTCAGTAGCCCAGTGGTTCGGGAGTTGGATTCACGATCGACAAGTCGTGGGTTCAAATCCAGGACATTGGTCTACTGGCGTGGCCCACTCCTAACACAAGCATTTTAGCTTACTAGGAGGGGTAATGGGAATACTAGTAGTATGTGATCCATACTGCTAGTAATCTTTTTCAAAAATAAAACAAAACAAAACAATTCTTATTAGATATGATTAAAATACGGTTTATAGACTTTAGTTGAACATTTTAGAAAGTTAAAATACAAACCGGGATTATTTGCTAAAATGATTCGATGGCCAAGTGCGAGTGAGGAACTCACGCACTTAGGGTTCCGTACAATTTCAATAAAAGGACAAATTCTATTGTTAGCAATACTATTTATAAAGTAGCATGAGCGGGTAGGTAATTTTATATTATTATAGCAAGGAAACCGACGTATAGATAATATATAACATTTAGTGCGATAGATTAGAGTACCTAATCACTTTGGTGTTTTCAAAATTGAGTGAGATTGCATGAGTATTTGATTCAGTTCCAGGGAAAAAGGGTCTTGACAGACGGACAACGAAGTGATCCTATAAGGGTTCATTTTAAGATACAGAACCCTAAAAATGATTCTTCATTCTGAAACTATTTATTTTGATCTGTTTTGAGCTGCGTTGCTCAGTATATTATTTATTACTAGGATTTTTAACAATTTTTTTAATTATTAAATTATATTGTTATTGAAATGATAAAAAAAAGCTTCGTTAAGTTTCTGCTCCCGTTTTCTCAGGTTTATGCTTTTTACTTTCCGAATTGATAATTATTTCGAAGTTCAAGGCAAACTGTTATTAAAAACAATTTTGACTTAAATACTAAATTTCATGAGAAAATATCCAGTGTTCAGTTATTCGTAATATTTTCTTTCTAAATGGCTAGACTATGTATATATCGTGTATATGGTACATAGCACTATTCAGTTTTAATGAGGATAAGGAGTAAGTTGCTGTTTATAATTTATAAAGGAAAAAAACCAATTTTCCTCAACCGAGTGAGTGAGTGGATGGGTGGGTCATTTGCCAAGTTGCGTTTTTGGCGTTAACAAGTTACGAATGAACAATAGTACTCTTCGAAATAGAACATTTATATTAATATTGGTAAGATTCCAATCCATCTAAAATTCGTGGTCATCAACACCAATCGTTAATACTATCATAACATAATCTGGCCGTTTGTTTGTGAGATTGTATTTTCGTAATATTACTCATTCAGTTTAAGTGGCCAGTATCGGTAAACGATTTCTAGCTTCGCGTCATTAGGGGCCTTGGCTGCGATGTTACTGATCGAATAATACAGTTTCTACGCTCTTTTTGTAGTATTCATATTTGTATAAAGTTGCCATAATAAAGTAGTTACAATCAGAATTTTTTGCGTGACAGAAAAAGTCAATCTCTTTAATTAAAAACAAGGATAACTTATTTTAATATTTTATTTGTTCTCCCTAAAAACTCTTCACTCAAATTATAGAAAAACGACAAATAACTTTTGAAATATGATAATCACATTTCATATGATGGAAAAATTGTTATGCCAGAAAAAGAAGTCGGATGGAGTATAATATGTTTGTATGGTGTATTTTCTAAAGACTATTAATACATCATACGCTACTTATTATCGTTTTATAGTTAGAACTCGGAGGGCGTGAATCACTTTAGATAAAAAGATAAACTAAAACTAATGTGATTTATGAAGAGAGAATTAATATAAAGTATATACTTTTAACTTATTATTTAACTAGCTGTAATCCGAACTAATATTATACTTTCAAAAGTAACTCTTAAGAAACGTGAGTAACATTTAACGCCATGTACGCCATCTATTGATGAATAGATGGTCTGCTCTTTCAGTAACGCAATCACGTTAAATCACTGAACCGATTTTGATAAATTTAATAGAGACCTTGGGGAAGGACAGAGGCTACGTTTTATTATGAAAAAAAAATACTTAAGAATACAAAGGAGTGTGCGATTACGCCATCTATCGACGTAGTTAATGTCGAGCTTTCTTTAGGAGTTAGTCATATATAAATTACGTCGGTGTTGAAAATTAGGATCTAAAATTTTTCGATAAATGATAAAGCGACATACTGATATAGTGACTAATAAGCAACTATTAAAATGTGAAATTAAACCAGACCAAAATACATGGTAAATTGCACCCGGGCGAAGCCGAAACAGGTCGACTAGTGAAATAATAAATAACAGTTACAATCAAGATTTAAGCGATTAGCAATATAATAAAAACTAAAGCAACTGAAAAAACAAAGACTAGTTTTTTCTGAAAAAAAAAACAAATTTACAATAATTTGCACGCTTAGTAGATGGGTCAGATTGCTGTTGGTCATTTGTCAAATGACTTTAGCTTCAATATAGCTAAAACATTTTCAAAACTTACCACCATCCGTGAAGAAGGCCGAATGTCGATTTGGACTGGACGGAACAGACGCTGATGCAGAGGTAAGGAACGCTCGTTTGACCCTCGTCCACTTGGAGTCACGAGGAGGTCTGTGCTGAGGTGGTCTAGCTCCAAGTTCTAAAGATCGTTGCTTACGGAGAACTGGATGGGAACCCTCCGATTCTAAGATAAAAATGAAATAGCAAGGTTCACAAAACTTTAGAGAAGAAGATACAGATGAGTATGAGTTAAACGTACCAAGTTCTTCTGATGATGGTATAGTCAGTGTCAACGCTGGCGGTGCATCACTGTCTCCTCCATCACTCAACGAGCGTCTTCTTGAAGGTAGAATATCTGGCGAGCCCTTCGGCACCCTGGTCTTCTTCTTGACAGATTCGCGATGTGTTTGTATTATATCGCGCATTTTGACCCAGGGACTCTTGTGTAACTTGTTCGGTGATGGCGAAGTGGAACTGTCATCCTGATATATAAAATGAAACTTATATCAACTCTTTAAATAAGTTTTTCCTTTATTTAGATTCTCGTGTTCATAAAAACTGTATAGATAGATTCAGAAACATAGAACATTTGGAAATGTATTTAGAGAAATAAGATCTATTTTTTCAGAGACGAAGAGTGTTTTAATAATTCATTTTATGAATATATAAAAAATAAATTTACCTGCATTGGAGCTTGTAAATAAGTATTATCATGATCCTCATTACGTATACAACTTCTTCGACGCAGTTCTGTAACGAAATTTAATTTTTTTAAGTTTCCAAATTTTATCAGCCTATGATATACAAAAGTAGATAATACTCTGTATATTTCATTTTAACCGCAATGTTTAAAATGCGTAGCCCAATATATTAATTCAACGGGATGCGCACACGCATTCTTGCACCGGAAATAGAATACTATTCTCATACATTACTTATGCTTTGTTCGGTTTTGATGAGAACCATAAAATCGATGCGTATGATAGATTTATTGATTGCTATATACTCTTATATTTTATTATCAATTTGAATTCAATAAAATAGATACATCGATAAATTTAAGTTCATTTATCTAAAACTATTTTTACATTTCTTAGAAAGAGTTTGATTGCTATTCTCAGCGTTATTTAAAAAAAATTAACCTCTGAAATGATGTAGGAGGGGTTACTTATATTAATCTAGGCTGCGTGATTTTGTAACTACCTGCTAATTTTATTACTATTCATTTAATGGTTAAAGTATTCGAAAACTCTTTGGTAAAACAATAAGTATTAGCCTTTAATTTAACAAAAAAAATCTATCTAATTCTTAAGCAATAACCATAACAACAAGTTAGAGGTTCCCGATGAAATAAAATGGGGCATATAACTATAGAACATTTTTTACAAACCTGTATCTATCCTTAATTCTTCGCATGATGAATTTGGAGTCAAGGATATCATACTTCCAGGAGTTAAACTAGCTGAGTCTCTAGGTTCAGGGTTAGGGAGGGAACCTGGACTGGATCCGGCCAGGGCAACGGCGCCAACCATAGCTCCTGCAGCAACAGCGGCTGCTCCTCCGATGGTGGCGGGAGACCATTGAGCTTTTTCCCATCTATGAAATTGTTATGGTAATATTAAGTTTAAGACTAAGGCATTAGTATACTTGACGTTCACTTGTAACTAAGATTCTATACCGTCATCTATACTAATATTATAAAGAGGTAAAGTTTGTGTGGTTGTAAGCGTTCAGCTCTGGATCTACTAAACCAATTTTAAAAATTCTTTTACCAATAGAAAGCCACATTATTTGCGAGTGTGGTAGGGTATATAAATCAACACATATTTTCATAATACTTGGTCGAAATAATTAATTATGAAGCGTAAATCAATACTTACAGATTTTATGTTAACCCTTGAATATAAGTAAATACTAACTGACTCGGCAAACGTTGTTTTGCTTTATAAATTATTTCTAGTGCGCCACACTTATCACCAAGGAATATAAAAAAGAGTCCTAACCTATTTCTCAGACCTACCAAATATATACAAAAAAAATCATATAATTCGGAGGAGTTCGATAACAAACACTGTGACAATTATAAAAGATTTTTTTAAGTTCTAGGATTGGTAAAAAAATATTTTATTTTAGTTATTTATTTTTTACTAAAATTATCTAAATTTATTAAAAATTAATAACCTATGTGATCTCAGATCTTTCTCTTTGATACATTAGAATCAGATAATGATAAAACTATTAAAAAGATGTTGATTCAAGATGTAATTTAATAAAGTCTAATGTCTAATAAGAAAGCATGACCTAGTAAGTATATTAATAAAATTTAGGTAAGAACCTTACTTGAAAGCTGACTTCACTCTTGTCCAGTTTGAAACTTTAGACTTTTCAACTTCTTTAGAAAAAATACCATCCGAGCGTCTCCGAAGAGGAGTTCCAGGTGAGACATCGCTTTCCTCACCACCGGCTGACCTTGACCTCTGCTTCCTTAACAATGATCCTCCAAATCTAGAATGGGACTTCCACCTTGACCCTGATCTTTTCATACTACGCCCTCCAACTACAACAGCATCAAAAATTGCTTGACCATACTGACATTCTAATTCAGCGTCTAATGCTTCATTGATCAATTCTAATTCCTTAGATTCATCTTTTAATTTTTCGTTCTCCTGATCAATTCTTTTATGCGCACTGTGAAGACGCTTAAGATGATTTACATCTCGCAGTCTTCTCAAAAGTCGAGAGTTATGTTCTTTTAGTGTCACAAATTGATCTAAAAGTTCAAGTAACCTTTCTAGCTGATCTAAAGATTCTAAAGTATCTTTTGTTTGTGATGCCAAGTCAAAGCCTCGTTTGGAAAGTGGATCATTGCGATTTTTTAATCTTTGAAACATACTGTTACATATCGCTTCCGGCTCTGGTATGTCCCCATCTTGAATGCTCCAAGATTCTTCTGGTGTAGGTCCCGCTGTACATGGGGAACCTTCGGCGTCAGATGGAGTTTGTGGATTTTTAACTGAAAGAGTGACAGGTGGTTCTCCTCTACGTCTTTTATGTAAGGAAGTGCCACTCGGCGGAAGTTCAGATAAGTCTTTCGATTCTTTTCTTGTAGGTTTATGTGTTTTGTCATCTTCACTTTGAATAGTTTCAGATACATTACCAGATTCCTTCGCTGAAGTCATTTTGCGTGGAATTTCCTGGTTTTGGAAAAGGCTAGGAATTTGATAATTTAAATATAAATAAACACACGTGTATCATTTGCCAAGCAGATGGGAGGGGTCTTAACGGAATGCATTCTTAGGTAGACACAAAGTTTTGAACTCGGTTTTAACTTGTACTATTTAGCCACTTGTTTTGTAACACCATTACATTAGCACACAGTTCACTTGAATTTGCTAGACTTACATTTATTCTTGGACACGTTCACATTTTAGCATTACACAAATAACTTAGCAGTATAATTCATTCTAACGCTGTTTAGAACCAATTAGCCGCCATTAAAAAAACTTCACTAAATTCCTGAAGCTAAACTGGAAGGATTTTTTTTCTAAATAATTATTTTTAATATTACACGATTAATTAATTTTAACTGTGATTATGGTGGTATGTGCCGGTAAATTTCTTAATCCGCCCAATGCGCGGGCGCATCTCGTGAGGCGGGCGCGGCGAACTGCCGCGGAAATTGACGAACATTTCCGAATTATTTTTAACTCAAACTTTCTTTACGTCGATACAAGCGAATATGGTTCTTATTTATATAAACTAAGAGGTTTCTTGTACTCGAGACGCATTATAAATACTTTCTTAATGCTCGGGACCGAGATCCCATTAACCTATATTTTTAATGGAAATAAATGAACGTTTTATGTTACTAACTTTTACATGGTTAAGAGTTGACTTTTTTCAGGAAATTCCGTGAAACCCCTTTATTACTTCCGGCTGCGTATTTTATGATATGTGTAAAATCTTTTTTTATTTATTATCATTTAATATAAAAAAAACTTTGGGAAGGTAGTAATTAAAATTTTTCATTTTGAAACTATAGAATTCCGAAAAGATCGATTTTTCTGTTTTTTCTACCAAATATAAGTATACGAAACTCAATGAATGATCATCACACATTATCATAAGAAACCTTTTTAAATAAAAAGAATATTATCATACTGGCAATCAGTAAAGCATAGGATGTATGAAAGAAAAATAATTTCATTTGAACAAAGAATTTATTCGAGACATGCTTTCGGTTTGATGTAGTTTTCTAAATCTTTTTATTTTTTCAATTTTTTTTAGTTTTCTTTTAGATATTTTACAATAATGCATGATATACGTGAATGGTAAATTTGGTAAGTTTATGTTATATTTCTACTTCATACAGGATTTTTTGTAAATATATAATAGTATTTATGTTGAAATTTCAGATCTTAAAGATATATAAAATTTATAATGTTTATAATAAATTTAGAATACTCAAGAGTGTCCACATAAGCAATCCACAGCATTTAGTTAGATCTGAAATGAATTACTAATTTATTATTATTATTAATCGTGTAGAGGAAGAGATCTTTACAAGATTGTAAGTAGGTGACTAGTGCCCATAGCGCCTTTTTAAGAGTTGAGTACGCCGTGAAGAACAATTAGTTTTGTTTTTTTCAGTAAATTGACAACGATATCAAGATCTGCGGCATGGAGCCCGAGGGAGACAAGGAGCCTAGCGACGACCTCGAGGAGTTCATGCGGAAACGCAGTGAAAATAGTGGACCGATCGTTGCCACAAAGCTTAGGAATTATGCAATTCTGAAGCAAAAGTTTGTATTTTATTATATATGACATAAAATAATAACTGACTACTGACATATTTTGACACAGCCCAAACTTCTCGAGGAAAGTGCGTGAGATTCTTAGCCACTGTGTGACCACTACTCCTAAAGAAAATCTGTCGTTTTTGAAACCATTATGCGACTTAAGTTTAACTTTATTTTTAAGTATCTTTGTCCAGATCGCTTTTCTATCGTAAATATCTAAATGGTTGAAGCTTTGCTACTATCGCGTTTAAGTAATAATATTTTTAGATAACCTTTGTGATTTTTTAAGCAAAATGTATATTGACCAGATTGCTAATATTGTTCGACAGGCGCCTGCGGGCAGCTGCCGCAAGACAACGCAACGCAGCCGGAGCCAAAAATGATAAGAAAGCCTGTGAAGATGCGTGAGTACACTACTACTTCCTGTCAGAATCAGTATCTAATCTTTGTTCAAGCTTTCGTTTTTAGAAAGTTAGTCAAAGAAAATATTTTAATGCTCCTTTCTTGTTATTTTTTTACCTATAATTTTGTTAATAAAGTTCCTGAAACATAAATTTATTTTAAGTTTTTCATATTATTTTAGTGATCGTCGTGGAGACTCCGCAAATGGCCAGATAAAACAAAGGTTAGTAATAGTTATAAAATAGTTTATACTTAATAATCTATAGGTACATATAGAATAAATATAATTAATCCTACTAATATTATAAACGCGAAGGTTTATAAGAATGTCTGGATGTAATCATAATTTTTGGAGAATTAGAAAAAGTATCGAACTAAAAAGCACTTGTTGACTAGACTAATCGTCATTACACGTACTTAAGCAAAACACACGCGAAAGAAACACACAAACACGAAACAAAACGTATTGCCGAAATCTCTATTCGTGGCATCTCTAATTCATACATTCCTAAAACTCTAAACAAATGGACAGACCCAAACAATCCAGGATGATTTTTGTCAAAAAGAGCCCAAACTAGAAGTTGTTGTTGATTTTCTATTTACTTTTAGCAATACATCGGTATTCAGTATAAAAGTTAATAAATAGTCAAACTACAAATGATATATTTTATTTGATATGCACAGGCGCAGTGAGAAGGGCCTCCGCGGGAGATCGGGCACTCGATCACGCTCACACGAGCCTGAAGATGCGTGTTGCGGGCGTCGTCGTCGCCGTGTGAGTCTAGCTTTCTTGTTATAGCTTAAGGTTTAACGACACTATGTGAAATGATTCTCTGAAGGAGGAGCTGAGGCACAGATCAGATGAGGTAATGGGGATTTCTAAAATAAATTTCGATTGGTTTTCAGAACACTTAATAAATCGAAATTGTTGATCCTAAAGTTTCGTACCTTAAAAGGAAAAAAGGAACCCTTATAAGACTAGAAAATTAACTTTTTTTGACTGTCACGCAAGACCCTTTTTTCTCAGAAAAACGTGAAGATATCAAGTTGAAATTTATATAAAATATTCTAATCTCTAGTTCCTCAAATATGTAAAAATATCAAACTGCTTAGTCAATTTAATGAAAACCCGCAGCCGCTTTCATCTCATGTATTGTAATTTTGATTATCGAGATAAATCAAAATTCCCAGGCTTCGTCTTTTGACCTAGGAACATGATTTTTGGCAAGAAACAAGGTCTTATAGTCTTATATATAGTGAGTATGGGGAATAATCCTAAAAATGCCAATTTGTTGTTACATCACGAAAAAATAATTTATATAGGTTTTGACGCATATTAGAAGAATACGTGAAATTATTAAGTTGAAATTAACATGTAAGTCATATGTTGAAGCTGTGAAAAAATTAAACTTCTAAATATAAGCAATCAATAAATATAGCCATTATTGCTGAAGTGATAACGAGTAGTTTTTCTGTAGGGCATTCCACATGATATGCGGATATGAAAAAACTTAACTCTAGTTAACGAGTTAAATTTTATGAAATTGAAATTTAAAAGTTTTTAAATAAATTTATTCCAAGAAAGAAAAATAATCTGAAATGTAAAATGTATGTTAAAAAGATTATTTGGTAAATTATAAATTCCATTAAATTTTTAATTTTTAGACTAGGGAGTATGGTTTAAGGTGAGGCAACTCTTCCATTTCCTCAAATATTTCAAAGTCTCCAACTTAAGGTTCATCAGGGCTTAAATCTGTGCCGAAGACGTGTATATGTATAACATATTCAAATGTTAGTAAAATCGCAAACATGGATGTTTTTGTCGTCGTATCGTGTAAATTGAATCTAAAGCGATAAATATCAACGCTAATCCTAAGCAACGGCTGTTAACGATAAGACATGTTGTTAAATGACAACTTGTAAAATATTTTAATTGATTCCAAAAAAAGCAGGTTCTATATTTGATAATTATATTTTATTGATATATGTTCGCCGAATTTAAAATTATTTTAGTGTTTCTTATTTACGTATTTCCAGTACTATTTTTGATAATATTTTAACCCGCACACGAAAATCAAAATTTGATAGGGTTTGTCCCTTTATTGAAATTGTGCAAACCCTCAGAGCGCGAGTTCCACACTCGAACTTGGCCGAATTATTTTTTTCAGATTGAAATTTTATGTCAAATGAAGTATGCGGGCAGTTACATATGGGGAACAAAACCAATTTTTGAGTGATAATCAATAATAACATGAATGACAAATTGCTACTTCTAATTACTATTTTATTACATTCATAACCTTAATATACCTCTCGTGACCCTGAAATGTAAAATGATCGTAAAAATTGTATGAAACAGCGTCGTCGCAGTTGTGGTCGTCGCCGCCGCCGTCGTCGCAGTTGTCGCCGTCGTCGCCGCCGCAGTTGTCGCCGCAGACGTCGGCGCAGTAGAAGCCGCCGCAGACGACGTCGCAGCTGCCGGAGGCGTCGTCTTCGTCGTCGTCGTTGCAGAAGATAAATATGACGAAATACAAACATCCAAAATTACCATTAATAATAATTAAATGTTGTTGATTTATTTTGTCTTGTTTTGTAAAATTTTGGTTAAATTATGTCTCACATAAAGATGTTTTATTTAAGTTGATATAAAGTTGTAATGATTTGCATATTGGAATGAGTAGTAACTTAAGCAACTTTATAGATAATTCAATCCACGAGCCATGAACGGTTCAAAGATTTAGAGGGTGAGAAATAAGAACAGTCTGCCGATAAACTGCTGAGCAGTCTGGCAAAAATTATAATGATGTGTGATATATATATAATATATATATTGTGAAGACAAATGGCATCGTAAACAAACCAACAAATTTGTAAAACAGTCCTGATTGACCTAAATAAATGTTTTGTAGTTTGGAAAATAAAACAAACGAAGACGTATACAAAAAATGTTATTTAAATATTTTTTTATTTTTGAGCAATTGTTCTGAGCATATAGTTTACTATCATTCCATATATTTACGTTCATTTGTTACGATACAGAAAGACTTCCTGCTTCTTCTTTCTTCACCCAACAATGAACAGGCTTTATCAAAATTTGCCTTTTTATCCCAAACACAAGACAGTTTATAATTGGTAGATAATTTTAGAGGACATTAGAGCATTTAGCGGCCACCCAACAAATGCAGACTTAGACTTTCAGACATTAACCATAATTTCATTTATTTCTTTCCTTCTTATATCCGGAACCGTTGCATCTTGGTGAGGTTTCCCAACTGGAAGGAGTAACTCTAACCTTTCATTAGCTGGCCTCGACAGGAGGTCTCTTAGACGCGCGTTGCAGTTTAAAGGTGTTGATGTTAGGGTCACTAAGCCACAGTACTGAAAATAATATAAGTTTAATAAATATAATATCTGTTTATTGTTAATCTCGACAATTGTCAAGCCGATTTGGATGTGGCTATCAGTGATATATTATAAGATAAAGGCGTCAGTGACTGTTATTTAAATTGGTGACACAAAAAAGGCACTTTTAGTATTTATAATGAAATGGCAATACAGCAATGTCATTCGAAAGGTACAAATAGAATAAAATTAAAATTAATATTTTTCTTTGCTTAAAATATGCAATATTAATATTTTCTGAAAGGGCAACAAGACAGGTTATTTGGTGTTAGAATACTAACGAAATAAACCTTGACAATCACCTGAATTGCAGCCAACAGAAAACCAGCAGCGATTGCTACACTGATCTCATTATAATAATGCATCCTCTTCTTCCCATCGGATTTCCAAGAGTTCGTCTGCCTGAAGACCAAAATTATAGCTGGAGCATCAGAGAGATAAGGTTTCATATGGTTAGTAGCAAAGGGTATCAGATCTGTTACCCACTGTCGTGACATTCTTCTGGAATAATTAAGTTCTTCCTCTTCTTCTACTATATTTCTTATAGCAGACTTGACGTTCGGGTCCTGTACTACGACGAATGTCCAGGGTTCTGTGTGGGCTCCAGAAGGGGCTGTTCCTAGAATGAAAACAAACGTTGTCTATAAAATAAAAATCCTATATATGAGTGATGTACGTTATTCAGAATCTGCGTAATAATGTATTTATTTTGATGATAGTGAGTATGATCTTCTGGGAATTGGTAGCACTTACCTAATTTAATTCATTAGGTAAGTGCTACTAATTCCCAGTACTCACTAATACCCTTGTGCAATCTGAGTGACTTAATTGTTTTGATAGTCCAGTTTAGTTAGGTAATAATATAGATATTTGTCTTGGGTAAATAGTAATGATCATACTAGCCTTTAACAGACAGAAATGAACTAGCAGACAATAAATAAATGCATAAATCAAAATCAACGGAAAAATACTGCTTATCTCTTAATTTATTCTAGTATCAATGTTACGTACTTCTTTTATAACTTCAAGATAAAAAAAAAATAATTTACGTAATTTTGTTATTTATAAATGTATGTATTTCATAAATATATTACATTATGTGTCATCATCATCATAACCCGTAAATGGACCACTTATGAGCAGGGTCTGCCGAGTCGATCTCAGAATGAGGAAGGTTTTAGGCCATAGTCCATCACGCTGTCTCAGTGCGGGTTGGCAGACACCTTTGAGTACTTTAGGGAACTCTCAGGAGTGGATGGTTTCGCACGATGTTTTCCTTCACCGTTTTAACGGTGATATTTAATTGCTTATACACACATCACTTCTGCAAGTCGTCGGCGTGTGTCTGTTGCGTGTGATTTGGAACTATTGATTTTATAAGTTTTAGTATTTCACGAAATTTATAAATATTAATTGAAATATTTACCAGCTGTCTTTACAATATTATCCAAAACTTCTTGCGGTATGGGTTCTGTACTGAATCTTCTGACTGTTCGTCTGGTTTTCATCAGCTCATAGTAATCCTTTGACCTCTGGAGAACGTCTTCCATGGACCGCTTGAGAGGTTTGTAGGGTATGTGTGGAGTGTCTTCAGGTATAGCTGGTATGAGAACATCTGGGTCATCGTCATCATTTGGATGTTCTTTTTCTGTAACGCAAAAAATATTTATATTGTTTGTTTTAATGTTGGCAACAGTGGCATTTTGACATTCAGAGGTGGCACCACTGATAACGCTGAAACGCTGATATATTGTTGGAATTTTAAGAAAATTGCAATTGTTGAATAACTACTACAACGTGAAGCATTGAAGAATATGCACCTTTAATGAAATATGGAAGTGCAGGTTCCAATTGGCACCTTAAACACTAGTGACAAAGAACGCAAAAGCTGGCTAATAATATTGAAACACGCTAAGGTGGAGGCTGAATATCGACTAAAGGACCTGAACAATAACAATAAGTTCAATTAAGTCTAATATTGAAGCTCCAACACATCCAAAAAAACATAGATAGGTTATCTTTCAACACAACAACCATTTTGCGCACACTTTTGCAAAAATCGTCAAGAAAACTTTAACTCCTGACATTTCTCTTACAAACTAACACTTCCGTGTTGTAACAAAGAATTCTTACAACACGGAATATGGAGAAAAGTCGCAACTAACGGTAGACAATACCTTTAATAAAATAAACTTCACCAATTTTTTAAACAAAGGTTAAAGTTAGATAAAAATCCCTTAAAACTTATTTGAAGGCCTTTTTTCAACTGCTAAACCTCCGGGGTGTTTATCTTCGCTGCTAATAAAGAGGCTACGGGATAATAAATGATGCTTTGCAACCTCATCAGCGTTTTTCCATCCAGTTGTCTATGTAGACCCTCACCTAGGCACTTTTTGCACCCCCAAAAGTTAGTGTCACCCCCAAAAACACTGAAGGCGAACACACCACTGGGCTTCTGTACAATTTAACCTTTTATGTTAACCGTTATTTTGCTAAATGACCTCAATATTATAATAATCTACAGAAGGTCAGGTCAACTTCTATCGAATAGTAAAATTTGTGTCATGTTATCT
This sequence comes from Limenitis camilla, assembly GCA_905147385.1. Taxonomy (NCBI): domain Eukaryota; kingdom Metazoa; phylum Arthropoda; class Insecta; order Lepidoptera; family Nymphalidae; genus Limenitis; species Limenitis camilla. The sequence continues at coordinate 772,752 of LR990235.1, forward strand.
TATTATTTTCTTGATATTTGTTACTCGTACATGACCCCAAGGATATCGACAAAGCTTGTTAAAGTTGACCAACAAATTCTTTGACCATTCTAAGACAAATTCCAAACAGGATTTCACTGGATCCAATTGCCTCATAACTAAATTTAAGAGCCCAGAGGATTATTAAAGGTGTAAAATCTTCTGGATCTTTGCTACAAATGGGCGTTCCACAGGTATCCATTTTAGGCCCGTTCTAATTTTTTTTTTTTAAAGATTACTAGCAGTATGGATCACATACTACTAGTATTCCCTTTACCCCTCCTAGTAAGCTAATAAATAGCTTGTGCCAGTAGTCCAATGTCCGGGATTTGAACCCACGACTTGTTGATCGTGAATCCAACGCCCGAACCACTGAGCCACTGACGCTTCTTTTTTAAAGTAATCAGAAATAATAAACATAATTACGACGATGTAAACAGTGCTTTATCGCAGGTTCTTCAATGGTTTACGGTAAATAACTTAGTTCTTAATGCTCAAAAGACTAAATGCGTTGAGTTTGCTTTACCTACTGTTAAAAAACAAAAATAATAAAATTTTAGATGTGGCGGACTCAACGGTATTTCTGGCTATAAGTTTAGATTCAAAACTCCAGTGGAACCCTCATTTATCATCTCTAGCGAGTAGACACAGCTCAGCTGCCTACGCTGTGAGGAAAGTCAGACAAATGACCGACATTAAGGCTAGTTTACTTCAGTTACTCTCACAGTATTATGTCTTATGACATTTTGATGTGGAGTACGGCCGCGGACATTGAATCCATTTTTGTACCTCAAAAGAGAGCTATCGGGCCATTTATAATCTTGGAGCACGAGATTCACTTAGAGATGTTTATAAAAAAATAGACGTCCTTACAGTCCCATCTCAATACATATATTGTAATATTTTGTTCATTTACCAGAATATCGATTCGTATACAAAACACAGTGACAAACATAATGTTAATACTAGAAACAGAAATAAACTTGTAACGCCTTACTTTCGTCTCCACAAAGTGAGTAATAGTTTCATGGGGCTCGGTGTTCGCATCTATAATAAAATTCCACAGCCTATATTAGATTTGCCAATACAACAATTTAAAACTCGTATCAAGAAATCTTTAATATATAAAGCATACTACAATGTACAGGATTACTTATATGATGAGAATACTTGGAATCTAAGTGACGTTGACTCTCAAGCTAAATAATTTGTATAACAAGTTATGTAAACACAGCTTTTTGAAAAAAACGACTGTTAAGTTTGTGTCCGGCTCTTCTCACCAGGAAACTGCTTTCCGAGCTGGTGGTAGCTTCAGACAAACTGACTGACCGACTAATTTCTGACGTATCAGAAGTACCTACTTTTATACAAAGACTGAAATAAAATATTTTGAGTTTCAGTGGAGTTTATGATAATCACTCGTGATTAAACGTATATAAAAATAATAGTCTACTATATTTTCAGAATCCGGGACTATGAGGTCTGATTATTGTACAATACCTAAAATTCCGATCCAATTCCAGATTTCCCGGCCATCTGGAAAGGAAACAGTTGAGTTCAAAAGTTGCTACTAATTAGGTTTCAAAGGTACACGACTTCTAGTCACTCCTACTAACACGCAATATGAGATATTTGCTGTAAGACTTTTATTAAATCAGATGCAGACGATTATAAATTTTATTGTTCTTATAAAAATTAATATAATTTACGTTCAAGGTTTGTTTGAATAATTAGTATCGCTAGTTGCTGGTTATGTAATATGATCGCGAAACGTCCGGGTCAAATTACACAGTGTGTGCGTTAAGGTTGCAAAGCTAAGAGTATTAAAACAATGATTAAATTATAAGGATCAAGTAATTTTATATTTGCGCACATCAATGTTTTTCCTGTTTTAAAATATTTGACTTCATCCTAATCGTAACTTACTTCCAAATTAACTTTTAAGAAACGACTTTAGAATGCAAGCTAAACAAACTAAAGGTTCGATTTAATACTTACGCCATCTATTGACGGAGAGATGGTACGTTTGTCTGTTCTGCAACCACGATTAAATCACTGAACCGATTGTGATGAAATCTGGTACAGAGATAGACTAGAAGTTTGGGAAAGGTATAAATTTCGTTGGCGATAAAAATTAAACCTAAACATGTGGTAAATTGCACCCGGGCTAAGCCGAGAAGGGTCTAGTAATATAATTATAAAAGACTATAAAAAGAGGCACACAACAAGTTGTTAGGTACTAATTGTATATTTATTTTTGTTGGCAACAATTAGTAGTTTCTATTTATTTAAAGAATACCCTCATTGGCCATATAATTATAAACTTTGTCCCGATGTAAAAGAATTAATTTTAGATTATAGGTATTGTCTATGCTAGTCGAAACCTGGGTAACTAGCCCCAAGTACTGCTTGGCTTCCTATATTATACATATATACTTAAATCGAGGTTAGAATATTTAGAGCTAGACATGAATAGCTACACTTAAATATGGATGTCCGATAAACGAATGAATTTATTATCAGTTGAGCACAATTCAAGAGAAAAATCGGATATTAATCATTTTATTGTAATGCAGAACATATAATAATTATTTATAATTATATGACCGGAACGTACATAATATGTATATAACAAATGTGAATCGAATCGCTTTATAATTATTTACTTTTACATAAGGATATGCTATAATTTTGACTGTACTTGTAAAAACTAATTTTGAGTTTTACTAGTACTTTTAAATATCAAATTTGAATTTATGTTATTTTATAAATTACAGGGAAAATAGTTATTTTGGATAAAAAATTTTCGTCTAGAAATTTAGTTACTCATTGGCATATTAAAACAGCTGTGAAACAGTTGATACAGCTGTGACAGCCAAACAAATACTTTATAAAGTCGATTTTCAGCCATTTTTGTTTTAAGTACTCTCTCTAATTATTATCTGTTTAATATAACTTTTGTATGTTAAGTACTCACATTCGTTATTTCTTATCTAAATTTCAAATATAATAATATAAGGTATATCATCCCGAGGAATTATTGGGTATACGATATATTCCCCTCATTCCAACATAATGTGACTTATGCCATATATTTCTCACTAAAATTGTTTCTTTGCTCAGTATCTTTTATTACTGCTATTTTCATGCTGCTTATCACACACACATCAGATAATTTTGATTTCGAAAAAATCTTTTACTGATAGAAAGAAAGAAAGTAAGAAGTTTCTTGAAAAAATAACTATTTAATTAATATTTTATCTGTCAGCATAAGTTATGATCACTATTGCTGCAAATAACATAAATATATTTCCTTATAAATAATAATTCTTGTTTCATAAAATATCCAGGACACACACACATACACACATGCACGTACACGTATAATAACATTAGTTGTAATTTACTAATCGTATTATTCGTTTCAAATCTTAAGACGGCGCCATCTTTTGGATGTTTACCCAACGTAGATAACAAAAATGTTGAAGTGTTGTGTCAATAAACTAAGATACAACGCCATCTATAAGGAGCTTATAGAACTTATAATTACAACACTACAAAAATAACTATTCTATCTCTGTAGTTGTATACAATCACACTGTGTGATGTTAAGTAGTTTCGGACATCGCGGACATCGTGATTTTATTTATCTATATCTATACTATTATATAAAGAGGAAAGATTTGATTGTTTGTATGTTTGTTGCGAATAGCCACGAAAATTACTAAATGGATTTTAAAAATTATTTCACCGATAAAAAGCTACATCCTTTTCGGGTAACATAGGCTATGTGGTGTTGCCATAAATATTCTAAATAAAGATATAGCCATTTAAGTGCCATAACCTGGTCATTTTGTAAATTGAAAGGATTCTCAGGAACTACTAATACAATTTTAAATTTTTTTTCACTGATAGTAAACTACACTATTCGTGAGTGACAAAGGTGATTTAGTGTTGCCATATATATTTTGTAATTAATAGAATATGGTCAATTTTTTGTTACTAATCCGATTTTAAAAATTCTTTCAGTAATAGAAAACTGCACTTTTAGTGAGTGACAAAAGTGATTTAGTGTTGCCATATACATTTTTTAATTAATAAATGAATTATAATGAAAAATGAAAAAAAAAACAATTACAGAATGACAAATTGAGGACATCAATTATAACACTGCTTTAAATACCCGGAGCGAAGCGAGGGCAGGCCGCTAGTGTGAGATAAAGCAATTCCAAGCTTCTGTACAAATTGTAATTTTAACTTTCGTTCGTTATCACTTTATTTTTAATGTAGGACAACTGATAACCTATCACAGTCATGTCAACTGCGCACATATTTATTTTAATAAATAAATACTATTTATTTGGTTACTCTAACAATATAATTTTAGTGTGTTAATACATATTACGTTTGAAGATGGTAACGTTATTTATTATGCATGAATTTCTTGGCATTTAAGAAGTAATTTATTATAATCGACCCGCGCGATTTCGTCAGCGTGATGCTCCGCTCCTATTGGTCTTAGCGTAATGATGTATAGCTGATAGCCTTCCTCGATAAATGGTCTATCTAACACTGAAAGAATAATTCAAATCGGACCAGCAGTTCCTGAGATTAGCGCGTTCAAGCAAACAAAGAAACTCTTCATCTATTAGCATAACATTCTTTATAATATATTTATGAAAGTATTGCAGATAATATAGAATATGTTATTTATATAATATGGTAATTAAATTATAAATAAATTCAAGTATAGTACATATAGTGGATATAGTAAATATGAAGTTAAAAGTATTTTTAATTATATTAATGAATCTTTTTCTATCGGCTTTAATTAATTAGAAACAAGTCTCCAGAGCGTGAAATTCCAGATGTTTTCATTATAAAGAAATTTTTCTAATAAATACCGTGGTGAACAACGTAAACGCGGGAATAGAAAAAGAAAATCAATTATTTTATATTAACAAAACCGAAGAAAAAGAAAAGTATGTTCTTTCAGTATAAATAAAATGAATCGCCTCTATGTATGTAACAACATAACTTCAGAACGACTGTTGCTGTGTTAGTGAGACAGTGAGATGGTGGTGTCTACTGCAAACCAGTGACATACTCAACAGATGAATAAAAACACAAGGATAGTAGCCATAAATAAAGCATCAATTTGAAACATAATTTAGATCAGTACAATGTAAGACACCAACCTTTCCCGACATCATGAACCACTAATTTCTTTTTCGCGCCAATTCTATTTTGATTTTCTTCTAATCTATTTTTATGGAAAATCGTAAAACCTATGAAAAACACAATCATAACTGTATACACTATAAAACAATTGCTTTCTAACACCCATACTGTTAACGATATCACATTCATGTTTATCGAGTTATTTCCCGCGCGGTTTGACTTTATTTTTTTTTATTACAACACACAGTAAATGGTATGCGCGCACTCTGCCAACTAACTTTGTTGTCATTAGCTACAACTACAAAACAAATGAGGAGTGTTGCCAATGTGCGGATAATTACCCAACTATCGGGTAATTGTCTTACTTGCCATTATTAATTTAAATAATAAATTAAGACTATGATAAACACATATTCATTTCATTTAAGTTCTTTTTATTTAAAAAAAAATAATAATGAGGAAATCATAAAATATTTGAATTTAGACACACAATAACTTAGTATTTTTACATAATATAAATTCACTTAGACTTTTTAAAATACACGAAATATTTTAATGTGATTTTCACCATTAGACAATGGTTCAAGAGAAACTGGGTCGCTTGTATACAAAAATGAAAATAATAATAATACATTTGGCAAGCTAAACGATTGAGAATCACGTGTGATAAAGTTGGTAAGGAACATACAGTTCAAGTATTTTTTTTTGGGAAAATGGGTAATTCGATGTGCACTAATTGGCAACACTGCAAATGAGTTGAATAGTGAATACATTAATTTGTAAATTACATTCTATCACAGTGCATTATGGTGGATAATAAATGAAATTATCTTAAATTATTGTAGAATGCGTGTCGTTGTGACCTTGGCTTTGTTGCAGACGGATAAATAGTGAGGGTCATCAGCTGCAGAATATTACTTTTTAATTTGTTTTAGTATGCGAGATACGAGTTTGGTTATTATATTAGTTATTCAGTCAAGTTTTTTTTATTTTGCATGTGCTTGTATGAGGTTGTTGGCAAATAATGGTTTTTCTGGCATATTAATTAAACGATAAAATAAATAGTATTAAAATCTAAAATTTGACGATTGTTTTGAAAATCCATCCGAAATTCCCCCACGTAGGCGAAAGTTTTTAGGTTAGTTTGTAAATAATTATAACATTATTAATAAGTGGGTAGGTATGGTAAGGTTTAGAATTATGTACTGTATTATGATGAATAATGAAAATGACATTAATATCAAACAAATTGTTGTGATTTGAATTCTTCAATTCCATATTAATTGTAAAACAAGGTTTTACTGTTTTTTTTAACCATTGAAAATCTTATGCTTATCTATACTATTATATAAAAAAAATTGTATGTTTGTTTGTTAGTTGCGAATAGGCTCGAAAAGTACCTACATTCTTTCACCGATAGAAAGTTACATCCAAATAACATAGGCTATGTGGGGTTGCCATAAATACTCTAATTAAAAAGATATGGCCATTTAAGTGCCATAAGGTGGTCACTTTGTAAATTGAAGAGTTTCTCAGGAACTACAAATCCGATTTAAAATATTCTTTCACTGTTAGAAAACTACACTATTCGTGAGGGACAAAGGTGATTTAGTGTTGCCATATACATATTTTACATAAATGAATATGGCCATTTTGTTGTTTCTAATCCGATTTTAAAAATTCTTTCACTATTAGAAAACTAAACTATTTGTGAGTGACAAAGGTGATTTAGTGTTGCCATATACATATTTTACATAAATGAATATGGCCATTTTGTTGTTTCTAATCCGATTTTAAAAATTCTTTCACTATTAGAAAACTAAACTATTTGTGAGTGACAAAGGTGATTTAGTGTTGCCATATACATATTTTACATAAATGAATATGGCCATTTTGTTGTTTCTAATCCGATTTTAAAAATTCTTTCACTATTAGAAAACTAAACTATTTGTGAGTGACAAAGGTGATTTAGTGTTGCCATATACATATTTTACATAAATGAATATGGCCATTTTGTTGTTTCTAATCCGATTTTAAAAATTCTTTCACTATTAGAAAACTAAACTATTTGTGAGTGACAAAGGTGATTTAGTGTTGCCATATACATATTTTACATAAATGAATATGGCCATTTTGTTGTTTCTAATCCGATTTTAAAAATTCTTTCACTATTAGAAAACTAAACTATTTGTGAGTGACAAAGGTGATTTAGTGTTGCCATATACATTTTTTAATTATTAGAACATGGTCATTTTGTTGCTACTGATCCGATTTTAAAAATTCTTTCACTGTTAGAAAACTAAACTATTTGTGAGTGACAAAGGTGATTTAGTGTTGCCATATACATTTTTTAATTATTAGAACATGGTCATTTTGTTGCTACTGATCCGATTTTAAAAATTCTTTCACTGTTAGAAAACTAAACTATTTGTGAGTGACAAAGGTGATTTAGTGTTGCCATATACATTTTTTAATTATTAGAACATGGTCATTTTGTTGCTACTGATCCGATTTTAAAAATTCTTTCACTGTTAGAAAACTAAACTATTTGTGAGTGACAAAGGTGATTTAGTGTTGCCATATACATTTTTTAATTATTAGAACATGGTCATTTTGTTGCTACTGATCCGATTTTAAAAATTCTTTCACTGTTAGAAAACTAAACTATTTGTGAGTGACAAAGGTGATTTAGTGTTGCCATATACATTTTTTAATTATTAGAACATGGTCATTTTGTTGCTACTGATCCGATTTTAAAGATTCTTTCACTGTTAGAAAACTACACCATTCGTGAGGGACAAAGGTGATTTAGTGTTGCCATATACATATTTTACATAAATGAATATGGCCATTTTGTTGTTTCTAATCCAATTTTAAAAATTCTTTCACTGTTAGAAAACTAAACTATTTGTGAGTGACAAAGGTGATTTAGTGTTGCCATATACATTTTTTAATCATTAGAACATGGTCATTTTGTTGCTACTGATCCGATTTTAAAAATTCTTTCACTGTTAGAAAACTAAACTATTTGTGAGTGACAAAGGTGATTTAGTGTTGCCATATACATTTTTTAATTATTAGAACATGGTCATTTTGTTGCTACTGATCCGATTTTAAAAATTCTTTCACTGTTAGAAAACTAAACTATTTGTGAGTGACAAAGGTGATTTAGTGTTGCCATATACATTTTTTAATTATTAGAACATGGTCATTTTGTTGCTACTGATCCGATTTTAAAAATTCTTTCACTGTTAGAAAACTAAACTATTTGTGAGTGACAAAGGTGATTTAGTGTTGCCATATACATTTTTTAATTATTAGAACATGGCCATTTTGTTGCTACTGATCCGATTTTAAAGATTCTTTCACTGTTAGAAAACTACACTATTCGTGAGTGACAAAGGTGATTTGGTGTTGCCATATACATTTTTTAAATAATAGAATATGGCCATTTTGTTGTTTCTAATCCGATTTTAAAAATTCTTTCACTGTTAGAAAACTACACCATTCGTGAGGGACAAAGGTGATTTAGTGTTGCCATATACATTTTTTAATTAATAGCACATGGCCATTTTGTTGCTACTGATCCGATTTTAAAAATTCTTTCACTGATAGAAGTCTATAGTATTTCCGTCTCTCTTTCTCTTATAATACTATCATTGTCTCTCATCCTCTCTCTTTTTTCTCACTTTAATTTTTATTTTTATCTGTTCAGAATGATTAGCCTCTTTTCACTTTCTTTCTTTCGATAATTACTCTCTCTCTCTCTCCAATTTCTCTCTCTCTAATTTTAGTTCTGCTCTGTCCTCCCTCTTTTATCATCTGTCGCTTTTCTTTAATTTTGTTGTTATTTTTCTTTTTATAACTTTTTCTTACTCTCTCTAATTTTTCAAATAATTAAAAACTACACAATTACACAGTGACAATTTAAGGACGTCAATTATAATATTACTTTAAATACCCGGAGCGAAGTGAGGGCAGCCCTCTATTTATTTAATAAAGATGAAAACAGACAACCCATAAGATAAGAACGGAGAACCCATTTTTTACAGAACGTATTGACGCAAGTAATCATTCTGAGAATTAAAAAGATTCTCATTTATAATTCTTTATTATTCACTCATTTCTGGTCGGTGTGTACACATAAGCAACATTGCTAATATTATGAAAATTCTTTTTTTTTTTAGAATATTCCAATCCTTGGGCCCTTATTAATTAATTTTAAAGAATAGCTTTTTTTGTAAAAATTTTAAAACTTCCTGTTTTAGCATTGTTACAGAATTATTGGATACACTGCTTTCATAATTATTTTTTTGGGTGAAAAATGGAGCAAGAAATAGAAGGAAACAAAAAGAAAGATAGTGTTAGGGAGATGTTAATGATAGAGGATATAGAATAAAAAAAAAATTCCAAGTTTAATCGCAAGAACTACTTCCGAAGAAAGACATATGTTGCACTGAATGTGAAGATATGAAATTGTGATTTTTTTTCCATATGGCGTAAAAATAAACTTTGAAATTTCCATAACTTTATAGTAAATTAGATAAGGAATTCAAAAATGTTTTTAATTGTGCTAAAATTATGTCGTAGTCAATAGTTAAAATAAATAGAAAAATGTCTTCACCCTGAAATGATGAACTAGATATCCTTCGGCGGACGACTATGATTATCGTCCTATGATTACCTTTAAGTAACAGTCCCTTTTGTTTGTTTTGATATTCATTTTTGTTACTTAAAGCGAGAGGTATCTCATTTTTAGGATTCCGTTCTTAAAAGGTATAAATATTGAAAACGGAATAAAAAAAATAGTTAAGGGCCCATACAACAAACGTGATTTTTTTGCCAAATATTGGTACGGAACCCTTCGTGTTTTAGGTTTTTTTTTAAATTATATTATTAGAGCCATTAAAACATATCCAACGTAATATGTGTTAAATTATAGTTATTCACACCCATTTACGCTGCACTAAGAATTACGGGTCTCATAATAAGGATATCCTCAATATATGCCCTCTAGTATTATTATCTGTTTTTTGGAAATATAATCCTAATTAATATTAATTATTTTTGTAAAACAAATAGCGACGACCCTCCCTTCGCTAAGATTATTTTTAAAAATTGGTAGAAAACTTTTAGAATCGAAATCAGTGACGTCGTTTAAGAGAAAACTTACGAATAGAAACACACTCTAATTTCAGGTTATATTTATTCAAATTTTTCAAAATTTGAATTATTAAATATTTCAAAACAGAAAGAATCTTCTAGAAATTGATCGCAGCGCCACCTACCGGATCCGGTGAATGGTGCGAATCACAAAAAAATAATGAAAAAATCGTCTAAAAAGTCTAGACATAAAAATGAATAGAAGCCCTATCTATACTAATATTATATAAAGGAAATATTTGATTGTTTATATGTTTGTATGTTCAGTTGTTGCGAATAACCTCAAAAACTACTGACCTGATTTTGATATAGTTCTTTAAAACATAGGCTACTTTTTATCACGGAAAATGTATAGTTTTTATCCGTGCAAAGCCGGGCGGGTAGACTACTTTATATATAACTAGTAGCCCGATCCGGCTTCGCACGGGTGGATATTTAACACATCGGCGCGTCGGCGTGTATTTTTTGTTCAGATTGACATTTTTAATTTCGTAATATCTTTTGAATGGAATGTCCGATTTCAATAATTCAAAAAGTAATCAACAGGTATTGAAACAGTCTTAAATACAAAATTACAAAATTATTTGGATAAGAGTTAATACTAAGGTATGAAAAACATGGTCTGATTTTGATAGGCATTTCTATCTATTTTTAAAATGTAAAAAAGTAGTTATAGTGACAAAACTACAATAGTTGGACATATGGTCTCGCGAAGTTTTGTGTAGATATTGACACGTCCTATAATATTGTAGAACATTTGTTTGTTCTATCATCAATACTTTCCGCAGCGCATGCGACATATTTTTTGGCTAATTGTTTTACACCTTGAGTTAGTTTGGTTAGAATTTCTGAGGATCTCTAATTTTTTCTAGTATTACATATAGCCTATGTTACTCAGGGATAATGTAGCTTTCTAACGGCTAAACAATTTTTGAAATCGGTCCAGTAGTTTTTAAGTTTATTCGTTACATACAAAAATACAAATCTTTCCTCTTTATAATATTAGTATTTAGTAGGTATAGATTAACACTTTACGTTTTACTTTACCCCAAAGTGAAACAAGGATGCTCCCTTCTATATATAGAATGTAGATAAACATAATGTGGTCATCCAATGTAAATAGTAATTGTGTTATCAGAAACAAAACAAGCGAAGAGTCAGTCGGCCAAGGTGCGCAGGCGCAGACACAAGAATGTTTCTATACGAGAGACATACTAATATGGCTGAACGGTTGAACCTTTCGCTCTGAATATCAAACAACTTATGTTCTGCAATCCTAAAGGTCACTACGAGGTTAAGGCATTACTATAAAAGAGTGATTTTTTCAATCTGTCTGTAAATGTAATATGTTGTTAATTAACCCTGTTTGTTTGTCAAGATCCTTTTTCTTAGGAACGAGTAGAAGTTTCAAATTGTAAACTTGTTTGCAATGTTCTTCCACTTTGAAATACAAAGAAACGAAAAATACTCGAATCCGAATTCTATCTTTAATATTTAGAACAAATGTTTTCGCATGTTTTTTTTGGAATCTATATTTTGTAATGGATTTGTAATTTTTTTGGATCATCAATGTTACATGAAATCTTATGTTTTTCGAGCAATTAATAAATAACTCAGAATTATACATAATGATTAAAAAAAATCGGATGAGTGATGATGCACTTTCTGAGAAAATTTACTATAGTAATGTATATTATTTTTACTCCATCAGAAAGTAGAATGATTCTATCAATCATTATAACGAAAAACGCCACCGACTTTAAAAAAAAACAGATATTTTGACGTGAGATTTTTCGACTGAAAATTGGGGTGCTTTTTGATATTAAGTCAAAATAAGGTTAAAAATATTAATATTTTAAATCAAAAAAATAAACTTTATTTGGGACATAAAAAGGTATGTTATTACCAAATTTTGTAAAAAAAAATGTTTTTATAGAAGATAAAAATAAGAAACAAAAAACTTGATTATTTGAATTTTTCACATAAGTTTTGAGGTTATGTGAAAAAAGTATCAATACAAAAGTTGTAGAACTTATTATTACCTGCGACTTTGCCATTAAACTTATTTCCGTAGGACTTGTAGTTTTCGAGATAATCCGTTTTTTATCCTTCAAGCAATCCGAAAACTAAAAATTTGTTTTTATAACATGAAAAAAGTGACATTTTATATCTGTTGAATAGTCTTGTAAAAAGGAATTTATACAATTGCTGCATCCATTAAGTGTTTATAACGAAAAAAATACCGGCCAAGTGCGAGTCGGACTCACGTACGAAGAGTTCCGTACCAATTTTTGGGAAAGAAAATCACGTTTGCTGTATGGGAGTCCCCTCAAATACTCATTTTATTCTGTTTTAGTATTTGTTCTTATAAGATACAGTCTGGTGAAAGACAGACGGACGGACAATAATCAGCAACATACTCGTAAGTGTGTAGCTCTTGTATTGTAAGCAGAGTTACATGCTTACAGCAATTCTAAGAATATGTGAAGAAAATTTTGCTTTCAAGGATTGCGCAGGTTTGTCGTACATCCGGTAAAATGTTAAACATACTCTTAAATATCCTGTGTAAAGACATTGTTATGGGTATACAATTGGCTATTAAGCATATCCAGTGATGCTGGCTTTAACAGATAACACAAAAAGTAATCTTAGATATACGAGCTCCTTTTAGCTCGATACACTTGACCCAGCGATGCTCCAACTTCTTTAACCCGTGTGAAAAATACGTTTTCTCGAGGTCTGCAAAGAAGGCCTCCGTGGCGGCGATGACCTCCTCATTCGACTGCTCTGCTCTGCCCGGCAAGTGACCTTTCAACTTTCAAAACAAAAAGAAGTCGCACGGGTCCAAATATGGAGAATACGGTGGATAGGGCCGCAGTTCGTAGCCCAATTCAAACCCCGGGGCCAAATGCGGAGAGAAAAGTAACTTTGTTGGAACGGCAACAAAATAACCTTTCCTCTTTCAAGAAAAAAGGAACATTTTTTCTTATATTTACGAAAAATTAGTATTAGTTTATAATTATTTAGCAATATAAACTTTTGTCACCTATACAAAATACTAAAGACTTAAGTAATTCATTTAAATCACTGAAAGTAGATTGCTCCAGTAAATAAATGGAAATATATTTAGATGATCATTCTATTGTTTAAATTTAGAACAATAATGAATACACTTTGTATGTAATTAGCTTTATTTCAATACACGTTACGTGATTATGAAATTTCAACTACAAGTATAGTAAAGAACTTTAGTACTTTAAATTATCCGTTGGCTTGCACTCTACATGTTGGGTCAAAGACCAATGTTTGGACCAACATTTGTTCAATATTAAGCCAACATTTGTTCAATTTTGCGCAAATATTTGTCCAATATTGGGCCAGCATTTCTCCAATATTGGCCTAATATTTGTCCAGAATTGGATTAACATTGGTGAAAATTGTACAACACTTAGTACCGTCATACAAATCCTAACGTGAAAAGAGTTTAACCTCTACAAATTGAATTAAGGATGTATTTTGTACTAAACTCCTACTTTAAAATAATAGCAAATTGTTATTCTTACAACTTTTCTGAGGTGTTGTCCGTACTACGGAGTACGGACAACACCTCAGAAAAGTTGTAAGACGGACCGTCTACGGAGACGGCAATCGGTGCATAAAATGAAGAACATACTCATATTACCCATGAGGGGACGGGTTAGAATACTATTCTCCTCTGCCGTTGGGAGAGCATCTCGTAAGAGCCGAGTAACTCAGCACCCTCTTGGTGGTAGGGGATCTGTTCCCCGGCTGGCTTGTGACTACCAGTATGCGAATCCATATCCATATACATAGTGTCATAGACGTTCCGGGCGAGCCGCATGTGGGCCTGACTTACCCCTCCCTCTCCCATCCCATTAATGCTGCGGATCTAGTGGATAGTGGCTCTTGCTCAGGGTCCACTGAAACCGTGGTATTTTTTTCTTCACTCCGCCTCCCCATTTTATCTTTGAGGATGCAACGGTGGCCACTTACCATCAGGTGGACCATCTGCTAAAAAAAATTATATTAGGTTTATGGATTGTTTACAGGTTTTACTTCACACACAGAATTAAAATATAAATATATATACAAGAATATTAAATTCGATCCCATAATAGAAGAATTTTTGATTGATATTATATGTATGCCAAACGGAATTTAATTGCATTTCTTCCCTAAATCAGTTGTACTATCTCTGAAATCAAGACCCAAATCAATACAAAATATTCAAATAACTATATTTTATTGCTAATTAATATTTAAAAATGTCGCCTTGTACAATAATTTAGCAATATGACAGTTATAGTATTTGCAAGTAATTTTCTGTAATGTTAAATAATAGAAATAATATTCACCACAACTTAAAACTTCAGTAATTTATTATAATCTTGTAATTATAATAATTACAAAACATTTTTGTAACAAGATATAGAGTTAATTTAATTTCTAAAAGAATCTAGAGTTCATTTTAGTGAGATAACAACACGAGACAATATAGTCTTTTTATTTGGGGTGGGATAGGGTTAATGAAAATTCCATGACAATGACAGTTTAGTTGAATGTTAGTAAAAACATTATGATAGAAATAATATAATCTATTACAGCAAAGCAATGCGTAAGAGAGAGCTCCTTTTTATCACATGCATTAATTTCGCCTCTACTGCTTGACTCTCACACTCAAAATAGTTTATTTTAAGTAGACTTTTTACAGAGTACTTTTGACACGTTAAAATAGGTCAGTCAGTCAGTTTGTCTGAAGCTACCGCAAGTTCGGAAAGCAGTTTCCTGATGAGAAGAATTGGCAAGAAACTCAACAGTTGCTCGCATCAAAATGCCATTGTTTACATCAGTCTGTTTTACAAAGGTGTAATCATTCAGCTGAGCATCAACGTCATTTTGAATCCAAGCTTTGTCATCATTCAAGTAATCTTGTACAGAGTAGTACGCTTTATTTACTAAACACTTTTTTATTTGAGTTTTCAATCGCTGAAGTGGCAAGTCTAATATTGGCTGTGGAATCTTATTATAGATGCGAACACCAAGCCCCATGAAACTATTACTCACTTTGTGGAGACGATAGTATGGCGTTACAAGTTTATTTTTATTCCTTCATTTTCCTACAAGTATTTTGTTTAGCTACTAGTTCTTTGATCTTGATTAAATTGTTACACGACACATATAAATGTTTACCACTCCAAACATTAATAAGCAGACTAATTAAATGTTTAAGATTTATTAGTTTTAATTATTTTAATATATTTTTAGTAATGTCAAAGAGACCTTTAAAGTTATATCAACTTAGAAGCTGGTTATTAATAGCGGACATGATTTAAATTATGTTTCACATATTACAATTTTTATATAATAACAAAATTAAAGAATTCTTCTTACATGTGTATTCACTTCATAATTATTTCTACTAGTATTTGCAGTAACATAAAAAGAAAGAATGAATTCTACGGGAATAGAAAGGAGAGAAGATAGATTAAACAAGAAAACGTACTACTAAAGTTTCGTAACGTAGGCATATCACAAGCATTAAAAAAGAAGTTAGCGATATTATGTGATACTACATATTACAATAAGAACAGCGCTTGGGACTTGCGACCTACGTACAGGCTTAAAGAGCTACTTTACAACGCGCACTAAGTGTGAATGTGATTAACAAGACAGTAGATACTCGTCAATCAATTCCAATTCCTCTTTAAAATTTTCACTGAAAGAAATTTCTTGTTAAATTACCTCTGACCAGTAGCAGTATTCTTAAAATAAACTAATTTTAAAAAAAGTGTTTTTTTTTATATAGCAGTTAAGGGGCAAACGAGCAGGCGGTCCACCCGATGGTTCGTGGCCACCGTCGCACACGGACATCGGCAATTCAAGAGAGTCACTTTTATTTTTGTTTTGTCGATGTGTTGCCACCTCAAAGATAGAGTGAGGAAGTGGAATGAAGAGAATAATGATACGGTTTCAGTGGACCCTGAACAAGAACCCAGAGCTCACTAGAACCGCAGCATTAACGGGATTGGAGGGGGAAAGTCTGGCACACAAAAGGGTCGCAAGACAGGCGGGGAATAGATCCCCTAACACCAAGGGGGTGCTAGGTTACTCTCCTCTTACAAAATGCTATCCCAGCTGCAGAGGGGAATTGTACTCTAACCTGTCCCTCACGGGGTTGTTAGCTATCAAAAGTGTTAGTAACATGTATGTTATTATTTCTAATAGAGCATCACATATTGAATAATAATGAATATCATCTGACAAGAAAGATGTCTCTCTCGTCGTCGAACGGTGTGTTCATTGGAGATATTTGTCAACTTTAATATTACAAAATAACGAGTCTAACATTGAATAGTCGATGACTAAATGATACAATAGGTAGTAAAAGTAACATTTTAACTGCTGGGCCAAGGTACCACATCTGTGCAGTGTCCTCGATACAAATAAACATTCTTTTTTAAAGGAAATACTACGATTACTCATATTACAGATAATATATAATGACTAATAGTAATCCATTAATAATAATAATCATCTGGATAGAAAATATATGAACATCTTACAATTTTGTATAAACATTTCTTTCTTCATCGTTCTCTTTCTCTCTCTCACTCTTATTTTAAATTTCCAAGTACAATCGATTCGAAGTACAAAACCTAACTGTTCCATACGAAATGATAGTGCTATAAACATGGAGAGCTATGATACTCATCACTGTACAGAAATACGTATACACATGCAATTTAGACTGAGGCGAGCGGTGCCTGGAGCTTGAGACCCAGGAGCAGGTTTAAAGAGCTCTTTCATAATATATTAACTCTCACCTCCACCACTCGACCTCGCTAACGACAATACATAATAAAGTAAACTCACGTGGACCTCGAGAAGGGTAACCTTAATCACGACACTATAACACTAACTTCCATGTTCACTGCACGAAAACACCAGAGACTGAGTGTAATCTATTGCACTAAAGGTTATATATTGTCTTCACGACGGTATACTAGAAATAATATAAAATGATCTACCCGCCACCGCTACTTTATAAACAGTGTTGCTAACAATAGTAATGACGTGATAAGTTTTATGAAAGAGAAACTAAGAAAAAATATAGCTGAGGTAATAATAAAGATTAATGTTCTATGAACATCATGAATCTATAAAAAAAAGTATCATCCCTGATCTATCTATGAAGAGATTCAAGTATTAGAATAGTTTTAAATTAAAAAGAACGTGAGGGAAACCACGAAAGCATTGGAAGAAACTGTGTTTAGGAGGGACCTTAAAAATCATGTGCCGAAAAACATCTTGGAAAAGGGAGGGAGATAGAGTGACGTGGAAAGTTACCGTTGAGGAGGGCAAGGCCCTGCAATGCAAGGCGTTCTTTCCAATCATACAATTGTACGAGATGAACAAACACTTTTATATTTCTACCTATTTTATGTTTGTATATATCAATAAGTTATTACCCTTACGGCACTGTACATAAGGTCAAAAGCTAAAGAACTTCACAGAGACGTAATTTGTAAGGTAGGTATTGTGTTTTTTTGTATATTTTTAAATTAATAGACAAAAGGTATTTTATTTCTATTAAAAGGTGTTTTTTCGTAAGAAATAAATGTTACAGTTACATTAATTTCCGAGTACCAAATCAAAAATAAATAATTGAATTTTAAAAATACACTATATATAACTAATATATATCTTATATATTGTGTTTCAAGCGACTAGATCAATGTACAGTATTTTATAAAATTGAGTAAAATACAACACTCTAAATAGTGAGAGAGTATTACAAAGTACGTTATAAATGGATCCCCCCTTTCTTTTTTTATGTTATATGAAACTAGAAGAAAAATAAATGGACATGTATTTTTTTTTGACAATATGAGTCCGGTAATGGTTAAAATTAATTTTGAAATTAATTCAATTTTAAAAGAACAACAAAAACATTCTGCCATATATATGACGTCAACACATATGTTTTAGTTTTTATTTTTTTTCTCCGAAACGAATGAACAAGAAATCAAAGGTATTTTTTATACTCAAGGCAAATGAATAAAGAAAGTATATTTTTGTTTTAAGTGCTTTATATTTTTGAAATGTTGTCAATTGCAAGCCCCAGATGCTGTTCGGGCTATTGCACTATTTCAATATAGAATAAAATAAAGTCGCCTTCGCCTGTCTGTTCGCTTAGATCTTTTAAACTACACAACGGATTTTAATGCAGTTTTC
Source organism: Limenitis camilla (assembly GCA_905147385.1). NCBI lineage: Eukaryota > Metazoa > Arthropoda > Insecta > Lepidoptera > Nymphalidae > Limenitis > Limenitis camilla. The sequence continues at coordinate 791,370 of LR990235.1, forward strand.
ACCAATAGACAGTTTTGAATGTATAAAAAAAGAAATTGTGTGAAACCGGGGCGGGTCAAAAGTTAGTTTATATGATAGCCTTCAAGCGAGGAATGTGGTCACATTCTCCGGGACTTTACCGTTTTCTAACAAATTTTTATATATATAGAAATAATAATAATTTAAAGATATTATTTGCTATAGAGTCAACAACCTCAGTCTTTTGTGTGAGAAACGTTCTCAACTTTTAATGGCTGTTTTTGTGTGATGCGACTTGTGGTCACATCATCATGCTTCCTGTCAATAAATTATATTTTTTACAGTTCGTCATATTATTTAAGCATCTTAACATATTAGGTTGGGGAAAAAGTTCTTCGCATTTTTTAATAAAATTCAAAACATTTTTAATATAGTTTATTTACATTTAACTAAAGTATGTAGGTACCATTTTGTTCGATAACTTTTTGCCATCTTGTAGGTAGGGACATGATCCCATTGCTATAGAAATTTTGGGATCGCGACAAGTAGTGTATGTATGTAATGTAATAGTGGCAGTCCTCTCGTGATGTTAACATGACACTGCCAAAAAATTCTGAAGAGACCGAAACAGAAGGAAATCTGAAGGTGCAAGGTCAGGACTATACGGCGGATGCATTAACACCTCCCAGTCAAACTCTCTTAGTTTTTGCTGAGTGGCTAAAGATGTGTGAGGTCTAGCGTTATCATGATAAAAAACCACACCCCTTCTGTTGATTAATTCCGGCCGCTTTCTCTCAACTTCTTGCTTTAATCTCATCAGTTGTTCGCAGTAAAGTTCAGAATCGATGGTCCTGCCTGGTGGTAACAGCTCATAATGAATAATGCCCTAATGGGTTTCGCCACAGTTTGTGAAGCCTGACCGGCCTTTAACCACGACCTTTTTCGCACGTTCTTGTCGTACGTGATCCACTTTTCATCACCAGTTATCAGCTTCTTCAAAAATGGTTCGGTTTCATTACTTCGTAATAAAGAATCACAAATGAGTACACGGTTCATTAGGTTTCTTTCAGTGAGCTCGTGAGGTACCCAAATATCGAGCTTTTTTGTGTACCCAGTTTATTTCAAATGCGCCAAAATTGTTTTGTGGTCTATTCACAGTTCTTCAGCTACTGATATGCCGATGTAACTCCACTTTTTCAAAAATGGCGTCCATTTTACCCGTAAGTAGAGGCCTGCCCTCGCTTCGCTCTGGGTATTAAAAACAATATTATAATTGATGTCCTTAACTTGATATTCTGTAATTGTGTAGTTTTTCATTATTTGAAAAAAGAGAGAGAGTAAGAAAAAGTTATAAAAAGAAAAATAATAGAAACAAAAATAAAAGAAAAGCGACAGATGCTAAGAGAGGGAGGACAGAGCAAAAATACAATTGAATAGGTAAAGGAGAGAGAGAAAGAGAGAGAGAGAGAAAGAGTGAGAGAGATAATCGAAAGAAAGAAAGTGAAAAGAAACTGATCATAGTGAACAAATAAAAATAAAAGAGAGAAAAAAGAGAGAGCATGAGAAACAATGATAGTATTATAAGAAAAAGAGAGATGGAAATACTATAGACTTCTCTCAATGAAATAATTTTTAAAATCGGATTAGTATGAACAAAATGGTCATATGCTATTAATTAAAAAATATATATGGCAACACTAAATCACCTTTGTCACTCACGAATAGTGTAGTTTTCTAACAGTGAAAAAATTCAGATTTGTAAATCGGATTTGTAGTTCCTGAGAAACTCTTCAATTTACAAAACGGCTACCTTATGGCACTTAAATGGCCATATCTTTTTAATTAGAGTACTTATGGCAACACAACATAGCCTATGTTACCCGGAAATTTTCAAAATCGGTTCAGTACTTTTAGAGCCTATTCGCAACAAACAAACATACAAACAATCAAATCTTTCCTCTTTATATAATAGTATAGATATAGATAGGGCGACCAGAGCGAGGTGCATCTTTGATATCAAAATGTCCGGATTGAAAACGCTTAAACCAAATGTGTGCTACTCTCACAGACACTGCACTAGCTCCATAAACATCGCAAATTTTTTTCGCGGCCTGCGCTGCATTTTTACCTTTTTTGTAGTAAAATTTTAAAATGTATCGAATTTCTTCATTATGTTCACTCATCTTCACAGTACGAAAAACAAACAAAAATCACACATTTTCCTAATTTGAATTTGGAATTATCTTCTTTAAAATGTAAACTTGTAATGATACCAAAACCACCCAGATACAAATAGTATAGCCAAAGAGATTTTATTACAAGTTCATACATACTATAATACGAAAATACTTTTTCCCCAACCTATTACAAATAGACAATATATATAAAATATTTTTTTAAACGTGTAAAACTAGTCGACCTGCACGAATTCGTTCGCATATTGATCCGCCCCTACGGGTCGTAGCGAGATATTAAATAGCCTGAGTTATTCCTTGTTACATCAGCTTTCTGCCAGTGGAAGTCCCGTCAAAAACGGTCCAGCGATTTCAGAGATTAGCCGGAACAAACAGATAGACAGACAAAAATTGTAAAAAAAAAAAAATGTTGTTAGTATATGTGGTGTGTGTCCAATTTTATTTATCTGTATGGATATGGATGTTTGGATAGTTAGCAACACCGGTTATAAGTATGTACTCGCGAGTAGTCCCTTTTATTTTATTTCAATTATACCCACGTAACTATTTATAACAAGCCAATATATAACCTCTATTCCGATGTATTTGTGTCAGTAACCTGGTGAATACTGTGGTTGTATGAATGGTATGTTGTCGTAATTTTAGGATTCAATTGTGAAAGATTTCGTCAGTATTTGATAAATTTTGTCCCTTTCCTTATAAAATGTATAATATTATTATTATATTTTACGTGTTAATGGGCAGTATAACTGTCATACAGATAATACAATTGGATCCGGAAGGTAGAACTGCGGTTTCTACAAAAAAACCTAATGATCCCATAGCTTAACGAGGACGAAGTACTAGTTTAATATACTGGCAACCTTCAAGATGATTTCCGGTCGACTTTAAAATATAACTAAAAATGGTCAACTTCGATTATGGTAAATATAAATTATGTGCTTAATGTTGAACAATGAAATGAAAATTATTAAATTACAGAGTTACGAGTACTTCCGATCCAGTGAAATGGTATTGCTCGTATATGGAGTGTACTTATATAAGTAAGCGACAACTCGATTATATACGATAACTATATACGGTAAGAACTATATGTCGGAGAATAGTAAAAGACTATCGAATAATCGAATCGTCATCGGTATCTATGGTGTTGTGGTTAGTAGGGTAGTGGTCACTTCCGTTGTTTTGACAGTCTCGACCCTCGACCCTTTATATGCCATCGACAGTCTCACTGAAGTCTTAGTCGTACGCAGTCTCTCAAGAAGTGAAGTAGTGTCTAAATAGTGATAGTATTGTGTTAGTGCTAGGAGTGCTGTCCGATCAAGGTCACGTGAGTACCTTACAATGTAATTACCTCATCTTGTGTTAGGTTAGGTTTATATGCGTTTAACCTTGGGTTTAAACGGAAAGCCTAGCAGTGGAGGCGAGTGTCGTGATCATTTACAGGAGCTCCTTAAGCCTACACCTTGGTCACAAATCCAAGGCACTGCTTAGGTTTCTCTCGTAATTGTTAGAGATCATATTTGATCATTTATCGGTTCAATAGGAGTATCTACGTTGCGTTTACCCAATATTCCATTCAATACCATCACCCCCTTTTAGTGTTCCCCAATATTCCCCATCTTCCTCCTTCCATTTCCTTTCAAATCCCCGACATATATAACACTGTTCATTATAAGTATCTTCACTATCTTCTAGAAAAAAGATTTCATGAAGAATTAGGGTAAAAAAAGCTAGATTATTTCTATGACTGATTGTCGAGACACTTGTCGCGAATGTAGTAAAATATTCGCGAATACATTTATTGATATCTAGATTCAATTTTATCATCATAAATTTGGGGGAGTGATAGTGAGGGTAGTAAAGTATATAAAAGAAATTTTCCAATATTAGCTAACTTATTATTTGGACCTTTGGCGGAGCAGTCGGTCGCTATGGGTCTCTAAGTAGATATTAGTGTTTGTAGAATCAGTGATTTGGTGTTATTGGTGTCAGTGTTATAGAAGCAGTGAAGTGTTTAGTGTGAATCAGATATAATTTATGAAGATTATTTTGCTCCATGCAAGTTAGCTTATTAGACCAGTTTAGTCAGTCAGTTTGTGATTCAGTATAGCTTGGTGAGTGTGGCATATAAGAGCAGTATATCAGTGCCAGTTGGAGCGGTTGTTTCAGTGACAGTTTGTAAGCGAAGCATCTGAAAGCAGTATCAGATGCACGCCGTAGTAAATCAGTGCCAGTTAAATCCGTTGATCAGACCAGTATTATCAGTATATCAGAGCAGTACTTTGATCAGACGAGTAGTCAGTTGTGCGAGGCTTGGGGTGGCTATAGGGGAGGTCGGAGGCCACTAGCGGGTCAGGTCCCGCGTTACCAGTTGTAGTGTATCAGTCAGTATCAGAATAGTGTGGTGTTGCACTAATTTTTTAGTTTTCATTTAGTCATTTGTTCGGGCACCGAGTAGATCAGAAGGTGCTCGGCGACAACACTGGATATCATTGTAGTTATATATTCGCGGGTAGTAACTTTTATTTAATTGTCAAACAGAGCCCCTCTGGTCACTATTACGGCTATGCAGTGGTGTAGTTTGGTGATGCTGTGTCTCCATTTTATAAGAACAGTTATAGGTGAGTGCGGTATCAGTTCCGTGTATATAAAACTTTTTAATTTGGTAGAAAAATTACTACTTTGAAGAAATTAGTGACATTTTCCAGAAGTTTATCAAGTACAAAATTGTTATTCTTGTCCTCGGATTAAAAGCTTTTGATATTCACCTTCAGCTTACGTTGAAACTTGTTTCCTCCCTCGTGTCTAGTGTTATACAAAATTATTATATTATCAACAATAAGATGTTTTTTAACATGCCTACCAGATAAATACTTCATGCATAGATATAAGCATTGATATTAAGTAAGAATTCTCATTGAGCATTTGTCTTCTTCAACTTAAAAGTAATGAATTAAATCCATGTTTCTACAATAATAAACGAAAAGAGATGTATATAAAAGTATATAATATGTACGATAGTAATATAGTAGCACTTTGACTTTCTTGAATGTTGGCCGACTGATAAACACAAATCAAAGTGGGGATTGCAACATAAATACGCCGTCACGACAGAATAAACAGAATTACATCGCGAGTATTCCTAGCCGTAACTCTGAAGCTCTGAGTCTAAAGTATAACCCCCAGGAGGATATTCTAGTCAAACCGTCATAATGCGTATGGAATACAACTCTTCTTTTTTCTATGAAAAAATAATTTAAAAGTAATTAAAGCTATGAATATTAATGAGAAATATTACTGTATTATAATAAATAATAAATATTTAATTGAAGTCTTATGAAAATAACGCCAATTTGTATAGTTTAGCGTCATCATCATCATCATCGAGTTTTTATAGTGCAATGACATACTCTACTCGTGTTTTGTATTCATAAAATTTCCACTATATAGTGAATACAAACTTGACGACCCTCGTTTCATTTCGGTTTTATTTTATTGTTTGTGAATTTTTATTGTCATATTATTTTAATTATATTCAATGTAGACGCCTACGTTCTCAAACTTAAGTAAATAAAAATCTAATTTTTTTATAATCTATATTTCTGAATATGATAGCTTTTTTTCTTGTAAACTTTCACCTTCACCATTCTACGTCGCTACCAAATATTTAAACAATAAATTAAATTACTCACTTGCTCCTCGATAATAACAATCCTATCGGAACTAAAGAAAGCTGTCAACTCAAAATAAACTAAACTAAACGGTGTTGCTAACATAGACAAGATTTATTTTTAATTTTTGATTCCGAGTATAACATAAAAAAAGATTAAACTTAAATGATTTGAATACCGCTCCATTATGTCAATTAAGGTTTTACTCAGCAGGGTTAACTAGATGACAATCTCAGCAATAAATCTAATTTCAAGTGCTACTAGATCTCCTTCCAGTGTGAAGGTCAGAACTACATAACTTTAGTACAAAAACTGTTTATAATTATATATAAGGCTAGATTTTTACTACGTCTTTGTAAAGTTGTCCCACGACAATATTTATAAATATGTATTTAATTTTAGATACGATAATGTCAGATTAATTTTGATATTATTGTATGTGTAACCCCTAATAGTGGACGATATTATAATTACGACGGTAATTAATGAAACGTAGGAGACACTTAGCAATACAAACTAAATAAACGAGATCCGATTAAATATACTACTTACGCCATCTATTGACGAATAGATAAAGTCTGTTTGTCTGTTAAACAGTCAGATTTAAATCACGGAACCGATTTTTATGAAATATTAGCTAGCCTTGCAATCGTTGTTTTGCCATATAAATTTAGGGTGGGCCTTCTCACTTACGGGGATGAAAAATAGATAGTAGCCGATTCTCAGACCTACTGAATATGTATATAAAATTTCATAAACATCGGTCAAGCTGTTTTTTATATATGTCAGAAGAGAGACCTTACCTCCACCTGGTCTCACTGTTTGTCTTAGGTTAGGTTAACATAAGACTAACCTAACTAAGCATAAACCTAACTTAAGGTTGTGTTAACACATCTAAATACAATGTGAGGACAAACAACCAGTCCTCTTTATTACTATCCCCCCGTAACTATAGCCCGGCACGGCCTTCATTACTATCCTACCCCAACTATATTCCGACATATATAAGAAGATAGTACAGATATAAAGTAGAGCTTGAGGTAGAGATTAAATTGAAATATCCTCTTTAACTAAAGATTGTAAAAAGTCTCCTTTAGGAGCTTTAAGAATTCTTAAATATAACAAAAATTTTATCACTACACGGTATAAACCTGATCTGTCAGATAATATTTAAGTGAAAAAAAAACGTAGGACATTAACTACCAAGGACAAAAACTACAAATTCATCATTGGTCAAAAATAAAAATCAAGTTTACGTAAAATAGGGCTGAGTACGGGTCGAATACGCTTAAAATTAATTAATTGATTTTAATTTATCATCATCACGACCCTTCAATGGCCCACTGCTGAGCCGGGTCTCCTCAGAATGAGGAGGGTATTAAGCCATAGTCCACCACGCTGGCCCAGTGCGGGTTGGCAGACTTCACACACCTTTGAGAACTTTTTGGGAACTCTCAGGAGTGCAGGTTTCCTCACGATGTTTTCCTTCACCGTAAAAGTAAGTGATATTTAATTGCTTAAAACACACATAACTCAGAGTCAGAGGTGTGTGCCCAGGATCGAACCTTGGACCTCCCGAGTAAGAATTTGAAGTCTCAACCACTGGGCCATCACTGCTTTTTTAATTATTTAATTTATATATGTAATAAAATATTATAATTACCGTGTTTGTATATACATCACGTTAAAACAGCTGAATCGATTTGAATGTTTGGGACACGGATACTTTTAAAAGTGCATTTACACATAGAGCACTTTTTATTCCGAAAAAGCACCGTTTCTGTAGTATAAAATGAGACAAAAATAGCTAAAGCAAATTATTTTAAACATACATTTAATTAACATACGTACTCCTAAGCAGACGAAATCGCGCGGTTCGACCAGTCCTTTAATATATTTTCAGTCACAATGTTGACGCACATGTAATGTTTCTTTTTTATTAAATACCACTTGTACAAAAGCTATTTGAACTTGTATCGAAAATTTATTTATTTGAAGTTTCTGAGTATGGCTTGTGTATCATATTAAAATATTAACTCGATCGATTTACCCTAAGTTACAGACTACTAGAACTTAATTAATATTGTTTTAATATTTAATGCTTTTGTATGTATATAATATGACGGAGTGGGTAGTATTTGATATTGGTTGATTTTATTTCTACCCTCTAGCGGAAGGTATTGCTACCATTATTTTTTTGGTATCGCAGGCAATGCATTTACGCATACAACTTGACCATTAGGTGGAATAGTAATGTGGGAAGGTCGCCTCGATGGTCATCCCGCTCTAAAGCAGGCCTGCCCGCCTTGTCCCGGGTACGGAAGACACGCCCCTTCTGGGCGCGTATCCCCGCCCCTGTCCCCCCGGTCCTTTGCGGATCGGGTCAGCGAGAGGATCAACATCGCGTTTCCTTTCCGTGACCTTTTTCAGCGAGATCACCAACTCGCAAAAGAATGCCACCACCAGCTCTTATCATTCTCGAGCGATGAGAGCAACCACGCTCATTTATCGACTACAGGGCTTGGCACTGAGGTCCCCATGCTTGGCATTCCGCAAGGTGTGTTGCGACTCCAAGCTATCTTATACAGATACCCTCCAAACCAGTCGTGCCCGAGTATCGGCACAAGCTGGTACAACAGGACGCCGTGCCGCCTCCTGACCCAGTGACTGAAGTGCGTATCACCTCCACAGTGGCCAACGCGGCAATGGGGGACCTCAGATCCTTGTTCTACCTCTGGATCAGGGCTCGCTGGGATTGAGTCTGTCTTATCTCCTGACTAACTTAGTAAACCGTAGTTTGACGAGTAGTTTCTTTTACATCAACTTGGAGATGTCCAACATCACCTGAAGTGGTGTTAGTGGAAGTTTAATAATAGTATTTTGATGTGTTACGACTATTAGATCTTTTCAATCAAGGATCATGTGCGTCTTTACATTGCATTTGGGTGTGTTAACACAACCTTAACTTATGGTATGATGAGTTGGTTAGCATTATTTTATCCTAACCTTAGGCCTAAGCAGTGAATTTAAGCAGGGGAGGTGAGTGATCACATAAGTGTCAGAGAGTGCCCTTAAACCCTACACCTTGATCACAAATTTAACTGTTTGGGTTCCTATACAAATTTTAAAGGGCGATTATTTATTGACGATATGTAGATATGTATTATTAAGAATATAATTTTTTCTGAGCTAAAAGTTATTTTCAACTATTTATAAATACCCTAATATAGGATAGGCAGAATTATGACGCATGTTTTGGGTTTTAGTACCCACAGATGAAAAAAAAACTAGACAAACACTTCAGTATTTATTAATTTAGACAAACACTTCAGTGTTTAATAAATTATAAAAATAATTCAGTGTTGATTTAATTTTATAGTTATAGCCACAGGCTCAAAGTATTTTAATAATTACACTGCCGACACTATTTCAGTGCCTACCCGGAAAACTTATTGCTATTATGGTTTTCTATTAATTTAAGTGTGCACTGGAGATTTTTTGTTTCTATCAGGTGTAGCTTTTGAGATATATCCTGGTAACTTTGAGTGCAAGGAACACATTCATATTAGCAAACGTTATTTCTATTGAGAAATATATTAGGGTTAATTTCCTTGCATTTAGGATAGTAGACTTAGTGATAAGAATTATTTAATAAAAATATTTACTATGCTAAGGACAAAGGGCAAAAAGAATTTGTGTGTAAGAAAAGTAAAATGTAAAATTTTGTGCCTTAACTCGACACCAAAAAATTTGCTTCCTCTACGACTTAAATTAGATCTTATATTGTCATAGAATGGGAGAGGAATGATGCCCATTACTGTACAGCAATACGGGCTGGGGCTTGAGACCCAGGAGCAGGTTTACAGAGCTTTTTTTAATATATTAACTCTCTCTTTAACCACTTGACCTCGGCAACCACAATAGATAATAAATTAAACTAACGTGGACCTCAAGAAGGGTGGCCTCAACCGCGACACTATAACACTAACTTCCATGTACACTATGCGACAACACCAGAGAATTTTAACATTTAAAGTTGAAGTTAATTTTCGCATTGTTACTCATCATACCTTATAAACAGGAAAAAATGTGTGGATTTACATGCTAAGTGTATTCATAAAGAAATAGAAAAAGTTAAAGTAGGTACTTCATTTTTTTAATAATTTGTAACGCAGTGTTATTGTTGTGGACAATGTTTACGATATTTTACCTAGATTTTTTTTTCTCTTATTATAAAATCTTCTTCTTAGTCCATTGCCACCCATCCTGGTCCTGAGCTTTCCGTATCCAGACTCTCCCCGCTATCTTTACCTGGTCATCGCCTCATCATTGGTTGCCTCTTCACCTTTCTGTGACCAGTAAAATACATAAAAATAAATAAAATTGGAGTGTCTGTTTGTAATATTAAAATAACTGCTTTATACTATTTAGTGCATATGCTATTTAGTGCATATGGATGTATACACGCACACACCACATGTACCAACATTTTTTTTTTACATTTTATGTCTGTCTGTTTGTTTGTGCCAGCTAATCTCTGAAATGACTGGACCGATTTTGGCGGGACTTTTACTGGCAGATAGCTGATGTAATAAGGAGTAACTTTAACATCTCGCTACGACCCATAGGAGCGGAGCAACACGCGAACGAAGTTTATGTCAGCTATAAAACTCATTTTCATACTTTCTGATGATGGTCATAAGATTTATTTTACATAGAAATTATTCAACGAAGGTTTGAAATCTCAGGGCGGCGACATATATTAGTTGTCCACAAAACAAATAAAATTTTATGGGGCTATAAACTAATTAACACCATGGTACAACTTACACTTACTAACATATAATAATATTTAATAACACTTGCAACTGTAAACTTTATTGTTGTAATTTTGGGAGTTTTTGTTAAAGCGCGTTGAAGTCTTTAATATGAACATTTCGTCATTAACTTGTATATTCATATTGAAAGCTACACGGGAGTTTAGCACAATAACTCACAATAATATACAATATATACGCAAGAGTGAGCAGTGTCTGGAGCTTGCGACCCAGGAACAGAATTAAAAGGTCTTTCTGCAATGGGTCAAAAAGGAAACACTCTCCTATACCGATGGACTTTTTATTTATATATTTTATTTATTACACACGAGCTCCGAGAATAACTAAAATGTCTTGCGTAGTCAATCATCCTTTTTATAATGAAGCGTCAGTAGATCAATCGGGCGTTGGATTCCCGATCGATAAGTCGTGGGTCCCGGACAGCGGACTACTGGCGTGGCCCACTCCTGACACAAGCATGCCAGCTTACTAGTAGGGGTAAAGGGAATACTAGTTGTATGTGATCCATACTATATATCATAATCCTTATTCAATTAAGTACCTTAAATACATTATGTATTTAGTATAGATGAATATGGCCCTTTACAGCATGAAATTTAAACGAATATTTTCGAAGATATTACAGATTCAAAATGCAGGGACATAGCGGTTACGGCTAAATAGACGTGTTAAATTGCACCCGGACGAAGCTGGGACGGGTCGACTAGTTGATAATAAATCATGGTTGCAACAACACTGATATACAAATGAAAATTATAAACATTTTATTTGCATATCCATTAGAGGTGCATTAGCGAAGTATTTTAAAATATCTCTTAACAAATTACTGTAACAAAAACTGCATTAATTAAACACTTACAAACATTAATTGTTATCAAACTATAATTTAGCTGTAAAATAAAAACCAGTCCAAACCAAAAAAGGATCTGCGACCTATCTAGAATTCTTCCGTGTCTTTCAAAAATATTTGAAAAAGCTGTTTGTTCCCAATTGACGAATATCTTGAAACACATAATATTTTACCTAATAGTCTATATTAAACAGTCTGGATTTCGGAAGCTTCATGGTACCACAACGGCTTTAATAGATGTTGTTGATGATATTCTTTCATCGCAGGATAAAGGGAGAAGCAACATTTACGAGTCTGCTTGACTTTTCTCGAGCTTTCGATACCATAAACATATCCCTTCTGAAGCGTCCCCCAAGAGTCTATCCTAACACCTCTACTATTTATTTTATACACGTCTGACATCATTGACAGTATCCATAACTGCAGTTTTCATTTATATGCAGATGATATTCAGATATACAGATCTTTTAATCCAACTGACTATCTTAGTGCAATCGACAAAATGAATCAAGATCTAGATAGAATATCAGAGTGGGCGAATTCTAATCATCTTGTTCTAAATCTCTGGGATTTAATCAAAATTTATGTTATTTGGCTCGCGTAAAGTCGTGGCAGGACTGTCTGTCAATCATTTTTATGTATCCATTAAAGGTGAGACATTATAACGTGCAGATGAAGTCAGGAATTTAGGTATATTTGACTATCTATTTACAAAATTAAACTGGTTAAAAAGTACTGACAATCGTTCAAATAGAAATTGGACGTGGAAGCTTTAAATTTGCAGCCACGAAATGTTGGAATGACTTACCGCCACCTCTTCGGGATATCAGTGTTTCTAAAATCACATTTAAGCGCAAAGCTAAACAATTTTATTTGCAAATACAATTGGGTAGCTAAAAACGTCATTATCTAGCCAGCATAACATTGCTTCATTGTGTATTGACTTATGAAGCTAATAAGAAAAACCGAATAAAATGTATATAACTAAATAAATAAAATTATTTTTAAATTTATTTTGCTTCTTATCACGACATATTTTCGTTGTTTTTTTTGTTTTCGTTATTGTTCTTTTGATTCTTTTTATAAAAAATCCCTCAATATCCGTTCAAACGTCACAACAACTGGCCTCACGGAAGACCAGCGCTGTATCTGTACGTTTACAGGTACGGACATTAGTGAGTACGGCTGAGTGGGGACCATTTTGGAATCGCGATCGGCACTTCAATATAACATATTGAAGTGCCGATCGCGATGTTACCATGTTGCTTTTTTTTTGTAATAGTTAGTTGTAAGCTGATTGAGAAACCAAATAAAAAATTCTATGTCTATGTCTAGTTAAAAGCATTTTTTAGGAATGCAGGTACAAACTCTGTTAAGTTTTTTGATTATAACAAAAAATACTAGTCATAGTTATTTTCAGTATTCTTAAGCTTGATGATATCAGAGTCGCATATGATCTTCCTTAAATTGTTATCTACATGGGACCGATAGAGCACAGTAACGCACACAATAATATTAATTTTACCCGCGAGGGAAGAGCCCGCGAGGGAAGAGCATCTCGTAAGAGCCGAGTAACCCAGCACCTCCTTGGTGGTATGGGATTTGTTCCCCGATTGGCTTGCGACCACTAGCATGCGAATCCGACCGCCAAGTGTCATAGACGCATTCCGGTCGAACCGCATGTGGGCCAAACTTACCCCCTCCCTCTTCCATTCCATTAATGCTGCGGATCTAGTAATCTGGGCTCTTGCTTAGGGAAACCGCAACATTTTTTCCTTCACTCCCTCTCCCCACTCTATCTTTGAGGATGCAACGTATCTCTTGTTTTGCTGATGTCCATGGGCGATGGTGGCCACTTAAACGTGGAACACCCAGTAACCAATATTACACACTCCAAACCTTAGTAATGGAGACCCAGTGTCACAACATCACACCACTGCACAGCCATAATGATCACCAGGAGAGCACCGTTCGACAACTGGCTGAAGTCTATCGTAAAAGAGGTTATATACAGTCTTGATATACTCGCGAGTATAAAGTTACCAACGGTGTTGCTAACTATATGTATGTTATGGCTAGAAATTGTTCTTGTGTATAGTTTATAAAGGAATAATCAATCAATCAGTGCTGTCAGATATTAAATATATAATAATATTTGAGCTAATTGTTTTTCGTTTAATCATTTCATACTTACAAAATGTACAGTAACAGGTTTATCTATGAACGGTCTATATTATGTTGATTTATCTACAGACTTTATTAATAGTAGTACTATATTAATAAGTTATTTGTAGCATGGTATATTTTGGTCACCCAAAATATACCTTTAGGTACAGTTATTATCGTTTTAAATTTGGTAATTGCTGATGCTTTTTTAGATTGTGATTCAGCAGATTTACTCACTCATTTGTAAATGTACTTTGGTCAACAAGTGCTTTTTTATCAACTGTTTCAGTAATGTTAGGTCAACATGATTTAGAAGTTTAGTTTTTTTTTCAAAATATCTTAAAAACTAATTATTTTAAAAAGGTTCAAAAAGGTCAAAGTGTTTACTGTAGGTAAGCTAATTTACATTAAACTAATTTATGAATGAAAAAAAAATTTTCCGATACTCGTTAAAGTACATTAAAAGTCAATATCGACTTTACTCGTGTAGTCCAAAGACAATTAATAAATTTATTTTAGAAATTAATATTTAGAATTATTATAAAATTATGATGTGATGGTAAAAACATTTACGATAAATTATCTGCTATTAATCAATCGTACTTCTTAGTAAATAATTTACACATTTATTTTTTACTAATACAGAAAACCTTAGTCTTATTATAAATATTTACAACAAGTCGACTCACCACTTGACATTTAATAATGACTGTTTTGGCTTCTATTGGTGTTATGAAGAGACCCCTTAAATTTCTTAAATATCTTCTATGTATAGTAGCCGGCAGTTGACTTTAGGTTTGAGAAAAAATAGTGGGGGTTTGTTGTGCATTGTGAGCGTGCTGCGTTCCCTGTGAAACGTTGCGTAAGAACCAATCGCCCCGGGCTTCCCGCTAAGACCCTTCAACGGCCCACTGCTGAGCCGGGTCTCCTCCACAGAATGAGGAGGGTTTCTTTACGATGTTATCCTTCACCGTTAAAGAAAGTGATATTTAATTGCTTAAAACACACATAACTCAGAGTCAGAGGTGTGTGCCTGTGTAGGGGTTCGAACTCGGACCTCCCGAGTAAGAGTTGAAATCTCAACCACTCTGAGTTTTGTGTTACGTATGTTTTAAGCAATTAAATATCACTTTCTTTAACGATGAAGGAAAACATCGCGAGGAAACCTGCACTCCTGAGATTTCCCTAAAGTTCTCAAATATGTGTGAAGTCTGTCAACCCGCTCTATACCAGCGTGATGGACTATGGCCTATCGCCCTCCTGTGAAGAGGAGACCTGGCTCAGCAGTGGGCCATTCATGGGTAGTGATGATGATGATATGTCCATAGTTTCAGGTGGTAGAGTATAAATGGGTGAGTGTGTGAGTGAACGTAACGAAGCGAGGGCGTGTCGCCTGGTTTATTATAAACTAGGGGCCCGTCCCGGCTTCGTACGGGTGGATAATTTTTTTTTAACATTTCGGCTCCCGCATTCTGTCGCTCCCTCTATCGCCGCGTTACTCGCTGCGCTGCGAGGCACGCCATACCGCGTCGGCGGTCCGTCTGGGATTATTTTTTATTTATCTTGATATTTTTATTCCGTAATATCTTTTGACTGGAATTTCCGATTTCAATCATTCAAAAAGTAATTAACAGGTATTGAAATTTATTTGGATAAGAATTAATACAAAGTTATGGAAAACATGGTCTGATTTTGATAGGCATTTTTATCAACTTTAAAAATGTAAAAAAGTAGTTATAGTGACAAAACTACAATAGTTGGACATATGGTCTCGCGAAGTTTTTTGTAGATATTGATACGTTCTATAATATTGTACAACATTTTTTTGTTCTATCATCAATACTTTTCGCAGCGCATGCGATGAAAGATATTTTATGGCTAATTTTTTTGCACCTTGTGTTGGTTTTAGTGAGAATTTCTGGGGATCTCTAATTTTTTCTTGTAATAAATATAGCCTATGTTACTCAGGGATAATGTAGCTTTCTAATGGTAAAAGTATTTTTGAAATCGGTCCAGTAGTTTTTATGTTTATTCGTTACATACAAAAATACAAATCTTTCCTCTTTATAATATTAGTATAGATGTAACAAATTTTGTAAAATAATTATGAGGAATTGTTAAAGGTTAAATATGTACTGTGATGGATAGATTGACTAGAGCGATAATAAAAATACTTCTTCTCCTAAAGGAAGCGAGGACAACTTATAATTTTTCTTAGTTTATTTACAGATTTAAATCGTTGGTCGTGTACATGTACAAAGAAATATTTATTTCTTCTAATAATAATGACAGGGCTATATGCGGAATAAAATAATATAAAAGTAAGCCGTGTGTTTGCTCACGTAGGATTTGAAAATTGTTGTATGTTTTCTAAGTTCATATTACTCATAATATTCTCATGGCTAACTTTTTCTATTTAAATGGAAGGTAAACGAGTGTGATGGTGAGGTGTTACCATTGACCATGAAAATGATAAATTACCGAGAACAAGCTGGAAACCCAACAATTTTATGTCTTTAAAAGGGGAGCATAATTGAAATTAATTAATAGCATGTTGACAGCCCTAGAATATAGAAATTGTGAATTTATAAAAAAATAAAACCTATCATTACACAAAGTTATTAGAAAGAAATAAATATAGTACTCCGTTGACAATGCTAATCCTATTTCGATGGAATTTAGAACTTGGAAAAAGACATTGGCTAAGTTTTATGGCGAATATGGCTGGCTGTTGCAATAATTAAACATTTAATTTAGCGGCGGCATTGGCTGGTGTTTGAATATTTATGCTGTAGTAACATATTTTATTCAGGATAAAACAGGTTCCAAAATATTAACTGGTCATCATGTTTACTTCTAATAAACAAAAAATCAATTAAGCTGTCATACTTTAATAAGTTTTAGAAAAAATAGATCCTGTCTAGATTTATTAGTATTCAGATCGATACTATACTAATATTTGTTCATTTGTATGTCTGTATTTATTTAAAAAAAATATCCATATTTTTAGGAAGCTTTGAAATAGACTAGACAATAAAATTTACTACTCAAGACATCAAGATGATCTAGTAAACATACTATTATTATTTTTTCTGGTTTTAAATACTGAAATACGTAATTTGAATTTAAAAAATCAATTTTTTCTTTGGTTGGGAAGTAATAATGTTAAATGAATATTACAGGCTAATCCTCAAAGGACAATGTTCAAATAGGCCTACGTGTGCTAACTAAAATTACTAACTTATTTTTAAACTTCAGAATCAATATTTAGTAACTGACGGCCACTCGGCCACGTTTTAAAAAGCGCTCATTATAGTTTCCTCTAAATCAGACTCCATTTAAGTCTGATATCATCAATGTTGCCAAGGCTGTAATAAGCCTAGCCTTTTTACTTATGACAAGCACTAGCAAACTACAAAAGGACCTTGGCGTTAATATTAACGTCTAGACGAACGTAAATATATGGCAGCAATAACAAAGTATTTTTTTTAATATATTACTTAAGCTTAAGTTTGATTTTTTTACATTACATTTTTTTAAATATTAAAGATTATTTTATCACTTTATTACCAGACTATATCGTTATTAACCGATATTCAGGAAATTCGTTGTTTCAAGGATAACTTAGAAGTTATATACTAGGCTGTAATATTTAAAAAAAAATATTTAAGTATGCTTATATAAATTTTCTATACTTGTGTATAGTAGGAAGGTCTAATTATCTTATTTTTTATGAAATTGTCGGTGAATTTATATTAATAATTTTAATAATTAAAAAAAAAATTGTAGTTCTGATTATATCGACTTATCAGACTGCGATTATCCCTCATTAGCTGTTTACTGCGTACGGATACTATGAGTGTGGGAGGTCGCTACAGCACAAATATAGTTAACTACTACTAGTTAAGCTACTTATATCAAATAATAAGTAGCTTAACAGTTAACTATCTTTTTTTTATAATAGATAAGGTGCAAACGAGCAGATGGTCCACCTGATGGTAAGTGGCAACCATCGCCCATGGGCATCGGAAAAACAAGAAACACTCTCTCGTTCTGTCGATGCGTTGCATCCCCGAAGATAGAGTGGGAAGGGGGAATGAAGAAGAAAAATGATGCGGATTCAGCAGACCCTAGGCAAGAGCCCAGAGTCCACTAGACCCACAGCATTAATGCGATGGGAGAGGGAGGGGGTAATTCTGGCCCCCATGCGGCTCAACCGGAACGCGTCTATGATACTTGGCGGTCGGATTTGCATGCTGGTGGTCGCAAGCCAGTCGGGAAACTGATCCCCTATACTACTTATAGCACGCTCTAAAATCTTGTTCATGCGCAAAATACACTGAGCTCGTTTAGTCAGTGCATGACAGGAATACAATGGGGGGTATACATGGGTCCGATCACGGTTCGCGCACTATACGACCGCATTTTAAACATATATTTTGACTGAAACTGTACAATATATTTACATATTTGTAACTTGCTTGCCAAGACCTTTCTTTTGATACCAAACACGCGATAATTATCTTATTTTAGTTTTTTTCTTTTAAGGTTAGAATCTGAGGTTCAAATTCCGTCATTAAAAAAAATCATAAATTTTTCATAGCCTATGTCACCCGCACTATTATTACGAATCTATTAACACCTCATTCATGAAAATTAGTTCAGTAATTTAGGCGCTAGGATGAAACATACAAACATACATAAATACATACATGGGTACGTACATACATACATACATAGACTGCCAAAATCATAACCCTTCCTTTTGGCTTCGCCGTAATTGGGTAAAGATGGACTATAATATATGTAGTTATCTATTTTTTGTATACAAGTCATGCCGAATCAATTCAAAACTAGTTATTTTCTGAAATAGACAAATGGCTGACTTTGACGTAAGTTTCTTATATTTTTTGTCAACAAATAACCTGTTTAACGACGCGTATTAATAAGACCCTAATAATAGTAGGTACTGAAGTTAGAGACTGAAATAAAATACATTAGCAACACTTGATTGATTCCTATTGGTTTATAGTCAAACATCCCATTTGCTCGATAATAATGTAATAAATCCCTATCGATATTCTGAGGTAGTTGTCCAAGTGATTTCATATAGGTAACATCTTCTGAAGTGGTGCAGCTTAGCGTAGTGATGATGGTAGGTTTTCCTTGTTGAGGATCACGTGAGTTTACTTTTTTTTTTATGTCACATAAGGTGCAAACGAGCAGATTATCCACCTGTTGGTAAGTGGACCATCGCCCAAGAACGTAGACAAGAGGGTATCTCCTGTTATGCCGATGCGTTGCATCCTCGAATATAGAGTGGGGAGGGGGAGTGAAGAAAAAATGCTGCGATTTCCGCGGACCCTGAGCAGGAGCCCCGAGTCCACTGGATACGCAGCAATAATGGGATGGGAGAGGGAGAGAGTAAGTCTGGGCCACATGCGGCTCGCCCGGACCGCGTCAATGACACTTGGCGGTCGGATTTGCATGCTGGTGGTCGCAAGCCAGTCGGGGAACTGATCCCCTACTACCAAGGGGATGCTGGGTTACTCGGCTTTTACGAGATGCTCTTGCAGAGGGGAATAGTATTCTTAACACGTCCCCTCACGGGGAATTTACTGTAGTTAGCGGACTACACTTGGGTCGCAAGCCCCAGGTGCTTACAAATATAATCGTTGTAAAGAGACACAATTATTATTAATACTGAAATTAAAATATTTTTTACATAATTATACCTTAGCAGCCATTTTTATAATACGTCAGCCGTTTTATAACTGTATGCTTTAAATCTTCTGTAAATTAACTTTACCTCCACCCATTGACGTCATATACTGTCAGAACGATAAACGAATAAGAGCAAAAAATGAACCCTAAGGGCCCGCGCATAGTTGCCACTTGGGACCAACTAAAAGTTTATAATTAGTTGCAGATTTAATTCATTCCTGCGTTAAACAAAATTTGATTGCATCATATCGTCAATTATCACTACATATTATAATACAAAGTCGCTTCCCGCTATCTGTCTGTCTATCCCTATGTATGCTTAGATCTTAAAACTAAGCAACAGATTTTGATGCAGTTTTTTTAATAGATAGCGATTCAAGAAGAAGGGTTATATGTTGTATTATACATAATACAGTAGAGAAACACTGATAATTTTAGAGGTTTCTAATGTTATATAAATAAACACATTTTTTGCGCTTACATTGCAAACGCTGGCTGAATCCTACGAGATAGATCAAAATAATGTACTACAGTATTGTACGTCTCAAAAAGGTCTACAAAAAAGTCCACGATGCTATACGTCTTTCTCTTAGAGATAACCTACAAATGTTAAATTGCACCCGGGTGATGCCGGGACGGGTCGACTAGTAGGATATATTACAATACTGTCGTCCTGTCATCGCTTCGCTGATAGAAAAATGATACTACGCTCGCCCATCCATTCATTCATGTATCCATAATTCAATCCACTTTATATATTTTTTTAAGTTAAGGTAAAACAATAATAATATGCATTTAAAACGGAAACCAATAGTAGACACTTACTCCAAACTTTAGTAAGGGAGAACCAGTATCCCGACACATCACTGCACAGCAATAGTGATCACCTGGCGAGCTCCATTTGACAACTGGCTCAAGTGTATCGGAACAGAGGTTATATACAGTCTTGGAATAAAATAAAAGGTTTTACTTACCCGCGAATATAAAGTTATCAACGGAGTTTGTGCTAATTTTCTACACTAATATTATAAAGAGGAAAGATTTGTATTTTTTTTTAATTAACGAATAAACTTAAAAACTACTGGACCGATTTCAAACATTCTTATGCCGTTAGAAAGCTACATTACAAAACTACATTATCCCCGAGAAACATGGGGTATATTTATTACTAGAAAAAAATAGAGATCCTCAGAAATTGTAAGGTGTAAAAAAATTATCCATAAAATGTCTTTCATCGCATGCGTTGCGGTAAGTATTGATGATTGACAAAAAAATGTTCTACAATATTATAGAACGTATCAATATCTACAAAAAACTTAGCGAGACCATATGTCCAACTATTGTAGTTATGTCACTATAACTACTTTTTACATTGTAAAAGTTGATAGAAATACCTTTCTAAATCAGACCATGTTATCCATACCTTTGTATTAATTCTTATTACAAAAAAATCATTTCGTATTTAAGACTATTTTAATATCTGATGATTATTTTTTGAATTATTGAGATCAGACATTCCATTCAAAAGATATTACGAAATTAAAAATGTCAATATAAACAAAAAATACACGCCGACGCGCCGGTGTGTTAAATGTCCACCCGTTCGAAGCGGGGATGGGCCGCTAGTATTTTATAAATATTCTATCGGCAACTTTGTCGCCCTCGAATTGCTTTAGTGTACAAGTGTTTAAGTTAATGGTGTAAGATAAGACTTTTAAGGAAATAAAAAGTAGCGGTAAATTTTGTATGTCAATCGTCGAGTAAAAATAACTTCAAGACAAGGAAAAATATTTTGCATCAATTTAAACCAAAATAAGATTTATCAAAAGACTGATTTATTAAAATGCATTAAAGAAGAGTACAATCTGATTGCATTACAGTTAAGTTAGGTTAATATAATTATAATGATAAGACACGAAGTCTCTTTATGGATGTCTAATTAAATGTATTTATATTGATAATATAATCAATGTATTTGGGTTTATTTAAAAAAAATACAAACCAATCAATTTTAGTTTTTTAGTTATTTTTCAAGCTAATTTTTCCCACTAAAAGTGACCTTACCCAAAAAATGTTGGAAATCTTTGTTTTATTGGAAATTATTATTACTTCTATTTTATTCATACACCGTTTTTCCTCTGGTTTTTGGATTTTTAAGTTTTAGCTAAATTTTCCAAATTGATGGGATTGTTTTAAAGATCCAACATAAGTATTTAAGAAACATTGTGTCTCATATTTAAATAGTTACATAATATTACAAATTAACCGTTTACAGTAATTCATACCTTTCAACAGTAAAGCTATATATCATACAGCCATAATTCAAACTGACTCTTACATTTTTTGTATATAATATATTGTTGATTTTTTATAACAAGTCATAGTTATATATTTTCACCGTCTCTTGCTTGTTATTTTATATTATCTTAATCTTAGGAATAAGATTTTTAAAATTCATTTTGTGCTATAAATTTGTTTATAAAAGTAATAAGTTTTAGTAAGTCGACAAGTTGAAAATGGTCTAAGAATGAGATACTCTTAAAATGATGTGAATGACGTCTAGAAAAATGTGCTAAAAGCGTGAATTAGCACATAAAAAATTGCAAAAGTTATAAACAATTAAAGATGAAAAAAGGCAATACGGTATTTTCGCCAATATTTCATGGACTATAAGAGAGAGACTAAAAGATTCGTAAAGAGGAGGAAATTTCCATTAACACTCCTTACACACGGAACTCTACCTCCATTATTTATAATTTTAATTTATTTGGATCTCTGCGAGACATTTAGATTATTCGCGTGCGGCCTCAAAAGCGAGTACATTGATTAATTTTTTTAAGATAGGTATTGACAATTTTTTTTAATTTGAAAAAAAATAAGGTGTATTCTGAACACACCATAATTTAAAGAAAAAAAATTATTCCCTTTGGAAATATAAGGTAATTTTTCAACAAATTAAACGTATTGCTAACTCAAAAAAAATTCTCAAACTTCCGTATTCACTGTAAAAAAAAAAAAAATTTAAATAACTGTAAAAATTTTTCGCTTTGTGAAGCTTCTCTTATATCTAACAAGATTAAGCCGTAAAAGTTAAAAAAATATTCATACTTTATTTATAATAATTTTTGAACTTTTACAATATTACTTGGATTTTTGTTCAAAATATTCATTATAGGGAAATCAGTAAGTATGTATGACAGACAATCAAAAGCAAAATAAATAATTAAAATGGAAAAACGGCAGAAATGAAAACTATATAGGTTATTTGTATACTTATAAACAAATTAAAGTAGGCAACTTGTTGGAATTCCAATTTTACATTTTTACAAAGTAAGGCCTGCATGATCTAAATGAGCCTATTTTACATTTTAAAATATTTATAATTTAATGGAAAATACGTTACGTGTGTTTATGTTTTCGGATCTATAGAAGTCGGTTAAAAAGGAATAAAATATATCAGAATTGTCAAAACCCTGCTGTCAAACCCTTTGGAACGCGTGAAGAAATCGAATTTAAATTAATACTAAAACACTAAGGTCATCGCACTCCACCATAACTTACCATAACTTTATATGAGATGAGCGGCCAGCCCTCGCTTCGCTCCGGGTATTTAAAGCAATATTATAATTGATACCCTTAAATTGTCACAACAAAATGGCCATATCTTTTTAATTAGAATATTTATGACAACACCACATAGCCTATGTTACCCGGAAAGGATGTAACTTTTTATCAGTGAAAGAATTTTCAAAATCGGTTCAGTAGTTTTCGAGCCTATTTGCAACAAACAAACAATCAAATCTTTCCTTTTTATATAATAGTATAGAAATTTTTTTAAAACAAAATGTACGTAGCCTCTGAAAACGGGAACAAAGTATTTATTATAAATCCTATCATCTCGGTAAACACCGGTAACCGGTAATATTTCACGTGTTGAAATTGATTGCGCAAGCGCAGCTCCGACAGCTTACTTCGTTTATAGCATAAGTTGTAAAATAACCTTACACGCATCAACAACATCAGCTTGATCACTAACACAGATGATGGATGTATCTATTTCTTAAGAAAAAATAATAATAAGTGTCCAGGGAGAAATCGCTCACATTTACTCAGAACTCAGATGCACTTAAAATTTGCTAAAAAGAATATTTTTACAAAAATTTCAAAAAGTTCCTATTGGTTTTTTAACACAAGGATAAAGTCGCTTGAAATCATTAAACTGATATTATCTAACTTAACATAATTTCCTTACTAATATTATAATTTCGAAAGTAACTCTTGAGAAACATAAAATACAATTAAGAATACACTAAACAACCTAAAATGCTATTTAATATACTATATACGTTATCTATATACTATTGACGAATAGATGGCATCGGCCTTTCTGTAACAGAAAGTTACACAATCAGGAGGAAGGATACATAGAGTATGTTTTATCACGAAATAAATATTTAAGAATACAAAGTAAACAAATAAGTGTGCTCGCAAGCCATCTATCGACGTGAGGATAAAGTGTATGTCGAGCTCTGAGGCCGTTATGTCCTTGGGAATTCATCATCATCATTCTCAAGGAGACAAAATTGTCCGTTAGACCATTGTTCACCACGCTGTCCATTGCGGGTAGGCAGACCTCACACACCTTGAGAACTTTTGGGGAATTCTCAGGAGTGCAGGTTTTCTCACATTTTTTTCTTCATTGTTAACTAAAGTGATATTTGATTGATTAATACACACATAACTCATAAAAGTCGTCAGTGCGTGCTCAGGATCTAACTCGGACCTCCAGAGTAAAACACCACTCTCACCGTCTTAACCACTGGTTATCACTGTTTTTTTTTGGGAATTAGTCGTATATAAATTAAAATGTATTAAATAGTTATATAGCAATTAAAATGTGAAATAAAATCAAAATACAGGTTGTAAAATGAAATATAATAATAATATATGAATATTTTATGTAAAACCTCCAATTATCATCTCTAGCGGGAAGACTCAGCTCAGCTGCCTACGCAGTGAGAGAGTCAGACAAATGACCGATATTAATACTCCTAGGCTAGTTTACTTCAATTACTTTCACAGTATCATGTCTTATGGCATTTTACTGTTTTTTTTATGCGGTGGAAAATGCATTTTCGCATCCCCTCTTAGAATAGAGGGGTATGTGAGGCTCACAGCAATCAAGTGTCACACTACCCACTAAAAACCACCGGGACCATTGCCGTCTGCAAGGGACGCCGAGGGATCGCCGAGTTGCATTCCACCGCGACGTTCCGACGCATCCACCTCCCGAAATTCGGTGTTTACTCTTGGGAGGCTAGGATTAACCGCGCGTATACACGCCTGCGCCTACAGCGCCTCCTTCTGCGAAGCAGGATCGCAGCTGGATCTCTCTGTCTTTCTGCAGTCTCTTTCTGGCTGATTACCGCTTTGCAGAAAGTGGCAACGGCCCTCCACTCCATTGTCCCCGACAGCATCGCCCTAATCAGATCCACCAGCGACGACACGTCATCTACCACGCACTGTAGCCGGAAGCGTTGGGGCTCCCATGCTAGGCACTGCACAAGTGTGTGTTCCGAAGTATCCGACGCCGCGCCACACTGATGACAAACCTCCTCCGCCTCCTCAGCGTTCCCGCCCAGACCGTTGCACCAAAGAGAGCCATGCTCCTCACATTCTCCGAGTACAGCCTTTTGCATAGAGAGCCAGGTCCTCCGACGTTTGGGAGAATTCGGCTCAAGGCGGCCGCAGTGTTCACCATACTTGGAGACAGTTGTCGGAAGTGTTCCGCAATCTGCCACCTACCGTCAAGCACAATCCCCAGGTATTTCATGTGCGATCCTATCCTCCCCTCTGTGCCTCTGATCTTGATCTCTGCACCCGGAGGGGGGCCCCTCTTCGGACCATGAAATACAATAGCTTCTGTTTTTGTCATCTGCACCTCTAGACCAATCCTTGCAATGCGCTCTAGCATCATCGACACACCAACCTCAGCCAGGCGCGATGCCTCGGCAAAACTTCTAACCCGAGATGTCACCAACGTATCATCTGCGTAACAAATAATCTTCATCCCGGAGAGCAGCGCAGCGCGAAGCACACAATCATATGGCATTTTACTGTGGGATAGGGCCGCGGACATTGAATCCGGCTCTTCTCAACAGAAAACTGCTTTCCGAGCTGGTGGTAGCTTCAGACAAACTAACTGACCGACCAATTTTTGACGTTTCAAAAGTACTTTTAAAAAAAAGTATAGTTGAAATAAATATTTTTGAGTTTGAACTAAGTAATGTTAGTGTTTTTTGATAGATTCAAACAAACTAACATTCATAGTCACGTTAAAAAGCGAGAGCCATGTTAAATTACACTTCACCTCACAATCATCTGGAACTGGCTTTATTCTGGCTGTTTATTTTTATTTTATTTACACTTCAACGCCCCTGATTTAGTTTAAAGCATGTAGCTAACTTTTTATAATATTAATATTAGTTTTATTTATTATTTTTTAAGGTAACCCTGAAATCTTAAACTAATTGTTTCTGACGAATTAACGCGCAATGCTTTACGCTCAAAGGTTTAATTTTTTTTGACGCCTGATATTAATCAAATATATAAATTACAAATAATAAATGTATATTTCTACATGATTGATTGGTTTTATAGATACTAATCATAATTAATATATATATAGCTGCTTGTGCTGATTCACTGACTGATTGATCACCTCTCCTGTAAAATTTTGTATGAAAAATTTTTTTTTCACTCATGGTTTCGTATAGAAAACAAAAATTTGTTCAGAGGAAAAATATGGAGAGAGCTGATGATTAAGAGTTTCAGAGACGAGGGAAGAGCACAGCCAGGATATTTAAGATAGGTGGGAGGTGTTCGAACAAATATCATTTCAAACCTCATCCAATTGGCAATGAGTTGAAAAAATTTCCAAAATGGCGGATTTAAGATGGCGGCCATACAAATTTCGTCGGCGTTTATCTCAGAACGTATACAAGATGGAAGATTAGTTTATTGGAAAAAGATGATCAGGGCCTCAAGGTCTATTTGATGAATAGAAAAAAAAAATCAAGATGGCGGAATTTATTTTTCCATACTAAATGTATGGGAAATATTCAAGAGACTACAAGTTGGAAACTATGCAAGACTTTGATACGGTTCATAGAAGAAATTTTATGCAGACAAGTGTTGATTAAGGATTTCGGATACGGGGAAGGAGCACGGCCAGGGTATTCAAGATAGGTGGGGGTTCTCGAACAAAAATCATTCGAAACCTCATACCCTGAATGGAGCCGTCAGGCAAGGGGGTAACCACTCTCGGTGTACCCTGAGAGCCCCCTGGCGTGCAGGCCCGCTATAAGAGCGGGCCGACCCGCTGAGGCGTCACAGTCGTGTGCGTAAGCGTTCCTGTGGCGCCTCCCTACAGCGGAGCTCAATAAAAATTTCCAAATCGTCAGATTCGGTTTTGTAGAAAATGGTAGACAGTGGTAGAAAAATGGTAGTCAGTAGGTATTGGTAGTAGTCTACTATTTTACATTCGTTAACTTCTACTGTGCGCTGAAGTGATTTTTATCACCATGTGATATTAAAGAAGGACTCACTTTTACATTCCACTGTACTGTGCTCGATAGCTTATCAATCTGATATTCAATTTAGAAAATTTAGGCAGGAAACAGTGGGCAGACAGAGCTATAGATAGTAGAAAAGTTAGTTACAGACAGCGCACAGTAGGAGTTAATGAACGTAAAATAGTATATCACTGTCTTCACTGACTACCATTTTCTACCGCCGAGCCGTATACCACTCACTACCTTTTTCTACTACTTTCTGCCCCTGTCTACCATTTTGTATATAACCGCCATCCAGAATCCGACAATTTGTTATTTACTCTTTCACGCGGTCCGCTTTAGCGGGCCGCGCAGCCACGCGCCATACTAGTCTATATATATAAAAGGAGAAGCTGACTGACTGAATGACATATCAATGCAGGGCCTAAACTATAAGGGTTAGAAACTTGAAATTTTGCATAGGGGTTTCTTTTATAACGTAGGGGAGCACTAAGAAAGAATTTTTGAAAATTCACCCTCTAAGGGGGTAAAACGGGGGTGCAAAGTTAGTATGAAACTTTGCCGTTTTTGGAGTTATTCAAATGAAATTCAGTATGAAGGTTCTTCATTGAAAGTCATGAAACAGGGGTAAAATATTTTTTCGAAAATAATCCCTTAAGGGGGTAAAACGGGAGAGCAAAGTTAGTATGAAACTTTGCCGTTTTTGAAGTTATTCAAATGAAATTCAGTATGAAGGTTCTTCATTGAAATTCAAGAAACAGGGGTAAAATATTTTTTCGAAAGTAATCCCTTAAGGGGGTAAAACGGGAGAGCAAAGTTAGTATGAAACTTTGCCGTTTTTGAAGTTATTCAAATGAAATTCAGTATGAAGGTTCTTCATTGAAATTCAAGAAACAGGGGTAAAATATTTTTTCGAAAGTAATCCCTTAAGGGGGTAAAACGGGAGAGCAAAGTTAGTATGAAACTTTGCCGTTTTTGAAGTTATTCAAATGAAATTCAGTATGAAGGTTTTTCATTGAAATTCAAGAAACAGGGGTAAAATATTTTTTCGAAAGTAATCCCTTAAGGGGGTAAAACGGGAGAGCAAAGTTAGTATGAAACTTTGCCGTTTTTGAAGTTATTCAAATGAAATTCAGTATGAAGGTTCTTCATTAAAAGTCATGAAACAGGGGTAAAATATTTTTTCGAAAGTAATCCCTTAAGGGGGTAAAACGGGAGAGCAAAGTTAGTATGAAACTTTGCCGTTTTTGCAGTTATTCAAATGAAATTCAGTAAGAAGGTTCTTCATTGAAATTCATGAAACGAAGTTGCGGGTATAAGCTAGTACATAATATAATTATATTGAGTATCATCCTATTTTTGGCCTTCAATGTCAAAAAATTCAAGTTTTATTACTTGGAACGGTTCACTTGTTTACATTTTTATTTGCCGCGTCTTAATAACACCAAAAAATGCTTAAACATTGATTGAGATTTTTTTTGTTTATCTGTCTATCCTATAGGTATATGCGTATCAATTGAAATTGGATGTTTTCACAGTACACAGACACTACACAGACAGTAGGTCTATTTTAAAAAATTGCATTTATTTCATTTAAATCCGATAATAAAAGGGGTAAAGTCAGTATTTTATTTGGTCTTGATAACAAAAGGTTCATAAAATCATAATTTATTATGCAAATTAAAAAGAAAATCTAGATAGTGAGTAACGGCCTTTAATCTAGTTTAGCAGGTGTTCTTATGACGCAGATTAAGTTTAATTTTGATTATGACCCGCCCTGTCTGCGCACGGCTGCTATTTATTTAATTTATTTTTATTTAACGCTTTATTGTACACTACATACAGGAACACAATAACATTAATTAAATATAAAAACAATGGCAAACAGAAGGCGGCCTTATGGCTTCATTAACCATCTCTTCCAGACCACCTTAATTTAAGGTTAGGAAAACTATTACGAGATGGGTAAAGGATAGTGCAACCATAAACAACATAAAAATAATTACAACCTAATACATAAATATTTTTTAAGAATTTATGGATGAATGTTTGTTACTCTTTCACGCAAAAACTACTCAATAAAATTTGATGAAACTTTACAATAATATAGCTTATACATCACAATAACACATAGGCTATAATTTATAATTATATAGTGTAAATTATCCAAAATACTGCGATACTATAAAAATAATCTAAATATAATTTACAAATATACAAAAATTAAGTTATAAATGTCAAATGTTAATCAACATGAATCATTCTCGTTCAGCTAGAAGATATTGGTCTTTAACGGATTTCTTAAAATGCTAAGAGACTTTGACAGTCTTATGCTTAGGGTAGATCATTCCAAAGTGTTATTGTCTGAACTGTGAAGTGTGAAGGAATCTGAATACATTTCAGTGTTGGCATTACATTTTAGTGACAGACTTTTTTAGCAACTTAGTGATGTACGTGATATAGGTGAACCAATACACTCAAACTTCTTACTTCTTATTTGGAGGAGTATTTGGGTGAAATAACGTATAGTACAGAAGACAGAAAACATGTAAATCCCGGCAACGGGGTATACTTGAGCTTTGAACGTGATACGTGGTCATATTTTCGGAATCTGAATATGAACAGGGTGCAAGATTTGGATTCGCTCAAGTTTATTAAGGTGTTCCTCATGTTAGAATATATCAAATGTCAAACTATCAGTTGTATTGTAATATGTCATGTCTTGTGTACCATGTGAACAACAGTTGAAGTGTTGTATCAATGAACTAAAATACAACGCCATCTGTTAGAAATTTATGGAAATTACAAATGATTACGTATTAAGTTATTAGTCGACCCGCGTGACTTCGTCCGTGTAATGCTTCGATCCTATTGGTCTTAGCGTGATGATACATGGCCTATAGCCTTCCTCGATAAATGAGCTCTCTAACACTGAAAGAATTTTTCAAATCGGACCAGTAGTTCCTGAGATTAGCACGTTCAAGCAAACAAACAAACTCTTCAACTTTACATATTAGTGTAGATACATAGGTATAATAAAATGTGTGCACGCATCACGTAAAAACGGCTGAAACGATTTGAATAAAAGTTGATACACGGATTCTTTAGGTTTTATCACGAAAAAAAGTACGGTTCCCGTAGGATAGGTAGTTAGGAAATACAAAAAAGTTTAAGCAAAAAAAATTTTGAAGTAAGATATTGATACAGAAAAAAGCTATTTATTTTTACTGGTTTATTGCGGACAGATGTAAAGAAGGATTTTTATATATATTAGAAGTTTAGCTAAAAAGTAATTGTTATATTAAATTCATTATATGAATATTTAAAAGGATTAATGACCGCTTGATACTAATTTAGTATCAAGGTTTCAATCTTTATGAGGAAAAATATGGTTTCGCACGGGTGCAATAAACTGCGTATAATAGATAAAATTATTGCATGAAATTGGAATGATAGCCCAGTAGTTGAGAGTGTCTTACTCGGGAGGTCCGGGTTCGATCCCCCACACAGACACCTAAATATCACTTGCTTTAACGGTGAAGGAAAACATCGTGAGGAAACCTGCACTCCTGAGATTTCCCTAAAAGTTCTCTAAGGTGTGTGAAGTCTGCCGACTCGCACTAGGCCAGCGTGGTGCTCTATAGCCTAACCTACCTCCTCATTCTGAGGAGGAGACCCGGCTCTGCAGTGAGCCATAAATGAGTTGTGATGATGATTGAACGAAATTGGATGCAGTTTTCACAGTTCTATCGCTGCAGGTTTAACATGAAAGCTAATTATTTAATTTACGGCCGAAATTAACTATCAATCTCAATCCAAAATCTATGGATAATATAATTAATATTATTCCAAATTCAAATTCGTGTATAGATAATTCAAATTTTGGAACCTATTTTGAATCTGTAAACCGGATCGACGAATTTAAAACTTGTTAACTAGTTTAACATAAGACAGATTAAATGCGTCATATTGGATACAAATATTAGAGAGACAATAAATGGTTACTACGGACTACAATGTTGTCAATGGAAAACCCACTGAAGCACACTAGTTAACTAATATAAATATTTGATTAGATTAGATGTTTCTTGAGGATTGCGAAGGAAATCCTACAAGCGAGATGACGCACTGAGTCAATACTGGACATGTCAGTTTTGTATGTTGTTCACTATTCGGCTTCTGCAAAAATATTCTGTTTGATAAGTTATTGCTAATTGATAGATCTAACATTTGTGTGAAGGTTCAGTTATGTGTGCCATTGCTTGGGATGGGCATGGGAGTAAGAAATAACAAGGATATAAACTAGTGAAATGGCCATTCCGAGGCTAATTTTGATTATTTATTGTTAGTCCACAGTAATTTGACACAGACACAAATAATGTGGCTTTCTATTGGTAAAAGCATATTCAAAATCGGTTCCGTAGTACCATAGATTGCAGTTGCATTGCCCCTTAGCAACACTAAAATCCCCCCCTATAATAAAATATTAATTAACTAATGGATATTAATTAACTATTAATATATATAATAATAATAATTAATATTAATTAACTTGAAGCGTCAGTAGCTCAGTGGTTCAGGCGTTTGATTCACGATCGATAAGTCGTGGGTTCAAATCCCGGACATTGGACTACTGGCGTGGCCCACTCCTGACACAAGCTATTTATTAGCTTACTAGGAGGGGTAAAGGGAATACTAGTTGTATGTGATCCATACTGCTAGTAAACTTTTAAAAAAAAAAATGGATAACTATTTGAAAAATCACTATAAAAATTTTTGGACCGCGGATTATAGTTCATTGATCCAGAATTTTATCACTTCTTAATTTTCGTATTTAATAAGTTAAAATAATATTTATTCCTTGCGCAAGCCCGAGTACCCGTTCTCGAGCGTATTTCCAAACCTCTGGAAAAATTATAAATATTGGTCCTACAGTTCCGCGAGTTAGGACTTTTCTTCGGGAAATTTCCTTCCCTATTTTCAAATTTGAAAAATCTCAAATTGTTTTTTACATATTTGGGAAAAACAAAACCCCCTTTTTTCACTGAATTGTTTATAACTTTTGCAATTAAATTTTCTCAAAAAATCATGCCATTCCGAATCAAATGACACCTCATACTTTTCAGAGAATAAGAAAAAGTTTCGACCTAAAAGGCACTTGTTGACTAGAGTATTAGGAAAACTCCAACTGCGTTAAAACCCAGCCTAGAATTCGTCTAAGAAAAAGTACGCACATTTGCGTTATGTACATGCTACTTGTGTATTCACAATGAATACAGTTAGATGCTAAAATTTCCCTCATATAAAGGAATCCCCTTACGTATTTTATTATGACTGCTATATCTTTGTTAAGCGCATGCTCAAGTCAAGACCAATTATTTCCGAGAAAACATTGGTATAGTTACCGGCGCGTAAGTATAGGTTTGACCTTGAATGCTCAATAATCATTATTAGGGCCTTTTTAGCGGAGGGCGCGGGGCGAGAGTAGTGCCTCACACG
Organism: Limenitis camilla; assembly: GCA_905147385.1. Lineage (NCBI taxonomy): Eukaryota > Metazoa > Arthropoda > Insecta > Lepidoptera > Nymphalidae > Limenitis > Limenitis camilla. The sequence continues at coordinate 823,848 of LR990235.1, forward strand.
CGATTGGTTCTATATGACGTTTCAGTTCTGCGCGTCTGCTATTTGTCAAAATAGTAAACGTCACGGATGGAACTGCTAATACAATCTAAAAAACAGCAAAGTGCGAGTTGAACTCACGCACGAAGGGTTCCGTACCAATATTTGGCAAAAAATCATGTTTTTTGTATGGGAGCCCCCTTATTAAGATATAATTTATTTTATTCTGTATTTAGTATTTGTAAGAAATACATCATTTGTGAAAATTTCAACTGTCTAGCTATCACAGTACATGAGATACAGCTTGGTGACAGACAGACAGACGGACGGACAGCGGAGTCTTATTAATAGGGTCCCGTTTTTCCCGTTAAAAATTTGTGAAAATAAAAATTGAGAAATTTTCATATTTTATAAAACTCGTCTTCAAAATAATCTATGTAGTATTTGCAATATTCTAATTAAGTGGGTATTTGCAGATATACAGACGGGGACAATGGATAGAATATTATATAATGGACAAGTGCCATATCTCACTAGTGCTATCCTAGCAGCGCGAGTGTCAGGGCCTGGCGTAGGGTCTGATAGTTCTAGTAGTTTATATCTAATTAGTGCAGTGTGTGATAGTGCATTAAAGACACGTGAAATACATTAGTGTTCTACTGAACTAATGTATTTCCTCTTTAGGTATTTTTTCATTCCATTTTATTTCAAACCCATCATCGTCATTCGTTATCTGACTTTCAGCCCTTATCGTAACAACCTCTTCCATGCATTCTTCATTGTTTTTAAAATCTAAAATAAAAGAAATATGAAACAATAAAATATAATAATAATAATTCTGTTTAGTTCCTTTATTCGATCGAAACACTCACCTCCACTCCCCAGGTTCTCTGTTCAATGTTAACCTTATCATTTCACTTGCACTACGATTAACTATAAACATTAATTACATTATGAAATGACTTATCAAACGTCAGATTTATTGTCACAGAGGTTATAAGTTGTTGAAGTATTTTTAAAATTGTCTGAATTTTTTTCAAGCCTATTTTTATCCTGGCTTCCGCCATTTTTTTATTTCTTCCTTCTAGTTATATGTTTTATTTATAATTCTAGTAGAAGAATATAGTATTACTTATGCATCAATTTAAATTTTTAGTAATTTTAATAATTAATTAATATTTGGGCGACATGTTCGCTATCTTGGGAACAAGCCCTTTAAAAATAGAGAGAAAAAAAAAAATATTTGAAGTCTCAAAAATTTGGCAAAAACCATGCAAACTAAGTTGTGCTTATCATCTACTAGTAGACCCGTCCTGGCTTTGCAAAGACACACCTTTAATCCTTTTTTCGCGATAAAACATAACCTATATTCTTCCAAAAGGTCTGGTCTATTTTTGTACCAAATGTCATCAAAAACGGTGAAGTGATTTAAGCGTGATTAAGTAACAGACTGACCATCCGTCAATAGATGGCGTAAGTAGTATATTAAGTAGCACCTTGATTTGTTTAGTTTGTGTATTCTTAAGTTTTATTACATTTCTCTAGAGTTAATTTAGAAAATTATAATATTAGTTAAAATATGTTTTTTTAAAGAATTACATCTTAAAAGATTTCGCACATCATTTATTATATAATTTATTAAATGTTTAAAAATTATATAACATAGTGATATACTACAGTTTTTCTTTAGCTTAATCGTAACTAGAGATTTAATGATTAAAAAAAATTGTCATTTACAAATGTGTTAGTTAACCCAGCGAAGCAAAAAAAAACTAAGGTGTGTCGGCTGTAATAATATATTCCTTTGAAATGGCATTTCGAGTTTGGGGATTTGCGTCAATGGCTTAGAAAAAAGCAAAATGACATGGCGGGTCAGTTTTATATAGGCTATGTGCCGCGGACGCGCTCAGTTGACTCGAGAGCGTAAGAATGTGTGGTCTTGCACCGAAGTGACGGTGACTCGTTGCTTGTGACTTGTGACTTGTTCAGTGAAGTGATTTTTGTTTAGTGACTCCTGTTGAACTATTATTTTAAGGTAAATATTCATGTTATATATTTTAAATTACCCACCAAAATAATAAAATTTTTTTTTCACAACACGAATTTTTTAAAAATATGTTTTGAAATTGAAATTATATTAATGAATTTATAAGTATATAAAATTTGATTTCTCAATAATTAATATTTATTTAATTCGTGTAATCTTTAACAATAAAACACTTAAACAATTAATTATTATTTTTTAAATTATTATTAGTGATTTAGGAATGTAAATAAAATATAAAAAATATAATTATTTTATTCTTCTCTGTCTGTACTTAATATTTAAAAAAACTATCATTATTTACTAACTATATAAAATATATAAATTTATATAAAACTATATTAATTTATAGTATTTACCATAGTAATAAATAGTAAGTAGATTAAATTTTGTTGCGATTTCTTGCGCAGGCGCAGTTTTCTTAACGCATTTTTTTTATCTGCGATTAATCAAAATAATTCAAACGTTAATAAATGACTGAAAACTGTATCTTACTTTGTTTAGTTTTTGTTGAGATAATACTTACGTCTGGTTTTGATAAACTATTGTTGTCATGACTAATTTGTTTTTTAATTTTTTTGTTATAATTCCATTATTAAAATATAATTGAAACAAAACCAAATTGTATCTATTAAATAAATAGATTTACGGTTAACATACATTTTTTAAACATTAGTTAATAACATAAAAAAATATTTTAATATTTATATAACAGTTAAAAAATTGCTCTTTAAATAAGTATAATCTTTGTAAAAATTATTGTAATATTTGTCTGTTTATTTAACCATGAGTAACTGTTAAACTATTTAAAAAAATATGGGCATTACAGTTTTATTTTTAATGTAAGATTAAAACTATTTTGTTAATGGTTCTTAAAAAATTATTTCTTAGTAAAATATTTAATATATAGTTAAATTTAATGTAGTCCGTTCACATAAGTAGTTAGAGATATAAAAACATAGTATACGTCTATTAAATGGAACTATTATAGGCATTTGTCCGCACACACCAACGTGTATAAGAATTAAACGTTGACAGAACTATTAAATAAATATTAAATTACTCCCAACTATAACTCAAATTTAACAGTCACTATGAATCGATACCCACACTACATCGATTTAAAGGAATCGATATTAATTTGTACAATTCGATCGTTTTGTATAGTTGAAAACAAACTATAAAAACAACAGACTTTAAAAAAAGTGCAGAAAAAAAACAAATGATAGATAAAATATATTTTTAAAAAAAATTTGTTCTCGATTTTATTCAATATTTGATATCGAAAGAAAGGTATCAAGAGATACCGTTTCATGTATACTCAGAGTAAGCAATGTGAGTATGTTGCCATGGTTACGAGATTGTTATAATTGTGAATATTGTGAGGCAGCTCTCAAGTTAGCAATGAGCTGATAGTCTTCAACCGGCTGACCAGATATTTACAACACATAGCAAAAAACCATCTCGATTAAATTAGCTTTCAAACAAATAAAACTTCATCAGAATCTGTTCATTATCTTGAGCGCTACGATGCCATAGACAAACATAATTTTTGACGTGACTTTGTGTCTACTTCTTATTAGTGATCGAATATTCAATGTTCTATAATTATTATATTTATGATCAAAAATTATTATCCAATAAATAAACTGAGAAGTAAGTTTGTTTCCGAAGACCAAGGTTTTATTCGGACCTTGTTTGTATATTATACATATAAGTTATTAACACGCCCCCACTTTACTTAAGTTTAAGTGTATATGGTTTGAATGAATATGATTAAACTTTTATTATTTTGGTACCTTTAGATTTATAATAAGAATACCCCGTACGTTTAATATAACTTCCGATTCTTTATCGTTAGAACTCATGCAAAGTGTCTTAAGTTGTGCTACTGGTGTTAACGTTGAGGCGTTACGTAACCCTACACCCGAGTCGCAAGCTCCAACTCCAGCTTGATGATTATAATATAAACTTAATTCCAATACCGTGTAGTGAAAATCAGTTCATTACCATTTGAGATTTAAGGAATTTTTAGTTTACCTTGAAGTCGGTTAAAATGGTTTTTGTTGCATAATATTGTCGTTTCTCGCTTATTTAAAATACAGACCTGTTCTCACTTCCTTTAAGATATTTGGAAAATAACCACGTAAATATAATAACAGAGCACTGCCTACAATTTGAGACCTAGCAAAAGATAGCGAGCTGCTGTACAAAAAACTTTTAACTTTGCTGCTTGACGTCTTTAACTAATTTTATTAATTAAGTAAAAATATCCGTCTTACACAATACTCGATAAAGTCTACTACTCACTATGATATACTATTAGTCTATTTTTTTATAATAATTTATAGTAAATATTAGTTTTTTTTCGTACTCATTTCTCCACTAGCTGCGCCCCGCGGTTTCACCCGCTATATTTTGGATAATTCACACTATATCATTATAAATTATAGCCTATGTGTTAATCTGATGTGTAAGCTATATTATTGTAAAGTTTTATTAAAATCCATTCAGCAGTTTTTACGTGAAAGAGTAACAAACATACATCCATACATTCTTACAAACTTTCGCATTTATAATATTAATAGAATTAAACAATTTTCTGTGCTAGTAAATAATAGAACTATTAATGAATATAATTACTAAAATATCCGTGTTATACAATCAAATAGTTACATATTCGTACATACATGCTAGTGAACGCGGTGATGCGTGCACTTGTTTTTTGTACATGAAATTCTACTAGTATTTATGTAGTTTGTATTCATTCTACAATTTTAGGCTCTGTGCCGATTTTTTTGTATTTGTAACGAATTGTATATTATTACTAGCCGACCCGCCCTCGCTTCGCTAAGGTGAAATCCAACTGTTTGATCCGAATACCACAAACAAGTCTTTCTATTTTCCGGGTCAATATATAGTTTATAATACTCACAAATAATGTAGCTTTCTATTGGTAAAATAATTTATAAAATCGGTTTAGTATATTCAGAGATTACCCCCTACAACCTCACAAAATTTACCTCTTTATAATATAGTATAGATTTAATATGAATTATTCGATAGTTTTCTAAATAACTCGATTTATTAAATTTAACATTGTTCAAGTAATTCGAATTTTCTAAATATTTATTTAAAAATAATTTAAAATTTATATTATTAAATTAAATTTTAAAATTAGATTCAATAGGGATAAATAAAGATCAAAATTACAATACTGAATTCAAATTCCCAATATTACGGGAATTGAGTGGGTGTAATATTGCACTGGCCGATCCTTTGTCTGAGGAGGCCAGGGCGTTATTACGGCTGGCCGGAAAATGTCTTCCACAAAGATGAACTTCACAAAATAAGTTCTAGGTTTAAGAAGACTAAGTTCTTTAAATAAAGAAATTGTGCAAGTACTTAGAAATATCAAACAGTGCCTTGTTTAAACAGAAATAATACCACATCAGTAATATGCATCCGCGTGGAGCTCAAGTGAATCATTTCAAAATTGTCTGAAAAAAAATTAAAAGAAACGTAAGTTAACAATTCATCTATACACATTATAGCTGTGTAAAAATTATCATCGCTAAATAATAAACTATAACTAATAATATAATTTTTAAAGTAAACCTAAAGAAACCTGAAAATAGAAACTAAACAAACAAAATTACTTGTATTATGACGGTTGATGATCTATAGATTATAAGTCAAATAAATATTGTCAAACTCTATCAATAGATTATATACATACAATTAATATATGCAGGTTTACGGTTATGATTTTATCAACATTCATTTGCTATTAGAAGTTCGACAAACTGAATCAATTAGTTCTGCAAATACAAAGAGGTAACAAAACATTGCGAGTATTTTAGTCGTAATTCTAGCTATGGCTAAAGTGTATACCTCGGGAAACATTCTAATAATCAAGCCGTCATACTGTTGTCTGCATATAGAGTATAACCCTTTAATTAATAGTAGTTCATGCTAATATGGTAATATCTATTACTTACGAGAAGTATATGAATACCTATAACCACCACTACGAAACTGGATATGGTTTTCACAATTATATTGTTGTAGATCTAACTTGAAATCAAGTCTCACAAGTATATTACGAAAGCTACCTTAATTCCATGATATTTCCACCTAAACAAAGAGAATCACAATACTATTACAATATAGTAAGTGAATCCTTGACTGGTTCATACAGCGATAACATTTAGTTGTATTCAATCAAAACCAGTCGGGACGTGGCGCGCGGCTTGCATCACTAATTGCTTAGAGATATATTGCATGTGTGATTTGCCTAATATATCGTATTTTAGGCTCTATTCGTACAGAGCATTGCGCTTTAAATCTGGGTGCAAAAGAACCTATTACTGCCTCGAAGTTGCCTCGCCAAATAAATTAAGAAAATGTTCGTAAAGTGAGAGAGAGATATGATACCCATTACTGTACAGCAATACATATACACATGCAATTTAGACTGAGGCTTGCGGTGCCTGGGGTTTGAGCTCTTTCATAAAATATTAACTCTCACCTCCACCACTCGACCTCGCTAACGACAATAGATAACAAAGTAAACTCACGTGGACCTCGAGAAAGGTGATCTTAATCACGACACTATAACACTAACTTCCATGTTCACTGCACGAACACAAGAGAGACTGAGACTAATCTATCGCACTAAAGGTTATATATTGTCTTCACGTCGGTATACTCGAAATAACAAAATGATCTACCCGCTACTACTACTCTATAAACAGTGTGGCTAACAAAAGTTTTATGAAAAGAGGGATACTTGATCCCTCTCTTTGTTTTTTATGCTTTAATTAGAGAACTGAAAAAATTGACCATTTTTTTAAAACTATTTTATACATAACTGGCTTTTACCCGCAACTTCATTTGCGATATTGAGGTAGACATATTATTTAATAATTTTATGAGGATATTAACTTTGCCCTTAAGGGATAGTTTTCGAAAAAATATTTTACACGTGTTTCATGACTTTCAATGAAGAACCTTCATTCTGAATTTTATTTGAATAACTTTAACGGCAGTTTCATACTAACTTTGCACCCTCGTTTTACACCCTTAGGGGTGAATTTTCAAAAATCCTTTCTTAGTGCTCCCCTACGTTATAAAAGGAACCCCTGTGCAAAATTTCAAGTTTAGGCCCTGCGTTGATATGTCAGTCAGTCAGCTTCTCCTTTGATTATTATATACTAGCTGACATAGCAAACGTTGTTTTGCCATATAAATTTGGGGTGGGTCACCCTTATCACTCAGGGGGATAAAAATAGACAGTAGCCGATTCTCAGACCTACTGAATATGCATATAAACTTTCATAAAAATCGGTCGAGCCGTTTCGAAGGAGTTTGGTAACTAACATTGTGACACGAGAATTTTATATATAAGATAGATATAGATTTATCTACCTAGATGTTCTTTCTTAGGCAATACCTATTGCCTAAGAAAGAACATTTAACGTTCATGGAAAAATGATGTAGTATATAAGTAAACATGGTAAGATTTAAAATTTTATCATGAGGGAAAAATTCAACAAATACACTGAAAACTAGATGCAATATGGTCATAAATTGTCCAAGTATCCCCAAATACATTGATGTCAATATTATTTTAAATTCGTTCCAACTTGATCTTATTGTTTTTGATATTTTCAATTATTGAAAGTTTCAAATTTAAAATGTACTAAAAGTGTAGGAAAATAGTGAAGGTCGTGTTGGGCTATAGTTAGGGTAGGATAATAATAAAGAGGACTTGTTGTCACTTCCGACACGTTATTTTAATATTCCACGATTTTAGATAGCGACATCTACGTCATTTTATTCAACGATTTTTGATAGCTTCAAACGAGCAATCGATTAATCGGAATGCCTGCGCCATATTTCCTATTTGTCAATTTACTTCTCCCCACTAGTGGAAGGGCATTGCTACCATTGTCTAGTCCCTTTATATTCCCCGACTGACGCAGTACACCTTAGTCTCTCGACAAGTCTCTTTGAGTTAACATCACCTGGAGTTGAAGTGTAACAAATAGCGATACAAAATTTACTTCTACAATAGACTATCAATGTTGCTGATCTATGCTGTTCCACTTCTCCCTCTTTTCCCCTATATTGATTTCAACTTTAAAAATATTTTCATTTTTTTTTACTTTATACGACATAATTATTCTATTTAGTATCGAAAAATTAAATATGAATAGATAATAAGATATTATTTTTTGTTGGTTAATTTGAAGATAAGGAAAATTATTACTCTTAATGTTAAATCTATTTAATTGTCAAAACTGTGTGAAATAATCCTTAATTATAAACTAAATTCTAGTCACGCATTTGTTACATAGATATTTATTAGCGAAGATGTGAATTTTAATTTTTCCAGATTTTACATAAAATTGTCAAAAACGTTAAAGTTGTAAAGAATTTGGCGTCAATCAATCGCTTCTCCGAGTGTAAAATACTCTTGGAAACTATCTAAAATATTTTAAGTAAGCATTGAATATCATAGTGAAGTGTGGCTCTTATTCAGAATCACATAAGATTGAATAATTAAACGTGCAGTTTCCTGTGTAAAGTATTTTATTACTGTGCATTATACTTCATATCAAGTTACTTATTCTATAGAAATAACTACAATGTGGCAACAAAGCTCAAATACACAGACAACGGAAGCAACATTAACATAGACGCATGAACAGCTAAGGTGAAGGCTGTTCCACAAAACTATTTCTAATATTATAATAATTCAAAATATCACTTTGTATATTTTTGCGAAGTCCTCGCTATTTCCGGTGACATCGTATATCTGCGTCAACGTCAAGGCTCCTAATATTTATTTTGCAATAAACTGGAAACAGACATAAATATATTTGATCTCCAATCATTAAGATGTATGAATAAGGAAAAGTTTTTAATTTTTAAGGAATTTTATGGAGGCTATATTATGAATTTTAATATGAATTGTTCATTCGCATTTATCGTAGACTTAAGGCATGATAAAGTCAGGATGAGACGATACAGTCTTACAATTACGTGCTTCCAAGATGGCCGTACCAAAACGTAATTCTTACAGTTTAATAAATGATTCTTGATGTAGGTTTACATGGTCTGTATAATACATATTTATTATTCAAAATAAAAATGCTCCTAATTCTTTAAAACTGGGGTAAAATAATGAACGTTAGTATACTTAAAATAATATAAAGACATTTGTAAGTCACAAATTTTTCAATAATTACAATCTAAGCAGCTTTTGATATATTGTGTCCCGACAAATAATATAATATGGAGGCGAACAACTCTGACCTGAAATACTTCATAAAGGTGGAGGTTCTCAATTCAATTGGTACTTTTTTAAAACTTCTGTATACCGATTACGCTGAGATTTATGATCCGAATTATGTGATGCTTCTTTAGTTTAATGCGGAATAGGTAATTTTTGGTCCCATAAAAATTTAACATAGTTTAGCCAAGTAGTTTTCATTTTATATGAACATTTTTTCCGTTCCCGTTTCATGGGATCTATATAGTTTAAGGCGAGCGGTACCTTACGTGGGCCTACCCATAGCTGCTTAAAATAAAATTACTATTTAATACATAACAATAAAAAGCAACGAAATGTTATAGTATACCTGATGTAATCTAGAAAAATCCTACTGTAGTTTACAGTACAACTTATTACAGACACTAAAAAGTAAAAAATAAAAATAACTACGTTTAAAAAAACCGACTTCAAAAACTAAAAAAATGGACTAAAAAGTAAGATATAATTCCGTTATTTATTAACCTCCCTTTATTAGGACAATAATATACAATAATTGTTATTTTTGTAGCTTTTTTTTTCTTTATTTAAAGAGTTTATTCGTTGACACGAATATGTCACTCCGTAAATTTCACAAAATAAATTAAAATCTAAATTTCCAAACTAAAATTATAAATCAGTAATTCTATTATTAAGGCCAACCTTAACTAGCTGCAACAGTTGAGCAGCTGCTTCTGAAAGGGGTTCGGCCAAAACACTATTCAAGTAACCCACACTATATTTTATTTTACAATACATTGACGTATTTTGTCTGTATTCGTCGTTCCGAACACATTCTATTATAATGTGGAAGACATCTTCTACCACATTACACGCAGTACAATTTGGCGAATTGCTTTTTTCATCAAATATGTGAATTTATGTAAAGGAATGAGTCCGGAGCGAAGACGTATTAAAAGTGAAATCCAATCTATTTAAACCACACTGATCTATCCAGAGCGGTTTTGGTGGTTGTGGCGAAGCGTCCTATACCAGATCCCTTTTTTCTTAGATCTTTCTGAATCATAGCACTGTTTTTTAATAACATGAATACAATCAAAGTGTGATGGTCGTATAAAAACATCAATACCCTCATCACAGGCTTCTCTGGCCAAATTGACTTTTATACCTACATGTGATGGAATCCACTCTTATTATGTTTGTAATCGTTTTGCTATTCAGGTATATTATTTATTTGATAGTAATATTGTTTGTACATTATATCAACACAAATTTTATAATTTATGAAAATATTTCTGGATCAAAAGATTTTCGTGGTAGTCGGATTTGCTCCTGTAAGTCGGAGAAGAAACGGTCGAACGAAAATGTTTCTTACGAACGCTGCCTTAACGATGAGAGATATATGATTCATAGTTGTGGATAGAGTATTGCTGAATAAATGAGTGAGTGTGTGAGTTAACTGTGTGTAAGTCGGCCAGTACAAAATATAATAAAAAATGTAAAAAGAATAACATTTTTTTTATTTTTAAATTTTTTCATACTAAAATAATAAATATTCTTCCGATAGACACTTCCTCATTCTTTACCATGAACCATCGGAAGAGCAAACAAAAAGTAGTATTGTATAGTTTTTGTTTGAACAAGCAAAAAGTATTTATTTATAAGTAATGAGATATTGAAAGTAAATGTTTGTTTGACTGCAGCGTTATCCTTATTGATGTTTGTGGACAATGGAGACGTTGCTAGTTGGATGTTTGATCATTCATTATGCTATTTATACATAGATAAATATACCGTACAACCGCCGTTACCATAACCATTATATAACTGCGCCTCACTACAGCCTAGAAGTTCTATGTGTTATTCATATTTTTTTTTACTTTAGTGATTATGAGTGACGTGATCATATCAAGGACGACCCTAGATCACAAGCGCCATGAACTGCTCAGTATCTTGTCTAAATAAAAATACATATTTAAACGTATTAATGTACAGTGATCGGTATATTATTATTTACTATCCTCTTACAGTTATTTCTCACAACTGTTTGTTGTTACTTTCATTCTAACCCTGTCAAATAGGTATCTGTTACAAAAGGCAACGTACTATCAAGTATACACATATAGTACAAATACAGTAATATTTGACTGTAGCGGTATAGATGTAGTGGGTCAATTTGAATTTATAAAGAAAGGACTATATTTGTACTTCATTTACATAATCTATCTTATGGGTCACATAAAACTAATATTTATTCTTTACTAACTTCCCACCTATGGGACTAATGTTACTACGGTTTAATTAAATTAAACTTTTGATTTTTCTAGTTTCAAAATCGATACAGATAATCTAGACATAAGTCGTAATAACGATTGATCATACAATATACAATAACTTTAGAGACAAAATTGAGCAGTGCGTGGGCCATGGGACCTAGGGGCTTTTCTTTACTACACGCTCCCCCTTCAGAAATAAATCGATAGTAACACTAACTACTCGCTTATCGAAAGTTATCAACAGTGTTGTTAACATAAAGTTTAGGAATAATTCAAGAGTTCCTGCGGGATACTAATAAAATATGTTTATTTAGCAACAATATCATCATCATCATCATCACAACCCATTAATGGCCCACTGCTGAGCTGGGTCTCCTCCTCAGAATGAGAAACTCTCAGGAGTGCAGGTTTCCTCACGATGTTTTCCTTTACCGTTATAGCAAGTGATATTTAATTGCTTAAAACACACATAAGTCATAACTCAGATAAGTCAGAGGTGTGTGCTTGTGTGGGGGATCAAACCCGGACCTATATATTGAAATTGAAAATAAAAAATATTATATTGAGCCGTGTAAAGCCGAGCGGGTGGACTAGTAATAACTTAACTCTTTTAAGTTATTATCGTATTATATGTAATTGTAATATTTCAGACTTAATGTCATGATTCCACGAACAATGATTCCATGATGTTTCTGAGATTTACACATTTAAATATAACCATTACATTTTTTTGTGATAATTTGGCTATTTCGGAGTATCTAAATATGCGTAATACCTACAAGGCTAAAGGTTATGGACAAAAACGGTCACCATCGCAAATGTATAATTAGGAAAATGATGCCTACTCTGAATGTTAATGGCTAAATTTTTTTTACTACTTTAGTAGAAATATAACTCTGTACTCTACTAATGTGATTAAGCGACAAACTTAACTTTGTCGCTGGAAAACTGTTGTCTTCATTTAGCAACGCAGTCATTTTTCACCACACTTTTTTTTTATAATTCCGTTTTTACAACAATGAGTATTTGTTGTAGTTTCGAGAAAAAAGTGTATAATTCCGTTTTTACAACAATGAATATTTGTTGTAGTTTCGAGAAAAAGGTGTTATTTCTTTTGACCTTTTGATCTTGGTGGTAGGGGATCTGTTCCCCGACTGCCTCGCAGCATACAATTCCGACCGCCAAGTCTTATTGTGGGATAGACCTACACCCCCTCTCCGATCCTATCCCATTAATACTGCGATTTCAGTGGACTTAGAGTTTATACTTAGAGTCCGCTGAAACCGCAATATTATTCTCATTCTCTTCTAACATCGGCAATACAAGAGAAACTCTGGCATTGCCAATGTTCATGAGTGACGGTGGCCACTTAACATGAGGTAGACCATCTGCTAGTTTGCTTCTTAATTATCATAAAAAGGTAGGGATCCCTGGAAAAGAGATTACTATTTAAATAAACACAAAACCACAATGCTTTTTTGAATTTGAAAATTTAATATAACATTCAAGCCTAGTCAGCTTGTGTCTTACTTAGCGCGTTGAATTCTAATGTATAGGAAAACTGTCTGAAAGCTTAAGCTTATTTTTCATATGTTAGAATTAGTTAGAGATTTTTCCTAAAGAAAATGTATTTTATTTATGTTAAGTTTTTGCTTTGCTACCTTTTTGAGAATTGCTACATACTTATAATAATATGCACTTACAACGCAACACCGAGTAAACAATATTACACACTCCACACCTTAGTAATCGAGACCTAGCATCACGACACCACACACTGCACAGTCATAATGGTCACCAGTCAAGCTCCGTTTGAGAACTAACTCGAGTCTATCGGAACAGAGATTGTATACATACAGTCTTGGAATAAAATAAACTACCCGCGCATACAAGTTATCATGGGTTGCTAACGTTTCGTAAACTTTTTCTTACTCATATCACGAAAATGTTTATTATTCATATTTTTAAAACATTTTTTTTTATTTTGTTTAACTGAGATTTCGGATTCAAAACAAGTCAACAAATTATATCCCTGCGTATTATTTTTTATTCGCTCGTCTTTAAATATTCGTTATCAAACATAATATAAATTTTTAACCGACTTCAAAAAGGAGGAGGTTCTCAATTCGATTGGTATATTTTTTTTATGTATGTATACTGATTACGCTGAGATTTATAATCCGATTTACGTGATTCTTCTTTGTTTGATGCGGAATCGTTGCCATTTGGTCCTCTAAAAATTTAAAATAGTTTGGCTCAGTAGTTTTAATTTTATGAACATTCTTTCCGTTTCTGTTTCTTGGGGTCTATACCTTTCGTAGGCCTACCCATAGCTACTAAAAATAAAATTACTATTCAATACATTACAATAAAAAGCAACGAAATAATATAGTCTACCTGATTTACAGAACAACCTATTACAGACATTAAAAAGTAAAAAATAAAAAAAAAACTAACCGACTTCATTCATAACAATTATTATATATTATTGCCTTAATATAGAGAGAATAATAAATAATGGAATTATTTCTTACTTTTTAGGGCATTTTTAGTTTGAAGTCAGTTTTTTAAACCGTAGTTCTTTTAACCTTCTTCATTAGCCGGAATGTCAAAAAAATAATGACGTCACGGCAAATTTTTATGACGTATTTTCAACTATTTATTACAACTAACAGTTATAAATATTATTTATTATCATGTAAATTGTATTCAGCGTGTTAAAATGTTTCAATTAACATATTTTATGTTGAAACATAATATGGTGTCGGATTATCGATAAATAAGTTATAGAAAGTCTAGAGTCTAGACGGTCTGGGGATAAAATATTTTTTGTTCTACTTGTGACTTTGTCCACGGAGAGAATCGAGGATTGTGTTTAATAAACAATGTATTGTGTTCAAATGTTTCATCACTCATTAAATCACAAAATTACTTACCAATTCACTCACGAACTCTTTCACTCAATCAACCTGTTACTATAATATTTTAACTTCTAGGGAGCTTCGATTTATGAGATAAAATTTGACTGACAGACATATATTACTAGCGGCCCATCCCAGCTTCGCGCGGGTGGAACATTTTTTTTTAAAAATATTTTGGCCCTCCCGCATTTCGGTGCCCCCTCTCTTGCCGCTTTACTCGCTGCGCTGCGTCGCTATGCTGGCCCGTCGCGTCGTCGTGTATTTTTTGTTCATATTGATATTTTTAATTTCGTAATATCTTTTGAAAGGAAAGTCCGATTTTAATAATTCAAAAAGTAATTTACAGGTATTGAAACAGTCTTGAATACGAAATAATTTATTTGGATAAGGATTAATACAAAGGTATAGAAAACATGGTCTGATTTTGATTGACATTTTTATCAACTTTTAAAATATAAAAAAGTAGTTATAGTGACATAACTAAAATAGTTGGACATATGGTCTCGCGAGGTTTTTTGTACATATTGATACGTTCTATAATATTGTAGAACATTTTTTTGTTCTAACATCAATACTTTTTGCAGCGCATGCGATGAAAGATATTTTATGGCTAATTTTTTTGCACCTTGGGTTGGTTTTCGTGAGATTTCCTGAGGATCTCTAATTTTTTCCTGTAATAAATATAGCCTATGTTACTCAGGGATAATGTAGCTTTCTAATGGTGAACGAATTTTTGAAATCGGTCCAGTAGTTTTTAAGTTTATTCGTTACATACAAAAAAGATTTAGATATATTGTTATATTATATTTTTTTAACTGTAAAAAACATCAAGTTTATAATTTTAGATATCAATCAATAAATAACAAAAGACTCAGTATTTTAAAGTTTAATTTAATCTTTTGTTCGGAATAAAAATTAAACAAATGTAAAGAATATCTCACAATTTTGATGGCTAAGGCTTTGATCTTTACCCTTTGTGTCTTTTTGACAGTTGAATTGGCGGGAAATATATATAAGTTGTTTGTTATTAATCGAAAATTATTTTTAAATATAAATAGGTACAAAATTATTGTTTTTAATTTAAAGATACTTTGCATAATTAAATAATTAATATGAAACATTTGTGTAAACTTTTTCGATCCGATTAAAGTGACGCCATTTTGTAGTAGCCTTATAGAATTTTTATTTTATCATATTAATTGCGTGATAGACAGATAAATTTTAATCACTGGCAACCAATAAACTTAATATATGTCAGAGTTATATTTAGTAGTTAATTTACTGCATAGTCCGAGAGTCTTAGCGAGCCAGATCTACGATATGAAAAAAATAAACTACGTAAGATATGTGTCATAGTAAAGTTTTTTTTATATATAACTATGTCGACAAATAAGCGTGCGGCTCACCTGATGGTAAGCGATTACCGTAGCTTATAGCCGTCTGCAACACCAGAAGCATCGCAAGCGCGTTGCCGACCCCCCAGGAGCTCTGGTCACCTTACTCACCAACAGGAACACAACACTGCTTTAGAGTAGTGTTATTTAGCTGTGATCTTCTGTAAGGTCGAGGTACTACCCCAGTCGGGCTGCTCCATATTTGAGCTGGAAATTTTCTGATGTGTCCTACCTCAGTTGATTAAAGTGTTGATCATGATTTAAGTCTGGCAGGAATTTGGGATCATGCAGCGTGCCTGAGAAAAAGAAGTTTATCAATAAAACAGGTTTTATACTATGTGAGGTGATCCACATGTTATACACTTTAAAAGAATTATTGAGACAGTTGATAAGCGAGTGTTTGGGTGATTGAGAAGGACGAAGGTTAAGTACTAAAAGAATTACTCAGGCGGTTTGTTCGTGTGTGGATGATCAAATAAAATTAATAAAAACTTTATTAGGAACAAAATTAAAAATGTATAGTAGAGTATTCCTCTTCCTCCTCCTCCAGAGGTTAGTAGTTAATGTACTATTTTAAAAAAGCCTGAAAATTTCGTAGCTTCAATGACGACAGCACACGCATCCGAAAGTTTATGAATTTATTAAGCTAGTTAGGAAGGGAGGGTGGTGGATTGATGGCTAATAAATATAACTGAAGGAGTTGATACGTTGGTTAGATACTAGATTTAACGTATGTCCGGCTCTCCACAGCTCTCGGAATACTAATAAAATAATAACATAAACAAGTTAACTAAACTGAGAGAACAAGTTTGTCATAAAGATATTTTTACACGGTTACAAAATGATGAATGACATTATTGAATTTTAAACACGAAAACAGTGCGTCATGGAAATTTTAAAAATTTGTTTAGTCGAGGTTAGCCCTCGCTTCACTCAGGTCTCATTATTTTTTACTTTAATATAAAGTTACTGCTTCAGATATATCAGGTAATATTGAATACATAACAGATTTTTCTTCAAAATAACTAGAAAATTATGCAATTATAATATTATATATTTACCTTATATAATTCATTTGGCTTATTTTCATCAAGACCGGATTTCATTTAAATAAAATAAACAATTCATGAAGTATTCAAAGTTTTTGTAACAATAATGTTATAATTTAAAGAGATTGAATAATTAGAGAAATTTATATTATTATGATATGATTTATACAGGAACAGTTCAAACAACCGCCGTCTCCTTTTTCTCAGAATTACACACTGGTGTACTAATTAATTAACTTGTAGGTTCTATGTTCTATGTTTCATACAGTGTGTTTTTTTTTGGAAATAAATGTCTATCTATCTATCTATCAACATGGCCATTATTAACACACGTTTCTAGAAAAAACCAGAACATCTCATCACATACAAATCCGGGAACCATACAACTCAAATTGATTACTTCTTAGCTAAGAGAAATTCTCTTAAGCACTTTCGCGACTGCAAAGTTATACCAGGGGAAGCCCGCACAAATCAACACAGACTCCTTTTATCTTGTTTTAAACTTAAATTAAAAAAACACAACGCACCGAACAAGACCGTACTCCAAAAAAAAATGGTGTAAACTTAAAACACCAAAGGAATAGAGCTTATCGAAGCCATAACGGGCTATCTTCAAGAAGAAATAAACAGAAAGGATAAACAGAAAGGAGAACTGTAAATGATCGATGGAATGACTTTGAAATAAACTGTAAGTCGAAAGCCTCTGCTATACTTGAAGTAGCAAAGGCTGGACATAAGAATAAGGAAACACTGACTGCTGGGATGACAATATCAAAGAACATATTGCTCAAAAGAACATACTATTCAAAACTTGGCAAGGTACGCAGCAAGACGTTGATAAAAAGCTTTACTGTAAGGCAAAGAAGGTAGCGAAGCAAGTAGTCGGGCAAGCCAAAGCCGCTTCAAACCAAAATATGTATGACAACCTTAAAGAGGCAGACTGTGAAATCTATAGAATAGCAAAGCGTAGCCTACTATACACCCTAGATTTCAGAAACAATATATACATAAAGGATGATCAGAACAATCTTATACTTACAAATAAAGATATTAACAACAGATGGCACTCCTACTTTAATACTTTATTGAATGGTGAGTTTCCCAGCCAAGATTTTACAACCCCACCATCTACAGAGGGACTTTTCAATGTAGTCACGCATATTAAAGTTAAATCTGTTATCCATAAAATAAAAAAAATAATAAGTCACCCGGTCCGGACGGAGTGCCTGCGGATTTCTGGAAAAAACTCGGTAACACTGGATTAGTCTGGCTCACCAATCTTTTCAATGACATCATCAAATCAAGTCAGATCCCGGACTCCTGGAGACATAGTTTTCTCATCCCAATTTATAAAAACAAAGGAGATGTTCAGTCCTGTTCAAACTATAGAGTAATAACTATTACCTCACATACATTAAAAATATGGGAACAGGTCTTAAAAGCTTTCTGACCTAATAATCACAATAACACATCCCAACGGTAGTAAAGCTTTCTGGTCACTTGCCAAAACAATAGAGACGAATTTTTGCATACCATCGCTGCCGCCATTGCTTAAAACCGACGGATTTCTGGCCTTCACTGCACTAGGTAAAGCGAACCTTCTAGCATCTTTATTTGCGGAAAATTCGCTCCTAGATGCTGGAAGTGCCGTTCCACCAAAGTTACCTCGCTGCGACTCAACAATGACTGATATTCACATACACCAGATCGAGGTACTCAAAACACTTCGCTCTCTAGACGTGAATAAAGCCAGTGGCCCCGACGGAATGCCTGAAATCGTCCTTCGAAATTGTGCACCGGAGTTGTCTCCTGTACTAACTCAAGTCCCGAAGGCTTGGAAAGAAGCCAATGTACAACCAATTCCTAAAAAGGGAAAGCGTACAGATCCAACGAACTATAGACCAATAGCAATAACCTCCTTACTTTGTAAGTCAATGGAGCGGGTACTGGATAACAAACTAGTGGCATATCATGAAGCTAATGATCTCTTGTCTGATCACCAGTACGGCTTCCGGAAAAAACTATCAACAGGAGATCTTCTGATTTATGCCACACATGTGTGGGGTGAAGCTATTGAGAGACACGGAGAAGCATTAGCTGTCTCCCTTGACATATCCAAGCCATTCGATTGGGTCTGGCATGCTTGTCTAATAGGTAAACTACCGGCTTACGGGATACCAGCAGGTTTCTGTGACTGGATATCTGATTTTCTGAGGGACAGGTCATTTCGTGCCGTTATTTACGGCTGCAATTCTTTAATCTGCAAATTTAATAATAGCTGACATAAATGACAGAGCCAATTGGCGACAACATATTCAGAGAGCCGACCTCAAATGAACTGGGAAAAGGCACAGAGAAAGAAGAAGAAGAGATTTATACAGAAACAGGTCCTTAGTAGTCTGGTTATATTTTTTTAGAATTTACTGAAAACCTTGATAATTACAATTTGGGAGGTATATTTTAGACTCACAACAACAGTATTACTTCTAGATTACTCGCGATGCAATAATAATGATTTTATCGTGACGGCGTAATTATTTTGCAATCACTGCTTATATTGATGGTTGTCAACTTTCAAGAAAGTAAAAATGCAACTCATATCAATCTTAACAATATAAATAACAGGATGCTACTCAAATTAGTGTTGTAAAAAAACCGTTTGAATTTAATACAGCGCCATCTAGGATGCTGACCCAACCTAGATGACAATACATATTGAAGTTTTGTGACAATAAACTAACTTACACCGCCATCTATTAGGAATTTTTGGACCATACAATCAACATTTTATTTGCAATAAAAAAATATTGAATGATGACATTTCTTTCCTTATCTACCCACCCCCATGCTTTAAAGATTTTGAATCTGTTAGCTTATTGCCAACATTAAAACACCCAATGTCCTAATAACCATTATATCATCCAAACGGATCATATAATGTTGTACTAAATTTCATAATAACACTCAAATTCCTTCTACGGAAAGGGTCACATTCTTACTGTTCGAAGCGGGATGCGTCCTATCTGTATGAATTTTAAATTTCACTCAGTAATGGATGATGTTAGGTCACTAGGAGTGGCTGTCTGTGTGTGTGTGGAGTGTTAATGTTAGCAGTAAACTGTTTCAGAATCTTTTATAGAGGATTCAATCATGGATGTAGATAAAGTCGTGTATGCAACTGTGAATAATTAGGTCTTAAAAACACTCATGTGATACTATTATTAAACCCACATTCGTGTTTTAATACCCCTTATTATACTACCGTTGCATAACCAAAAATTTTTTTTCTACTTCGAATTACATAATATATTCATATATAAAATTACAGTATAACATTAAAATGTACTAAATTGTAAAACAACGATCGTTTTTTGTACTGTCAAGTACAATTATAGCATTAAATTATGTTGTCTATTAAATTATTTAGGTAATTTAGGTGCTTACTTACTTATATGTATGAAAAACGTAACCGTAATCGTAATCTTGGACGTTTGTTTTTCTACATCTTATATAAAATCCCTTTTTATTCGTTTATTATTTTGATTTCAATAAAACCGTGAAGAATTTTTCTTCGTAATTAGATGTAATTTTCTGATCAAAAAGACCTTTTCTAGGGTTCCGTACCCAAAGGGGTAAAACGGGACCTTATTACTAAGATTCTGCTGCCCGTCCGTCCGTCTGTGTGTCACCAGGCTGTCTCTAGACAGTTGAACAAACAAATTTTCACAAATGACGTATTTCTTTTGCCACTATAACAACAAGTACTAAAAACAGAATAAAATAAATATATAAGGCGGGCTCCCATACAACAAACGTATTTTTTTGTCAAATATTGGTACAGAACCCTATTTAGGGATATGTTTTGGACTTTGTCGGAGTGCGTGGCCCTGGTGATCCATCTCCACTCGTGATCTGCAGGTGAATCGGGATTTCACGGCAACCATCCCGCAGGTCTACGTTAAAGATCAGCACGACGCAGCAGATGAGCAAGCGAGGAAAGGATCAATAACCACAGTGGCAGGCCCTGTACCACACCTTCCTCTACCCTTCAGTTCCTTCCCCTCATGGCTTCGTCAGCTCACAGTAGACATGCACAATGCGAGATGGAGGAACACGGCAGACTATCGGCAGTGTAAACAAGCTCTTCCTGCTCTGTCGAAGAGCCTATCCCGTAAACTGCTCAGTCGCATTGATCTCCGTTTAATGGTGGGAGTAATGTCGGGACATTGCCCACATAATAAACATCTATTTACTATAGGCATAACAGACAGCCCCATTTGCAGGGGATGCCTACAGGCAGAAGAGACGACTGCCCACGTTGTCCTGGAATGCGTGGGCGTCGCCACTCAACGGGCACAAATCCTCAAGGATATGAGGTCGCTCCAAGAAGCCTGTGAAGTTCCCAGGAAACTTCTGCGCTTATGGAAGGAGCTGGGCTGGCTAGTGTAGCCAGTCATCCCTGCACGCACAATGGACCGAACTAGGGTCTACGTGCGGAAACAGGAGCCCACATACAATGAAATACTACGTTAAAGATATCTCAGTATATACCTAGAATGTGGCGAAGACGGTTTAGAAAAACTTGTAGTTTGTTGGAGTGTGGGGTATATAAAAACCTTTAAGGATAAAAAATCAATATTTAATAAGTTATTAAACGATTCTCTTGATTGCAAATCAGGTTATACAGCTAGGTAGGTTGTTTATGCACCAATTAACCTTCTATGGAGCTTATACGTTCACTAAAATTGATTTATTAATTACTTTATGTTTAACACACTTTTGTACATAAATAATTGTGTTCATCATAATATTATTCATTAGTTTGTAGACTAAAGATCTGATTGTTTATATTTTTTTATGCTTGTTTGTTGCGAATAACCTTCCCGGGTATCATATAAAATCTTACATTGAGAGGTCTTTTTATTATCTCTCTTTCACTCAATATTGCTTAATATATCCGGAGCGAAGCGAGGGTAGGTCACTTGTTTAAAATAAAGCAGTATGATGATGACTAAATATATTACCTATTCGTGGCAATAATTAAACTTTTTTTTCGTGAAAATAATAAATGTTACAAATCATACATAGAAATCTAATAAAGACGGTTTTGTTTAATAGTTCTAGTTATTTAAACCAATGTTTTGTACCAATCTAAACTGGTTATATATGCGTTTATTATTTTAATTTATTTTATATACTTAATCTAAAGATTTTTTGTAGTTTTCAATATAACTAAAGTAAAAATCTTAAGAGTCGAAAGGTTTGCATTAATCCATTGTTCACAATTAACTTTTTACACTAATGTCAGTGTCAAAAATTTAAATCCTTTTGTGTATGAAAGATAAGTACTTCCACCACGATGATACTTGTCAAACAGCCTATTATTATATATCGAGAATTTAGAATATAGGATAGTTTAAATTATACACTTCTAAATGTCATAAATCTACTTTATTAATTGTATTATTATTGTTACAGTTTAAAAATGGTGTTAAGTGCGAAGAAGACGATCCAACATGTGCCCAGTAAAGGGAAAATGTCCATTAGGAAGATACAGAATTTTACTGGACATAAACGACGTAAGTTTTAGCTCTATTATTTAAAATTTATATTAAACTATTCATAATCAATTTCAATCCAACGTCCTTAGATTATGGATTGAAAGTAGATTTCATACTCAATTTGTTTTATATGAAATTAAATTTCAGAATTTATTGTCAATCTTTGATGCAAAATCTTCAGATTTAAGAATTTATTTCAAATTTGAATTTTATTACAGAATTTTTAATTTGTGTTCTATATTTAATTCTTAATCCAAAAATTTTATATTGAGATTGGATATTAACTTCGGCCGTAACCGTAACCCCTACCATTTATTTACCTGTATACTAAAGATATAATACAAGTACAGATTTAAATAAAAAAATAAAGTTTAAAAAACTATAGCTCGAATACGTAAAAAAGTGGCCTAAAAAGGACGAAACAAGAAAATAATTCAGACAGAAACACAAAAATTCATAGGTATAAAAGTGGTCAAGGTAGAACCGTGGTCGCACACATGTATACCTACTATGATTATTTATATGATTAGAGGATCATCTCCATGAAACAGACATGGTACGTGAGGACTATAAGTCCGCATTTTAAACATATATGTTGACATAAACAATAACATATATATACATATTTGTAATGTGCTCGCCAAGACCTTTCTTTTGATACCAAACACGTGATAATTAGCGCAGTTTAATTTTTTTCGAGGTTAGAATCTGAGGTAAAATTTCCGTTACAAAAAAATCATAAAATGTTTATATCCTATGTCACTCGCGCCATTATTACGAATCTATTGGCACCTCATTCATGAAAATTGGTTCAATACTTTAGGCGCTAGAGTGGAACATACAAACATACATACATAGATACATACATACATACATTGACTGTCAAAATCATAACCTTTCCTTTTGGTTTTGCCGTAGTTGGGTAAAAAAATAGATAAATACCTGGTAAATATATTTTATTTGTCCAATTTGATTAATATCACATTGTTTGATTGTAAAACACACATTTTATATTTGGAATAGCAATACTCTACAAAAATCCATCATGGCGGACTTACATGTCTTATTTAAATTTTGACATTTAATAATTAACGGGTATCCTGTGAAGGATAGAGATTATTTGATAACATTGGTTATTTAATAATGAAATATAAGTGACAGCTGATAATTCATAATCATTGAACAAGTCGGTGAAACGCCATTTTGAATATAATTATATTTTATTATAAATGGTATGTTTAGATGTTTGTTACTTAATGACGTAAAAACGGTAGAACGGATTTTATGGAAATTAGGCACACAACAACGCATTAGCTGGTTTTTATCCCGGAAAAGTTCCCGCGGGGTAATAATAAAATATGTTTATTGTACACGTAGTAAATTACACCCGAGCTAAGTCGGGGCAAGTCTAGTTTACAATAAATGTACTAAAGTATAAAGTATATTTTTTATTCTATTTATATATTTCTAGGGAATATCTCTTTCCTTGTTTTTCAAATCCTAATCAGTAAAGAAGTGTAAGGTGAGAAGAAGGAATGAATAATGTCAGAGCTGTAGTATATACTTGTATCTTTTTATGAATCACTATTATGTGAAATACAATTACCTACTAGGATTAAAAAATGAGTATAGTAATTTGATGAATAATAGCCACTTATCAGGTTTTATATTTTTTATTATTTAGTCAAGAGCTCAAACAATTATAATAATGACTAACAAAAAATATTGTAATCTACTTCGTTGTCAGGGAATTTAAAATTTATTTTATAAGTAAATTAAACACAATTAATTTATCACACATTACGTATAGGTATTACTATAAAAATAATATATGTAGTAAATTATAAATAAAACATTTACCCGAAATTATAGGCACTGAAATATGTGATAAAAATTGTCTTGTCCTTTAAATTTATTTTTAATATCTTTTTTATCAAACAAACATCAATCAAGATGTTATTGTAAAAAAATAAATTTTGACAATATCGATACGAATAATAACTTCACCGTATCGGATTGACGTAAATTGATCGTTTTTAATGTAACTAATGTATTGTGAATTTATTAAAAATACGTTAGCTTAACAATTTATTAATACTAAAATTTAAACAATTTTGCCTTATTTGTTTATTATTTTTCGTTTTAAAATTATTAACTATTTTTGTACAATCATAAATGTTTCTTGGACAATATATATTAAGTTTTTATTCACTAAAGACATCCATTTTTAGGGTCCCGTGCCTCTGATAAAAGGAATCCTTTTAATTATTTGATCGTTTATTACGTCAGTCAGTCTATCAGTCTATAAGGACTATTTTAAGGAATTCTTTGAAATCACAATTAAAATATTCAGATTAATATGCTTATACTTGCAAGGTAATTTAAAACTAAAGTGTACTTTTCTTTTAATTGAAAAGTACAAAGATATGCGAGAGCTTGTAGCGAAGAATGAGTTTAAGAACCAATAGAATCGCTTCATTTGTCACGCTGATAGAGTGATGTAACAGTCAGTCACATTAAAATGATATAACAGTCTTAACGTATGCGACAATTTTTCAACGGAAAAGTTAATATTGAATAATGTATCTGAATCCAAATTAAATCGGAAAACTCTTTGCGTGAGTTCGACTCTGACTTGACCTAATTTTTTATCACAGAATCTAATTCAAATATTATTAAATGTGGAGGAAGGCGACATATCGTGTGAAAATTAATAACAAAAAGTCATAAATTAAATTGTTTAAAATTACCATTGCCATGAAGTTATACAATATACATATTAATTAGTGAAATTTTTTTATTAATTCTATTCTCAGGACAAACAAAGATTATGTAAAATAAAATATACTTTATTACAAAGAACCTTTGAAAATGAATAATATTATGAGAATATATTAATATTATATCAGATATAGTTGACCTTGACATTGTGCACACGCAAGTTTTAAAGTTATTTACAATTCTTGTCACTTGGAGATTTAAAATTATCATGTGAATTAATTTTTTACGTGATAATACCTTATTCATCGTTATAAAATTATAGGTATTATATTAACTTAATTATAATTTATTACATTTAGTTTAAAGAGCAAAAAATACGATTTTGTTATTCTTAAAATTAATATAATATTAATAGTATAAAGTTTATGAGAATTTTAATGCTCATGAGCGATAGAAGAACGAATACCTGAAGTCTAAAATATTTGGTTTCGCTACCGTCTTATATATTTATATATATTCTACTTATTAATGTTAATTACTTTTCTGTTATACAACAGCTCTTTTAGTATCGGAATGTGTAGTGTGTGAAGTGATATAGGGCGTGTAGAGTTAGGCTACAGTTACATATGCTAATTACTATTATTGAGCAAATGCTACCTACTAACGTGTGTGTACAGGACATGCTACTATTAAGCGTGCTGGATAATAGTACGCCGTGCTATCCTCAAGCATGCTAGTATCGATCTTGTTTGCAAGGTGCACGCGCTTCCTATTCCTTTTTTTCCTCTTCCCAGCTGAAAGAAGTTTTTGGATGCATTGAATGGTCCATGTTGTTTGATTTTCCATAGTTTTGTTTGAATTGGCAAAGAGCATGCTATCAAATGGCATGTGTATTGGAGTGTTTGCTTTGAGCTTACTTATTCAGAAGCATACTTAAAACTAGCATGCTTATTCCTAGCAAATGTAAACAGTTCGTAAGCATTCTCATAATAACCATACTTATAACACGCTTTTTAGCATGCTATTTTAGAGCATGTGTAACAGTAGCCTTAGAAGCTTGGCTCTATAAGAGATCTGATAACTTTGACGGTGCGAGGTATATGGCTATCTCGTCTTGGCTACATTTTACATGAAAATGTTTTTGGCGGGATTTTATTTCCTTTTTTATACTATTTTTAGTGCTTGAGGGACGCGCCATGGTCATGATAGGCCTTCCAATAGTTTTCCTTTTACTTCTTAAAACTATTGGAAGTAAATCAGTTTTTGAAATCACAAGATACTTCATGTAAATGTTGGATTTATTAATCAAATCATATCATTTGTTTGTTGCAGAGTCAGTAATCAGAGCAGTGTATGGCGTGCTCTTGGTCTTAATATCTATAGCCATGGTGGCGGTAGATCCTATCCAAGTATTAACTAATTGGGTAAGTTGTATAATTTATATTAAACATTTGACTACAATAAGTATTTAAGAAATAGTGAATAACAAATATGCGATATTCAAATAATAGGTTAAAACGCGTAGGTAAAAAAGTGTGACAATACCATAAAGTGTGTAGTTTTTAGGGTTTCCTGACCTTAAGGGTAAAAAACGGGCCCTATTGCTAAGACCGCTGTCCGTCTGTCTGATCTCTATGTCTCATGAAAAGTTATAGCTAGACAGTTGAAATTTTCACAAACGATGTATTTCTGTTGCCCCTATAACAACAAATATTAAAAAAGAATTAAATAAGTATTTAAGGGGGGCTACCGTATAAAACGTGATTGTTTTGTCGTTTTTGTTCAATATGATGAAAATAAAATAATGATTTAAGGGGGGCTCCATCATAACAAACGTGATTTTAATGATATTTTTACACGATCGCTCATTTTTACAGTTACAAGTTATTTTGCCAAGTATTGGTACGGAACCCTTTTGAGCGCGAGTCTCACTCGCTCTTAGCCGGTTTTATTCTCTTCTTCTCCGAGTACTTCATTATTGAAGGTCGTGCCTATCCTGATAAGCTTTTTCAAAGTTTGCGCTGTCCACACTAAAGAGAGTATTGTATTCCTGCATCACCAGGTGAACTGACTGTTTCATCTGACCTGTGTCAACTTAGACCAACTTGGCATTCATCGATTGTTAATATCGTGACGTCACTAAGCGCGCTGAAATTAAGAAAGTTCCAATCATTAGTATCTATACTATTTCTAACAGATTTTTATATCCTTATTGATTTTAATGGCGCTGAATATATTTTCAAATATCTTCATAATAATATTTATAAAGGGTTATTTTTATGTTTATCAGTACACAAATGTCAAATATGAGCAAGACCTTTAGACCACCCATGTGGCCATGTCAAAAGTTAAACCAGTACCACTTGCTCGGTCAAGTATTTTATTATCAAGCACTTTGCCTTCACTTCAATCAGATTGATTTTTTTAAGTGCCTGTGATTATTGTTAGACTGTAAGACTTAAAGGAAAAGGTTCAAAGATCTGTCCTGAAAAAACATAATTTTATTCTAATCAAATATAATAACAAAGTTGCTTAACACAGTTTCTAAGAAGCAAAAAAATTAATATAAATTAAAATTATAAACATAATAAAAATAAAATTTTCAAAAATAAGGAAGCTAATGTATATTTTTAAAAAGCTAACATATGCGATAGTTTTTTAAGTTCTTTTCGTTTTTCATGTCATGATAAGAATTGAATATCAAAAACGATATAAGGAAGTCCCTAACCAAGGAAGTTTCTAAAATATTAATTTCCTATATATAAATAATATCCTTTTTTTTAAATCCTATAGATATAGAGTCCCGAAAGGAGGATAGCAAGTATTTTTTAGAGTGAATATTGTCTAGTGTATGGACCACATGACTCGCAAAGTTAAATGAGGTCAAGTTATCAAGTACGAGTGTTAACGCATTGGGTCGCAAGCTCCAGGTTTTTATCACTTTCTATTAATAAGATTTAAATCTTAACCTTTCGACTACTTTGAGTAAGGTGTGGCAACATTGATCAAATCTCCAGACGTCACATATTTAATTGCTTACCTTTAACATATAAATTTGCATGTTTATTATATAATTGCGCGTCATTGGCTTTAATAATATATTAGTATAGTAACTGTATCTAAATTATTATTAATATCTCGTATAACACGTTTTGGCCTATATTGTGACGTGCTCAGAAATATAAACAGCGGGAAATCGCATATTTTACATTATATCAAGACAGATTTTTTATTATTAATTTATTTAGACTAGTCTAGAATAACATTTTTAAATAACAACGACTGTTTTCCTGACATGTGATTTAAAAAAACAAAGCCTACATTTGAAGTTATATTCGTGTTATAAAATCATATTAGATTTTCCTAGATATCTGCTATGTACTGTTTATTATGATGCTGGCAACACTTATAATTTGTGTAGCGTCCTGTTATTTGATGCTAGTAGTGTTGGACAACTGATAAACATCAATCGAGGAAGTAGGAATCTCTATATATAAAACAAAGTCGTGTTTGTTTGAACACTTATAACTCGAAAACGTCTGAATCTATTTTCTTGGTTTTCGATTTGTTGTGTTGGTATCCGTCCCGAATAGCAGAATAACTTTTCAAAAAATTGGAAAATTGACAAAAAAATTAAAAAAAAAAAAACATTTTCCCATACAAAATGTTGATGGGTTTCGTAACTTCGTAACTTTCGTAACATTTAATGTTCATCCCGTCGATACGGTAAACTCTCCCTTCAAATTAAGGAACGTATTTAATTAAAGGTTTCGAATCGACAAGATATATCCACAATATTAGGATAATGGCGTATTTAAGATATTAAGAAATGTAGAATAATGTGAGTAATGAAAAAGGATTGACATATATATTGGTTGTCAACAGTTCAGCTAATCTGTAACCCGACATTCATTGACTGCTAGGCGGTACGGACATCCGCCATGATTATTTCATCGTATTCTAAAGTTTAGCTCCAGGAGGATATTCTAGTCAAGCCGTCAAGTTCGAAAAGATACATTTTAATTATATGCGTATTTTTTTGGATATAAATCTTAGTAGGTAAATAAAAGTATTATATAAACAAGAGATGATATTTCTAGCTTTAATTACTACAGTTGGCTAAAAGTTAAATTTTACCAATAGAGATACCTAAATGTTGATTTTGTAAAAACATTTAATATTTTCTTTCTTAATAATATTGTAATTCGGTAAAAAACTTAGTAAAGGTGAAGTTTAGTTCTTATAAATTATTATTTGTTTTGAAAAACGTTTTCCTTGTTTATTTTAGGATAAATCATCATTAAAAAATAAAATTTTAGCTTTTATCATCATCAACTTAAAAGTTCTAAGAAAACAACGATTTGAGAATATTTTGGACATTTTAAATAGAAGTGAGTAAATTTTAGGCTTTAATAGAAAATGTTAATATTTACGGTACCTCATTTTACAGTAAAAGTAAAGTTTATTTGATTACAGTTACTTTTATAAGTATTTATCAGTGCAGTAATATGGTTATTTAACATCGTGCGTCACTCTAATTATATACAGTAAAAAAGTAAGCTAACATTGTATGTTTATAATTTTAATTCATATAAAATAAACATGTAATTAGTTTTTGCTTCTTAGAAACTGTGTATAACAACTTTATTATTATTATATCTGATTAAAATACAATTATATTTTTTCAGATCTTTGAAACTTTTCCTTTAAGTCACATGAAATATACACCTCTCCTTTGGCCTTAAGTTTTGCATTAATTTAGAAATTCACTTTAAAAATAATAATAGCAGACACTTTAGAAAGACAGCCAAATAGAATCTGAGGCTTGTGACCCAGGAGCAGGTTTAAAGACAATAATATCAAGCCAACAAGAATCAAAAACATCCATAATCAATATTATGAAACTACAAATTGTTGCGGATTTTATCGTAACATCCTTATAATTTCTCGAGCTGGTGGGGGTATTTTTAAAATAAAATAATTAGAGAATACTAATTAATCAAATGTTGTCAACGGTGTTGCTAGCTGGCATAATGAAAATGAGCACCCTCAATAGAAGTTGACCTATGTACGAAATAACATGTAATCATAACGATAATCACTCATTTGATTTTAAACTTAAGAATTGATTTTCAGTAACTGACGGACACTGCAGGATTTCTTACTTACTTACTTATTATAATTTCCTCTAAATTAGACTCCATTAAAATCTAAAATATCATGAATGTTGACAAGGCTGTAATTATACCCCCATTGTACTCATGGCATGGGCCAACAAAACTGAGTTTGTATGTTTTGCACATCAACGAGATTTTGACATTGTCATGATCATGTTATCTTTATATATAAAAATGAATCCCTATTTCCCTTGGTCACGGCATCACGCGTGAACGGCTGGACCGATTTCGCTAAATCTTTTTTTGTTGTGTTTGTTATTGTCAGGAGAAGGTTCTTATGGAAGAAAAAATTAAAAAAGTTGCGCGGAAAAATATAAAATTTAAGAAATCTTAACGACCATATCAACTTTTCTAATGTAAGCTTTTGACAGCCAATTCGAATTCAATATTCATAGTTAAGACAGGACGACGTCTGTCAGGTCAGCTAGTCATTAATAATAATGTAAATCTTTAATAAATAAAGCTTACTATAATGTACAGGATTACTTAAATGATGAGAATGCTTGGAATCTAAGTGACGTTGACTCTCAAGCTAAATCATTTGTATGATTGACCAATTTTCGATGTATCAAAAGTACTTTTAAGTTTATCTTTTTACGAGTCGACCCTTGCGATTTCGTCCACGTATAGCTCTGCTCGTATTAGTCGTAGCGCGATGGTATATAGCGTATAGCCTTCCTCCATAAATGGGCTATCTAACACTGAAAGAATTTTTCAAATCGGACCAGCAGTTCCAGAGATTAGCGCGTTCAAACAAACAAACTCTTCAGCTTTATATATTAGTATAAGATTAATAAAATAATCACTAAAGCGAAGCGAGAACAAATTGTTTATCTATGGCAAACATAATATAACCAATACCCTGGTACGTCAACTTCAATTATCTTGAACGTTATTTAAAAAACAATATAATGCCTTACCTTAAAATTTTTGAGCAGTCATCTTAAATTATAGTACAATTACAGTTAAGGTTTTTGCTCATTTTGACCCGAGTCACATTACAATTATGTATGAATGCAGTTATTACACAACTGTTATTAACCTTTGGCATTGTTTATATCGACATCTGAATGACATTACAGTTTTACAAATTAAAAAAATATAATTTACCAACAGCGTATCATCATGGAGAGTCATACTCGAAATTTTAATTTTTTTTTACTTTAACTTATAAAATTCCTTTTTCTGAGCATTTTAAGTAAATATACAACTTTTATTAAGTAAAATAAATGTTTCTAATAGCAACAAGATTGTTACAGGGCAATTTTGTTTACTGTTAATTTTATTGATAATAGTAAGAAAATATAATACAGTCCACGCTTGCATCTGATAATATTAACCAAAAGTCAGATGCATAATAAATCCAAAACCCAAAGGGAGATCCCTTTAAATCAGTTCCCGAATTTTTGAAGTGAAACTTCTTTAGAATCGTTGTGATTTCAAACCGGATGCAACGGAAAAAACGACAGGTAAGAGACACAAATACAAAAATGTGTAGGAAAGAATGAGACAGAAATATACAAAACGACAGGTAAGAGACACAAATACAAAAATGTGTAGGAAAGAATGAGACAGAAATATACATACTATTTTATATTATTATATATATTCATCTCATTCTTTTGTCGATTTACTGAAGTTTCACTTCTATCGTGTGTGAATCGCACACACACCTTTTTGTGCTTCTTCATCACTACATAGTATAAAACAAAGACGCTTTCTGTCTGTCTGTCCCTATGTATGATTAGATCTATAAAACTCCGATTTTGATACGGATTTCTTAAATAGATAGAGTGATTCAAGGAAGGTTTATATGTGTAATACTTGGATATTTACCCGTAAGGGGACGGGTTAGAAACTCCCTTCTGCCGCTGGGAGAGCATCTCGAAAGAGGCGAGTAACCCAGCACCCCCTTGGTAGTAGGGGATCTGTTCCCCGACTGGCTTGCGACCACCAGCATGCGAATCCATCCGCCAAGTGTCTCTGACGCGTTCCGGCCGAGCCGTATGTGGGCCGGATCTACCCCTCCCTCTCCCATCCCATTACTGATGCGGTTCTAATGAACACCGGGTTCTTGCTCGGGGTCCATAGAAACCGCAGCATTCTTCTCTTTGCTCCCCCTCCTCACTCTATCTTCAAGGCGGCAACGCATCGACAATACAAGAGATACACTCTAGTTTTGCCGATGTCCATGGGCGACGGTGGCCACTTTCCATCAGGTGGACCGTCTGCTCGTTTATCCCTTATTTATTATTAAAAAAAAATAGTATACAAAGAAACCATGCAAAGCCGGAAGCTGGTCGCTAATCTACTTATAACTTTAACTTTAGGTTTAGAACGATAGTGAAGAGAGATTAAATAAATTACTTGTATATCACTCCGACTCACTCTTGCCATTTTTACAAAATCACGGGTTCTCCATAATAAGATTAGTCTATTTTCCTTTTTTCCTCTGACAAATAGCTCGTGTCATTTTGATTAAAGTAACTGTGTCAAAGTCAAGCATAGGGTTACCACTTCTACCGTGCCATGTTACCATGGTTACGTTAAATGGCGGAGATGTTATTAGAATACAGGGTATTCATTTGGAATATTAGTATGTGTAGTTAATAACTTGGGAAATTCAGTATTTGTGGGATTTTATAAAGAACTGTTTGATTATTTATATTTAGTTTAATTTAATATACCAGAAATTTCCAGCTATCACTAAACGCTTCTTTTGTTCACCGATTTCTCCGATTTTTACCCGACTACGGCGATGCCAAAAGGAAGGGTTATGATTTTGGCAGTCTTTGTACGTATGTATGTATGTATGTTCCACCCTAGCGGCTAAACTACTGAACCAATTTTCATTGATGAGGTGTCAATAGATTCGTAATAATAACGAGGGTGACATAGGCTATAAAAATTTTTTTTTATGACGGAAATTATACCTCAGATTATTATAGCCTAGAAAAAAAATAAACTAATATAATTATCACGTGTTTGGTATCAAAAGAAAGATCTTGGCGAGCATATTATAAATATGTATATATATCTTATTATTTAAGTCAACATATATGTTTAAAATGTGGTCGTATAGACCGCGCGGTCCTGTCGTTGCTGTTATTTACTCGTTTAAACAAATAAAAACCAACATTACGTTACAACGTGCGATTATGAAGGTTATCCCGATCGGGAAACGGAAACTAATAAATAAAAAAATAAAGTTTAAAAACTATAACCCGACCTCGTAAAAGAGTTTACTGTTATTTTCCTCGGAACCGGGAATTTTATAATTCTCCTCAGCACCGAAATTGTTCCTAATTGTAATATTGCTATTATGTATACAGGTATGTGGAATATTACTAAACATATACAGAAATTTTTCTGCAATTTTAGAGCTTATAATAACTAGGATTAACAAAGATTTGTCCAGACGAATCTTGAGTAATGGTAACCCTAGTCACGCATGATCTGTAAAGTGTTGCATCAGTTTCAATATCAAACTAAGCCTATTGTGCAACTGTGAATATTAATATACTACTAACATACTATAACTATGTAAACATATAAAGTTAAAATAACGATTATCCGCCATCTTGAGTAACACTTTCTATTCCTTAAAGTGTCTGTAGATAGCAAAAACTATATGAACACATCTTTCAGAGATTTAAAATGTCTTTTCATTATGTTCAAATTAGTTTTTGTGTGAAATAAATATTTTTGTTTTTCCCATTTCTTGAGATTAAGTTAAAAAAAATGTTATTTTTCAATGACTAGTATTTGTATTATTTAAAAGATATAAAAAAGTAAATAATATTAAAATTCATATAACGTAAGATTTAAAGTATCTTTCTACTTTTTACGCAATTCATAATGTTATGTACAAAACATTAATATGTCTAAATGATATAATATCAATAATGTATATTTAATTGAGCTTCATTTCATATAAAAAATTGTAATGTATAATTTATTCAAAGTAGACATGATTATCTCGTTGCTTCATTTGTGTACAGATAGCAACATAAGAATTCGCGACTTATAAGAATTTATTTACTTTGTATTTTCTCTATGAACTGAATCATTTTTAAATTTAAAAAGAAGTACTGTATGTTTTATGGCTTCATGAAAAATTGATCTATAATGAAACTAAGCAAAGCCAAGTTTTATTTGTATATCTTACGATTAAGTAATACTAGATAACAAAGAGCTTGAAACTATATTACATTTGATTATTGAGTGGTAGTTTGGAAAAGTTCTTTCTCTTTTTGAATCTTTTTTCAAATTTGAAAAATCTGAAATAGTTTTTGGGATATTTTTGAAAAACCAAACTTTTTTTCACTTAATTGTTTATAACTTTTGCAATTTTTCCGAATCGAATAACACCTTACTCATAATTTCCGGAGACTTAGAAAAAGATTCGACCTGAAAGGCACTTGTTGACTAGACTAATAGGTGAAAAGAGACAGACAGACGGACAACTAAGTGATCCTACAAGGGTTCCTTTTTTCATTTTAAGGTACGGATAATTAAACAAATATGTATGGATGTGTGTTTGTTACTCTTTCACGCAAAAACTACTGAATGGATTTTGATGAAACTTCACAATAATATAGCTTACACATCATAATAACACATAGGCTATAATTTATAATGATATAGCGTGAATTATCCTAAATACAGCGTAAAATCACCGGGCACAGCTAGTAGTATATAAACAAGTTTTCTGCTGACCGTGTGTGTGTGGTGTGTGCGACCCTGACCTAGTGCTTAGTGCAACGTTCACTCACCTTTTCATTTAGAGTATCAAGTGTCAGAATTTGACCTATTGTATAATGTGTGACTGTTTTGTTAATACTAAGATAAGTACTGCTACGATTATAGGGTTGCTACTTTGTTATGAATATAAATATTATTATTATAAATTATAGCCTATGTGTTATTCTTATGTGTAAGCTATATTATTGTAAAGTTTCATCATTATAATATTAGTAGGACTCTTACAAACTTATACAAATATTTGAATTAAAAATAGTGTAACGCTTTTTTTACATTAAAATAATTTTTTCTTACACTATTTTTAATTCAAATTTATTAAAATTTATTTTCTATTTTTTTTAGTTGGATTTTCTATAAAAGCGTATTTTTTTAGTTTTTTTAAACTATTATTTTTTAAATAATTAAAATTTGACAAATTATATTTAACAATAGGCAGGGGGATGTTATGAGACGATATAAAAAATTCGACAACAAAAACGAGACGGACACTAAGTTAAATTTTGAAATGTTGTATATAATATGTTTATTATACGATATCAAACCTATAAGGTAGGCTCGGTGTAGAGAATATCAATGAATTATTTAATTTTTCGTTCGTCCTGAAAGATATCTTAACAAGCGTGGTGTCGTTGAATAGGTGATAAAAAACGCTATTCAATGATATACAAACGAGCGAAATCAGATAAACTAATATTACTATTGTCTACTAAAAACTAGATTTTTGAACCAAATTTTGTTAAGATTTAACAATTTTACTGAACATTTCGATAAATTTTACTATAAAACGGGGGTGAAAACTACTTTAGAATATAGGGGGATGATGGACGTTTAAGATAGGGAAAGTATAAAACTTAAATATAAAGAAGTGTGTTTACGCCGGCACTCCGGGTCTCAGGAAAACAACAAAACGCTAATCCTGATTATGCTAGTAAGGATAACGGACCTAACTGTTTAAAATATTGAATTGTCATCGATCCTTAATAAGTATGCCAAATTTCGAGATAATCCGACGTTTTGAAGGGGGTCAAAATCATGTTCAAAGATTCCGTTACATACATACTAAGATACGTATGAAGCTAATAAAAGCGTATTAAAAAGATAGCAATAATTTTTAAGCTTTCTATTCAGAGCTCTTATTATACTGGACAGAAAGAAAATTTATATGGAGTTGTCGATTGATCGACCAGTTAGTTGATCTCCGCACGACACTTGCTTATTATGCGCTTCAGTGCATTTCGAGTTACCTGGTACAGCTTTAGAACAAGGATTGGACGTCCATACAAAGGATTCTAGTGCCTGTTGCCGACTTCCGTCACGACACCAACACAGACTATTAATATAATAAATATTGTTTTGTAATTTTGTTAATATTAATATTTATTTTAAAAATGACTAATTTGAATATTTAAAAAATAACATACCAATCATACATTAATATTTCCAATTTTTTTTTAATACTGTTTTTCTCTTTTTGTCTGTACTTATTAGATGGAAGCCATGTTTATTAATATTTAGTTATTAAATATGAATTATTATTATTTGTAAAGTAAAATATAATAGCACAATGGTAATGGGTATCATATTAACTGCAATACTTAAATGCTTAGAAAAATGTACACTAACGTAATCAACTTTAATTCTCATAATATTTCAATATTTCTTAGTTTCGGAAGTAAAGTTCTATTCAAATCAATATTGCCGACGTCATAACTTTATTTTGTGATGTGGCAACCGAAATGATTTAATATTTCTTCTAGTGGCAACATTAGCTAGTATCTGATTGACTAATGACAAACGACTGTGGACGCGTCCTATTCTTTTAGCCAATCAAAACATTTCCCGCCAAAAATGATCAATGTGACTGTGATGTGTTTTGGCACATGAAAGTAGAGTATTCAAACAAATTGGGTATTTGGATAAAGAAAGATGTCCTTTGAAAATAAAGTGATAAAGAATGTAATATATATAAAGTGTTGACTGATAATATCGAGTACCAATAGTAGCACATTGTATAAGGTTTAGAATAAACATGTATTTGCCCTGACAATGAATTGTTTTGTAAAAGAATGAAAATGAATTTATTCATACACGAACATAAAAATAACTGACTTAAAAGTTTTATCCGACTGATTGACTATTATGTAAATGTTATCAAAATCTGGTTTTTAATTCAAAACATATTGTGTAAATATTCATAATAAATTCAGAATAACATTCTTATAAAAATATATTATACCAGAAATGATTATTTGCTAATATTTACATTTACTTCATACTTATTATCTCCTAGCAGTCCAGCGGTATTTGAGTAATTTCTTACGAGTTAATATTGTTTATTATAGTGAAGCAACTCGGGAGTCTTTCATATTATTATTTATAAGGTTAAACTATTGTTAGTGGAGGTCTCATTGGAGGCAAAAGTTCTTGCAATCTGAAAAAGCATTGTAAAACTATTTCTGACTGATTCAATTTTGGTGCGACCTTAACTGACCGGACTTTTAAAGGTTTTCTTTTTTGTGACATAAATCGACTGCAACTTTTAACTGTACTTTTAAACTCAGTATTATTTTTTTGCAATCATCAGTTAGGAGATGTTCAAAACGGTTCTACTTAAACGGGAAGTGTCACAACCGCAACTTTTGCAAGAATAGCATTATAATCATTAGCAGTTTATCAGTCTTAGCGGAACAAATTAATATAAACATGTAACATATACTCATATTGCATATATCCATTTGAGCAACATGGAATTTCTAGTCCTTTCGAAAGCGAGATGGTGGACCTGTTCTGACGTAACTGTGGTTCCAACGAATTACATTCCTTCCCCTTCCCTTATGATTAATCAAAATATATACATGTGTTCTATAATATATTTGTTTCGTCAACAGTTTGCTGAGATACAAGAGGGCAGGTTCCTGTACAACATGTGGAAGGACCCTACCTACGAGATCTTCTCCGAGGTGTACGTCTTCAACTACACCAATGTTAACCAATTTTTGAGCGGCGAGGACAAGCAGATGGAGTTGAGCGAAATTGGACCTTTTAGATTTCAGTAAGTTATTACTTTTCTGTTTCAATTTAAAAAGTCAATTTTATGATCCAGTCCATTAATTTTGCAAGGTTCAGAATTAGAAGAATTAAAAAATTATCATATTGATAGCAAAATTAGTATCAGATATACGTGTGTTTCCGACTTACGATGATTCTGACAATAAAATTGTATTACTTTTAAGTACTTCCCAGGGTCCCAGGCTCTCTCCTTTACTACTCTCATGGGTCTGTTCAAGTATACTGAACAGAGATATTCACGTTTCGATAAGCGTGTTTTTCGCTGTTCGTTTTTTATCGATTTTATCGCTGGCGTAATCACCATGCAGACCTTCCAAACCATCCATGTCATCAAAAATATGCAAAGCAAGAACTCCATGTAATGCGTACGTAATACTTGAACGGCCCCCATTCACTATTCATGGCTCAAATACGTTTATCTATTATTTGTTCCACAGAGAAATCCGTAAGAATGAGAACTTGACGGTGGACAGAGAACGAGGAGTGATGACGATGAACCCCTCCATCAAGCTGGAGTTCCTCCCTGACCAGTCCATAGCACATTACAAGGATGTACACGTCACTGTGCCCAGTATTGCACTTATTGTAAGTTATATTTCATCTATATCTATAGTAATATTATAAAGCTGACGAGCTTGTTTGTCAAGATATACTATAAGATATATAACATCAAGCTGCGACCCATAGGAACGGGCGGTTTGAAACGATATGTTGTGTATCACAGAAACTTGCTCAAACAATTGTTTTTTATAAGATGGCGGTATGACTAAAGTGACCATTTTATTTTTTTGGTAAGTGACGTTATGTACCTCATAACTATACTCTCTAGTTTTTTTTACAAAAAAAAAATAGGTATCTGTCTTATTTTCGACAACTCAGTAATTTTTGCGCGATTTCGGAAAACGGGACAATTTGACGTCCAGAAGCTTACTTTCGGGACAACGGGATAGACAACCGATAAAGGGACTATCCCGTTCAAAACCAAATGGTATTTCTTACTCAAAACGGGACACGGATAACAGGCAAATCTAATAATAAAAAAAAATATTTTAAAAAACCGACTGAATTAATATCTGACATCTTTATTAAATTCATTGAAAAACTGAAAA
This sequence comes from Limenitis camilla, assembly GCA_905147385.1. Lineage (NCBI taxonomy): Eukaryota > Metazoa > Arthropoda > Insecta > Lepidoptera > Nymphalidae > Limenitis > Limenitis camilla. Next base: position 863,188 of record LR990235.1, read on the forward strand.
GATAGAAACAAGATAATTTTAATATTTTATTTTGGTTTTGAAACATTTGAGTTCACAAACTCTTTCGGAGGCATGTGCTTCATCCTCCAAGGCATTTGCCGCCAAAAATCCTTATTTTTTTTAAAATATTATATTTTCACTGCACGACCTAGACGAATCTATTGACACCACTCACATAAAAATATGACAAGCTGTTTTTTTTTTAATTACTAGCAGTATGGATCACATACAACTAGTATTCCCTTTACCCCTCCTAGTAAGCTAATAAATAGCTTGTGTCAGGAGTGGGCCACGCCAGTCGTCCAATGTCCGGGATTTAAACCCACGACTTGTTAATCGTGAATCCAACGCCCGAACCACTAAGCTACTGACGCTTCTGGGTATGCCAAAGAAATATACACACATACATTCATACATACACTCGAAAAACATAACCCTCCTTCTTTCGCAGTCGAGTAATCATAAATTCATTACCTCCCTAATTTGGTAGGTAAAGTTTTAAGAAATCCATAGTATTTTCTTAAAAATACTATGCAATAGGAATCAGTCTGTCATATTGTCGGCTACGCGGGACTGTCCTGTTCAAAACAGGACGTATGGTCATATTAGGCATAGAAAACAAGTAGCAAGTTAAACTAAAGTCAAGTAACTCAGCATTATGAATAGTTTTTTCATTAAATTAGCTGTTGTTAGATAAAGTTTACATTGTGTTATGTAAATGTAAAATCAATAATGCTAGAAGTAATGGAAAATTATTTCAATGTTATTGTTGTTTGTTATAAGTTTATTAAAAAGGAAATAAAACATTTAATGCTTCAAATAAATTACCTTCACTATATAGTATAAAACAAACTCCCTTCCCGCTTCCTGTCTATCTGTCCATATGTATACTTAGATCTTTAAAAGTAAGCAACGGATTTTGATCCGGTTTTTTTAATAGATAGAGTGATTCAAGAGGAAGGTTTATATGTATAATACATACATTATATAGTAGAGAAACACTGATAATTTTAGAGGTTTCTAATGTGATGTCGTAAATAAACACATTTATTTTGCGCTTACATTGCAAACGCTGGCTGAACCCTACGAGATAGATCAAAATAATGTACTACAGTATTGTACATCTTAAAAAGGTTTACAAAAAAGTCCGCGATGGTATATGTCTACCTCTTAGGGATAACCCACAATAACAATTTTTTATCATTACTTTTTACGAGAAATAATGGCTTATTTACGATGCGATTTTAAACAATACAACATTAATCCTTATCCAGTTAGGTACCTTAAATACATTGTGCTTTTAATATAGAACAATATGGCCCTTTGCAGCACGAAATAAATTAATATTTTCGAAGATATTACAGATTTAAAATGGAGGGACATATGACAAAAAAGCTGTGAACGTTGTATTATATGTATATATAAGTAATGATTAATGTATAAATTATTAATACATTACAACAATAGTAACCACTAACTACTTGTATTATATAATTAATGATAATAAATATAATAGAATTAATTTATTGCTTATTTAACAGGTAATATAATAATATAGTATTTGTAAATAAAACATAATAGTTGCTATATTGCTTCCGCTTAATTATTGGAACTAATAATAATCATTACTCAAGGAATTAAATAAATACATATACTATATATATGTATAGCGTGAAATATGACTTTATAGGGATACTTAACTATCTCTTTCTAACATAATCATTAATTTAAAAAATGGAATTTTCATTTTTTAAATTATTATGAATTCATAAATCTTATACTAATATATAAAGCTGAAGAGTTTGTTTGTTTGCTTGAACGCGCTAAACTCAGGAACTACTGGTCCGATTTGAAAAATTCTTTCAGTGTTAAATAGGCCATTTATCGAGGAAGGCTATAAGCTATATATCATGACGCTAAAACCAATAGGAGCGGAGCTATACGCGGACGAAATCGCACGGGTCGACTAGATCGAGACTATCGAGTAGGAGAGGACAAGGACAATTTTACATGTAATTATAATGTATTATAATACCGGGAATTAAAATAAAAAAAATGCAATTATGTAAAAACATTTTTCACATTTTAGATCTATTTATGTATATATAATAAATACAACTGAGTTTTAAAAGAAATAGCTAGTAATATTTTTTATTTGGGAAATATTGATTTTACAAAACACTTTTAAAAAAATAGTGGATTTTTTATTTTATTAAATTTTAGGTCGTTACCAGGTTACGTTGTTTTTGACCTTCGAAACTAATGATATTTTAACGTCAACGAAAAGAAGTACTACATTATTTCTAAGTAATAAACATTATATTACCTACTTATATAAAAACACTGACTGACTGACAGCATACAACCTAAACAGGTGAGTGAACACGTAAATTCGCAGCTCAGAATATAGGTATAAGAAATACGATGTCAGCGACAAAGTTCTATCAAAAAAATACCGACAATTTACGTAATTTATTTAATATTGAAAATCGTCGCTTCTCTGAGAGAAAATTATATTACGTCTATTTATAATTTTTATACCAACTTCATGAGTTTTAATTAAAAATTTATTAGAGGAAACTATAAAAACAATACTTTCTTAATATTATCTTATAAACAATACAATACATTAACGGCCGAAATTAAAAACCAATCTTAATTCAAAATGTTTGGATTATGGATTGAAAATAGTCTAAATTCATATTTGAATTAATCCAAAATCATTGAACATTTGATCGAAAATCTGTATTCGCTATATACAAATTTGAATTTAGAATCTATATTCAACATAATTTAAAAATTTCGGATTGAGATTGATTATTAATTTCCGCCGTAAGAGAGTAATCTTTCGAGTAATGTAATCAACAAAATAATTAACGTTACCCGTGAGGGGACGAGTTAGAATACAATTCCCCTCTGCCCCTGGGAGAGCATCTCGTAAGAGCCGAATAACCCAACACCCTAATTAGTGGTAGGGGATCTGTTCCCCGACTGGCTTGCGACCACCAGCATGGGAATCCGATCGCCAAGTGTCATAGACGCTTTCCGGTTGAGCCGCATGTGGGCCAGGCTTACCCCCTCCCTCTCCCATCCCATTAATGCTGTGGGTCTAGTGGACTCTGGGCTCTTGCCTGGGGTCCGCTGAATCCGCATCTTTTTTCTTCTTCATTCCCCCTTCCCACTCTATCTTCGGGGATGCAACGCATCGACACACTCGACAAGAAACACTCTCTGTGTTTCTTGTTTTTCCGATGTCCATGGGCGATGGTTGCCACTTACCATCAGGTGGACCATCTGCTCGTTTGCACCTTATCTATTATAAAAAAAAACAAAAACGTTGTCTTAAATTAGTATACCTATCATGATAGTGTTAATCAAAACTTACATAATCTTTTTTCTTACTTCACCAGAATCCAATATTTCCGATAAAGCAACCAATAACACGAGCTTTTTAAGATTTAACTTTGACTACAAGGTACTCATTGCAGGAGGACAAACTTTTACTACTTTTGCATGCTACAACAAACAAACAAAACGCCGTAGGTTCAAATCGAAGTCATAAGACTACTGATGTGGTCTCCTCCTAAGACAAGCATTTAGCTTGGAGGATTTAGCATGGAGGGATCAAGGATACTTTATAGTATGCAAATCCGTATTGCTAGTAATCTTTCAAGGGGTTAGTCAAAGACATGAAAAAAATGAGAATTTTTTGCCATTAAATCATTTTATTTTATGGCATCGTTACATAATGTTTTGAAGTCACGAAAATTTGAAAAAAAAACATTATAATTTCAAAATTTTAGCTGTTTGTGTTGACGCAGTTCCAACAGGTCCTTGCGGTGACCATCATTAGTCCTTAGAGATTCATCTAAAATCAATCGGACAAAAAAAATAGTTTTATAAATAGATAATCTAGTGCATGATCGAAGGAATTTTTTTTATTTTTAAATTTCTTCCCGAAAATCTAGAAATAAATCCTGAGAAAGGCATATTGTTAATTTTTAAAGGAAAAAAATCTGGCGTGCCCCTTTTTCGAAAACTTCCCTTTTATACCACAATACGCATAATGCCTTTTCCGGGATAAAATTTATCTCAATAAAAAAAAAAAAATTTTTTCAATCCGTAAAAGCTTAATTCAAACTATGTACCACTAAAAATTCACTCTAATAATAAATACCCAAATGATTTCAAATGTTTTTAGGTTATGTGTTTATCGATAAACAAAAAAAAACATTTTTATGTATTTTGAAGTTAAATAGTTAGTTTGTTTGCTTGCACTAATCTCAAGAATTACTGGTACATATAATTAAAAAAAATTATACTAGTGTAGAATAGCTTATTTATCGAGGAAGACTATAGGATATATTATAACATCACGCTACGACCCATAGGAGCGAAGCATTAATGAGATTACTGAAATGAAAAATCACCTTTAGAATTGTATTACAAAGTCGCTGGGGTTGGCTAGTTTACACAAGAAAAAAAAGTTCCTGTTCAATCAATCAATCAATAGACTTCAATATTTCTTTGTCTGTAACAAAATATTTATTTATAGCAGTTATATCACGTTTAGCGTCAACTCACAACCAATTAGCATGTACAAAAGTTTACAACACTGTTATTATTTTAAAACATATTTTAAATAATAGAATAAGGCCACCAAAGTGTAAAGGTGTGATCTTTATTGTTTATTGCAATTATTTTGTGTAGATATGACGAATGTTATAAAATTTACATATTATAAAACATCTATTTACTCGTCGCAGTCACACTACATAATAATAGGGGTTAAAGTATAAAATTGCTGTTTTATTGTAATAGGTACTACGAATTGACATACAACCTTCATGGTTTGAGATTTTTGAGTGAATTTTTTTTCACATGTTACCTCAGTTGTTTTTTTTTTAATTCAGCTTAGACAAGAAAGATGGATACTTCAAAAATTCGAGTGATTTTTGAATACGAGTTCCGACGCGGAACTAACGCGGCAGAAACAGCTCGCAATATGAATATTGCGTTTATAGAGGGGACTGCTAATGAACGCACCGTGCGATTTTGGTTTAAACGCTTTCGTGATGGAAACTTTGATTTGAAGAACAAACCACATGGAATAAAACAGTTTTCAAATTCTAAAAACCCGCTATGACAGTTTTATCATGGATATAATTCTTGACAATTATTTAAATATCTATTTTAGTACGAAGAACTTCAATGCTTTTTATTAATAATAATAAGATCAAAAACTTATTGAGAATCAATTGACTGAATTCAAATTCTTAAATTGCACTCAATTTACAATCAGTGGTTTATGGCATCTCGGTGGGACGCCATTTTGAAAATTCATGTCTCCTTTACAATCTCAATCACTATGTCAATCCCTTGGTCCCAGCATTACGAGTGAACGCCTGTATTATGTAGATGAAGTTAAACGTTTCTTGAACAAAAAATAGATGTTGTAATAATTCTTATAAAAAGCTGTACAATATAAAATTATGCGACTGGTATTGTAATGCTTTTATAAATATTTCATTAAGGGAGTGGTATACACTGTGCGGACGTTACATTAATAACAATGTAATTATAGTTTTTGTGTACATTATATTTCTTGTTCTGATATTACTATAGTTTATGGGTCAATTAAGTATTACGTAAGATGAATTTTTGTTTTAAATCTCCCATCCCCCTTCTTAGCAAAAGTAAACAAATCTCTCCTACCAGATTTTATAGTTCTGTGTTCTCTATATAAAGATTCCCTATCCCCCGTCTCCTAAAAAATAAGGAAAAGCAATAAACTCCTTATTTCATTTATAAATTATAAATAAAAAATTTAACTCTCAAATACTTCAGTGATAAATTACTTTACGCTTCCTTTTCTCTTATCTAAATGAATCAGTCGCTAAAAGTGTAGATCAGCATGTATTTTTGAATACTTCTCTTTCATCTCTTATCTATTTCAGGTAGAATTACATTGAATTCTTAAGACTTGTCGATATTTTGTCAATAAGAGGAATTGATTGACCATTGCCCTTGGTCATCAGCAATCGAGAGCGACACTTGTTTTGCCGATGTATTGCCACTTCGAAAATAGAGCGAGGAAGTGAAATGAAGAGAAGAATGCTACGGTTTCCGTGGGCCCTGAACGAGAACCCAGAGTTCACTAGAACCGCAGCATTAACGGGATGGGAGGGGGAGGGCTCTACCGGAACGCGTCTATGACACTTGGCGGTTGAATTCGTATGCTGGTGGTCGCAAGCCAGTCGGGGAACAGATCCCCTACCACCAAGGGATTGTGTTACTCGGCTCTTACGAGATGCTGTCATAGTGGCAGAAGAAATAGTAATCTATCCCGTCCCCTTTTTTATTTAATTAAATAAATAATAATAAGGGAATATACTATGTCGAATTGCCGTTTATTTCTGGACCTTCAATTTAATACGTTTTTCTTAATTTTTGAAGGACTTATTAAAGAATAACTTATTAAATAATATATTAAAAAATTACCCTTAATAAATTTTTACAAAAATAGTCTGTAGGTAATGTTCTGTTTAACTTTATCAGAAACTTCCTGGGCTTATAGAATCTGTCTGTAGGACGCCTCGTTTATATGTATAATATTCAAAATATAACTTGAAGGTGATCGATAAAGTAGGTTATGGTTACTATAAACGTTCTAGTAATATGTAGAAGTTCACTGACATGTTTGGGTTACATTCGTTCAAGGGCCACCAGTCCACTGGTTACCTTTCTCAATACTTACCTATTTGAAGGTTGAATTTTGACCTTACCACCATAAAATACCTGTTTTTAACTGAATTCAATCTTCTTTTATCGCAGTTTTTGTGGTAATAGTTTTTTTTTTAGGTCAATAGAAATTTTACAAGCCCAAGACAGAATTTTTTTTTTACATAACATACACGGCATCAACAAAAAACATTTTAATGTACTTAAATAAAAAAAAAGTTTATATTTTTGAAGACAATTTGAATATGTTGAAGTTCAAAATCGATGTTTTTCACAATATTAAATTTTTTACCAATACCTAAATATTTTGTTACTCTTCAGTTAGATGTCAAAATGTTGTTGGAATTATAGAAGTGACGCCATTTAATATCTACTCGTAGATTGTAGAATGAGGTCGATGTACCTACGTTTTTGCAGGTATTTGATTTTAAAGTAAAATACACCATAAAACTCTTAAAAGTTAAAACAAACGTATCCGATGTCGCTGCGGCAAATATTTTTAAACATCATTCTGATGGACACTTCTCAGTATATTGGTAAACCTTGAAACTTGAAATGTTACTTAAATATTTAATGTATTAACTTACACTTGAATATTGAAAATAAATATCCTTGATGCAAAGAAAAGATTAAAAAACAATTGTACATGTGCTAAATATTACTTAATTTCCGTAAAAATTACTACCGAATTTTAAACTCAATCTAAAACTTAAAGTTATCTGTTGTTCTTGTTTGTGATTGACGCCATCTTTAATATAGGAGCGAAAAGAAATAACTGTTGAGTTAAAATAAGACCTTCGGAGGGACTGAGAAGCGAATGCATTTTTTGCTAAAAATCAAGATTTTTTACAAAAAATTTTCACAAAAATTATTTTTTTTAAAAGGGACTCTAATCTCTCTATCTTTACTGATATGGGTTTTGTTTGTTTTAAAATTTATCTTCAAAATTTCATTTGGCAATAGAAATCTACATTATTTTCTAATAATATATGTATGTACTAGTCGACCCTCGTGACTTCGTTAACGCTGTATATATATTATTGTGCTTTTATTTACTTTTAACTAAAGCATATATCTTGCTCCAAACCAAGCTCTATTTACTCGTTAAAACTCATTAAACTCTGTTTGCTAATTTCAGAGATAGAAGTCGATTGAGCAGTTATCAATCTCGTAGAAACGTTGTTTCGGGATAAGCAATATCTTATGTGATCATTCAGATTACAAACTATATGTGTAAAAACTTTCGTTCTAATATACTTAAGTATGTGAATAAAATTCCCAACCCTACAGGAACTGTACACAAAAGCTTAAACTTTAATTGCATAAAGTACACTTTTAAAATTGTTGAAAATAATTAAATACAACAATATTATTAAAAATCTTATCTTGTTTATCAGACACATTTACACTTTTTTATCTAACCACGGAAAATAATGTATAAGAACGTGAAAACACGAGATCGGAACGTAATTCAAGTTTTTTATTGTTTTTAACATTAATGATTATTTTATACAAATTTATATTTGTAATTTATATATATTATTAATATCTGTATTACTTATAAAATCAATGATATAAGTTTTACCTTTAACTTTACACAAATTGTCTAAAAATAAATATAGGATTAAAGTTTCTATGTACTACGACTAATATGTACATTTTAATATATTTTTAAAATATTAATTAGATTTAACTTCAATATTAATGCATATTAATATTTATAAAAAGCTTAATATGTTTAAATTATTTATTTGCAATAATTTTAGATTTACACTAGATATTGTGATTACGATGATATGATACACAATAAATAGCTTAGAACCATCTCGATTAAATTACCTTTCAAACAAATAAAACTTCATCAGAATCAGTCCATTATCTTGGGCGCTACGATACCACAGACAGACATAAACTTATTACACCCTGTCGTTGTAGCGTTGAGAGTTAAAAATAAAACAATATGTCATTTATCTAATATAGGGAAAATCCCGTGAATTTTCTAAGAAATATCTTCTAGCAGCTCATGAATATATAACAGTCATGGATTATCAATAGGATGTGAGATTCTTTAGCTTTTATTTTTAGATATGTGTTAATTGTTTTAGTAATAAACGTGCAGCTTAAATTAATATGCTAGTGTGTACAAATGGCGTGTTTTTAATATATTTTTCCTCCAACAATGGTATTAGTTAAAACTCAAAAGTGTAATTCGTTATAATGATTTTTTAACAAATTACACTTTGACATGATTTTTACTCAATTAGGTTTTATCCCAGAAAATATATTATCTTTAAATCGTTTGGGATAATAATAAAATATTACGTCACAATGTAAGCTCCTGTTTTAATGTTTGCAAAGATGTATAAGATGATACACTCTTTCCGAATTAACACGTAAATTGCACGCGTGTAAAACCGCGGCGAGTCTTTAGTGTTATTGTAAATAGAAGCTATTAAATACTTCAATAAATTATAGCATAAGGTTATAATTATTTTGTAACTCGTGGTGTATTGGTAATATATTATGTTACATTATGAAGAAATCGTATTACATAAGTCGTAGAAACAAACAAACAGAGAAGGAGAAGAGGTATGATATTGAAAACACTAAAAGTGGTGACGATATAGAATGGATACTAAACCGATAAATAACTAAACATTATGATTTCTTACTATTACGAGAGGAAATTAAGCAGTGCCTTGCACTTGTGACCATACCTAATAGGGACGTCCTAGCAATTGCATCACTCACCGCCACTGCCCAAGTTCTCTGTTTAAACCAAAGCCTAACAAACGCACCGACATAATATATACTCATAATGTATATGCTATCAAACCCGATCTCTATAATGCATTACATTATAGAGATCGGTTCCTTATATTATTCTACCCCGTGAGGGGACGGGTTAGAATACTATTCCCCTCTGCCGCTGGGAGAGCATCTCGTAAGAGCCGAGTAACCCTGCACCCCCTTTGTGGTAGGGGATCTATTCCCCGACTGGCTTGCGACCACCAGCATGCGAATCCGATCGCCAAGTGTCATAGACGCGTTCCGCTCGAGACACATGTGACCCAGACTTACCCCCTCCCTCTCTCATCCCATTAATGCTGTGGGTCTAGTGGACTCCGGGTTGTTGCCTAGGGTCCGCTGAATCCGCATCATTTTTCTTCTTCATTCCCCCTTCCCACTCTATCTTCGGGGATGCAACGCATCGACAAAACGAGAGTGTTTATTGTTTTTCCGATGTCCATGGGCGATGGTTGCCACTTACCATCAGGTGGACCATCTGCTCGTTTGCACCTTACTATTATAAAAAAAAAAGTCTCCTCTATATTGTTAAGGAGACTATAAGAGAAAGGAAAAGAAACACTAAAAAATATTTTTCAAGAAGATAGATTTGAAATTTTATATATATAGAAGAGATCGTATAGGGAGAGCGAGAGAGTCGATTATTCTCTATTTCTCGTTAGTAAGTCAACCGTATATTTTAAGTTAAACTTGGAGAAATACGACTGTAAAAACTGTATCCTATCTCATACAATAGATTTTGCGTGATGCACGTACAAACAGACAGACAGACAAACTAATAAAATGATTGTTTCGGCTTCAATTAATGACATTACATAAAATTTTCCTAAAATCAATAAATATCTTCAATGTACCTACAGACAGATGGGCGATTAATATCAAAGTATATATTAATTTGCGTAGTTTAATATGCCACGTAATTGCACATCAGTTTTTTATTAATTTGGGCACGTGAGGACAACGCATATAGTTTTTTATATTAATAATGATTATACCAATATTTATCAAGTTTATTTTGCTTAATTTATAAAATATAAGTCAATGTCAATCTTTAAATTGTACCTCACTTGTCTTAATAGCAAAATACTTTAGTTTATATAGAAAATCTGAAATGTTAAATGATTTTAACGACTGGTAGTATTTCTTCATCTCATCTGATTTTCGATTAGTTTTGATTATAGATTTTGATTTTAGATTATAAATAGATCAATAAAACTGTATTAACGTAAATAAGAAAATATCATCAGTCTCTTCGAAAAATTGTTAAAATTACATCTCTACGTACTGTCTGTCTGTATCTTTCAAACCTTATAGAAACGAATCAATCATTAATTTAAAATATAGTCAAAGATTCTGCATGAACAATCATACTTGTAACCCAGGACAAAGTCTGGTGTAGTCACTGTTTCAGGACATGTACTCAGTTCGGAATGTACTCAATCGTCTGGACTTAAGACAAAGCCTTACTACTAAGCTAAGCTGCTAAGCATAGCATATAGCACGCTAGCATAGTAATTAAAAAATAAAGTTTAATAAACTAACTAACTATGAGAGATCAGAATCTGAGGTATAAATTCCGTCATAAAAAAAATTATAAATTTTTATAGCCTATATCACCCGCGCCATTACTACGAATCTATTGACACCTCACTCATGAAAATTGGTTCAGTAGTTTAGACGCTAGGGTGGAACATACAAACATACATAGTTACATACATACATAGACTGCAAAATCATAACCCTTCCTTTTGGCTTAAAAACGTGTGATGTAGAAGAGATAATCGCTTTCTTAGATAACACAAGTCAACAAAAAAAAAATTTTTGGGTCTGTTATTTAATGACTATTGTCTGATGTTTGCTTTTGTATATTAAGTTTTAAAGTTCTTAGTGGAGAGTAAAATAATAGTTGGTAATACTTTAAAACAAAATGGCGACAAGTCGCGCATTCTATTATATTGAGTGTTTGTATGTCTATTACAAACTGTAGCAACTAATTTTCTATGAAAACGAAATTTCTAGAAAAGCAAACTTTAACCAAAAAACCTATTTTACCCATTATAAGTATGGTAAAAAAAATCAAAATTTGAAATTTTGTTGTCAGACTCAAAATCCGTGTTGACCGGTGTAATCTGCTAATTTCCAAAAATCGCATCAAAGATATATCAAAGGTCAAATCTGACCTCAAAACTTGCTGAATATTATTATACTTTTATCTCCAATTAAGTAACTAAATTGTATTTTTCTACACAGGCAATGAGCACACTGATAGCAGACAACTTGGGGTACTTGGTGAACGTTGGTGCATACTACTCCATATCAGCTCTGGGCTCCAAACTCTTCAGGAACATGACGGTGGAGGAACTGATGTGGGGATATGACGACCCGATCGTTTCTATTGCCAGCAAATTGCTACCTGGATGGATCGATTTTGGAAAAATTGGGCTTATGGATAGAGTAAGTATAACCTTTGTTTCTAGAAAAATATTTTCTAACTACTTAGATCTAGTGACGAGTTCAAGCATTAATCTTACAAAATTTTCTGTTTTAAGTATGGTTTATAATTATACCTCTCGTAAATTTATAGATAAGATTAAATTTAAATTTGATAGGGAACTAGCTGATTTTTTGTATTGCATATTGATTTAAACAACACTATATATAATTTAAAACTAGTATTAATTATTATTTACATAGTTATTTTGATTGGAAAGTCTTTATACACCTTACATCACATTGACATTTAAAAATAATAAAATATTTTTCTTAATTAATTAAAACTTGAACAATTACAAAGTTAACCTATCGAATATTTGCACATTAAAGATATTTAAGAATATTTAATGGAAATCTTTATTACTATTACAATCTGGTAGTAAACACTGATTCAAGCTCAAACTCCAGTTCAAAATAGTTTATTTCAATTATACTTTTTACACGCTTTATATTAGCTTCACTTAGTATTGGTACAGGAGCCAGATTCAAATTCGGTCAATCATTTCCTCTCGAGTCAAAATTCGTATACTGCGTAAGGAATATATATTATGATTACTCGTGACCGTCAGCTGCCATTCCGTGGGTGGGTCGAGCAGTGCCAGCCTCCCAAACATGTAGAAAAAATTTTTTTTTTCAGTCATTTTCTCCCCTCCCATGTTTGGGAGGCTACCCGTATTAATCCCTGGCATATTAACCCCTTATGCATTTCATGAATTTTCGCTTGGGAGGGACTTGGTCATGAAAATCTGTCACTGCCTCCCGTACCATATGTTTGTATGTATGTTTGTAACCGACTCATTTGGGCGCGATTTTGACTCACTTTAAACGGCCAGATTTCATTCAAACTTCGTTCGTCCTTCGTTTGCACCTTATCTATGAAAAAAAAAAAAAAGAACAAACTATGTTTGCGCCATTCAGCGTAGAAACCATGGGGCCATAGGGCCTTGGTTAAACTCAAAATTGGTAGAAGATATGGATTAGTTATTAATGTCGTGGGCGTTAGCCAAATTAATAGTATTACTATAATATGTGCTATTATTAGTACAGAAGGATATATAAATAAGGCAACACTAATACCCGCCCACGACTTTTGCGTAGTTGAGGATATTGGAAGTAAATTAATCACAATATCGGATTAGGAGATATTCTGAATCTAGTTAGTAGTGTTTATACCTTTGTATTCACGAGTTCCCTTTATTTTATTTCAATTATACCATCTTGGCTGTACAAATAGTGTGGTGTCGTGATGCTGGGACTCCATTGTGAAAGATCTTGTGTTATATTTGCTCGGTTTCCCTCTAAAGTAGTAAAGCTTCCATATAGATTATATCAGGTACTCATATATTTTTTTGAGGTTAGAAGAGGAATCGAGGACCGATGACAATACACTAATTTGATAAGATTATTCCATTATGCAATTTGCAAAATAATATTTATGTCAATTTATTAATGATTTTAAAAAGTTAATTTCCAACCATTACCTTTAGCCGATTTTTCTAATATTAAAAAAAATCCGAATATCAAAGAGAATTTTAACAGAATAAGCAGGAATTTAAATTTACAATTTTTGAGGAAAGGACTTGTTTGCTTGTAATGAATGGTGATTGGGTTACCTATTAATTAATTTCTAATAAAAATAATAGTTTAAAAAAACTAAAAAAATACGCTTGTATAAATAAACCAAACTAATAAATGTAAATTATAAAAAATATAAATAAGTCAAACTAAAACAGTAGAAAATAAATTTTAATAATTGTGTAAATAAGAAAAAAATGTATTTTATTTTAAAAAGCGTTCGTTGTAAAAAACTAGTATCTACCTACAAAACGTCGTGTAAATTACACATTGCTATAATTGCTTAAATTTTATAATCATTAAAACTCATGTACATAAAATTGCCGTAACATAGGTCATGGGTTATAGGTTTGAGGAAAATGCAAAACAGATAATAAGCTATTATTACAGGCAATGATCTTAATGATGCCTAATGATTTTTGTACTAACCATCAATTATACCTACTATTTAAATGATATATTACTATTTTTTAATATTAACAGTGGAACTGCAATTCGGATGGAAAATTTTTCATGCTCTTTCATTAATTTGTTACAGTTCTATGCCGAAAGGAAAGAATTAGCTGAAGTGGAATTGAAAAATATATCAAGAAGATACTCCCTTAATGCTTGGAACCACTTACCTGGATTAGCAGAGCAGGGCTTCACTACATTAAATACGAGGTAAGATAAAAAGGTCTAGATGACTACTGGCTAGGTTAGATGTAGTCATTATCATGTTTTCGAAATTGCTGAATGTATTTAGAATAATAGTACCTAACAGCAGTGATAGCCTAGTTGTTAACGTCCAGCTCAAGAGGTCCTTGTTAGATCCCACCCACACAACAACGACTTTTCCGACATATAATGGTGAAAGAAAACATCGTGAGATAATTTGCACTCATGAGAATTTCACGAAAGTTCTCTGTCGGTGTGTGATATGCACTCGCACTGAACCAGCGGAGCTCAGTCTGCGACACTAATATTTGGTGACAGTATAACTAGAAAACATGATTAGCAAGCTAGGGTTAATAATAACAGAGGTCTCACATAAACTTTGTATTATTCTGATATAATTGTACTATAATACTGCTTCGTAGTTACCTGAAGGACATACAAATATCCGCACTTTTAATATGTTAACATAATCGATTACCGCGTAACATCATTAAACAAGTAATTACTGTATAACGTTCAAGCTACTTTACCGTTCTTAGAACTATATTATTACTAGTACTGCCAGCCTCGGGTGCAATTTATTAATTATACTGTAAACAGAGGGTACAAAGAATATTTACTACCCGTGAATACCCGTGAGGGGACGGGTTAGAATACAATTCTGCCGCTGGGAGAGTATCGTTCCGGTCTGTATGTGGGTCAGACTTATCCCTTCTCCTCTCATCCCGTTACTGCTACAGTTCTAGTGGACTCTGCCACTCTGGGTTCTCGTTCGGGGTCCATTGAAACAACAGCATTCTTCTCTTCGTTCTAATTTCTCACTCTACCTTCGAGGTGGCAACGCATCGGCAAAACAAGAGTCAATCTCATATATTTCCAATGTCCATGGGTGCCCACTTACCTGTTCGTTGGTCCATTCATTGCCATACAAATTTAAAAAATAAGTTATAAATTACGCCATCTTTTCGACGCTTACCTAATAGCAGCGGATGCCGTCCACCTCCAGAACATCGCTCCGCACCATGCGCACCCACCAGATCGACACCAGCTCCCTAGAGATTTCCTCAGGGAGCCACCCACCTGATTGACCACTCGGTTATGACATCTTTTTTCCACGCCGACGATGTAAGTCGCAACTCCGACCGCTGATC
This sequence comes from Limenitis camilla, assembly GCA_905147385.1. Lineage (NCBI taxonomy): Eukaryota > Metazoa > Arthropoda > Insecta > Lepidoptera > Nymphalidae > Limenitis > Limenitis camilla. The sequence goes on from LR990235.1 coordinate 878,613, forward strand.
GCTCTCACTGGCTCCGGACCGGACTACCACTGCATGATGTTGATATAATTATCAGCACCATTAACCCAATGACCGACATATTTTCATATGTCGCGGAAGACACTGCACTCAGGGGCAGAGCCCCGTTTGTGTTCCCCCGCGCCCTTACGGCCGCCGAGAAGAAAGCAAGAGACGCTTACCTAATCTAGAATTTAGTGTTGTGACAATTAACTAACTTATACCGCCATCTGTAAAAATAATTATGACTGTATTTTGTCCAAAAAAGACGAAGTATTGAGATAACCGTGGAAAAAGTTACTACACAGGATTTTCAATTTTCTCTAGTGTCTTTAGAATAGTATAGTAGTCGAATACTAGATGGCGCGACTTTATTGTGCATCATTTATCTTATAAAATAATATAATCGCTTTAATATAGACATGTTATTAATACTAATAATACATAATAATTACATGTCATAATATATCTCGATTCTTGCTAAATTATAGATTCTGCCACTGCTGTGTAATTATGTTAGGGTAGCATAACAATACCATTCCATGTCCAAATAATATATTATATTTAAATTATATCGTATTTTTTCGCAATTTATTTTATAAAAAAGTCGAAGACTCCAAAAATACATTATTATAATATTGTATTGAAAAAAAATTGATTATATAAAAAAATGTATATTTGGAATAATGTAAAAATATATTTATTTCCATATATTTTTATTGTTTGCCCATCCTAAATACAAAAAAATCTAAAAACAACAATTTTTTTTGAAAATTTAATTAAGTTTTCAAATATACGGAAATAATTTTGTTAAACGAATCATAAATATTATTGATAACTGCCAATCATTTTTTTACTTTATATAATTTAAATTGGAGGCTATCAATATAATTAACTTAATCTGTGACGTCAAAAATAACCGGTACCGTCTTCGCTTGAATTTCTTGTATTATTAAGGTTTATTTTTCGATATACGTAACGAGCGATTCTCTACTATATTAAAAATTAAGCGATTTTTTACTATGTAAAAATATATGGGAAAGAAAGGATAGGGACACTTGATCCCCCCTATGTTTTTGAGGTTTAATCAAAGCACTGAAAGAGTTTTGAAGAATCATTTCTTACTGTTATATGCTGAATTTATTTAGGAATCACTTGAAAGAAAACTTAAAAAAAATCTAATAATGTTATAGTTTATGAATAAATATTGTAAGGTATAAAAATTTGTCATGTGTCCGATATCCATCGAGAAGAAAAACATTAACAAATAGACTAAAAACCAGCCGCAATGTTGCCAGAATATTTAGCAGTATTTTGTACTCTTCAATCTCTATTTATATTATGTTTTAAATCTTTAGAATTACATCATCTTAAATTATTTGGTGAAGAAACAACGCAGCTTGTTAAGCATAGAAAGTCTATTCAATATTAAAACTCCGTAACGATTAAAAAAATTAACAAATTATAATCCTCTTTGAAGATGATTTCTCTATTGGGTTACGAAAATTTTTCATAATTCCATTCTCCTACGCATGAATGTAATCGAATTCTGTCCTAAAGGGCGAGTGTCATCACTGAGTCCTAAAATGTACTGTATTTAGTATTTGTTTAAATGAATAACATTGAACAAATAAAGGAATAAAATATGATTTTTTGATGCAAAGTTATTATTTTTCTCCGATTCTTATTTCTTTGTTAATGAATCGATATGCAAAAATATGTAAATTTAAAACGTTTAGAATTTTATTTGTTTAAGGTAATAAAGATATGTAATTTCCTTTAATTATATTTTACCTAAAATAATAATTGTTTAAACACCAATTAATATCATTGACACTTTTTAGTCAGGAAGCAAAATTATACTTTACAGATTTTGACTTTGGAGATCGGGCGCGTTAGACGTTATACTAATTAATATTAATAAAGCTTAAGTAAGTCAAAAGCCCCAGGCTCTACTATGTGCATTAAAAATTCAGATTATTGTAAGTTTTTACGTATTATCATTGAGTATAGTTTATTAATTGGTTTACTGAAAATTTCTTTATCCCCACAGTGTTCCCTGCAACCGAATCAAAGGAACATACGAGGGTATGATGTTAACTCCAAACCTGAACAAGGATCTAGAGATTCCGCTGTTCAGGAGACAAGCCTGCAGGGTCTACCCCTTCAAGTTTCTTAAGAAGATGAAGTCGGATTATGGCATTCACTTTTATCGGTAAGTTGCTTAGAAAATACCTCAATTCCGATTTTACTATATACTTACTATCATATATAAATATTTTATATTTTATGAATTTAGAACAAAACAAAAAATAAATTACAAGTGCTTTTGCCTAAAATTACTCATTTGTTGACATTGTTGTGCGCACTGTGACGTCACACACAATAATACTCGTATGTCGACTTTGAAGTTTTACTACATTACATTTTTTGTTCAATTATTTCAAACTGTATTTTTTCCAAAAAACGACATTATTAATATATTTGTTTTTCTAAATCGTAAAATTATTTGAATCACACGTATGTTTGTTATAACTCAAAATTTTATCACAACGAAGCGAGAAATGTTAATGTGATAGCAAGAAAATCAAAAATATTAAAAAAAAATTGGTATATTTACTCAATAGACGGCGTTACGTGTATATAATGTATAATTCACTAATGGCCCGTCCCGGCTTCGAACGGGTGAATATTTTTTTTTAAACATTTTGGAACAACGCGTCGGCGTGTATTTTTTGTATATATTGATATTTTTAATTTCATAATATCTTTTGACTGGAATGTCCGATTTCAATAATTCAAAAAGTGATCATCAGGTATTGAAACAGTCTTGAATATGAAATTATTTATTTGGATAAGAATTAATACAAAGGTATGGAAAATATGGTCTGATTTTGATAGACATTTCTATCAACTTTTTAAAAAAAAAGTAGTTATAGTGACATAACTACAATAGTTGGACATATGGTCTCGCGGAGTTTTCTGTAGATATTGATACGTTCTATAATATTGTAGAACATTTTTTTGTTCTATCATCAATACTTACCGCAGCGCGTGCGATGAAAGGCATTTTATGGATAATTTTTTTAAACCTTGGGTTGGGTTTAGTAAGAATTTCTGATGATCTCTAATATTTTCTAGTCATATAGCCCATGTTACTCAGAGATAATGTAGCTTCCTCCGGGAAAACAATTTTTGAAATCGGTCCAGTAGTTTTTAAGTTTATTCATTACATACAAAAATACAAATCTTTCCTCTTTATAATATTAGTTATACTTATAGCACACCAGTTGTGCGACATTATTTAATTTTTTTAACATTAAAAACCATGTAGGGAATTCATTCTTTTTTCCTTATTTTAGTTATTAAATCTTATATGTAAATCTGAAGAGTTTGTTTGTTTGAACGCGCTTATCTCAGGAACTACAGATCCAATGTGAAAAATTCTTTCAGTGTTAGATAGGCCATTTATCTACAAACGCTATAGGGTATATATCATCACGCTAAGACCAATAGGAGCGGAATATACCGTGGACGAAGTCGCGCAGGTCGACTTGTTGTTAATAAACTTTTATGAAGTAGGCCTATAAAGATACTATCATAAACCTATTAATAAGATTGTAGGAAAACTAGAATGTATCTCAGGTGTTCCGCGTTTTTATAAAAAGGTGGCATAAATGAACTCATTTTTATTAATTTAAGAAAAGGTCATCTACATTAAGTGTTCCAATTTACATTAACGAAACATCTGTTTTATGGGACAACTTTTCTATTAATTAACATTTCCATTGAAAACAATTTTATAGTATTCAAAATTAACTAAACGTAATTTATAGGATATAGATGACCGATCCTAACTAATATTATAAATGCGAAAGTAACTCTGACTGTCTGTCGTGCTTTCACGCCAAAACTACTGAACTGATTTAAATTAAATTTGGCATAGAAATAGTTTAGACGCTGAGAAAGGATATCAGCTACTTTTTAATGCAATAAAATGGTTGAAAGGGGGGGTGCGGGCGGCGTGGTACGGCGCTCATCGTGTCCGGCGCGGTGCTGTGGCATATGTGTCTTATTTGTAAAATAGCGTAAATAATTAAAAATGCTACCCCACAGACGAAGTCGCGGGCACAGCTAGTCATACACACATTTATTAATTAAAGGATTAAGGAAGTTATATTCCACAGATAACATTTACATATACTAAACATAATACTAGGGATGAGACAATTTTATATATTCAACAATATCACCTTAAAAGACCTACCACATGATTTGGTAGAAATTTATCAAAATTTAATGTATTTATCATATGTGTTAAATAATACATTTTTAACACATATGATATATAACCCTAATATTAGAATATCAAAAAAAACTTATTACAATATACATATTTTTTTAAAAACCACATCAATTTGTAAAACTAAATATACAAGAGGTTTTGAATGGAATTTTTTATCAATTAGAGTCTATTACATAATTTTAGATTTGTCTAATTAACTTTTATAACTTGTTTTTACAGAATCTCGGCTTTTATCTCAAAAACCGGTTAAATGTGAATTTGTAAAATGTTTCCTGCTATTATTATCTCAGTTTTTAATATAATATCTAAATATTATAAGATTTTAATAGATGTCTTCTGTTTCTTCTCTTACCTCCTAAACCAAAAGTGTCAAAGAACTATTTAAATAAAAAAGATTTCTGTGTACATATTATGTTTTGTGATATTACTGAAAAACTAGATTTTGTAGTAAAACCGTACGACAATATAAGTTAATTCCGTTTACTTTCATTTACTCGGTAAATCTTTTGTCATGATGGTATGATAACTTGAACTACTCACATTGTTTTTATGTCAGTTATATTTTAGGCGGGATGGCGTCGTCAGGAGGGGAAGAAAATCTGGAATATTCTAAGAATTATATTTTCATAATTCTTTTACATATTTACTTAATACTTTAACTTAAAACTAGACGAGTGAGCTCTGCGCAAGTTGGGGTCAGAGACTGACTCGGTGAGGCGATGCTTCTAAGTCCTCGGTTATTGATTCCCACGGAGTCAGCGAATTCCGGGACGCGTAACATGAGTTGGCTAATGAGGTTTGCATCGTTATCAAAATTACAAAATATTCATTGTTTGGTTCTAAAAACTTGTATTTACTAATCGCGTTTGATATAACTTAGGATAGCTAATTCTAACGGTAAACGTGCTAGACTTACATCTTATCTATACTAATATTATAAAGAGGAAAGATTTGTATTTTTGTATGTAACGAATAAACATAAAAACTACTGGACCGATTTCAAAAATTCTTTCACCTTTAGAAAACTACATTATCCCTGAGTAACATAGGCTATATTTATTACAAGAAAAAAATAGAGATCCCCAGAAATTCTCACTAAAACCAACACAAGGTGCAAAAAATTAGCTATAAAATATCTTTCATCGCATGCGCTGCGAAAAGTATTGATGATAGAACAAAAAAATGTTATACATTATTATAGCACGTATCAATATCTACAAAAAACTCCAAGAGACCATATGTCCAACTATTGTAGTTTTGTCACTATAACTACTTTAAAAGTTGATAAAAATGCCTATCAAAATCAGACCATGTTTTCCATAACTTTGTATTGATTCTTATCCAAATAAATTATTTTGTAATGAAGACTGTTTCAATACCTGTTAATTACTTTTTGAATTATTGAAATCGGACATTCCAGTCAAAAGATATTACGAAATAAAAATATCAAGATAAATAAAAAATAATCCCAGACGGGCCGCCGGCGCGGTGTGCGGTGTGCAGTGCCTCGCAGCGCAGCGAGTGACGCGGCGATAGAGGGAGCGACAGAATGCGGGAGTCAAAATGTTAAAAAAAATTATCCACCCGTGCGAAGCCGGGACGGGCCCCTAGTACTAATATATAAAGCTGAAGAGTTTGTTTACATGAACGCGCTAATCTCTGGAACTACTAGTCCGATTTGAAAAATTCTTTCAGTGTTAGATAGGCCATTTATCGAGGAAGGTTATAGGCTATATATCATCACGTTACGACTCATAGGAGCGGAGCCACACGCGAACAAAGTCACGCGGGTCTACTATTAATAAAAACTTTTGTTACAGATACACATTAGAAGATACTGCATTTAATAAGAACTCTTCGTACGCGTGTCCGTGCACACATCACTGCTTGCCGGATGGCTTTGTTGATATCAGCAGCTGTTATTATGGTGAGTCTATGGAATTAAATCACTATTTAGTTGGTTCTTTCTAGATACAGACATTATGGTCCAAGATTCATTATGAAGTGAATCTAGCCATTGTAATTACAGCGCCTTCTATTGGGTCCACCCCATGCTATATAACAAGACAAGTTGAAGTGATGTGTAAAAACAGTAACTGGCCTAGGGTTCATTCCAACGATTCCCGGGAAATCGTTGGGCTTTGTTCCCGGGGAATCAAGCTCGAGAAAAGTCGAGTTCTCGAGTACATTTCAACAAATGAGCAGGCAAGTGCAGTGGCACTGTCAAAATCTATAGTAAAGAGTGCTTACTTTTTGAACAGACTGGGAAGAGGTCACCATCGATGTACAAAGCATTGCTTTCAGTTAAGCCTAGTTCAACTGAAAATGAAAGTGTTTTCAATTTCATTTCTTTTTTTTATTTCTGTATTTTTTTAAAAAAGTTAACTAGCTTATTCATATGATTAATGTTTTTGATAAATTAGTAAAAGTTTTATAATTAATTTGATACTTTTATTTGAGAGGAAAACCACTGAATTTGTTGACGTTATAGGAACCAAATAATATGAGAAAACGTACGAAAATGTAAATTTCTCGACAATCCGAGAAGACCCGAGAAATTAGCCTCGAGAATTCTCGAGACCCGAGAAATTGAAAAGCTCGAGATATCCTGAACCCTAATCTAGCCCTGTCGTCTATTAGAAAACTATGTAACTTGCCAATAATTATCACCCTATGTCCTATAATTAAAAAAAATGGTGGCAATGAATGGTGAAAAAAAATGATGCCGGCAGAAGTGAAAACATAAACATTAACGTTGTGCATTGTTGAATATTCCCAAAGAACAAATTTCAAAAAAACCGAACTGTATTATTGAGATCTGGCTTACATACGGCGAAACCAGAACGTGATATAATTCTATGGTTTAAGTAACCCAAAGAATAAAATTCAAAGAAAAAAAGTACACAACTGCTACTCTCCCTGCGTCTTACGAATGTTCGATCAGGTCTCGTGTCCTGACGCGAGTTTTACATTTTTAACCCATCCCAAATTAAAACTGCACAATGCCGCTAAAGAAGTTTTCACTTCAAAATTTATTGCTATAAACATATTGAGATCATCGTGATCAGAATTATGTTATACCTACCTTTCTTCAGAATTCCATCTATCACTCTATATAAGTTTGATAGACAGACAGACAGTTAATTGCGCAATTAGTATCAGACACACAAAAAACACAAGATATTGAAAGTTCCAATGTATTAAAATACCTCATGAATAATATCAAGTTCAACAACCGGTTGTTGTGTAATCTAATCTAATTATACCATAATTCACTTATAAACACAATTTTTTTATATATAATATATATTTGTTTATACCTAAATTACATAATTTTATATAAATGAATTGATTTAGACATTAACATGAAGGTTTAACCGCGAAAATGTTACTTCTGTTAGTGGTTTTAGGTGTTGCTTTTAAAAATAGTTAAAAATAGCAATAGAGATGGACGGAAATACAATGAAACATACAACATTTTTTAAATTACAACTAAGAATGGCAACATATTAATTTTAATAAGATAACGGATTAAAATAAATGATATGTGTTGCTACATTAAATAATAAAAAAATGTATTTTTATAATTTACGATAATCTGTTATGGTAAAACTTCTAAAAATGTTATTATCATCACGACCCGTCAATGGCCCACTACTGAGCCGGGTCTCTTCCTCAGAATGAGGAGGGTATTAGGCCATAGTCCACCACGCTGGCCCAGTGCGAATTGGCAGACTTCACACACCTTTGAGAACTTTAGGGAACTCTCAGGAGTGCAGGTTGTCCCACGATGTTTTTCCTTCACCGTTAAAGCAAGTGATATTTAATTGCTTAAAACACACATAACTCAGAGTCAGACGTGTGTGCCTGTGCGGGGGATCGAACCCGGACCTCCCGAGTAAGACTTGAAGTCTCAACCACTGGGCCATCAAAAAAAATGTTATTATTAAGCGCAAAATGTTCATTTTATTTAAAATGGCGGAACAAACATATTTTTTTGACATAAGTGCTAATGATGTCATTTTTTAGTCAAAAAAAATTGACAAATGACAATGAATTAGCCGAAATGCGACCACAATTAGCTTAAGTTTATTTCATGGTCTAGAATTTCCAATTTTTTGCTAAACGAATGAGCAATAGTTACTTAACGCGTTACTTTAGTAATTAGCGCGAACTAATAAACACAAGTTTCCTCTTTCCACGTAAAGATTATAATAAAATAATTCACAATTACTTGTCAATGACGCGATAAATGAACGATCGTGACTTACATATCGATGAAGAAATTTTAAATCAATAGATTACATTCAAGATATTTGAATAAGTTATGTTGGATCACGCCGCAGTCGTACAGAGAATATTAACAAATTAACGGTTATCCTTATAATTTTATTTATATGAAAAAAAATTAACCAGCAATTTGGCGCTACGTGTTTCGATCGTTAAACCCATAAAAAATTAATGGCGGAAAATCTCTCATATATAAAATTCTCATGTCGCGTTATTTGTTACCAAACTCCTCCACAACGGCTCGACCGATTTTTATGAAATTTTGTGTGCATATCGGGTAGATCTGAGAATCGGTCTAAATTTTTTATACCCCTAAGTGATAACGGTGGTCCACCTCAAATTTATTAAAATGTATATCTGACTCGATAACTGCTGCGGTTCCAATGAACTCCGGGCTCTTGCTCGGGGTCCATTGGAACCGCAGCATTCTTTTCTTCGCTCCCCCTCCCCACTCTATCTTCGAGGCGGCAACGCATCAACAAAGAAAGAGATACCCTCTAGCTTTGTCGATGTCCATGGGCGACGGTGGCCACTTTCCATCAGGTGGACCGTGTGCTCGTTTGTCCCATATCTATATATATAAAAGGAGAAGCTGACTGACTGACTGACTGACATATCAACGCAGGGCCTAATCTATATCTATCCTTTTATAACGTAGGGGAGCACTAAGAAAGGATTTTTGAAAATTCACCCCCTAAGGGGGTAAAACGGCGGTGCAAAGTTAGTATTAAACTCTACCGTTTTTGAAGTTATTCTAATAAAATTCAGTATGAAATTTCTTTATTGGAAGTCATGAAACAGGGGTAAAATATTTATTCGAAAGTAATCCCTTAAGGGGGTAAAACGGGAGTGCAAAGTCACTATGACTACATCATGAAATGATTAAATATGTCTACAGAGGATCTCCTGTAGGCTAATATAACTACCCTAATATCGCAAACGAAGTTGCGGGTAAAAGCCAGTCTATCATAAAAATAAAAAAAATAATAAGTCGACATAATTCTACATATTTTAATTTTCAATATATTTCTCTATATTTATGTATATTATGGATAACTCCTATACAAAGTTTCGTCCCCTTCAAGTCTTTCTTCAGAATACCTGGTAGCATATGTCTTTTCCCAAACTCTAGTCTACCTCTGAACCGAATTTCATCAAAATCGGTCTAACAATTCTTGAGTTATAATGGTGTATTTAACTTGATTTTGTTTCACATATTTATATATTTATAAACTGAGGAATATTTGGCATTATACATTCAGGTCATTGTCAATGAAAATAAAAAAGTGTATGAAAATAGAATGGGGGGAAATATAATAAAATGGAGGGAGATTATTGATTACATTAAACAAATTACGTAATATTAATATATTAAATAATTTAATTCGTATTTAAATGGTGAAGGAGCCTAATTAAATTCATGTTTTTTTGACCTTATTTTTTTAACTTAATTATATACAACAAATACATTATAAGTCATTTTTTTAAATCTGTTGCAGGATTCCCCATAGCGTTATCAAAGCCACATTTCCTTGACACTGACCCAGAACAGCAGTCATTCTTCAGAGGATTCAAGCCTGACCCAAAAAAATACACATCTCTATTAGATATTGAACCGGTAAGATTTTTTTTATACCATAGAGCTAGAGCAATAAGACCCTGATATTATATTTAAAAAAAAATAAGATCTACAGAGGAAGTTGTATAAAATCTTGATTAAATGGCTTCATCATATTTCTTAAATAGGTAAATGCTTATTTGGAACTTATTAACGTCTAGATATATTACCATTTCCGCCATTTAATACTCGATAGCCTAGGCGCAGCCTTCCACCCAACTGATGTAACTTATAAATTATCATTTTTATTGTATTATAGAGCACAATATCTATATCGACATCTATTTTGTTGTGATTTTTTTGATTAGTTAATCATTATTCCCAACCTTTTATCACTTTTATATTTTAGCAATTACCATCGTAACTACATCAAAATATGAAATAAAATAAAATTACAATTATATTGAATTGAATCAGGCGTTACTTTGCGGAAATTCATGATTTAAAAGGAATCAAAAGGTTACCTTGCTATAATCCGCGGCAATCTGAACAACCAGACTCGTATGGTACAATCCAGTCACTTCCCAGTGTCTAAGTTACTTCCCAACACAGGCACGTCACTTGCTATAGCGTCGCTTGTAGAGTCAACACCTCCTGAAGATGCTTCGGTTGCGGAGCGAAACGTACGTCGATTGTCGATCGCGATCTACTTGTGTGGTGTTTACTGGTTCGGGTTCGCGCGTTACACTTTTCTGTGAACGGTGTGCTCTTCCGGATTGTGCCATACGAGTCTGGTTGTTAGATCGTCGAGCTACCTACTTGTGTGGTGTGCTTGGTTCGGGTTCGCACGTCTCACTTTTATGTGGGCAAGGTGCTCTTCTGGGTTGTGCCATACGAGTCTGGTTGATCAGATTGCCGCGGATTATAGCAAGGTAACCTTTTGATTCCTTTTAAATTGCAATTATTACAGTTATTGAGCATTTTTAGATAAAAAGTATATAAACTATATTTGTTCGGAATATCATTTCAATCCTATACACTTTCCATCAGGTAGACCGTCTGCTCGTTTATTCCTTATCCATCATAAAATATTAAAAAAAATTACAATGTTTCTTAGCTTTAAGGTATTTAACATATTTTTTTATTTATCTTTATATATATATCTTTGTCATAACACATCAATTACGTCTTATTAGAATATTGATACCGATAGAAAGTTGTAATAAACTTACTAGACGTGTAATTGCTTTATTTAGAAGTCAGGCGCGTTTTATTAGATTACTAGCGACCTGCTTTCGGCTACACACGGTTTTTTTCTCTACTATAGTATGTACCTTCTTCCTCTTGAACCACTCTATCTATTAAAAAAACCGCATCGAAATGCGTTACGTAGTTTTAAAGATCTAAGCATACATAGGGATAGCGGGAAGCGACTTTGTTTTATACTAGTTAAAGATTATATTCTATCACTATCCCTTAAGAACTAGCACTTTGCTTGTATCATTTATTTATATCAATTAATAACCTTGTTTCGTTATAGGGCGAAAAAAAATATATTATTTTAGTATAAAAGTATTAATATCTAAGTTAGACCACTCTAGCTCAAACTCCTTTTCATCTATATTAACAAGCAAATATTTAATTCCTATAAACAGTATATTTATAGCATAATTATATACGTAAGTTTCACAGGAAATTATTGTGCTGGGTTTTTCTTAAGTACAATTTATTTATATTACTTCCTATATTTTATTGACAGTTTTGAATTATTTTTCTGACCTAAAATAAGTTTATATTATTATCATATAGTATATATATAGAGGTAGATTTTGAACCAATTCTTATCATTTATTACAACTATATATAGTATAAAGTTTAGAATCATATTGATCCTAACATTTTCAATATAACATATGATTTATTATTGTATTATTACCTTTTATTTACCACCATTCAATGTCTTGATAAATTTTTTGGTTTTATCCCGGAGTCATGATAAAATACGCCGAAAATTAAACATGATAACATTAATGTTCTGAGAAGTTATTCATAAAAATTTTTTAATATAATAAAAAAGTTCTAATGTAAACAACCATATTTTCTTCATGTTTTAATATTCAATGTTTTGTTATCTAAGATTTACCATTAACTAACGAAAAAATAAAAACGAAATATTATTAAAATATATGTTATATATTATATTTTTATCGTTGTATGCAAATAATATTTGATATGTTTACTACCCAATAGACAAATACCAAGAATGTTATTATTGCCTTGATATACTCGTAGTAGAACTAGTCAGGGTTAAACTGCGGTTAATAAACGGAAAACTACGATTTTAATATGCGATTAAAGGTTATTTAATTTTTTTATATATTTCTTAATGTAGGACATATAAGTCTCATAATGATGAATTAAACAATTTTATATATTTGTAAAATATTAATTAATTTTTCTAGAATAAAAAACTCATTTTAAAAGTTCTCGGCTTAGACATACTCAAGTCAGTACGAAATACTATACCAGATTTGATATCGTCCCCGATTAGGTTCTTTTTATGGTGAGTTACTTTAGACACTCGATTTTATCGTACTTGTCAGAACGATACTGGCACGTCAGGACATTAAAAAATACCTTATAATTTGGTTGGAAAATATTGACAACATGGCGAATTTTCCTTAAGAAAAGGGTATTAAAATGTTTTGTATAATCATACATAATTGTTACAAAATCATTACGTAGTATAAAACGAAGTCGCTTTTTCTGTCCCTATGTATGCTTAAATCTTTAAAACTACGCAACGGATTTTGATGCAGTTTTTTTAAATAGATAGAGTGATTCAAGAGGAAGCTTTATATGTATAAGACATAAATAATATAGTAGAGCAACACTGATAATTGTAGAGGTTTCTAAAGTGATGTCGTAAATAAACACATTTTTTTGCGCTTACATTGCTAACGTTGGCTGAATCCTTCGAGAGAGATCAAAATAATGTACTACAGTATTGTACACCTTAAAAAGGTCTACAAAAAAGTCCGCGATGGTATATGTCTACCTCTTAGGGATAACCCACAATAACCATTTATTTTCCTTTACTTTTTACAAAAAATAATGGTTTATTTTCGAAGCGATTTTAAACAATACAGCATTAATCCTTATCCAATTAGGTACCTTACATACATTGTGCATTTAATATAAATCAATATGGCCCTTTACAGAATGAAATTTAAACGAATATTTTTGAAGATATTACAGATTTAAAATGCAGGGACATAGCGGTTACGGCTAAATACACGTGTTAAATTGGACCCGGGCGAATCCGGACGGGTCGACTAGTTTAATATAAATGCGTTTTAGTTTTTTAAATTTTCCAACCTTCTGTCATTGACCCTGATTTTGGCGCAAGGAAGTCAGGGTGACATTACATTATTTAATTAATTAATAAATATATAGATGTCTCGTTGAATAACATTCAAAGTTTAGAATTTCGAGACCAGATTTTTATATCCTAATTTTTGTATCTGTCAGATCTACCCAATTTGATAGTCATATTTTATTATTTTCTCGAAAAAAAAATCTGAGTGACTATTAAGAGAATTTCGGTATATAATATTTTAAACAGACTATAATATAGAGTATGTGTGTAATGTTTGAAAGTTTTCTTGAGCAATATGGCTTCATACTATTAATCTCGTTCAATAACTTCGTATGCGCAACATCCAGTCGTTTACGTAATCAATCATTTTCAAAACAACAGAGCTTATGTAGACATTTAGCAATATTGTTAATAAATTAATTTTTAAAGCAGTTAGGAAACCATTATTACAAAAATACAATTTGCAATCTATTATTACTTCGATGAGAGACACTGTAATACCATACTGTGTTCTATCTTATCTATACTAATATTATAAAGAGGAAAGATTTGTATTTTTGTATTTTTGTATTTTTGTATGTAACGAATAAACATAAAAACTACTGGACCGATTTCAAAAATTCTTTCACCATTAGAAAGCTACATTATCCCTGAGTAACATAGGCTATATTTATTACAAGAAAAAATTAGAGATCCTTAGGAAATCTCACGAAAACCAACCCAAGGTGCCAAAAAATTAGCCATAAAATATCTTTCATCGCATGCGCTGCAAAAAGTATTGATGATAGAACAAAAAAATGTTCTACAATATTATAGAACGTATCAATATCTACAAAAAAGTCCGCGAGACCATATGTTCAACTATTATAGTTACGTCACTATAACTACTTTTTTACATTTTAAAAGTTGATAAAAATGCCTATCAAAATCAGACCATGTTTTCTATAACTTTGTATTAATCCTTATCCAAATAAATTATTTCGTATTCAAGTCTATTTCAATACCTGTAAATTACTTTTTGAATTATTAAAATCGGACATTCCATTCAAAAGATTTTACGAAATTAAAAATATCAATATAAACAAAAAATACACGCCGAGGCGACGGGCCAGTATAGCGACGCAGTAAAGCGGCAAGAGAGGGGGCACCGAAATGCAGGAGGGCCAATATATTTTTTAAAATAATATTCCACCCGCGCGAAGCCGGGTTGGGCCGCTAGTACTAATATATAAAGCTGAAGAGTTTGTTTACTTGAACGCGCTAATCTCAGGAACTATTGGTCCGGTTTGAAAAATTCTTTCAGTATTTAGATAGGCCATTTATCGAGGAAGACTATAGGCTATATATCAGCACGCTACGACCCATAGGAGCGGAGCATCATGCGGATAAAGTCGCGCGGGTCGACTAGTAATATATACAAACATAATTGTTATTAATCTTCTATTATAATAAATCATACAATCTATTTTCTTATGTTTTACAAAGCATCACATATATGAGGCCCTATAATAAACTTATTATAATCTAACCTTAATAAAATGACTAATGAATATTTATTTTTTATTTGATTTGATGCTTATTATTTTTAATGTTTATTCACTTTTTTTTACCAAGAATTGTATTTGTGTCATTACACTAACACGACAGGTTTTATCCTTTGCAGTCTTCGCACTAGTGTGATTTAAATAACTAAATATATTAATTGGAAATAATCTAGCTTTCTGTGAGTAAGAGAATTACTAAAATCGGATTAGTAATCCTAGATAATAAATCTGTTATTTAAAGACAAGAAGAGATTAGAAACCAACTTCAAGTGCGAGGTCTAACTGTAAATACATGTCAGCTTTCTGTGACGTTTTGGAATCATTATTTTGTGATAAATTATAATATAATATTATTATAACTTCTAAACGAGTCAACTTAGCGAAAAATCATCTCAGACCATTTGTTGTAGATCGTTAAATTTCCTACAAGAACATGTTTTGATTTTCAAGTCACCTCTTAACATTAACATTATGGGCTCAAAATTTACCAGAATTTTTTTTCTTCATCTCAGACGATATTTTCATGGTAACTAAGGAAGTTTTTTTGGCCCACCCTAATATATAACTATTCATAATAGACATTTATATAATACTAGCGGCCCATCCCGGCTTCCCGCGGGTGGAATATTATTTTTAAAAATATATTGGCCCTCCCGCATTTCGGTGCCCACTCTCTTGCCGCGTTACTCGCTGCGCTGCGTCGCTACACTGGCCCGTCGCGTCCTCGTGTATTTTTTGTTTATATTGATATTTTTAATTTCATAATATCTTTTGGAATGGAAAGTCCGATTTTAATAATCCAAAAAGTAATTTACAGGTATTGAAATAGTCTTGAATACGAAATAATTTATTTGGATAAGGATTAATACAAAGTTATAGAAAACATGGTCTGATTTTGATAGGCATTTTTATCAACTTTTAAAATGTAAAAAAGTAGTTATAGTGACGTAACTATAATAGTTGGACATATGGTCTCGCGGACTTTTTTGTAGATATTGATACGTTCTATAATATTGTAGAACATTTTTTTGTTCTATCATCAATAGTTTTTGCAGCGCATGCGATGAAAGATATTTTATGGCAAATTTTTTGGCACCTTGGGTTGGTTTTCGTGAGATTTCCTAAGGATCTCTAATTTTTTCTTGTAATAAATATAGCCTATGTTACTCAGGGATTATGTAGCTTCCTAATGGTGAAAGAATTTTTGAAATCGGTCCAGTAGTTTTTATGTTTATTCGTTACATACAAAAATACAAATCTTACTTCTTTATAATATTAGTATAGATATAGATAACTATTCAATCCGCTCCGGCTTTGGGTACAATTTGCGACGTATACTTCAATATATTCACGGATTCATCTTCAATAATGGTAAACTATTTTAACGATAAAAATTAACTTATCCTTTTCTCAATCTCTATTCTATCTCTGTATCGAATTACATCAAAATCTGTGGAGTAGTTTTGGCATGAAAGTACACAGGTATGAAATTACTTTAGAATCTATAATATTAGTTAGGATTTTAAAATTAAAATTTTGTAGTTGTGATGTAGTGTAAAAAATCATGTTGAACAGTTTTGTTTGTTATTGTATAATAATACTGTAAATTTCCAGTTATGTCATGTGGATTTGTCAAGTTTTTTCTACGTTTACGCAGAAAATACTGTTTATCATATATCGCGATAATTAATGCTAATCAAAGTCTAAATCATTGTACATACAACATATACCCGGAGGAGTTCTGCGAGATGTGACGAATGACTGATTCATGTTTTTTAATTATTTTTTTTACAATATTGTAAAACGTAAAAAACATAGTAATTTAATTCTATAAAAACATTCCGGTATAATTTGCATAATGACGTTGTCGTGCCGTTATAATATACAAAAGAATTACTAGTTTTTTATTATTTTTAACTAGAACTATCAAATAAAAATTCCCCGAGCGAAATGACTCAAGTTAGTGCGAAAAATTGTATGAATTTTCATTTCATACACGGTTAATTATTTTATTACTACGCCGAGCCAAGTGACTATAAAAGTGTATATAGTTTTTTTTTAATTTATAGTAAACAAAACACTGCATATAACAATATATGTATATAGGTTACCATAAGGCCACAACGCTGAAATATGACGTCACTAATTTTATATATTTAAAAATTACAGAATCATACAATAATTATATAATTGTATAATTAATAACCTAATTATTATTTGTTTATATGCATATCTTTTTAAAAAGAGATCCAATTCTACTTCGGCTACTTCGCGACCATCTTTCAAGAGAACATCTTATTAACTTCGCACGTTATTTTAAAAATTAATAAGTTTTTTTGGCTATGATTTTAATTTTTTTTAATCTTTTTAGGTGTTAGGAGCTCCTCTCAGAGCAGCGATGAACATACAGATCAACATCGCAGTACGCACCTCTCCGGGGAATCCCATCACCAAACCTGTCAAGGATAAGGTGCTGCCGATCATGTGGTTATCATTGGTAAGTTTTACCTTAAAATATATATTTTAATTATATTAATAATTAATTTAAAAAATGTTTTCAGGAAACACAATATTTTAAATTGCATTCATGGTCATATTTATAAGCTTACTATAACCAGTATAAGATACTGTTTGGGTCGAGTCATATCTGTTCACATCGCTTCGTACAGTTTTATTTAATTTTAATTATCAAATATTAAATTAATAATAATAAAGGAAGGGTTTTAACCGAAGGAATGTAAAAATATCGTACATATTAAAATACTTTGAAGCTTAGTCAGTCCATTAATCAGTACTAATAACATAATACGATTTAGATTTTAGAATAAAGTTTCATCTAGTGGACAGTTGGACTTCCATTGTATCACCTTCATATATAAGATGTTAGAAACTCTTTCTAGTAGGAGAAAAAATACCCACGAAATAAAAATGTTCATTGATTCTATCAATTTGTAAGGTCTGTCTCGAAAGATCAGAAGTCATTTTACGAGCGATTTCTTAAAGTGAATACCAACTTATAATAGTACCTAAAGTGTAACCCTTATTGAGAATCAATTAACGACTCAAAATGTACCTTGTTATTAACTTTCACGAGTTACTGAGCAATATAGTTATTTTGAAGCAGTGATGGCCCAGTGGTTGAGACTTCAATGTCTTACTCGGGAGGTTCGAGTTCGACCCTGGGCACACACCTATGACTTTTCTGAGTTATGTGTGTTTTAAGAAATTAAACAATTGTGCTTTAACGGTGAAGGAAAACATCGTGAGGAACCTGCACTCCTGAGAGTTCTTCATGTTCTCAAAGATGTGTGAAGTGCCAATCACACTGGGCCAGCATGGTGGACTATGGCCTAATACCCTCATTCTGAGGAGGAGACCCGGCTTAGCAGTGCGTCATTGACGGGTCGTGATAGTGATGATGATAGTTATTTTTAATTATTCAACATTTAAATCAACGAATAAGAATATATGGTGATATAAAAGTCATTTTTAAATCAGTATACTTCGGACAAATATGACTCTAGCCTTATTTCCATAAAAAAATATATTTGCAATGTAGCTATTACGTATAATAAGGTCAATGCAACACAAATAATAAAGTTAATATATTATTATTCTACTTATAATTATGATATTCAACTCAACAATTATGTAAATGTCTTAAACATTTCCTTAAGAGTAATAAATGTTATCTTGTACACAAGATTTTTTGGAAAAAAAACTAATTGCTTACATACAAAATGCATTTTTTATCTCTCTCTTTTAATATACTATTTTGTAATTAACATTCAGGGAAAAATGATGATAGAGAGAGGATATGTTGAGAACATTAATAGGGAGGTGTGATATTGAATGGACTATTAATTAAACGCCATGCAGATAATGATACTGAACTAATAAATAACTGAACATTATGATCTCTTACAATTACGAGAGGAATCTATGCTCCTTGGACTTGTGACCAAGGTGCAGATTTAAGGATACCCTTTATTCAATTGAAACACACGCCTCCACTGCCTAAACCTAAGGTTAGGTTAACCTAAACCTAACTTACGCGCCGACATATATTTATCTTAAAATTCATAAAACTATGTTCTTACTCTTGTAATAATGTTTCTCCACATATTTATAGATACTCCTTACAAGTAACTGTAATAATAATAATAATCTAGAGCGAGTAAAAATCCATTTCAATCATGTTTCTTAGGGTTGACTGACTAACTCAAAATCCTTTTATAGTGCAAAATCTGTTATTTGTTAGTATGAATACTAAAAATGTATTTCTTTTCAGTACTGCAAAGAAGCTCCACAAACTGTATTGAAGCTGTTGTCTCTACGTTTGGTTATCGGTCCTCCTTTGGTCATCACTTTGGAAGTAGTTCTCCTAGTAATCGGCATGTTCTTGGGGATCCAGGGCTTCCACCGTCTCTGGAGGCCAAAGTATAAGCTGGTATCAAAAGAAGCCTCTAAACCAAAGAAGAGCATAGAAAGAAGAAAGTCCAGCGTGATACTTAACATGTCTGATAACAGCGGGTTTATTGATGACCAGGAACTGGCCAAGGAGGCGGTTTCCTTGCTGGCTATCACTGAAGATGATGGTGATGGGGATATGCCGGATTTGTTGATGAATGATTGATTCTACCAATGAAATGTTTAGCGATAAAATAGCTATCTTGTTATGGACACACTTATGTAACTCAGGGATTTTATATCTATTAGTGAAATAGATCAGTGGCTCCGGAGAAGAGTTCAAGATTTTATAATTAAGTAACAGGTTATGTAAAATTGACGTAAAACTTTAAAAGAGACTATAAAATAGATATGCAGCAACGGAGCTTACTACCTCAGTTTAGTTCTAGTTAAGCTCTACTTATAGAGTTGTTGATCAGTGCTCAATTCTTTATATTATTGTAATGTTTAAGGTAATAAAAGACAATTTTCCATCATAATCGCTTTGGCACAAAACTTCCAATAATTTTACGTTTTGGTTCGAAGCGATTAGTATGCAAAAACGTAAATCTGCACCTTCACACTGGTGATTGTCAGCGAAGACATATATGACACTGCAGTAAAGCGTACGACACATGTGCTGCGCATACATTCATCTAACGCCCACGTTGAGCAAACGCCAGTGTAAAGGTCTTTGTTTAATCTGCATTTGCAGCAATATTTCGCCTTTTGTAAATATATAATATAATTTTATTTAAATATACTTGCCGTATATATAAGTCAAAACCTGAAATTTTGCTCAATTAATAATTATATATTTTTTTAGGTTTTTTATATGATTGCACGTGGAAATTAGAGGATAGACATAAATATTGATATATGTAAATATATACGAATTAATGATTTGATCCCCAACAAATATTGAAATACATATTATGCTATGTTTAAATATATGTTGGGGTTTTTATACAAAAATTGTGTTTATTAACCAAGATGGTTTTTGTATGAGAAACAAAATAAACTTCGATCGAAGAATCGTCGTCGTCGAGTATGAAATGAAATTTCTTACAATATTTCGCACTCACATTAGGGAGGGGTAAATTAAAAAAATATACCGATATATATCGTATCGATATTTTTAAAATACATCGATATATGTAGAAAAAAATATCGATATTTCGATATTGAAGATTTGGCGATAGTGGAGTTACTAAGAGCTTGCCTCTTTCTACTAGTAGTGGGGGTGTTAAAATCGTGGGTTAACAAGAGGTAGAAAAAGGGAATGATTCAGTAGTGCTGCTTTATGTATGTACTGAGCTCTTAAAAAATATCGAATTTGGTACTAATTTGATTCTTCGAAATAAATACAAAATATTGACGATATATATTGATTTTTTTTTTTAAATATCGATATTTTGTTATACCGAGTTGTTGTAAGGAAACTGTAGAAAAAATATTTTTATAGTATGGCCAGTCCATTTTAAAATTAAGTTACTAATAATTTGGGTTAATTAAAAAAGTAGTTTCTTAACAATTCGTTTGTGTCTTACCAGTGAAACTGTTACTTTCCTGTAACTATAAGATCAAAATATATTTTTAAAGCGACAGTATTAAGCGACAACTTTACCCGGACAATGTGCAGATTTACAATATTGACCGGGTTAAGTTAGTGCTAATTTATCTCAATAATAGCTGGACCGATTTGGATGTGGTTATGATGATTAAGATGAAAGCTAACTTGGTGCTTCAATACAGAGTAGTTTATCGAATTTAGTGTAATAATTGTGATATTATTATTAAAATATATGTTAGAGTTGTAAATATAGACTGAAGGTGTATTGTTAATAAAATATTTTTTAATTAAAACATTTTTATTTTCACCAACAAATAGACTAGATATATACAAATGGTAATCAGATCTTATATTAATTAACTTATTTAAATATTTTCTATTTTCTGTATATAGTAAATATTTAAGATACCTAAAATATCTCGCTAAACGAAATTAGATACGATTTCAACAGTTGTATTCCTACAAGTTCGACTTATAATATACACTTTTTTTAAATTAATTAATCAGGATTTCAAGAAAAATAGTAATTGCAATTTAAAAAATGTTTTAGCCCAGCATATTGGAATCAACTTGTTTGTAAATAAAAAATTTAATCTCAGAAATATTTTTTATTTATACGATCTGCGCGACTTCTTTCGTATGTAGCTCCACTCCTATGGGTCGTAGCGTGATGTTATATAGCCTATAGCCTTCCTCGATAAATGAGCTATCTAACACTGAAAGAATTTTTCAAATCGGACCAGTAGTTCCTGAGATTAGCGGCTTCAAGCAAACAAACAAACTCTTCAGCTTTATATGTTAGTATAGATGTTAGAGACGCGACTAATATTTGTTTTTATGTATGTAAACTTTTTGTATGTATATTGTACTGACCATAGATATCTATGTACTGACAGATATTTATATATATTACTAATTTTGAGTAAATAACTAATCATGCTAAAATTATCCATTATTCACGCTTAAGGGTGCGTTTCCACAAGAGATGTTTGTCAAGAACTAATATAATCACTTCATTTACAAACAAACCCCTCGCTACACATCCTCGTTCATCTCTAATGGAAACGCGTCCTTATTTTTTTTAGTTAAATTGCAATAATGCTGGGATTAGAAATGTATATAAAGCAAGACAAACAAGAAAAAATATTTTATCTATCTACACTATTATATAAAAAGGAAAGATTTGATTTCTTGTATATTTGTATGTTTGTTTTTAAAATTCTTTCACCGATCGAAAGCTACATCCTTTCCGGGACACATAGGATATGTGGTGTTGCTATAAATATTCTAATCAAAAAGATATGGCCATTTAAGCGCCATAATCTGGTCATTTTGTAAATTAAAAGTATTCTCAGGAACTACTAATCCGATTTTTAAAATTCTTTCACTGAGAGAAAACTACACTATGCGTGAGTGACAAAGGTGATTTAGTGTTGCCATATACAATTTTTAATTAATAGAACATGACCGTTTTGTTGCTACTGATCCGATTTTAAAAATTCTTACACTGAGAGAAAAATATAATATCTCCGTCTCTCTTCCTCTTATATATCTGTCGCTTCTCTTTTCTTTTTCATTCTATTTTTTTTATCAAATAATGAAAAACTATACAATTACAGAATGACAAATAAAGGACATCAATTATAATATTGCTTTAAATACCCAGAGCGAAGCGAGTGCAGGCCGCTCGTTAACTAATATAGCCTTTTTTTATGTAGTCTAGGACATCAATTTACATAACGATGGAACATATATGTCACCGTGAAATTACTTCCAAGTAGGCTTTGTTGTGTCTATTCTATTTAATTTGTAAAAAATACCCGGATCTAATTAATATATTTAATACTATATTTTTTTACAAAAAAATACAATCATATTTTTCACTTGGGAGTCAATTTATCAAATATAGAGACCCATAAATTTCTGTCAATCTAATCCTGTGGTTCACTTTGACCTTTAACATTTTTTGTAACAACAAAAACTTAATAAAAAATAATGATAAACATTTCGTACCAGGAGCAAAAAATTGTTTTTACTTATCTGCACTAATATACTGTTAATTATGATGTTGGCAACAATATTGGAGTAGCATCCTGTTATTTCTGATGCTGGTAGCAATTTACATTCACATAATTAGAGATTTCAAAATAACACTGTTGGTCTGAGTCTGAAGTATAACCCCCAGGACGATATTCTAGTCAAGCCGTTACTGTTGGTTTGCTTATAGACTATAACACAAATCAAGAAAGTAAGGATTGCAAAATAAATAAGTCGTCACGAAAGAATAATTATGATTATATCGCAAATATTCTGGGAGTAACACTGTCTGTGTCTGAAGTATAACCCCCAGGATGTTCTAGTCAAGCCGCCATACTGTTGGGCTGTCTTTTAATTTAGAAAAAATCTGTTTCGAAAAATCTATCTAAGTAAGAAATGATATTTCATACAACTTTTCACACTAAACTGATAGTCATTTCAAACCGGCCCCCTTCTTTTATTCGAACATATTATTCTCAAATATTTTATGGAATTTTTCATTAAAGTAAAATAATTATTTAATAATAAATCTATTTTAATTCGAATCTGTAGCTTAGATAAAAAAATCAATAAATTATTTTGTTCTTTTTTAGCTATTTCTTTGTATTTCAACACCTGTGTTAAATAAATTAGGAAACACTGGTTTGGAATATTTACATATAAAATACATTAGATAAATGTAGACATTATAAAATATATCTATTTTTGTCAATAAATTATTATAAATTACTTCATCCTACAGACGCATTTATATTGATTACTACTTATATTAGAATTATTTACAATTTTAATTTACTAAATGCCGATATTCAGTATATTGACCTATAATAATATGGACGTCGCATCTTCATACAAATATCACCAAAAAGGATATGAAGCTCTCACATATAAATGAATTGCTGTTTGTTAGTCTCACTAAAACTTGAGAACGACTAAACCGATTTGGCTAATTTTGGTTTTGAATTATTTAGGTTTAAACTTTTACCTGTAGTTTAACCAAGCGCGGGGCCCGTAGCATTTTGTAGCATGGGCCCCACAGAGAAAAGCAAATACAGTCGCCCACACTTTACCATGTCTATTTTTGCTAATTAACTTCACGAAGTTTTGAGTAATTGAAGAAAAAGTCTTTAGAAGATATGCGGAGCCCCTAAAGCGCGGGGTCCGTAGCAATTGCTATATCTGCATTATAGCTAATTCGCCACGGACTTTACCTCAGCGAAGTGAAGAGGAGATTTCCAGTCTTTTCAAGTTTAAGGCTACATTTCCACCAGATATAAGCAAGGATGTGTAGCGAGGAATGTGTTTGTTAAGAACCAATAGATCGCTTTACCTAGCCTCGCTCAGTGTCAAATGAAGCGATTCTATTGGTTCTTAACAAACACACCCGTCAATAAATAATCCTCGCACATCTCTGGTGGAAACGCAGCCTAATAGTCGATTAAGAAGTATGGTGAATTATGTAAACTTACAAGCAATCAGGCACGGATGCTGAAATAAGGATCGAGTCTAAATTTAAAAAATGACGTATTTGATCTCCTGGATTGCGAGTCCATAGTGTTATAGGTCAATGAGACAGGAATTTTTTACATAATTTGATATATACAAAACGTATAATTATATACTAGCTGGCATATATATGAGCGTATATCCAGGAGACGTAGTGCGCGACGTTGGTGTAGACGTCCGGCACTCCGAGCCTGGCGCAGCCTGAACCGAAGGACGTCAACCCTCGGAGCTCCCAGCGACCACCTGATCTGCATTGAAGAGGACCACCGCTGTCACCCTGGAATTGAACATCTGTATATTAATACGCGAACTGTAATTACTTGGATAAAGGTTTCAATGTGTGTGTTAAACTGGAAAAGTCTTGCTCCAAATACATTGACTGGCATATTTCTAAGGGGCCGTGCAAATATTACCCCCCCACACACACACATATATCATTAAGCAAAAGTAAACAAATCCCTAACCCCTACTCCCCGTGCTTACGTAAAGATTATAAAGATTCAGTGGTGGTGGCTTTGGAAGATATTAGGTAAGAAACATATGAAATAGCTAACGTCATAAGTAAAACCTTTTCATTGATATATTACGCAATTTCATTATAATACACATTCTCTAAAATCGGTTATTTCATGGTTCAACCTGACTTCTTTAATGTTCTGAACAGTGGCGCAGTTTTTTTTGCTCTTCAAGTACAGGCGCTCATAAGTATTTCGCACTCCGGCGCAGAAGATGCTTGGCGCGTGCCTGGGTTAAGTTCCTTAATATTGGAGGAGGGGGCCCCATCTGATGAACTTGCCAGGGGCCCCGAACGGTGTAGTTACGCCACTGGTTCTGAACATGCTCTGAGTTTGTTGTGAAGCAAGACATTGGAACCATTTTAAAGAATACTAGCAGTATGGATTACATACTACTAGTATTCCTTAACCCCTCGAAGTGCGATGAAATGCTTGTGTTAGGAGTGGGCCACGTCAGTAGTCTAATAACAGGGATTTAAACACACGAACTATCGATCGTGGATCCACAACTTTTTTTGATATCTCCCAAAGCGAGAAATCTCTGAATATTCTTAATAGACAGTTACTACGTGTCACAGTGTCCATAACAGTAATTTTTTCCAAAATTTAAACTCAAATCAACAGCGTCTTGGGCTACATCATCGTATTGAATGAACAATACAAAGCCTTATTTTATTTTACAATTCTGTTATTTACAGTTGATTGATTTAACTTTATTTTTTTGTGCAATTTTAATGATATTTTTTATCGGATGAGAACAACTTAATGACTTTGTATAATACTAGCTTCACAACCTGGATTCATTTCGTAATATACAATATTAGCAGCTGAGCTGAGGATCTGTTGAAAATTAGATAAAAAATAAAAACTGTCATTTTTTTATTCACTTACTCATACGCTAGCACACAATTACAGTCATTGGCGTTGCTAGCATGGTTGACACCCGGGGCAGATATTATACATGTCATCTCCGAATGTCGGTCGATTGCCCATCGCTATTTCCGGGGAATCCCCTGACTAGCAACAGTTGTGCAGCAAAATTAAAAGATAAAAACAATTATATTTTGGGGGAATCCGACCGCGAGGTACAATGTACATACACACCTAAAAGAATTGTAACCATCAATTTATTCTCAAGACGGGGGCCATTCATTTTTACGTAAGAATAAGAAGAGAAAAGAATAAGAAGACAAAATAAAAATATTTTTTCTTATAATAGAGGAGGTTGAGCTTTTGAACACACCTGTTTAGCTTTTTATAGATGATATTCAAGGTTGAGTGTCACCCCTAAGTGGGTGACACACGGTGCGGGCCGATACCCCTCCTTTAGCTACGCCACTGATTACAGTATAGACAATCAGTAATCGAATCGCAAGGATTTTTGGCAATGTTTTATAACAAACAGTTATAAAACATTGCCAAAAATGTACAGGCAGATTAACCGAATGAAACCCAGAAAAAATATATAAGGAATTCTATAAAAATATTGATAATTTTATTATCTAACAGTTTTTCAAATTTATTTTATGAATAACGTTTGAATTTAGGTCACTTAAACTTTTTGAAACACAATTTCGCAAAAACAAATAATTAATTTGTAGTCCAGTGAAAGTTGTTACATTTATTGCAATCAAATATATTCTGCTGAGTCACATTTGATTGAATTGCCATCAGTTATCAGGTACATGACGTTTGAAATATCTACATCCAAATCCTCAGCTAATCTACTCATCTTAATACTGTAATATTGATTGGAGATAACAGAGAACACATTACCGCAAAATAAAAGCTTTACAATCTCTTAAATAATACAACTATACCTACACTGAAAAAGTGGCCATATATCGAGGATATATTTGTGTCTGTTGGTTTAAGTGGAGACGAAGATAAAATAGCTATATCGTAATTACGAGTATTATGTTTTCAAAATAAATGACAAAACAAATTAAAATGAGCTCAAATTTAAATTAAGTAGTAATAATTCCTATTTTACATATACTAGTTAAGTATAAGATTGTCAACTTCAGCTTTTTTGTGCCATCCTGTCATTCTATTCCACGAGAGCAGTGCACATTTTATTTAAATTGCCACTTACGTGGCTTAACGTGATGGGTGCACAATTTCGGTATTGCCAAAAAATAATTATTTCGTCTTAAACATTTAAAAAACTACAAATACGTACCACACATGCACCAGTACTGCCATCCGTACTCCCAGCACACAAATGTCCATCATTCAACGGCAAACTCAACGAATATCTATCTCTGCATAACTGCAATGGTAGCACAGGAACTTCAGCTTCCAACAAGACATCTGTCAACGTTCCGTTAGTCTGCTCCCGACCCCATCCCGTTGCATAACACTCATCCTTAAAATCAATCCCGTTATTATCATCAATAAAAGGATCTATCTCTTCACCAAACATTAATTTCTTATCACTTCTATTTATTAAATCTAGTTTAGATTTCGTCTTAATTAGTTTGACTACGCTATCTAGACTAGCGCTATCGTATGCTACGTCTTTGGTCTTTTCTCCGTCTTCTCTTTCTTCTGCTTTTCTTTCAACAGGTCTATTCAAATCGTTTGACACTCGAACATTGTATCTTGTGTTCTTATTATGCTTTTTACCCACAGTAAATATATTTTTGGTTAAATTGTTTAGTTTTTCTAAATATTTAACTGCTGTGTCTGGATTAGGTCTAGGTGGTCGAGGTTTTCTTTTCGCTTCAGTTTCAGGTTTCATGTAGAATGAGGTGCTGCGTTCAGTATTGTAGTTGCTGATGGGTATTTCATAGGATGGAAGGCAGATTGTTCGGATTCGGCTACCAGGACTCACATCGGCTGATCTTATCATCTTCATTAAAGCTGAAAAATAAAATATATAAATAAATAAAGTATACATAAAACTGTGAGAATATGCAAGCAAAACTTTCAGTAAAAAATATTACCTATATCATGTTGATAGTTATGAAACCGTTGATGAAGGACGATCCTCTCGATGGGAACATATGCTCCTCGCTGTTCAGCTCGATCCCATTCGCCCAGGACTGCTGTCCAGAGAGCAGGTACCGGCAAGTTGAAGAGATCACTGGAATTTATAAAAAAGATATTCGGAATAGTTTCGTTAAAATGTGAACTTTAAAAAATACACTTAAATTGTTAAGAGAGGATTCGTTTTGGAAAAAGTTACTATAACCTTATGCTGATCATTAAATTAGCCCGGAGAGGATAATACAATGATTCCTCTATATTTAGAACCTTATCAGTTACTAAGACACACGCTGAATCTTCATAAACTCAATGTATTGCCTTAGAAACAAAAAGTGTTTAAATTATATTTCGAAAAGTATAAAGTAATGAACAAATATTACTTATGTATGCAAT
This sequence comes from Limenitis camilla, assembly GCA_905147385.1. Taxonomy (NCBI): domain Eukaryota; kingdom Metazoa; phylum Arthropoda; class Insecta; order Lepidoptera; family Nymphalidae; genus Limenitis; species Limenitis camilla. The sequence continues at coordinate 907,151 of LR990235.1, forward strand.
GAGCTGTAGTCAGCAGCCACTGTGGGTGGATGAGGACACCTCCACACCAGTGTCCAATCAGACCGTAGTTAGGGTGCAACAGCTGGAGAGACACCTGGAATTTCATTTCACTGTATTATTTTTTAGATAAAGTTTGCGAATTGTAATCCAATATTTCATTTAGTCCAGTTTCAAATAATTAAGTCGTAAATTAGACATCGAACGGACTAAATCTATCAAAACTTACATCGCCGTGAAAGTTATCGCTTTATCATAATTGGTTAAGCACGAACTTAAATATTTATAACTTTATTGAACTCTTAACGAACCACAAAATAATATAATTTACTACTATGATGGAATTTCTTGAATATTTTTTCTGGATTGTATGTCCAAGAATTTTATATTTATTCCTTTTACCAGATTTGTGGTGACCTGATAAACCTTCAGTTTCTTTTAATAATATGCAAAAATTCTAAATGTATGTAGGATAAAATTAGCCTGAATACTCCTTAAAATTTATCTGAGTTCCTTTAAGTTAGTAGCCAGAATAACTGCAGTCAAAATGAGCTCATTCGAAGATGACCCCGGAATACCCAAAAAGAATATCATATAGACTAAAATACATTGAAGAAATGGAGTTAAATTTCATATTCAACGGGTACTTTGCTATATATATATGCAATGTCATTAAGAGAAAAAGCAAATACCTGCCAAGGCCAGGCTCCTCTTTTGGACTCCCTTCCTTTGATGATGCGGAGCTGTCCTGCTGACCTTTCTCGAGGTTGTCGCGTATGCCTTCGTAGTGGAACTCCACATTCTAATATATAAAAAAAAACATATAAATCACTATAATAAGTACATACGAGTATAAGTCACTTCTATATCTATACTAATATTAAAAAGTGGAAAGATTTGTATTTTTATATGTAACGAATAAACTTAAAAGCTACTGGACTGACTTCAAAAATTCTTTTGCCGTTAGAAAGCTACATCATCACTTAGTAACATAGGCTATATTTATTACTAGCAAAAATTAGAGATCCTCAGAGATTCTTACTAAAACCAACCCAAGGTGTAAAAAATTAACCATAAAATGTGTTTTATCGCATGCACTGCAGAAAGTATTGATGATAGAACAAAAAAATGTTCTACAATATTATAGAACGTATCAATATCTACAAAAAACTTCGCGAGACCATATGTCCAACTATTGTAGTTATGTCACTATAAATACTTTTTACATTTATAAGTTTATATAAATGCCTATCAAAATCATATTATCCATAGCTTTTTTTTAATCTTATCCAAATAAATTATTTCGTATTCACTACTTCAATACCTGTAGATTATTTTTTGAATTATTAAAATCCGACATTCCATTCAAAAGATATTACGAAATTAAAAATGTCAATATACTTAAACAAAAAATATACGATGCCCCTCCACAAAGCAGCCAGCAACGTGGCGAGAGAGGGGGCACCAAAATGCGGGAGAGCCAAAATGATTGAAAAACGTTTGTCCATCCGTGCGAAGCTGGAACGGGCCGCTTGTTGAGTAATAAAATTAAAATTTCTAATAAAAGCACAATGTACATTACATATAGGTAAGGAGAGTTATATATAAATATATTGTATAAATGTTACCGACTCTTCTTTGCTCGATTTGGCCCGATTTTCAATGATATGATAATGAACGAAATGATAATATATCTAATTAGACGAGAAAACATCAACAATTTGTTTCCTAATAATATGCTCCATTATCATACGGAACAGTTGCGCACGCGACGTCACGCTCTGCGGCCTGCACACACTCACAGCACACTCAGTAGCTTCCCTAATAATATCCGTCTTAGATTATACTGCATGTCATCAATCTGCCCTCGCTTTCTTATGTACATACAAGCGCTCGAAATTTACAATTAATAAACATATATAAAAAAAATTAAAAATCTCAAATAAGAATATTATTATTATTATTTTTAATTTATTATGATGGTAAGTGGCAACCATCGCCCATGGACATCGGAAAACAAGAAACACTCTCTCGTTTTGTCGATGCGTTGCATCCCCGAAGATAGAGTGGGAAGGGGGAATGAAGAAGAAAAATGATGCGGATTCAGCGGACCCTAGGCAAGAGCCCAGAGTCCACTAGACCCACAGCATTAATGGGATGGGAGAGGGAAGGGGTAAGTCTCCCACATGCGGCTCAACCGGAACGCGTCAATGACACTTGGCGATCGGATTCGAATGCTGGTGGTCGCAAGCCAGTCGGGGAACAGATCCCCTACCACCAAGGAGGTGCTGGGTTACTCAGCTCTTACGAGATGCTGTCCCAGCGGCCGAGGGGAATTGTATTCTAACCCGTCACCTCACGGGGTAAAACTATTGTATAAAGAATTTAAAACAAAAAATTTATTTTAAATATTTTTCATAGGTCAAAAATAACCAAATTTTAGATTTTTCGAACCTTTAAAAATTCATATCTTTAAAAATATTAAATTTATCGTGAAAAGTCATAGAACCTTTTTTATTTATGTTTCAATAAAGAATACAAAAAAAATTGTCCGGTTGAAAAATAGCAATTCCTTGCAATTTTTAAGCAATATGGCACAGGGTTGCCCCATGACAACGTGCATTTATATTATCAATCGAGGATCGCATAAAAAAATTGAGTTGCAATAGTTTTTGGCGCTCATACGCCAATTCCTCCTGTACATTAGGGTGTCCCGTCGTTGTATGCGAAAAAAATTTTTTTGAGCTACACACAAACACATCACAACGGTTATCAAAATTTGTGAAATTTTACACTGATTACAAAAAAGGTTAAAATTAAATTATGAAGGCTCTACTACTTGAGGGCTCTACCTACTACCTACTCTACCTTTTACGGGTCTAAGTCATACACATAAAATAATACAAAAAACAAGTTTGGAAGGTATTTGATTCTTAAAATTAGTAAAATAAAACTTAAACGTATAAAAACAAATTAAACGTATTAAAAGTTTATAGTTAATAACAAAAACTTTAAAATTTAACCGTACTGCCATAGGCAACATTTGCCTTTTGTGGTCGTGACTGCAACTAGGATCTCATAGAAAGTCATATTAAAGTAGTATCGCCAAATATTCGTCTTGAAATCTTCATTATCAGTTTAACACGTAAAGTTAAAACAAAATCTCAATAAAAAAATTAAAGAAATCTCTCATGTATGCTAACTGTCGCTCGTCCATATAGGCTCCTTATGCCTTAAAATAATTGTTAAAATATTTAAAAAAATCCCTTTTATTACTATTTAAAAATCGTAACTATACTTTTATAGCATAAAATTACTTTTGTCACGGAAACAAATCTCACGATATAAGTCAACGAATGGAGGTCGAAACAAGTTGTTTTGTCGGTAACCAGCAAATTTGTAATCGTTGGTGATGTGTTGTTGCAGATATATTGAAACATTGTATACATTTGACGCTTAGGTAGATAAAAAATGAAAATTTTTCTTATATATAGTTCAGGAGTCAAAATTTTTGGTATCGAAATTTCACCACGAAAATCATCATTTTTCAAAACGGTAGAACCCTAAAGATATAGTTATATTTTATTTTTAAAATTATTTTGGTAATCTAAATAGATCTACAGTTAATTTCACAATTGTTATACATATAGGTTTTATTCTAAAACAAAAACTTAGGTTATAACTTAGCTTTTTACCGGTAAAGGATTATTAAAATCGGATCTGTAGTTCCAAAGAAAACCTTCACTGTATAAAATGACCATATACTTTATGGCACTTAAATGGCCATATTTTTAAAATGTTACCCGAAAAGGATGTAGCTTTCTGACGGTGAAAAATATCACATAAGTGAATAAGTCACATATTTGTTTCCGTCTAACAACGGAACGGGATAATTTCCCCCTGCCGCTGCGAGGAAAGAAAAGTAAGGAAAGAACGAGAGGGTCTACTGAAACCGTACTATTCTTATATTCATTCTCTCTCCTAACTATCTTCGAGGTGGCAGGCAGCGCATTTGAAATGCAAGAGAAACTCTCTTTTACTGTCGATGTCAATGGGCAACGGTGACCACTTACCATCAGATATAATCACCTGTCATTTTCAAAATTTTATCAGTAATTTCAGAGCTAATGTCTATATCTTTTTAAATTTTTATGGCAACACCACATGATCTATGTTACTCGGTAAGGATATAGTTTTTGAAACTGCAACAAAACAACTGCAGTAAATAAATGTGATATGTAGTTTAATTTTTCCCACGTTGCCACTCGCAATATTTAGAATTTAGTTAGACTTAGAAATGATCTCTTGAAGACGGTCGCGAAGTAAATAAAATTACATATACCCCCCTCTATTCTCAGGAATATACTCAATAATTTTGAAGCAATGGCATAAGCACGAAAATACAAACAAAATCTTGTAATCACCGTTATTGTAAGAAATCCTACTAATATTATAAACGCGATAGTTTACACGTTTGTTACCATTTCACGCAAAAACTACTGAATGGATTTTGATAAAACTTTAAAATAATATAGCTTACACATCAGAATATCACATAGGCTATAATTTATAATGATATAGCGTAAATTATCCAAAATATAGCGGGTGAAACCGCGGGGCGCAGCTAGTATGTCATAAATGGAAAAACAGATAAAAAAATTGATTATGCCCAGCAGTGGACTTTTTAAGACGAATACTCCTTTATATAAAAATATCTGCACCGCCCACGTCTAGCCAATGGGAAGAGGAAGCAAATACTTCAAAAGTAATATGTAGCTGTCATCGAATGGTTTCACTTTCTTTGTGAAATATTTACAATGACTAGTTACACTACTTAAACTATGAACTAGTTTAGTTATGGTCGAAATATTGTCGAGTTAAAACAAAAACATAAATATGTTTTGTTTTAACTAACTGATTTTCCTTAAATATAACTCGGAGAAATGAGAAAAACAGTGCCTTGGACTTATGATCAAAGTGTAAGTTTAACGACGTCCTTCAAATAATTACAACACTCACCTTCACTGCCCAGGTTCTCTGTTTAAATCTAAGGTTATGTTAACCTACGCCTTACTTACGCGCCGACATACATAAAAAAGGTTGTATGATCAGAAAAACGTTTTCATATAATAAAATAAGGGGCCATTCATTTATTACGTAAGACTATTTTCGCTAGTTTTTGACCCCCTCCTCCCCTATTATAGGAAAAAATAAGAATAGGCTGACCCCCTCCCAGCCTGTTTAATATTTATTACATAAGAATCTAAAGGAAAAACTGAATGTTGCCTTTTCAAAATATATTTTTAACTGAGCGTTTTTATAATCTTACGTAAGAACTAATCTTACGACATGGTCGACCCCTCTCCCTCTAAATTTTCTTACGTAATTAATGAATGGCCCCTAAGCAATATAAAAATAAACGAACATTTTTTTCTTAACGAATGCATGAAAATTGGAATCGTATTTTTGTGACGTAGTAAACTTCTGACGTCATAGAATTACTAGGAAAGAACAAAACTGCGCCTGCTTGTGGTAATCTTCTAGCTTATTGTAGTTAAAATATAGCCCTTTAAAGGAAGTCGTAAGTTTAAAAATATGGTAATTTCTTCTACAAAATGTTTAAACCAAAAAATAGTAAACATCTAACATAGAGATGTAGACAACTAGTAATAAAGCAAAATAACATGTAATTAATGATAATAACTATAATTAAGTAATAAAAGCTAAGTTTATAGTTTAAGTATAGTATGTTATACACGTAATTGAGTAATTGTGCAGAGTGCTGTATGAATAATGTATGAGTTACGTCGACGTTACTGTGACTAGTACTCGTAATGTTTGTTAGTGTTACGACTACGAGAAGTGGAGTGGAGCATAGTTCAACTTCAGCGCATATTTGGATATTAGATAATACTAGCTGACATTGTTGTTGGGTCATGCGATTGCGAAGTTCATTAAGGTTTTGTCTATGGAAGTATTTCCATCATTGTCCTTTGTTATGTTTTAATTATTATGCCCAAAAAAAGTCATAGTTTCTGAATGATTTTAATGACATGTTTTATGTCACGTTAGTATCAAAAATCTGTTGATTCCTCACCGAAGGAAGGTTGAAGTTAGTATTTTTATATTATTAATGTCTATAGATATCTTTTAAGCGGCTAAAATCCTTGGATCCTTATTTTTATATCGTAAAAAAACAAATTCTCAGGAAATGTAAGGGATAGCTATTTATACATAAAACATACTTATTGAACTATTATTGCAATTTGTAGTCCTCTATTTGAGACAGAATATTCGAAATTATATCAGTGGTTCAAGTGATTTCTTCCCATAACTAAATGTACAATTTACTTGTACAATATTAGTGTAAATACAATAATGTTTGAGTTCAATAGCTCCCATAGAACAAAACGGCACGTAACAGTTTTTTTGCGACAAGAAAGCAACCTCGCAGGCTCGCAGTTACGCCACCGACCGTAATTCACGTAAAGAGAACTTTTACAAACAAAACAAATGACACACAACCGGTCAGTTTCACCGACCACGACCACGACCACGACCTTACTAAGACAAATATTTTAATTATTAATTATTTATACGAGAATTGTACATATATCTAAACTTATTATATTAACTATTACTAAACGAGTTAATATAGTGATAACATGATATATTATAATGAATTTATTACTACTATAAACATATTATTTTTAACTAAAAAAATTGCAGGATTTATTCATCAAAACGAAGCTTTCAAAAAAAATTAAGGTTACTGTTACACATGCTCATTACTAGCCCGAAAGCATGTTATTATTAAGCAAATGCTACCTACTAGCCGTGTGTGTACAGGACATGCTACTATTGAGCATGCTATTTACTGGCATGCTGGATAACAGCACGTCGTGCTATCTTTAAGCATGCTAGTTGATGCGGGGTCGGAAGGAGGAAAGGTAATAGCAAGTGTGAACGCGATTGCTTAATGAACTTGTTAGTATCGATCTTGTTTGCAACGTGCACGCGCTTCCTATTCCTTTTTTTCCTCTCCCCAGCTGAGAGAAGTTTTTGGATGCATTTCATGGTCAGTAAACGTATAATTTTATTCAAATCCATGAGGATGGCTGTTTAATTTTCCATAATTTTGTTTGAATTGGCAGAGAGCGTGATATCAAATGGCATGTGTATTGGAGTGTTTGCTTTGAGCATGCTTATTCAGGAGCATACTTAAAACTGTATGCTTATTGCAAGCAAATGTAAACAGTTCATAAGCATGCTCATAATAAGCATACTTATAACACGCATTTTAGCATGCTATTAGAGCATGTGTAACAGTAGCCTTAGACTTTTTGTTGTTTCTTTCCTAAACACATTATGAGTATTAAATATAGATTAAAATAAAAGCCTAATCGTTATTAAATTATGCTTAAAAAATATTTTTATTTACTTAATCTGTCATCAGTTTATATGCCATATCTACTTACATATAAGAAAATTATGAAAAGAGAGAATAAGTATCCAATTATCGATATAACATTTATTATTTATTCAGTGTTACTATTATATAATATTTAATATTTATTTATAACCTGATTTACATGAGAATATCCACTGCTGGACAAATGTACCTCAATATATCACAGTTTACAAATTGTTTATTTATTTAAAATTAACAATTGAACTCGGTGATAAATATTTTTAATGTTTTGAACCTTTAAAGCGAAGCGAGGGCAAATAGCTAGTATTAGATCATGACTATTTGAATCAGATCTAATGAGCCTACTACAAAAAAATACAATCGTAACAATGAAGCATAAATCCAATCAACTCTCGCAATTTTGTAGAAAAGTCACATTAATAAAAATATAACTTATCTCTCTGACCACAAACGTAATACTACATAACTGGTCATTTTGTGGTCAAAATTATACAATTTTATTGCATCGTAACGACCGAGTGAAGTGAACTACATCCGGCTACCATCAGCGTGACAGCGTGATAGTGAGGTACCGACATTATTACTTTGTGACATAATACATGAGATTGGGATTTATTGGATTAGATTACAACTAGATACCACGTAATTAACAACCTTAGTATAAAGTACCTTTCATGGATATTCTGATCTCTCGTTCTTGTTGTATATTTCTTATAAGATAGGGGGTGATGATCGCAATAATAATCAAATATTTAATATTTTGAATCAAACTTTAGGAACATTTAGTGTTTGTGATTGTGAGGAATTTGTATTTTAATACTGGTAACCCTGCTTCGTGATGGCCAAGTGGTTGAGACTTTAAGTCTTACTCGGGAGGTCCGAGTTCGATCCTGGGCACACACCTCTGACTTTTCTGAGTTATGTGTGTTTTAAGCAATTAAATATCACTTGATAAAGGAAAACATCGTGAGGTAACCTGCACTCCTGAGAGTTCCCTAAAGTTCTCAAAGGTGTATGAAGTCTGCCAACCCGCACTGGGCCAGCGTGGTGGACTATGGCCTAATACCCTCCTCATTCTGAGGAGGAGACCCGGCTCAGCAGTGGGCCATTGACGGGTCGTGATGATGAACCCTGCTTCTCTCTCTATGTCCAGTTAAGACCAGTTTCGTCAGTAGCTCAGTGGTTGAGGCGTTGGATTCACGATCGGTAAGTCGTGAGTTCAAAACCCAGTCATTGGACTGATGACGTGAACCCATTTTAGCTTACTAGGAAGGGTAAAGGGAATACTAGTAGTATGTGATTCATACTGCTAATAATCTTTAAAAAAATCCTATATCAGCTGATATCCATACTAATATTATAAATGTGAATGTAAGTTTGCTTGATACGCTTTCACGCGGAAACTACTTAACCGATCATCATGAAACTTTGTACACATATTCTTGAGGGTATTAGAAGTAACATAGGATACTTTTTATGAAAAAAAAATCCCGGTCCCTTACATCTATACAAAGTAATAAATATTAAAATCTAAACTATCACAAATCTATTAAAATCTTACTCATAAGAGGAATTTAACTACATTGCGATAGTCCAAATAATTTCGATTTATTGTTATTATCTGACTCTTGCACTTGATTTATTACAAGCAATTCAATTAACACCAACAATTTAATGTTACTTGTAGTTCAACCAACCGAAATAATATCAATAGTTCAATAAATTCCTCTGTGACGGACCGACAGACGGACAGAGGCCAATTAAGATGTCCCTGATAACAATTACTCTGATTGACAGATTGATAAATTATAGTATTGAGATTTAGTGATGTGGTATCAATTTATATATTATATCTACACTAATACGATGCACCCTGGCTTCGCACGACAACAGGAAAAAAAGTCATCCCTTGCCATTGACACTCTTCATCCATATCTACACTATTATATAAAGAGGAAAGATTTGATTGTTTGTTTGTTGCGACTAGGCTCGAAAACTACTGAACCGGTTTATTGAAAATTTGAAAATTCCATCAAAGATAGAAAGCTACATTCTTCCCTTCCGGGTAACATAGGCTATGTGGTGTTGCCATAAATATTCTAATTAAATAGATATAGTCATTTAAGTGCCATAACGTGGCCATTTTGTAAAGTGAAGGTTTTCTCTGGAACTAAAGATCCGATTTTAATAATACTTTTACCGCTAGAAAACTACATTATGCCAGAGTGATAGTGTAGTGTTGCCATAGATGTCATAATTCATAATTAAAACGATGTGACCTTTTTGAATAAAGAAAGTAATACATATAACAACATATGAAATGTTGACTTAATAAACTAACTAACCTAGTTACAGTTATTTGTCAAAATACTTATGAAACTCACAAATATTTTTTTTGCTATAGTAAACATTTAATTTGCTATTGGTTTCTAAAGTTGTTTATGAGTTCTTTGCGGACAAATATAATGTGATTTAAATTCTCTATATATATGTACTTCTTTATCCCTCTTTCAATTAATGAAAGCTATATTAAAATCAATAATATCAATTGAAAGACTTTTGAGTTTGACTTTGACTTACTCGGAATGTCCGAGTTTGATCCCCCCCACAGACACACACCTCTGACTCTGAGTTATGTGTGTTTTAAGCAATTAAATATCAGCCAGCGTGGTGGACTATGGCCTAATACCCTCCTCATTTTGAGGAGGAGACCCGGCTCAGCAGTGGGCCATTGAATTAAAATCTATTGCATTCAATTCAAGTATGAGATGACTAAACTGTTTCTTTTTTTGTACAAAAAAAAGTGTGATTATGGTCGAAGTTTATGAGATATATAAAAATGTATTTCTTTTAGATGATCCATTTTTCAAATTAAGATTTTAACCAAACGTCTTGCTAAAAAGCCAAAAACGATTGAAAACTTATAAATGTTCATAAACGACAATAATGTAATTTTTTTCATGAGTTATTGACCCAAAATATTTTTAATACATTATGAATAATAATACTATGCCTATTACATAAATACATACAAAAATCTTTATTCCTACTTAGAAAAATATTAACATAAAAAATACAGACTAGGAAGCATGCAAAGGCGGTCTTATTGCTAAAAGCAATCTCTTACAGACAACCCTTGGCGATAAAGTTGTTTATTGAGCAACAAGTAGTGAGATCCACATAAATCTGTTAAAAAAGTTTTTTTTTTATATTTTAAAATATATAGGATTATTAAGATATGTGCTTTGTATACATGGAGTGAGAACATTTACAATTTTTCATGATAAAATTAACTTATAGCTCCTGTAACCCTCGGTAATGCTTATAAATAATGATAATTGCGTAAGGTGTTAGTGAAAGTAAACATTAAGCTAATGAGTTGTTGATGGGTCTTGCGCCATAATGCACTTCCTTACTTTAGAAATCAATAAATACAAAAGGAACTACTTGGAATTTTCGCTTCTATTATAAACTTTAAGCTATTTTGGGTATGACAATAGATTATAGAATAATGTATTGTTAATGGCAGCTTTAAGTCTTAAAGTATCTATCCATTCAAATATTTAGATAATTAGCTTATCTCTAGATGTACAGGAATATTCCTGTTTATAATAATTACCTTGTATTTTACTTTAAAAATATTAAAATTGTTCAGGTAACAGGATATTTCGATAAAATCTTGGTTTTTATAACTTATTAAAATTAAATAGATGCAATCAAAAGTTTACAGCGATGCAGATGGTGAGCACTGACAAAAAAAAGAAAGGCTTTTTATATGCATATATGAACAACTTATCGCTTTAATTAAGGTCTAAAATACTTTTAATTTTATACAGTAACACTTATTCAGTCCCTTAGTGTAACAAACTAAACAAATATTGATACTAATACGCTATAAGAGAGGAATATTTATTCTATAAAAACGTATTCTAGAAAAACGTAGAATTGTATGGACGCTTCACGTGAAAACGGCTGGTCCGATTTGAATGAAATTTAGCGTACCGATACTTTATAGTATGACATCGAAAATATGATACTTTTTATACTGGAAAAATGTACAGTTTCTGTGGGAGAGAGATTTTATTCCCATCCCTAAATAGATCAGAACGAAAGTTTTTATACATATAGTTTGTAATCTGAATGATCACATAAGATATTGCTTATCCCGAAACAAAGTACAGTTCCTGCTAGTACAGGAGGAATAGGCGCATGAGTACCAAAAACTATATTCCACCTCAATTTTTTTATGCGATCCTCTTTAAAATAACCTACTGATGATATAAATGCATGTTGCCATGGGGCAACCCCCTGCCAATTATTTAAACCGATATTGTTTAAACAATTACAAGGAATTGTTATTTTTCAACCGGACAAGTTTTTTTTGTATTCTTTATTGAAATACAAATAAAAAAAATCTATAACTTTTCACGATAAAGTTAATATTTTTAGAGATATGAATTTTTAAAGGTTCGAAATATCTCAAATTTGGGTACTTTTGACCTATGACAAATATATTTAAAAAAAAAATATAAAAAATATTTTTTTTAAATTCTTCATACAATAGTTAATAATATTCTTAATTAAGATTTAAAAATTCATTGTTTATACCTGTTTTTTAACTGTTAATTTCGTACTTCTACATCTATAACCTTCGTAAGAAGAAGTTGTTTATTGTAAGTACTTTTTGTCTTAATAAAAAAAAGTGTAATGACATGTTCCGCTTCATGCTTAAATAACTTTTGTAAAATTGATTTCAAATAAAAATTACGGAACATTTAGCAAACACATTCATGTCAAAGTCACGCGGGTTGACTAGTATTCTATTAAAGAAAGATTAATGTCACTCTCTTTCAAATGTATTGTCTTATTAAAAGGATGTAAGTGAAGTCTTAAAAAAGATATACATAGTATGATGTTAAAAACAACTCGTAAGTATTTTTTAAAACAATTTCCTGTATATCTGTCGAGCAAACTTTCCTTTCTTATCTCAATCGGCAATTAGTCGACGAGCTTCTGTTTCGATGGTATCGCGACTAATTGCTTTGAACTAATATGCACTATTGAATGCCATTGCCAGTGTTTGGAGGTCTTATTTAATAACCGACTTAGAAAAAGAAGATACAGTTCTAACCTTTATATATTTAGATACCATATTATACACTCATTTAATATTTTAAGATTCATTCTTAGAAAAACAAAGTGCTTTTACGTTTTTAGTTATGGATTTTTTTCGTATTTTTAAGCTAATCTTGACTTGTTTGATACTTTCAATCACAGAGGCGTCAAATATTGAGATTTTTAGTTGATTTATTTTTCTAAAATAGATGAATAATATGCTTTTCTAAAACTAAAATAATTATGGTCAAATCTGTCACCATAGCGGTATAAAAAAATCGACGTCAGTCGTGAAAAAATTAAAAATTAAATTTACGATTTTTTTGTAATCTTATTCAATATCTTGCAAATATCATAATGTACCTATTCTATAAAATTAATCAAGTTATCCAATACGGAATATGATGAATAATCTTTGTTCAGTACCTAAGCGAAGCGAGAACATCAGCAGCTTACGAATCACAAGATCTGTAATGGTTTTATAATAGTATTACTATGATTTATATCCAACTTTGACGTAATAGAAAATAAGTTTTCTCATAGTAATATAATAACCGTATAACGCAATCGTGATGCCGACGCCGACGCCGACGATCAATGAAAGTAAAAGGTGGTAGGTTCGATGTCAACTACATTTATTCTTTATTAACTAGAAACATTTAAAACTCAGTAACATCTTTTAGTCACATTGAATCGCTTTTAAACTTGAAATGGTTTATTTTTATTTATTTCAAAAAACATTGATACATTGCATTGCAAATACGAGACACAAAAAAGATTTGATCAAGTGTGAGAGTGCGCGCACTGGGGGTTCTATACAATTTCCATAAAGGGACAAACCTGATACCTCCACGCGTTGAAAAGAAAAAGACGGATGGACTACGAGGAAGACAGATAAAATATTTCAAGGAGAGTTTTTATTAATTAATTTTTCTCTTAATAAAATATTTAAAAAAAAACACTTCTTTCAAAAGTGCATTTGTAAAGAAGTTTTTTTTTCGATTTCTAAATATTAGGAATGTAAATTCAATGAATCATAATGACATGTGAACAAGCCATAAGGAGTGTCATAATTCGATTTTAATGTATCGCGAGTAGCGGAGTGGTTGAAGCGCAAATTGAATGCGCAATGACTGAATAACTTAGGCTAATTACTTCCGGAACTTTGGGAATATTTTACCTATGACACTTCCCGTCTGTGCTGTATGAGGAGCCAATTTTCCCGCGACACACATACACTTGTAAAATCACTTCTAATAACTTTTTGTATTTTGATGCTTCCCAAAGTAAGTCAGAAGTGCATTTATATCTTAAAATTTTCTTTCTATTCTTTTCACTTGACCAAAGACAACTAAATTCTATACTATTTATACTATAAATGAATATTTTAATAGCCCGATATAATATTATTATTTTAAAAAATTTTATTTAAAATTTTAATTGATTTTATTTTTGACATACTTCCAGAACTAAGTTATATTTTTATTAAATATTTGTTTTAAAAAAAGCAGTTATAGCCAGTGGTTAAGACATTGATGTCTTGCTCGGGAGGTCCGAGTTTAATCCCGCACACAGGACACACCTCTGACTTTTCTGAGTTATGTGTGTTTTAAGCAATTATATATCACTTGCTATAACGGTGAAGCAAAACATCGTGAGGTAACCTGCACTCCTGAGAGTTCCGTGAGATCTTTTATGAGAGTTCCTATCATCCTCCTCACTCTGAGGAGGAAAACCGGCTCAGCAATGGGCCATTAATGGGTTGTGATGATGATGAAATATTTGTATACTGATTAACGGCAGAATATGCTATCTAAATATCTTATATTTTAACTCAGCTAACACAAGATAACCGTATTGATGCAAATAAATTATTTGATTTGATATTTATTTATTTATTATATCTATATTTTACAAGATGAAAGCTGTATTTTTTATGACAATTATAAATTAATTAACATGGAGCAGAAGCAATTGCATCACAGATGACGAATGACGGATATAAAATAGAAGCATATTCATATAGTAATTTAAAAGTAATAAATAAATTTCCTCTTCAATAAATCCCGAGATGTGACGAAATGTATCTTTGATTAGTCCATAAAGCTTTGACCGCGGGATTATGGGTGATGAAATTGCTTGTGGTCCACACCATAAGCGGATTGCGATTCACTGAGTTGAAAATAAGGTTTACTTATATAATTTCTAGCAATTTGGTAAGTCAAATGATAGTATTGTGTTAGCTCTAGAACTATTAGCACAGATATTTCGTAAGAAAAACACCAGCACTTTCACACGTAACCACTTTAATGGCACTTATTACATCAAAAATCAAAGAAATACTGCACTCTGTCATCTTTTTATATCTTACCTTAGCCTAAAAAAATAACGGAAACAGTATCAATGCTGACAATTCATCACTAATATGATCTAACTTATAGACAATTAATTTCCTGTAAGGTAAACAATTTATCATATACCATAGATAATATTCAAGCATTGTACGGACATATAACAACAATTTAGATAAAATTAAAACGGATGCTAACAATTGCGTAAACCCTACAGTTACCTCAGACAGAATAAATATTTTTTTACTAATAATTTAACTTATTACCTATTAGTATTTTTTTTATTATTAGCGACTCGCCTCAACTTCAAACGTTGATTAATTTAGTCTATAAAACATAGAACTCTTTCTCCTTCTCCTCTTTCCTTCAGTGATAACTGAGAGACTCCAAATTTTATATTATTATGTGAGTTATATAAATGCGAAAGTGTATTTGTTGGTTTTTCTTTCACGCTGTAACCCAACCACATTCGAGTATCGGCGTAATTTCAAATTCTTTGGGTTATGGATTGAGATTGATTATTAGTTTTGACGTTGAGAAGGATTAGACTCGTCGGCCTTAGTCTTCTATTTTATTATATATATAAAAGGAGAAGCTGACTGACTGACTGACATATCAACGCAGGGCTTAAACTATAAAGGTTAGAAACTTGAAATTTTGCACAGGGGTTCCTTTTATAACATAGGGAAGCACTTAGAAAGGATTTTTGAAAATTCCCCCCATAAGGGGGTAAAACGGGAGTGCAAAGTTAGTATGAAACATTGCCGTTTTTGAAGTTATTCAAATGAAATTCAGTATGAAGGTTCTTCATTGGAAGTCATGAAACAGGGGTAAAATATTTTTTTGAAAATAATCCCTAAACCCCTTTTGTGTGCAATGTTAGTATGACTACATCATTAAATTATTAAATATGTCTACAGACGATCTCCTGTAGGCTAATAAAACTACCTCAATATCGCAAACGATGTTGCGGGTAAAAGCTAGTGCGGGTAGTATAATATATAGATAGTAGAGAATTAGTTCTCGCTATATCTTCCACCTGGTACCACCAAACCAAAGAACAGTGAAATGCATTGCGGACTGCGCGGCTCCGAGCTCCGAGCAGCGCAAGGGCTTTTCTATAACGTTTACGTAACGAATTGAATACACATTAAACGTACAACCACTGACTAGTGACTACCATACATTTGTACCCACAGCTACACCGTATTGTGTAACACTGCTCTACGCGACTATATTCTGTAATTATTTGAACTAGTAACACTTCATGACGAAATACAATTCAGTGGATTCCACGTTCGTAGTTATACGTTCGTTTATATAATTTTGATACTACCTACAAATTGGTAAAACTGAAAAAAACTAGAGATATTTCGATAAAAAGCCAATTATACCATGGATTTTATTTTAACTGAGCAGTAACTGGGGCTCGTAACACAAGTATTGGTTACAACAATCATTTTCACTTGCACTAAAATATACAATATTCACTATTGTTAATTAAATGTCGTTTTAGCCTATAGATGTCTACAGCATTACTGCTAGAATAGAATAGGGTTATACTTAAAACTCAGACCTTCAGAGTTACGGCTAGAATACTCGCAATGTAATAATGATTATTATGTCGCGATGGCATTTTTATTTTGCAATCTTACGATTGGTATTTAGCAGTTGTCCAATATTTAAAAAAGAAAAAATGCTACTTAAATCAATCCTACCAACATTATATCATAAATGACAGGTTACTACTCAAATTAGTGTTGCCAACATCATAATTGTATTAAAAAGTGAATGATAGAAAAAATGTTTATATCTGATAATTCTTCAAAATTGTGTCCAAGAGTTACTACAAACACATTACGTAACTTGCCTGTAAATTTAATTCATATTGAATATGGCAATGCTGCTGTGATTGTGTAATATTATTTACTGCTATTGATAAAGTACCCACTACCGGAATATTGCTATCTAAGGAGCTTAATGTGCTTTGCTTTCTCGATCGAATATTAAATAATCATTTTGTTGTTGAGTTAAAAGCGATAACTATAATATTTTATTATATAATAAATATAGCTTTCATCATCATCATCACAATCCATTAATGGGCCCACTGATACATTGGACTGAGACTGACCCTTGCTTGCCGGATATATAATAGTCTAAGATACGAACTTGAAACGAGAGCTTCACCGAGCTGATAATAGAATGAAACATATTTTATAACAAATTTAGTATATTAGAAAATATGCCAAGAATGGGTTGCCTAAAGAAATCCTGGACAGATTATTTTAAAAAAAATATATTTCTATTAAATGTTGCAACATCAAGAAAATAAGACAATTTTTACCCTGACTTAAAGAATCAAACGTATAGAATGTGCAGCCGTTGGGTTGCCTATTCTTTGCCTGCTTAAAACACACATAACTCAAGTCAGAGGTGTTTGCCCAGGTTCGAACTTAGGCCTCCCTCAGAGGTGTATGCCCAGGGTCGAACTTAGACCTCCCTCAGAGGTGTATGCCAAGGGTCGAACTTAGATATCCCTCAGAGGTGTATGCCTAGGGTCGAACGTAGACCTCCCTCAGAGGTGTATGCCTAGGGTCGAACTTAGATCTCCTCAGAGGTGTTTGCCCAGGTTCGAACTTAGGCCTCCCTCAGAGGTGTATGCCCAGGGTCGAACTTAGATCTCCTCAGAGGTGTTTGCCCAGGTTCGAACTTAGGCCTCCCTCAGAGGTGTATGCCCAGGGTCGAACTTAGAACTCCCTGAGAGGTGTATGCCTAGGGTCGAACTTAGATCTCCCTCAGAGGTGTAGGGCAAACACCTCTGAGGGAGGCCTAAGTTCGAACCTGGACCTCCCGAGTATATCTGAACCACAAGGCTAACAAGTATAGGTACTATGTTTAAATAATCTTGTGAATTACGCAAAAATGTGATTGTATTATTATTTATCACAACAGACATCAATATTTGTTTTGACACACTGGTGATAGATTTGACTATAAGGTTGGCAACTTCGTTTATAAATTACGATTCACAGGTTAGTTCGGTTTACCTTATTTCGAGTAGACAATTTATAACTTTCGTTCCGATAGGATTACGTTTGTCTGCCAAGTGATATCACGCAGTACATATTAAAGTAGTGAGATTAATAGTGTTGTTTGATGGCATGGTGGTAGGCCTCCGTTATCGAGGAGCATGTGATTAATACTTTAGTATGTTAATATACGGTAGAGAAGTCTTACTCGTGAGGTCCGAGTTCAATCCCCCACACAGGCACACACCTCTGATATTTCTGAGTTATGTGTGTTTTAATCAATTAAAAATATCACTTGCTTTAACGGTGAAGGAAACATTGCGAGGAAACCTACACTCCTGAGAGTTCCCTAAAGTTCTCAAAGGTGTGTGAAGTCTGCCAACCCGCCGGGGGCCAGCGTGGTGGACTAATACCCTCCTCATTCTGAGGAGGAGACCCGGCTCAGCATTGGGCCATAGACGGGTCGTGGTGCTCGGTGTAACAAATTCAGACATTAATCAAATAGTGTGGGATATAGGGTTACATATTGGTGGGAACGATATAAAAAGGTACAGTATTGACAAAATTCGTTAATTAGAGGTATTTATACTTTTTTTGATAGTTGTTCGCAATATATATTAGTATGTGAGCCCAAGAGGGAATTTTTTGGATTTACTCGAGCGCGTCTGATTAAGGTAAGGTGGGTTAATTACATGATAGAATGCGTGTATTTTGAAAATCTGACGATTTGGGCGTGGCGGACCGCGGACCGCGCTCGCACCATCATCACACCGCTTTCCGACGTCATAACATCATCACAGATAATCACAAAACAACGCATTCATGTCATTTTATGTATGTATGTATCACTTAATATTTCCTCTGAATATCTGACGGGCGACGGCGCTTGAATACATTTTTTTTCTACCCTTATAGATGGCCACCCCCACAATTCAAGTCGGTAGGTGAACATACCGTCACATCAGTGACAAGTCGGACCATCTTAACTTCATCAATATCTGACTTCTGGCTTATTATCTTCATGTAATTTTTTAATTTTACAATTTTTGAGAAGCTATAGATGTTTTTCGGATCATTAAGATGGGAAACGTAATACAACCTTTTATTCTCACTATCATCTAATCTACAAAATGTTATATATCTCTAAGACGCTCGAGTAAATCCCCATTTAGCATCATGGCCTCCCCTACTATATCTAACATTGACTCTTATTGACAATTCAAGGGGATTACGAAAAATTTGTTAAATCGAGGAAGTCGTTAAAGTGAGGTTAGTTATATTGAGTATGCACTGTATATATTTTTGGTTATATTTAATATTAGTCATGGACAATTTTTAAACGCTAATAAAATATTTCCATCTTTAGATCCCTTCACAATTTGAAATTCAATTATAAGTAATTGATAGAAGCAAAACCACAAACATAATGAACAGTAAATAATAATATGAATACAACAATTTGCCGGTCGAACAGTACAGTCATTGACAGGCGTCGAACCCGCGACCCTGCAGTGAAAGCTATAGAATTACTATTACTTGTATATCAGCTTCCGTACTGCCAATCTTTTACTCCATTTTCCTTCCGGTGAGATGTGTTACTAGTTACGTAAACTTTATAATACTAATCATACGCCCTGGTTTCACACTAGAACTATTTACTAGTCATATTAGAAGTAACAGAAATACAAAAGCTCCTATTGGTTAGGAAGGATCCGAGATCTAATAATTGAAGAATGGATTTCTCGGACCAAAAAATCGATCTTTTAAATCGATATATTATACACCCTCAATAGTCGTCATTCGATTATTTCTATTATTTTTTAAAAAAACTGCCTGTTATATGAAATCTCTGACTGATCTGATTTTTTTTGCCGGATACTTATATTTTGGGAATTATGGGGGGAGAAAGAAAAATTACTCCTGAACCTTTCAAGTGCTGACGTAATGGTTTCGCTTCAAAATTTTATTGGCGATACCCCCACCTACCCTAATCACCCCCCTGCTGCTTCGTTACGTCAGCTAAAGGAAAGTCCTTCCAAAACCTAAGTTGAAGTGTATAAATCCTAATTTTTTTAATTTACTTAAATCAAAAGAAATAGTAGTTAATTAATTATTGACGATGAATTAAGCAATATTTAAAAAAGTCGGAAAATACAGTTTAAAAAAAAATTTAAAATTAAGAGTAGACATCTACTATGCATAAAATAAAATACATTACTCACGTGCTCCTCGATATCGGAGGCCTAGCACCACGCCACCAAGCAAGACAACCACAACACTAATAGTCCCAATACTTTAATATGTACTGCGAATTTATAAACGGTGTAGTCTACTTTTTAAATCATAAGTCCTAACCGTCTGTTTTGTCGTAAA
Organism: Limenitis camilla; assembly: GCA_905147385.1. Lineage (NCBI taxonomy): Eukaryota > Metazoa > Arthropoda > Insecta > Lepidoptera > Nymphalidae > Limenitis > Limenitis camilla. The sequence goes on from LR990235.1 coordinate 927,451, forward strand.
ACTCTCTATAAATATAGATATCTGATTCAATGACAGAAAAGAGAAACTGTTTTCTTGTAAATGGGTTAAAATACTCATATCACATATGGCGTGTGCACAGTGTTATTATAACAGGTGTCGAAACAATATTAATAGTCAATAATGCGAACGATCACGGAAACGACTCGACGACCACGGAATCAATATATTCATACTATTATTGAATACTTCACTCACTACAACATTCAGTTTACAATGCCTGTTTTCCGAATTGGATATTTATTTTTGTATTTGATCCCATTTTTTATCAAAATCCAGTTCTGATGATGGGATGGGAATTGAGGGAAATCCACATATAGTGATATTGATATTTTCATTAAAAAATATAGATTTTAAATCAATAAAAACTATCTTTGACATAAATTAGTCAGTGTTTAGATTACAGATTGAAAATAGATACCAAATTCTTTATACAGACAAATTTGAATTAGGAATCTAGTTTTCATTCAACGACAAAATTCGGTTAGAGACACTTTTCAAAAAAGTATTTAAAAAAAGAATGATTTTTTTTTTATGATAGATAAGTGACAAACGAGCAGAGGGTCCACCTGATGGAAAAATGGAAAATGGCCACCGTCACCCATAGACATCAACGAAACTAGAGGGTATCTTATTTTGTCGATGCGTTGCCGCCTCGAAGATAGAGTGAGGAGGGGGAGCGAAGAGAAGAAAGAACAGTAATGGGATGGGAGAAGGAGGGATAGATCTGGCCCACATGCGGCTTTGCCGGAACGCGTCAGAGACACTTCTCGATCGGTTTCGCATGCTGGTGGTCGCAAGCCAGTTGGGGAACAGATCCTCTACCAACAAGGGGGTGCTAGGTTACTCGGCTCTTACGAGATGCTCTCCCAACGGCAGAGAGGAATTGTATTCTAACCCGTCCCCTCACGGGTCGATTTTATTTCTTCCGCCAAAGATCGCCATTTTTTTTAAAGAATCATAATTGAAATATTTTTTCACGTTTTTTACTCCTAAGAATTGGGGAAAAATTACGATTCAGAAATTTTGAATTTTAAGATGAGAAAAGAAATTAAATCGTAAAAGATTTTTTTTTTGAAAAACTAGAAAATTGAATATAAATGGCAGAAAACTTGTCAGAATTATTTTTATTCGTAACCTAAATGAACCCCTAAGTACAAATAGAAAAGGGCCCAAGGGCAGATATCCCATAGAAACCCGGCTATACCCTTTGCTTATTTTAAGAATGTATATACAAAAATGAAAACTCAAAAATATGTTTAATGCAATGTAAGATTATTTTAATTTTTAATTATTGAACTTATAACCATAGACTATGAACGACTGGGTACTCCATGTTTCCAATTGTTCAGAAAATGTATAGTTTTATCTGTATAATGTATGATCACACCTAAATCAGTATAGTTAATGTCTTATTCAGTATTGTCAGTTATCGCCCATTGTTCAGTAGATACAGAATTGTTCAGTTTTCTCTTGTTTCTACTAATTGAAAGCTAACAATATTAAACAAATCATTTTTAAATACTCTTTTGCATTAAAAAGTCGCACTATTGCATAAAATTTGAACAGAAACCATACACACCAAAAACAATTAAAATGTTAAGTTTTCATAATTTTTTTTAATTTTCCAAAGAAACTGTCTTAATTTTTCTTACACAAGAACCTTCTCCTGACAATGACAAACAAAAAACAAAGAATTAGCGAAATCGGTCCAGCCATTCACGCGTTATCCCATCACCAAAGGAAATAGGGATTCATTTATATATGCTCCGCTCCTATTGGTGTTAGCGTGATGATATATAGCCTATAGCCTTCCTTGATAAATGAGCTATATGGCACTGAAAGAATTTTTCAAATCGGACCAGTAGTTCCTGAGATTAGCGCGTTCAAACAAACAAACTCTTCAGCTTTATATATTACTAGCGGCCCATCCCGGCTTCGCGCGGGTGGAATATTATTTTTAAAAATATATTGGCCCTCCCGCATTTCGGTGCCCCCTCTCTTGCCGCTTTACTCGCTGCGCTGCGTCGCTATACTGGCCCGTCACGTCGACGTGTATTTTTTGTTTATATTGATATTTTTAATTTCGTAATATCTTTTGAATGGAAAGTCCGATTTTAATAATTCAAAAAGTAATTTACAGGTATTGAAATAGTCTTGAATACGAAATAATTTATTTGGATAAGGATTAATACAAAGTTATAGAAAACATGGTCTGATTTTGATAGGCATTTTTATCAACTTTTAAAATGTAAAAAAGTAGTTATAGTGACGTAACTATAATAGTTGGACATATGGTCTCGCAGACTTTTTTGTAGATATTGATACGTTCTATAATATTGTAGAACATTTTTTTGTTCTATCATCAATACTTTTTGCAGCGCATGCGATGAAAGATATTTTATGGCTAATTTTTTTGGCACCTTGGGTTGGTTTTCGTGAGATTTCTTAAGGATCTCTAATTTTTTCTTGTAATAAATATAGCCTATGTTACTCAGGGATAATGTAGCTTTCCAATGGTGAAAGAATTTTTGAAATCGGTCCAGTAGTTTTTATGTTTATTCGTTACATACAAAAATACAAAAATACAAAAATACAAAAATACAAAAATACAAATCTTTCTTCTTTATAATATTAGTATAGAAAATAAATATAGAAGTATAGATCTTACAAACGTTAGACATAATATTATGACTTCCCACATGTGTCCTATATGTTTTTGAATCTGTCTTTATAGTATTTAAATTGATTCAGATAATAATATTATATTAGTAGGAACTAGGAACTGCGATATCTGGTATCCGGTACTCGAGCACGTGTCAGCTCCAACGTAAGTGCGTGAAAGTGAATCTAATGCTACCATCACTACTCTATGCTCTGTGCTCCGTAGCTGTAGCAATCTTAGAAACTCGATATAAAAATATCATTGATCAAAACCGATACAGTTCCGACTACCTGTCGGTTAAGTGAATTGGAGATCCGTTCTACTTGCTACTTAAACGAGCTGTTTAACAGCCAAAATTAATAATCAATCAATGTTATGGATTGAATTAGATTCCAAATTCAAATTTGCGTGTAGAAAATTAAAATTTACAATCTATATTCTATCTGTAATCAAAAAAATGTCGATTGAGATTATTAATTTTGGCCATGAAAAAATAGGGCTTTCAAACCATCAAAAAAGTTTATTAACAATGAAATAAAATCCAATGGCCAAAATCACTACAAAAAGTCAAAATTTTCGTTACCGTAAATTTTTAACACCAATCACTCACTTAGAGAATGCAAATGCAAAACATTACATACATTTTGTTGCCAGCGTTCACGAAGTGTTATTATTTTATAATGTACAGTATATAAAAAAAACTTTCAGTTTTTATCATACCATCCTATATGATAAATTGATGTTACCAAATTATAAATCACTAGCCGAGCCGCTCTCGCTTCGCTGAGGTGTAATCTGGTTACTCAAACATTTATTCATACATATTCTACTCGCAAGTATGAATCATATCTATTATCGTTAAAGCAGCGTTGGCAAGAAACGTTTTCGTTCGACTGTTTTTTCTCCGACTTACTGCAGCAAATCAGACTACCACAAAAAGTCTTTTCTTTTTTCGGGTTAATATATAGCCTTTTATACTCACAAATAATGCGTCTTGCTATTGGTAAATGAATTTTCAAAATCGGTTCAGTAGATTTAGAGATTACCCCCTACAACCTCACAAACTTTAAACCTTAAGGTTTCACAGTGTCAGTAATACTGTTCAGTAACAATAAAGCAGCTAAGTATACAATATAAGATATCGAAATTAGGGCACATTAGTTACACTGTTTTTAATATACTAAGAATAAAATCATTGTGAAATAAGTTTACACATGACATCTGTTTAAATCTTCCTCACAATCTATTTTCACAACGACGAATAGATTAAGTAATGTTAATTATTTAATTTTATTTTTTTTCATATTTCTTTTTTTGATATTGATTCATTGGCGGAGACCTGGTGACCTGTACTACGGGTTTTTTACCCACCATAGGCACCAGCGAACCACATACAAAATATGTTTCAATATATTATATTGTATTAACGAGAAATAGTTCAAATTTGTATAACTTGCAAAGTGTTTTTCTGTAACCTGTAATGTATTAAATTTATGTTTTGTTTTTTTTTCTACCATCTAAAATTACTTTGTTTGTTGTATGTGTATGACTGCATTGTTGGTTTTTGGAAAATAAATTCAATCATAATTTCATTCATTCATTCAAAATTAATTAATTCAAAAATTATGTGGTTCTTTATAGGAAAAATTCACAACAAATTTTAGTTATAAATACTGACATTTCCAGTTTTCATCTTTTCGTAAAATTTATTTCATAAATTTCAGTTTATGGTATTCCTTTTTCAAACGATTAGTACAAATTAGTCAAACGTTAAAAAAATAGTTAAAAAATCTTTAACAAAGTTTAAAACATTAAACGCATATTCTCCAGATCTAAAACATAATACACAGAGCAAAGTGGAACATACCCAACAGCTAACTCCATTATAAATACTGACGTGAAGCTTCCATTGTAATCGCTTTACTGGTTGCACCTTTTTTTGTTCAGCCGAAGCTTTCCAGATAAGGCGTTTCGTAATAATCGTAATTGTACAATAACTGATCTAATCTATCGCAGAACTTAATTAATTCGAAATGTTTTGGTTTTGCTTTTAAGTGTGAAATCATTTATTTATCTTATCTGATAGATTTCTTATCCGCTACTACTTTTTATTAAATAAACTTCAGTGTCTATCGAACTTTTTAATTCAAGTTATATAATTAAGTAGCTACCAAACCTTCCTCGTAAATCACTCTGTGTATTGGTGAAAACCGCATTAAAATCTGTTGCGTAGTTTAACAGATCTAATCGAACAGACAGCGAAGATGCCCAAAACTTATTGGGCTACATAAAATGTACAATTAACGTTATTTACGATGTTAGCAACACTGACTTGAGTGGTAGCCTGTTAGTTACGACATCGTTTAAATTAATTTGAGTATAAGCTTGGGTATTAAATATCGATATTAAAAAAAATATCGATATTTTAAATCTCAAAATCGATATTTTTTAAGAGCTCAGTACATAAATAAAGCATTCAATCATTCCCTTTTTCTATCTCTTGTTAACCAACGATTTCCACACCCCCCACTATTAGTAGAAAAAGGTAAGCTCTCTGCAACTCCAACATCGCCTAAAATACTATCACGGTAAAATATCGATATTTTTCTACATATATCGATGTATTTTAAAAATATCGATAATATTTTTTTCTGAGTAACATTTGATTGAGTTGGCACAAACTGTACATCATTCAGTTGTGCCAACTTAAAGATAAAAACTAACATAATAAATACGCAATCATGACAAAAATCATTATTGTTACATCGCGAGTATTCTAGCAATAACGCTGTTAATCTGAGTCTAAAGTATAACCCCCAGGAGAATATTCTACGTCATACTGATTGTATTTTCCACAGCGCCATCTATCAGGAATTCAATTTCAGTAAAATCAATTCAGCCTCTCCACCTGATGGGACATTTTAATCAATTTGACTAACTTCTGCTGCTTCGATTTTTCCTCCGATGTTATAAAAAGATCCTGACATAAAAGTGGTTCGATCCGCAGTAACTTTTTTTTTCACTCATTTCTATGGACTACTCGAGCTTGACCAGAAAAATTACTATGACAAAATACACCTAATCGTTTCTAAGAAAGTGTCCCTGTATTTTTATTTATTTATTTATATGCTTAATATTCTAAACCCAGTATTTAATAAGTAATAAAAGCCGCAAGTGAGTGTTGGAAATTTACCAAATACATCATGGCTGAGGTCCAAATATCCTTTCTTTTATTACATCTAAGTAATCTTACTACATATAAATCTCTATATACCAAAAATACCCTGATAATGCTATAGAAGTTTAAGCATATTTTAAATTATATTCTTAAAATTTTATTTGAATGGGAGCAAGTCATGTTAGTCTGTTTGTTAATTTTTCTAGTTGAAAAGCTTTTGTAATAATAAAACGAAGTTCTCCACTTTGATGGAAAGCTGATAACAACTGTAATTTCAAATAAAATCACCGCTGGAGGTGTTATTTCTAAAATAATGCAGTTTCTCCTATTTATTACAATAGTTTCTTTTATCAATACACTGTTCTTTAATATTTTAAACATTTAATTATAAAATCATGAATACTATGATTACAAATTTCTGTAATAATGAGATGCTTAGATTCTAAATAAAATTGATTCACAAACTAAAAATTTAATGACTTATAAAGACTTAAAACAGCCTATATAAAAATGGCTTTTTTTAAAAAAGGTACTATTCAGTTTGTTGCCTAGTAGTCTGATTTAACTGTCAAAAATCTATTTTCCATATAAATTTAACAAATTTTGGGTGGGCCACCCTAATCACTTAGGGGTATAAAAAATAGATGTTGACCGATTCTCAGACCTACCCGATATGCACACAAAATATCATAAAAATCTATATCTATATATATAAATATCGCGACACGAGAATTTTATATATAAGAGAAGATATATATTTACTTACCCCGTGGACTATAAGCTTCAGCAACAAAAATTTGAAGTGCCAAAAAAATAATGAATACACTATTAAAAATACGCCATAATATAGCCATTTTAACACCGCAACATAACATCACTCACAAAAAAGTCACAAATCTAGGCTGTATACAATAGATCACGAATAATTTGTCGGTAAAAGTATCTGAACGCATTGACGTTTGACTTTTATTTGGTTTGCGCGCGAAAAGCGTCCGCAGTAGCCGCGGTCCGAATTAGAAATGGAAGGAAAAAAGGTTCTAGTATTGTTATTGAGTAACGATAGTGTTTTTACTTTTTTCCGCTGTACCGGCGCCTCACGTTGTGGCTGGTATCCCCACTGGGAAAACGTGCGCGAGCGCAGGTGGGGCTGCCAACTAGTGGTGTCTGTTGAAGCATGGTGATCAATTCGTGTGTAGACTTTAGTTGTTGTCTGTAGTAGAGTTATTGTTTAATTAATTATTATGTATCTATTATGGCTGCTAATATCTTTATAGCTACACTTTAGATATCGAGTACTTTATTTTATTATTATTATTTTCCAAATTATTTCGACTCTATGGGGAGTTTCTCATTATAAAAATTAGTTTTTAAATGTAAAGTCAAAGAATATTTAATTTAAATTTATTGAGATGAAATATGTAAATATTAAGGCAAACAAAATGTTACTTATACCTGTCTGTGTCTATAGAGAGTGAAATGATTATGGCGCATGGCTATTGCAGTTGTTACGAGACTGCATACAAGTAAACATTAAGTTATGACTTACTTTACATAAATCTACAGACAAAGTAATACCCTTGTGAGCTTTGAACGCATGCCTAGAAGCTTATATTGAATTATATTTATTAAAAAAAAGATTAGAAATCAAATGTTTATCAAAAGTTATATTATTGTGTGATGTGATAAAGGATTTAATTTAATATTTTAGTACGCCTTCGCTTCGCTTAGGGATAAAGGTCGATAACTTCTATTATGAAAGTCGGACAACTTGCTCATAATTCCCAATAAAGAGAGTAAGAAAATCAAATCAAATCTGCAATAAATCTTTGAGCTTTGAGAAGAGAGGGAAGCAGGAGAGGGAAAGTCGCAAAGACGACTCCTTTGCATTTTATATACAGACTTAGTATTTTTTATTATTAAAGAAAAAGTAATTCTTGAGTCCTTATGAACTAAAACAGATATCCTTTTAGTGACAGTCGTGACGTAATATGTTAATGACCATAGAGAGTGAAATGATTACGACGTCGCGATGTCGTCGTGAGACGTTATTAAGACTTGCAAACAAACTTATTTAAATTAAATATACTCAACTTATCATTCATGAGGTCTGTTTTCCGATGTTTTGTTTTGTTAGATTTTTGTCCACATTAAATAACTGAAAATTTTAAAAATAAATAAGAAGATTTTGTAAAATCTGGATTGAGACACAAACTTGGCTTTGCCGTTGGAAAACTGTTGCCCCCATACAGTTATATAGATCATGGTCAATTTACTACCTGCAATTACCTTACCTGGCTATATATAAAACCTCATGATTCTAAGTCAACAGGAACCCTATATTTTGTGATTTCCATACAGTAAAGGATACTCACGTTATCTTTTGACTGCGAAATTTAAAAGATTGTTTTTAATGAGGGACTACGCCTCTGGGTAGAGATTATAATTTCAGTTTGTTATCTCCTTACGTTCACGAAAGGAAATATCTAGACAGACAGTCAACGAAATGATCATATTATAAGGGTTATTCACTTATATATGTATTGCTATATGGTTACTAACTTATATATGCACTGTTGAGCCGGGTCTCCTCCTCAGAATAAGGAGGGTATTAGGCCATAGTCCACCACGCTGGCCCAGTGCGGGTTGGCAGACTTCACACACCTTTGAGAACTTTAGGGAACTCTAGGAGTGCAGGTTTCCTCACGATGTTTTCCTTCACCGTTATAGCAAGTGATATTTAATTGCTTAAAACACACATAAGTCAGAAAAGTCAGAGGTGTGTGCCTGTGTGGGGGATCGAACTCGGACCTCCCGAGTAAGAATTGAAGTCTCAACCACTGGGCACAGGAGTAATGTACTTCATTATTTTAATATTTGGTAGCGAGGTCGAGCGGTGAAGGTGAGAGTAACGGTTATAAAAGATGTCTTGGGTCTCAAGCTCAGCTTCCATATAGATTACAAGTTGATATTGTCGTTAGAGTGCTAAGCGTAAGAAAAGAAGAAAAGTTTTTCTTAATATTAATCTATAATTGTTGTAACTTTTACTTGAACCTTTTAACCTACTTTAGTAAAAATACTCTGCCTATTTCAAAGAGAAATCGCATTATTTTCTGTGCACTGAAACCTACAGCCAGAGGGTAGAAGTCAAAGTAATTTTGTTAATTTATAGGAAAAAGACATTGATCCGGACAGACGGACAGTATTCACTTAACCCGCTACACGGTACAGTGCGTATCATTTCACTCTCTATACCAGTGGATAGGAAATACTTTTTATTTCATGTTATTTGATACTTACCTTTACTTTGCTATGGTAATGTTTGTTTATGCTATTTGCTGCGTTTCCACCAGAGATGGATTGATTGGTAAAGAAACGAATTCTATTGCTTTGAAACAAGCACATCCTTCGCAATGCATCTTTGCACATCTTTGGCGGAAACGCAGGCTTTAATATATCATAACTGTTTTACTTTTTAATACTCTTTCTCAAATACCAAATACAGAATAAAATGGCTGGCTTCAAAAAACCTGGCGTACTAAACAGAGCGAGACAGTACTTCACTTTAGAACAACGGCTGCTGCTATACAAAGCCCAGGTTCGTCCACATAGGGCTGGCACCCCTAAGTACCAGTTGTTCCCTCTTGACTCGTCGTCGTCGAGCTGTTCGTATTATCGACGATCTCATACTCACAGACGGTTTAGACGAACTTAGTCTCCGGAGAGTCGTTGGATCTCTGTGTGTTCTCTACCGTCTCTACAATGGGGAATGTTCACAGGAACTGTTTGAGTTGGTGCCCCCGACACTTTTACGCCATCGCATTTGGATGCTAGGCATACCAGCAATGTACGTGCGTCTAGATCATTCCTTCCACGCACGTGCAGGCTGTGGAATAATTTGTCACCAGAGGTATTCCCAGACCGCTTTAATATGGGAGTCTTCAGCCGTCGAGTGTACAGGTTCCTTACAAAGTAGGGTTGGCAACGCATTTGCAATCCTCAGTGTATTGCAGATGTCCATGGGCGACGGTGACCACTTATCCCTTAATGTGTGCCTTGTGCTCGTTTGCCCCCATATACTATAAAAAAAATGTTTTTTTTGTTTCTTTTCGATTTACACCATTCACTTCCGTAATTTCTTTTACTTTGATATTTAGCAGCATAATCTATTTTTTTAATACAACTAGGTAAGTAAAGGAATTTAAATTCTCTCAGTTCTGCTCAGTAGTACAACGATTAAGTTATTTAATTTATTTTAATGTATTGAGTAAAATAATTATTTGTTGATAACTCAATGTATTTAGTAAAACTATTATTTATTGGTAACTGAAATTTATGGTATTACTATACTTTAAAAGTAATAAAATATTACGTAAAAGCACATTTCGTAATACACTGTTACAAAATTGAGAATTAACTGGACGATTAATATTTATTGACCTCAATCTACTTATATTAATCCAATTACTTTTTTTATTGTTTTATTATATCATTACTGTATGAGGAGAGAGATGCTGACGGAATAGTTGGATGTAAATAATTATTCGATAAATTATATTATTTAAAGGGCTTTGTTTATTTTTGTCGACATGGGGTATGTGACATGTTCAGTGATAAAAAAGTAAACACACATCGAAACGTGAATATCCCTGCTCAGAATACGAAGGGAGAAAAATGGATGCATCAATTCAGGCATTCAATAAACACATATTATTGGGATAAAGGACTATTAATTTTCTGGGATAAAAAGTACCCTTTGTGTTAATCCAGGTTATAAAGTATCTGTGTGCCAAATTTTATTGAAATCCGTTCAGCTGGTTTTGTGTGATTGTGTAACAAACGTTCAAACATCTAAACATTAAAACACATATATAATAATTCAGTGGACCATTAATTGATTGTAATGATGATGATGATGAGGATGATGATGATTAATTTAACTAATTTAAAATATTACCTAGCGACATCTTTAAAATACGGAAAGAACTAACATTATTGACAACTAGCGCCATCTTAAGTAAATATTTGTAACTTGAACGATAAAATCAATAACTACACAGAGCTTCAAAAGTTTACCGCTAGGTGTTCTGTTAACAATTAATTAACAAACTAGTTTTGTCTCTTTCTAATATAGGATTTTTTAAATTAAACAAATGAGACAGAAATAATACATCTAAGTAGGGTTGTTAACAATCGTATACGATAATTTTATGGACGATGTATGATCATTTTGATCACATAGTTTATAATATCTGCCATTTTACTTTTGACAAATTTTTCGTTTGGTTAGTTAATAGTTATGTCGTAACACGATGCAATAATTATTATTCTGTCGTTGTCCAAAAAGTAATGTGACATTCAAAAAGTAAAAATGCTACTCGTATCAATCCTACCAACATCAAATAACAGGATGCTAAATTGAAAATTGAGTATTTTTTTTTGGATTATATAGTTTGTTTATTACGTAACTGAAAAATTTAAGTCAGGAAATTACGTCAGTTAATTCTGTAGTGTGGTCTTAAGGTATATTTGATAAAGTTACAGTTTATGAGGGGGTTTCTTAATCTACACTATTATATAAAGAGGAAAGATTTGATTGTTTGTATGTTTGTTTGTTGCGGATAGGCTCTAAAAGTACTGAACCTATTTTGAAAATTCTTTCACCGATAGAAAGCTACATCCTTTCCGGGTAACATCGACCATGTGGTGTTGCCATAAATATTAAAATTAAAAAGATATGGCCATTTTAGTGCCATAAGGTGGTCATTTTGTAAATTGGAGGGTTTCTCAGGAACTACTAATCCGATTTTAATTTTTTTTTCACAGATAGAAAACTACACTTTCCGTGAGTGACAAAAGTGATTTAGTGTTGCCATTTATACAATATACATCTTTTTAATTAGACAAATCTGGGCATTTTATCGTTACTAATCTTATTTTAAAAATTCTTTAGCTGATAGAAAAATATACTTTTCGTGAGTAATAAAGGTGTTTTAGTGTTGCCATATACATTTTTTAAATAATAGAATATGGCCTTGTTGAAAAATAATATCAAACTTCACGAATTATCATGCATTTCTAAATTATAATAAAGTGGTTAGTTCCTAAAATAATTATGGATATTTATCGCTTGCTTATATTCTTTTTTTAATGGTAGATTGCACCTTGCAAGCGGTGGTTCACGTTATGGTAAGTGGCCACCATCGTCCATGGATATCGGCAAAATGCGTTACATCCTCGAAGATAGCGTGGGGAGGGGATTGAAGAAAAAATGTTGCGGCAAACCTGAGCAAGAGCCCACAGTCCACTAGAACCGCAGCATTAACAGGATAGGAGAGGGAGGGGTAAGTCTGGCCCACATGCGGCTCGACCGGAAAGCGTCTATGACACTTGGCGGTCGTATTCTGCTGGTTGCAAGCCAGTCGGGGACAGGGGGTACCAGCAAGAGGGTGATGGGTTACTCGACTCTTACGTAAAATTATATTGGTATTTCATTACTCAATACGATAATATTGCACCTATCGTATAATGTGAATGTTTCTTAAAGTTGACAACCCTGGGTCAAGTTAAACTTGTTATGTATGACGTCACGTTCACCCAGGCAGCAGGGCAGGCTGGTCAAACGTCAGTTGCAGATGCAATACGATTGAAGAGCGTTAGGCTCACATATTTCGATAATAATAAATAAACTTTACGTAAACTATTACGGTAATTAATAGAACAACTTTTGTTGCCGATTATTGTGTGTGTTTGTTGGTCAGTTTGTGATAGTTGAATAGTTTTAGTGGTGTGATGTGGATGTAACGGTACTGTGAGTGAATTTTAAGAGCTACCTACCGCCGTCGGTCGTCGGTCGCGTCGATGTAGGCTGCAACGCGGAAGGAGCCGGATTTGCAGTCATGTGGAAATTTTGATTATTGGATATTTTTATTTACGGTAAGTCACTATTTTTATGACTGAAATTTATTAAGTTTACGGAGCTTTAATATTGTAGAACAAAAAAAATGTTGATAGTAAACGTAGTATAAGTGAAGTTTGCTAACGTAACAAAGACGTTTTTGTCAAAGTCGTAAATCTGAAATAATCTTAACTAAAATAATATAAATAGACTATATCGTGGGAAAAACCAAGGCTCCGTTATCACAAAAAGAGGGCTAGAATGGGTTGAAATAAGGGATGAAACGCATGTCGAGCCGTGTGACCGTTTATGCATTTGGGAGTTAGTCATATAATTGTTTATTATGAAGATACCGTAGTGGATAAGGATTTGAAAGGTATCAGTAGCAAAGCTGTAGGTCAACCGACGTAGCATTGTATTCACGATCTTCAAAGCCGCACATTCCATTATTTCAATTTTCAATCTTTACCAATGAATCATCATCAATACAACCCGTTAATGGTCCTCTGCTGAGCTGGAGCCGGGTCTCCTCCTCAGAATAAGGAGGAAGACTAAGGTCATAGAAGTTAGGTCATAGTCCACTCTATAGCTATAAATATGTTAGTCAAGTTGGAGTGTTTGATATAGAAACATTGCGATGAACTAAATAATTCAATGTACACATAAACTAAAATATTCTTTACATTACTTATTCTGTTACGTTACGTGATAATTATCACTCGTGCGAGTTGCTAGTATCTCAAATATTACAAGAAATTAAAAAAAAAAGCTCGTATCCACCTTATTGTAAAGAAAAGCATAACCCTAAAATAGATTTAAAGATAATCGCGGAAATGTAGCAGTGATATTCTATTCTAAAGAAGGGTCTTCAATTTAATATTATGTATTTATTCCTATAGGAAGGACCTTTACTCATTATTGTTAAGTCAAATCTCATAACTCATTTCCTATATAAAAACATTATATTGTAGTTCCGTATGCATAAAAGCAAGTTGCCATATTTAAGTATTACTTGTTGGTATAATCATGGCGTGGCATTTCTCGTTACATGACTCGTTAGCTAAGCAACAATTACCTGTAATTAACAGATTAGTAAGTAAATAGTTATAGGAAGTCATTATTAAGAGAAAGAGAGAACAAATATTAAGTAGGATTTGTATTTTAATCTCAGGAACTATTAGTTTATTTTTCTTTACTATACGACCCTTACGACTTCGTCCGCGTGATGCTCCGCTCCTATTGGTGTTAGCGTGATGATATATAGCCTATAACCTTCCTCAATAAATGGGCTATCTAACACTGCAAGAATTTTTCAAATCGCACCAGGAGTTTCTGAGATTAGCGCGTTCAAGCAAACAAACTCTTCAGCTATATTAGTATAAAAACTTTTAAGGAGTTCTCTCAATTTCTTAAGGATCCCATCATCAGAACTGGATTTTGAAAAAAAGGGACCAATCTGTAATCATATCCTACCAATGTTTTTTTATTATTTTTGGAGTCTGGAGTTTTGGAGGAGGAGTATAGGGGAACAGAATAAAATAAAAGTTGAGAAAGACTAACACAAATATATTTGTAAGTTGTGTAATGTACCTTTTTTATCTAATGTTTATGTTTACTACTTAGCACCCTCACAATTACGTCATATCCGCCCGTCCCTTGTTTAATTTTCTCACCCCTCAACAACCCCTTACCCCTATTTAATATTCTAATAAGTTCAATATAACAGTATCATCAAAACGTTCTCAGTTCTCACACAGCAAGGTTAAAAGCTTTTTACAATCGCCTCTTACTACACTGACGTGACAATGACCATGTTATTCACACCTCTGGATATAATATCCTCAAAAAATGAATAGTAAATATCCTAAATATTAAGGAGCACGGCAGTGCAACAGCCAAGTCGACTAAAGCCAACAAGCAGAGCGCAAAGTCGCGGTATATTTTAACCGTAACTCGTTGTGTACAAAGCTGGAAGCTTGAATTTTATGAATTTAAAGAATCAAACCATTTAGTCTAATTTAATTTGTCAGCGACACATACCGATCATGAAAGCTCTATTCATGTTATTATTTTTATCATTATAGAAACAATGAGGTCTTACAATTATTTAGGGGTGTAGGACGTAACAAAGAGAGAGAGTAGAATTCTTTTAATAATTCACGATCTCAGCATAACTAACCTGAAAACCGCATTTTTGTCAATGTAATTTTAAACCACACCTGAACACACTTTCATACAAAATAATTAAGTTTTTATGAAATATTTAAAAATTTTGATACTGAATTTTAATATAATTTTTTTTGAGACAGAACGAAATTGGTCGTTTTTCACCGATAGAAAAAAAACAATATATCTTAAATAATAACATCATTCAACAACAAAAAAATGCAATAAAAAATAATTTCATTAAAATAATTTTGAAGTCGGTGAACATACTCGTATATCAATAAAATATAATTGTCACATATAGAACCTTCTAATTTTGGAGTCAATTAAAATATTTTACAAGCTGTCATTTAACAAATAACATGTCATATCGTCAACAGCCGTTGCTTAGGATTCGCGTAGATATCGCTTTAGATTCATTTCACACGATACGACGACAAAAACGTCCATGTTTGCGATTTTACTAACATTCGAATATGTTATTATACATATACACGTCTTCGGCACAGATTTTAGCCCTGATGAACCTTAAGCTGGAGGGCTTTGAAAATTTGAGTAAAAGGAAGAGGTGCCTTACTTTAAACCTTATTCCCCAGCCTAAAGATTAAAAATTTAATTAATTATTTAATGGAATTTATATTTTACCAAATAATCTTTTTGACATACATTTTACATTATAAATGATTTCTTTCTTTCTTGGAATAGATTTATTTAAAGTTTTTAAATTTCAATTTCATTAAATTAAACTCATTAACTAGAGTTAAAACGGTAAAAATATTTTATATCACTATCGAGGGGAAGTATATTGTATAACATATTCGAATATTACTGAAATCGCAAACATTGACTTTTTTCATATCCGCATATTACAGTTTTTTAATTTTATCCTTTATATGTGCTATGAGACCTTACTCATGCAAAATTTCACGACGCTAGGTCATTGGGAAGTACCCTATAATTATATGAGTGACCACATTAACGGTCATATCTTTTCAATACGTGGGCTTAGAGGTTTAATTTTTTGCCAGCCGCAAGGGACCGCAGGCTTGAGTATTTAATATTAATTTCAACTTGATACCTCCACGCGATCCTGAGAAAAAGGGTCTTGACAGACGGACAGACAGACAGACAGGCGGACAACGAAGTGATCCTATAAAAGTTCCTTTTTTCTTTTTAAGGTACGGCACTCTAAAAGAGGTCTTAATTTGCTCCTTGGTCTCAAGCTCCAAGCACTGCTAACTTTCTCATACCTGACGGAAGAGAGGGCGAGTTGCAAGAACAAGTTAGAATATCTAAGTCCCACGTGTGCTTAACTTAAGCAATAAGTTAACGGATAAAAGTAGAGAGTATAGTCGACCTTGCGCAAAGGTCCGCCATTCTCAACTGGTTTGTCACGAAACGAGAACCAAATGAATCATTTCTTACTTATTTACTAATACTTGATATTGTTTACTAGCTACCTGCCCTCGCTTCGCCGAATAGTTTGCGTGAAAATACACAAATATATATAGTAACAGTTTCATCACACAAAATATAACAAAGAAATACGTACCTACAGATAATGTAAGAAATAACCATAAGTACTAATAATACGTTTTCAAACTTAATTGACCATAGATTGTTTGGTGATTGTCGGTTGTGCAGTTGTGGATTAGAGAGACCCTCTATCTACTATATCTATGCGGCTTCAATATCAAAAAACCTAACTTAATATTATGGAAAATTTGGATTATAACTTGCTTTATCGGTGAAGGAAAACATCGCACTGAAACCTGCACTCCTGAGAGTTATCCATGTTCTCAAAGGTGTTTGAAGTCTGCCAACCCACACTTGTCCAGCGTAGTAGACTATGGCTTAACACCTCTTCATTATGAGAAGACACGGCTCACCAGAGACAATTTAAACTGCTGCATGGTAGCACATAAAAGAAAATAATAAACACTTTAGATGGAAACTGAGAAGTATAATCCCAAACACTCACAAAATCCTTTACATTGGAGTCCTAGCATAACGACATCGTTTGACAACTGACACAAATCTATCGGATCAGAGGTTTAGAGTTCAGAGGCTTTTTTCTATTTGTTTTTATCTATTATTTTAATTAAATTCAAATTTCTTTTTCTTCTTAGGATATGTGTCTTAGCACTTAGCACATACATATCATATGATTCTTATCGCGATTTAAGTTACGTTCCCTCTCTGTTAATCCCTAAAATTTTATATATATGGAAAACTGAATAATCGTCAAATATGTCAAAGTTCAAAATATCCTAGAAATAAGTAAATTTCATTCTTTAAAAAATAAGAAGACTTTTTAACATACTACATCCTACCTTCCTACTATCCTACTAATATTATAAACGCGAAAGTTTGTAAGAATGTATGTATGTTTGTTACTCTTTCACGCAAAAACTACTGAATGGTTTTAGATGAAATTTTACAATAATTTAGCTTACACATCAGAATAACATATAGGCCATAATTTACAATGATATAGTGTGAATTATTCAAAATATAGCGGGTGAAACCAAGGGACGCAGCTAATGTAAAATATAAAGTTTTTCTAAATGAAAATGTACAGTGAATTAACAAAATTAAAAAAATCTAATCTAAGGTTATATGTCTTGTTATAAATTATTACGTAGGTATAATTAAAATAAAATAAAAGGAACTACTTGCGATGCAAAGTTATTTAAATGTTACTATGATTAGACGAAATAATTTACTCAGTCAATCAACATCATTGGTGTATTTCATCCATCTACAGAACAGGTTTCTCAATAAAAACCAGGTTAAGGACCGAAATAACCTCTAATTTAGTTCAGACTTTTAAACGCTCATTGCAATAGATTGCAATCATAAACCTTTTTTATGTAAACATAAATTACATAATATAAGAAGTGTTGTCATAGATATTAGTAACACAAGAGGAGAGAGCTATTGCTTATTTCACAGTGAGTGTCCACATTGTAGGGATAGACTGCTGATTCAGACTCAATTGAATTTTTGATCTCCAGTAAGTATATGTAGCATTCCAGTATATTATAAACAACGTTATCCCTATCACTACATAGTATAAAACAAAGTGGCTTCCCGACTGTCTGTCCCTATGTATGCTAAGATCTTTAAAACTAAGCAACGGATTTTGTTGTGGTATTTTTTAATAGATAGAGTGATTCAAGAAGAAGGTTTATATGTATAACAAATGTATAATATAGTGGAGAAAATAACAGTGCGAAGCCGAGGCGAGTCGTTAGTTATATGTATTGATGCTTTGAATCAGCAGCAACAAGTACAGAAACACATTTTTCTTAAATTATAATGGAATAATTCTGAAAATTCCTTAATAATAATTTAAAGCCTCGCAGAGCTCTAGAATTGCTGCCAAGTTTGTTTAACGTTTAGTTCAAAACTCATTTAAAATAGTGATCTATTCGTGATAACCTTTTAAGGCTGCGTTTCTACCAGATATGTGCAACCAATAAAATCACATCATTTGTCACTCTGAACTCGGCTAGGTAAATGAAACGTTACCTACGTTCTCCTCGCATATTTCTGGTGGAAATGCACCCTTAGTCATGAACCAGCAGTTTCGTATAATTGCACTTCTAAGTTCATTACTCCGCTCTATGACTCATATACATTATATTTAGGTTTCCTGCAACTTCTCCCACGTGTTGTTTGTGTTGAACACAATAATTTATTGGTTGCTATTTCTCCAAGAGTGACGCTTCTGTTTACTTGTACGTACAGTCAACAGTACATTCACTTTTAGTATGATTTTCTTTCATTTTACTATTTACTAATCGACCCTCTGTAGCTTCGACACTAACTGTTCTCTACATTAGAATAAAATAAAGCAAAACGATATTTTTAGATTTATAACTGACAAAACAATATTCAATTTCGAGAAGTAGTTTTACTGTCATCTAAACAGACACACAAAATATAAAAGAGTCTTTGTTTTGGTTTCTATTATTATTATTATATTCTCTAGATTTATTTTGTTTAGTTCCCAATTTCTATTTGTCTTTTCCTTGCTTTGATTTCGGCAAATACTTTCTCTAACTACATCGAACATGCAGAAAAACTGCTCTACAGTACGATGATGTTTTTTTTCGTTTTTCATAAAAAACAATAATGTGAAAAGAATCGATTGTGTCACTTTCATAGTAAGCTCGCAGAGGCTTAATTTCCAATTAAACTTCTAGTGAGTTCTTCCATATTATCTATAATGTATTGTATTTTTTTTGGGATTTAAAACAAATAAGAAAGTGTTTAGTAAATAAAGCTTACTACTCTGTACAGGATTACTTGAATGATGACAAAGCTTGGCAGCTGAATGATTATACCTTTGTATGTGACCGACTATTGATTTTTTTGACAAACTGACTGACTGACTAATTTTGACGTGTCAAAAGTACTTTGTAAAAAGTCTAATTGAATATTATTTACTATTCAAAATGAAGTCACGAATAATACTAAACAAAATATCTACAAATGATAATATTTATTCAGTGACATTTCTTGGCTTCGCTTGACCTTTCAAGTTCTACTTTGAAGTTTTATTTCTTTATTTTTTTGTTCTAGTAAAGGTCATGGTCTGTCAGAATCTTTTTCTTTATCAATCTCATCTTTACTTCAACAGTTGCCTTGAAATTGGTTTAATGACTAATTTCTCGTTTATACAAATACATTTCGTGAATATTAAACATTATAACGTGGAACTACGTAATAGTTACTAACCCCACCCCTCAAAAGAAAATTACGAAATTTCCTAAAATTTCTAGTTTATTTGACAAGACTCACTCCCCTCCACATTCCTATAGCTTTACTTTAGAAATATTTTTTACTCATTTTTATTACTACAAGTGTGCGAGCTGATCTGTGTGTGTCGAGTTTGAGCTAATATATTTATCATCTTTATTATAAACCAAAGTCGGGCTAGTTGCACCTTATATAACTCAAGAACTGCTGCACCGAAATGACATAGGCTACCTTTTCGCCTAAAAATTCTTAAAAAAGGGTTGGAGATGTGGATGAAAGTTGAAAATGTAAAATTAAACAAATAGATGAAATAAAATTATCGTGCGAAGCCTAATTAATTCCTTAAATAAATCCTATCCTTACCGAAGTCAGTTTCTATGATTTTTATATACATATAAATATTTGATTATCTGTGAAATTGGTGTCATTATCATTTATTTATATTATAAGTATCTTAATGACTGTCTCATGGGTTTTTCTGCAAAATATCATTAAGATAACGCAGAACGATTGCTTACATTGAATTTAGTTCAGTTACTAAAATATAGCAATTCTTTATTAGGGTTTCGATTATTATGAGTCATGTAGTCAATATTATCAGGGTTTCGTGACTGACATAAACTTAAATGTGCAAAGCAAGTCTATTTGTAGACCTTTAGAGTGAACGTGCACCAGGGTTTAACTGGTTAGTCTCTGGTGAATTGTTTTTTTTTATCTGTAGAATGTATTTGTCAAAAGAATAGCAAATTTGAGTCTTAAGTTTAATTTTAGATAAATAATCTACCCGTGAAGATTCAGTATTTGGTAGAGGTCATCAATCTGATGACAATGAACTTAAATTTACTAGTAAGTAAAAAGGCAGAGTAAAAAATAAATTCAATTAAGCCAGTCTATTACTGAAAGCACAATCTTGTTTTCACAAAAAAAAATAATTTTCTAATCTAAATTTACAAAAAAGTTAGGAAAAAAAGCTCACACAAGACGAGAGGTCAAGTTTCGCATTAAAGTTCGATTTTCTATACAAAGTATTTGGTTATTGTAATCGAAGTATGAAACTGCTGAAACTATCCCTTCGTGGTAGGGGATCTGTTCCCCGACTGGCCTACGACCACCAGCATGCGTGTGGGTCAGACTTACCCCCTCCCTCTCCTATAATAATGCTGCGGACCGCCGCATTTTTTTTCTTCACTCCCTCTCCCAACTCTATCTTCGAGGATGCAACACGCCGGCAAAACTGGAGATACTCTCTTGTTTTCCCGATGTCCATGGTCGATGGTGGCCACTTACCATCAGGTCGACCATCTGCTCGTTTGTACCTTATCTACTATTAAAAAAAACTGCCGTAAGATTAAAAATTAGATCTTGTTGTCAGTATCTTAGTTTAAGTTTCAAAACTGTTTAGTTTCTATTGTGAATATATTTTCAAAAAATACCTTAAGTTTTTTAATTTAGTTTGTATGGAAAGTAGGATTGACAAGAGTAGTTTAAATTACTTTTATCATGTAACATAAACGACAAAAAGTTTCATCATTTCACGCACCGCAGGCCCAAATTACCAAATGAAATACGTATTGGTTGATTCAGTACCAAATTTCTTTAAACTATGGTTATTTTTTTTTATCGTTTATAGGCAAGCGTTTGACCATAATCTGCCTGATGTTAAGCACGACACGGTCTAGGATGTAACACGCTTACCTAGAAGGTACCTGTTTACTCTGGTTTTGAAGACACCAACGTTGTACGTATCTGGAAACACAAACTCTGGCAAAGCGTTCCACAATTTCGCAGTGCGAATAATTAAAGTGGATTCAAAGCGTTTGGTACGCACTCTGGGAATTTCCACCATGTACCAATGTCGTGTTTGGGGTGTTCAATAGTAGAATGGGGCAGGTGGGATTAAGTCATGGAGTTCTTCAGCGCACTCTCCGAAATGCATCCGGTAAAACACCGATAAGGAGGTAACCTACAGACGGTGCTCGAGGCTTTGCAGCCGAAATTTGAGCAAAGTGTCGTCTCCTATTAGCCTTCTGGCGCGCTTCTCAACCGATTCTAAGGCCTCAAGTTGGTACTTGGCAGAGCCGTCCCAAAGGTGAGAGCAGGTTATATTGCACTAAGTTATTTTTATATTACTATAGTAGTCTAGTATACAGAAAAAGCGCGCTACCTTACAGTCTTTTCTTTAATAATCAATGTCATGATCTTAGCTGCTAAGGCTAGAGTAACTTTATGGTGTAATTATTAAAAATAAAACATTTAATTCACAATGTATGTCAATGTTCAATATAAAGGGATTCCGTACCTGGGTCGCACGTCCCTTGCACTTTTCGGTGTTTGACCTTTTATTTATAAGTTAATGGATTAGGTGTGTAAGAATGTTGAATGAACAAAATGTGATGTACTACATAATGTTGAAAGTATAATTATAGCTTATTGTCAGACTATATTACAGCCTTATTGTTTTTAGTCTCAGATTATTATAAACTAACTAGCTGACCCGGCAAACGTTGTTTTGCAATATAAATTTAAGAAACTTTGGGGTGGGCCACCCTTATCACTTAGGAGGATGAAATATAGATAGTAGCCGATTGTCAGGCCTACTGAATATGCATATAAAATTTCATAAAAATAGGTCGAGCCGTTACAGAGGAGTATGGTAACTAACATTGTGACACGAGAATTTTATATATAAGATGAACCCATTACAGATTTTTTTGGTTGAAGGATAAAAATAACAAATAAAACCAAAGAAGCTAGAATGAGAAATTCAAATTGAGCGTTGGAAAACTTCAAAAAGGTCTGATTATGATGTTTAGATCTGTACCTTTACTTTTACTATAAAACAAAGACATTGTTTTCGGCTTATGAACAATGAAGTGATCCTAAAGAACCTAAAACGATACATCCTCAAACCTTAACTTGTTACTCAACGTAAAGAGTTCGTTTATATGAATTTAAACACAAAACAATTTCTATTGTTCAAATATTTTAAAACCAAGCAGTTTCAGCTTCCGTGTTATAAATAACAAAGGCTTGCTAGGAGCGTGGTCCAGATTTCTAATTATATTAGTCATATGACACTGACCGGTTGTAAGACAATACTATGCTAGTTTCACTTTCGTTCCGTTTTGAAAGGGATACAAGATGAATTTAGTTTATATCTAGAATATCCCCCATTATTTTCGACATCACCTAGTGGCTTTATAAAGTAGTGTTTGTTCAGGGCATAACGTAGAAATCTTAATCTCCTAACATTTTTGCAGAACAGATTTGCTTACTCTGCTATTATGGATCATACCGATGTTATACTCTTGATAGAATATTCATTGTTAGAGAACATCTGATAAGTTGCAGTTTTAGTAAAACTTCTCCATATCTCTATGCTTAAAATTGCATGAAAATTGAAGAGATTTCAGATAACTTAATGAGGTCCATGTGAAGGATGATCGGCTGCAACTGATCTTGACATAGACCTTCTACTCTTCCTTGATTTAATAATCGTTCCAGTGTGTTTTCATTATCATGTAAAGCTCTTTTAAGAGGGCATATGGTGCGTTGAGAAGTTTATCCTCACCAAACGCCTCCAGCACCATACTTCAAGGGCATCAATCCTCTGATGGATGGTCAGTGTTCTAACTCAAGAAGATAGGAAATACTGGCAACTAAAGTGTTATGTGTTATATTCAATGACAAAAAAACTCCTGAAAGTTCAAGTAACTTTAATATTGAGAAAATTTTGTGGCGACGATGATGATGGTGCGATGGATGATGCTGCTGAACTGACTTTGTGAAGGCTGGTCAATTATGACGGGGTCACCAATGTGAAAGAAGACGGCTGCCAGGCAAAGTGATACAGCCTGACGGGTTGAGGATCCTCCCTTTTTGTTGGAAGGATGACAGCCGTCTCCCTCCACAATTTATATCAACACTTAACTGCAGTTTCAATATTACTAACTGTTATAATTTACACATTAAAATTCCCGCACGTAAGTATTTTGATGAATATGAATCATTGTGATTATGCAAAAAAAAAATTTAATAACGTAACGTGAAGTTTATGCATAATCATGATATTGGGACGTTAAACTCAAGTAACTAAATAATTGAGTTCTAGTCAGTGTAATAGCCTTATGGATCTTTTAATATCAAGGATCAAGAACCTGTACTGAATTTAAGATTAATTAACATCAGTTAGTTGCGTTATTGTGTAGTAAGTAAAATTACTGTAATCATTTTACGAATCTTTTAACATCACCAAGGGGTCAAAAACATTTTTAAAAATTAAGCAGCATTATTTTTAAGAATTAGTTTTGACTATATACCTATTTTACTATCCATTTTTTGATCATGAACTCGCATAATTTTTAGACCATGAGTTGAGGAAATCCCTATGGTTGTTGGCTATTTCCATCATATAACATATTTAAATTACATTATTAAAATGTCAGAGACGTTTTGCTTATGTCGTGATACATTTTACACCCAATGCCAATACGTAACAAGTCACGTAACTAAAGTATAAACCACCAGCACAATACTGATTGCTCAACGAAATTGTTCCGAGATTTGCTTCACAATAGATGTTGAATTTTGATGTAATTTAGTTCGGTTGGATAGATAAGAAAGGTGATAACGTAAATACTTTGAAATTTTTATGCAAGAACTGTGTAAGACTAAGGAGATCTTTTTGCTCATTAATCCACCCTCAACTTGGACAACACTTCCTATATATCTTTAAGGTGATATTAAATCTAGAAAATTTTTAAATGTTTGATCATTTAGCTATAGATTGACGAACTGTTTTACACGAGAAGGATATTGCTTTTACAATATAAAAAAAGTAATATGCTCCAAATGACCACAAAAACATTATTCACACTAGAACCATAATGAAAACGGTAACATTCGATTTACTGGCCGTAGCGAATAGTTTCTCGGTTGTCTGTACTCTGTGCTACTTGTCTATGATCTATAATGGTGTAATTTGACAGCTACGTGACAGGTCGGACATGATACCAGGACTAACGACTTTTAGATTTATATTCTTCTGATAAATGCTGGACAATATGATAAAAGTTTTAAATAGAAATACAGAATAATTAACCTGTTCATAATAATCAAAATTCTCGCTAATATCTAGGTCCAGAAAAGAAAGATCACTTTGGTCTGGAAGCTCCTCTTCCTTTAGTCAAAGGATGGAGGATTCCTTTGGTCATTGGACTTTATTGTTCATTTTTAATATAAGGCTTTGTCTTTTAATCTCAAACTGCAACTAGCAATCCTCATGGATATAAAGCTTATGAAATAATCTGCTTGATTACATATCAAACCTAACGAATTATACATTCTTGGCAATCTGAGTGCTTCTAAATTCTATAACTTCATCACATTTGCAAGTTGTTATTTGGGTTGATTTTTATTTTATCTTTATTGTTAGAATTGGCAATGCATCAGCAAGAAAAGGTTCCTTTTAATTCCTGTATATTCTTCAATGTATTAGATAACTATTAGTAGATTTATGTATATCATTATTATTGAAATTATGTTTACCAAACATGAACGTATTATGTTTAGTTAAATGAGCAACTACTACAATTGATTGCCCAAGTTTATAAACGGGACGGGCAACCTGCTTCACAGCATTGTGTGCATTGTGATCTATGAGTTACATACGTGTGATCTTAGGTTAGTAGGTATGGCTACTATCAATTATTAGTGCAATAACAACTGAAAGTGGAATACCTTATAGGCCTCTAGTGGATCATGTTCATTTAATCTTATTGGGTATGTAGTCATCATTCTGTGTGTTGGTAGACCCTTCGATACTTTGAAAGGCATTTAGTTCATACATATCATCGTCTTCGATTATCTGGAGTACTTGATCGTCGTCGATCATTTGTAGACCTTATCTCGTTTTCTGTATTGTATTTCTTGTGTGTTGTCTCTATGCTTTCAAACAGGTTTCGATACTTACTATTCTCTGTATGTTGGATATTACATACATTATCCGATATAGTATTATTATATAGATATAAATGTAAAGATTTTTTTTTTGTAAAAAATTTTGGCTTGAATCAAATCAAATCAAAATTATTTATTTCAATTAGACTTTTTTGAAAAGTACTTTTGAAACGACAAAAATTTGTCGGTCAGTTAGTTTGTCTGAAGCTACCACCAGCTCGGAAAGCAGTTTTCTGTTGAGGAGAGCCGGCCAGAAACTCAACAGTCGCTCTTTTCAAAAAGCCATGTTTACATAGTCTGTTATACAAATCATTTAACTTGAGAGTCAACGTCACTTAGATTCCAAGCATTCTCATCATTTAAGTAATCCTGTACATTATAGTATGCTTTATATATTAATGACTTCTTGATACGAGTTTTAAATTGTTGAAGTGGCAAGTCTAATATAGGCTGTGGAATCTTATTATAGATGCGAACACCAAGCCCCATGAATCTATTACTCACTTTGTGGAGACGATAGTACGGCGTTACTAGTTTATTTCTGTTTCTAGTATTGACATTATGTTTGTCACTGTGTTTTGAATACAAATGAATATTCTGGTAAATGAACAAAATATTACAATATATGTATTGAGATAGGACTGTAAGAACGTCTATTTCTTTATATACATCTCTAAGGGAATCCCGCGCTCTTAAGTTATAAATGGCCCGAACAGCTCTCTTTTGAAGAATAAAAATGGATTCAATGTCCGCGGCCCTACCCCACAGTAAAATGCCATAAGACATAATACTGTGAAAGTAACTGAAGTAAACTAGCCTAGCAGTATTGATATCAGTCATTTGTCTGACTCTCCTTACTGCGTAGGCAGCTGAGCTGAGTCTTCCCGCTAGAGATGATAGATGGGGGTTCCACTGGAGTTTTGAATCTAAAGTTATACCCAGAAATACCGTCGAGTCCGCCACATCTAAAATTTCATTATTTAAACGTAGGTTAAATTTTTGTTTTTTAACATTAGGTAAAGCAAACTCAAATAATGATTGAACATGTCATTAAACAAATTCCACAGTGCAGTGCGCACTGCGCAGTGTTGCTGAGTTGCTAAGTTACGCAATGTGCGCAAAGACAAGTTTTTCCGCACTCTGCTCGCATTAATGTTTCATTACTCGTTATCGTAACTTACAAATATTTTTTTGCTTTCATTATAGCGAAATTTATCTGAGAGTTGTATTAAGTAATGTAACGTCTGTTACTACCAATCATTTACGGACGAAATTAATGACTTATCTCAATCTTAAAGAAGGGTAGAAGAAGGTTATTAATTTCGGCCGTAAGCGGGTAGATTGATAAATATAGTATGACCATTTTATCTTAAAAGAATAATCTCAATCCGTACGTACTCTCTGGAGTATGGATTAATATTATTTATTAATTTTAGTAGTAAATTGATAAGTATAATAATATAACATTATAATTATTCGAATGGATAGTTCTTAGAAAAGATACAGGTAAAAGAAATCGGATTGCAAAATCCAGTCCAGATCAGAATAATGTAGCAAGAGTGTTGATAAATTGTCACGTACAGACAAAAACGCTGACAGTAGATAACTTCACCAAACAAGTCTTTACAGCGGAAACATTTTAAATATTAAAAAAAATAAAACTCCATTACTTCCACAAGGTACCAAATTATTTATAAAGTAAATCGTAAAGACCTTACCAGGGATTTTAAGTGTAAATGGTGTGAGAAGTGAATAGTGCAAAATGACAATGATACAAGGCCAAAATAATGAGTCCGTTAGTCTCAATATATATTTTTTCTCAAGTTAATCTTAGCACAATGGTCTCTTTACATAAGTCATCAAGAGGTCATTTGCGTGTAACTGTAAGATAATGACGGATTGTAACGGTGAAGTGTGATTGTGGTCTGTATGTTACATTTCTGCCAAAAATGAAACGCCACAGGCCTTAAGAGGATTTAAACTGAAACTTAGAATATCAAGAACATTATATTTATAAACGCTTATTATGTCATTACAAAACTAATAATGCGTTGCATCCTCGAAGATAAAGTGGGGAGGGGAGTGAGAAAGAAATGCCGCAGTTTTAGCAGACCCTGAGCAATAGCCCAGTGTCCACTACATCCGCAGCATTAATGGGATGGTAGAGGGAGGAGGTAAGTCTGGCCCACATGAGCTTCGGCCGGGACGCGTCTATGACATATGACATTGGCGATCGAATTCGCATGCTGGTGGTTGCAACCCAGTCGGGGAACAGATCCCCTACCACCAAAGGAGAGGTGGGTAACTCGGCTCTCATGAGATGATCTTCCAGCGGCAGAGGGTAATAATATTCTAGCCCGTCCCCTCACGGGTTAAATATTTAGGTACTGGGTTCTTTTATATTATCTATATTTAATTTAGTTTAGTAATAAATTCAATCCGTAAGAAATAAAGAAAATAAAAACAACACTACACAATTTGTTAAAAGATCTTACTAATCTATTTAAAGGTGCCTGTTGGAGCAAGTTTGATTTTGATAACATCAAACGATATTAAATATCATTTCTTTAATAGTGAAGGAAAACATAGTAAACCTGCACACTCGCAGTTTCCTCAGCTATATATGAAGTCTACCAAACCTCACTCCTCACTTGGGCAGCGCGCAAGGTGATACGTGGACAATCAAGATATAAAATCCACCAAAATAATGCAAAATCTAAAGAAACCCAAAATTACGTGCAACTCCGTGTCTATCAGCATCTTAATGTACCTCAGCATCCGATAAGACATGTTCCCATCGTAAGTAAAGTTTGGACGATTCTCAGCATTGAACATGTGTTTCTATAAGTAATCTTGTCTGTGCCTGCGAACTGTGGATTATAAATAATTGCGTAACTTATTGTTCTGTAATCTGCTTTTTGTTTTAACTAACTTATTGAGCTAGTTTATATAGATAATAATGAGAAATCAAGCCTTTTTGTCTTATTGAACAACAAGTCTGTTCCCCGACTGGCTTGCGACCACCAGCATGCGAAAACTACCGCCAAGTGTCTCTGACGCGTTCCGGTCGAGCCGCATGTGGGCCAAATCTGGATGCATCTGTCGGCGCGGCTTTTGTCTCTCTTGAGGAGGGAAAGCAATCGACATCTAAAAGATTTAAGCGGGAAAGCAGTTGCTCTGTTTACCAAGCTGAATTTTTGGCCATCGACCGCGCGTGAAATGGGCATAGTCTCATCGCTCACCTTTACACACTAGATTCACTATACTGTCCGACTCTCTTTCATTCAATAAATCTATTTAAAACAGAAGTAGCCCAAATCCATTCGTCACTAGCATCCATCGCACTATCCATTCTATCCGGAACTATCCAACTAAAGAAATTGAAATAGCATGGGTTAAGAGTCACATCGGGATTCCTGGTAACGAGTCTGCTGATACTGCTGCACAGAATGGTATGTGTGACTCCCCCTTAAGCTTCGCAAAACACTCCATCCGCTCGGGAATCAAGACGATATGGGAAGATATTTATGGTGAATATAAACAGGGTCAGTGGACGAAATCCCTCTTGCCATCTACTCGCGACATTAATATACTCTGGTCCAAGACTAATGTCACGTTTTACCTAACCGAATTCCTCACAGGTGTATCTGAATCGCTTCCACATTACCGATAACGAGTTGTGCCTTGTGACAACATATCATCACAGTCATAAGATCATCTCCTCAATATCCCAAATTCGAGTCGAGACGGCTCGATTATACCATCTGCTGCGACATCGCAGGCGTCTCTCCGTTTATCTCGATGGAGGTCATGGAGAAGGAAATTTCATTCGCTTCATTAAGTTCATTGAACAAATATGGCTTACTGAGGTAGGGCACAGCAGGAAATTTCCTGCTCAAATATGGACCAGCCCAACTGGGGTAGTACCTCGACCTTACAGAAGATCACAGCTAAATAACACTACTCTAAAGCAGTGTTGTGTTCCTGTTGGTGAGTAATGTGACCAGAGCTCCTGGGGGGAATTGGGGATAGGGTCGGCAAAACGCGCTTGCGATGCTTCTGGTGTTGCAGACGTCTATAAGCTACGGTAATCGCTTACCATCAGGTGAGCCGTACGCTTGTTTGCCGACATAGTTACATAAAAAAAAAAATATTGAGCCGTCTCAAGCAATTTAATAACACTTGACACCGAATTAGACTCTGTATATTGAATATGTAAATAAATTAGTATTAATCTTTGTCGTAAATTGTTCCCTTTTATTTGTTTTATAAATCTAGCTAGGTTTTAAGGTTTAAATTCTGCTTAGGTTAAGTAATACATAGGTCTAAACTAATATAATTAGGTTAAGCTATCACTTGTACTATATCTTTTGTCTCATTATTATCTTTTATATATCGTTTTTTTACTAAATCAAGTTTAAAGTTTCTGATTCTCAATCTTTTATTAAGTATCTCAAAAATATTATTTTGTAAATAAAATTTTATTTAGTTTGCTCGAGGTTGGTGCTTCACGCCGTATCAAATCGCAGAGAGAAAGGGACCCCCTTTGCTTAGGATCCACTGAAACCGCAAAAGTCTTCCCTTCGCACCTCCTCCTCACTCTATCTTTGAGGCGTGGTAGGGGATCTGTTCCCCGACTGACCTACGACCACCAGCATGCGTGTTGGTCATACTAACTCCCTCCCACTCCTATAATAATGCTGCGGATCTAGTGTACTCTGGGTACTCGCTCAGGGTCCGCTGAAAACTCCTCCCAACTCTATCTTCGAGGATGCAACGCGTTGGCAAAACAATAGATACTCTAGTTTTGCCAATGTCCATGTGCGACGGTGGCTACATTCCACCAGGTGGACCGTCTGCTCGTTTGTCCCTTATATATAATAAAAAAATCATATATTTTTAACTTAAAAATCTCCAGTTTGGCAAAGTCGGATGACTAGTTATGCATATTCTACTCTTGCGTAGCTATGATCAATAATCAATCTGTTAATTCTATACAAATCTAAATGGTACCATTAGAATTCATCGATTGGTATTTGCGTCATAGTGACATCATTTATGTATGTATATTGAGTAATGGATATTAGAAATTTAAAATTAATTATAATAAATTTGTCTTTTTAAAGGATGGTTTCTAACGTTCTCAGTGAATTTTAATGTAATGTACCGATGATGCGAAATACGTGAGAAAAGCTTTCAAAATTAAGTTAACCGTTGGGAATGGTCACCACTCCTCAATAGCCATTGACCTGCCGTTGCCGAAAGGTCGTCTTTATAAAAATTATTTTATGTAATTGCTCATAACGAAATAAAAATGATGTACGATATATATCGAAATATATACGTAATGTCGGCCGACTTCAGAAGATACTGGATGCTTAACGAAGCTAAGTTAAGGATAACACGTTAATGCCGGATCTCCTTCTCGGAATGGGTTGGGGGGTAGGCCACAGTCCACCACGCTGCTCCAGTGCGAGTTAGCAGACTTCACAAACCTTTGAGAACTTTATGGAGCACTCTGAGGAGTTAAAGCAAATTATATTTAATTGATTATTGATTAAAACACATAACTCAGAGAAGTCAGAGGTGTGTGCCCAGGATCGAACCCAGACCTCCTGAGTAAGAAATTTAAGTCTTACTTAACCACTGGGCTATCATTACTTCAAACTTCAAGTTTAGTTAACAAGATTTATTTACACGTTAATCGTTTAAACAAATCTTGCTCAGCGAGACGATGTTGAATAACTAGTAGCATATAAAGATATGAATGAAATATAAAACTTGCTATGCAAATGGTTCTAAGCATTGTTCGTATACCGCGCAGGCGCAGGCGCAGGCGCAGGCGCAACACTTCAACTGTGTCGTGGGATTTTAGTGAGCGATTGGTGTCAATTACAGGCTTAATAATCGCTGCAAGATTGTGCAAACATTTTAAAGTTAATTATAATGTTGTTTGAACACGCGATTAAATTTTTTACGTAAAAACTTTCAAAAACAAGACGAAACTTATTTTTTAAAAGTTTACTGTGTTATCAAGAAACTAAATTAATTTTCTTAAATATGGTTAAGAATCCGCGGTTATTATTTTTAAAAATCGTGGTCTAATTCCCCTAAAAAAATACATATCTTACATTACAGTCTATGTATCTCCCAATTAATGAATATTCCAGAACGATTGATTCCATCTCATAAACAACATGAGAACTTATGAGTCAGGTTGAGCAGTTGAACGCGAAATATGATTAGGTAATGAAAGATTTAGTTCCACAGTGACCTTGCGTTAATTGACCTGACAATTGGGTCAGCTCTATTGTCTAATTGCTCATTTGATTAACTGTATACGATTTCACACAGATTTTATAGTAGCCAACTATACAGTCGCCTGTTCTTGACTCTTGTTCTCGCTTCGATTTACTCTGGTTACGCTCCTGTAGGTTGTTTTATATATTTTATTATTTCATAATCTATATTTAAATATGATACACAGATTTAAATTTATACATTTTTTTAATTTAATTAAATAATATACGCTCCACAGATTTTAACATAAAAAACAGATTAAAATGAAGTCTTCAAACTTAAGTACCTACCTAAGCGAGATTTTATCTTCGATTATTTTTATTTATGAATTTCTTCAATTAAACAATTTGTGATTTATTTATTTCTTAAATACTAGTGATATGATTTTTTTCTGTGGTTTGCCATGCGCGGTAATTTTATTTACTCTTTAGTGGCAACATTATTCTCTTATTGACACAATGCCGCGGACGCGCGCCATTCTTTTGGCCATTGAAAACGATTCCCGTTCAAAATGTAAGGTTTCTAGGATTGAAATAAAAAATTGGTTGGCTCCGTAAGACCTTGAGAAAAAAAAGAAACCCTTAAAAAGACTTAAAGATATGGTACGGGAGCCAGTTCAATCATTTCCTCTCGAGTCAAAATTCGTATACTGCATAAGGAATATATATTATGATTACTCGTGACCGTCAGCTGCAATTCCGAGGGTGGGGCGAGCAGTGGCAACCTCCCAAATGTCGAAAAAAAAATTTTTTAGTCATTTCCTCCCGTTTGAAAATTTGTCGGATTATAGTTTACCTACTATCTTGAAGGAAAAATAAAGTCAGCTGACCATAACGTGGTGGAAAATCATCACGATTTTATAGCAAAATCAAAGTTAGCATTTAAGTAGCTATTTACAAACAGGAGTTTCGAGAGTTAATGAAAGGAGTCGAAGTCGAAAATATTTCAAGTTAAAAGTATACGAATATATTTATGTACATAGATACGGGCTCATTGAAATGATTGGGGTCCAATGTATGTGGTTAACCAATTGATCCACCCGGATGCTGCATTTGCGTGTACACTTGAACTTGAAACCAATTTGTTATTCATCTCGAGTGTTCGCTACTCTAGTAGAATATAAAAGTTTATACATGTAGGCTATGTAGGGAAAGCCGTATTAAGAAGTATTTCTCCTTTTTTATTATTTGTTTTTGCGGATTATTTATTTTAAAGTTTTTGTTTCACTATATTATGACATAAATTAAAGTTAATTAGATTAGTTATATTATTAAAAATATTTTTATTAATAGATGAAGCTGAAGAGTTTGTTTGCTTGAACGCGCTAATCTCAGGAACTACTGGTCCGATTTGAAAAATTCTTTTAATGTTGGGTAGGCCGTTTATCGAGGAAGGCTATAGGCTATTTACCATCACGCTAAGACCAATAGGAGCCGATGACCACGGGCACGAAGTGGCAAGGCTAGTAATTTAATAAATGTTGACTGAACTTAGATGGGCACATATTTTTAAATATAACATTTATAATGTCATCAAAATAATCTTAATCTACTAATGTATATTGTTAGTTAAAGTATTCTTTTGCCTGTTTAATGTCTATTATATTACTTACATTTTTATTTTATTTCAGGAGCCGCAATATGGCGTCAAGATGGCTCCCAGTGGTGTTAGTTGCAGTTTTATTTCGTGTTGGTAAGGAAAGTTTTGAATTCAATTTATAATAATAATAATCAATGATTATTACTAGTATTAAAATAAAATAAAAAGGTAAAATACAGCTTCTCCTTTTAGTATCCATTTGGGTTAGAAATGCTTTTAATTTTTATTATCAAGTTTTTAAAAATAAGTTAAAAGCATAGAATTTTATACGAGGTTTTTAATAATATTTTTAAATAAAAGATCTGTTTTCTAAGAAAAAGTTGCTAAAAGCCGTTAACTTATAAACAAAGCATCTACAGTTTATTTATTATCACTAATTTAGCCGGATAGTACAATACATTCTTTGTTTATATTGAGTTCCTAGAAGAGAAAACATTACCTGATATAGACAAAATAGATTTCTTATCACTTTAGGCAAAAAGATGTTATGTCTCTAGTTTTAAACTACGCAACTGATTTTAATGCAGTTTTCACTAATAAAGTAAGATTAAAGAAATTTAAAGAAACCTATTTTTTTAGGGTCCACCAACAAACTACCAGTATTCACCCAGGATATGGACAATCTCCCTTTATCAGAGAGTACACCAGTTGGGGAGATTGTGTACACCTTAATGGGCACCACTGACCCTGAGGGTCTACCTGTAAGTAACTAAGTTTTTAAATAATTAATTTTCTTCATTAATATCATCATCATCATCACAACCCATTCATGGCCCAATGTTGAGCCAGAATGAGAAGAGGGTTAGGCCATAGTCCACCAAGATGGTCCAGTGCGGGTTGGCAGACTTCACACACCTTTGAGAACTCCTTAGGGAATTCTCAGAAGAGCAGGTTTCCTCACGATGTCTTCATTTACCATAAAAGCAAGCGATATTTAATTGCTTAAAACACACATAAATTAAAAAAAGTTTTCTGTACACACAGACTGTGTTGGGGATCGAACCCGGACCTCCCGAGTAAGCTGGGCTATGCTTATCATTATTATCAAATTATTGTTATTAGTGCTATCTAGCGATAACTATGAGCAAAATTGAGTATTGTAATTTTCAGACTTTTAAAGACTGACTGATTCTAATGCTTTGTTTCAGATTAAATTTGGTCTAGTCGGAACCGAAAAGTTTTCGGTCAATCCTGAAACTGGAGAAGTTACCCTCGTACAGCCATTAGATAGAGAGGTATATAAAATATTCAAATTATTATAAAAAATACTCAGAGCCGTGAAGCTTTAATATACGAGTTATTGTTTAAATTAGTTTATATTAAAAAAAGTAAACCTGGATTGTAAATTGCCTTATTTTCTGGTTTATTGTGCTTTGTTATATTGAACCTTAAAGATTTCTACTTGCCAATAAATGGCGTTGAATTATAAATTAGTTTCTCAAAGAATATTACTTATTGTGATATATTTCAATTCCAGAAAGAAGATACGATAAAATTTCTAGTGTCTATAGAAAATGTGGACCCTGAAACTCTGAACCCACTAGTCCAAACTCAGCCAGCTACAGTCATAGTGTTAGATGAGAATGATAATCCTCCGATATTCAAAAATGTAAGTACCTACAGATTCGCACTAAAGATAATAATAATAAATACACAATTTTGTTATTTAGCCCCAATTGCGCTAAATGCTCGTGTTAGGTTAGGGGTCACGTTGAACCCACGACTGACGCTTCGAAAAAAGCAACGAAAAATTTTATAACGTCGATTTTTGAGGCTTCCTTTTTATTTTTCTTGGCGTCTACATTCCTTTTTTTTAATTTACAGAGTCCATATGAAGTAGACGTGCCGGAAGATGAAGATATAGGGAAAACAATTTTACGTAATATAGAAGTGGAGGATAAGGATTCTGTTGGAGATAGCTTGGAAGTTGGATGTGTTCCTAATGAACAAGTAAGTCGTAGGATAAAATATTGATATTTATTACTAATATTTTTTGGCGATATATCGATAGTTTGATATTGAAATGAAGATATTGATAGTCGATTTATTTTTAAGTGAATTTTATTTTTTTCTCAAATTTTACATTTTGCCTTTTCTATTTTGGAATAAAAACGGAGAAAAAAAATTATTTGCACCGCATAAGGTTTATTAGCATTCAGTGTTTGTTACTTTTAACATTCATTTATAATTAAATTCGTTTAATAAATATGTAAATCATTTTTGAGCTGACTTACTTAATACTATTTTTTAAAATAAAACCGATATATCGATATATTAAAGTCCGATATTGATATATTTGAAAATATCGAAAATCCGATATTTAAAAAAATATCGATAGGGCTACTAAGTCGTAGTAGTCTTGGGTAGTTCGCGAACGACCTAGTTCAAAAGAGCACTCCTTTAGGTGAACGAACTAGTTCGTCGACGATCTCGCTCTAAGTTCTTACATTTTATTAAATCGAATTCTTACTTCTAGGGATGCTTATGTTTCATCCATACTTGACTACTTGTTTTCTATAAAATAAATGTGTAATAAATAAAAATAGTGATTTATTTCTAATAAAAAATCGATACATACATATATATGTCGGATGTTAAAATACAATCATTTCTAAGCGTCGTATGATCACAATGGATGGCCTATAATATAAGCTACGGGCGCAATACGGTCAGGATATAACTAAACATTATGATCTCACCTCCACTGCTTAGTTTCACTGTTTAATCCTAAGATTAGACTAACATTAACTTAAACTAACACAAGGCTAACCTAACCTAAACCTAACTCACACCTCCGACATATATTTAAATGGTGATAGAAATATCAATATATTGTTCATTAACATCGATGTTTCACTTTTGAGAATATCGATATTTTATTTTCCTTTATTTATTATTTTTACAAAATATTTAAAAAAAGAACTAACGAACTAAAAGATCGAAGTAGTTCGCCATTGGATTGCGAACTAAAAAGAGCGCTCTTTTTGGTGGACTGATTAGGCCCAAGACTAAGTCGTAGCCCGTTTAGGTTTGATTATGTTATTATCTGAGTGGGATCATTAGATTTGTGATCACACTTTCAAAAAATATATTGGTAAATTGTATATAAATAATAGTAGTGTTTGGGAATCGTAGAGTTAAACTAAGGCAACTTCTAGCCTACGCGATGTAGTGTCAACAAAATGTAATAATCTTACGAAACAAACACAATTTATTTGCGATTACATATAAACAATGAAGAGACCATTTTGTGTGTTTTTACAGTTGTATTGCAACAGGTCTAAAATAAAATAGGGTTAGTTTCATTTAAATCGGTTGTTCTTCTCTATAAGGATAAATCATTATATTATTTAGACTTAAAATTATAGAAATAGATCAAAATAATTAAAAAAAATAAATTTACGAAAAATTAAAAGTAATGAAATGAAAGCAAGAAAAACGCGTTTAAATTGAAAATTTTATTTAATACTAGGTAACTGATGTCAGTGATGTTTCCCACGATGACACTGATTTTAATTTTGTAAAATTAAAATCTATAATAAAAATACTGAAGTTTCGTTCGGGAAACTTATGTTTTTTTAAATTTTTTTTAAGAGTCGGGAAAGATAGCACGATTTCGCGGGTCTTCCGCTACAAGAAGCGACGCTATCTATTTTGGTTTATTTTATCTATTAACGAATTATAGGATTGCGGGTTTAGCTCTTGAGTCTTGAAGTCTTTGTCTTCTCACAGGCACTGCCATCTAGGTCAATGTTTTCATTTCATTCGTTTGATATTCTGAAGAAAATTAAACATTTATAAAATGTAATTTGCTGTATATATGTATTTTTTTCTGTATTAATAAAGCTTTATTAAATATAAAAATTATTAGCTGTTTTATTAACTTGATGCTAGCGCTACTAGCCGCTCGAACAAACTTACTTATGCCAATGTTTTATACTAGATGGCGCTGTTCAACATGTGAAATTATAAAAGTATTAAAATCAAATATCTTTAAGATAAGCTTTAATTGTATATTAAAATTGTGTAGATAATTTATAAAATAGAGTATAAGACATAAAATAAAAATGTAAAAGTTGCTACGTCGTATGGAAATTCTATAAAGTATGAAAAACCTAACACGCGCTATCAACATTTTTTAGGTCGATGAGTATATATACAGGAGCCAGTGAAAGTTTAATGGAAGTGTATTCTCTAGTGTGATGCCACTACCGTCCATAGACTATGCGACTTGTAACGAGTCGGAGGTCTTGTTAGCGTCAGTTGGTGACGTCACACTCTCGTTGTCTGGTCTCGCGCCTTGTAAAGTGCGCTGCGGACGCTCGCCCGCGCGCGCGGCTGCGACGTAACAGTGGCGCACTTTCCTCGGGCGGCCTGCACCCCTTGCAACTTACGCGGTTTCAGTTAACTCATAAGCTTAGCCCCGGTTAGATCTTGACACTTCTATAACATGGCGGCGAGACACACTCGAATGCCAGCTTTTTGGATTTGAAAATTATAATTTAGCACCATTATGTAAACCACCTTACTTGTACAACTGAATTGAACATTTTTCAAAATAAATATAAATATTTTTCATATTTTGAGGAGTAGTATGTGTTCCCTTCTGAGCAGCCCACTGCTCAGCTCCCAAGCCTAGTGGTTAAGTCGTTGATGTTTTACGCAGGAGGTCCTAGTTCGAACTTTGGAACCTCTGACTTTTCTGAGTTATGTGAGTTTTAAGCAATTATATATCACTTGCTTTAACGGTGAAGGAAAACATCGTGAGGAAACCTGCACTCCCTCAGGTTCGACTCTCAAGTTCTCCACGTTCTGACAGTGTGTGAAGTCTGCAAACACTGGGCCAGCCAGGCTATATAAATATTTATATCTGATTCATTTAGTATTGTTTTTTTTTCAGTGGCCTGATGCCTGTGATATATTTGAAGTAGTGACGTTACATTCTACAGCGAATCAATATAATGGTGCTTTAGTTCTGAAGAAAACGTTGGATTATAATGATAAACAGTTTTACCAGTTTCAAATTTATGCTACGGTAAGATTAGTGTTTATATTTGACTATGATATTTTTTATATTAAATGGCATACTCTTCTTGTAAGTTTGTCCATCTTTTAAGATTTATCGGATTATATATAGACTAGATTTTTACAGAGATAGTTTTTGTCCCGTAATATAGTTTCCCATCATTATATTTAAAGAAGGATAATTTGTGTAAATATATTCAAAGGAAAAAATTGGTATTTTTCCTCAGGACGGTACACTAAACTCAACAGCTCACGTAGAAATAAAAGTATTGGACGTGCAGAACAGTCCACCAGTATTCAGCGGATCCCTCAGTGGGTCACTATCAGAAGATGCGCCAGTGGGCACTGTGGCTCTAGTGATACGAGCCAGAGATGCTGATAGAGCTCAACCTAGAGATGTTAAATTGGAGTTGATTACCAGTAAGTATTCTAACAAGCTTATATACCAATTCTTCTTCTCGGGCATTTGCTTCATTGCTGCTCCAGGGGTTTGTCCTATCCTCGGCTTTCCTCATGGCTGTGGTCATTTGGAGGCCCGTGAGATTGGTAACTTGGTCTGACCCCCGTGTGGGGGAGCAGCCTCATGGTCGTTTCCGCTTTACTTTGCCAAGCACCGTCAGCTTTTTTAGGCTGTCGGGGTGCCTTCACGCTAAGTGCCCAAAATGCGAAGGACACGCATACCTATTAAGATGATTTAATAAGTAATTCCCAAGTTACACTTATGAGTAAATATGTTCTTCTAGATGCTAATACTTTTCTAACTTAACTCTATTCTTTCCTGATGGATTAAAAATAGCAAAATTAAACAATATAACTAATATAATATTTGTATTTCTAGATCCTCTCGACTATTTCTGGTTAGACAGTAGTACAGGAGAACTAAAAACAGCTAAACCTTTAGATAGAGAAGCGCTTGCTGATCCATCATCACCACTTAATCTAACAGTTCGGGCAAGTTTAATTGCATATCATTATACATCATAAAAAAATTACAGAAATACTGTTGAATATTGATGATGATGTGTAATGTTTTATCATCTTTAGGCAAGTGAAATAGTAAATGGTGTACCTCTAATATCAAACTTAACGTCCACCACCGCTACCGTGACCGTGACCATCAAGGATGTTAACGACGAGCCGCCAAGATTCAACCGTCGAGAGTATAGTGTGGAACTGCCTGAAAGTCTACCACCTGGTACACCGTTACCTAACCTGGATATGGTGGTCACTGATACTGATGTGGTAAGTATACCAGACGAAAACCTGACTATAGTGTTTCTTAAATTACCCGCCAATGTTATCTAGTTTTATTTTTCAACTTTTTGGTGCCTAAAAAGTATTTTATTATAGTTGTTTATTCTAGGGCATAAACTCCGTGTTTTCACTTCGTTTGTCCGACGAAATGGGAGCTTTTGTGGTTGAACCAGCTACAGCGACGGGCAGCGCCACCGTCACTTTGCGATTAAACTCTAGTCTTGATTATGAGGATCCCAATCAAAGGAAGTTTATTTTAGAGGTAACATCATGTTTTATTAATGTTTTACACTTTATAAATATATATTTCCTTTCACATCGTTTTAAAATCCCCGTTTAAAACGATGTGAAAGGAAATGGAAGGACGGAGATGGGGAATATCGGGGAACACTACAAGGGGGGTGATGGTATTGAATGGAATATTGGGTAAACGCAACGTAGATACTCCTATTGAACCGATAAATGATCAAATATGATCTCTAACAATTACGAGAGAAACCTAAGCAGTGCCTTGGACTTGTGACCAAGGTGTAGGCTTAAGGAGCTCCTTTAAGTGATCACGACACTCGCCTCCACTGCTAGGCTCTCTGTTTAAACCCAAGGTTAAACGCACATAAACCTAACACG
Source organism: Limenitis camilla (assembly GCA_905147385.1). Lineage (NCBI taxonomy): Eukaryota > Metazoa > Arthropoda > Insecta > Lepidoptera > Nymphalidae > Limenitis > Limenitis camilla. The sequence continues at coordinate 967,903 of LR990235.1, forward strand.
AGGTAATTACATTGTAAGGTACTCACGTGACCTTGATCGGACAGCACTCCTAGCACTAACACAACGCTGCACTGCACAACACTATCACTATTTAGACACTACTTCACTTCTTGAGAGACCGCGCACGACTAAGACTTCAGTCAGACTGTCGATAGCATATAAAGGGTCGATCCATAATCATTTACTTATTCTCCGACATATATAAGAGATAGTTGTACTATAATAGATAGTTCAATCGACGGCGGCTCTTTGACAGTTATTGGGCGGCGAGACCTCATGAATTGAACGAACTATAATGTCACTAACAAATTTGTATGCTGCAGTGCCATCTGGTGAATCATTACAATCCACTAAATCATTAATTCAATAATTCGAACGATCAAATAAAATAATTCTATGTTATTTTTTAGATTAAAACCTTTTTTACATTACCCTTTACGTTAGGTTATAGCAGAAGAGCTCCACACCTCGCCTCGCCTATCCTCCAAAGCATCGGTAACAGTAACAGTGCGTGACGTCAACGACAACGCGCCAGTCTTTCCCCCCGAGCCTCACTCCGCATCTGTCCCTGAGGCTGCTCCTGCTGGTACTCGTGTTGCTGCACTACGAGCCACTGATAGAGATACTGGAAGGTAAGATATAAATATTTTTTTAAATTCTTTATGCCGCTTTTGCAAATGGGATGCGAGTCACAAAAAAGAAGCACGACAATAACTGTCGTGACGTCACCATGATTACGTTCTGTATTAATTAGGGTAAATATTCACGGGAACGCGCGAAATATTATTCTGTGTAACATATATACATATTAAATTATTTTTTATATAATTTTAGATACGGGACAGAGGGAATAGTTTACTTGTTATCAGGAAATGGAGCAGAATTATTTAACGTAGATAACCGCAGTGGAGTGATCACTGTAGGCTCCTGTCCGACACCAGGTCGACCACCTTGTCTGGACTATGAGACAAGGAAAGATTACTTTTTGCAATATAAGGTAAAATATTAACACATATCTGACGTCATCACATAACTGTTACTTTTATTCATATTTAGATTCGTCATTAAGTAGCACTTGAGTATTACTTCCGCTTCTATTTCGTTTTAATATTATCTATTTTGTTTAGGCTACAGATGATGATGGTTCAGGTCAAAGTACTGTGGTTTCCCTGCAAATATCCTTAACGGATTCCAATGACAATCCACCAGTGTTTATAACACCAATCTACAAGGCGTCGATTGATGAAGACGCTATCAAGTTTGAACCGGAGTTAGTGGTAAGTAACATTACAATTAATATCATCAAAAAAAACTATACTTTCAGAAACCTAATTATCTGTTAACTTTCAGGTCCAAGCCAGAGACCTCGACACCACATCCGATATCCGTTATTCAATAGCTTATCCGCCAAATTCTCCTTTCTGGATTGAACCTATATCCGGAAGAATATCCGTGTTGGGTCACGCTATGCTGAACTCTACCGAGGATAACTGGGTTATTCTTACTGTTCTGGTAAGTTATATAAAACTAGGTACTCCTAGGCTTTCAGTTCACTGAGGAATCATTATCATTAAAAAATCTTGTTAACCGATCACAGCGCCATCTAGAGGTCCTTTTCTGTCGTCACACTCTTGGAAAAGTGGCAAGCTTCACAATTCGTCGCCATTCCTCTCGTACTGTCGCTTGCCTCGTGCATTCGTGAACCATTTAGGGCAGCTTTGACTTGATCGGTCCAGCGCATTTATGACCTACCGCGCGCCCTCGTACCCTCAATTTTGCCCTGAATGCCCTGAAATGAGTCGTCCCACAGACGTGTCCTCTCGACGTATAATATGTCCAAAGAAAGTGAGAATACGACCTTGAACGATGGAAGAAAGATGTTGTTACATGTCCAGTTCTCCGAAGATAGAGGCGTTCGGAACTAAGTCCAGGCTATGCGAAGCATTCGTTTCCAACACCACATTTCTAAAGCGTCATCTTCTTTTTCTCACTTTCTCCTAAAGTCCATAAAGAAATATGGGAAACACTAGTGCCCGGACAAGTTGCATTTTAGTGGCCTGTGTAATGTTTTCTGCCGCTGCAATCAAGGCTCACTTGTTCTATTTTGGTTAGCAGGGATTCCACTTTTATATTAAAATTATACAAAAAATTCTTACTAATAATAATTTCTGCTTTGTTATTAGTTAATTCTACCTGAATTTGCATTTTAGGCAACAGATGGAGTTCATAACGCCACCTGTAAAGTAGAAATTACTATTCGTGATGTGAACAACCACGCGCCATTATTTGACACGGATAAATATGATGCCAGAATCCCTGAAGATGCTCCTGTAGGTTAGTATTGACTATTATACGACTACCCCTTCATTTCGTGTATAATTTTATTATATTTATGTATTACTGCAATTGGAATTGACTTTTTTGCTATTAATGAATTACTGTTTAAAAAATATACTCATATTAGGAAAATATTTATTTATATTTTTAACAATTTTATTTAAATATTATTTTCAATTCTTGGATGTATTCGTGAATCAAAAATTTATATTAGAATTTTTTATATTTTTATTACACGCTTTATATTAGCTTCACTTGTATGTCAGTATGTAACTCTCCGTGGGTAATTTGCGCGCCTGCGGCCTTCCTTGGTTCTGGTAGCCGTTTCTCAAGCGTGATTTTTTTTAGTTTAAAAAAAAAACTAAAAAAAATCACGCTTTTATAAATAAATCAAACTAAAAAGTAAAAAATAAATAATAGTTTAAAAAAACTAAAAACACGCTTTTTATTATAGAAAACCAAACTAAAAAATAGAAAATAAATTTTAATAAATTTAAAATAAGAATAGTGTTAAAAATTTCAATAAATATAAATTAATAATAGTGTAAATAAAAAAAATGTATTTTATTTAAAAAAAAGCGTGGGGTGCTTTTTAAGATATTATCAAAATGATAATCACTCTACTCATATCTGTCAATAAAATATTTATAACTATTGACACCAAGCACCCCACGCGTTTTTTAAATAAAATACATTTTTTTTATTTACACTATTATTAATTTATATTTATTGAAATTTTGAACACTATTCTTATTTTAAATTTATTAAAATTTATTTTCTATTTTTTAGTTTGGTTTTCTATAATAAAAAGCGTGTTTTTAGTTTTTTTAAACTATTATTTTTTAATTATAAATTAAACTTTGTTAGCCCATCGATGTTTTGATACTTGTCCTATTTACAACGAAATAATATATTTTCAAGGTACTGAAGTAACCGTAGTCCACGCAACGGATTTAGATAGCGGAATGAACGCGGAGATTAAGTACAGCATACAAAAGGGCGCCCTGGAGTCGTTTGTCATAGACAACGTCACGGGTGTGGTTACTGTCGCCTCTAAACTGGACTTTGACAGGAGAAATACGTACAGAGTGCAGATTATAGCTACTGATTTGGGTACGTTATTCTATTTATAATCTGTAGAAATCATTATCTCTTAAAATATGGGTTTCCACTATCATGAATTCTATTACCAAGTATCCTAAAGAATTGGTTTTTTTTCTCGAGAAGAAACTCAAAAAACAAAAGTGGCAAATACCCAATGGTTTAATGTTCCAAAAGTATTCGTATTTTTAAAGATGGTTGTAGTAAAACTCAGGAAGTCTCGCCATCTTGTTTACAAAGACAAAAGGATTTAGGGAATTTTTACGCTGTACTACGACCACATGTCTTCAGTTAATCTGTTTAGCTTCTATTCGATTTTTCTTTAAATCATTTTTGAACAATGCTTGTTATTCGGCGAAAATCTATATTCATGATATATTTACAGGCATTCCAAGTTTAACAGGGACTACAGAACTAACAGTACATATAATCAACGTGAACGACAAGAAGCCCTCCTTCACCCCTCCCATACAGCGAGCTGAAGTATCCGCTGATGCAGAAATCGGCTCTATCCTCCACAACCTGATAGCCGTAGACCCGGATATAACGGATAATGGACAACTTTTCTTTGAATTGGATAATAGAGTGATACAAGCTGTGGATAAAAATGGAAAAGAGGTTATTTTTATTAAATACCACCCAAGTCATCAGATATATTGCTTGACTAATTACATATAAAATTTGGACATAATTCCCCAAAATTTTATTCAGATATTAATGTATAAACGATATTATGTTTTCATAGGTATCAGAAGAAGGTATATTTGGTTCCTGGTTCACGGTTTCACCCAACGGCAGTGTGTCCGTCTCACAAACATTAGATAGGAACCGAGCTGCAGTTATAACTCTACCAGTAGCTGTTACCGATGCCTCTGCTCCAACGTTACAAAGGACTGAGGGTAGGAATATTTACATTGATGTCATGTTTATACCTAAATAGAGTAAATATTGGTTTTGATCCTAACTCATTGCAGTATTATTGTCAACTCCCATTGCTGTGTTTCTATTAATTTTTATCCAATTTTTAAAACTATAATTATACTCCTATTGGTACTCGATATTATCAATCATCACCACCTTAAATATATTCTTTATCACTTTATTATTAGATGACATCTTTCTTTTTCCGAATTTACAATTTGAAAACTCTTACAAAAATACTTTCATATTCCAAAACGTCACATTGATCACTTTTAGCGGGAAATCTTTTGATTGGCTAAAAGAATGGCGCGCGTCCGCGATTTTTTGTCTTTGGTCAATCATATACGAACTATTGTTGCCACTGGAAGAAATATTAAATTAGATCATTGCGATTGCCATACCACAAAATAATGTCATGACAGGAATGATCTGAAAAAAATCTAATTCTAATAATATTGGACTCATAAAATACATCTGCAGTCATATTTATTTGTTCTAAAAAATTTATTTTATATAAATATAGTAGCTACCTTTTACCTCCTAGAGACCAAACGAGAGAAAGAGAGACAGAGCCTGTGTCGAGCCCAGTTGTTTCTCAAAATAACTCTGAAACAACTAACATACTAAAAATTCATCAAAATTAGTACAACTGATTATTTGGAGTTTAGTTACCTGTTTAGTAAATAATTATGCACACACCATATCAACTAACAGCCTCCATTTGTCTTTAAATAAATATTTTTTTCAACTGACTTCAAAAAAAGGATATTCTATCGTAATGTATCCATTCTGTATTTCAGGTGAATTAATAATAAATATAGTAGATGTAAACCGACACGCACCAGTGTTCGGTCAGCCAGCGTACGTCGAGAAGATTCTAGAAGAGCAACCGATCGGTACTGTACTGAACACTTACACAGCGACGGACAGAGAGACGCCCATTGCTGCTATAGTTATATACCCACCGAGTCCTTACTTCGAAATCGATAATGTTACTGGTAAGAAATAAAACATTTTAGTCACATAGTATTGTCGTATGTAAGCCAGACTATATCTCACGTCACTTTTACACTATGTTAGGCGGGGTATATCTCGATGGTTAAAGCAATTGATGTACAAGAGAGAGAGAAAGGTCGTGCTTTCGGTTCTCTATCATTGTACTATATTGCTAGTAGATTTAAAAAAATTATTTATTACTAATAAATAATATACTCATGTTTAAATAAAATACGATATATTACCTAAAATACAAATAAAAAATACATCCAAGTAAATAATTTATATTTGAGAGAAATAAAAATCTTTTAAAATACTTTAGTACACAGTAACTCCATATTTTAGTTATATGACTCCATAGAGATTTATTATCCGTAAGTAACGGATAATCCAAAATAATGTAACCACATTTAAAACCCACATCGCTTCGCTAAGCAATTATTTATAAATTATGTTTTAGAAAAACATTGAAGAAAATATGTTACAAAATTCTTTTATTTAATTTTTATTGATTAATCCTTCATAAAGAGGACAAACTTATAGCTTGTATATCTACTCACCTAATATTTAATTATTTTTTACCCATAGGTGTAGTGAAAACCTCACAACGAATCGACTACGAAAAGATCCACTCGATAAACTTCACGCTACTAGCATTTGACTCCGGCGTACCACAGCTATCGACGTCTGCTGGGGTTCTTGTACAAGTGATCAACATCAATGATGAAGAACCCAAGTTCTCCAATTCTTCTTATTACGGGGAAATTGAAGAACATGTAAAGGGTCATACCAGTGTGTTGACTAATACTGCCGTGGATAAGGATGAAGGTAACTGATGGATATATAATGTAAAACGTTATATTATATAAATACATTTTAGGTCTGGACCACACGTTTTTATAATTTTTGTCCAGGTGAATACGGCCAAGTAACCTACAGTCTGTCAGGTGAGTCTGCATCACTGTTCACCATCGACCCATCATCGGGTCTCATTGCAGTGGCAGAAAACGCCATCATTGACAGAGAAGTGACTCCTGATTTGTGGTTCCGTGTGATCGCGACGGACAACGCTCCTGTCCACCTGAGAAAGACTACAAGTGTACCTGTAAGATATATTTATCTCTCTCTTACTACCAAATTTACCTCGTTTCCTCTTACATAGTAATCACGGTTTGGATTTCTATTTTTAGGTGCACATAAAAGTTTTAGATATAAACGACAATCCTCCTGTCTTTACTCAAAAAGTATACAAAAGTACAATTGCTGAAAACTTACAATTGAATCCTCCTGCGGCGATTCTACAAGTACTTGCTGAGGATAAGGATGAAGGGGTTAATGGGCGGGTGGTCTACAGCATCGTGGAGCAGAGTGAACCTGGTAAAAAAATATAAATATGAATTACAATGTATGCACACTAGTGTAGGTTTTGAGCTATTGTGCTTTCAGCAGCGAGCGCCATCTATAAGATTAAAATATCGAAATCATGTGACTATGCTGACAACGCCATGTGTTAGATATCTATGAAACTTAATTTATAATTACAACCCCTTGTTCTATACTACACATTTAATTTCCAATAAAAAAATTGAGGTGAGGTTGATTAATCGGTATAAATAATGATCTTTCAAGTTGGTCGGTCGGTCGGTGTCAGTATTTTAGGAGTCCATAGTTAAGAAATATAGATTATAATATGTTTGAATTGTTTTTCTTAGGAATATTCACCGTGGACCCCAACAGTGGTATAATATACCCAGCCAAGCCAGTGACGGGAGACACGCAGTACCGCCTCACTGTGCAGGCACAGGACGCCGCTCACACGGACACTGCACGTGTGGATATAGCTGTACTCAGTGTGAATAGGCACAGTCCTGTGTTTGTGCTGCCTGACCCACAAGTCCGGCAGATAGAGATACCTGAGGTAAAAAATAAAAAGACAATTTTTAAACACAGCGACAAACTTTTAGAACTTTTGAAATAAAAAAATAAATCGTGAAAAGTGGTGGCCATTTTAAATACCTATTATAAGGTATCCCTTGACTGTTCCATTATAAAATTAAATTTTACCTGAGAGGGGTAGGGGTTAGAATACAATTGCCCTCTGCTCTCTAGGAGAGCATCTCGTAAGAGCCGAGTAGCCCAACGCCCCCTTAGTGGTAAGGGATCCGTTTTCCGACTTCCTCGCGAACACCAGCATGCAAATCCATTGATTGGGAGTTCATTGAAAATGCAGCATTCTTTACTTCGCCCCCCCTCCCTACTTTATCTTTGATGCGGCAACGCATCGGCAAGACAAGAGATACTTTCTAGTTTTGTCCATGGGTGACGGTGGCCACGTTTCATCAGTTGGGCTGTCTACTCGTTTGTCACTTATCTATCACAAAAAAAAATATTTAAAAAACGGTATTAGATTGTAAGAAGTAGCCGCCATTTTTAATTTTAATTGTTAATTGCTATCTAAAAAGACATCTGAGTATTATATCATCCATTTTGAATAGATATTTTGAATTTTGTCATTATGTGAATTTGTGTTTTTTTAGAATGCAGCACAAGCAGATTACCTAGTCACAACATTTACTGCAACAGATGAAGATACAGGAGAGAATGGAAGAGTTTCATATTATTTAAAAGTAGATAATCAAAACGTTGGTGAAACACAGGAGTTCAGCCTGGATCAGACTACTGGAGAGTTGAGAACGAAGACTTTCCTAGACAGGGAACATCAGTCTGAATATCAAGTAAGTAACTTTTTTTTTGTAATGATAATTACCAAGCTTGATTTTTAAGGTATAAAATAACCATGTTTGATTGTAGTTGGTAATAGCAGCAGTGGATAACGGTACACCAGCACAGTTTGAAACACTTCGACTCTTCAACATCATCCTTGTTGACGATGAAGACAATGCTCCAAGGTTCCTTCATCGGCATCACCAGTTCTCCATTACGGAGAATTTTCCCGCTGGGATTATCATTGGTAAAAGAAAATATTTGTTCAAATTGTTTAAAATACTTGAATTATATATAAACTAGCTTTTACCCGCAACTTCGTTTGCAATATTGAGGTAGTTATATTAGCCTACAGTAGATCGTCTGTAGACTTTATAACAAATATTTTACACGTGTATCATGACTTTCAATGAAGAACCTTCATACTGAATTTCATTTGAATAACTTCAAAAACGGCAAAGTTTCATACTAACTTTGCACTCCCGTTTTATCCCCTTAGGGGGTGAATTTTCAAATATCCTTTCTTAGTGCTCCTCTCATTATAAAAGCAACCCCTGTGCAAAATTTCAAGTTTCTAACCCTTATAGTTTAGGCCCTGCATTGATATGTCAGTCAGCTTCTCCTTTTATATATATAGACATAGATTAAAAGTATTTTTTTTAATATTATTATGTTTTATTAACAGGTAGTGTAAAAGCAATAGACAAAGACTCGGGAGATAATGGAAAAGTGTACTATCATATCCTAGAGGGTAATCAAGAAGGGGCATTCACTGTGGATAGGACACAAGGGATAATACGGGCTAATATTACTTTTGACAGGTACACAATGCATTTTTCGTTTAAGTTATAAATATTTCCGATAAATCTCATCAAATATTATAATATCTATTATTAACTAAGTTAGATTTAAATCATTGTTAATTTTTTTTTTCAAAATACGTTATAGTAATTGTAAATGATATATTATTAAATACTGGAACTATGTCAAGTATTAAGGAATATATAAAAAGATTGATTTCAGAGAGAAGCAAGACGAATACTCAATGACAATCTACGCCAGCAATAATCCGATACTCGAACATGCTGCCGCCATCTTGAATTCCATAGACAACACGACAGATAGTCAAGATATCAGTGTGACCACAGTTAAAATTAAGATTTTAGACGAAAACGATAATGAGCCGAAGTTCCAACAAAAAATTTATTATGCAGGTATGTCTAAGACCACAAGCGTTGACATTTTTCGCGGACTCGAAAAGTCCAAGTAAAAAAAATCTGTATGTCTGTATTACTTTGGTTGTTATACTTTATTACTTATTTAATATTTGTATTTCTCAATAAATGAAATTTGCAATGACGTCATAAATGCTCGATTTATTTATATTTTTTTTCTTTAGGAATAAAGCACACAGCCCGCGTGAACGAGCCAATAATATCTATAGTAGCAGAAGATCCAGATCTAAATGAGAATGGAACACTGATCTACATGGTGGCAGCCTCTCATCTATACAAGTTTGGTGCTTCTCAATCTAGTGGCAGCGTTGTGCCTTCTCCCTTCAATATTAGCCAAGATGGTACGTGGTAACGAGAAATTTACTTTAAAAAAATTAAATTTAACTACAATGCCAAAAACTTTTTTGTACTTACAATATTAACGTTTTTAAGATACAGTATATTAAAGTTCTGGAGTTTTAAGCAATTAAATATCAACTTGTTCTTATTTAATTTAATTGTTGTAACAATGAAGGAAAACATCGTGAGGAAACCTGCACTCCTGAGAGTTCTCTCAAAGGTGTGTGAAGTCTGCCAATCCGCACTGCTCCAGTGTAGTAGATTATAGCCTAACACCCTCCTCACTCTGAGGAGGAAACCCGTATTAGTAGTAGGTTAGGATAATATCCATAGTTATTATACTAATTTAAAAATATTTCTACAGGTATATTGACAACAGCACACTACATGTCGGAATACAACCATGACAGATTTGTACTGGACGTGATCGCGCAGGAGTTGGCTCCTCCGCATAGGCAAGCTAAAGCACAAGTTTATGTTAGTATATCTTTGTTCTACTCCCATTTTGTGGAAGAAATTCTTCCCTATTTTGATTCCATTTCATTCAAATCACGAATTTCTCGACTCGCCCCTATTTAAATATTTCCAGCTGTGGATAATAGACCGGTCCTCCCTAATCCGTATGGTGGTGTCTCGGAGCTGCTCCCAGCCCGTGTCCGGCGTGCGGCGGCGCCTGGCGGACGCGGCGCGGGCGCTGCTGGTGCCCGGGAGGCGCCTGCCCCTGGTGCAAGCTGATAGGCGGTATGATGACTGGTGCGTACTGATAATATAGTCCAAATTATGGTCATAAATATCTTCTTAATCATAATTGTATTGTCTATTAGTCACCCTACATTGCTTACTTCTTGTTGTTTGTAGGTGTGAAATCCACTTGCACGCAGTAGACCCGGATTCGTATCAAGTGTTACCAGTAGACAAGGTGCTGGAGACGATAGACTCTAAGTACGATCAGCTCAAAGACGTCTATCAGGAGTTCGGCGTGGAGACACTTATTGCTGCTAGTGCTACCTCTAAAGGTAAACATGATTGATGATACTAGTATTATTAAACTTTTATTTATATACTGCTATTTCGATGCAAAACAAAGTTTCGAAACGTTACAACATTATAGCGATTAATTTAATCAGTAATTACAAATTAAAATGAATTTATTTTATTTCGTTTACAGCACCGGACAGTTTTGACCCAGCACTAGCAGCTCTCATAGCTCTGCTTATAGTCCTGTTCACTGGCATCGTCACCTTCATAGTGGTCTGCGCGTGTCTTAAACATTGGTAAGTTAAAAATAAAACATACAAGCTCAATAATTAGGGATTTGGATTCAAAATAAGATGTAGGTTCTTTTCCGTATCCTAACATAATAATTTAACTTTTTGTTGCTATCTAAGCTGTCTCTATTTAAGCGTGAGTATTCAGTGGTTCATGCATTGGATTCACGATCGATAGGACGTGGATTCAAATCCCAGTCATTGGACTACTGACGTGGCCTCCTCCTAACACAAGCTTAATTGGAGTGGTTAAGGATATTAGTAGTATGCGATCCATACTGCTAGAACCTTTAAAAAAAATAATCTGACACGCTTTTGCATTTATAATATTAATATATTTCACTAATCAACAGAGTTTGTCTTTTTCTTGCAAATAATATAACGATTAAAAAAATACATTTAAATCAATGTTACAGAGTAATCTTATGTTTTTCTCAAGAAATCTTCTGTTTATATTTGTATTCATTACTTTAATTTAAAGTATATTAACCAACATGTTTATAAACAAAATAACAAACACCTGTATAGGGCAACTTATTCCAGGGTCATCCCACCACCGTCACTGCAATCCAGCAAAGGAGACAGCTTGGCCAGGAGGAGGATCCTGGAGGAACTGAGCACTACAGAGAATCCACTATGGCTGGAAACCAAATTGCGGCCTTATGAGGAACAGGAGCTGACCATGAATGTGTTCGGAGACCAGAACGAGCAGAATGTTGAACAGACGCCAGTGGTAAGTTAAAAGTAAACATTTTATATATAAAATCAAGAGGAAAAATCTGGGAAAAACCTATTTACACTCTGTCCAATAGCTTGATCGATGAGAGCTGTCATCGCAAAACGCGCCTATGTAATACCGTATTTTTCGACAGTGAAATATATAGCGACAATTTAAATACTTTATTATGGTTCGACTAATTTAATCGAGTCGATAAAACAGGAAAAAATATGGAAGAAGATTGGGAACTGATAACAAATCTACATGAATGTTCTAGCGAGTCCGAATCAGACTTCGATAGATGACGATTTGTGCTGTGAACCATTTTAACAAGAATCAAAACGTGTTACAACTTCCTTTTGTTTGATTTGTTTGAAACATTCAGGAACTTTAGTTGGAATATCGATTATTTATATCGACCTTACCCTCAGGTTTAGTTAAGTCAAAGTGACAAACTGTCATCGATCAAGCTATGACGGCCAGAGTATGAGGTTTAAGTTATTAGAAAGAGATGAATATAATAGCTTAATATTTTATGTAAGTAAGAGTCAGTTATAGCACACACATAATATTAAATGAAAGTTTTATTCGTGCACTTTCAATTACTGTATAATGGTTTTTTATCGTGTGTGCATGTCTTGAATACATTTCAGTGTTCGTGGGCACAGATAGACACGGAGAAGGACAGACTGACAGACAGAGAAGGACAGACTGTCCTGTGACGATATAAAACTGTTTTATAAAATATTATCCAAATGAAAAAAATCGTGAAAACCTAAGAAATCAAATTTATTGTTTATAGACATACATGAAAACAATTTAAAGTTTTAGAAAGTAACTAAGTAATACTGCTTGAATGTAGGGCAATTGCCTTACTCTTCTATTGCTATTAGAGTGCGTAGATAAGTAAAACTTTGTGGTTGTAATTGTTGATAGTACTACGATGTTGATGATGCAAGTGGGAGACCCCTTGCCTTGTTTCCGAGCGTTTATAATATCAGCATACATATGTATATGTTCCAGACAGACAACACATACGCAACAATCCAAGGCAGCCGCACGACTGAGCGATTCGGCGACTACGCCACACTCGCTGGCGACTCACCCACTCCGCTGGAAGCTGCTTTAGGCTTTCAGGTAACTAACTAATAGAATTAATCCTATCCTACTACTAGAAAAGTATGTAAACACCCAATCGCGCGCTACCTGTATGATCTAGGACATCTTTCTTCTTTTGAGTGGCTATTCCAGTCTACTGGAAACTGGTCTACTGAAATATTGTGACTCGCTCCTCATACTATAGCTCACTGTCTATACCTACAGCCTTCAGAGACTGTAGTATCTTTTTGACACATCCTCATAGTTCATACCTACCAAGTATGTGATTTCGCTTGTGTACCAACGGGCCACATTCACACAGGATATGAAGAGGCGTTTCGTCCTCCTCGCCATAAAAGCGGCACACCCCTGCGTCACTGGAGGCCTATTGCTGTGAGATGCTTACTTAGACGGCAGGGGGTGTGTTTGTATATATTATTATAAAAGTAAATGACATTGTGTTTGTGGCGCTGTAATTAATTCTAACGAAAGGTATACTAATATTTTTTACTAAAGTGATATTTCTTTATATGTTCCAGGGTAGTACCTTCAAACCCCCTACACCTGATACCCCTGAGCCTCCGCCCAGACCTGTTGGCTTAGGACCTTTATCATGGTAACTATTCATACAATTTAATTATATATTCTTTAAATCCTTCCTTAAAAATATACATAATGAGATCCAATTCCGTATTAGTCACTTTTGAGACCGTCTTCAATACAAAACAATATTTCTTCTTGTTATTAAACCTAATAGTACAATTGTTAATAATAGAATTACAACTTACATTTCTTTATATTATTACAATCTACGAGAGAAACATCGAATACATGTGTATTCCATACATTATACAATGGTCTCCTATTGGTACTCGATGTTATCAATCATCACCACTTTAAACACACTCTTTATCACTTTAATTTTAAACAACATCTTTCTTTTTCCGAATTCCCAATTTGAATAACTCCTACGATATATCGAATCAGTTCGATACATCGGATACAGTCGGTGTTTCGCGATACATTCAATGTATTTTAATCAATGTATCGAATAAACGTTATACGTAAACTAGTCAAATAAAGTTTTTGCAATTATTCAAAGCCGTCTCTTCCAGCTCTGTTAACTGTCTCAGTAATACTCTGTGATACTAACAAACATTTTTTTATAATTTCTGTAACAATAATGTCACGACATAATAAAGTACTATCACATTTGTTTGTTAAATCCAATAATTTGTAATTTTTTAATAAAAATAAAAGTATTAAAATCTTGATTTAATTGATGTTTTTTATCGATGCATTTAAAACATCGATGTTTCAATTCGATATATCGAAAATCATCGAAGCAAACTTTCCGATTGATGCATCGCAAAAAACATCGAAGTTTATTTTAAATGATCATCCCTACTCTTATGAATCATTTTTGGCGGGAAATGTTCTGATTGGCCAAAAGTTTATCGCGCGTCTGCAGCCGTTTGTCATCGGTCAATCAGATACTAACTAATGTTGTCATTAAAAGAAATGTTAAATCATTGCGATTGCCATATTACAAAATAAAGTGAAATGATTTTTTTTTCAGATCTAACCTATATAGGAAGATAGGAACAATATATTTAAGTGTAAATAATATTGAAACGCATGTTGTCGATGTGTTATTATGAATACTTAACCGCCATTTTCTTTATCTAGAATAAATGGTTAGTTAAGGCTTATGTTCAATATAAACTTTAATGTTTATTATTAATATAATATAACATCGTCAACGTCCGTTATTATTGTAAATAGTAGTCATAGAACATTTACAAAATATTTTTGTAAGAATTTTTAATATTGTGATTTCAATAAGTCATTATAATATCGTTTTTATGATAATAAAGACGGTCCAAAACTAGTACGAATATTTTTTGGATACGTAATTTATTTATAATAAAAAAGCTACTGTTTTGGACCAACGAATTTAACTTTAAAACAAGTACATGTTGTGAATTAAATTATTCAAAATTATGAAATAATAAAAGTATTAATTTATAGTCAAATTAAATATATTGGTGTTTAATGAAACAACTCCGTCCGTAGTGTAGTTATATAATCTGTGCCAAACCATTAAAATGGCTGAATCTCTATTTAGTCACTTTTTCATACATCTACACATAACTAACCTTTAAAACTGATTTCATCATAATGACTTACAAAGTTTAAAGATATACTTAATATGTTATTTGTAAATAAATAATATTGTATACCATAGAGTATATAAATGGATTGTTGTATGTCTACTGTTACAGGAATCTATACGAATACAAATTCATTATAATATTCAATTTTAAGACTTCAATATGGTGCCCGTGTTTGTATTTCAAATTTGGAATCAAGTTCCTTTCAGTACATTGTATGCGTTTGTATTTATTAGTACTACATCAACTAAATATGAGTGAATGACGTCACACCTTATGATTTCATCGGTGAAAGTTTCAAAATTATAATTGTGTATATTATAAATTAATTATATATGTTGTAACAACTATAGATAATTTTGAATTATAACATACAAGTTAACCAGCCATCGCTCCGCTGAGATATATTTAAATTATTCTTTGCTGTCCTACTCGCTCACTCTCTCATAGACCAACTCACTCGTAACTGCGAATATTAAATGTTTACTATATTTTTTATAAAGCGCGCGCGCGAGTGGTGTTTTTGCGCCGCCAGCGGGGGCAGTCGTGAGGCAGTTGTATTGAGAGCGGCGCACGCGCCTTGGTGTGCATTCCCTGTTTTGAATCCCGTTATTGATTAATAGTATCCCGTGTCCTGTGTGCTATTTCCTAAACGCTAGTTAATTGACCCTTCCCTGACGAAGACAGACTGGTGGTAAAGTGCGAACTATTTAGTGTTATTTTGTGTTGTGATACGACGGGCATGCCCAAAGAAGATTCAAGATCATCAAGAACTTGTGAGTACTGTGTGCCTTTATTACCTAACTGACAAGACTCATAACCCTTAATTTAAAGAAGCTGAAATCGGGCCCAGCCAGCTTCCACGTATGTGGAGGTTTTGTTTGTACATTAACTGTTTACCTTTTAAATATTATTCTATAACTAGCCGACCCGCGCAACTTCGTTCGCGTGTTGCTCCACTCCTATGGGTCGTAGCGAGATGTTAAATACCCTAAGTTACTCCTTGTTACATTAGCTATCTGTAAGTGAATGTCCCGTCAAAATTGGTCCACCCATTGCAGAGATTAGCCGGAAAACAGACAGACAGACAACAGTATCGTTCTGAAGTTATGCTTTTACATACATAGATGTGATTCCTTTTTTTTCGTAACCATGGTAACGCAATATTATAAATGTGTTCGAAGGAACTTCGTTTCAATTTATAGAATGATATTAGGTATAAGATTGCGTATATACTCGTACCATATAGTATTGCCATAGTATCGTAATGTTGTACAAATTAGATAAGTCGCTTGCTGTCTGTACATAGCTTTAATATTTGTATTGAATTTACAACGAAATATAAATATTTTTAACTATTATATCTTTTAATTACTCCCTACAAATTTTTGAAGCGAAAACTTCTTTAAGCGTCAAATCTCAATAATACAGTTCGTTTTTTTTTTAATTTTGTTCTTAACTCCTCCAGTGCTACTCTTTTTTTTAATGAGACACACTTAACAAAAGTAATTTATTTTTAATTTTATTACAAAAATTCTTACATTTCTACAAGGAATCAATGAATTATTACTTCCAATAATAAAACTAGTTATTAATTCTAAACACCTAATTCTATAGTAATAGCGAACTCTTTTTCCTGTAACATCGGTTCAGAATCTCCATCGTATTCCGAACATTAGTAAAGTATGAAGATAAGTTAGTTTTGAGACATTCCTCGCAATTCTTCAGAGCCACTAACGTCTCCGAGTACAAGTTGGACATGGATTCCAGTTTCAGCAGGATCAGACGCTGGAATGTTGTGTAATAGTTATCTTTTTGCATCTGAAAACGAAATCAAAATAGAATTGCCATATCTAAGCCAGATTTCCACCCCTAAATTGGTCATTGTTTTTCAAAAAGAAGAGACTTACAAATCCAACAAGACACTCTCCAGCAGCTTCTTCATCTCCTGCATTATTAATATTACACTGATTTAGTAAATATCTATAACTTTTACGCCATTTTCGTATCTGAAAAGAATTGCTTTAATAATTTCATATTTAATAAAATAGTCCAATATGCTGTATACTAAACCCTGTTTTACCTCCCTCTCCAATTGATACACAGATTGTCGTTCTCTACTTTCCTCAGCGTTCGCTTCTCTTAGACATGTGCTCTCGACCTCGAAATAATTTCTTTCTGAATTATTTACCTCCGATCTATGAGAATCTATACATTCCATCCACTGAAACAAACAAAATAAAATAATATCAGAGAGAGATGTGTGATCAAAGTAAAGCGACACTCACTCCGGTCACAATATGGATGGGTGACCAAAGTAAAGCGACACCTCACTCCGGTCACAATATGGATGGGTGACCAAAGTAAAGCGACACCTCACTCCGGTCACAATATGGATGGGTGACCAAAGTAAAGCGACACCTCACTCCGGTCACAATATGGATGGGTGACCAAAGTAAAGCGACACCTCACTCCGGTCACAATATGGATGGGTGACCAAAGTAAAGCGACACCTCACTCCGGTCACAATATGGATGGGTGACCAAAGTAAAGCGACACCTCACTCCGGTCACAATATGGATGGGTGACCAAAGTAAAGCGACACCTCACTCCGGTCACAATATGGATGAGTGACCAAAGTAAAGCGACACCTCACTCCGGTCACAATATGGATGGGTGACCAAAGTAAAGCGACACCTCACTCCGGTCACAATATGGATGGGTGACCAAAGTAAAGCGACACCTCACTCCGGTCACAATATGGATGGGTCACCAAAGTAAAGCGACACCTCACTCCGGTCACAATATGGATGGGTGACCAAAGTAAAGCGACACCTCACTCCGGTCACAATATGGATGGGTGACCAAAGTAAAGCGACACCTCACTCCGGTCACAATATGGATGGGTGACCAAAGTAAAGCGACACCTCACTCCGGTCACAATATGGATGGGTGACCAAAGTAAAGCGACACCTCACTCCGGTCACAATATGGATGGGTGACCAAAGTAAAGCGACACCTCACTCCGGTCACAATATGGATGGGTGACCAAAGTAAAGCGACACCTCACTCCGGTCACAATATGGATGGGTGACCAAAGTAAAGCGACACCTCACTCCGGTCACAATATGGATGGGTCACCAAAGTAAAGCGACACCTCACTCCGGTCACAATATGGATGGGTGACCAAAGTAAAGCGACACCTCACTCCGGTCACAATATGGATGGGTGACCAAAGTAAAGCGACACCTCACTCCGGTCACAATATGGATGGGTGACCAAAGTAAAGCGACACCTCACTCCGGTCACAATATGGATGGGTGACCAAAGTAAAGCGATACCTCACTCCGGTCACAATATGGATGGGTGACCAAAGTAAAGCGACACCTCACTCCGGTCACAATATGGATGGGTGACCAAAGTAAAGCGACACCTCACTCCGGTCACAATATGGATGGGTGACCAAAGTAAAGCGACACCTCACTCCGGTCACAATATGGATGGGTGACCAAAGTAAAGCGACACCTCACTCCGGTCACAATATGGATGGGTGACCAAAGTAAAGCGACACCTCACTCCGGTCACAATATGGATGGGTGACCAAAGTAAAGCGACACCTCACTCCGGTCACAATATGGATGGGTGACCAAAGTAAAGCGACACCTCACTCCGGTCACAATATGGATGGGTGACCAAAGTAAAGCGACACCTCACTCCGGTCACAATATGGATGGGTGACCAAAGTAAAGCGACACCTCACTCCGGTCACAATATGGATGGGTGACCAAAGTAAAGCGACACCCACTACACACAATAAAAGAAGAAAATATTAACCACAGCATTATTTTTAATCCACGCAAAGTTGTGCTCCTTATGTCTGATCATCTCCAAGCGGTACTGCGTGGTGACATTCACCAGCTGAATCTGAAACTCTGTGGTCCACAACTTCAAGAGGCTCCGGTCACTCCTGTCCAGGTCGTGAGAAGCGTTTATGTAGCTTTTGTATGTTTTAAGGAGAGTGGCTGTATCTGATGGATCTTCTTCTGTGGACTTAAAAATGTTTCTGATTATTGGCACAGAATCATTATATAATAATAATGAATAATATTTTTATTCACTTACTTCACTTTTAATACCATAAATAAATAGAATAATTAAAAATAATCTGTTATACAGGTTCATTTTATTAAAATAAATGTTATTTAACACTTTCCACACTTGACACTAGACTTATCTGATTCTGAATAGAAATCTAGTGAGACCTTAACTCAAGACCAAGGTAAGGTCAGAATAAAATAATATTTACTTAGGCAATATAAGTTACGTTATTTTATATAATTATTATTATATATAATTACCGTTTGACTGAAAATCATGAAATTTTGGATTATCTGCTTTTTATGGTATTCACTACATTGTACCCCGCCACTAGATGGCGCTGTACATATAATCAAAATATACATCTCTCCTAAAGAGATTATTAATTAGTCAATGAAATTATATTTATGAAATCTCTCGATTTTATCTTAGCGAAGCGAGGGCAAGTCTCTTATTTTACGGGATGAGAAAGTTTCGATTTCCGAAAATTACTGAAATTATAAATAGATATTTAATCAACATTAAATATATTTTATTTTCTGTCTGTATAGCACAGATAATAGAGATGCGATAACCTTTATCATTGCTTATTGCATGCTATGCACACTGCACTTTACTGTCATTATTTAATATCCACGTTAAACTAATAAACAAGGAACACTTGTCATTTTTATAACTTAATAACTTGAATATTGTCTGTATTTTTACGTTATAAAAAAATGTATATATTAGGTAGTTATTCTTTTAATGATCAGTTTTTCCTATCTGAACTTATAATTTAAAATTTAAAATATAGAAAAGGAAGTATTGAAATGGTTGTAAAAAGGTTTTTTTACAGACGTTATTGTCTGCATTTGAATTTATCAGATGGACTTCATTATTCGTCTTCCAAGGGAGGGCGCATTCTGAGTCTGGTCGCGTTCACACCCACTGCGTCGGTTATCCCGCGCGGCGTATCGAACACCTAGACTAACCTTAAGAAGAAATCAGTCGACACTTTTTTCATACAAACGTAGTCCCCTGTTTCCTCCTAGGATAATGAAGTTACACAAGAAAATAAAATACCATGCGATATATACGTGCCTCTGCCATGACTATACGTTTATTTTTTTTATTATTTGATTAATATAATAGAAAAAAAAAACTGTTAAAATAAAAAAAAACGACCTTTTTTATTTACGTTTGCAAACATCCAGCAAACTAATTATTACTAATATAAACCAAAAAAGCAAAACGTACGGGAATAGCTTAGACCCTGTACTGCATTTTAACGAAATAAATATTAAAATCGGTCCAGATTTCGAGGAAGCAGGGGATTACGAAAGGACGATCTTCTTCACTTTACGTAGGTAAAATCAGTTCGAGCTGCAATTCTCTCTATCACACGGTAAGGGGTAAGCTTGGGGCTCAGCGCGACACCAATATTTTTGGTAAAAATCTATTTTTCAAAAGTATCGTTCGTGCGAAGTCCTCTTAAGGAGCTACTGTACGAATAGTCGAGGATGGGGGAGTGTCAAGAGCGGACCAAGGAGGACCGACGCCTCGATCATCACTAAGATCTCATCGGATCAAAAAAACTTCGTTAGCGCGATTCATATTCAACTTTTGCCGCGAAATTTAATTTAAAATAATAGTAAAATATTAATTTAATATTGTATATTAGAATGATACCTACTATATTAGACTTCATACGATATAAATTGTAATTGTAGGTAGCAGGATATCATAGTAATATAAGAGATAAGAATATATCTTGTCTCTACTAATGGTGTATACCTCTTATAACATTATGTTATCCTGATTATCTACATCTACACTATTATATAAAGAGGAAACGTTTGATTGTTGCGAATAGGATCGAAAACTACTGCACTGGTTTTAAAAGTTCTTTCACCGATAGAAAGCTACAGCCTTTCCGGGTAACATAGGCTATGTGATGTTGCCATAAATATTCTAATTAAAAAGATATGGCCATTTATGTACCATAACGTGGCCAGTGACAATGAAGGTTTTCTCAGGAACTACTGATCCGATTTTGAAAATTCGTGTTCTGATAGAAAACTAATTTTCATCACATAATTAATAAGTTTTCGTATATTATAATAGAAAACTATAACCGAATTTTAACAACAGTTTGATAGAGACTCGTGTAGGAAGATGATTAAAAGGAGGCTCGTTAGATATAATGGACTCTAGTCTCTGTTGTGAAGCGAGTTCTAATGAAACGCTCTAGAGTTCGAAGCAATTTTTTTAACCCACTTCTTTATGGCATCGTGTTGTAATGAGTCGATTACGATTCATCATGCGACTCCTTATAGATCTCGAGTTTTTTGCAATTATTCCAAATTATTGCCGAAACAAGACAAATGCTTTCCTTGACCTTGTCAGTAGGGCCTTCACATTATTCAAAACATATGTTGTACAATTATTTATACCATTAAATTAATTTGTGTTTGTGTTTTTGAAAAACAATTGCTATTTTCAGTATTGTTATAAATTGATACATCTATTTTCTGATAGATATAAAAAATCAGATAAAATTAAAGTAAGTCAGGAAGTAATGACGAAACATTGGTTGGGTAAAAATGAACGTAACACATTTGGTTAAAATTTATTAAAAATATTTTGTTAACTTAACAATAAACAACAATTGTACTCTCACTACATACACTACACTGCACTACACTACACTAATGTTACTGAAATAAATTAATATATTAACTATCACAGTGACTAAGTACAATTTTATTTACCTAATTACGAATTCATAAATGTAACATGTACTACACTAGAAACTCGATTATCCGAACCCTCCGAACGCTGACAGAAAGACACGAAAAGTTATCGCGAATTTGTTGTTCGCTGCTATTTTAATAATATAATAATAAAAAAAGAATAATAGTATGTATGTTGTTTTTGTTTGATTTTGTCCCAAAGTACCCATATTTCGATCATCCGAACTAGTCCCGGTCCCAATTAGTTCAGATAATCGAGGTTCTACTGTTTTACGATTTGTTTTTACAAGTGCTCATAATCAGTGGCGACGGGTCACACCATCCTGGGACCTCGCGTGCTACAGTTTTTCAAAATTTCAAAAACTTCGTGATTTAGAAGTGTTATTTAGAGCCGTTGTATTTAATAGCCAAAGTCTAGCAACATATTTTTTATCTAAAACAAGATTACTTGCAATTTGGATTTCGAACTACCAGTCTTCTTAACCCCTCCAACTAAGCTAAAATGCTTGTGTTAGGAGGGGTCACGTCAGTAGTCCAACGAGTGGGATTTGAACCCACCACCTATTGATCGTGAATCCAACGCCTGAACTACTGACCTACTGACGCTCAACATTATGTACATCTTGTCTAGCGCCGCCACCATCATACTCGTATATGTATTTGATTATATTCTTATCAAAGCTATAATTTTAACGTCAAAATATTTTTGAAATTAATGTTAAGATTGTTTGTTAAGATTGAATCAGAAATGTTGAATTTACTATTTTTAAAATGTTTAGAAATTTTTTTAAATTTTATATTAGTTTCAGTTTAAATTAAATTTTTCAATAATAATTTTATTTTGATTTCTTTAGACTACTTCTTTTAGATGATACACAATTTAATTTTATTAGAGATTTCAGATTATGGACAATTTATCAAAATAAAAGGTTTTTACATAACATTACGTGGTCTGTTCACTGACAATGTCATAAAGTGTTAGTCTTGGGTAGTTCGCGAACGAGCTAGTTCAAAAGAGCGCCCCTTTAGGTGAACTATACGAACTAGATCGTCGTCGATCTCGCTCTTAGTTCTTATATTTTTTAAATCGAATTATTTACTTCTAGGGATGCTTGTGTTTCATCCATACTTGACTACTTGTTTTCTATTAATATGTATGTGTGGATTATTGGATTATTTCTAATAAAAAAACGATATATACTTTTATATTTTAATGGTGATAGAAATATCAATATATTGTTCATAAACATTAATATTTCTACTTTTCAGAATATCGATGTTTTTTTCTTTCTTTATTGTTAAAACTAAATTATTTAAAAACAGAACTAAAGAACTAAAAGAGCGAGCTAGTTCGCCATTGGATTGCGTTCTAAAAAGAGCGCTCTCATAGGTGAGTAAGCCCAAGACTATAAAGTGTTGCCAACTGAACTTTTCTTTGTACCCTTCTTTCCTAAATGGTAAAAGGGAAATTTTTGTATGAAGACGTGTAAAAATAGATTTAGCTAAGTGTCAACTGGATTTGGCGGTTATTTACAACTACAAAGCGTTTAATTTATGAATATTATCTATATAAGTATTAATAATAATCGTATATTCGCTATTGTTTGTACTGAGAGGCACAAATCGTGATGAGATACACTTCGATACTAAGTAATATTTCGTTCAGAAATTCGCAATCATACTATAAATTCGTCATGGCAGTTTTGATTTATTATATTCTAGCCAATTATTAATTTTTATCTATACTGTTTTTTAAGTAAAATTATTTATCTCGTAATTATTATTTAATTTATTGTACTTCATAATTATGTAATAATAAAAACAAAGGTTAAATAAGATTTTAAATGGTAATAAATCATTATTTCATTTTTAAAATATGACGTTATCCAAATGTGATCTTTATTTTTTGGCATTTTACATCCCTCGAGTAGAAATTCCAATTTGTCCAATTACACCCAAATTTTCCCTTTATCCCCGAGGTATACAAAAATAAATTTATCCACGGTAAAACCCGCATACAACAGGGAAATAAAGGAAAATATACATAAGTGTAAAAATTAAAAATAACATTTAAAGGACGTCATACTAATAATAAAACATTAATTTGTGTAGTTTATTTTATATACTTTTTCTCTCCTTTTAATTTTGATTATTATTTGAAATGTTTTTGTACTCTATCCATCTTTATGAAAAGGTATGGAAGCGCAGATTTTTTTAAAATTTTTATAGATAAATACTACGAAAAATTCAAAAAATAATGCTTATTTTACTTTCATTTTTGGTGTACTTTTTTATTTACATTTTAACATCCGACACAGTATATGTATATAATAATTTTAAAACGTTATTGAAGTAGTACAATGATTAGGGATTAGGAATTATGAAAAAGAGATTGTAGGTTCCATTTCAAACATCTAGCTTAGATATAGTTAACCCGACAATATTGTGGCCGGGGCATTTAATATCTCATAGTTTTTTAATACTCTAATTTTATACACACGTGTTATATTCAACCCACAGTAATTGCCAGGGCCGGATTTAGAGGTCTGGAGGCCTCGGGGCAACAAACGAGTGGAGGCCTCCTGGCATCAAATTATTTTCCAAATAAAATTAATAAAAAAAAGGCATTCAATATTATGATATTTTACTAATAGCCTGATAGGAGTGAACAAATTTCGATTTCTGATTCTGTTTTCTGTTAATATTTAAGAACAATATAATCATATTTGTACCAAGTAGGTACTGTAGCTAAAGGAAAAACAGCGAAAAAAATATCAAAGTAAAATATGTTTACCTACTAGTGTTTACTAGTCGGAATTTGAAAATAAAATTCTTACGCAGTCTATTGTGGGGAGTATCTCCTCATTCTGGAAGCCCGGGGCATTTACCCCTTTCGCCCTTCTCTAAATCCGCCAATGGTAATTGCAGAAGATGTAAAACTGTCCTATAGACTCTATAATTATCGAATCGTTATCGGTGTCTATGGCGTTGGAGTAGGGTGGTGTACTAATACTTCAGTCAGACTGGCCATCGACAGTCTGACTGAAGTATTAGTCGTGCGCGGTCTCTCAAGAAGTGAAAGTAGTATCTAAATAGTGATAGTGTTGTGTTAGTGCTAGGAGTGCTATCCGATCAAGGTCACGTGAGTACCTTACAATGTAATTACCTCGTCTTGTGTTAGGTTAGGTTTATGTGCGTTTAACCTTGGGTTTAAACAGAGAGCCTAGCAGTGGAGGTGAGTGTTATGATCATATAAAGGATATCCTTAAGCCTACACCTTGGTCACAAGTCCAAGGCACTGCTTAGGTTTATCTCGTAATTGTTAGAGATCATATTTGATCATTTATCGGTTCAGTAGGAGTATCTACGTTGCGTTTATCCAATATTCCATTAAATATCATCCCCCATTTTAGTGTTTCCCAATATTCCCCTCTTCCCATTCCTTCTCATTATTTAAAATCCCCGACATATATAGGATAAGATAATCCCAGTATACAAAAATTGCTTTGATTTTATATCATTTAGGGCTTAGTGTACTCTTTTTTGTTATGACATAAATTTGTTTTAGTGTCCAATAATGTTCATGGGCGTAATTTACCCCTACACAACGACTCCGGGTTAAGACTGTGGCTTCGAACCAACGACCTACTAATCACTGTACTACTTCCGCTAAAGCTACATTCTACCTTATGTCGGTTTTATAATAATTTTGGTATAAAGCTTTTAAAACTAATTAACACGCAGTACTACAAACACATCGCTCCACCGCCTCTACCGCCGACTTTGCTCGTGCTTGAGCATCTTTTCTCAAACGTTTCAGTTTCCTTCTAGAATGAAGAAGCAAATCTCTGTAGGATCTTCTAGAATGTTGGATGTCATCTTTCACTCTATTTAATTCGTGTAGAGCGAGTCTTCGCCATCTTATCATTCTTGGAGTTGTCTGAAAATTGTAAATAGTTATATGAAATTTATAGTTAAATTATTTAACTTAGCTAGTGTCCCGACACTGCCGGTCCCAAGCCGGATAAATGAGGAAGTTTCTTCGGAGTGGCAAAAACCCTACAAGTTAAAAAATCAAAGTTTTGAAATTCAATACAGAAAATTCAAGATTGTCCAAAAACAAACGAACTTGGCATACATGGAATGTGCAAGCAATTTTTCAAGAAAAATCGCAGAACTTAGCAATGATACCCAGATGGCAAGGATCTGGTTCGATGGACCAAGCTTTTGGAGTAAGACTTGAGGAGAATGGAAAAGGTCTCCAACTGGAGACAGTCAGCTAAGCTTCGTGACAATTGGAGGAAGATTGTAGAGGAAGCCAAAATCCACAAGAGGGTGTAGCGTCAACGCAAGTAGCAGAAGAAGTTAAATTAGTATTAAATTGAATATAAAATTTGCAATTCAATCTTTAATGTCCATCATGGTTAAAAATGGGTAAATTAGTGATAAACATAACTTACTTCGCAATTAATTCCGCATCCATTCCATACTTTCTCACATTTCCGAATGTAGTCTTCACTCTGAAATATGAAATACATTAAGGTTATATTTATTTTTTAAATAGTATAAATAAATAATCTAAATAACTTTAAGGGGAGCCTCTATTTTATTCTATTATCTGAAAAAAAAACATATTCAATTTAAACCTTTTTTAATGCGTCTACGAATGCTTGATTGTGATTGACTTTTCCTTTAATAAATAAATATCATATATCAGTATTTGTATAGGTATTACTCTCTCTGTCTTACTCTATAAGTTTTAATAGCTTATATTTTCCAAAAAAAAAGTTTTATGTTTAATATAAAAACACTTTTTTTTTAATTTGATTGTTATAGAGTTGATTTTTGGGAACGTTAGATTTCTAGGGTTAATATAAAGCAGTCATTCACTTACAAACAGATAAAAAGTAAGGAATAAATAAATAAAACATAGATGTTATATAATAATATTATTTACCCTGTTCAAATGCATCCTGAACACGATCATGTGGCCCAGGAAGTACTTGTGGTGGTTCTCCCCGCTGAAGCTAGCAGCGAGCTGAGCGTTGTACGATATCTTCTTCATGTTCTTCTCGAACTCGTCGCGGCACAGCCTGGACTGGAAGAAAAATTATAAGAGTCAGTAGCTCTATGGTTCAGACGTTGGATTCGTTAGATAGCTCATGGATTCAATTCCAACATAGCAATAAGAATATTATAGTCTAGGCATTGAGCAGAATGTAGAGCACAGAACAGTGCGCATAACATATATATGCAATATATTTCCTCTCCCTCTACTGTGATACGACACAGTTAAATAATAAGTATTATAAAACTGACAAAATAATTACGAATATATCTACCGAATATGAACTGCCTAGTATGCCTGTAAGTATAAAAACATCCATACATACTGCAATGTTCTCCTATTGGTACTCGATATTATCACTCATCAAGACTATAAATATATTCTTTATCACTTTATTTTCAAAGGACATCTTTCTTTTTCCGAGTTCCCACTTTCAATACATTTACAAAATAGAAATACGTTCAGGTACCTAAACGTCACATTGATCATTTTTGGCGGGAAATGTTCTGATTGGCCAAAAGAATAGCGCGCGTCTGCTGTCGTTTGTCATTGGCTAATCAGATAAGAACTAATGTTGCTACTAGAAAAAACATTAAATTATTGCAATTGCCATACCAGAATAAAGTTATGTTTGGGTTCATATTAAAACACTGTGATGTGTTTATGATTGAAGCACAATTACTTAGAAGTTCAATAATTTCATATAATTCTTAGTCACCACTAGACTATATTTAGACAACATTAATCCGTTCATAACATACGGCTACTTATATTATTTTTTGTACATCCAGGATATACAGATAATAGATATTTTAGCTTTTTAATAAGTAGAGTATATACACCATGCCATCGCCACGCCAATTAACAAGAAAAAATGAATATGAATAATATAGAGATCCTTACTTATAGTATGGGAGCCCAAGAGGGAATGTTTTGAATTTACTCGAGTGCGTCTGATTAAGGTAAGGTGGGTTAATTGCATGATAGAATGCGTGTATTTTGAAAATCTGACGATTTGGGCGTGGCGGACCACGGACGAGCTCGCACCATCACCACACCGCTTTCCGACGTCATAACATCATCACAGATAATCACAAAACGACGCATTCATGTCATTTTATGTATGCATGTGTCACTTAATATCCCCTCTGAATATCTGACGGCGGCGCTTGAATACATTTTTTTTCTACCATTTTAGATGGCCACCCCCACAACTCAAGTCGGTAGATGAACATACCGACATATCAGTGGTAAGTCGAACCATTTTAACAAACAATATCTGACATCAGGCTAATTATCTTCATGTAATTTTTTAATTTAAAGGATTAAACAGTTACATGATAGTAAAATTAAAATAGA
This sequence comes from Limenitis camilla, assembly GCA_905147385.1. NCBI lineage: Eukaryota > Metazoa > Arthropoda > Insecta > Lepidoptera > Nymphalidae > Limenitis > Limenitis camilla. The sequence continues at coordinate 996,074 of LR990235.1, forward strand.
ATCATGTTTGATCGCGATCGCAGTCGGACCATACTCCTTTTTCGAAGTCGGTTTAATTGAAACCCTTTTAATTGAAAGTCAATTAAGATGATGTAACTATTAAATTGCGTATCCGATAGATGATTTGCAATGCATATCTTTGAATATTCTCGAGATTCCACAGATTTATTTAATATTATTTATCAACAATGTTTTATTATAGGAATAAAAAATAATTAAATACTAGATCGGTAGTCGCTACTGTTTATATTAGTTGACAAGTGAGATCATCGATGTGCGTTGCCATGAAACTAGCGATTGAAAATAAATAAATATGTAAATTATTTATTTCTACTTGTCGTTAAAAAGAAAAGTTCCATTATGTTTTTATTTATTATTTACAAAAAAAGTTGGGTACAATTTTGATTTTCAAGTATTTAAAAAACCACTGAAACTTGCCACCTTGATGCTATAAACTGCAACTCACTGTTAAAAATACAGCAAAACAAACAGAATAAAAATTAACACTAGAAATATTTAATTAAAACAAAAATATTTAATTTAACAATTTAGTAAAAAATATATCTGTGACTATTACTTGAAAATTTGTTAATAAATCCTATTTTGTTTGTTTTATAGAACTTATTGCATAACACGAAGAAACTTATCTTAAGGGAACTTATCATTTAATATTATTTTAAATCTCTGAATCAAAAATATCTAAAAAATACCGTTTTAGTTTGTGCTTAATGTTTTCGTCTATAATATTAAATATTAGTTTCGAAAAGCGAACTTTCTTCCTTGACCTGTGTTTCGGTGTGAAATCATTCTCTTGAATAATTAATTAAGGTTTCGTACCTTAAAAAAAAAGAAACTCTCATAAGATCTCTTCGGTGTCCATCAGTCTGTCTGTCAAAACCCTTTTTTTCAGAAACGCCTAGAGTTATCGTTAAATTAATATAAAGTACTCAAGCCTGGAGTCCCTTGCGGCTGGCAAAAAGTCAAATTTCTAAATCCACGCGTTGAAAAGATATGACCGTTAATGTGGTCACTCGCAGAGTCCTTCACGATGACTTAGAATCATGAAAGTAAGCATGAAGCAAGGTCTTATAGCACAAGTAAAAGAAAAACATTTAAAATCTGTAAATTTCTGGTTACATCACTAAGAAAAGAACTCTTTTTGACTGTCACACAAGAGCCTTTTCCTCAGAAACACGTGAAGGTATCGAGTTGAGATCAAATTAATATTAAATGATAATATTCAAGTCTTTATTGTGTCGGGAGCTGCTGTAAAAAAATGAAAATTCTAAGTAGTCGTAACGAAAAGATACAACCACCTATATCTCGTGTATTATTATTTTGATTTTTTGACTTTCAATATTCTTCTATTTAGCAAAACTAGTGTTGCAATAATATATATTCTAATATATGCAGCTATGTGGATTATTTACCTACTTCATTTATTATATTTACTGATATTATCGTACAAGTATTTCAATTATTTATATGCTTAAAGTATTTATCAGTATATGTTGTATTGTCATTATAATTTGTAATTTTAATGATTAAACTTTTATTTCTTATTGTTATGATATTAAAAAACGCAAAACACTAAGGATTCCTGTAACGCTGATCCTGAATAAAATATTTATTCAGTTTATTCTTAACTTACATAATTAATGAGTAAAAATAATATAAATTGAATATTAAGGATTTACAAATAAACTAAAAGTTTTCAAATTAAACTCATTTACTGATGACTGAGACAGAGCATGGAGTAGAAGAGAAAGTAAGGAAAAGTGGCCCCCCAACAATAATTTTTATTTTTACCCGTGAGGGGACGGGTTAGAATACAATTCCCCTCTGCCGCTGAGAGAGCATCTCGTAAGAGCCCCGAGTTACCCAGCACCCTCTTGGTGGTAGGGAATCTGTTCTTCAACTGGCTTGCGACCACCAGGATGCGAATCCGACCGCCAAGTGTCTCTGACGCGTTCCGGCCGAGCCGCATGTGAGCCAAATCTACCCCTCCCTTTCCCATCCCATTACTGCTGCGATTCCAATGATAAAATTATCCATTCATAAAATTATCATCTGTTATAAGGTAAACAATAGTTTTATATAAATTTTTTTCGGTGATTTTTATCAAATTCCACAAAGCGTTGCTCATAGACTTGCCGGTAGACTTATCTCCAGGATAATTGTTATTTAAAAACTATTTACTAGACAAAATGAATCTGTAGCTTTAAATAGTGCATGACGACAACTTGCTTTAATAAACGGGGACACTTTTAACTTGAACGCTGCAAAGATGCTCAATATTTCGTTGGTTAGCAACACCGTGGATGGTTTGTATTGGCGAGTACTATATGCTGTTGTTTTATTTCAAATTTACATACTCTCCCGAATGATTTGAGGCAGTCTGTCAAGTGAAAATAAGGACTTTATTTACAAAGATATATATTTCCATGTAATTTCATATATGTAGTTAACATTAAAGTAGTGATGGGACACTGAAAAAGAATAATAGGGCGTGATGATGGTGCAAGGTTAGGTAAGTTTAGGTAATGAAGTCAGTGATGAAGGTGAGAGTTTGTATATAATAAAAAAAATATTTAAACTGCTGCTTCTGTTATTGTCTTTTGAGTGTCGGTATAGCTCATGTACACGTAATCAATTGTAAGTTTATGGTTACTTAGTTTAATTTCACAAAATTTGCCTTAGAAATGAAAGAATTTTGTAAAAAATTAAATTATGGAATGCTTTACCTAGAACCATTCGACATTCTAACTCCTTAAATATTTTTAAAAGTCGTTAAAAAGAATATTATTTATCATTAAACGCATTATTATTATTATTTATTATTTTTATATGTATATTGTATTGTGATAAAGTATTTGTGTATAATATTCCAGTTTAGTATTATAGTTTTAATAGTATTTAGATTAAATTAACTAAGTAAATGGAAGTAAAAATTTAACTTTACGCCACACTACCCTTCACACTCATAATGAATTCCACACTCCTAGGTTGCCTGTAAGTGATTGCTGACCTAGCCAGGCAGCCAATGTACACTCTTGTATTACTTTGAACTATAACTTAGACAGTTTCTGTATTTGTGTGCAATAAAGTTTTAAATAATAAAATACGATTGTTGTGTCCGCGAGTTGCATGGCCCGACCTTAACTGTACCGTCAAAGTCAAGGTCCAAGTGTCCATGTGATGTGACGTAGACGTCATGCTCATGATGTGTTGGTTTTATAGCTAACAGAATTAGACGCGCGTAGGTCGAGGCTCGAGTTAAACAACTGCTAACTGCTAATGCATACACTCGTTATGTGTCCTTTTGAAGTTTAACTATATAATTATTAAAAAAATAAATATAACATTTTTAGTTGGATTGTAGTATGTATTGTTAATTTAAAGGAGTATAGACCATACGCAAACCAACAATATGACTTTACTAGAATATTCTACTGGTTGTTATATTTTAAACTCAACCAACAGCATTACTGCTAGAATACTCGGTATGCAATAGTAATTATTCTGTTGTGACGTCGTATATATTTTGCAATCCCTACTTCTACGATTGATGTTTATCAGTTATCCAACATTCAAGAAAGTAAAAATGCTACTCATATCAGGGCTACCAACATCATTAATAACGGGATGGTACTCGCACATGGGCGCTCCGGGGAGAAGTAATTATAATCTGTGGTATTATCATTTGTATACAGCGCCATCTAGTTTGCGATTAGTAATTAAATATACTGGAAATAAACTTATTGTAGTATATGGAATAATCGATATTTAATAACTCGGTAATTCTTACATTGACATTAAATTATTAAGCAATTATTTAATTATTTTATTAAATACGTTTATAGTTTTATTAGCTTATGGTTTTGTTTGGTCGGTCCGGTTATAATTTATTTAGAATTCTCGTGAAACTCTTGAAATTATTAAAGTAATCTTAAATTGTAATGGTTCCGTTTCAATTTATATATATTGGTAATTTATTAAATTATTTAAAACATATTAAACTGTTTTGATAGGATCAATAATTATTTTCGGAGGATTTCGTAGTGTTAACTTATTTAATATATTATATATACATGTCGGAGTTGTGAGTTAGGTTTAGGTTTGCCTTGTGTTAGGTTAGGTTTATGTTAGTCTTACTAGGTTAGGTAGGCTTAGGTTTAGACAGTGAAACTAAGTAGTGGAGGCGAGTGTCGTAATTACATAAAGGAGCTCCTTAAGCCTACACCTTGGTTACAAGTCCAAGGCACTGCTTGGATTCCTGTCACAATAGTTCTTGTCAGAATAATGCGAGATCGTAACGATTAATTATATCCTGACCGTATTGCGCCCGTAGCTTTCATGATAGGCCATCCGTTGTGAAGTCTATCGATATCTAAATAATCTAAACTATATATTTCCTATATGATTTTGAGGAGTTCTCTGGTGTATACATGGTTTTGGGGTCCTTGGTAAAAAAAAAATATCGAATCAGCAGTTCCAGAGTTAACTTCTTATAGAGGTAGGTAAGGAGGGCGTGTAGAGTTAGAAGCTTGGCTCTGTATGAGATCTGATAACTTTTTGACAGTGCGAGGTACCTATATGTTCTGGTCACACAACGCAGTTAACAACTAATATCCACCATGATGTAATAATGGGAAACTACGAGTAATTGTGTAAAAAAACTTAAGTAGTTAAAGCGTTAAGCAAAAGTGACTAGATCTAAAGAAATCGGTCGACGACATTCCTGACATATCAATCAAAAGTCGTGTTAGTTGAAGTGTATTTTGAACTTTATATTTTTATGAATAAAGACCATTAAGTTAACTAAAATATAGTGTAATTGCTGCTAATTATTTTCCAATTTGCTTTACGTTATTTACAAGTATTAAAGACTTTTGGTTATATCAGATAAAACGAGGATTGCCATAAAACTGTCTATGACACAGTAACTTTCATTTTCTTTTTTCCTTATAATTGGATTACTACAAAAATTGTTTAAAAGTCTAAATGTTTTTCTCGTATTATCACATAAATACTGTTAATTATGATGTTGGCAACATTTACGTTCACGAATGTTGGACAAATGATAAAAATCAATGGGAGAAATAGGGATTTCAAAATACATACGAAGTCACGACAGAATAATTATTATAACATTGCGAGCATTCTAGCAGTTATGTTGTTGGTTTGATATTTTAGTCAAAAAGCCGTTACTCTGTTGGTCTGCTTATAGACCATGCACTTTTAATTAACAATATTAAATACACATATACAACCAAGAGATTCCTCTGACTGAATTGTCTTTATATAAAGTACACTACTAATAAGCAAAATCATGGCCCAATGCTGAGCTGGGTGTCCTCCTCAGAACGAGGAGGGCACACATTAGAGAACTTTTAGGGAACTCTCAGGAGTGCAGGTTTCCTCACGATGTTTTCCTTCACCGTTAAAGCAAGTGATATTTAATTGCTAAGTCTCAACCACTGGGTCAACATTGCTTCTGTTGGGTTTGACCCTGGATAAAAAAATCTGTGGATAATCCTCTAAACTATGTAAAATCATATTCACATCAATAAAATACAAATTTTCTAACAAGTTTTTCAGTAGCTAGTCATCACTCATAACAGTGTAATACCAAAGGTCATTAAAGCAAAAAAGTGTCTGTCTTCCGTATTTACAAAAGTAACTATATCCACAGACTTGGAGGTCACTCATAACTTACACAAACAAACAGACAAAAGATGTGTATTGTTAGTTTATAGGTGTAGTCGTAAAGATGCAGTAAAGTTAATGTTCTGTGACGTCATTATTGCAACCAACCTGACACAACACCTCTATCATTATCATATTTTATGTATTATTTTTTTGTTGCTTTTGGTATTATTGAATCAGATCTCCTAAATGACTAGACCGATTTTGATGATTCCGATGCGAGGGTAGATCGCTTAATTCTATAAAAAAAAAATTAAATCTGCAAAAACAATTGTTCTAGAATATTTTTAAACTTCCTTAAGTAGACTTTAATTCTGGTAGAGCAGTCAGGTTACTCGGGTTAATAAGGGTTAAGTATAATGCTATATTTAACTGTTATTAGAACAAACAAGCTTGATTAATCCGCCATGTTGGATTTAAATGATGTTAATAGATATTAAAATATACCAGCCAACCCGCTCTCACTCACTCAATAATTTTTGGTTCAGTCAAGTGTGAGCTTTGTGCAAGTGAAGTAGGTAAACTTTTAACCGTTAAGTTCCGTTTTAAGATTGTCCTGTTACAAATTAACTTGTAGCAGTTAATTACTGTCGAACGTAACGAACGGTTAAATATTATTAATAAACTAATAAAATTCTCAAAAGTATTGTGGATTTGTATATGAATATTAATTAATTTTAATGTAATTCATAGGAAGGTTCTGTCCTACTTTATCTGTTCATTGTATGAACCCTTCGACCTTGACTTCAGTGAGTTCATGGGTTTTACACTAACACGTTGTAAAACATACTGTTTATATAATAAAACATTTGCTACTTAATTTTAATCACCGATTATTATAATTAAACATCAATGTTGTTTCAATTTAATAACTTTGTACGAGACAAAGCTTCAAAAATATAAAAGACTCATTTGAGTGTTCCCCTCCACGGAAATCTTTAGTAAAAGGCGAAAGATTTATGCGTTTTGAAGGGAAACCAGAGATACACTTACATACAATACCCAGGGAGGTCATTAATTCATAAAAATTCTAGCCACCGCGATGTAAAGTACATCAGCGCCATCTAGTTACGTTTTTGGAAACTGAATATTTCCGTACAGTATACTATTTCGTTGTATATATATTTTAGATAGACCTGCCCCTGTTTCGCTAGGTTTCTCTACTATAGTATATATATATTATACATATAACCTTCCTCTTGAATCACTTAGTTGCTGAAAACTGCATAACAATCCGTTGAGCAGTTCAAAAAGACAGCGGAAACGACTTTATTTTACATTTTTTCTAGTCGAGCCGTCCTGGCTTCGCCCGGGTCCAATTTAACACGTGTAGCCGTAACCGCTATGTCCCTGCATTTTAAATCTGTAATATCTTCGAAAATATTCATTTGAATTCCATGCTGTAAAGGGCCATATTGATCTATATTAAATACACAATGTATTTAAGGTATCTAATTGGATAAGGATTAATGCTGTATTGTTTAAAATCGCTTCGTAAATAACCCATTATTTCTCGTAAAAAGAAAATCTCATAAAGGATATAAAATGGTTATTGTGTGTTATCCCTAAGAGATAGACATCACATTAAAAATCTCTAAAATTATCAGTGTTTCTCTGCTATAATATGCATATATTATACATATAACCCTTCCACTTGAATCACTCTATCATTAAAAAAATACCGCATCAAAATAGAGAAGAGATATGTAAATATTAATATATTTACAAACATAACACACAATATATAATGTGTATATATTGATAATATAATTAAGAATGACGAAAATAGTGTGTTACGAGGGAAGTTGGCAAGTCGCCTCTATAATGAATTACTTGAGTGTAAGAGCTATCACGTGTATGAACTATGAATTAATAATAAACAAAATGATAGTTTAATTGCCAATTCAGCAGGGTCAAGTTCAAAGGCAATGATAGATAATGGACAACTCTCTAAAGCTAGACGGATGAATTTATAGCATACATTCTGCATACATCCTGTTTGGAATGGGACAGTCGTTCTGGGTCATCTGCATCATTGTCCTCAAAAAGATGGATAAGGATTTCGGAATTACGGTGATAGTTTCCATAACACCTTTATTTTTTTTCATCATCAAAAAATGTCCAAGAAAACGGCTTATTCAAATGTTCCAGACGAAAGAAAAAAAATTCACGTTTTAAGTAAAAAATTAAATGGTCACGGTTGCAGCATAAGATTAGTTTTTTCGAATGGATTTGAAGTGTAAAGTCGCGGGTGGTCGCTAGATATGAGAGCATCGATAAATAATTACTGTACTTGGCAGATTTGCGTTACAAATGTGATCGCCTTTCGCAATCATGACATGTGTACGAGTACGTGTGACTCACTCAATATATATAATCGTTTTGTTTCTATCTTTGGAATAAACAAAATCAATCAAAATACATTTCTTTTTTATATTTTAAGAAGTTTCCTTTTGTATCTTCGAAGTTCAAGGTTCAAAGAATATAAAAATAAGATGGCAAGAGATTTAAGAAACTCCTCCTTCTTGTAGTAGTTCAGTAATTAGTAATAAGTTCGATAAAATTAAAAGTCGCAGCACTACTCTGTTTAAGAAGCCCTATACGACATAACTAAATGTAGAAAAGCCTTTTTGAGACTTTGAGTAAATAAAAAAAGAGGATAAAACAGGAATTAGTTGGACTTGATAAGCCAAATTTGAGGTTAATAATTCATTTAAAATCTGTTAATATTTTTAAATTAACAGATTTTAAATAATTAAATGAAGGATTCTAATAAGCTCTTAGAAGCCAACAATTAGATAGTAATTGAAGTCAAAGTCTTAAGTGCAAATGATTAAAGAATGGTATTGCCACAGTACAAGCAGTTGTTTATTCAAATATATTCATGTATTTATTCTGAGCAGCTGTTGTTCTTCCAGATGCCTTCACGTTGGAATGCCCTATATCTGACGTTAATGCTGCTGATATCGGCTCCTTTGCGAATGAGATACACTGGACTAGTGTTTTGATTTACATTGTTATATAGACAAACTACAATGCAATCTAACGTCATAAGGAATTTGAATATAAATTTACAAGAAATTCATTTGACAATTACGTCAATGATAAGTTCCCCAATCATCTTCAGATTTAACGTATTTCCTTGATAGATATTGAATTATTATATGAAGTGTTATATGGTAACATAGAAGCAGTAGATTCTTTTAGACTTCTCATACGATGTTTAGTCTTGTCAAAAAAGGAATTACATCTATATTTTCATATTCCTTTTGAATTTGGTTAACACTACACATAAGTCACAAGTGTACTAGTATGTTTTGTAAAGAAACAAATTAAATAACCTCTCATCACTATTTTCACGACCTACATAATATTTAAATAAGCCATCTCAAGTGCCCTTGAAGGTTGTAGCCGTGGAGGGATTGTTTATTTACACACCGCATACTATTGTTATCTTTGTTGTTACGACTTGAATACTCCTCTTTATAATGTCTCCATTACATTACTGTTACTATGTTGAGTCTATTATTGCGTATATTATTATATTTATAATATTATGAATTTATTCATGAGAAGGCTGAATAGAAATCTTTTACATCAGTAACATCTCCCTTAGCATCTTCTATGTCTCTGTTATACAAAATTTAATTATTGTCATCTTTAATAAAGTAACTATCTTTAGTGATAAGATATAGTATATAGTTAGAATGTACATTTGTTTACACTTGGAATATTTCATATGCATCATTAATGCAGTTTTTATCAAGAAGCAAACATCAAACGTCTGTGCCAAAATTTAGTTGCATTTACAAAATCACTAGTAATCCAAGTGAGTCAAGGTTTGTGTAACATTAGCGGGAGAGGAGATAATGGATGCATCTCGCATTATCAGACTAAAACGATAAATAGATCACTTCAAAAAAAATTTAAATAGATGTAGCAAGAAAAATATTGAATTAACCTTTTTTATATCATCGTGATATGTTTGTCGCCTATGTTGAAGCTATACGAAACCTTTAAAACTTAATCTTAAAATAATTATTCAACTATCAAGTGACTGTAATTGTTGTGCTATACACAGAAAACCTATTACGTAATAATTATTTCTAAATGAAAAAAAAATAATTACATTTAGGTCAACCATTTAGTAAAGGTAATTACTTTTTTAAATTTTATTTATATTTTATGTAATTTTTTGATTTATCACAGTGAACATTATAAACTTTGTAACGATGACAATGAGACAATGCATCAAAAATATAAAATACTAATTTGTGTGTTTTCCTCCATAGGAATCTTTAGTAATAGGGCGAGAAATTAATGGGTTTTGAAGGGAAACCAGAGATACACTCATTTACAAAACCCAGGGAGCTCACTCATTCATTAGACATTTTGCCGCCACGATGTAAAGTATATAAATAATTGATTCTATATTACATAATTACTTACCGCTCGATCCAGGACTCTGTTCTCCATACTTCTTATAGTATCCTGCGTTAATTGTGTTACGTTTTTTACGAACCAACTCAAATCTATTGCAGCTTGAGAAGTGTATTCCATATATAACAGAAGTACATCGGTCTTGGTGTTCTTTAGATCTTCTAGCAGCTCGTCTGTGTACCTTTTCTCTATATCTTCGTTGCTGAAGTCGTCGAGCCCATTCACGTCTGTGGTATCATCAACATCTATGGCCGGTTGGTGTTTCGGTACATCGATGTATATACGCGCGGCTGGCTGAAACAATTTCGATATGTAAAATGCTAAATAATTAAATTCAAAGAAATTCCTAACTTTGTCTACCTACTGTTATAAATATTTACTCTTATAATTTATTCAGTGTTTCATAGTTTATATCTAATAACAAACAACATAAGTTTACATTTAGAGTTTATCTAGGCGTATTTCTAATCATGTATTTGCTTTAAAAGGTAGTTCAAGAAGTTTATTTAATGATTACTAGAAATATTTACGCATAAACTACGATATTAAATAGCATCAGAAGCAGGTAAGTTTATCTTTTGTTGACTATAAATATAGCGTCTTTGTCTCAGTCTCAGAACCCTTCTATTAGGGACAGTTCAAGTATTACCGTAAGCAGATTTTTTGCAATTATCAACCCTCTCGCCCTACATGTCAGCACAAAAGTAGACGAAGTCCTGACTCCCCTCCGTGCTAATATAAACAAAGATGCTTACACTTTTCTCCCTGCTCAGTATGAGCATATTCACTTGAGGATATGTATTGAGGATATTCAGGTTTCGATCAAGCAATCAGCGTGTAGAACCCCCATACCACATGTGAGCGAAATTAAGCAAAGCAAGGAACTTCCCGCCTACCTTTAATGCTTACGTAATACTTGAAGGGCCTCTTATTAATGAGCAAAACTGAGAGATTAAAAATATAGTAAGTAACTAAGTGAATTCATCGCATACAGGCAACTTAGTTATTTCTGAACTTGAACCTTGGCACCGTCAGTTCCTTTACAGACTTGACACTGATCGCTGCGCCGGTGCCGTCATGAAACTTTACGACGCAGTTAAACTCTAAATGTTTGCTAATTTTTTCACTTCTTTAACATTTTCAGTGTTTGTAATAAATGTAAGTTCAAAATGATGTGCGTTTCAAATGGGCCTACGGATAAACTATGAAGAACGTTAAAAATAATTAAATTAGCGATTTTATTCGCATTTTTGCGAGTTTTTTTTAGATTTATGATGTACCTGTGTGTACAATCTTACTATCCTAAATATAGCGAGTACAGTGTTTTCTAAAACTCAGTTCTTGCACACTTTTTACTTGAAGCGTATATAAATTAAAATTATGGAATTTGATATGGCCGTTTCACCGTACATTAACATTGAATTGGTATTTTTTGCTGTTAACTTATTACATTGTTATTTGTTATTGTTACGAGTTGTATGATATACATCATGAGATAATGACCGGGAATCAAACCTGCGCACTTTCATATCGTGTTATCTTTATATTAATTACAGTTTAATCTCAGGTAACACCACGTGTAGGGTGTTATGTGATGTACACAATATATCAAATTAAGTTCCTAACTCACTAACGTATCATCAGTTAATGGCCTACTGCTGAGCCGCGTCTCCTCGTCAGAATGAGGAGGGGATTAGATCACAGCCCACTACGCTAACCCAGTGCGGGTTGGCAGACTATAAACATCTTTGAGAACTTTTGGGAACTCTCAGGAGTGCAGGTTTCCTCACGATGCCCAGGATCGAACTCGAACCTCCTGATCAAGATATTCCAGTCTTAACCACCGCTTTTATAGAAAACTATAATCTCTAGGGATCAAGAAATCGAGATAAATAAATAAATTCAAGGTCTTTTAAAAATACAAATAAAAACATTGATACCCTATTCATTTATATAGTGCAGCTTTCGTCATAAAATCTTTTATTCCCCTAACATTGAAGAAGGTAGAATCACATTCCTCACTGAAAAGTTGTCGAAAATGTATTCATTACTTCAAATAAACCGAAAAGCGGATTTATTATTTACACATAGATTTTATGTTTCCTTTGTGACATCATAAAAATAATTTAGTTGTACTATTTTATGATGGCATGCAAGGTCGATATGCTCGCAAATATGCAAAACTAGGAACTGCACGTGTTTAGGACGCTACTAAAAAAAAATCATTAAGAGAGGAATGTTGTCCATTACAGTAGATTATAAAGTAAACTTACGTGGAAATCAAGAAGGGTGACCTTAACCACGACGCCATAATACTAACTCCCATGTACTCTGCGCGACAACACCAGAGAGACTGACTCTAATCTATCGCACTGAACTGAACGTGGGTATACTTGACATAAAAGGAACTACCCTCGAACACTTATGTACAAACGGTGTCGCTAGCAACTTAAAAATTATCGTAAGTATTTATGATATGCCCAGTTGGAGTCGGAATATAAAATTAACGGTGTTGCTAACTAAAATCTTAAATCCGTTTTTGTATGATTTAGTAACAAACACATTAATAGTATAAGTAGAATTATCACGTCTTGTATTTTTTTTGGTTCCTATTCATTCAATTAAAGTATATTTCAAATTGAAAGATATTCAGAAGTACAAAAAAAATCTCTTGAAGTCGTCCTTCTTTCTTTTAAGTTGGATCAGGAACCTGACCATGAAATAGGGTCTTTCAAAATATTATTTAGTTCAAGAGCAGAGTACGCGTTATCGCATCTTGTTTATGCATTCCTTCCATACAAAACAAACATGAAATTCCTGTGGAATTTTCAATCAAATGTGTAAGGTAATAAAGGTGAATGTCGCATAGTGTAATTATATTTGCTTTTAAAATATGCGCCTATGTTATTCATTAGGTTTAAATTACACCGCTATGTGTGATAAATCGGATATATTATTTTATAGATCGTAAATCCTGAAATAATGTAGTTTTGCATCCGGTACCACAACATTCAGAAAACGATGGAATACTATTCAGGCTTACAGAATATTTCATCAGTTGTAATATCTAAATATCCCGCTCTCGCTTCACTGAGGTGCATTCAAACTTTTCACTCACACACAACTATGAATCATACCTATATCTTATTGTTAAGGCAGCGTTTGTAAGAAAAGTTTCCGTTATATATAAATAATGTGGCTTTCTATTGGTAAAAGAATTTTCAAAATTGGTTTAGTAGATCCAGAGATTACCCCCTACAACTTCACTCACAGAGTTTACCTATTTATAATATTAGTATAGATAATTAATTATCCCTAACAGTACGGTATTATTATCAGATAGGCATTGGTTTTAGAAAATACAAAATTTGTATAAAACCATAGAAAAATTAAAAGGAAATCTAAAAATAGGGAATAAAACAGAAAAAATAATATTATTATTAATCCTTGCAAAAATTAGACATATCTACGATTTTATTATATGTTAAATATAACACATTTGTAACATAGAACTGTCAACATATTTTACTACAGCCTCGCCCATGCTTGGTGTGCTGATGGAAAATTAATTATTCTGCAGGTCCAAAATAAAACTAAGTCTTATTATAATTTACTTACTCATCCACTCTCTCATTCGACTAATCTTTCATTCACTCATTTAATTATGTGAAGAAATAATGTTCTAATACTGAAAGTTTACTTGTCGATTTCTACAATCTACATCCCCTTTGATAAAATTCGGATTTTCGGATAATCGAACATAGACTGGTAATAAAGAAAAACGAACTGTCACACATGGAATAAACTCAATTAAGTTTAACAAACACTGTGTAGTGATGGCCCAGTTGTTGAGACTTCAAGTCTTACTCGGGAGGTCCGAGGTTCGATCCTGGGCACACACCTCTGACTCTGAGTTGTGTGTGTTTTAAGCAATTAAATATCACTTGCTTTAACGGTGAAGGAAAACATCGTGAGGAAACCTGCACTCCTGAGAGTTTCCTAAAAAAGTTGAAAAGTTTGTTTGTTTGAACGCGCTAATCTCCGGAACTACTGGTCCGATTTGAAAAATTCTTTCAGTGTTAAATAGACCATTTATCGAGGAAGGCTATAGGCTATATATCATTACTCTATGATCAATAGGAGCGGAGCTACACGCGGACAAAGTCGCCAGGATCGACTAGGTTTTTATATTACGCTTAGGACCGATTCGGATAATCGGCGTTCTACTTTACCATTGTATATGGGGAAGACACTCATTCCAGAAACACACATTCCTAATTTGGGAGTTCGGGTTTAATTGTTCTGATCTGAATGTCATTTGAGCAATAAAGAATTTATTTATTTATTTTATTTAATACAGTTAAAATAAAGCTTAGTTCTCTGATCAATAATGTTAATCGATGCTTATAAATAGTTTACCATGGTCCACTAAACCAGCTGAGTGGTGTTTGTTGGTACGAAGGGACAAACAAACTTCAATTATGTGTTTTCACGGCTTATTGACATCGGAAATTACTAATACCAATGCCAAAGGACGCATCTCGCATCTCGTGACGTACAGCCGTACAAACGTAATGTTTATATATAGTATGTTTAGCTGTCGATGTCGTGGTAACACGATTTTCACGATTAAACATAGATTAACAAATTTGCGCAGTTTCACCCAAAGGACAATAGTAACATTTAATATGTGCTCGATAACTGAAGCCTAGCACCACGCCACCAAAACAACACTGCACTATTAGTTCCCATACTTTTATAATATGTACCTGTGAATATTAATTTATAAACAGTGTTGGTAACTCGAAAATGATAAGCTTACGGTGTAATTCGATTTTGCTAACTTGCAGTAAGTTGAAAAATTAACAATAATACCCGTGAGGGGACGGGTTAGAATACTATTCCCCTCTACTGCCGGGAGAGCATCTCGTAAGAGCCGAGTAACCCAGCACCCCCTTGGTGGTAGGGGATCTGTTCCCCGACTGGCTTGGGAATGCGACCAGCATGCGAATCTGACCACCAAGTGTCAGAGACGCGTTCCGGTTGAGCCGCATATGGGCCAGACTTACCCCCTCCCTCTCCCATCCCATTAATGCAGCGGATCCAGTAGACTCTGGGCTCTTGCTCAGGGTCCGCTGAAACCGCAACATTTTTTCTTCACTCCCCCTCCCCACTCTATATTCGAGGATGCAACGCATCGGCAAAGCAAGGGAGTCTCTTGTTTTGCCGATTTCCATGGACGATTTTTGCCACTTACCATCAGGTGGACCATCTGCTCCTTTGCACCTTATCTACTATAAAAAAAAACCACTTTTACTTAACTTACAGTTTCGCTCTATACACGTTTTACTCCAAATCTGAGGAGATTATAGACTGTTCCTAAATTCTACTGATATTTATTCTTATGACATGGATTTCTATAACATAAGGGCTTCTTCTATCACATAACATGAAGAAGGTTGTGATTTTTATAAATACATACATACGAGTTAGCAACACCGTTTATATATATGTATTCGGGAGTAGTTCCTATTATTTATTTCAATCATACCCGCGTAACTATTTATAACAAGACAATATATAACCTCTGTTCCGATAGGCTTGTGCCAGTAGTCAAAAGGAGCTCGCCTGGTGACCATAATGTATAAATTCTGTGGTTTCGTTATGCTGGGACCATTGTGAAGGATTTTGTGAGTGTTTAGTATTATATTTCCCGGTTAACTTCTAAAGTGTATATATATATATTTTTTTATGTAACTATGTCGGCAAACAAGCGTACGGCTCACCTGATGGTAAGCGATTACCGTAGCTTATAGACGTCTGCAACACCAGAAGCATCGCAAGCGCGTTGCCGACCCTATCCCCAATTCCCCCCAGGAGCTCTGGTCACCTTACTCACCAACAGGAACACAACACTGCTTTAGAGTAGTGTTATTTAGCTGTGATCTTCTGTAAGGTCGAGGTACTACCCCAGTCGGGCTGCTCCATATTTTAACTGAGGTAGGGCACAGCAGGAAGTTTCCTGCTGTGCCCTACCTCAGTTTGAAAACTCTCTTAAAAGACAAAAATATTACCTATTATTGTCTTTTACGTGTGAAAAATTTACTGCGTTTGGTTGAAAAGTTCCAAGGAAAAATTACTAAATAGCCTACCCACCATTTTTTTTGTTGATTTGTAGCTCATGGATGTGTAAAAATGCTAGAACTATGTACAAGGTATAGCTATTTTTTAATTTAGTTGGCAACACTGTTATATAGATGTTTTGAAAATCATACCTTCTGACCTTAACATACAGCTGGATTGTATTACCGTAATCATGTTACAATAATGCTAGGATACTCTGTGGTCACATCTCTTGTCAAACTATAAATAAGATCGTCAGATAGATCGTCTGGTAACAATCACATGCAAGGTCGACGTCACTCATGTGCATTCATGGCCTTATGCCCATTGCCCATACATTGCATGGCTCTGTGGATGTTCATCTGTTTGTAATTGTTATAATTAGATACTATTCAATTAAGAAATCGATCTAAATTTATCATAACTAAACCGATTTTCGATTAAACCTAGCATCGAAGATCGATTTCCAAATAATAATTATTTTAGTTAGATTTTTTTAATGTAACGCCTACAAAACAAAGTAATATGAATTAAAATAACTTGATACTAAATAAAAAAAAACTTACGGCATTATTTTACAATAAAATCTTTATCTCTCATAAAAATCAACTTTCATCCTTAATCTTACGAATTTTCGGTCAGGTCAGGTCCTGACTCGAGTTTAACATTTTTTACCCATCCCAAAATAAAAGTACACAACTGCACAACGCCGCTAAAGAAATTTTCATTTCAAAACTTAAAAAATGCTTTAATTTATAGCCTTTGTTTATTTTTAATAATATACATTTGATTATAACGCGTCCATTTAAAAAACTGGGATAAAGCAACATTTCTATACTTGATAATCTTATTTCTACAAATGTAAAGCGAGAGAATTTCACTAGTAAATATGTATATAAAGATAGTAACAAGCATGTAGTACGTGATACAGGTGTTTATTTTAATTTAGTTTGTACTCTGTATACAAACAAAACAATCTACTTGCGGATCCGTGTAGAGGCGTCACGATGTCTAACTGTATTTAGGCGTTAGAAATAGAACCAAATTATATTTTATACTAACCACCGACATTTATGACTCTAATAAATAAACTACTATAATAACTATAAAAGCGATATGACTGACTTATGACTTCTGACTTATGACCAGATTTCTAACCTTAGTTAATATACTTAACCTCGCTGAAAGTGTCAAATCCAGCGATGGAAATGCAGTCTAAAAAGGGTATAAAATAGTTATTAGTTATGCCTTTCAAGATGTAGGCTCTCACCAAAATTATATTTAATTTCTGAAACTACTTGAAATCATACATTTTAATGCTGTTTCCAGAATCTAGGAGCTTCTCTAGTTCTAGGTGCTAGTCCAGGAGCAAAAAAACTTTGGCATCAAAATGGCCATGTTTCTAAATTTATACACATTTAATAAAGATCTTTTTACCTCCCTTTTATCGTATTTTATTACATTACACGTTACACATGTCTAGACTCGGCTTTAGGTCTGGATTTAGATGAATATAAAATACTAATGAAGAGTTTTTTTTGTTTGCTTGAACGCGCTAATCTCGGGAACTACTGGTCTGATTTGAAAAATTCTTTCAGTGTTAGAAAGGCCATTTATCGAGGAAGGCTATAGGCTATATATCACCACGCTAAGACCAATAGGAGCGGAGCATCCACGCGGACGAATTCGCTCGCGAAAATGATCTGGATTATTATCTAATAAATATAGAAGGTAGGTAAATGATAATGTAAAGTAACATCAGCTGATTATAATCCCACGACTGCGACGGGTTGGTCAGTGCTCGAGAGGTATGTGTAACATGAGCTCTAGCCTCTAATGCCTTCCATGTCACGATCATGTTATAAATAAAAAATATTACTTCAGGTGTATTTACTGTACTGAGAAAGTTTATTTTTAATCTTATATATGACTTGTGAGTTATGTGTTAAATATCACTTGCTTTAACGGTGAAGGAAAATATCGTGAGGAAAACTGCACTCCTGAGAGTTCTCCAAGTTCTCAAAGATGTGTGTAGTCTGCCAACCCGCACTGGGGCAGCATGGTGAACTATGGCCTAAACCTTCCTCATTCTGAGGAGTAGACACGGCTCAGTAGTCAGGTGATGATGATGATATGGTTTTTTATGTAGAGGTCTCTTTTGAAGACTCTAATGGAATGGAATGAAGGAATATTAAAAATGTGAAGAGGATAAATATAATAACTAGAAAATTATAATAAAAAATGTAAAGGACATTTTGTAATTATGTAGTTACTAAGTAAATATGAGGATATATATGGACCTTGGATATCAATTTTTATTTTATATATTATTATTTCAATACATAGTATTAACAATTAAACGTTAAATAACCTTTTAATAAATGACCTTCAATCACACAATCCAATAAATAAGAAATTAATCGTTTTTCGACACAACCCGAAAGATAAAACATAAACAAAAATTTTTGTTTTTGTTTATATATCATTTACTTGTTAATTTTCAGACTTACCTTTTTGTAATTCTTTTTAAGTTAGATCTTTATTTTATTTTTTATAGACAATTTAATAACTTCCACTATTATATAGTAAATAAAAACCCATTGACCTCTACCTATATGTAAAAACCAAACTATACAGATAAAATAGACATTTTTACGCGCCAATGTTTGAAAGCATACAATTTTTTTTCTATTATTATTTCATAATGAAAAAGGCAAAGGTATTATTCCGTACAGCTTAGGCTAGTAGGTTAATTCTTTTAACAGCATATGATCGATTAGTAATCAATCTAATTTTTTTAAATAATATTCTATTTGAAATTAATTAAATTTTATTTTAATAATTTTGCACAGATAAAGTAAAATTGTTTACGCGCCAATTTTTGACAGAATATAATCAAGTGATATTCAGCCAGTATTTTATTAAATTAAATTATATCTAACGTTTTTTTTTAAATTATTTATTAAATATTCTATGATATTATAATAAAAATATTTAAAAACATACAAACCTGTAAATCTCTCGCAACGGTAACGCAGACGCAGAGCGCGAGTATCGCGACGCGCGCGGCCATACTGCAGGCGCGGACTGCACTGCACTGAGCTACACACTTACACTGCACGCGGTGAGCGCTCACAACGAGTAAATATGATCGCGCTCATGCTCATAGACACGAGTGTAACTTGTTCTACGATTATGTTTTGAAGATAAGTCACTTTACTTCCGCTGCATTTTACGAGAACCTCTTAATATTTCATACTTATCTGCTGTGTTAATGGTCTGTATATAACATGTAAGTACGTCTACATGCTTGAAGATTCTCTCCATGGCTGCATGACGGGGTTATGGGTCTGAATTATTACTCTATCTTTTCATTATGATTTTACATTTCGTTGTAAAGGATGGGTAGATCATGTTACTGCACGTGCTTGTAATAACTTACAATATCAAACACTCACCTACACCAAACCTTTTAATGGAGTCTCAGCATCATGACAAGCTCTAACATTACCTGGCGAAATCACTTTGACAGTCTCGATTCATCAGACTGTCAAATCAGAACGGAGGTTATATGGACTATGACTACACGTCGGTATACTTGAAATAAAATTAAAAGAACTACCCACGAATATTAAGTTATCAAAGGTGTTGCTAACTGTATTGTTGGTAAAATTACGAATTACAGTATATTTCTAAGTGTGACTCTTGTCGTGTAATAAACTAAATACAATGTTTTGATTAAATTTTTTAGTATAGATGAATTTTAATAAAGGTGTTTTGAGTAAAAAAAGCAATTCTTTAAATTAAATAATGCAATAAAATATTAAACTAGCTATCTGACATATGTGTTAGCTTTAGAGCATCAATTTTAACAGGTTTTTGAATCATACATATGGAAGAGACTATTATTCTAAGATACAGGCTCGGCCTAGTTTAGATACTAGATAGAACTCTAAACCACTTTTGAAAATAATCCAATAAAAATTGTTTGTTAAAATTATTTAGGTCCATAGTGTATGTGGTTAAACTTGTAAGTTGCTTATTTCTTTTATCATTCGTGTTTGTTTTAAGTTCTACCCACATTGCTATTAATAAATTACCTTAAGACTTAGATGTATAATTTGTTATTAAGGAGTTATTGTAGTGTTTTTTGATTTTTACACAATAAAGTTTATTTATTTATTTACTCTTGGAAATAGTGTAATAGTCTTCAAGATCAACAATATCCAAGTTTACTCGTAATCGATATTATCTTTGAAGAGCGGAAGAAACCTTTATTAAAAGTAGCGATATATTCTTCAAGTGCTCTCCTATTGACTTGTTATCATTTGTTACATATCGAATAAATGTTAAGTATAGTAGTCGGCGCCTAACTTTAGGTCTCAAAAACTCTTGAGAAACTTGAAAACTCTTATGAAACATACTAAATAATCAGGAATATAAAGTAAAGCCTAAAGAAGTGCTAATTAATATACCACTTACGCCATCTATTGACGGATATATGGTCAGTGTTATCTATTATGCAATCACGCTTAAATCACTGAACCAATTATGGTAAAATTTGGTTCAAAGATAGATTACATATTGGGGAAGGACAGGCTGTTATATCGCGAATAAGAAATATTTATTTATTTATTTTTATTTAACATTTTATTGTACACCACATACAGGGACACAATAACGCAAATTTAATATTAAAACAATGGCAAACAAAAGGCGGTCTTAGGGCTTATTAGCCATCTCTTCCAGACTACCTTTAGGTTAGGAAAATTACGAGATGAGTATAGGGTGGTGCAGTCATAAACTACATACAAATAATTACAACCGAATACTTGAACATTTACTTATATATTATAAATATCATATATATGTTAATAATAAACTAATAAATATTCTGATAAAAATAAACTAAGAATAATTAAGGGATATACAATATATACTCGAATTAGATTATAAATGTCAATATGATCTGAATCATCCTCGTTCAGCTAGATAATGATCTTGAACGGAATTCTTAAAAATACTAAGGGACTTTGACTGTCTTATACTTAAGGGTAGATCATTCCAAAGTGTTATTGCCTGAACTGTGAATGAATCTGAATACAATTTAGTGTTATGGACAGGCGTTTTAAGCAATAAACTTCGTGACGTACTTGATCTACTAGGTGATCCAATACACTCGAACTTCTCCTTCAAATAAGAAGGAGTATTCGGGTGAAATAACACACAGTACAGAAGAGAGAGAACATGTAAATCCCGGCGAAGGCGTTTAGGGAGCCACTTGAGCTTTGAACGAAATTGTGATACGTGGTCATATTTTCGGAGTCCGAATATGAACCGGATTGCGAGATTTTGAATTCGCTCAAGTTTATTAAGGTTTACCTCAGTTAGACTAAGATAACTTGCATCCGCGTAATCGTGCCATTATGCCGTCTGTCGCCAAAGTGCGTGATCATGTAAACATTGTATCAGTGGTTTTAGGCTGCGTCCATCGCTACACATCCTCGCACATCTCTGGTGGCAGAATTAGATAAACATAACATTTTTATAACATTGATTAGTATGTGTATCTATTTTTAATGAAACGTTTAGTAAAACAGTAAGTACGTCACTATTCCTGTTTGCGTCATGCTACTCAACATCTTTTTATATTTTATGAGTTAACTTTCTAATATACTAAATATTGTTTGTTATTATTTCTGTACGTGTCGGCATGTGACGATGAATG
Organism: Limenitis camilla; assembly: GCA_905147385.1. Taxonomy (NCBI): domain Eukaryota; kingdom Metazoa; phylum Arthropoda; class Insecta; order Lepidoptera; family Nymphalidae; genus Limenitis; species Limenitis camilla. The sequence continues at coordinate 1,018,074 of LR990235.1, forward strand.
GAGAGAAATCCAAAAACGTTGTGTGGAAATACAAAACAATACATTTCTAAATATTATGTAAATATCACTTGCTCTTCCAGATTCTTCTTTCACAAATATTTTAAGATTATTTCATTTATTCTTAAATATCGATACATGAACGTACGAGCAACTTACTCAGTTTTTATACTTTATAACCAAACTAGCGACCCGCCCCGGCTTCGCACGGGTACAATGTTGATGCGTGGGTTTATTTATAGGCCCGCCACCGCTATGTCCCTGCATTTTAAATCTGTAATATCTTCGAAAATATTCATTTAAATCTCATGCTGTAAAGGGCCATATTGATCTATATTAAATGCACAATGTATATAAGGTACCCAATTGGATAAGGATTAATGCTGTATTGTTTAAAATCGATTCGTAATTAAACTATTGTTCCTCGTAAAAAGTAAAGAATAAAAAAATGGTTATTGTGGATTATCCCTAAGAGATATACATATACCATCGCGGTCATTTTTGTTGACCTTTTTAAGGTGTACAATACTGTAGTACATTATTTTGATCTATCTCGTAGGGTTCAGCCAGAGTTTGCAATGTAAGCGCAAAAATGTGTTTATTTACGACATCACTATAGTAATTTTAAAATTATCATTCTTTCTCTACTATAATATTATACAAAATCCGTTGCGTAGTTTTAAAGATCTAAGCAGACAGGCAGACAGATAGACGGGAAGCGACTTTGTTTTATACTATGTAGTGAAGGTTATCCGGCACATAAACCGATCACACAGCTCGACATGCACTTCATCTCCTATTTCAACCTCTTCAAACTTTTTTTCGTTGGCGTATAAAGTCTAATTCCCAATCCTTTCCCAAACTCTATTCTATCTCTATACCTAATTTGATGAATACCACTGGTTTAAGCGTAAAAGCGTAACAGACAGACATTACTTTCGCATTTATAATATTAGTTTGGATAAATAATTTTTTATATTTTTTTAAATCGTAGAAATTAAGAAAAAAGGAAAGAAATGGGCAACCGCTTGAAAACAACACAATCTTTCCAGATTATTCTTTTCTTTGATTGTATGATAGTGGTCAATAGTGTGAGAAAATGCAATATTATTAAAAAGTTGAGAGTGTGACGAATGTATGTATTCTAGGTAGAGTAAAGCCTTCAAAGTATTTACACAGATACGAGTTCATAACGGTGAGTGTTACAGTTTTATCATCTGATGCAATATCTATTTGCAAAATGCATATGCTAATATGTCTCACACGTTCATACATATTAAGTAATCACTAATATTGTTATAGTCAATATTTTTCCCCCACGTAATATAGGCAGGGACGCGCCTTGCATCTTCTGCGCCGTCGTGCGCCGTCTCATAAATGCCTAATTTTTTTAAAATCCTGATTATTAACATGGAATTGCTGTCTTACCCCGATTGCAATATCTTTTTAGCGCCACTGTCTAGAATAATTTTAAGTCACATATTTGTCGGAGAATAATAAAAGATTATCTAATAATCGAATCGTCATCGCCATCTATGGCGCTAGAGTAGGGTAGTAGTCACTTCCTTAGTTTTGACAGTGTCGACCTTTATATACCTTCGACATTCTGATTGTCTTCGTCGCGAATCTTACTTTTGCGCGGTTTTTCAAGGAGTGAAGTAATCTCTAGATAGTGTTTCGATCGAATAAAGGATATCCTTAAGCCTACATCTTGGTCACAAGTCCAAGGCACTGCTTAGGTTTCTCTCGTAATTGTAAGAGATCATATTTGATTATTAATCGGTTTAGCAGCAGTATCTACGTTTACCCAATGGTCCATTCAATATCATCACCCCTTTTAGTGTTCTCCAATATTCCCCCTCTCCTCTTTCCTTCTCATCATAAAATCTCCGAGATCAGAAGTGAGATAAAGAACTCGCCGCTCAAGTCCATAAACCCCTTTTAGTGTTCTCCAATATTCCCCCTCTCCTCTTTCCTTCTCATCATAAAATCTCCGAGATCAGAAGTGGGATAAAGAACTCGCCGCTCAAGTCCATAAACCCCTTTTAGTGTTCTCCAATATTCCCCCTCTCCTCTTTCCTTCTCATCATAAAATCTCCGAGATCAGAAGTGGGATAAAGAACTCGCCGCTCAAGTCCATAAACCCCTTTTAGTGTTCTCCAATATTCCCCCTCTCCTCTTTCCTTCTCATCATAAAATCTCCGAGATCAGAAGTGGGATAAAGAACTCGCCGCTCAAGTCCATAAACCCCTTTTAGTGTTCTCCAATATTCCCCCTCTCCTCTTTCCTTCTCATCATAAAATCTCCGAGATCAGAAGTGGGATAAAGAACTCGCCGCTCAAGTCCATAAACCCCTTTTAGTGTTCTCCAATATTCCCCCTCTCCTCTTTCCTTCTCATCATAAAATCTCCGAGATCAGAAGTGGGATAAAGAACTCGCCGCTCAAGTCCATAAACCCCTTTTAGTGTTCTCCAATATTCCCCCTCTCCTCTTTCCTTCTCATCATAAAATCTCCGAGATCAGAAGTGGGATAAAGAACTCGCCGCTCAAGTCCATAAACCCCTTTTAGTGTTCTCCAATATTCCCCCTCTCCTCTTTCCTTCTCATCATAAAATCTCCGAGATCAGAAGTGGGATAAAGAACTCGCCGCTCAAGTCCATAAACCCCTTTTAGTGTTCTCCAATATTCCCCCTCTCCTCTTTCCTTCTCATCATAAAATCTCCGAGATCAGAAGTGGGATAAAGAACTCGCCGCTCAAGTCCATAAACCCCTTTTAGTGTTCTCCAATATTCCCCCTCTCCTCTTTCCTTCTCATCATAAAATCTCCGAGATCAGAAGTGGGATAAAGAACTCGCCGCTCAAGTCCATAAATTCACGTTAATGGTTCTTTGCGTATTATCCTGACAGTTATATTAGTTTTACTGCGAGTAAAAATAGCGAGGAGAGAGCAAAAAATTTGCAATATGCAATGGTTGAGCAGCTACTTCGCTCGACGCACTTTTCAACTGTTTTAAAATCTAATCATATTATTTTTTTAAATTTAGCGCCCCCTGTAAACTTCACGGCGCCTTTTACGCTCTGGCGCCGTCGTGCGGTGCACCGCCTGGCATATATGGACGTAGCGTCCCTGAATATAGGATGATGAATGAATGATGATATAAATAAAGCCAATTAAATAAAAAATATTATTATGTACAACACTTTATAGATGACTAGCGGCCCATCCCGGCTTCGCGCGGGTGGAATATTATTTTTAAAAATATATTGGCCCTCCCGCATTTCGGTGCCCCCTCTCTTGCCGCTTTACTCGCTGCGCTGCGTCGCTATACTGGCCCGTCACGTCGACGTGTATTTTTTGTTTATATTGATATTTTTAATTTCGTAATATCTTTTGAATGGAAAGTCCGATTTTAATAATTCAAAAAGTAATTTACAGGTATTGAAATAGTCTTGAATACGAAATAATTTATTTGGATAAGGATTAATACAAAGTTATAGAAAACATGGTCTGATTTTGATAGGCATTTTTATCAACTTTTAAAATGTAAAAAAGTAGTTATAGTGACGTAACTATAATAGTTGGACATATGGTCTCGCGGACTTTTTTGTAGATATTGATACGTTCTATAATATTGTAGAACATTTTTTTGTTCTATCATCAATACTTTTTGCAGCGCATGCGATGAAAGATATTTTATGGCTATTTTTTTGGCACCTTGGGTTGGTTTTCGTGAGATTTCTTAAGGATCTCTAATTTTTTCTTGTAATAAATATAGCCTATGTTACTCAGGGATAATGTAGCTTTCTAATGGTGAAAGAATTTTTGAAATCGGTCCAGTAGTTTTTATGTTTATTCGTTACATACAAAAATACAAAAATACAAAAATACAAATCTTTCTTCTTTATAATATTAGTATAGACTAAAGTGAGGGATCAAAGGCTGGCCGCCAGCTTGCCTTTAGCGATCGGGCGCGCTAGACGGTAATAAAATTGTAAACATTTTTTTAATAATTATGTTGAATATATTTTACTTATGTAATTACTAGCTGACCCGGCGAACATTCGTACCGCCTAACAGTCTCTGAATGTCGTGTTACAGATTAGCTGAACTTAATTATGATTGACAGCTGACATGACAATAAAAATCAGTCAGATGTTCTCGAGTTATAAGTATTCGAACCAACCGACTTTGTTTTATCTATTAAGAAGAAGAAGATTTAACTTAATTATCCTAATACATATTTTGAGTATACCGGTATTATTGTTGTGTTTGTTAGCTACATACATACAACACAAACTGATTAATAAAATAATTTAAAAAATGCTTTATAGTAAAAATAATTTAGGAAATAACTGCATTTCTCTGATGGATTTTGTTAGATATTTTTTGCCTGTGAGGACAGTTTAGAATACAATTTCCCTCTGCCGCTGGAAGAAGATCCCCTACCTCCATTGGTGGTAGGGGATCCGTTCTCCGAATGATCTCAACCATCAGCATGCGAATCCGATCGTCAAGTGCCTCTGACGCGTTGTGGTTAAGCCGCATGTAGACCGCTCTTAACCCTCCCCTCCCTTCGCTGTTAATGCTGCGGCTCTAGAGAATTCTGGTTTCTTATTTAGGGTCCACTGAAAGATCTTAGAGGTGGCAACACAATGCCAAACAAGAGTCAGTCTCTTATATTGCCAATGTCCATGGGCGACGGTGGGCACTTACCAAACCAAAAATGTAAGTAATTTTACAATTTAGAAAAATATCAGAAAAGCTGTTTTATAAAATATACTACCAAGTCAGTAAGATCCATAGAAGTAACTAAATCATTGTACATTAACAGACATGAATAACTTGTTTGTTTATATTCGCAAACAAACCTACGAACTTGGCCTCCTTGATATCTTGACAGTCGTGTCATAGTGTGTCATGTAATGTTTGTAGCGTTTGATCGATTGCTTTCAGGATATCCTTCCAGAAGGCTATTTGAAGAATGTGAGAGTAAACAATTACCTATTCATTGAGAGAATTACGAAGAAAATGATTCACGTTCAGGTATTTCTGAGCGTTACAGTTAATGAGTAATCTTTCCCATACTTTGTGTGTAAATAGTAACATTCAAATATGTTCATTAATCAAACAATAACTGGTATTAAAGTTTACATTTCTAGTAAATACTGGGAAATACAGATGACATAAACTATACTTTGTGATAACGTGTTTATATTACTAGCTGACCCGGCGAACTGTGTCAATGAATCTCGTGTCACAGATTAGCTGAACTGCTGACAACCAATATATAGAGCATTTCACATCAAGCGGACGACCAAAAAAAATGAGGTCCTGAACTATGTTTATAATCTGGTCTTAAACTTCTAGTAGACGTAGATGTATACACACAATTTTTTTTTGGATTATCTGTATAAATTAATTTGTAAAAAAAATTATAAAGTATTGTTTATTAGTTAAAAAGTTGAAGTTTTTAATTTTTTGTCGAATTCTAAAATATATTTTTTTACGTATAGTAAACGGGAGGTGAAAATTTCAAATCGATGTTTGAGTAACTTCGACACTTTTTTATTTAAATATTTTAACCTTGAATCAAAGCTTTAAATGTACTAATTCTTCACAAAAAAAATTAAAACGTGATCGCCAATAGTTTAAGACTTAGAGCATATATAGTACATACACATAGCTATGAGCACTTTGCCCCATATATGATAATATCTTTTCATTACTGACATTTTTTTTTAATCTAAAATCCTCCATTATCCAAATATTGTGGATATATCTTGTCGATTCGAAACCTTTAATTAAATACGTTATTTAATTTGAGGGGAGAGTTTACCGTGTCGACGGGATGAACATTAAATGTTTGACAGTTAAGAAACCCAACAATATATTGTATGGAAAAATGTTTTTTCTTTTAATTTACAAATGTTCAAACAAACCCGCCTTTGTTATATATCTATAATTATATAAGATATTATGTCAATATCTTATATTCACTAAAAATTATCATTGACTAACTTGGCTTCAATTTGACATAAAATAATTACAGTTTATGTAAAATTAAGAGTAAACAATTAACTATAATTCATTCAGTATAGTTTATATCAGGGATTTTCAATAATTCAGGAGTTGGTAGACAGGTAGATTGATGGAGCTTTAATGATGATCATAATATTCTAGAAACTTCCACTTAACCTGAGAAATTAAAAAATATTAATCTAATAAAATTGCAGTTTCTTTATTTCATTCTTTTGTTAGAAATAATATAAAATCACTTACTCGTTTTAATTAGTCTATAAATATTGTAGTAATGATAAGGATATATGAGAAAAGTTATAATAGGTTGGGGAAAAAGTTTCTTCGCATTTTTTTAGGAAAATTCAAAACATTTTTTAATATAGTTTATTTACATTTAACTAAAGTATGTAGGTACCATTTTGTTTGATAACTTTTTGCCATCTTGTAGGTCCATGACATGATCCCATTGCTATAGAAATTTTGGGACTTCTGATCAAAAAACCACGACAAGTAGTTCTGGCAGTCCTCTCGTGATGTTAACCTGACACTGCCTAAAGAATTCTGAAGAGACCGAAACAGGTGGAAAATTCGAAGGTGCAAGGTCAGGACTATACGGCGGATGCATTAACACCTCCCAGCCAAACTCTCTCAATTTTTGCTGAGTGGCTAAAGATGTGTGAGGTCTAGCGTTATCATGATGAAAAACCATACCCCTTCTGTTGATTAATTCCGGCCGCTTTCTCTCAACTTCTTGCTTTAATCTCATCAATTGTTCGCAGTAGAGTTCAGAATCGATGGTCCTGCCTGGTGGTAACAGCTCATAATGAGTAATGCCCTTCCAATCCCACCACAGCATCACCTTGTTGCGAGTTAACCCGGGCTTCGCCACAGTCTGTGAAGCCTGACCGGCTTTTGACCACAACCTTTTTTGGACGTTCTTGTAGTACGTGATCTACTTTTCATCACCAGTTATCAGCTTCTTCAAAAAATGGTTCGGTTTCATTACGTCGTAATAAAGAATCACAAATGAGTACACGGTTCATTAGGTTTCTTTCAGTGAGCTCGTGAGGTACAAAAATATCGAGCTTTTTTGTGAACCAAGTTTTTTTCAACTGTGGCAAAACTGTTTTTTGGTCAATTCCCAGTTCTACTGATATGCCGATCTTGCTCCACTTTTTCAAAAATGGCATCCATTTTATCCGTAATAGGGCGACCAGAGGGAAGTACATCTTTAACATCAAAATTTCCGGATTGCAAACGCTTAAACCAAATGTGTGCTACTCTCACAGACACTGCACTAGCTCCATAAACATCGCAAATTTTTTTCGCGGCTTGCGTTGCATTTTTACCTTTTTTGTAGTAAAATTTTAAAATGTATCGAATTTCTTCATTAGCTTCCCTCATCTTCACAGTACGAAAAACAAATAAAAATCACACATTTTCCTAATTTGAATTTGGAATTATCTTGTTTAAAATGTAAACTTGTAATGATACCAAAACCAGGCAGATAATAGTATAGTCAAAGAGATTTTATTACAAGTTCATACATACTATAATACGAAAAGACTTTTTCCCCGACCTAATATATTAAGAAAATGTTTGAGGACCCCTTTTCATTATATTATTAATCGTTCAATTTCCAGTGAATAAATAATAAACTAACAAGGCACTACTACTCTATACAATTATGCTATTATATACAAATATATTATTATTTAATTATCAAGCCGTTATTTAAATTTTTAACAAGATTTATGACTTATTAACCTCGAGTTATAGCTCACATAGTTTTTAAATAATCTAATTTAATCGATTTTAAATACAGTAATAATTAAGATTTAACGATCAATGCTGTTCAAAAATTAAAGCTCAGAAGTCCGAAAATTCCGATTCCGGAACCGCAATCTCGCTTAAATCACTGAACCGATTATGGTGAAATTTAGTACAGAGATAGAAAAGATCTTGGGGAAGGACATAGGGTATGTTTTATTGCGAAAAAAAATAACATTGTATGAGTGGTTTTAGGCTGCGATTCCATCAGAGTTATCCGAGGATGCGTTGTGAGGGATGTGTTTGTTAAGAACCAATAGACTCACTTTATCTACCAAGCCTTACTAAGAGTGTGTCAAAGGAATCGATTCTATTGATTCTTAACAAACGCATCCCTCACTACTCATCCTTGCTCATCTCTGGCGAACCCTTAAAGGTCAAACGAGGAGACGGTCTACCTGATTAAGATGATGGTAAGTGACCACCATCACCTATGGACATCGGCAATACAAGAAAGTTTCTCTTGCATTGTCGTTGTGTTGCCACCTCGAAGATAGAGTGAAGAGGGGGAATGAAGAAAATAATGCTACGGTTTTAGTGAACCATGAACATGAACCCATAGTTAATGAGTTGAAACCGCAGCATTAATGGGATGGGTGAAGGAGGGAGTAGGTCTATTCCACATGCGGCGCGACCCTAACGCGTCAAGGACACTCGGCGGCCACAGTCGCATGCTGCTGTTCTGGATAACTCGCTTGGGAGAGGGGTTTTGTATTTTAACCCGTCTCCTCATGAGTGAAACATGTTTATTACATTCTTAAAAAATTCTAGTGATCGGAAAATACAGTTGTTCAAACATTATGAGTGTCTTTCAGTAGAATTGACTTAAAAATGCTTAGTAATTTCTAGACCGCTTAAGAATCCTATTTCATTTTTTACGCAAATTCAAGATTTTTGACGCTGCAATTTTCAGTAGCAGTAAGATATTTTAATTATTTGATTATGAATAACGATAGTGCCATTCTCTTTCTTGTAAGTTGGAGTTACACATTTTCATTTTTCTTTTCGTGTAATTTACTATAAATGTTTTACGAACTCAGTTTGCGAGCATAACCGTCGGCGATGGAAGTTTTACGCTGAAATTCACATTGTTACATTCAATTTTCATAAAAGCCAAAATTCATTCAATATAAGTTGAATGTTTTACTTGTTTATTGGAGATTTATAATTTCTTTAAATTACTTGAGTTTTCACGGAAAAAATCTTAAAGAAAGCCTAATTTATGCCATAAATGTCTTTATTCAGCGTCCATTATATTTCAAATAAAAATAATTTTATCAAATTTAATAATATAATATTAAACTTCATTCTATAATTAATAAATTTCATTAGTTTTCGTTGATCAATATAATCAGAAAAAATTGCAATAAATAAAATTAAAGTATAACCAAACAACCGAAGTTGCAAAAGAAGCGCGCGGGCGCGGTAAGCGAGTGTTTACGTTTCGTAATAGCACTCTTAATATCTTAATTTCTATACATAACGGTTGTGAGCAAAACAGTGAATGTATCGCAATTTAAGTTTCTATATCTGTCCGTTTGAGGCGCTACTTGTATAAAAAATCATTTAAAAATCCATAGTAATAGTAAATGGCGGCTGTTACATTATTTAACACACTGAGCGAGGCTAGGTAAATTATGCGATTCTATTGGTCCCAAACAGATACATACCTCGCCTTGCATCCTTGATCATCTCTGGTGAAAACGCAGGCTTATATAAAGTCAGTTATTTCATAATTTAAGGTAGGTTAACCTAACTAATGAAAGGTGAGTGCTATGTAGATTTAGATTTGAAAAAAAATTAAAAAGGCCTTGTAAACCAACACCGTGGTCACAAGTCTAAAGCTCTACTTGGGTTTTTGTAACAGTGAAATAATGATGGTAACACGTTTTTTGGAACGGCCATACTGTAAAGACCTTTCGAGCGACAACCTACTAACTGCACCATAGGTTATGATATATATACTTTTACTATCACATTGTCCTATGTAAATAAATATGCATTAATATGGAATATTGCATCGTGAGTTGAATGTGTAATATTCGTGAAATATACACTTAACTGTATTTCCGAGAGTATTGAGGTCTTCGATCAAGTGGCTGCTTATACTTTGTATTAGATTATGTTTGCTATATAATTAATAAATACAGTTTTACCTACCGTTAGCGAAGTATTAACGTTGCAGAATTATTATTTCATTAAACTGTCCTGAATAAAAGACTTAATTTTATAAATTTATTTAAAAAGTTACTGTGTTTAATTTCAAACTCTACCAGTTATAGAAGCTTAATACATGGATAAAATAAGAAAACCAATGGCGTAGACAACAAGAACAATATCCATGGCCGTTGCGAACACATATCGTGACATTTGGTTTTGGGCCATACGACGGATTTGATGGCCGACACGACCACACGCTCTACTCAGCTTCAGGAATAGTATTTCTGCTGTATACAGAATTGTGCTGCAAAGGAAATTGTTATTAATATATATTATTATTGTCATCAAAAATAATAATAACTTTATTAATTAATAATCTTATCATTATTATACATTAAATGTCTAATTGTATTATTTACCCCCCAATCTCAGTACTCCCTTATATCAAAAATAATGGAGAGAATAATCTATTCTCGCCTAGATCAGTACCTAAAATCAATTAACTTTCTTTTTGACAAACAATATGAGTTTCGTAAAAAATCAAATACACTCTCTGCTTGCATCGACCTAGTAATAGTAGTATTAGGTGTCTTTATAGACCTAAAAAAGGCATTTGACACTATCAGACACAAACTATTAATTCAAAAGCTTTACTCAATTGGAATTAGAGGTCTAGCGCTCAAAATGTTTGAATCCTTCCTTGAAAATAGATATCAAATAGTAAAAATTGATAATGTTCAAAGTCAACCTCAAAAAATTACCCGCGGAGTCCCACAAGGCTCTATCCTAGACCCCTTATTATTCCTTATTTATATTAATAGTATCAAAGAAATGAAATTAAAGGGCGAAATAAGCTTATACGCAGATGACACATATCTATTTTATTTTGGAAACAATTTCACGTCAATAATTAGACACACACAATCCGACTTAAATCTTCTATACGACTGGTCTCTTGTGATTTATAGTTCTAAAAAATAAAAAAACTTGCAGACTTTCCACCTGTTAAAATAAACAATGTACCCCTAACCCAAGTTAAAACAATAAAATATTTAGGTGTTACTTTGGACAGTAATTTCCTGGAAACCTCAAATTAAAAAAGTACGATCAAAACTATCGCGTTTAATGGAAGCCCTTAGCCCTACGGTAAAATGTTTCCCTAAGTCTGTAAGATACGTTCTTTATAATTCGCTTGTAAAATCGCACCTAGACTATTTGATTGAAGTTTGGGGATGCGCTACTAAAACTAACTTAAAAAAACTACAAACTACACAAAATAAAATAATAAAACTACTATTTAATTTTAACTATCTCACACCAACAGTAACAGTCTATAAAAAAAATAAACTTATGACACTAACACAAATCTACACTATTATATAAAGAGGAAAGATTTGATTGTTTGTGTTTGTTTGTTGCGAATGGGCACGAAAACTACTGAACCGATTTTGAAAATTCTTTCACCGATAGGAAGCTAGGATGTAGCTTTTCTGGGTAACATAGGCTATGTGGTGTTGCCATAAATAATCTAATTAAAAAGATATGGCCATTTAAGTGCCAAGTGTTGTAAATTGAAGAGTTTCTCAGGAATCTACAAATCTGATTTAAAAATTTATTTCATTCACTGAGAGAAAACTGCACTTTTCGTGAGTGACGAAGGTGATTTAGTGTTGCCATATACACTTTTTAATTAATAGAACATGGCTGTTTTGTTGCTACTGACCCGATTTCAAAAATTTTTTTACCGAGAGAAGTGTATAGTGTTTCCGTCTGTCTTCCTCTTATATATTATCATTCTCTCTCATCCTCTTCTTCCTTCTTTTTTTTTTTCTTTAATTTTTATCTTTATCTCTGTTCAGATGATCAGACTCCTTTCATTTTCTTTCTTTCGATTATATCTCTCTCTCTTCTTTATCTATTCTAATGTATTTTTGCTCTCTCCTCCCTCTTATAGTATCTGTAGCTTCTCTTTTCTTTTTCTTTCTGTCATTTTTCTTTTTATAACTTTTTCTCACTCTCTTTTTTCAAATAATGAAAAACTACACAATTATAGAATGACAAATTAAGGACATAATTTATAATAATATTGCTTTAAATACCCGGAGCAAAGCGAGGGCAGGCCGCTAGTATATAAATATAATACTTGTCTACTAGTTTATAAAATACTGAATAAAACCATACATTCCCGAATATCATCCACTAAGAAGGCCCATACTCGAAAAAGAACTCTCAGAAAATATTATATACACGATATTCTTTTCCGACACAGACACCAAAGAAAAAACTATGGTAAGAAACGTATACTATTTGATGCACCAAAACTATATAACCACCTTTCCAATTACATTAAAGAATCGACATCGTTATCACAATTTAAAACTAGACTAAAGAAACATATAATACATGATCATACGGAATAATAACAAGTTACTCGTTAAAATACATCAAATACGGGATTAAAAACTCAGTAACATCCATTTATACATAAATACATAGATTCATATATTATGTAAACATATATTCATAAAATGTACATACATACAAAACTGAAACAACAAAATATATTATACATATACACAACAATCACCAAACTAAATAAAATAGAATCATAAAATATATTGCAAACATTTTACTATAAAAATTTACAAGATTTAAAATAAATAGATGAATAATAGTAAAAAGTTTAATTTTCTGCTAGCAACTAATATTTGTTACTCTTACCTACCCGCTATTTTATTGTATTTTTTAAACGACTAATGACTATTCATTTTTTTATTGTTTGATATAAATAATTTAGTTCTTCCCTATATTATTTACTAACACTAAGTTTTAATAAGTTAAATATATTTGATAAGTAAAACTAAAATAATAAAGAGGTGATATTTTCCGTACACTCGCTTGTATGTTTACATAATAGAAAGTAAGTTATTTCTCTTTGAGTGAATAATGTACCTATTCTTTTGAGAAATAAAGAAATCTAAAACTATATTATTTTGAATTTCGTTTGTTATTGAAAGTTGTTTTATTGACTACCTAATGGCGGGAAAAGCAAGTCGGTCACCAAAAAGAGCGCTATTTTTAGTTCGCAATCCAATAGCGAACTAGTTCTCCCTTTAAGTTCGTTAGTTCATTTTTAAATAATTTAGTAACAATAATAAATAAAGGAAAAAACATCGATACTCTCAAAAGTGAAACATCGATGTTTATGATCAATACATTGATATTTCTATCACCATTTAAATATATAGGTATATATAAAAAAAATTATTAAAATAATCCACTATTTTTATTTCTTACACATTTATTTTTATAGAAAACAAGTAGTCAAGTATGAGTGAAATATAAGCATCCCTAGAAGTTAGTATTCGATTTAAAAAAATGTAAGAACTAAAAAGAACTGAGAGCGAGATCTCGACGAACAAGTTCGTATAGTTTAGACCATTGGTTGTCAAAGGATGCGGTTTTTTTTTATGATAATCTGACATTTATATTAGATAATTGCAACCTAATAATAAAGTTAAGTGAGAAAAGGTATTGTAGTTTGTGAAGATAAAGTACAATTGTTATGAGTGAGTCTTATTTTACTGGTTTTATTTTATTTCTTCGATATTATAAACTTAGTAAAGTAAAAAAATATGCAAGCTGATGATTTCGACCAGAATCCTACATTATGTTAGAATTAGTGTAACAGAGCGCCATCTATTGTCAAAATATTATAAGACATAATTCAATTAATACTTCTTTTGCATTTTAAAATTTAAATCATATCAATATTTAATTATTATAGTGTTTCATTTTATCAAAGAATAGTCTCTGTATGTAGATGTTTAGAATTGTACATAGCGTCATCTATTAATAAATAAATCTACTTCAAGATTTATCTCATTCACAATAGATGGCGCTTCAAAATTTTTAGGTCTTAAGGCAAAAGTAATTTAAAATTAATATGATTATCATGCAAATGTATTATTTTTTTAATTCAAATTTTAAACATTTTAATATTTTCATACTTATTATATAATATTAAATAGCGACATCTATACAGTATGATGAGACTTACAAAAATGTAGTTTATAAACAACATAATAGATGGCGTGCATTTCATTATCGTTAGCATTTACTGTTGAAATTTTCTTGAAGATATTTAAATTTACTTTTTGTAAATATTGGCATCTACCAAACTTGATTTGTTTTTTAATTTATTTTAATTATTCCTTATAGAGAAAATAGATGGCACTAGTGAAGTATAAAATTATTACCTAGGAGTAGCCCTCCAAGTGCCTTGGCTGATGCTTAAGAGGGGCAGCATCATGGCGAGCAGGTACCACACACCATTAGCATCTTCCATGGAAGATGTTACTATTGTTGATCGTTGGACAACAGCCACCCTAATAGTATGAAATTCAAACACTTGTTAATTATTTAGGTACAATAAAACATAGATGCTTTGAATAACTTTACCCGCTCCCTTGAACTCCTGTAGTCTCCGTGAGGGAGACGTTAGCTCCGGTCCAGTTATCCACATCTCTACTGAGGACGCTCTGATCATCCACTATCGTAAAAGTGTATACTGAGCTTTGAGTATTAATCTAGAAATAAAAATAATATTTAAATCAAGATTTGCAGTTTTTATTACTAACATAAGTTTCAATTAATGTCTTATGTGCAGTGTTGCCTACTTAGCTACAAATTCAAACATTTTGTGTAGCTTATTAATTTAATTTTTTTCGAGTTTTTTAAACATTTTAAGGTCTATTTAAAAATGTTTTAGCCATTAAACCAATAATTATTTATTTAGAAAATTTCTCAGTGGCAACACTGCTTATGACTCCTCATGTAATTATTAACACCTGTGATTGATTTAACAATTTTTCTCCTTCTATAGACGGATGTTCAGAATTTGGTAAAGTTTCCAATGAACTGTCCACTTCTTTCATTGTTGCTTTTGTCTGAAAAAATTATAATAAAAGTAAGAGCGTTAATCCTTCTGATGCAATATAAAAGCAGATAGTAATCACCAGATAAACTCCACATTATAAAAATGTAGCACACGCTATTAAAATAGCATGGCTAGATATAATATAATAAAACTATTTCATTATTTCTATAAAATTCTAGCATTTTTACAATAATTTAATGACAAATAATGACAGGCTATATGATAGAAATAAATAAAATAGTTTCTATATACACACAATAGTGTAACATAATTCGGTTACACGACAAACTCCTTAAATTCCAAATGTGAAAATTATACAAACAAATTTGAATTTGGAATCTATTTTCATTCCGTAATCCAAAGATTTTCAGTTGAGATTGATTATTAATTTCAGTTTTAATATGTCTGGTTTTTAAATTTTTTTATTACTATTTTAGTGGTATTTAAAAAAACAGAAAAATAAGTCTTACAATAAAGTTTCCACTTATAAATTACACACAATTAAAATTAAGTCCCCCTTTTGACTTTGGCTCACTGCTGAGTCTCCGGGTCTCCTCAGAGTGAGGAGGATGTTAGGCCGTAGTCAACGGTTGGCAGACTACACTCGACAGAGAACATGAAGAACTCTCAGGAGTGCAGTTTTCCTCACGATGTTTTCCTTTACGTTAAAGCAAGTGATACTTAAATGCCAAGAACTTAGAACACACATAACTCAAAGTTAGTGTGTTGCCAGGATCGAACTGGGATCTCCCCAAAACAACACTAAAATAATACAGATTTTTGCATTCTCTATTTAACGACAACTGATTTCAGTGTCGGTATATCGAGTTTACAATGTCTTTATAAAATTAACTATCCAAAGCTTGACTTAATTTTGACAATAAAATAAATTAAAGTTACACTTGACTGGCGATCTTAATTAAATTAATTTGTTAATTCGGTAGCCCGTGGCGGAATGTTTTAGATCAAGTGACTTTTTATACTCTATTCTGTCATTTCGTGTGGTCTGTGTAAAAAGGCGCGAACTGTAGGACGCCATTGTTCGAATACGATTTGAATTTGGAACGCAGACGTCCCGCGGCTTTATTATTCGCGGGTGCTCAAATGAAATTGTTTTTTTAGGTTGTCAATTGATTTGATGATTTAGAATGTTTTTTTGTATTTTCGTGGGATGGATAACTTAGTTTATAGTTTATAAAATTGTTGAGTGATTGAGGGACTAGCAAACCTACTACGCAACGGATTTTGATGCGGTTTTTTTAGTAGATAGAGTGATTCAAGAGGAAGGTTTATATGTATAAAACATGCATATTATAGCAGAGAAAGTAACCGTACGAAGCCGGAGCGGGTCACTAGTAAAATATAAAAAAGTAATGAAAATATATAATGATGAAAGTTGTATTAGTAACACCATTAATAAATTAGTATTCGCGGGTAGTTCATCTTATCTTACGCAGTGCTATAGAATAGAGTCAGTCTCTCTGGTGTTGTCGCGCAGTGTATATTGAAGTTAGAAGTATAGTGTCGTGGTTAAGGTCATCCGATTTGAGGTCCACGTAAGTTTATTTTATTATCTGTGAGTTAACTTATGTTTACTAACACTAAAGTGGTCACTAACTATATTATCCTTGTAATTTATTTATGGATTTGGTCTACATTAAATAAAAATATGAAGACTAAAATGTATGTTTTAAGATAATGACGTCATTACATTACACTGATGACTCAATCAGAACTTCCTGCTGTATGACCAATGACTATACTTGAGATGATTGTAGTTCATGACTGAGATAGGGTCTGAAAGTTACATCATAAGCTATTTTGTATCCTGGAAAATAAAAAAAAATAAATAACAAGCCCTTGACAGCTTTAACACAATCGATACTAATATATAAAGCTGAAGAGTTTGTTTGCTTGATCGCGCTAATCTCAGGAACTACTGGTCCGAATTGAAAAAATCTTTCAGATTCGTGTTAGATAGCCCATTTATCGAGGAAGGCTATAGGGTATATATCATCACGCTACGACCAATAGGAGCGGAGCTACAGGTGAACAAAGTCGCGCCATTTGACTAGTGTTATATAAAAATAATAATAAAACTTTTAATGAAATAATTTCATATAATTTCTTAACCCTTTAGTACATATTGACTAGTAAATTGTACCCATATATGTGTATAGATTTTTGTAGTTTCTCTTAGTTACCCAATAAGTGACCTTTTCCTAGAAATTATTTTTTTAAATAATTCAATAAGAAAAGGAAAGTATTTGCAAAATCAATCAATTTTTTCTTCCGAAGTCCTGTGTCCGACTGTTGATTGTCCAGAAGCTCGCGTCAAGTCGCCGCGGGATACCGCTACTGAGGATATTGATGGAATTCGCAATTTTTTTCAATTTTGACACTTGATATAGGTCGTAACTGTGTTAATTTCATTAAAATTCATTTCAAATTCATAGAATAGTTTTTATACAAGAAATAATACTCTCTATCTCACTATTATATTCATTCCTCTCCGATAGTTTCCATGAGGGTGCGGGTTAGAATACAATTCCCCTCTGCCGCTGAGAGAGCATCTCGCAAGAGCCGTGTAACCCGGCACCCCTTGGTTGTAGGGGATCTGTTGACTCCCTGACTAGCTTGCGACCGTTCGAGCGGTATGTGGGCTAGATCTACCCCTTCCCTCTCCCATCCCATTAATGCTGCGATTCCAGTGAACACCGGTAAAACAAGAGATACCCTCTAGTTTTGCCGATGTCCATGGGCGACGCTGGCTACTTTGCATCAGGTAGATCGTCTGCTCGTTTGTCCCTTGTACATTATAAAAAAATTTCTCTATTGCTTTGATTGTGATTAGAAATTATTATTGCTATTGTGTTATCTATTTAGGACCCATACCGCACAGTAACACGCACAAGACTATAATAACATGTACTTTAGAAGACACCACATAAGTTCACAGCTTCTATTTACCCCGCGAGCTCAGGGCACGAGTCTATCGGAACAGATGTTATAAAATTGTCTTGTTATAAATTCCTTATCTTCTAGATTCTAAAAGGACAAAATAATAACATAAGAATTAAGATAAATATAAATGTATCTATTGTTTAGTTCGTTAAATATCAAAAGTAAGGCAGTGAGTTACAGCTAGGGTTTTCAACCCTCCCTGATGGCCCGGGAGACTCCGGTAATAATGGTTAATCTCCCGACCTCCCGGGGAACAATAATTTCTCCGGTTTTTCGTTCGCTCGCATGTCGCTACTCGCTCTCTTTGCGTGTTGCTTTGGATGTCAATAACTTTTTAACGCGTTGTTTGACATATTTAATAAAGTGGTATATCCGAAGATCCGGAATGACCAAGAGGCTATGGACAGGTGTTATTAGACTCCAGAAGTTTTTAAATATTGACTTAGATAATGACAAACTTTATGATGAAGTTGAACGTTTGCATGAGATGCAGCCGCATCTCGTTAAAGAAAATCAAGTGGATTTACACTGAGTTGACTTCTTGGAAATCCTTGTTCCGAAATGAAAAAAATGGTCACGTTAGTTCTTTCTATTCCTGTCTGTAATGCTTTTTGCAAGCGGGTATTCGGCATGATGGAAGCATGGAGCAAGGAAGGTCACCGAATGAGTATTTCTTTAGTAAAAGCTGAGTTACAAGTACATCCACTCAAAAAGAATAAAAGTCTCCCAGGTTGGGTCCTTTCAAGAGTTGGCAACCCTAGTTACAGCAGCAGTTAGGTGATAAAAACGTCTTACCTAAAAGAATACTAATAATTACTTTATAATCAAAATTATTGTAATTTTATTTTGTTGAATGATTTGCTGGTTTTTAAAAAAAGGTGATGTTGGGATCAAATCTAAACATAACTTAAATGATAATAAAACGTATCATCATTTACTAAGTCAACATATTAAAAAAAGTCCATATGGCTTAATTCAGAGTCAACCCTTTATTTGCGAGGTATCGTTTAGACCCCAATTATAATATTTAATGCTAAACAAACATGGGATTTTAAAAGGACTCCATCAACTTTTTTATTGTGTTCAGAGATTTGTGTACACGGTAAACTCTATATAACAGTTAAGGGATTGTGTTCATGTTATTGGGAGTTATGAGATATGAGAGTAGAAACAGTGAAGGTAATTTTATATACAACAGAAAAGTGCTTCACTACGATCACACCTAATGGTAAGTGATGGAGTCTAAGATGTAGAGCGCTTTTCCAAAAGATCCCTATTCACTTCTTTTAAATGAGTCCAAATAAAATAATTAGGAAATCCTGGCGTCGGTAAGGAGTTCCATACTTCAGTCGTCCGCATCAGAAATGAAGAAGCAAAACGCTTCGTACTGCTACCAAACGAAAGATATATGATACCTATTACTGTACAGCAATACGTATACACATGCAATTTAGACTGAGCCGAGAGGTGCCTGGGGCTTGAGACCTAGGAGCAAGTTTAAAGAGCTCTTTCATAATATATTAACTCTCACCTCCACCACTCGACCTCGCTAACGACAATAAATAATAAAGTATACTTACGTGGACCTCGAGAAGGGTGACCTTAATCACGACACACTAATTCATAAACAGTGTTGCCAACAGTACGTACTGGCGGTGTGTCGACTACGAAGGGGTGGGACCTTTACGGCGCCTAGTAGCTCGGTGGTAAAACGGTGGGTAGTGTTAAATGGAGTTTACACAGTTTAAACTTTTTTACTCCCTTAACGGCAAGACTGATTTAAATACATGTTTTAGTGTATGGATGCTGTTTCTAAGGGTTCTGCGTTTATATTTTATGAAGACTAGACTGATTTAAATGAAGTATCTTTCTTACCTTTTAGGCTACCCACAGTTTTATTTTAAGGGTTATGTTACCCAGACTTAACGGCGTAAGAACATGCGTACGCGTATTCTAGTCAAAGTATTAAAAAATGTCATATTTTTCATAAATGAAATTAAAAAAAAAATTGTTTACCTTCCGACGTCTATTACACGTAACTTTCTTTTACAGCCTTATCAAGTTTGAAAGGGTTAACCGATTTAACCCCTATACTTAGTTCGCGCTTCGATTTATGTAAATGAACATTATTATTAAACGGACCGTTTGATCCCTGATCACATTTTTTGTCTCGACAAGGAAAGGGTTGATGATTTTTTAATTTAGGAAAGTAGACATAAAGACGTAGTTTATGTAATGAAGTGATTTAGGAATAGGTTTGTTTGTTTAATACGCTGAAATGTTTTAGCCATTTATTTTTTGTTCTGGTCATCCCATCCCATTTTGATTTTTAAAATATCCCGGAATAAGTGTGATGATTATTGGAATCCTAATCTAAAAGTTTGTCGCTTAATAACACAAAGCAAAAATTGAGTGAGTTGGTGGTTCAGTGAGTGGGCGAACGATTGAAAGGTATGCTAAATGTATGTACTAAGTTACCGACTCATTAGTACTCACTCGGTCAGAGTTAGTTTGTACTTGAGTTACATACAAAGATTGATTTGTTAGGTTTACTATACTGAATCCGTACTATACATAATAGATAATATTATAAATGCGAAAGTAACTCAGTCTGTCTGTCGCGCTTTCACGCCAAAACTACTGATTCGATTTAAATGCAATTTGGTATACAGATAGTCTAAAGCCTGAGAAAGGACATAGGCTACTTTTTGGGTTGTAAGGGATTGAAAGACGGGATGAAAAGTTGTATGAAAGAATCGTCATTTTTAGGGCTAGAAGCTTGAAATTTATTTTTGAGGCTGTTGATTCGATATAAATGTTCAAACTTTGTATAAGTTTTACCCTCAAGGGTGTCAAGTGATAGGGTGATAGGTAGGTGATGAAACGTCGCGTGCACAGCTAGTAATATAAAGAAAGTACTGAAAAGTTTTCTGGAAGTAATGAAATTTAGAAGCAGATATCTTCAACCGATTGAATTGAAACGTATGGTAAACGTAACACCCAAAATGGTGGACTAGATATTTTAAATGCAATCCTACGATGTGGGTAACAAATGAAAGGGCTTGCTAAAAATAATTCGAAAGTGACATCACCCTATGTCCAATATGCCGGACTTCTAAATATGGAGGACTAAGTTATTTATGCTTTCCTATAATATGGGTGTCAAATTAAAGGACTTTCTGTGAATACGAATTCTGTTGCTCCAATGCATCTAAAATTTTGGTGTACTGTTGTTTTTGGACATACCATAAAAAACATGAACATTTAAAAGGTAAACCAACACGGAAAAGTTCTTCCGTTTTCTAATGCAAAACAATTTGCATTATATTGCAGCCCTTATAAACCAACAACGTTAACAGTTCCCCTCCATAAAGGAACTAAAAAAGCCTATCGTTTCAATATCCTGTTCAAAATTGATGAAACTGAATTACCGGATAGGCTGTGTACCACGTGTCATGCGCACGCGCACAAACAATGCCTTTTTTGCAATTTGGAAATTTCAAATAATAGTTACCGACTAATGAAGCATCCGTCTCACTCACTTGTAGTGTGTTCTATGTACGAGTGAGAGAGAGGTGAGACACAACAGTTGGTATGGCGTCTGCCACTACCATATGTTGTTGAGGTTTCCAGAATTACGGTTGAAAGAAAGATGGCAATTTCTACGTTCGTGTCTTGTGTCTATTTATTACGATTAAATTGTATCGATTTGGATATTGGTATACTTTGTAATGATATTGATTTTTTCTAATTTTAAATCTCTACAGGAAGGCAAAGGTTTTATAAAAAATCTTCTACTTACTTGAGACTCAGGGTAAAAATACTTGGTACAGCTGTAATAGACATACACTCTACAGTGCACTACGAGGCTTGCCGCCATTTTGTTACAAAGTACCATCTAAGAATTTAAAACTTAATTATCCACATGAAACAGAGAAAACACAAACTTTTAATTAAAAAAATCTTCTCACACTCTCCGATGTATAAAATCATAATTAATGTATTAAAGCATAGCCAAAAAATGTTTGGCTATATATGTATGTATTATTTAATGTTATATACTATGTCATAATCAAAGTATCACTCATAGTTTATACTATCATCTAAGAATTTGAAACTTAATTATCCACATGAAACAGGGAATACACAAACTTTCAAATTAAAAAATCATATTAGTTATACACTATTATATAACTTGCCACCAAATGCTACTGGTAAAAAACTATTTTCCCTCAGCGAAGCGAACTTATTCCTGTTTCAAATTAAATAAAAAAAACATCAAAGAGGGCGAGATTGTTGTAAGAAAATATAAATTAATCAAACTGTAACTTCTTCGAATATAAACCTTTATAAAATAAATATGAATGTATTTACTAATTTCAAATATAAAGAAAATACGTTAAATGTATATAAGTAAACAACCCCAAGGGCTCGACCCCAATATGGCGACATATGGGCGACTCGTGCGCATCCCTTTGACATCCCGACAACACCTGAGGGAGCTTTTTATTCAACATTAAATAGGTAGCTTAACAAGATATATTCAAAATATGTTTATAACTAATTATATAAATATATATTATATACATTTAATATTTTTAAATTTCCTTTCCTGTTTGATAGGTAACTTACAGTTACACTGAAGTAGTGTTCTAGCACAAAGAACAAGTTCTGGAACCTTCCACTTTCTTAAATTGTCAATGGTTATCAAGTACTAATAATCAGAATCGCCAAATATTTTATTTATATTATCATCTGCGAATAGTACATTAAATAAATATATAATTGATAGATGGTCACCAATATGGCGACATATGTTTGACTCGTGCGTATCCCTTTGTCATAATACACCTGAAGAAGCCCGGAAATCCTGAGTTCATCTACAAATCCTACTAATATTATAAACGCGAAAGTTTGTAAGAATATATGGATGTCTGGATGTATGTTAGTCTTTCACGCAAAAACGGGACGTTAGTTGAAGATAAATGTCAAAATTGTGGAGTGCAAAATATAGGATAGAAAAATATTCAAAATATAGGCTAGGACTAGTTGTCATAGAAAATATATTTTATTATTATCCCGCAGGAACTAAGGATTTTTCCAGAATTTTATCTATGTGATATAAAAAGAATTAAACGATTCAAATGTTTATTTCTATTGAGGGGATGATGGAGGTTATATAAATATATATTTCATCTTGATAAACTTCATTAATCGTCTTAATTATTAAAAACGATAATTTCTAGAGGAATAATCGAGAAAAAAATCGAATCAAAGTAATATTCGATTGCGAGCAAATGCGAGCTGGCAATTTACAATCTATGGTTAATGTCACTACAGTATAGGCTATAGAGTATATAAATCAGTGAGACGCCATTTTGACAGAAGTGGATAAATCAATATTATTTAAAAAACTATATCTTGAAATAGTGTCACAATACAAGAAGCCCGTACATCATATTACCTGTCACGTTATACCTCCTCATATAGCTCAAAAACTTATTTTTATAAATCGTTTAAACGAAAATAAACTTTATTAATATATTGTTGAAGTATTTATTCAAAAAATACTAAATCAGATATATCAGTTAACGTCAGAAAGGTAGCTAGTGCTCCGCCCTCGATTCTCCTTGTTTTATGACTTCACTTGTGTGGCCGCAAACAATTTCTTTGAATTGAAAAATATAATCAATTGTGTTTTTACATTAACAAAAAATTTTTCTGTTTCATAAAAATTTATTCAGTAAATAACTTTGATAGATTAAACTTTCCTAGATTTCTTTTTTAATTTTTTTTAATATCCTACCTATAAAAAAAAATGTTAAATCCATTTTTAACTTCAACTTCAACTGCATAATTTTTCAGGTAAAAATAATATATTTAATATATCTAAAGCCATAGGTTTTTTTATAATACATAATTTAATGACTTCGTCCAAAAAGCCAAAGGGCATAAACCTCTTTAGCGACATTTAAAGGAAGCGGAACCATTCAAATTTTTTTGGCAAAATTTTATGGGTTATTAAAACAAATTAGTGTTACGAGAAAAAACTGTGAAATTTATTAGTTTCCTAAACAATAAAATTAGTTATTATCTTCGGATCTAAAGTAGCGTACTACTGTAGCGATGTCGTTTAGATAGTTTGAATTGTTCGGCAACTTCGCCGAGTTAGATAAAATTGCAAGTTATTGTTGCAGCTGTAAGTTTACGAAAATAATGGAGTGTTTTACTTAAAAGATTGTATTATTATCTGTGTAGTAAATAAGTATTTTTAATTTGATAGAATTGACAGACATATTCATCATCATCATGACCTATCAATGGTCCACTACTGAGCCAGGTGTCCTACTCAGAATGAGGAGGGTATTAGGCCATAGTCCACCACGCTGGACCAGTGCGGGTTAGCAGACTTCACAGGTGTGTCCTTGTGTGGGGGATCGAAGTCGGACCTCCTAAGTAAGACATTGCAGTCTCAACCATTGGGCCATCACTGCGCCATAAACGACCAACGACAGCTATGTAAAAAAATAAGATTTTATGCTTTTTTTGACTCAAAAATAAAGCAAAATAGATCATAGGTCAATTTTATCATTAAAACCATTGGATTTAAACGAATAAGAAAGATCTTTCACTGACATTGATTGTATTATTTTGTTACTTATTCAGTAAAGTAATGCCTTATTAATTAATCAGAAAAAGATTTAAATCAGTATAAAGTTATCAGCTCGTGAAACAATATCCCTACACCTTAAGTGTTAATAAGCATGAACAAACATGTCTTTTCTTTTTGAGCATTATACACTATAATTGAAATATGACTTCTAATATAACGCCAAAAGATACAATTTTAATTGTAACAAATCGTGTGGTAGTAAATTTTGCTAGTTATTCCGAAAAGTATTTAGTAGTAATGAGATTAGGTTGATTTTTCTTTGCTTCATAACACTAAAAGGATGTGACAACTAGTTCTATTGTCAAATAAAATGACACCACTCGTTTTGTTAAAACATTTATTGACACGTGGACACAATAAATTCAGTTTTATTGCCCACTTTAGCAATGAACTAGCGACGGCCAACGTCTGACCACTTAATTTGGCGTCAAAATGCTTCTCTATTTTACAGAAAGATCAAACAACTCATTGGGTACAAGTAAGTTCAGATAAAAGCGACAATAGAATTCCCTTTCAAAGCTTTGCTGGAATTTATTTTACGATTGTAGTGAAACTTTTTTACCAACGTTTTATCAATTAATGATTGATTGACAGACTGACACAATATTAGAGGTTACCATTAAAGCTGACGCTAAATGGTTATATGACCAATAATCATGCATTTAGTTACGCATTATCTGTATAACGTTTTGCCAAAGTTGCACAATATTATTAATAATTATGAGTAGTTTAATTTAAGATTGAAAGTTGCAAAAATCACATTTTTCGATTTACAACCTTTCGTTTTCGACCGTAAACAATGAATAGAAAAAACATAATCGATGATTCTATTGATCTTTCTTACCAAATATGATTTTAATTGCTACTTTTCTCCGCAACCAGTTATTAAGCGGTTGCGAAATATCAAAATACATTTTTAAAATGAAGTTTTGAGAGGGCGGTTTCTAAGGGCGAGGGCGGGAGATCTATGGATCTATTTTAATTTTGATCTAATGGGTGGCGGTTTGAATTGTGTATTAAATCGTTTCTAATTAAGTGTGGTTATATAATATTTTTGGAAGTATTCAAAGCTTTAATTCGTGACTAGATCGTATATTACACTAACCATAAAACTATATAGGCACTTGCACAGTATATAAATAAATATACAATACAGTATAATTCGAGCGTCTAATACATTTTCACTCAGTAAATGGATGTAATTATTATTTAACTGTAACTTTTTTTATAATAAAAAAAATTAAACGAGGATTTTAAAATATAGAAAATAGAAACATATTATGTTATGTTATATTTAATAGAACTTAGAAGAATATAAGTAACAATTTTATTACATTAACAAAAGCAAAATTTGACCACTTCACATCCACACAAAAACCAGGGTTCCATCGATTAAGTTTTTGCCACTCGCGCTTCCAAATAAAATCATAAATTTCTCGGATGGCGGGATCGTATGAAAAAATCACACATTATGACATAGGTATGCGCTTCGGGCGTGGTGGGTCAATTTATGACTATATCTTATGGGTTTGACCATACACCACTAACTTGTTTTTTACCCATAACGAAATAACGGAGAGTTTCATCAACCATTTAGATGATTTTATGACAATTATTTAGTTACTAAAATAGATCCAGACTTTACTAATAACAACGAGAATATCACCAAACTTTAAATTAAAATTCTTGTGTCCAGAATCTCCAAAAAAGAATATATATTAATATTTTGCAATTATTCGGGAACACTACGTAGATTTGTGATTTTATAAAACTAGTAAAAACATTGAAGTTTAAAATGAAAAAAAATCTGATATAACAATTGCAAAATTAGGGTTATATCTCTTTCGTCAATGTATTAATTTGTTCTTAATAATTTTTTAATTTGATTAATAACTTAATAGTAAGTTAGATATTATAATAAAAACATGATTTTGTTACCATTGTCAATTTGTCAGAATGATATTTTTTATTAGTGTTTATTGAATAATGAGCGATTTCCCTTGTTAGACGTTTATTATATTCTATTAGTGGAGTTGTGGTTTTGCTAAAAAACAAACGAGATGTCATCAAAGTATCATTTGACACGGAAAGGTTCTGACGATACATCCTACTTAATAAAATCAAAAAAATCAAAATCAAAACTCTTATTGCCCTTTTTGGCTTTGTTTCAAACATAACATCACGATGACAAAAAACATCAAATTTCACTTTATATAGCAGCTTATTTTCTTTTAATTATTAGAAAATGCCAGCATTTCATTTAAATCCCTTAAATTAAAAACTCAAATGTACAATTAACTTTATTATGAACTAGTCGACCCGCGGGACTTCGTCCGCGTAATGCTTTGCTCCTATTGGTCTTAGCGTGATGAAATATAGGTTATAGCCTTCCTCGATAAATGGCCTATCTAACACTGAAAGAATTTTTCAAATCAGACCAGTAGTTCCTGAGATTAGCACGTTCAAGCAAACAAACAAACTCTTCAGATTTATATACTAGAATAAGATATAAGATATGAAATATTATAAAAAACCAGGTTAAAAAAAGTTGCGCATACAAATTATACAGTGTAGGTGAAAATATAGATAAGAGTCTATATATGATATTGTAAGATAAATTAATATTTTTTTAAAACACTAAAAGAATTAGAAATTGTTCTTCTGACTGACCATAATCGTGCGCACATTACGCTAAAACTTATGCACAAACTGTATGCAATGTTCACATTTGTATAGCTGCTTTATTTAAGGATACTTTGGCGAAGCGAGGGCTTTTAGAGTAGTTTTTGTAATAAAAAACTTACAAGGCAGATTTTGTATCGTTATAAAAGGTCCACTAACACTCATCTCATCTAATTCAATTATAGTTTCGCAACTCGCAAGCATTAGTGTGTCGCCGCCATCGTCAGTTACCTGGTTAGCGACCACAAGCCTAATTTGACATAATATACCCTATTAGTCCCATTATTCATATTATTATATAAATACCATGGGACTTTTGAAACTAACTTCGTTATGGCACTTTTGCGACTAAAAGCGTCAATACTTATGTCGACTTGTAAATTAAATATTAAATGAAACTTTATGAATTAAAAAAATCAGTTGATAAGGTAAATGGCAACATTAATCTAAGGAAACATCTGATAAAATCTTTTATGAAATTGGCAACATTATTTTGCTTTCGAATTTGCTTCGAAGTTGTCACAAATTGTATCAATCTGTTCTGCCAACCAAAGATAAGGTAACCAAATAAATACTCCATGACAGAAATCATTATAATCACATCGCGAGTAATCAGTATAATCCACAGGAGCAATGTTCTAGTCAACAGGGTATGTTGGTCTTACTCTACAAGTAGACGTACCCCGTATCTGTCTATCATATATGTAAGTTGTGATCAAGTTTAGTGCACAGTGCACTTGTTAAAGTATTTGTAAATTATAATTTAGCGCAGACACTGTCCAAACCGACATAAGTTTATTACAATGATTTTAGTGTCTGAAAGTTGTGATGTGATCTAGAGATACCCAAACTGAAAGTGCGGAAAGGGAGATTTACAAAAATTATTTTAGTGTTTTTACCTACATTGCGTTCTAGGGCAGACTTTGTCACACTCAAACTCATGATAACGATTCATATATAATAAGTACATGTTCACGATACTTAGTTCCTAAAATTCGTGGATATTCCTGAGTCAGAAACGATTAAGTTCTAATTACACCGTGTTAGCGTTTCCGCGAAGGGTTAGGATAATTTGAGTAACAAGCGAGACTACCCCAAAAAGGTTTCAACGGAAGTAAGCAGAATTTGTAAGATATCGCACTTCCGTTTAATAGCCAATATTGTCGCTGGATGTGATAAACAAAGCGCCTTGATACTTTAACTAATTGTGAATAATATTTCTTCTAGCGTACTTGTTACACAGTCCCAATAAACGATACTTTATTTATAGATTTTTTAATAAAAGATCTTTAGTTTTCGTCTCGAAGAAAATTTTTGAATAAATACAAAAGTTTTCGCTGTACCTCATGGAGTACCTATTCGTTCCTCTATAATCTGTCTTTATACTGTCATAGCAATATGTTAAGGACTTACTACTTATCTACAATTATTTATATGCCTATGTTAAACCTATATTTTGAAAAATGAATTTCCGATGTCTTTATCATATAAGCTCTTTTCAGAAAATTGATTGGTTTCTCCAATACGCCGTCCACACCTTTCCAAACCTCGGCAAACCATTACAAATTCAAACGTGTGGATAGAAATCGTTTATTTAGCTTGGTTTGTGTAGCTTGTAGCCGATCCGATCGGTTTTTTTGATTTTTTGTCACAAATCAAAGTGGTTTGTCACATGCGCTTGCAAAGCATCCACACGTTTGTTCTCAGTTTGCCTCGTTTGTGCAGAGACGTACATTCTTTTTGTATGAAAAATTAGTGATTATTAAAATAAAGATGGCTTAAACTTCATAGTATATTACTGTAACTATAAAGTATAGCAGCCAAAATCAGTTGAATGTCCTATAAGCTGACCTCCTCTAAACATGCTAACGAACCCGTAAGCGTGTGGATAGGTGGTTTTTTTCCCAAAATCAAGGCACACGTTTGTAGAGATTTGGAGTTTGCGTAAACGTATGACTAAGGTTTCAGATTGGACAAGCTATAGACAGTAGTAGTAGTTTTAAAGTCCGAGCGCTCCAGCACATTTAACATTTTTATTTATATATAAGATAAGATTTCCTTTAAATTAGCGATGTAAAGTATTATCATTAAATGGAAAAAGAAAAAGACGCAGCTCATTGCGTTCTTTAATCTCTACAGTTTTTTTACAAAATTAAATAATTTGATTAAAACAGAGAACCCCTTCTGTTTTCCGATATCCTTAAATTAGCAACAAATAAATATAATTATTTGTAAAGTATCAAAAGTATCAGGAGCGGTAGATGGTCAGATCTGTGCACTTCCACTTCATTTTGCGCGCATCATTGAACTGAACTACGGAACTAACCGTTATTGTCCTTCCTACAATATAAAATATACTCTAAATGTAAATTAGTAAAGTATAAACTTGTTTGACGCGTGTATGTCCTTCAATTTTGTCCTTTTATTTATGTAACTCAAAATATTGTACTTGTTGGTGTAGAAGTACTATTTGAAATTACTCATGTGTAGTTACGTCTCAAAATTAGATAATTGTTCATATTATACATATGTGAAAATTACGACTCATTCTAAGGAGGAGTCCCGACTCAGCAGTGTGCCTTTAACTGGTTGTGAATTGTGATGATGATGATGAAGATACGAGTGAATTAAGAAATATTAGATTATTTTCCACTTCACTAAGACTTCATTTTCCTCAAACTGTTTATTGTCTCAGAAGAAAAAAAAATTAAAAATAATAATATCCTTTGTTGTTGTTTAGGTTAAGCACAGAGGTTAAGCTAAGTTCGTAGTTAAGTTTTAAGTTAAGCTAAGTTTTACTTTAAGATAATTCACGTCATTAAATGTATGAAAAGGACTGACAATGCTGAGAAAATATTTTTCTACCTCAAAAGAAGGCGCTAGTGAGCTCATCAGTGATAATTTAACCTAAATTCAGGTAAAAAGGGTCAATTTGCAGAACAAATCGAATAGTAAAAAGGCACATTAATAGTAAATTAGATTCTGCTTTCTATCCACCGTGTAACATTTATGACTCTATCTGTAAAATACGTTCCTGAGTTTAACACTTTTTCTATGAAGATAAAGCGCCATAAACTTCTGCGTCGATGTTTTTGCTTGAGGCGAAATTAGTTTCTTAATTTGTTTTAATGTTGTCACGGATTTGTAGCGAAAAAGTTTATCGCTAGTGTAAAATACCCCTTGAGGGGTTTCTCTTTTGACATATGTACTTTTGGATTTAATATAAATAGAATTTTAGTTTATACTCAAAATATTAAACACTAAATAAATAATTTAATTAAAAAAAATGACTATATTTAAATACATTTATGGACACTTAAGTAAGTATATATCATTTAAAAAAATAATGTGGCTTTACATCTATGACCTAAATCCGTAGTTTCAAAGATAATCCAACTTTTACATACAAGGCCGAAATTAATAATCAATATCAATTCGAAATCTTTGGATTATGGATTAAAAAGTTAATACTAAATTCTAATTTTTGAAATATATAGAAATTGGAATTTAAACTTTGTTTGAGATTGTTTTCTTCGTAATATGATAAGGCATAGTTTAACCAGATCATTGCCCGTATTCGCCTACTGTTCACCGAAAAAAGCACCAATTGCAAAGCATCTGCATGCGCATGCGCATCTTAGGAGAAGCCTTCCAACGTCATTCCACCAACTGTCATTTTTCGCGCATAATTCTCAATGCTAAAACAGATGCTCCAGATGTTCCAGTTTTGTGTTTTAGGATTTTTACAAGATTTTTTGTAAAATCTCGGTCGTTGGTCAACTGAGTGCATAATTGGAGCAACGTGTGAACTTTGACAGATGTAGGTTAGTCTTTACTGTGAGAAACTTTGACAGTTCGTATCTCATCGGTGGACGAGATTTTTGGAATAGCTTGTTAATAATTTTATGAAAATGCCTTTTTTAAAGAATCTTTTTATTAGTAAAAACTTCCACATTTGTAATAAAATTTTGACAATTGTATTGAGTTGTTAAAGAATTTATTGTGCAACTAGCGACCCGCTTTCGGCTTCGCACGGTTACTTTCTCTACTATAGTATGCATGTATTATGCATATTATACTATTTAGTAAAAAAAAGCATCAAAATCCGTTGCGTAGTTTTCAAGATCTAAGCATACATAGAGGCAGAAGGAAAGCGGTTAGCGATTTTGTTTTATACCATGTAGTGATGAGTTCAGGTTATGTATGATTAAAAATTTTCAACAAGAGCATCATTAGGCGATAAATCTATTATCAAAAACAATTATGAGCAGTTAAGTCATTTTTGTTTTATTTATATTTAAAAAAAGTTACTGACTGAAAAAATTAATAAAAGTAATGTACCTCTTACTTACTAGATAAATCCACTATCTTACTATAAAACACTGTTGATATCAGAATAAAAAGCCTATTATGAGTTTGCAAAACCAATAAGTAATAGACAAGGCAAATAAAGAAGCACCGAAATCAGGAACCTACTCAAAGTTTTGTAAGATGAAAATGTTATAATTATACGAGATTTGTGCTTTCTTTACGTAAAAATAATCTCAAGTTTCTATTGGTCAAATAAATTTTTAGTTTTTACATAAATTTGATTTATATAAAAACTAAAAAATCACGCAAAAAAATCAAGTCTCAAGTAGTTAATTAGGCGTGTGATCGCGAAGCCGCACAACGTCACCTACTGCCCTACTGTCCAGTGCCCACTGCCCACTGCCCAGCGCTGGACTCGAGGTTTTGGATCAGCTGTCACAATAGGTATACATATTAACATTTCACCTGGTTAACTACCTATAAACATCAGGTTAAATACCTTATGAGCACTGAACGAATTTATAAATGTTTAAAAAATATTTTAAAATTTTGATATGATTCATCCATACAAATAAATAAAATTGGAGTGTCTGTTATAATATATAAATATTAAAATAACCGCATTTTACTAAGTGCATATGGATGTATAGACGCACACACCACATATACCAACAACAATTTTTTTTTTGCAATTTTTGTTTTTCTGTCTGTTTGTTCCGGCTAATCTCTGAAATGGCTGGACCGATTTTGACGGGACGTTCACTGGCAGATGGCTATTTAACATCTTGCTACGAACTATAAGCAGCGGAGCAACACGCGATCAAAGTTGCGCAGGTCGGCTAGTATCTAATAAATATTCATAATTACTTGAAATTACTACATTTTCTGTGCATAATTATTATTCTTCGCGCGTATACCATAGATTTGCCTGAAAAAATTGATTACCCTTTTCATCTTGATCGCCTTGCTTTGATTGGAAAACTTCTAAATATTTATAAATCACCGCAATCCGCAAGCAATCCCGCGTACTCAAGATTTGTTGAAGAATTTTAAAACGTATAATTCAATATATAATTTTATCATACAGAATATGCCTGAATTATACAAGGACTATATTTTTGTGATTTGACTAATATAAGAACATCTACTACCACAAAGAACAAGTACAAGGATTCGGCCTTTTTTGTGGTATGGTGGCTAGATTTCCAATATTTTTGAAGTGAAACTTCTTTAGAATCGTTGTGATTTCAAACCGGATGCAACGGAAAAAACGACAGGTAAGAGACACAAATACAAAAATGTGTAGGAAAGAATGAGACAGAAATATACATACTATTTTATATTATTATATGTATATATTCATCTCATTCTTTTGTCGATTTACTGAAGTTTCACTTTTTATTAAGATAAAGTTCTTCCTAATGAAATATACATTTAAATAAACTGCTCGGAAATACACCTTTACATTATTGTCTTTTAAAATGCAATTTACAAATTTTAGTATAGTGTACAGGCTTTGGTGGTTCAGGATTATTTATCCTATAGCACAGTGTTACTATAGATACATACCTTTTTTTCAGTGTTTTATAGATTTTATAGCCATAGATTTCATGTTAAAATTTCTCCCCGATCACGTGAATATCTCCCAAATCCGTGAGAAGAGTTTTTATGACAATAAAAACTTGTAATTATTATAATATATGTAGAGATAGAGCGGAAGAGTTCCGCCGCGTCGCGTCGCTCGGCGGCAGCATCCGGTGTTTAGGTTTGTGGTGTACCGAGGAATTGTCTATTATGTACTAAAAAGTTATCTTTGCCAATTAAATGACATCAAAACTTTTGTTGCGCAGTAACACTCAAACGGCAATAGTAACACGTTATCTAGATTAAAAGCCGAACAGTGGCTAGGGCTTGAGACCCAAGAACTCGCACAAATGGCGGACATTAGGTGCGGCAGCGCGCGGCGGTCACCGCACCGCCAGAACGCCACCCTTTGGCAGTATTTTCAGTCTAGCTTCTAATGCACTTCTAAGTCCATTATAAAAGTTGGCAAGAAGGTTCTATACAACATTAGCTATTTACATAAAGAAATTAAAAAAAATCGAAATGGGCTAAGTTTGTGAAAAACAAGGGAAAAAAATTACTTCGCATTTTTTTTAGGAAAAAAGATTGAAGAATGAAGTAACAAATCCATTGGTTTCATTATTTTAATATATAATTTTGTGACTCTATAATCGGCTTTGAAGTACTGCATGCCAACCGGTTGTTGAAAATTTAAAAGTCCCATAACTCCTTAACTAGTCATTATATTACAAAAATATTTGGTGCACGTATCAATAACGTGTATAGGTAGAACATACTCAACGTTTTATTGTTGTTTATTTTATTTATAAAGTATTTTTGCTATGTGTGTTTCAAACCTTACACTATACCTGTTCATAACGACGCGTACAAAATTAAGGTTTAATATCATCCGCTTGATCTTAGAAATTACCAAAAAACAGAGACCACAAAACTGAAAAAAAAAACTATTGTACAATAAATGATTTTACCGAGAAAAAGTAAAGTTTTCATTTCCGATAGATTCTTTAGTTTGGAGAGAGTTGTTGTTTTTGTTGAGATCTGTTGTTGTTAATGGATTGGAAGAATCATAGTGGAAAGTACTATCCTCTTCTAGTACCTGCTAGAAGTTTACTTATAATGCAGGGCCGATTCAAGGGCCATGTGATAGTGGAAATTCTAAAATAATTGATGATGTTGCATCTAACTTACTATGGTATAGATTAAAAATGTATAACACAACACGCCTAAAACAAGTAAAAAAAAATGTATTTCGCCATTTTGTGGTGGCGGCCATCTTGGTTTTGAATTTTATAATAGTGTTCTACTACTAAAGCTCTTTTATTTGATACCCATATTGACGGAGTTTGTGGCGTTGGCCATCTTGGACCGATTTTCATTTCCCTAATTCGCTTTTTCAAACAAAAATCGGTTCATCCGTTAGGGAAATACGATATCACAAACAGACACACACAGAGACTCGCCAAACTTATAACACCCCGACGTTTTTGCGTCGGGGGTAGGAGATAGGAATAGGAGATGAACATTTGAATGGGAAACTAATAATTCAGGTGAGGGAAATAAATTTCTAGTCTGCTAAGAAATGAAGAATTTTTCTACGTACTTAAAGTGCTATTTCTACTCAGACGAAATTTTGAACATATGTTAGTAAATAATCATAGTCGACCACCATGAAATATGGATATACCAAAAAACTCAAACCTAATTATCTAAATCAAAATACATATAAAAAATATATGGGAAAAGGTTAAAAAGCGCAATTTTTAGCGCCTAAATAGCCACTGGCCTTTGTCACGGTCTGTTAATAAATAAAAAAGTTAACACTTTAACACGTTGGAGCTTCGATATATTAAATTATGACGTTTTACTTCAAAATCAATAAATTTTCACATCTCTATCTTTATGGTAGAGAAGAAAGAAGAGATGCATTCGCGGTTTAAATTAAAAAATGCTAAAGGTGGCCACCCAAATTTGTAAAAAAATGCTAATAGAGTAGTCAAATAATAGATGGGTTCTGTATCATTATTTTGTCTTACATCTTATTGTGAAATAAATTTTGGAAGTTTGCTAATATATAACTTTTCTTTGATAATAAATAACTAAAAAAAGCCTATTATTTCTCACTTTACAATTATTAAGTATTAACAAATCATTTCAATTAATTACATTAAGAATAAAAATAAATTATTAATATCTACTAAGTTTAATACATTAGTTTAAAAAATAAATCTATTCAGTAATATATAATTTTATTCACATTATCATATATTTATAATTATTTAGTAGCTGTGAGAACCCCTCCTTGGGTAAAGGCCTCCTTCAAGCTTTTCCATTTTATGCAGTCCAAGGCTATTTCTTTTAAAAACATAGTTTAATTGTTTATTAATATATAAACTCAGCTGCAAATTTATTCATTAGTGTAAACTCTTAAAGAAGTAGTTCTAACTGTAGCACAGTTTATTTAGTTTATTATTAATATTTTTTTTTAAACATCTTATATATTTTCAAATTACTAAATCTTTTTATAAAAAAAAAACAAGATATTAAACATGTTTTATAATATCCTTAAAATATTCTAGAAACTAATAATAAGGAAATATATGTTAAAGCAAAATACAATCCAGAAAATTATTTTCCCAGCATTACTAAATTTTAAAGAATCCAAATTCTCTATCACACCTCCGTGTTTATTGTGTTACCCCCTCTTAAGATGCAAGTTTTATTCAAGGCTATTGTGGCTAAAGTGCATATGTTACTCAAGTTTAACAATTGTTAACCTTTTTAGGTTAAGACAAGTTTAATTTGAAACAATTTTATGTAATGCAATGCAACGGAAATCATGCACAACACAATCCTTACAATATATTATCAACTGTTCTGAAGCTTTTAAAATATAGCGAACCCAATACGGAACCCTAATTGTATTAGGAAGGAAGCCTCTTTACCAAGAGCCGACGCGACGGTGACTTGCAAGTCATATCAATAAAGAACCCACTCCCCAGGTTCTCACCACTGAAAAAACACTTGTTAAAAAATATAAAAAACTGTGACATGTAACGAGACTACCTGATGGATCAATTTGGATGAATTCGCTGCGAATCAAAATGGCGACGTTCAACGGAAGTTTCATATTTTTGTATCATACTTGGAGTGTAATAAGTAAATGTTAGTTGGAATACCATTGGTATTACATAGGGTAATATACCTTTCTCCCTCTATTTCTCTCTCTCTCTCTATCCCTATCTATTTTAATACAAATAAATAATTATTTTATTCTTCTTAAGATCGTAGTTCTTTATTTTAATGTAGTTTTTAAATGCTGAAGAATAAGGATTCTCTTTATTTATCGGTTTACCGATAATGAAAAAAATAAAATAAATATTGTGGGCGAATTTCCAAAACTTAAAAAACAATTTAGGTTTTGTTTGACAGGTCAAAAAAAAAATAAATGTTGCCAGCTTTAATTACTAAATTGAATTGATTCAGTGAAAAAATTTAATCATGAAAAAGAGGTAGAACTTGGAATAACAGTTTAATAAATGTCCATTTTTTAAATAAAATTTTGGTGGTCTTAATAAATTAATATAGCAGGGGCCATTCATTAATTACGTAAGACGATTTAGGGGGGAGGAGGTTCAACCATGTCTTATTTTTTCTTACAAGGGGGCGGGAGGGAGTCTTGATAGTACTTACGTAAGATTACAAAAATGCTCAAAGTTAAAATTAAACTTTGAATAAGCGCGGGCTACATTCATTTTTTCCTTTGGATTCTTACGTAATAAATATTAAAGGAGGTCAAAAACTAGAGAAAATAGTCTTACGTAATAAATGAATGGCCACTAATTCTTAAACAAGCTCTATCTAGTCTTCAAATAAAACTAATAATGTAATGTACTTTTTTTGTGACATAAATAAAGTGCATGCAGTCAAGCTCACGGGGGGTAAGTGTTGAAATTAATTTTTATAATTGTTACTAAAAAAAGTGTGAGAACTCGATAAAAAATTGTTTTCATATACGTCAAGTAGTTTTGAGATGACGAACGAAAAGTCGGTAGCAAAACTAAACACTTGTCAGTCCCAAGAGTGCTGCTGCTGCGGGATGTGCAACTCTAAACAATTTAATTGATTATAAACTCACACGTCAGATTTTGATATGTTTTTTAAGGAAAACGTTTGTATCTTAATTTGTGTACTCTATTCGTCAAAATAGCTTTCAATTAATATTGTAAAATCAGGCTGCGTTTTCACCAAAAGTAAGACAGACAACGTAGCCTAAGAACTGAAAATTTTGCAGTTTTCTCTAGTTTCACAAAATTCTATAAGAAAATTACTTTTAATCTTCTGATTAGATAAAAGACCAACGCTTCCAAAAACTGAAGCATTCTCTAAACCACAATACAATTTTAATTATTTTGATTAAAACCGTAAAATCGGTTCTTTTCCACTCAAACACAAAAATTAAAATTCACAATAGCCATAATTCGCTCATTTGACAAAAGGGGTATCAAACAATGATAAAACTATTAAAAAAGTATAAAAGATTCACATGATATCATTTTGCCACACAAACTTTCCTACAATAGGCTAGTTTTTAAGTCCCGCTGAGAACAAGTGTAAGTCAAAAAATAGGTTTTTTGTTTTCAAGGGGCGATGATAGGCGGCCTTTTTATTTGTAATTTTTGATTTATTGACCTTTTTTACCCTTCCGGTTTGGTAAACAATGAACTATAACATATCAGTCTCTGCTGTATATGCCAGAAATGGCAAGCTGAATCAGATATTTTATATAAATAAAATCTTGTAAAACACAGTCCTGAATGCGTGTTGAATAAATGATTTAAATATGTAATACTAGCTGTGTCCCGTAGTTTCACCCGCTATATTTTGGATAATTCACACTACATCATTATAAATTATAGCCTATGTGTTATTCTGATGTGTAAGCTATATTATTGTAAAGTTTCATCAAAATCCATTCAGTAGTTTTTGCGTGAAAGAGTAACAAACATATATCCATACATCCACACATCCATACATTCTTACAAATTTTCGCATTTATAATATTAGTAGGATGATTTGCGTAATCTATCGTAAAATGTTCAGACCTTACATTTCAACGTCAGAGTTTTTTTTGAAAGGAAGAACAGCGAAAGTTTATATAGGAAGGATATACAAGCTTTCAATAAGCTTTGTGTGTTCACAATGGATGGCCTATAATATAAGCTATTGGCGCAATACGGTCAGTATATAAATAAACGTTACGATCTCGCAATATTCTGACAGGAACACAAGCAGTGCCTTGGACTTGCGACTAAGCTGTAGGCTTAAGGAGCTCCTTTAAGTGATCACG
This sequence comes from Limenitis camilla, assembly GCA_905147385.1. NCBI lineage: Eukaryota > Metazoa > Arthropoda > Insecta > Lepidoptera > Nymphalidae > Limenitis > Limenitis camilla. Next base: position 1,056,580 of record LR990235.1, read on the forward strand.
ACACTCGCCTCCACTGCCCAGGTTCTCTGTTTAAAGTTAGAGTTAAACTCACATAAATATAACCTAACACAAGGCTACCCTAACATTAGGCTAAGTTACACTTCCGACATATACATTTTAGTTATTTACATTTAAAATAGTAAAATACCTAATAAAGAATTTTTTTATATATTCAAGCTATTTTATGTAAGGAGTTTGGTTTTTAACACAACCTCTATTTTACATATTCTGAATACATTATAAAGAGAATTAATCTACAAGAAAATCCACGTCAACTATATTAGTGTGTACATGTCGTATAACTACAGTTATTTCAATTATTACATAGTATTTATAAATTTAAAATATGTGGAATTCCCGCGGAATTACAACCAACATGTCGGATACTATAAAAGTGAATTCTCATGGTTTTTTGCAATAACTAACTCTTCCCATGAAACCTCCTGCGGTGCTACCATTGTCAGACAATCACACTAAAAGATACATTTATCGACCGTTTGCATAAATTTGTAGTTCCAAATTAATATGTTTTAGAAAAATATTCAGTTTTTATGGCTTTTACGGTTATGATGTTTTTGTTTTTGGGAGGTCCCATATATTATTTTTTATTTTTCAGATAGAACTAATTACTCAAAGTGGATCAAAAATGATATAAAAAGCGAAATTTAGTGGGTGGGATATATCTTTGGTATGGGTTACTTATAATAAGTGGAGTTTCTTGATTTACTTGATAGTAAAAGAATTAGAGAAAGAAGGGAGGAAATGACCTAAAGGATGAAGTAGGAGCACTGTTTGTTAAAACCGTTTAAATTAAGTAACATACTGCCCAATATAGTGGGATTTAGAAGTGAAATGTGATAGAAGATGATGGAAGAGACGCAGAAATGCACGAAAATGTATCCTTCAACTATAGTTTTTTTAGTGATGGGTATCAATGACTAGGATTTGAACCCCCGACCTATCGATCGTGAATTCAACGCCTGAACCTGAACTAATTATTTTTTTAAAAATTACAATAGATATAAAGTATTAGAGAGAATCTGAGATTACAATCTAGGTGACTATTATTTTTACTGCCTTTACACCAAACTACTGATCTTGTCCTAATTTATCTGCAGGAAATATTTTTTGCATTTGGTGGCAAATTTACATAAAATATTTTCCATGAAAATATGCATTATATATGTGTCATTTTAATGCATATTAGTAGTATATAATTTTGAAGAATCGTTTCAGAAATAATAATACAACTTTAACGCGTGCGACGACGACATATGGAGCGACCGCGAGAAAAAATACCGTCATATGGCAGCACTGTACAAACCCATTCGCACGATATAAATAAAGCCTTCACTTAAACAAAATACTTAGTTTTAATTGATTTTTTATTTTATTTAAACCTATTAGCCGTTTGGATAAATGTCGTAACAACAAGTACGGGTAAGTATTTTTGTATTTCTTTGCTTAGAAGTATCTACTGTCGTAGAATGAGAGAGAGGAATGACTTGGACATGCGATCAAGCTGTAGGGTTAAATGTTTTTTTATGATTATAAAGATTCCCTTCGCTGCCTGGACACTAATTACAAAAGATAATAAAGTTAACTTACTTGGCCCTCAAGAAGGGTTACTTTAAATACGAATAAAAGGAACTACCCGAGAACACTTACTTATAAACGGTGTTGCTAATACTACTGATAGTAAACAGATTAGCCTAAAATAGTTGAAAAAATAGTCGGAATCTTAGGAGTTTTCCAAAACAATTACTGAAAAAATAAAAAAGTGCTTTGTTTTATTACTTTTTTTATTTTATTTTTTACCTACTTTGCCTTTTAGCGTAAAACGGTTATAAAAAATATCAAAATATGTCCCTTACAAAACCAAAAAATGTATCGTGCGAATGATACTTAAAAGAGGAAGTGATTTTACGTATATTTAAGTTATCTTATATAGAAAGGATGTTTGTATTAATTTATGTTATTGTTCAACCCTTTCTGATGTTTACCATATGTTTATATCTGATTAAGTACATTGAGGGTGGTTTCCGTTTAATTTCGAATTTGTTTTGATTGCCCGGTTGTACCGCTTTGGTTCCGGGGATGCATCCGTTGCACTGGAGATGTGGAAAACCTTTATTTTTATTGTAGAGTATAATGGTAGGATATTTTTTGCTATTTTAATCTGTTTTTGTATTATAAACGCGAAAGTTTGTATGTATGAATGTTTGTTACTCTTTCACGCAAAAACTACAGAATTGATTTTAATGAAACTTTACAATAATATAGCATATATATTAGAAAAACACATGGGCTATAATTTATAATGATATTGTGTGAATTGTCCAAAATATGAGGATAAGTGTGCAGTAAGTCATAAAGTAAGGCTCGCTCGTATGTAGTGCTCCTTTGTATGTGTGTGTGTATGTGCGTTAGAGCTACATTATATATATAGGTAATTTAGTGTTCAAATTCACTACTTTCATTAATTTTCTTTTTTTTTGTGATTGAGATTGATTATTAATTTTGGCTCTTAGTTCACCACAGTTCCACTACTTTTATTTCATATTTTGTAATGATGCGAGTGAATGCGAATGTAAAAAAATATGTGAATATTCATTATATGTATATATATTTTATTCCTTATGTTATCAACACGGATAATAAATTAGTATTCGCCGGGTAGTTCAATTTATCTCATTTCGAGCGGTTAATATTCGGTGGCGAGGTCGAGCGGTGGAGGTGAGAGTTTTTGCATAGTAGAAGACGTTTTAAACTCTTGGGTCTCTCTGGGCATTGCTCGGTTTCTATTTAGATAACATGTTAATATTGTCGTTTGAGTGTTACTGCGCAGTATAGCTCCCATACTTTTAATAATTATATTAAATTTTTGAGTAAGAAATGCATTTTCCTGACACGCACCCCTCCAGCAACCCATTTGTCTTAACTAAATTAAATTATTGGTGTAAAACCCAACTCGCTATAAATGGTCACTTAAAAAGTGTCGCCTAAAACCATTATTAACTAAATTAAACCCATCGACACATCGCCATTCCTCTGTTCTGTCCCTTGGAATGTTACATCAGATATTTTCACCGAAATTGATTTTTTTGTTGCACTGGTATTTTGTGACAGTTTTTAATGTTTAGCTGTTACGTAATTTGTGTTATTTTTGGGAAAAAATTACAAGTGTATATTACAAAAATATTTTTCGTGACGGTCTATACAAATTCATTAACTATAAAAATAGATTATAAATATAAATTATGTAGAATATGAACCGTACAAAAGATTTTTTTTATATTTTACATATACGATGATAGTATATATAGAGTCAATTTCTAAAGTTTCTAATTAAAATAGCTATATTTTTGTATTATACTACCCATACAAATAAATAAAATTAGTGTCTGTTTGTAATATTAAAATAACCGCTTTTTACTAAGTACATTTGGATGTATACACGACATGATATATATACTAAAACAACTTTTTTTTTTTTACTATTTTTGTCTGTCTGTTTGTTCCGGCTAATCTCTGAAATGGCTGGACCGATTTCGACGGGACTTTCACTGGCAGATAGCTGATGTAACAAAGAGTAACTTAGGCTATTTAACATCTCGCTAAGGCCCATAGGAGCGGAGCAATACGCGAACGAAGTCGCGCGGGTCGGCTGGTAGATAATACTAACAATATAATATATACAGAATGTTATAAATGCCAAAAGGTCGTTGACCTTTTGTTGTTTAGAAATAGCGTAGCTTTCGCAGTAACAAAACATTGAAAATCAAACTGAGAGCTTCAGAAGTTCCAGAGATTTACTTTACTTGCAAACCTCGTGTATTGAAAATAATTAGTTAATTTTTCCAAAAGTGAACGATTTAAAACAGAGATATTTTAAATTTGACTTTCGGGCACGAGACTTCGTAATAATAGAGTCTTCGAACTCGAAACTGACGAATATGGCGTTAATTTCGTACCGTTCAATTGTTTTACTTAAATCTATATACAGTAAACAATTTGTCTGTATATATGTTTGTGATTTTTACATTTATAATATCATGTACTCTAGATATTTATAATGATATTATAAAATTGGACTCGTCTCTTTTTTCTTTTACCCTTTACCTTTTTAATCCAAGATTTTTTTTTTATTTTTCTATAAATGTCTGCTATTTATAGGCAATAGTTTTGTTTTAACATACAAATTGGAATCTTTCAGAAAAGTGTCAGAATAAGCCTGTATTAAATGATAATCTTAACATCGAGAGGAAGTTGATCAATTTATCATACCTTTTTTTCCTTACAAGTAATAATATGTAATAATTTTATTTTTAATTTTAGTATTTTACAATTCAGTAATGGCATATTCACTTCTTAGAGACAATCATTTTAGACTGAGATGTAAATTATAATGGAAGTGATATTCAAACGTCAATCTCACGCCTTATGTTATGTTTAATTGAAATTTTGATGCTTAGAACCTTTTTATTTCCAGATAACGAAGACCTGGAGTCCAGGTAGTGTATTATAAATACGCCGGGAGGTCGCACCGCATACGAGACGACAGGAATCGAATCCGAACCTGTGGTTATGACAGCACGCGACTTCCGCCGTGCAATTACAGCTCTGTGAAGCGACTCATTCGCACTTATTTGGTGCTGATTTGCTAATTTCTATACAGGTCGATGGAAAAATCACACAATTAATTTATTAGAATTATTACCAAATAAATACAAGAGCTAAAGGAACTCCACTCTCTTACCCACTTGTGACTAACGTGGACGACGCACATGTAAATAAAATTCACTCAAAGTGAAGGGTTGTTGGTATAGTTTTATTAGTAATCGTGGTAAGAAAAGTCAGTAGTCCATCAAGTAAATGTAAGTAATAAGCATTGTCAAAATAGTACAAGTGTAGTTTGCTGTAATAAAGTGGAACCAGAAGCAGGTTTAACTCAGGCCTCACATATTGCTCTTCTTCTGTCTAAAATGAATTTTTGTACTCGTTGCTTTAATTTAAAGTGTCCTGGCTTTGTACGGGTAGAACATACTTATTTTTCCACCTGTCCACCTGTTGAAAAGTGGCCGTCACCCATGGACATCGACCAAACTAGAGACAAGAGATACCCCTCTTGTTTTGACGATACGTTGCCGCCTCGAAGAGAGAGTGAGGAGAAGACTACTGAGATTTCAATGGACCCCGAGCAAGAACCCGGTATTCATTGAAATCGCAGCAGTAGTGGGACGGGAGAGGGAGGGGTAGATGGAAGGACGGCCCACATGCGGCTCGGCCGGAACGCGTCAGGGGCATTTGACGGTCGGATTCGATTTATGCTGGTGGTCGCAAGATAGTCGGGGAACAGATCCTCTACCAACAAGGGGGTGCTGGGTTACTTGGCTCTTACGAGATGGTCTCCCAGCGGCAGAGGGGAATTGTATTCGAACCCGTCCTCCCACGGGTACAATGTCTGTCAAAATCTGTCATAGAGTCGCATCAGCTTAAAGAATGTTTAGGCAGCGTTTTCTGTGAAAACTCCAGACGGGTTAACTTCCGATATTTTCAGCAATTATGGTCATATTTTAACCAATTTAAACAAAACCTTAACAAGATGTACACTTAAACTATCTACATGAACCATTCTATCTATCGAGAACAGACAGGCAGACATACACGGCGTGGGACTTTGTTTTATAATGTGTACTGATTTTACACATCCTGTATACGAAGCGAATGGCCCTCGTTAGCGTGTTGACTTTGCCGCGCAGTGCGGCGCGATATTATAAATATTACACATATTGTTATAACTGACGGTCTGACGATGACGGTCTGAGGATAACGTGACGGTCTGACGGTAATCACCCGGGTTCGACGCCTGGATCTCATGATTTGGCGTTTGTTCTTACTGAGAAATGTACTTATTGTTAATTTGCTTTAACTGTCCCTTGCAGTTAACACTTTACACTGTTTTAACTAAATTACGTTTCATGAGGGGCTAAGGACCAATAGTGATCTGACTTTTGGAGGGTATGCGTGAAAACCAACGAGAAAATGTAACTAACATAGTGACAGTTGATAAAACACAGAATATTAAATTAAAAAATCCTTATTTATTCGTAAGTTTTTTTTAATATTTAAACTGTCATTTTTAAAATTATTTTAATGAAATACACATTAGAAGTTTATTCTTCATCTTTGATACCACTGAGCTATTTTTATGAAACTTTTAATAGTGAACAGTCTTACAACATTATTTACTATAGTAGTGATTAGGTGGTAACTGTGAGGTTAAATTTTTAATAATTTTGTTCTGTCGTAAAATATGATGGTTTTATCTGTACAAATAATTCTAATTCAGGTCAACAGAAAAAATAAAAATTGTAAAAGTCAATTTCCCGCTGTCCACACAAAGGCTTGTTGGCGGAGCTGATGACGCGACAAAGCGAAATCACAGTATTCGGACATTCTGTCTGTTTGTACAAAATGTCCGCCTCATACTCGTATGTTAAAGGGAAGTTATATGTGTATATTTTTCCAAATTTTTTGTACCAAGTATTAGGAGTATGGAAGCTGTACCTAAACCTAAATGGAAGTTGATGTGCCTGGGGCTTGAGACCTAGGAGTAGGATTAAAGACATTTTTTACTACGCATAAACTTTCTCCTTCACCGCTCGACCTCGCTTCCGAATGTTAAAATAATAAAGTACATAACTCACGTGCTCTTCGATAAAGGAGCTCACCACGCCACCAAACAACATAACACTATATGCAACTGAACCGATAAATTAAGACTTGTGACCAAGTTGTAGGCTTAAGGACGTTTTTAACAGAATTCCAACACTCGCCTCCACTGCTCAGGCTCTCTGTCTAAACCCAGATTAAACTCACATAAATCTAACCTAACACAAGACGTGGCAACCACGTTCTAAGGTACTCACGTGACCTTCATCGGAGACTTTACTGGAACTACCCAGATATCCAATCCTTGAGAGACCTCGCGTAAGACTCAACTCAACTCAAAATATTTTATTCAAATAGATTTTTTTTAAAAAGTACTTTTGACACGTCAAAATTGGTTAATCAGTGAGTTTGTCTGAAGCTACCACCAGTTCACAAAGCAGTTTCCTGATGAGAAGAACTGGCAAGAAACTCAACAGTTGCTCGCATCAAAATGCCATTGTTTACATCAGTCTGTTTTACAAAGGTGTAATACTAAAACTTCAGTCCAACTGTCGAGGGTATATAAAGAGTCGAGATTGTCGGAAATGACGGAAGTGACTACTACCCCACTCCAGCGCCATAGATGGCGATGACAATTCGATTATTCGATACTCGTTTACTATAATTTTCCGACATATAGCATTTGATGAAATATTTTGCTATGAACTGTGCTAGTAAAAGAAATATTTTTTTAAATTATTTTCCACAAGATATACATTCCATTGACATATTAAAATAATATTTTTGTATGTCGATATAGGCCTTAAATGATCTGTTTATATTTTCAGCGGGAGTGGAGCATGTTTGGTCAGTGCACTGTTTATCGCGACCAGCGCCAGTGCTCGTCAACATTTCGTAACAATTATCTCTTGACGTTTATATACGTCATGCAGAATATGACACTATATTTATAGGTATTACTGTACAGCAAAAGCATTTTAAAAATCTGAGCAGTCTGGTGTTTGAAACCCACGAACAGGTTTTAATACGCACAGACTCTCATGAACACACACTTACTCTGGAATAATAATACTTTATAACGCATCAAAGCAGGGCCGGATTAAGAGGACTGGAGGCCTCGGGGCAACAAACGAGTGGAGCTGGCACGAAATCGATTGTCCAGCCTCCGAAGCAGCGGGCAAGTAACCACCGCACTCAGCCATTGGGGCCATTTGACTCTTTGAGATTTTGATATTTTACTGATTGCCTGAACAGAGTTTTGATCAATGATTTCTGTTAGTATTTAAGAACAACATAATCATGTTTGTACAAAAAAAGGTAAAACAGCGAAAAAAAATATCAAAGTAAAATATGTTTACTAGTAGGAATTCAAAAAAAAAAATCCGTGGTCTATTGTGGGGGCCCCTCTTTTGTGGAGGCCTGGGGCTGTCGCCTGTTTGTCCTTCCCTAAATCCGGCTTGCTTCAAAGTAAAGACAAACTTAAAGATTGAATTTTACAAGTTATAATAAAAGAATATTAAATTTATTAACTTATATATTCTCTTATTATTTATCATAATTATGTAACCAAAGGTTTGCAACACCTGGTTGGAGAGTCCTCTCCTTTGCTTTCATACCCCTAATTGAGTTTTGTATCAACAGCATAACGACCCCTATTACTAATCGTGTTTTCAATTATTTGTACGGTCCACCATTGTATTAGATTGTTAACTCTATATAGTGAATGTGTAGTTGTGTTATTGGGAATTAATGTTACATGAAAAGTAGAAAATAAACGGAAATGAGACAATTTTCAAATATAAGTATTTGAAATAAAAAATACCTTTTTCCATTTTGTATTCAAATACTTTTGTTTTAAAAACATTTTGTATTTTATTTGAAATACCTTTAAGACATATTTTGTATTTGCAAAAAGCAAAATACATTTTGACAACATAAATTTTGTCCTCAACAATAAATGAATGTAATAAACTATTCTCACTATGGCAACACTGAATTAATGGGTAATAGATGTTCATTAATTTAATATTTTATAGTTCGCCCAAAATAGCTTGAGAAAGGAGGTTATCAATTCGTTTTTTTTCTTTTTTTCGGAGCAGTGATGGACAAGGAACAAACAAATTGAGGAATCAGGACTAATATATTTGTTTATTATATTTACATAATTATTGACCTAATCATAAGTTATCGAGCCCCCTAATTCCTTAGTGGGCTTATTAATTAGGGGCGTCCATTATGAAAATGAACGTGATTGTGTTAAACAAAATTTAGTAATAAAATAAAGATATATTAACTTAACTCTGAAAATAAATAGGCAACACCATAACTAGACCAAGTCAATAACGTAAAAGTTTTCATCAATATCTCAAGTAAGTTTTAAGTTACTAATCTCTAGATTCGTTTCAATATTTTGTTATACTTTTGTTGATGTATTAAGATGAGCTTAAGCTTAACATATGTTAAGGTATATAAAACTTTAACTTAGGGTATAAAAACCCTCAAATAATAATTGTTTTTATGGTATAATTTAACAGTTACTAACGTATAAATTATTTTAAAAAAATATTTTATTGCTATAGGTTAAGTTTGAACGTAAAAACGTTGACAACTTATCGAAGAGAGGGCAAGATCTATAAATGGATAAATCGATGTACCTATTAATAATAACCTACATGTCGCTGTCAATATATCACTATTTTTAATAAAACTGTGGGTCCACACGATTCGATTGGTTATTAGTTTCCCCTAACATATTTGGCACACGCCAGATGAGGCTTATTATACTTGATAGTTGAGATGAATGTTAATTATAATAACCAGCTACGCACCCTCGCTTCGCTACAGTGTTATTTGAACATCACCTACTAAATAATAGCCAACGTAATAAACAATTATATAATACAATAAATAATTACGATCAAATGGAAATTAGCTCAAAAAATCTTTAAAAAATATAAGAATCAATAGTAAATGGTATGTTAGGAACGAGCAAATAAAAAAATCTATCGTTAATCATCATCATCGTCATCACAACCCATTAATGGCCCACTGCTGAGCTGGGTCTCGTCCTCAGAATGAGGAGGGGGTTAGGCCATAGTCCACCACGCTGCCCAAATGCGGGTTGGCAGACTTCACACACCTTAGGAAACATGAAGAACTCTCAGGAGTTTCAGGTTTCCTCACGATGTTTTCCTTCACCGTTAAAGCAAGTGATTTTTAATTGCTTAAAACTTACATAACTCAGAGTTAGAGGTGTGTGCACATGATCGAACTCGGACCTCCCGAGTAAGACAAGACATAGACATGTCTTAACCACTGGGCCATCATTGCTTCTATCGTTAATAGTGTTCATTAAAAAAATGTAGAGAAAGAATATCGATGTTTTGATAGATCCTGGTCTCCAGGTCCAATTAAGCTATAAGTTTTATCAATTTTTTCTGGATATGGGTCTAACTTAACCTTTCCCTACCCCATCCCATTAAAGCTGTGGATCTAGTGGATTCTGGGCTCTTGCGCAGGGTCCACTGAAACCGCAGCGTTTTTCTCTTCATTCCCTCATAATACCCTCTTATAACTTAAAGGTTGCAAGGTATCGGCAAAACAAGAGGATATTTCTAGTATTTCCGAGCGACGGTGGCCACTTACCATCAGATGGACCGTCTGTTTGTTTGAGCCTTATCTACCATAAAGAAAAAAATATTGCGACCGCGCTATTATTTTGTCAAATCAGAACGTTTCCCGTGTAAATCAAAATATGACATAAAACTGGCGAAGAAAACATTAAAATTATTAAGGATGGTAACATCTATAGAATAAAAGTGTATTTAGGTAGTCTGATTATATAAAATAATAAGTAACTGATCAATAAAAGTAAATTAGTTCCCGCACACGCCAGATGAGGCTCATTACCGTCGCGTGACACGCCACAGACGGAGGGATGCGCATTTTATTTGGAATTAATACTAATATTATACTTGTTTTGTATGTCTGATTGTCTGTAATCAACCGCTATTTAGGCAAAGGGCAGGACGTTCATGTGACAGTAAAACAAAGTTATTTTATGGTACAAAAACTACTCTTCTAAGTTCTCGAATGATATGGGTTACGAAGAGTGACTATGAATTGTAGAATATAATAGATATAGTCATTTTAGTCCAAAAGGGTCGTGTCATATAAATAAATTTGGACTACTACTACTAGAAAGTACACTAAAATATTTTACTACATCAAGGTGCAGCGAAGGTAGATCGCAAGTACGTTATAAAAGGTTTGGTTTTAGCCAAAAATGTTTTTATTTTAAATTCAAATGTTGTATTTGAAATAATAAAACACAAGTAAACCCGTGCGGAGAAAGCATCTTGTAAGAGGCGAGTAACCCACCACCCCATTGGTGGTTGGGGCTCTGTTCCCCGACTGGCTTGCAACCACCAGCATACGAATCCGATCGCCAAGTGTCATTGACGCGGTTCCGGTCTAGCCGCATGTGGCCAGAGTTCTAGTGAACTCTGGATTCTCATTCAGGGTCCACTGAAACCGTAGTATTCTTCTCTTCAGTCCCCTTCCTTACTCTATCTTCGAGGTGGCAACGCATCGGCAAAACAAGAGTGACTTGTGTTGCCGATGTCCATGGGCGATGGTGGCCGTTTACCATTAGGTGGGGCGTCTGCTCGTTGGTCCCTTAACTGCCACAAAAAAAAACTACAGTTACTTTTTTTTTAGGAATTTCTTCATAAAAAGTTGGAGGTATTATCAGTAATACCTATTACATTCTACTACTAACTAACAGTTCTTCCTATAAAAGAGCATTATCATTCGAAACGCATTAGATATTATGTAAAATCGAAATATTATAAAAATAATAAAATCATGACTAAAATTATCACAAACATTTTTAGAATAATTATAATAAATAAAATACAATGTAAAAATATGTGAAATCCACAAAAATAATAAACTAATCAATAACACGTCATCACTGAAACATTAGTGATGGCTCATTGGGTGCGCACGAGGGACAGGCAAGGGGTGCATCCCTTGTCCCTTGATAGACAATAAATTGCCATATTGCACAACTGTCTTTACCAGTTACAGACCAATGCCTTTTTTTTCCTGAGCATCTAATAGCCTACAAAATTTTTAGTTAAATTATTAACTTAATAGTTAAAGTTACTTATTCCAGACATTCAAATTAGTAAAATATGACAATACCTAAATTATGTTATTGGTATTATATATTACATATTATTTCTTGAATCGATTGTCTAACTATTCAATATAAGAGGTGACATGATATATTTTGAACACCTACAGCTCCTGAGCAAATTTTTATATGGATGTGGAGAAATAATAGACAGAGGTAGCGGACAAACTAATGTTAACTTGAAGACCTTAAATACCTTAGCGGTTCTTACATAGATAATCAATTAAACAAGACATATATTATAATCTAAATAATTGGTTATAATAAGTCAATCTCAAAATAAAGAGTTTGGAGTCTCGATTATATTTTCATAAATAACCAGAAAATATTTTTTGGTTATTTATGAAAAAATAGGTGACAATCTAGAATCTTTACTAGCCGTTTCTCTCTTATCTTTTTTTTTATAGTGGATAAGGTGCAAACGAGCAGATGGTCCATATCATAGTAAGTGGCCACCATCGCCCATGGACATTGAAATAACAAGAGATACCCTCGTTTTGTCAATGCTTTGCATCCTCGAAGATAGAGTGGGGAGGGGGAGTGAAGAAGAAAAAATGCTGAGTCCACTAAATCCGCAGCATTAATGGGATGGGAGTGGAGAGGGGGTAAGACTGGCCCACATGCGGCTCAACCGGAACGCGTCTACGACACTTGGAGGTCGGATTCGCATGCTAGTGGTCGCAAGCCAGTCGAGGAACAGATCCCCTACCACCAAGAAATTATCTAATTTTTTTTTGGACATAAACATTACTCAAAGACAGTAAAGCTCAATATTGGCAGAATTTTGCGGAAATCAGCAGACTTTGAAGCATTTCTACAGATAATAATCATTAATAATAGATACAGCTCGTTCTTGGAACTAATATCGAAGTTATTTTTAATGAACAAACAAACATAGATGAGTCAATATCAATATACGGTTCATCAATCCCATAAAATACAAAAAACTGTTCAATTCAATGTAAATTTCAACACTGGTTATTCAAAAACAACGGAATTCTTCAACAACCGTGAATTAGTGAATAATTAACCGGCGCGTGCGCAACTGAGACCCTCACCCCTCAAAATAAAGGACCCCTAAAAAACAACCCTCGTATTCAAATTAACAAAGCAGTACTGTGTGTTCTTAAATAATTATATCAAGTAATATTAAATTGAATGTCTGTCTGTACTGTTATCAATTTACTAAAAAGTTTTAAGTAGAAATGGATTTCGTCATTAGTAATGGAGACCCAGCATCACGACACCACACCACTGTATCGCCGTGATGGTCACCAGGCAAGCTCCATTTGACAACTGGCTTAAGTCTGTCAGATCGGAACAGAGGTTATATACAGTCTTGGAATAAAATAAAAAATATGATCTTATCTTGTTTTGGATTTCTTTTAGGTCTTGTAAGACCTGTCCTATTTCTCCTTTCAGGTTCCTAGTAAGATTTTTTATTTATTTATAATCTCTCTCTCTCTCTATCTCCCTTTCCTACTAATAGGAAAGAAAATCTTCAACATTTTCAAATCTTCTAAATAATATTTTACTATTTTGGAAAATAATAAATTCTACAGAAGTATTATTACATATTTGTTAAGACAATAAAAAAATTGCAAAAAACAAAAACATAGTCACAGTAACTACTAGTGATTGTATCACCCTTAGCTTATACAAAGGATTTTGAACCTTAAACTATGGGAGTAAAGTTGAATTTAATATATAAGTGATGTGTAGTACAGTTGTACGTTAAGTGATGTACGTACTACGTAGGACGCGGACGGTGCGAGTGTCGAGTATTATCAAAGAAAAAAGGTGGCACGCGCCCCGGCGTACGCGCAACTATGGGGTATCTTCCCTTGCGATCGTCGGGTTATTTAGTGATGAGCTCATTTTTAAATATCTAAGATCGATACATTCATCCTATCTCATAATAATAATATTTTTGAGTAAGTTATATATTAGGTGGGTACATGGTGGTGGTCGTCGTCACGAGCGGAAGATACCAGGAACATTTCTTATATATTGCTTAAAATTGCTTTAAAACTAAAGGAGGAGAGCCTAGCGCAAGTTTGTTGCTAAGAGTGACTCGGATAGTATCCTAGAGAGCGTCTAGGATACTAAACGAGTTAGTTTGCATCAAGAGGTCATATAATAACTAAACAAGTTCTAAATATCGATTTTATTCGATTGATGAATCACCTTCTAATACTAAATATCATATTTTTAATATTTTAATTTGAGCTGTTTTTACTTAAAAGTTTTGACATCAAAATACATGTGTCAGTTAGTCTGTTAATCCGGAACTATACCAGCTTACGAAGCAGTTATCTGTTAAGCTGGCAAGAATCACTCTTTTCAAATTGCCTTTGTTTCCATATTATCAATCACAACACATCAGAAAGTATGGTAGTGTTATATACTTATTATAGTAATATTTATGTGGTCCAAATTGTTGAATGTATGCTTTGATAAATACTAATTCAACTCATATACTTGGTTTCATCTGCGATCTCACACTTTTTACTTCATTGCAAGAGTTGGCTTCGTTTACCGTTTATAGTTGAATACTGTTTATAGTAGTGTACGTCTTATATCGATCATCGACTAGACATCCCTAAAGTGCACACGGTCATGAGTGGCGCGTGCGCAGGTGTCGGTTCCGCTCTACTCAGTACCGTACACCTGGGAGATGGCAGATTAGATGTTCTAATCTAAGCCCTACCAACATCTATCTTTTATAATCTAATTGTTTTATGCAAGGAACAAAACGACTATTGTTTCTCGCGACTTCACCCGCGAGGACTTCATAATTGATTCGGAGCACTCACTGGTTAACTACCCTCCTACTGAGTACCAATCAAAGGTGCCAAAGATTATATTTTTGTATTATTAAATTGAATTGAATGAATGTGTTTGCCTGAAAGTGTGTGTCTATTGACTGAGAGGTTGTATAATAATTCTAATAAACTTTACGGAGACCGAGTCGCAGGCATATATTAGTAACAGAAGTAAAACAAAAGGAACTACCTCAGCGAAGTTAGGGTAACCAGCTAGTAGAATTATATACAAAAAGTGTTCTTATCTGAACACTATCTATTTTATCCTGAGCTCATCACCGGCGCGTGCGCAGTGCGGAGTGCGCAGGTGACAGTTCCGCTTCGTTCTCTTCTTCACTAAACATAATCATAACCGACCTGAAGTTTTAGCAAAATTAAAAATGTATGAGATTGACGTAAGGTCAGTTAACTATCCTAAAACGAAAATTGACAGCAAATGTAGAATTGCTCAATTTAGGCAAATGAATTGAAGGAGATCAATAAATATTTTCATACAAATGACTTTTTTGACAGTTGTTAACGATAATGACTGACAGTGACAGGGTCAATCAATGTGACATTTGTTTACGAAAGTCATAGAATAAATCAAACTTTTTTCAAAAGGACTAGTTGATGTGTCTTTGAAGAACATTTCACATTGACATTGGCAGAATTACTGCTATTAAAAGTGGTAGAAAAGCCATAGACAAAAGAAGAAGTAGTTGGTTGATGTGTCAATCATTAGGCGTAATATACATATGCTGTCAATTTTAATTTATTATTGACAGGCAATTGCAACTAAAGGTTAGTATAATATTCAATATATCAATACGCCCTAGCTTCGTTGGGCTAAAACAATTTAAATTACAATAACTATTTTCCTAACATCCGAATTAAATGCAACAATCCATGTCCTTTCTTTCAAAATTTCCATTTTTTTCATAGTGTATCTATGTACTAGTTAGATAAAATAATAATTAAATTATCTGTGTTAAACATATTTTTGTTGATATCGCAGTTTTGCTGATATTTAAAAATCAGCTCTTCAGGTCGAAATGGTCGAAAATCGGTCGGAAAGATTATTACTTACAATTTAATTAGAATAATCACCTTTACTGAGCTTTAGTATTCTGTAAGACTGTTTTTCCATAAATATTGTATAATATGAACCTTCAAAAAGAAATCAAACTGCAACCAGTCCAATCAGTATACGTTGCATCTATTCATCTCAGCTATTCATGTCCTAGCTCCACAGCAGATCAGCTCCGAGATACCAAATAAACGATAAATTTCTTTGAGTGAACATTGACCATCAATGAAGTGTACCTTTATTAAGGATCACGTTAGTCTTTACTCTTTACTATTTTGATTGGGTTAAATATTTTGTTTTGTAGGTTTTGAGGTATAGGTTAGAATTTTCATGTGTGAAAAGGCTTTGTGGACTAGTCCACCTGTCTCCTACATAGTTTCTCATAAATTTTTTTTGATCATGTGGGTTTTTGAGTCTCCAACAACAACTAGATTCTGTAGTGCATCTAGAATGTATGTAGAATTAGGAGTGATCTGCTTTTTTGCAACTATGGGTAAACGATGCACTACATTTGTAATAGCAACAAGGTCGTGGTCGTCGTGGACTTGGTGGTCGTGGTGGTTCGGGTTCGTTTCGGTTTGATTAAAGTTGATCAAGTTTCTATGTAGGAGTGAAGTTAATATGGAAAATCGGTCTTACGGACAACTGAGCTTGCTTGTAAGTCCAGTTTGGTACGGATTTGCAAAATACGAGTATTACGAATATTTGAGTCTCCACAATTAGTTATTGTTTACGCCGGATGCATATTGTTCGAGATGTAATTTTGAAAAATATGATTCTTAAGTAATTTTGACATGAGGCTTCTAAATATGGGTTTGTTTATCTGTGGTCTGAGGTAAGCGTGACGAGGTTATTTTAAAAATATTTAAAGCAGATCAATGTCCTCTGAATGCTGGTATTAGCCTCGCTCATTAAGGTAAGTAAGCTTTCCTCTACTTAAATCATCAAGTTAAAGCCCAATAAACTAAAAGTTAAGTTGTTTTTTCAGTCGATTCTTTTTCTATGTCGATCTAAGGAGTTTGCAGGTATTCGATGGCAAAGTTAAGTTTGTCGCTAAATTCCAATATTATTTTACATTTTTGTGTTATTTAATTAAATAGTTAAAATATTGTTTCGGAGCTTAGGTTTTAAAACTCTTTTACCTTTGAGACTTTTAAATACTTATGAGTTGATAGCATTATAGAATTGGTCAAAATTCGACCACAAGCGGTCGAAGAATGTATAAAAAAATTATTTATACGGAACAATAATGTCGGTAAAGTTGGTTAGTATAAGAATTATAGATATTAATGTCACGGAAGAGCTGCGGTTTTCATACAATTGGAGACGAGGCCACGAAAAACGCTGTTATAACATGGTAATGTTAAATTACTACAGACTTGGACTTCGACATTTGACCAAAACCTTTGAAAGTTTATATGTGTATGCACGCATATTGCTTTTTTAAAAAGCATATAACGGTTCAAGTGATGGTAAGTGACCAACGTCGCTCATGGACATCGACAATACAAGAGTGTCTCTTGTTTTGCCAATGCGTTGCCACTTCAAAGATATAGTGAGGAGTGGGAGAAAAGAGAAGAATACTGGTTTCAGTGGACCCTGAGTGGGAACACAGGACTCCATTGAAACCGCAGCATTAAAGGTATAGGATAGAGAGGGGAGTGGTCTGATCTACATACCGCGCAACCGAAACGCGTCAAAGACAATTCCAGTGGCAGAGGGGAATTGTATTCTAACCCGTCCCCTCACATTCCTTCAGAAAAACTTTTTCAGGTCAACTAGTTAGGTTAGGTTAGTTGGTTTGTTAGGTTAGGTAGTTTGTTAATTTTGTATAGAAAAGAAATGTACTACCTGTTTTAGAAAAATTGGTTTAATGAGAAATAAAAAATTGTATGAGACGAGATTGAATGATAAAACATGAATTTGTAACTAAAGCTATGTATAAACATACATAGATATTATTTGGTGTTTATATTTGAAAAAAAAAAATACTGTAATAAATATCAGTGTATATTTTAGCATGGTTAATGGCCTAAACTTTCTTTTGACCAAACATTTCTCGTGCTGGTACTTTCATATTATAATTATAATATTTATTGTTGAATAGAACAATATAATAATTATCTGTATAACGTATTATTGATTTTAAATTGCACCTTACTTATTTTACAAAACAAAGCGTTTTGTTTTTTCTTCATTTGACAGTAACAGGATTATATTTGACATTCAGCATATCATAGACAAGTAATCTGACTTTTTATTTATTTCATTCAACTTTTGTCTAGTTTACGTTAATTTAAGATATAATCAGTTCTCAGTTTGACCACAGATATCAGTTTCACACAAATCAATGTGCTGGTAATCACAAAATTTTTTCACCTTCTCCCTCCCTTCATTTTGATAATCCTCTTATTATCCATAACTAATAGAAATACCATAACTAATTAGAATACTAATGTACTTAAAAAAAAAAATATTTGTAGAAAAAATTAAGCTAAGCTATGGACAGTGAGTTTTAAGTTTCAAAGTTAATCTACACTAAGATTATAAAGAGGTAAATTTTGTGTGGTTGTAGCTAATCTCTCGATCTACTGAACAAGCCACATTATATATATTAACCCTAATAATGAAAAGACTTTTTGGTGGTAGTCAGATGTTCAGCAGTAAGTCGGAGAAATAACAGTCGAACGAAAACGTTTGTTACGAACGTTACCATAACAATGAGAGATATTTGATTCGTAGTTTCGTGTAGAGTATGAATAAATAAATGAATGTGCTACGCTAGAGTGAGTAAACAGTTTGAATACACCTCAGCGATGGGAGAGCGGGTCGGCTAGTATTTTATAAAGATTATATACGTTGAGTATCGGCTAATTTTTTTTTGGAAAATGCAAGAAAGCAATTGCAATGTAGTTAGCTTTCCGCGCTCCTTTTTTAATACAAACTTCCCTATTCGGGTGTTTTAAAGTAGAATCAGCATTTAACTAGGTATATATTATTTTGAAAGCGAAGTTGTATTTTTATGTACGTTATAGTTAGCAGGTAAATTATGATAAATATTTAGATGGATAAGCATCTGTAGTCTTGATAGACGCGTGGCGTGATGCGAGCGGCGCCGCGGGTCCTGATTATGCGCGTGCCGAACTGCCGATTGACTACTTAGTATATACAGATTAGATTCTAACAGAGATTACAGCATCTTAACTAAATATATTCAGTCTTATAGATACCGAAAAATTCAACTCATAATTTAACTAAATGTCTAACTGAGATGAAATAAATATATTAAAAAGTCGTAAGTATGACTATTAAAGGTACTTCGCTAAATTATACTTACTTACTTAAGAAGTTATAAACCTGTATATATTACTAGAGGGCTGCCCTCGCTTCGCTCCGGGTATTTAAAGCAATATTATACTTGATGGCCTTAAATTGTCACTCTGTAATTGTGTCGTTTTTCATTATTTGAAAAATTAGAGAGAGTAAGAAAAAGTTATAAAAAAAAAATAATAGAAACAGAATTAAAGAAAAGCGACAGATGATAATAGAGGGAGGACAGAGCAAAACTAAAATTGAATAGTTAAAGAACAGAGAGAGAGAGATAATCGAAAGAAAGAAAGAGAAAAGAGACTGATCATTCTGAACAGATAAAAATAAAAATTAAAGTGCGAAAAAAGAGAGAGGATGAGAGACAATGATAGTATTATAAGAGAAAGAGAGACGGAAATACTATAGACTCTCAGTGAAAGAATTTTTAAAATCGGATCAGTAGGAACAAAATGCCCGTGTTCTATTAATAAAAAAATGTATATGGCAACACTTAATCACCTTTGTCCCTCAGGAATAGTGTAGTTTTCTAACAGTGAAAGAATTTTTAAAATCAAATCAGTAGCAACAAAATGGCCATATTCGTTTAATTAAGGAATACTTATGGCAACACTGAATCACCCTTGTCACTCACGAATAGTGTAGTTTTCTATCAGTGAAAAATTTTTTTAAATCGGATTTGTAGTTCCTGAGAAACTCTTCAATTTACAAAATGACCACCTTATGGCACTTAAATGGCCATATCTTTTTAATTAGAGTATTTATGGCAACCCCACATAGCCTATGTTACCCGGAAAGGATGTAGCTTCCTATCGGTATAAGAATTTTCAAAATCGGTTCAGTACTTTTCGACCCTATTCGCAACAAACAAACAAACAAACATACAAACAATCAACAAACATACAAATCTTTCCTCTTTATATAATAGTATAGAGTATAGATATAGATAACAACAAAAATCACAGAAATTTGATTATTAAGTGAATTTAACTTTAAAAATAATGATGTAAAACAGTGTAATATATGTAGCTGGCAAGTGACATTAAAAAACTATAAGCTGTCGATCTGATAGAATGTCTTAGAAAGATTTGGGCTTTTGTCATCGGGGTTTTTTCCAGTCACAGCTTTCCATCAGAATATTAATATATTAAGTGTTGTTGCTCTGAATATACCATACAGCTCAAACAGAGTCTCAATTCTACCTAATTTTTTTATCTCTCTATGTTTCATCATCACGACCCGTCAAAGGCCCACTGCTGAGTCGGGTCTCCTCCTCAGAATGAGGAGGGTATTAGGCCATAGTCCACCACGCTGGCCCAGTGCGGGTTGGCAAACTTCACACACCTTTGAGAACTTTTAGGGAACTCTCAGGAGTGCAGGTTTCCTCACGATGTTTTCCTTCACCGTTAAAGCAAGTGATATTTAATTGCTTAAAACACACATAACTTAGAGTCAGATGTGTGTACCCAGGATCGAACTCGGACCTCCCGAGTAAGACTTAAAGTCTCAACCACTGGGCCAGCACTGCTTATCTTCTCTCTATGTTTACCTTCACTAAATTATTCAGTAGCGGATTATGCAAAGGCGGGGCCGGTAGAATTTTGTAATTCACAGCGAATGATAACAAAATTGGGGGATACAGTTTGGTGTTGCAACTACATATCTGTCATCTCCGCTGGATGGCTAAAGAATCAAATAGTTTATTACTTTAAGTTAGGACTGTGCGCGCAGCGGAGGGGCAAGCGCCGCTATTTTGAGGTCATTTTGCTGCGTATCGATATTTCCATTTCCTTTTGACCCGGTGAAGCTAAGACCTTCGATCAAAGTATTTTAAACCTTAAACCGTACCGTACCCCTTGGTAATTGTCACATCTGATTCATAGCTAATCCTCCAAACTCAAACTCAAATTCAAAATATTTTATTTCAATTAGACTTTTGTATGAAAGTACTTTTGATACGTCAAAAATTGGTCGGTCAGTCAGTTTGTCTGAAGCTACCACCAGCTCGGAAAGCAGTTCTCTGTTGAGAAAAGCCGGCCAGAAACTCAACAGTCGCTCTTTTCAAAAAGCCATGTTTACATAAATTGTTAAACAAATGATCTAGCTTGAGAGTCAACGTCACTTAGATTCCAAGCATTCTCATCATTTAAGTAATCCTGTACATTGTAGTATGCTTTATATGTTAATGACTTCTTGATACGAGTTTTAAATTGTTGAAGTGGCAAGTCTAATATAGGCTGTGTAATCTTATTATAGATGCGAACACCTACCCCACAGCAAAATGCCATAACACATAATACTGTGAAAGTAACTGAAGTAAACTACCCTAGCAGTATTGATATCAGTCATTTGTCTGACTTTCCTCACAGCGTAGGCAGCTGAGCTGAGTCTCCCGCTAGAGATGATAAATAGGGGTTCCACTGGAGTTTTGAATCTAAAGTTATACTCCACTGAAACAGTAACTTAAAAAGATATTTGAATATCCAAGATATCTGTAGCAGTATTACTCTACATACATTAAAATAAACCTCAAAGCGACAAGCACACCCAACAAAATTAGATACACCATCGCACTTCCCAGAAGTGAAACATTTGTTGTGTTTTCCGATCGATCGTATAATAGCCATAGATTTGATATAATCGGCATCCTTTGTAGTCCAGTAGCAATTTGATTGATTCGCATAAACGGACCAATTTACGCTAAATAGGTGATAAATACAAAATAAAATCAAAACCAGACACGAGATCAAAAAGTTTTGCATCCTCCATATCCCTATTGGTTTAAATTTAAGTGATCTCCGCTAGATGGTGCTTTATTCTAATGATTATCGAGATACACTTGATTTATTGATCTAGTAATATTATAAATGTGAACGTTTGTATGTTAGGATGTTTGTTACTCAATTACACAAAAATGTCTGAATGAATTTCAATGAAATTTGACACACATATACTTTATAACCTGGATTAACATATTGGCTACTTTTTATCCCGAAAAATACATTGTTCCTGGAGCATAAAAAATTAAAAATTTGTTAAATTCGGTAAATTCCATCCGTGCGAAATCGGGTCGGGTCGACTAATAGTTTAATAAAAATTAGAGAAACCTAAAATATTATTATTGAATTAGGTTATTTATACAAAAATTAATATTTTTCTTATGAAACTTTTGGAACACACGATATTTTACAATTATTTAGGAAGTTTTTACCAAGAAAAAGCAGTAAAGATATTTTTTAAATCTTTTTCCACTTTTACTTGAATATTGCTTTATGACGTTGATAAAAATATTTTTGGTATTACTACGAATCGTATAAGGATCTATAATTGATTGCAAGGCGAACCGGATGCAGAGCTTAATCGTACGCTTATTTTAAAGCGGAAGTCGCGAGATAGATGGGCGTAGAGCCGACAAATTGGGCTTCCGGGCAAATTTCCCACAGAATAAGATGAAACTTTTAATGCAAGCAGTAATACATTGTAAAATAAATCAAGTTTAAAGGACATTTAAACTCTTTTTAGAGTTTGAGTACAGCCTTGTATGTAGAGTTAATCTGTGTGTATTGTATGGTCGTCCAAATAAATAAAAAAAATTATTAATTCAAATTAACGGAATCAAAATTTTATTAATTCTAAATTATTATATTTTACTAAAAGATATTTTGTATGATGGCAATCAGTGTGGATGTATGAATGTATGGAGGTATGGATATATTATGGACTTATGTTCGGATGTATCGATGAATAATAATAATAAATATTCTTTATTGTACCACCAAGAAGTTGTTAAGGAAGAACACAAATTATACAACAAAAAATTGTACAATATTAGAGTTGGATGGGCTTAGTCGTATGGTGAAAAATAAAAAAATGGGAGGTGTACTGATAAAAAAAAAAGAAAAGAAATATTATTGCTACTAAATAGAATGAATGTATAGACTATAAATGTACGAATTGATAAATGTATGTATGTATTGTTGTCAAATACGAATGGATATATTAATAGATTGGTGAATAGATGTATGGAAATATGTATGAACTGTGTACATTGTAAATATTGTTTGTTAATCGTTCAAGTAAAAAGATCTTATAACTCAGTGTTTTCTCGCTTTCCTCATCATCGAAGCGAGGGCAGGTCGGCTAGTATAATCGAATGACAACTTAATATCAGTTAAATACCTCTAAATACCAAATTTATAGGTTTTTAATTCGTTATACAAAAATGTCGTCTTAATGGATAACCGAAATATTCAGAAGTGGATAAAAAGGGTAAAGGGTTTAGGCGTTATTTCATCTTAAACGATTCACATTTGTCACGCGTTACTAAATTGATATGAACGACAAGATTATGCTAATATTTTGTATAATTATACGAAATTATCTCTATTATTAACTTGAGAGAATTTTACGGTAGAGAAGAACTTAATATTTGAGATTTTTGAAATAATTTAGGTAGAATTTATTGTAAGCAAAGCTCAGTATTGATTTCTAATGAGATAGAGCATTATTAATTGTAATGAAGATCATACAAACAACCATACAAATTATTGAAATGTGTAGATTTTTAAAGTAAAGTCATTTATTTAACTACAATTAACGACAAAAAGGAGAAGACGTCATAACAACCAAGTTAATGGCCCATTGCTAAGTGAGGAGGGGGGTTAGACTTCACACACCAACCAGACAGAGATCATGGAGGACTCTCAGGAGTGCAGGTTTCCTAACGATGTTTTCCTTCACCGTTACCGCAAGTGATATTTAATTGCTTAAAACACACATAACTCAGAAAAGTCGTCGGTGTGTGTCTGTGTGGGGGATCGAACACGGACCTCCCGAATTTATTTTAAATTAATTATCCGTTATATTATTTATTATTATTAAAACCGCATTCACTTTTGTTGTGTGATAGTGAAAAGATAAATCCTGTTGAAAACGACGTGAAACCTAAATTCTTGAAAGAAAATTCTTCATAAAATGTTGTACGAGCAGATAAAGTTTAAGTAACAAAAAAAAATCAAGAAATTATTTTTTTTAATTTTTGAGAAATCTCAACCTCCAATTAATTTTAGATAAAGATATCAAATCAGTGATATGAATTATGCAACGAATGAAAAGTGCAAAAGTAAAAAAATAAGATCCGTGAGAAATAACAGGTAGTAGGTAGTTGTAGATTTACGAGATGATCGCTTTAATATCGAGAATAAAAATCAGATGTGACATCTACAACATTTTTGAACACACATTGTTTTACTAGTCATTTCATAGAGTGATTATTATCTATGGTAGTTTAAGTTGAAATGCCATTTGTGACGTTCTCGCGATGCATTTAAAAGTTAGTTGAACTTCGCGTACGGTGACATCGCGTCAATGGCCGTTTCTTCTATGAAAATTATCGCTTTAATAAAAAAGAGTCTTCTTAGTTGTTAAACAAGAAACATATATTCCGATACAGTATCCCATGTATGTTTTGAACCTAACCCTGTTCTCTTCCTCCTTTTCCATTATAAAAGAAGAACCTGACTGACTGACTAACTAACGAATCAACGCATAATCTTAACTATAGGTAACCTGAAAGTTAGCATGCCTGTTCCTTTTACGCTGTAAACGGGCACTAAGAAAAGGTTTTTGGAAATTCAATCCTAACCAAGCAAGGTGATGAAAAGGGGGGGTGAAATTTTGTAAGAATTCTTTTAATGTTGGATAGCGGAGCGGAGAATGAAGTCGCTAGAGTCGGCTAGTTATATATTATTCAATGGTCTCCATGCCAACATCATATCGGTTCTGTAGGATCTCATCACCAGATTCTATGGTCGGCATCAGCACAGCATTATTTTCATATAAATCATGGTTTTTGTGATCAACATTATCGTCGACAAATATAAAACTGTCAACCGTTACCACAGAATAAAGGATGTCCATATTTAAAAAGCCGTTTGAATCATTTCGAATAAAATATACCTCGATTTTGAATTTCGGAATAAATTTAGTGTCACCTGCGCCGGCGCAACCGGAAGAAGATCTTCCGTCTCTGTCGCTGGTAGTGCTGCGTCCCGCTCGTAGGTTACGTATGTTTTATTGTTTGTTTCACTTTAGCTCCCGAAGATTTGTATTCAGATAAGTTTTATGCTTATTTTAAATGCGATAAACTACATTTTTCATAGATTATTGGTGTGATAGGGGACGGCAATTTGTAGAGGACGCGTTGACAGGTGATCTCTACACTCTGTAACTTACTAAACTAGTAGCATGTCCAAAGGCCTTTAATCGATTGAGAACAAAATAATAAGATTCAAAATTACTTGTCTTAAAACAGCGATCGTTTCAGTGCCTAATAATGGATACACAATTTCATCTAAACTGGCTAGACCATCCTAAAAATTTTCTAAACCAAATAATAGTTTTAGTGACTACCGAAAATTTACGATAAATCCGGCATAAGATACTTGTAAATATAATTTATTTACGTCTAAATTGAAATGAATGGTAGAATATCAAATTTTTGCTACCAGCGTGTCCTTCACTATTTTGGGCACATAACGCGAAGGCAGCTTGGCCAAGTAGAGGGGAAAGGACCGCGAAGCCGCTCCCCCACACGGTGGTCGAACCAAGTTACCATTCTCATGGGCCACCAAATGACCACAGCCCTGAGGAAACCCGAGGACAGAACGGACTGGAGAAAGCTCAAAAAGACCGTACCCCAGACGCTGGATCAGAGTGGACGCGATCTTCAGCAATGAAGCAAACGACCGAGAAGAAGAAGAAGGAGAATATCTGAGTTTTTTTCGTGATATTTGTTTAAAGACCCGACTTCTATATAATTGGTCAAAATTCTCTGACTTTTCTTCTCTTTAAAAATTATTAAACATTATTTGAAAAAAGGGGTCGATAAATGTTAACGACTTCTAGATTTAAAATAAAAACGCCGTAACGACAGAATAATGATTATTACATCGTGACTATTCTAGCAGTAACTTTGAAGGTCTGGATCTAAAATATAACCCCAGGACGACATACTAGTTAAGTCATCATAGGTACTAATAGTCTGTATACCTATACACTGTTATCCCATTAATTAACAGTTTGCTCATAATATTTCGCAATACGGTTGAACTTCGGTGGTTATTTAGTTAAAAAATGGATGTTAAAAACTTCTCTGGTGGCAAAACATATGGATCAATTAAAAAAATAAATAATGACGTCAGAACAACACCCATTCAGTAGTCGGAATGACTTATGATAACATTATTAGAATTGATATTCTAGGCGTGGTTACACTCATCAATAAAAACAAAAACCATTGTTTTTGTCTTAAAAAACATGTCTATAAAAAAGTCGGATTTTTTAAATAATGGTTCTGTATTAAATAATCTTTTGAACTTTAAATATTGATTTCTTAAATCGATATGTGAAATTAACGGACGTACCACCACGTCAAGAGTACCAACATATTCAACACAGGATATTTTAGTATTTTTCTAAAGAAACTAGTAAATTTGAACAAACCTTTATTGTAATATTATTATAGGATATCAAAAAAAGCTCGTTTTTAATAGAAATCTATAATTAGATATAAAGAGTTTCTCTTACAGAAAGCACTTAAAAAATAACAAAATTGGCATCTTTTGGCCTAATCTCACTTATCTATTACACAAGTCAACAAAAAAAAAAATTTTTTTTGTGTCTGTTATTTAATGACTATGTCTGAGTGTTTACATTGAAAAATAACCAAAAACTCAATTTATGAAGAAATAAGTTTGCTATTGTATGTTTTATATTGATAATTAAGTTTTAAAGTTCTTAGTGGAGAGTAAAATAATAATTGGTAATACTTTAAAACAAAATGGCGACAAGTCGCGCATTCTACTGTATTGAGTGTATGTATGTCTATTACAAACTGTAGCAACTACTTTTGTATATGACTGAGTCGCAGAATAGCATACAGACTTTACTTGTCGAAATAATATGAAATTTTCTATGAAAACGAAATTTCTATAAAAGCAAACTTTATTCAAAAAACCTATTTTACCCATTATAAGTAAGGTAAAAGAAATCAAAATTTGACATTCTGTTGTCAGACTCAAAATCCGTGTTGACCGGTGTTATTAAACAGAATTTTTGTTTTTCAATGGCACTTTTAAGAACTAGAATAACTTAACTTTCAAAAAATATTTGATAAGTGTCAGTAAGTCAGTGGTTCGGGCCTTAGGTTAACGTTGGATAGGTGGACTACTGATATGTTTCACTCCTAACACAAGAATTTAGCATAATTGGAGAGGTTAATAATACAACAAACAAATAAATAAATAAAATGTTCCCTTCAAGTCAATCTTATTAAACCGATATTACATTTATAAATTCTAATAATCGATATTATAACAAAAATATATTATAGTAAGTAAATCAAAATTCAAGGGATCGGTGTTAACAATAATAAAAAACATGTGATTTGAATTTAAATTATATATACACCAATTTGAATTTGAATTCTATTTTCAATCCATTATCCATTGATTCGGATTATTCTAACCTATGTTAGAATCTATTTTTTTTCAAAATTGTCACTATGCGTTCTGTAAAAAAACACCATAGAATCAAAAAGAACGAAAAGACACTTTAATTATTTTATAACTTGAATAAAAAATATTTTTATTATAATCGTTATGTAGGGGTTTTATATAATGGAGTTTACGGAACTCTAAAAATATAAAAATTAGGAATTAAAAAAAAAGTTTAAAAGAGATTATGATTGAGACCACACAATTATGTTGAAGAATTACTTCCTTAAGACAATGATTTTAAATGATTATTATAATTTAATTGATATACACAGTTATTATACTATTAGGTTATAGTATACACGCAGAACAACAGTATCACGGCTTGTTGACTAGAATTAGGATAGTTATACCAGACACAGAGATTGATTACTCGCGAAGTAATAATCATGGCGGCGTATAAAAGTCGTATCCTAGTCAAATTTGACTTGCCAATGTCATAAATGATAAAAGAGTTTATCAGTTATGCCACCTTCTTAAGCAAAATGCTACTCAGATCAATGTTGCCAACATCATAACTAACAATACCTAGTGATTTACAATTTTTTTTGATCAAAGAAAGTTTCTGTACAGACTAGCTGAAATTCAATAATCCTCAGAGATCCCTTCGTTAGTTTAAATAAGTATACTTTACATTATACAATTAACAAAAACACATTCGAATGTCGATAAAGAACTCATTGACCTATAGTGCTATGGACTCACAATCAGAGCCTAAAAGAGTTTCAAATTCAAAAGAGTTAACAACACTGTTTATAACATTTTATTCGTGAGTAGTTCCTTTTATTTTATTTCAATTATTAGGACAATATATAACGTCCGCGCAGTGAGCAGTGATAGGCCAGTGGTTAAGATATTAATGTCTTCCTCTGGATGTCCGAGTTCGTTCCTCTGACTTCTCTGAGTTATGTGTGATTTTAGAAGGAAAACATCGTGAGGAAACCTGCACTCCTGAGAGTTCCCAAAAGTTCTCAAAGGTGTGTGAAGTCTGCCAACCCGCACTGGGCCAGCGTGGTGGACTATGGCCTATCCTCTCCTTCCTCACTCTGAGGAGGACACCCGGCTCAGCAGTGGGCCATTAATGGGTTGTGATGATGATGATGATAACTTCTGTTCCTATAGATTTGTGCTAGTTGTCAAATGAGCTCGCCTGGTAACCACCGTGGCTGTATATGGCTGTAATCCTGAGACTCCATGGGACTCGGGAGCGTGACAGTATTTGGTGTTACTGAGCAGTATAACTCTCACATAGATAAAAAAAGAAATTCAATTGTTTTTTAGTTATTTTGTTAACATAATAAGGGCATTAAAATTTCAAAACTCTAATTTCTGCTCGATTAATATATCATTATCATCACGACCCGTTCATGGCCCACTGTTGAGCTGGATCTCCTCCTCAGAATGAGGAGAGTATTAGGCCACAGCCCACCACGCTGGCCCAGTGCAGGTTGGCAGACTTCACACACCTTTGAGAATAATATTATATATAATATAAATAATCGATTAAAATATGACTTTTATTATTTAATTCATTCCCTTCAAGCTTTTTTAATTAAAAAAAAGCTTGAAGGGAATGAAATAAGGGAAGAAATTTTGTGTGAGAGTTCTTTATATATTCAGGAAAAGACAAATATATGAGAGACAGAACACGTTTTTCATAATATTTGATCATAGACTGTTCGTCCGTATTATTATAGGTCAACATAACAACCCGAAGCATTCTCAAAAGTAACTCCCGAACAATCGGTCTAAATTTTACTTGTTGTAGTTTAGCCGATACGACAGGGTAATTGCGACGCATCCTGTCTGTCTGTGCGTCTGTCTGACTCTGTAGCTCGTGAACAGATTACAAGATTAACTTTAATTTCGATAAGGTAATTGTAAGTGTAATTTCGTACTAATTCTCACAATTCAAATGTTTTCACTTTATGCACGATTGGATACCTTTTTTAAAGCTTTCTACCTTACTCATTTGTATGGCGAAATATTTAGTGTGTAAGAGATATATTGTGAAGTAATACTCATAAATCAATTATATTATAACATGCACTTTGCATGATGGATGACGAGAAGTGCCTGGGGATTGAGACCTAGTAACAATTTTTAAAAAACTCTTCTACTACACGTTAACTCCCGCCTTCAAATCTAGATAATAAACTTAAGTGATTCTAGATACGGATTAGATGTCACTAACTTATCCTATGATAAGATAATATATCTAAGTCTTTTGTTAGCAACACGTTAGCAACAGTGTTGCTAACTAAAGGTACACAAAGAGACATCATCAGAATTGACGAAAATCCTACTAATATAAACGCGAAAGTTTGTAAGAATATATGGATGTGTGACGCATGAACTACTCAATGGATTTTGATGAAACTTTACAATAATATAGCTTACACATCAGAATAACACATAGGCTATGATTTATAATGATATAGTGTGAACTGCAGGCTGCAGCTAGCATTATAATAATGGCACCAGAATCAGAATAACTAAGTATTTATTACTTTTCCAATTTTTATTGTTTAATTAAGATTAAAATAGTCGCTATGTGAGTGAGTGAAGTATAATGGGAATGTAATGGAGTTACTATTATCAGTCAGTTATCACGGATGAATGTCAGTAAACATTAATAATCACTTAAACCGACAACAGTATTGCAAGCCCTAAGTCCGACAAGATCCTGTAGTTTATACAGGCCTCTATTCACCAGAGATAAGTAATGATGTGTAGCGAGAAATGCGTTTGTTAAGAACCAATAGAATCACCTTATCTATTATACTTAGCCTCGCTCCGATCTCAATTGCGCTATAAAGTACTTAAAATTTGAAATATAAAAATTTAAGATTCTTTTACTGTTGAAATATTTCACCAAGTAATACATTCCAACTATTCCTCTATTTTCAACCCTTATCATTCTTGACACATTTAAAAAACTCTAAAATTAACTTAAATTAACGCTTTATTATATAATAACATTATTAACATCTTATTAATAAATGTTTTAATAATAGTTATAATTGAAAAACTAAGTTCTACCTTAAGGTTTTATTAAAGGACACGCGAAAACTTCTAAACGGATTTCAATGAAATTTGGCACACATATACTTTGAAACCTGGATTACCACATAGGCTACTATTTGTCCCGGAAAAATTGATAGTCCTGCGGGATGATTGTGAAATAGCTTTACCGTCGTAAACGCCTAAAATGTTTTATTTAGCTACAATATATTGAGAATTATATGTTTTATGATAAATCTAAGTACTATACTGCACCCGTGCGAATCTAGGGCGAGCCGACTAGTATAATATATAAAGATTTAAAGTATATTCAATCTATTGAATTATATTTTATAGTTTACCTACTCACAGAATCTTCGTATCAATTATACTTAGATAGTGAAGTCGACGTGATTTCAAATAATATTTTGAAAGAAAAAAAATCAAGCCTCATTATTTAATAATTTAGGTTTTTATTTAACACAGCTTTAGTACCGTTTATCTGCCAAAGCCACGATATCCCAAACTTCATGATGATTCATCCTGCCTGTGTTGGCATGCGCTGATAAACTTTCAGGTTTTATATAATAACGAAGTTCTGGGGTTCTAGGGCTCTTACATTATTTAATAGTATATAAACAAAATGTAAGGCTTCAAAAGTTTATACAATTAACTTAGGGGGAAATTTTCATGAAAAGGGTTGGTAAGTAGAATTAGATCTCTTTTGTTTCGGACACCTAAGAGCCGAGAGACCAAGATAAGTAAGGACAGTTCGCTAATAATATATTCTGTTTCTTCTGCACCATCCTACTAATATTATAAACACGAAAGTTGTGTATGTTTGTTACTCTTTCACGCAAAAACTACTAAATGGATTTTGATGAAACTTTACAATAATATAGCTTACACATCACAATAACACATAGGCTATAATTTATAATGATATAGTGTGAATGATCCAATATATAGCGGGTGAAACCGCGGGAGACTAGTTTATTATAAACACTTGTAAGCAAACACATAAGCATAGAGTACCCTATTCTATTACCCTATGTAGAGTGTATGTGCATTATGCCTCTATTGGTCCTGAGCCGACCAATCGCGTGGTGGATGACGCGCATGCGCAACGAGCACTCACTACTCATACTGAATACCAGTTTACTATTCATTTTTTTCTTATTGTTACAGGGGATTTAGATTCAAAGAAAGGGAGAGGGTTTGAACATAAATACCTTAAGTATAAAAGATAAATATGTTATTTGTTTGCTATTCATTAAAAAAAAATATCAAGATCTTATTAATTATATAATTAAAAATAAATTGAAATTTAAAAACATGATTTATATTTTTTAAACTTTTTTTACACAGATAAAAAATTATTAAGGATTTTTTTAAAAGAATATAAATATCTACTGATAGTTATTTTATTTAGATTCTATAACTTTTTCAATTTCTTATAGGTTATATACTTTTAGTTTCTAGGGCATTTACAACTTGTTATTTAAGTCTGTTTTTATTGAGTTTTGTATGCAGTAGCAACACTTTCAATATAATTTTTTACATCCAAACTGACCGTGCACATTATATCGCTAAAAAGACGTGTGATACAATAAAAAACTCATATCATGCAAAAACTCCCACATAATGCAAAAGACACCCCTAATAACAAGTTATCACATACCCAAGTACGCGATACTTGTCAAATCTGACAGCTGTCAAAAGTGATAGCTGTCAGATTCGGCGGTATTAAGACGTGAGGTGTCAGGTGAACCATTGATTATTGCGCTTTAATTATAAAGGGATGATAGTGTTAATAACTATTATAATAAGGGGTTGCTATTTTAGAAATACCATTAGGGGTTGAATATAATGCCTCAAATTTGTTATTTTCTCAGATCTATTTGCTTGGAATTTTAAAGTATAAAACTATAAGAAACTAGCCATCCCGTTCGAATTCGTTCGCGTGTTGCTCCGCTCCTATGGGTCGTAGCAAGATGTTAAATAGTCTAAACTGCTCCTTATTACAGCAGCTATCTGCTAGTGAAAGTCCCGTCAAAATAGGTTCAGCCATTTCAGAGATTAGCCGAAAGAAACAGAGACAGACAGATAAAAATTGTAAAAAATGTTGTTGTTGGTGTATGTGGTGTGTGCGTGTATACATCCATATGCACTTAGTAAGAAGCGGTTATTTTAATATTACAAACAGACACACTAATTTTATTTATTTTTATGGAGTATAGATGTAAGATTTCCAATTAACTGGATTATGCTGCCATGATGAACTAATGCTAACGTTTTGGTTTAAAATGGTTTTATTTCTATAATATTTTTTTATAAAATTAAATTTTTTTATAAAATTATAAGAACATCGCTTTAGAAGTTTATTATAATAAGAATTAATAAAAATATATAATGAATATTAAATCTATAAAAGTTTTAGTATATTCCACCAATTCATGAAACACTAAACCGTTTATTAGCTTATCTATACTGATATATAAAGCTGAAGAGTTTGTTTGTTTGAACGCGCTAATCTCAGGATCTACAAGTCCGATTTGAAAATTATTTTAGTGTTAGATAGCCCATTTATCGAGGAAGGCTATAGGCTATATATCATCGCGCTACGACCAATAGGAGCTGAGCTACACGCGGACGAAGTCGTGCGGGACGACTAGTAACTAATATCTTCACACAAAAGCTCATAATTTTTCAGGGATAAAAAGTAACTTATGCTAGATTCTCTTCTCTTCTAAAAAAGGCCATATAGGTTTCTCTTTCACACATTGTATTAAAATTAATGAAAACTCTACTTTGTTCTATCCGTAATATCAGAATGACTTCATTAACCACCGACTATACGAACGAGGTGTTATAAACTTAACGTATGTGTATGTTTGTGGCATCGTAGCGCCCAAGATAATGGACCGATTCTGATGAAATTTTATTTGTTTGAAAGGTAATTTAATCGAGATGGTTCTCAGCTATGTATTGTGAAGATCTGGTCACCCATTTGAAGACTATCAGCTCGTTGCTAACTTGAGAGCTGCCTCACAATATTAGCATATTGACAATTATAACAATCTTGTTACCATGGTAACACATTCTTTGCTTATCCTAGGTACAGATGAAACAGTATATTTCTTTAGATACCTTTCTTTCAATATCAAGTATATATTTAAAATATTTTGTGAAAGCAAAACGAGGACGGGCTGTTTCGATATATTTAAAAAAAACTTATTACATAAATAATTGAAGTAGTAATAATAAGATATTTAAGTTAGACCGAGGGAGGGAGTCGGGAATAAAGGGGTTGGCTATAGCTGGACATGTGCAAAATTACCATAGAGCTGACTGATTGTTCTGTCAGATTGATTTGTGAATGACTTAAACGGTCGATATTAAGGCTGCGTTTCCACCAGAGACTTAAACATAACTCAAGATGTATTCCTTCTTTTTGAATTACAATGTAATGTTAGATTATTCTAGGTTACAAAAAAGTCAGATTCCTAAGTGATATTTTTACACATTCAAAACTAAAATTCATTTAACCATTTTCACCAATTAAAACAATACAAAAACTCCGATTCGGTTCATAAATGATGAAGTTCTGAACAAATCAAAATATGAGCGAATTGATAACCTCGTTTTTGAAGTCGATTTTCTTATAAACACAGATTTGTTTAGTCTATGAAACATTATGCGATTTTTCAAATGGATGTTAAGAGATCTCAATAGATTTCCTTACATGAATAATATAATAATTAATTATACTTTAATTTCGTACAGATATGAAACTACATCCACGTATAATTTTAATAATTTTTTGTTTGTAAAAAAGTCTAATAAACAATAGAAAACTATATCCAAATTATTTATTTTATTATGTAGCTATTTATAAGTTTGCAGAAGAAATGTATAATTGAAATGATAAAATAAAATTTTCAAGTTAAACTTTACTTTAGAAACTCTATATCTTATGTAGAGCAAAACTTTTTAAATGCTAATGTTCTTACGAGATAACTTTACGTTTAATAGTTTTTTCTAACATATTAATTAAATGAATAATCAATCTCAATGAAAATTTCTGTACATAAATTTGAATTTGGTTTTTTCTCTCAGTGCATAATCCAAAGATTTTAGATTTAGATTAATTATTAATTTCAGTATCAATTTTTATAAATATTAAATTCATATTTCAGAATATTTTCTGTCAATATCAAATTATAATTTAAAATTTTCCTCATAGACGGAAATTTAAATATCTAGTAAGATAATCTTGTTTATGTATATTAAATTATAATGAAGCTGATTTTAGTATTACTATTTTTATTCTATTATTATAATTAAAATAAATGTAATGTTTAAATTAAAAAAAATCACATATAAAAGGTTAAGGTACTTACTAAATAAAGTAAAGCTTTTTGTCCATTAATTTCTTTTATAAATTTAAAAATTAATTTATCAGTATTTTAACTTTTTATTATTTAGATATTATATTTTTTTTGCAACATTTATTTAATAAACAGTAGTTTATAGTTGAGATAAAGTCTCATGTTAATAATAATTACTGATAGACAGATTTTTCATTGTAAAAGTACGGAGGATTAAAATGAAAAAAGTACACTTATTTAAACAGATTATATTTACAAACATAGTACATAAAATTTACCTAACATAATCACTTAATCTACAATTGAATATAATTCACAATAATACTTTATCGGCAAGATGATCTAAGAAGCTTAACATACTAACACAAACTTTTATTTAATCTCAGGTTTACATTACAATAAATAAATCGGTAGGACGGATTACATTCACTAATTTAACTAAAATATCAGTTAACTACTTGGTAACGAGTATTAAATTAAATAAATATCCCTGTATACTAAATTCTAATAAATTTGGTTAATCTAAACACTGAACGTACCAATTATTGCAATAGTTCGTACAACGCCGCGATGTATGTCTGCGCCATCTGTAGCGTCTCGTACTTGGAGAGCTGGCGATCAGCTCCAAGGGATGGGAGGTGACCTCGGAGTCTGTCGAAAGCCTTGTTCAGGTTCTGCATCCGTCTCCTTTCTCTAGCATTAGCAGCTAAACGTCGTCGTCTCAACACAGCAGCACTAGTAGCTCTACCACGCCTCTTCCCAGATCCTTCTAGATCCACATCCTCGGAACTGTCTTCTAACAAATCATTAGGCAATCCTCTATACGCAATGTGAGTGGACTCCTGATTTCCATCCATAGATGAAGTAGGTTCTAAGCTGGATCGGCCAGAATCAGGTGATCTAGGCCAGGATAGGTAGCACTCCTCGGTGGTGTACTCCAGCATGACGTCGTTAGGGAAGATATCCTTTTCGGAGTACATAAGTCGATGTCCGTAAGTCTCGGCGGCCATGGTCACTAACAGGTGCGATCACAACGGTATCCCGGAGGGTTATGCGCGTCCCGTGTACCTGCCCCCTTATATATTTTCCTGGATTGTTAGACAAGGACAGGTGCAGGTTGCGGCCCGCGTGCGAGAGGGATGGTAGAGTATAATCATCATTAATTATTTGAGCCCCGATTCGCTTTGTTGTAGCTTCAGCTTTTGTAATAGTTGTATAATAGTATTGGCAATTTTTATTTATGTTACAAGGTCATATATTTAAAAATTCGCAAAATAACTAAATTATTTTAAATAGACATTTAATTTCAATGAAAATATTTAATTATTTTGTACTAATTTTATACGAATAGATTATTTTTAAATATTATTCTTTCTTATTTTAATATTAAGTATTAGTAATTAAATGTCCTGTTATAAGCAAAGAAGAACAAAATATTCAGAACAAAAATTAAAATTATAAAACTCAATAAGTAACAGTAAGTTACAAAAATTTTTTTTTTACTAGTTTACCCGCCCGTCTTGGCACGGGTGTAAATTACCACGTATGTAACTCAGATTTATCAAAAAAACATATAGATAAAAAGTTGAGTATATGTATTAAATTAGGTTATAAAGTGTCTATGTACGTAATTTCATTCAATTCGGTTCATCTGTTTTTGTGTTATTGAGAAACAAACATCTAAAAATTCAAGACTTCACCTAGAGACTTCATTGTGAACTTTAAGGCCTACAGAAATTGAGCAAAGCTCTAGCTACGAAGGACAAAAAAAATATTAAATGAAACATAGCCTATATTTTAAGGAATACAACTGTGACACATTATATCAAATTTCAATCATTAGTTTTTACCTGATGCAATTACAAAAAAATGCAGACTTGATAACCGACTTGACAGATTGAGGGAAAGACTCCCTGAGAAATTATGTTTTCTTAACCCATTCCTTCTCACTGTCCTTTCTTTTCTTGGGATCTATTTACAGACATTCGATAAGTTACATGTATGAAATAAAAATATTATAAAAAACTGATTTCCCTCGCAAACCGGTCGGTACACGACACCATGACCTGGGAATCGAACACTGATATAGTTTTCACTAGTCCAAGGTGGGTGAAACTCTACCCGGTGATGTAGGTGGCCTTTTGGTTCGCGATCGATGAATTATTGGATGCGGTATTTATTGCGAATTTAATTAAAATAGTTAATTCAAAATTTATTTATGTATGAGATGCTTTATTATTAGTAATTCTTTGTAAAAAATATCTCACATTTTTTTAGTAATATAATTAAATAAATTATTTTTCTTCTCGTCCTAAACTAGCTCAAGCGCAATTTTAAAAATAAAAAAGATAAAATAGAATAAATTTCACCTTAAAAGTTTCAGTATATTTTACTGTTTTCCAAGTAACAGACAAATTTTACATTTATCCCGCAGAAATTACACAATTTTAAGATAAAACCACAACGATTCCTATTAAAAAAATCATCTTCATTATCGCCCTATTATCAAATAGCAAACCAACAACCTACATATTGGTGATAGGCATAATCCATTGCCAAAAATTTAAATTAAATTTAAAAGCGTTATTCTTGTAATACCATATCCACGTTTATATAATGAACGTGGTTGCATCTTCCTTTCCCAGGTGGTCCAGTTCATTTTCCAGAATTTGGTTCACATGTACGCAAAATCACAGTTTTTCGTTAAGTATTCATAATTAGATTAAATTCTACATCCTTTTTAATTAATATTACAAACAGTCAGACCGATAAAGTCATCTGACCATGACTTTATCGGTCTGAACTGCAGGATTGAGTCTAGATTGAACTGAGAGATCAGTGAATGTAAATAATCCGATGTTTAAACAGTAAAAAAATCTAGGATCTAGACAAAAAAATGTTTTTATTTTAACCGTAATACAATTTTTGAAACAATTTAAAAGAATACGGACAGATTAATCAACAATTAGTTAAGTCAGTATAATTAACAGTTAATGCAAGATTTATTAATTTTTTTTAATTCCCTTAAATATGTTTAAGTTAAAGTTTACAGAGTTATTATTTTTTTTTATTATTTTTATTTCTCTTTTTAACAATTTACATTAAAAAAAATTACATACAAATTCCGTCACACACACACATGCATATAATCACATACTTTATACTACACGAAACTATGTAATATATACATCGTAGTACATTCAACAGTAATTATATAATACAAATAATACCTTTTTTTTTTCAGACATGACAATCAATTATATATTTCATCCAAGTAACATTCAGTGTAAATAAGGTTTTTTGATAGGTATTATTTACTGCATAAAATTGGAAACTTTTTTCAAATGACTCTTTGCCATAGAGAGATAAATAAATCTATTGAGTTAAATGTCATAGAGTCATAGACAATAGACCATATTTAAGATTTTTTTTTTGATAATTGTAAACATACAGAAATAAGTAACAAATTATAGCAAAATACTAATAGAACCTTATATTGTTATCAACATAAGTACTTTATCTTAATCCTATTTATTTTTGTCATTTTATTATCTGTTTCACTTGAAGTATTGAATAATAACTAAACAATAGATAATTAGTGAACAATACAGATTAAAAAAAATGCTTAGAAAGCATAATTGTGTTGTGTTTAACAAATAAGGTTTTATTTTTTTATACTAAAAACTACTGTATTTGTCTTGAATTAAATTGTTTAGAAATATCCTGGGATTTTTAGATTTTTTTTCTAATATTAATCTGATTTAGTTGTTAACTCATCGACCAAAATATTTAACAAATGTTCAAATTTTTTACTTTTAATTTTTTTTAGTTCATTTTAAAATTTTGATGTCATTTTTAACACAATATTGTCGAAATGATTTTTTTTTAATTACTGAAACGTACTCGTACAATTGATTTGACTCATATAAGTACATTAAAAGAATATCTAAAATCTAATGTTATTGTGACATGACAGTGGTCGGTGTGTAAATATTTAATACGATGCATGTTTTTTAGCATCGTTTCACGCCCCATTAACCCTTCACCGCTGCTCGGATTTCGTTGTAAAAAAACGTAAGGTTTTTAATTATGGACGCTCTGTACTTAGAGGTTTATTTTCAAAGATTTACAATTTGTTAAAAGGTAATACACTTTGGGTGATAATATTTTATTCGCGAAATATTATATTTGTTCCTATGTGTATTTAAATAATTCTCAAACTGATCTATCTGATCTGATGATGAAAATAGTAAAGTAGGCTCAAAACTGAATGATACTAAAACCACTAGGTATATAATATAAATGATTAATTACACTTTTTTGTATTTAGACCAAGAAAAAAATAAAATACAGTGGAGTTATCGCGATATAAGTGATCTGAATAGAGGACATAGATATGTCAATAGTAAATAAAACAAATATAATAAGTAAAGTAGTAAAACACAATGACTATTATATAAGTGTTGCTTAAAGAACTCGATTTTAGGCGATTTTGTCCCTTTTTGACAATCATGTATTGAATAATTGCATATTAGTAGTAAATAGTAATTGCAGATATTATTTTAAATAATTATTTGTCACTAGCCGACCTACGCGAATTCGTTCGCGTGTTACTCCGCTCTTATTGGTCGTAGCGAGATGTTAAATAGTTTAAGTTACTCCTTGTTACATCAGCTATCTGCCAGTGAGAGTCACGTCAAAATCAGTCCAGCCAATTCAAAGATTAGCCGAAAAAAACAGACAGACCGACAGACAGACTAAAGTTGTAAAAAATGTTGTTTTGGTATATGTACCATGTATACATCCATATGCACTTAAAGCGGTTATTTTAATATTAAAGACTCACCAATTTTATTTATTTTTATGGATAACGCAGCAATCGTCTTAAACAATACTTATTTTCTGGAAGACCTGCGTTAAAAGAAACCATTAAAAAAAGGAGAAATTAAATTAAAAAATAAACAGTCGTTAGTTTAGTATTTCGTTTTAGAGATCAATTTTAAAAATTATAAAATAATGTCTAAAAAATCAAAGGAGATCGCATTCCCACTTAAAACCTCAATCGTTTCTACCGCAATCAAAACGTTTAAGTAACGGGATACAATACGTGGAGTGTAATAATTTGCTAGACCACAAAAAACCAAACAAGGGCCAAATGTAACTGTATACGGTAGGCAAGGGTTGGTATGAACCGTTCCGGGTTCACTTCCGACTGTCAAACTAGCTTAGGAACTGAACTAATTGTTATTGATGGCGGATCTATTTTTATATATAAAAACTTTAATTTATAGACATTTATTTTAAAAAAAAGGTAAGAAGAGAAACCTACTAATGCATAATATATAGGTTAAAAAAATCATTTGAGTTGTGGTCAATTTGGGTTTAATTTATAATTACTATATGAGTATGTTAAATTTTTAAATTAAAGTGACAGAATTATTAATAAAATGTTTATTAAATTAATGTTATAACAGAAGCGATATTATAATTTTTTATTGGCAGATTCAAGTTAAATATTACTATACTATATTGTAATAATTAATTGTAACACAAAATTGTTACTTTTTTAAAGATTTTTCAAATTATATGGACAAATATGAATTATTACACTTCTACTAATCAAAAGCTATTTTCAAATAATACTATTTTACGTATAAAAAATATGTTTCTGTTAGAGTTCCGCCATCAATAACAATTAGTTTAGGTAGTCACTAAGTTAGTTTGACAGTCAAAATGAAACTGGATTTTAATTTACCAAAATACAAACAGAACAAGTGAGACTACTCCTTTGTTGCACGTTTTATTACGTTAAATTCCTTATTATTCTGAACAAAAAAGTTCATAAGGAACCTTTGTATAATATTAATAAAG
This sequence comes from Limenitis camilla, assembly GCA_905147385.1. Lineage (NCBI taxonomy): Eukaryota > Metazoa > Arthropoda > Insecta > Lepidoptera > Nymphalidae > Limenitis > Limenitis camilla. The sequence goes on from LR990235.1 coordinate 1,097,496, forward strand.
CTGCAATTAATTAGTACAATAAAAATGAAAAAGCAAACATTTAATCATTGTTATTCCAGTCTAATTTTGAACCATAGACAAAATTAGCCTAAATGAAAAATTGCATACCATTAAGTTATTAGTAAATCCCAGTATAATATCTCAATTTGTCTAAACCAAACAATAGCCTTAAAAACTATTTAATAAAAATATAAAAAAAGCTCTTAATGTGATCAAATTTATAACAATTTATATTATTATGTAAATAAGCGAGCCCACACACAGAGGACGTGTTTGCGGATATTAGCTTTACAAGTTAATATGGTACCCAGCGATTTGGGTTTCATTCATTATTTTATAAGAAGGTTAATCCGAAAACTTCAGTATTATGAACCAAAATCTTCATATTTAGGGTTTCGTACCCAAAGGGTAAAAACCCCCCCATCTGTTGACAGACACTGTCTGTCAACAGGCTATATCTCATGTACCGTGAAAGCTAAACAATTGAAATGTTCACAAATTATGTATTTCTGAATGAAATGAAAAAAAGAATAAAATAAATATTAAAGGGGGGCCTTTAATATTTATTTTATTCTTTTTTTCATGGCCAATCCCATACACCAAACGTAATTATTTTGCCAAATATTGGTCCGGACTCTTCGTGCGCGAGCCCGACTGACAATTGGCAGGTTTTTTTTAAATATATTTCCCAATTAAAGTATTATGAATACATTGAAAATACTACAAAAATGATATAGATCAAAAAAGTCATTTAAATTAAAATATTTAAAATTAGATTGACACAATTTAAAAATATTGCTTTTATCACTTACTCACCTACAGGTAGAATAAAACTACTTTTAGTATCTTTTTATTTTATAAACGTGCAGGTGAGTTAACAGTTGGGAGATCTCACACAGACTTCACACACCTTTGAGAACTTTTTGGGAACTCTCAGGAGTGCAGGTTTCCTCACGATGTTTTCCTTCACCGTTAAAGCAAGTGATATTTAATTGCTTAAAACACACACAACTCAGAGTCAGAGGTGTGTGCCTTTTTTGCCATCATTGGGTCAGCACTGCTTTTTTTAAATAATTGATTTCATATAAGATTTAAGATTATATACTAATTGACCAGTGCTAGAAGCGAAGTATCCTACGGCCACTTAAACTTTCTCCATCATAGAGTATTGTAGAGAATTTGAATTTTAATAAGTGACCAAGTAGAATCTTTTTTTGCTCATATTGTTTGATAGCAAAAGACAATTAATTAAAAAGCACAGTTTATTTATTATTTACTATTTTTTTTAATAGAGCAGGAGAGGGGTATATTGAAAAACACTACAAAAGGTGGTTATATTGAATGGACTATTGGGATACTGCTACTGAACCGATAAGTAATCAAAAATCATGATCTCTTACAATTACGATAAGTAACCTAAGCAGTGTCTTGTGACTAAGTAGTGTAAACATTCTCCTAAAATAATCCATAAAAACTACACATTTTGGTAATACGCATATTTGGAATTGAAATTGTTTATGTAGTAAAAATAATTTTGAAAAATATCTACTATGTTACTAAATGTATTGTAAATTCACTAATTTCAAATGATTACGCAAAATTGGAGTACTTTAATCAAAAATTATGAATAAACAAATGAAGCATCTCGATCGTAATTCCCATCATCCTCGATACTTTCATGGATATTAGAGAATAGACGAAACTTTGCCAAAATAATAGATGTCAAAACAGAAATATAATGGGGCATTTAGTAAAATTACAGGGCGGTAGACGGGAGCTGTTATATTTGACACCTTTTCTTCTTGTGAGGTTTAAAAACTAAGATGAAATAACAGTTATCACGGCGGTATTGTTCCGGTAATTTTGTAATGTGTGTGTTATTGCATTTCCTTTGATTTGATTGCTTTTTTAGAACCCACTAAGTTTTTTTTCCACTAACTATTAAGAGTATGGGAGCGGTACTGCACTGTAACACTCAAACGACATTATTAACTTGTCATCTATATGGAAGCCGAGCAGTGCCAAGTATTAAAATAATAGCACATTACTCACGTGCTCCTCGATAACGGAGGCCTAGCACCACGCCGTCAAACAACACTACACTATTCAATTTAATTTTAGTTTCATGGATAATCTCACTACTTTAGTATGTACTGCGGGATATCACTTGTCAAACTAAATCAAATCTGTCGGAATGTGGATGTATGTTTGTTACTCTTTCACGCAAATACTACTGAATAGATTTTGATAAAACTTTACAGTGATATAGCTTACACATCAGACTAACATATAGGCTATAATTTATGATGATATAGTGTGAATTATTCAAATTTTAGCGGGTGAACCCGCAGTGCGCTGCTAGTGATTCTTAGTTGCGGGTAGAGTATGAATGTGTTAGTGAACAGTTTGAATACACCTCAGCGAAGCGAGAGAGGGTCGGCTAGTTTTAATAAAATACCAGCCAATCAAAAGCTACAAATATTGCTAGCATTATTGAATTTATTCTGATTGAATATTAGAAGAATTGTAACTACAAGTGTTCAAAATGTATCCGGAACTATCTGAACAATGGAATTGCGTCTAAACACTAGATTACTTACTTACATCGTTATATTTATCTGCGCACGCGCACGATAGAGTGTTCAACATTATATCGATAGACAATAATATATTTTTTAAACATTATTTTTTTTAAAAATGCTAGCAACACCATTAATGACTTCATATTCGCGGGTAATTAACACCCATAACAATTTTATTTTATTCCGAGACTGTATTTAACCTCTGTTTCGACTTGAGCCAGTTGTCAAACGGAGCTCGCCCGGTGACCATTATGGCTGTGCAGTGGTGTGGTGTCGTGCGGTATCGGTCCCATGTAGATAACATATATATTCAGAAAACAGTTACAATATTTGATATATTTTTATACCTTTAATACTATGGACTCACAAACAGCGCTTAAAAGTGTCTCAGGCAAGACAGTTTCAAAACTCAACTCAAATACTATAGCGTATCATATTTTTGGAAATGAGATTATCATTTAAAACTCTTATATTGGCCCTAGTCATTAAGCTTAATGTTAGCAACACCATTTATTATTAGTCTTCGCGGGTAGTTAAGTTAGTATCGAGCCAGTCCGCCAAGTGGTGTCGCGTAGTACATATTAAAGTATTGAGAGTTGAGACTAATAGTGTAATGTAGTTTGGTGGCGTGGTGCAGGGCCTTAGTTATCGAGAAGCACGTGAGTAATGAGTAATGCACTTTATTTTCTAATGTAGCTGGCAAAGTCGAGAAACGAAAGGGAAAGTTAATGTATTATAAAAGAGCTCTTTAAAGCTGCTCTTAGATCTCAAGCCCCAGGCACTGCTCGGCAACGTCTAGATGGCATGTTATTATCATATCTTGACTCGTAATAATATTAGTGCAATTGTTAAATGACATTTAGTTTAATATAATCCACGAAAGTGTAGAAGACGGAAGAAAAATATTATGTCTTGAACTCTAAGTCCTATAAATTCAAAAAATTATATTTTTCTTCATCGAATATGTTTTTCTTTTTTAAAAAGTTCCAGTATGTGTAAAATGTACATCACAAGTATTCACGGTCAGTTAGCTAGCAACTACTGTACGTAATTTAGTAGGAATGTCATTGAGCGATTGTGCACAGATTGCTGGTCAACGGGTTCGGATGCCAGGGAACACGGAAGGGCTCTAAATTGGATCCATTTGAGTCAACTTCTCTAAACTATTTGTACAACATCTTATTTTACTTATAAAGTTGTTAAAAGGAGTTCATTTATAGTAAATACGAGCGGAATAATATATCCGAATATTCGAATACCTATTCTTAATTAAATTTTTTACGAATCCTATTTAATTTCTTACTTATAAATATATTGTAAATATTTTCGTCATTTTATCGACTTATCGATAACTATTCGATATTAGAATAAATTGAATCATGATTGAATTATTCGGAAATTTCTATTATTTTTTAAATAATAATTCGAGCCGAATAATTCGTAAGTTCGGTTCGAATATTCATAAATTTCCATATTGAAATCCGAATATTCGAATACTTCGTGGTTTACAAAGTATTAAAAACTAGAGATTTATTACAAATTCTGTTTAATTTCTTACTTATAAATACACTGTAAACTATTCCGTCATTTTATCGACTTATCGGTAACTATTCGATGTAACAATAAATTCAATCATGATTGAATTCGGAAATTTCTATTATTTTTTAAATAATAATTCGAGCCGAATAATTCGTAAGTTCGATTCGAATATTCATAAATTTCCATATTGAAATCCGAATATTCGAATACTTCGTGGTTTACAAAGTATTAAAAATTAGAGATTTATTACGAATTCTATTTAATTTGTTACTTAAAAATACACTGTAAACGTTTCTGCTAATTTATCGACGTATCGTAAATAGTATGTAATACGAAAATCTCGATATTTCGACATTCGAATTACTTGAATCATGATTGAATTTATTCTAATATCGAATATTAGAATAAATTTGAGGTAAATGGTTTGCTTCTGGTATTTTTATTATAACAATAATTCTTTATTGTTTAAAATAATCGTTTGCAATAACCTTTTATTCTTTTATATGATTACGAGACCATTATATAAAATTATCTAATCACACACCTCCTCTATCAATCTACTGTTTTCAATCAATTATTATAATAATATAAAATTGATTCAAATTAATTCGAATTTGTTTTTATAATCGAAAACGAAAGTGTTGATTTTAGCCTCAAGCTAACACGTCGAAGTTAGAAAAGTGAATTATGTTTGAGTTTTAGGTTAATTTTAATAATATAAATGGTCAAAGATCTCGTGATGATCAATCAGATCTTTGTTATTTTATATAAAACCTAGCAGTATATCTGTGTATGTCCCTTATAGAAATATAAACGATCCCCAACTATGAAGTTTGGATTACGGTTGCTTTGAAAAATTACAAATTTTAATGTGTCTAAGACAAGGTCTAAGAACAATCATTCCTCAAGTATCATATATTAAATTCAGCTTTTTTATTATTATGTAAGAAGAATTATAACTGATTAATATTAATAAATTTAAGAGTAGAGTAAATTTAAGAAATGGTTTATGAAAGAAATATGAACGTGGTTTACTGCTACATTGACTTAAGTCTATGATATATGGATAAATAAATAATTAAAAAGGTTGAAATAGAGGATGAAGTACATTTCGAGCTATGAATGCGTTTAAGTTTTTGGGAATATGTATTATATGTATGTATGGAACTAGTAAACGACTATCGAATAATCGAATGGTCATCGCCATCTATGGTGCTAGTGTAAAATAATAATCACTTCCGTCTGCCCCACTCGTGGAGGGGAATTCTAGCCAGCCATTTATATTTCGAATCAAGACAGTGGTGCTCAAACTAATAATTTCTATTTAAAGCAGTGTGATTGTTTTTGTATTTTTAAACTCTTTTTGCCTTGGACACTTTAAAGTGCTGATTGTGAATATATTGGTCAATAAGTAATATTAACTTCAGTCTGTTTCTGAATTACATGACATAACGTTTATGATTTTGAAACTGGGTCACTTTGAATACATCTTTTGACCTCTAAAGCAAAAAAACCAGTGAACGGTACCTCGCCCTTGCCACCGGTGAATTAAAACATTGTTCGATGAAAAGCGTTTACAGCACAAAGATCACGCGATGCAACATAAAAGGTTCTTTATTTCGTAAAATTATGTTTTTTTTGACGCTAGTATGTCTTAAATGTTGCAATGTAAAAGATACACAACTCATAAATAATTATTTTGTCGGTCAAGTGAGATGTATATAGGTTTAAAGCATTGCATAACTTAAAACACTTAAAAATGGACTCCTCGACCTTGTCACCTGACTTTTAGCTAAAGTAAATAAAAATTAATGATTTACATGTTCACCAGAGACTATGCTACTTGCACTACTTTAGACAATGTTTATAGAATACAATTACTCTTCACATTGCTCCAATATCAGAGACAAAGGTCATATTTTTTCATGAAATTAAGTATTCTTAAAGTAAATTTCTAGAAAGTACCTGTCAGTAAATTTGACTTAGTTTTAACTAACTTAGGTCACGAGAACACCTACAACAAAATACTCATCATCACGACCCTTCAATGGCCCACTGCTTAGCCGGGTCTCCTCTTCAGACTGAGGAGGGTATTAGGCCATAGTCCACCACGCTAGCCCAGTGCGGGTTGGCAGATTTCACACACCTTTGAGAACTTTTAGGGAACTCTCAGGAGTGCAGGTTTCCTCACGATGTTTTCCTTCACCGTTAAAGCAAGTGATATTTAATTGCTTAAAACACACATAACTCAGAGTCAGAGGTGTGTGCCCAGGATCGAACCACGGACCTCTTGAGTAAGACTTGAAGTCTCAACCACTGGGCCATCACTGCTTCTTACAACAAAATATTAAAAATGATTTAAAACAGACTTACAACCCTTTTAACTTATATTTTTTTGCAGTAGCATGTACATACAATTGACATAAAAATTACTTTTCATTGAAATTCAAAATTGAAGGCACAGCATTCAAGGACATAAACGATGGGAAAGGTTTATGGAATAAAGGATAACGTCACCCTGAGAGGTCGCTGTAATGAAGGGTTTGGTGTTTTACCAACTTAAACCTTTTCATGAAATATACTGTCATTGAATTCAAGTCTGACATTGATGTCATCGACAATAATAATAATTATTATAGATTAAATGTTTAATTTAATAATTTTGTATTTTCCTTGATTTTATGTAAAAGCAAGATGGCGGTAGGGCGTTGTTGTTGCGAGCTGATGATTTCGATCAGAATCCTTAATTAATTTAAAACAAACTATCCAAATAAACATTATTAAATTAAATATAGCTCTAACAATGTTATCTGTTTGAAATAAGACAATTATTTAATATAATAATTATTGAACTATATTGACGCCGAAAACTGTTTCCAATATCACATAAAAATTGTCCAAAATCAATACGTGGATACTCGTATTAATCTCATCATCACAACCTTTTTGTGGCTCACTGCTGAGCCGGGTCTCCTCCTCAGAATGAGGAGGGTATTAAGGCCATAGTCCACCACGCTGGCATAGAGCGGGTTGGCAGACTTCACCTTTGAGAACTTTAGGGAACTCTCAGGAGTGCAGGTTTCCTCACGATGTTTCCCTTCACCGTTAAAGCAAGTGATATTTATATTGCTTAAAACACACATAACTGAAAATTCAGCGGTGTGTGCCCAGGATCTAACCCGGACCTCCCAAGTAAGGCATCAATGTCTTAACCACTGGGCTATCACTGCTGTTAATCTAAATACACTCAAAAAATATTATGGATATGTGTATTCTGCGTTACAAAATCTTTTGCCTCTGAAAGTTTTAAGTGCTAACTGTGAGTCCATAGACACATAGGTCAATTATAAAATTAAAAAAAAATATTTCCACTGAAAACTTCCAATATCACAAATTATAATTAATTGATGCAAAAATATATTTATTATTCTGTGTGGTTTACCTAACCACCCATCAAGTCTAAGTATATTTAAGTTAAAAAAACAAACAATGTTCCATAATTTGGTCCACAAAAAAACCATATCTCAAACAAAAATCGGTTACAACAAACAGAACTTGTCATAAATATCATCTACTTATGATAATTAGTAGATTATTTGCATTTTTTCAAAAGACCGCAATAATTTGACAAATCGGAAACAAATCGCAAGTCAGTGCGCAGGCGCCGGACACCGACAGACAAAAACTTTCTTTGTCGTAAACCGCAAAGAAATAAGCTAAACTAATATTATTTGTTGGGCTAGAACTAAGTTCATTTGAAATATATCTTTATTTTATTGTTTATAACGTTGAAAGTTCTGTAAACATATTTTTTTAAGTAATACAAAATAACTTTGTAAAATAATTTGCACAAAATTTATTTTACGCCTAAATAGTTAATTGAAAATATTTGTAACCTTATGTTTATATGAATACGGTTCAAATTAAATTATGATGTAGAAATTGACTGTAAAATAATATTGTTTGCGTACAGATAATTAGGGAACACTTCATTAAACAAATACTGTTTTGTCATCGGTAGAAAGTTGTAGAATTGGTTTAAAATATTTAATTTAATATTTCACATGACAGTTTCTTTCTTACGTTTAACTAATTGTGCCCTTGAGGGAAAAACTTTCACAAACTTTCAATGTCATATTTATTTATATTGAATCAACAGACTAACAAATAAGCTTCAAGCTTCTAGCTCTAAAAATGACGATAATTTCATACAACTTCTCATCCCCCCTTTCAACCCCTTACAAGCCTTTTTACGCATTAAAAAGTAGCCTATATCCTTTCTCAGGCTCTACACTATCTGTATACCAAATACCATTTAAATCGGTTCAGTAGTTTTAGCGTGAAAGCGCGACAAACAGACAGGGTTATTTTCGCATTTATAATAGGTATTAGAAAGGATAAGGATTATTGAAAAGTTGTGGGAGGAAACTGTGGGAGAATTGCTTTTCTAATTTGCTGGTTTTTCTTACTTGCATTTTCTTGATATAAAATAAGGAACAACAATCTCGTGTTATTGAATTGTCGTCGAAACACCTTCAAAGTTACGAGCTCTTTATGAAATTTTCTTTCATAAATGGTTCATTAAATAGGTTTCTTGTTTGGTAATTATTATAATTTCGAAAGTAACACTTAATAAACGTAGGTAATACTTAAGAATACAAACTAAACAAACGAAACTGCGATTTAATATACTACTTATGCCATCTATTGACGAGTATATGATCTGTTGGTCATGCATAAACCACTAAGAAGATGCAGATGAAATTTGAACAGAGATAAAGTTTGGGGAAGGACATGTTTTACGACTGTCGACTTATTCCCTAAGACATAACGGAATAAGTCATATATAGATGATGGTTGAATAAAATGTGAAATTATACAAGTGATATATAGCACACGGGCAAAGCCGAGACGGGAGAGAACACATGTAAAACTAAAACGTTTAAATCTATTTATTTTTCTTCAGAAGCTAAGCCTTCAAATCTTAGTACGACTAATAAGACGACTCTTAAAATAATTATACAAAATTGATAATAACTCTAGACCAATTTTGGCGGATTTTGACCCAAAATCAAACAAAGATAATTTATTATTTACACAGCAAAGTCAGGCGCCAAATTGTAAACCGAAAATATCTATAATCGAGTATCGGCTGCGGGTAACTGCTAACCCAATAATCAGCGCTAATCGGATTGTTTAGATTTTTTTATTTATAATAAGCCGCCGTGTCCAAACAAGGTGATTATGGGTTGATGTGGTCTAGTGGAATTTGGCTATTGGAATATTGGAAAGGTCTACAGGTTCAAATTCACATAATATATGAATAACTAACTAACCGCCCCGCGGTTTCACCCTCTATATTTTGGATAATTCACTCTATATCATTATAAATTATAGCCTATGTGTTATTTTGATGTGTAAGCTATTGCAAAGTTTCATCAAAATCCATTTGGTAGTTTTTGCGTGAAAGAGTAACAAACATTTACGGGTTTATAATATTAGTAGGATTTTATACCGGTGTCTGATTGGTTTTTGGTATTAATTTTTTTCAGAATAAGATTTTTAATGAATTATTAAATTTATAAAATGGCTGCCCATGGCTAAGCAATAGAAAAAATAATTTTTTGTCTGTCTATCTTAAAAAAAATTATATTATATTATTTTAATTTAATTGATTTTAATTGGATCAGATTTTGACAAGTAGTTTCTGTGAATATTTACCCTTGTAAAGGATTTAGGTCTACTTTAGAATGCAGAGTAATGAAAGCGAATAAGGTGTATTTCAATGTGTTAATTATGGTTGGCAACATTGATCTAAGTAGCATTTGATTTTAGAAGTTGGCACAAACAATATCATTCAGTTCTGCCAATGAAATGATAAAAGTTAATTATTTTTACATTGCGAGTAGTCAAGCAGTAATTCTGGACCTCTGAGTCTAAAGTATAAGCCAGCTGAGCCAGACCCAGGCTTTTGTATTTCTATGTAGCATCAGAACTGTCAATCCTCATCACATAATTTCTTAATAAACCAATGGTTAGGTTATTTATAATAACAAACAGCAGCGGTATTTTATAGAAGCAATAAAGCTGACCATTCGATAATCATCAATAAAACAGAAACCAGAAAAAGTATAATTCCGATAGTTTACTGGAGTGAGTAGTTAAACCAATAGTGGGCGTTAACCTGACCAGGAGTTAAACTAACTAGAGAAATTTTAACCGTTGAACAAAAATAATAATGTTGTGTATTTTATTCTTAAACCTAAAATGTATAAATATATGTTAGAAAGATACAACCCTTTCCAGGTAGACAGAGAAACAGATATAACAGAGTTTTATACTAATAAGATTTATTTCAGCACATTTAAAAAACGTAGGTAATAATTTCTTTTATATTAAAGATTTTTCTAGATTTCTATAACGAATAGTTTGCGTGGATATCAGAATTTCTAGATTTGAAAATGTTTAGGTATAAAATTAGTCTTAGTAATTCCTAGATTGAAAAAAAAATATTTATTAAGCTAGATTATAAGAATTTCTAGCATTTAGAAATTCCAGTGTGAAAAATTTTTAAATATTTTCTTTTTGATTATTCTGCGTTCTGAAAAAACATTCATTTTGTTCTCAACGAAGCGAGGGTCGCTCAAGGATGATGCTCATCCATGGATGATAATGATTTGGAAATAAAGCGATTATGAGTAATAAAACAAAAAGCGAAGCGAAGCGTTAGGAGCCAATAAGCCACGGGGTTAATTGGATTGGCGAAACGCGTTGAGGCGTCTGCGTTCACAGCCTTCACATATACTAAGAAACGAGTAGAAACGACACCACTGAGGTCTATTATTTATTATAACTATACTATTTGTTAGAAACTCGAATTTTTGACATTTTTAAAATAACCAACGGATCCTAATTTGAAAAAATCAAATGATACAATTATTTAGTTGATACCAAATCTAGAAATATTTTTTATTTCTTTCACAGTACCACATATTTGTAGCGTTCTGTACCTTAACAGGATAAAACGAACTTTTATAGTACCACTGGGTTGTCCGTCTGACTGTTTGTCCAGAGCCTTTTTCTCAGAAACATACTGCGTTGAAATAAATATCAAAACAATGCCTGCGGCAAAATATTCGTATCTTCTTATCAATCAATGTGGTTACTCACAGAATTACAAGGTACTTTCCGATGCTACATAATCCTAAAATTCAAGTAAGTTTCTAGTTACATGTTCTGACTGTGACGCAAGACCCTTTCTCTGAAACACGCGAAGCTCTAGCAAACTCTAGTCTCTTGAAACTGTAAAAAAGTTAAAAATGATACAGCTGCTTATCTCATGTATTTCGATTTTCGCACAAGAATCAAAGTTCCCAAGGTTGATCCTTTGACCTAGGAACATGATTTTTAGCAAGAAGCAAGGTTTCATAGCACTAGTATAGGGGAAAATCTGAAAACTAGAAATTTGTAAATAAATCACGAAAAAATTATATCTTTTATGTCTGTAGGCCCATTATTTGGAGAATGAGTATCAAATATAGATGATGTAAGCATATTTCAGAAGATACTGTATATTCGTATATGATAGATGAATCCAAATGTTTTAAGAGAGTTTCGTCTGCCATATCTACAAATAAACTCTCTGGTTAAGAGTTTAGCGCCGAAGCCGATCGATGATTTATTGCAAAGGTTACACCGGATGTTTGTTTAGTAAGGTAAGGTGGTTGTTAGGCGGTGGTTAGGTGGTAATATGACGGTAGCGACGCCTCCACTCAAACCAGATACCAGATAGTCTTTATTGCTTTTTGTAATTACTTATTTAACTCTTTCGCACGGTATACTGGAGTTAAGGAGTTAAATTTATGTTTTACGATACAATAAATGTTCTCAATGTCAGCTAGCAATCTAGGACATCAGCTCCTGCAATCTAATCTATTAGTTAAGGACAAAAAAACTGGAAAGATGTTGACCATAAGAAAAAGTTCATTAACACGAGTAACCAAGCACCTCCGTGGTGGTAGATAGTTTTACCGGTGTCTATGGGCGACGGTAGCTACTTTTCATCAGGTGGACCGGCTGCTCCCCCTGCTGCCGCTTATTTATCATTAAAAAAAGCCTAAGGCTCTTAGGTCTAGACTAGTAGAAGAGGAGATAAATAGAAGCCTGGACATACAAGCAGAAAAGAAGAGAAATTCAATACTTAATGCCTTATTAAAATCGATTAATATATTTTCTATTATTTTTTTCTGAGCTACTAAAGTATATATTAGTATACCATTATTATTAAGGTAAACTATATAAATGTAAATTTAACTTAAATTAAAATATATTTACAGGGTAATTTTAAAATTAACATACATTCCTAAGGGTCGCGTTACGGTGCGTAACCGTGCCTTATGGGGCTATGGGAAAAGTACGAGTAACGAGTAAAGATGAAGAGACATACGGACAGACAGGTGGTGGAGGACACATGGCCATTCCCACGATATGGCCAATTGGTGTAAACTTGACTTTTGACATGACATCACACGCTATGTTGTTATTTACGGTAGAGTTTAAGTTATGATATTTGTTTCATTGATTGACAACCACATATTGACATTCAATAACATATTAATTTGTTTAAAGTGTTATAAAAAAATATGATCATCTAAGTGAATGGAGCCAAACAAAAATGCAGAGTTTGTAAGCTTAGATTTAGAAGGCTATATTTCTGAATTAACAGATCCGGTTTTGATAATATTTCCACTGATAAAAATGTACATTATTCCTGAGTTTTATACTATTATAATATTAATAATGTTTTATGTAAAATATAATAATTTACGTGTACAAAATCAAAGTGAAGATGTAGAGTCTGTAAGCCTGTATGTTAGGAGGTTATATAATTGAAATTACTTTTATGATTATGATTTTTTTTTAAAGATTCCTTTACTATTGATAAGTGAAATAGGATATATAAAGTATCAATCATTTATATTTTTAAAAAGAAATGGTAATTTAAGTTCATAAGGAAGGGCGACGATGATGATTAAATACATAGCCATTGTAAATGCTCGGAGCGAATATGTAGAGTTTATATGTTTAGATGTATAAGGTTTATCTCTATAACTAATAGTGCGATCATAATAATTCTATCACTACTAGTAATATACAGTACTCTCCAATGATGTCAATATATAAAGTTTTCATACGTATTATAATTAAAAAGTTATGGCCATTTAAACACAGTGTAGTAGCAAACAAGAAAGACTGTTTTATTAGTTGTCTAATATCCTGAATATTTATAAACTATATACAAAGAATTCCGTTAATAAGCATACCGTTACAATTTACCATACCGCACAGTACCTTATGGTCACCATGACCCACCGTACTCGGTGACCGTGACCCATTCGTTGCTCATTACTGATACCATCGCCAAATGTTTCGTATCTTCTATAACCCTTGTTTTGTTTTTAATAAGGGATGATTTTAACCTTTTCAAACGACCAGTACAAAATTCGAAGACTTATGACGTCACGTTTAACAACGACAACGATATTTAATAATATGTGACGTCATTATAAATTATATAGCAAATAATATTTACAACAGAAACTGATACATAGGGAGCCATTTTAGAAAATGTTTTAAATCTTTTTTTTTAATTTTAATATATTTACTAACATTTAACAAGTTAGTTATTAGAAATTAAAGACGCCCTCGCTTCATCTTGAGGCTTTACTGTTAATTATGTTATTTCTATTTAAATATTGCTAGTGTGTTTTTAAAAACTAATTTAAAATTAGTTTAAGATCTCTAAGAGACATCACTTTGTGTGGAATAATAGTATCTGCTCATTGTCGATCTACGAATATGTCGACAACAATAGTATTCTAAAAGATATGACGTCCCACATTCTGTTACAAAGTGCCATAATTTATGACAGTTTTCTAGCGAAAAAATTATTGATTCCTCAACGTGGCGAGGGCGAATAGCTAGCTAGTCTTATACACATAAAAATGTGCCGCCTCTATGTTACATACATAACTCCAGAACGACTCCTGTTGTGTTAGTTATTGTCAGGACAAGGTTTGTATAAAAGAGTGAGACAGAATAGTGAGCGAGTCAGTAAATAGAAAATGTGTAGTTACTGGTGGTAGAGTATGAAGTTGAATACATTTCAGCGAATCGAGGGCAGGTCGACTAGTGTAAAATAAAATATGGATGTAACATATCCCAGTATGACACGAACGGTGAATGTTTACGCTAATTTGTTTGATTCCCGTATCGAACCCCGGAACCCGACAGATGGCGCGGCGGTTACCTCCACGCGACACCTGAGCGACAGGCTACAGCGCACGTGCGATGCTTTGAAAAAAACATGCTTTTGTAAGTTATCTCAAATGAACTGATGAGAAAACTACATTTAAAAACACTCTATTAGTCCTTTAAGTCTTACTTCATTATACAGTTTAGGTACCCAAAGAGTCTCTATCACTATAATCGTCTCAATAAGAGGGTCAGGTAAACGAGAAAGAGTTGGGGATCGATGAGATGTAAAAAGACGTCTATAATAGTCTCTACCTACTAGAATGGCAAATATTAAGGTTTGGTTTTACTCTGTAGTGTACACATAATTTTAATTTGGTATCATAAATCAGCTTAGATAGTAGTAGCTAAATTAAAAGTAAGGGAATCAAAAAGTATCTACGTATCTTGACCGAAAAAAGTGCTGTTTTTTGATGACACATGAACTTTATTTATTGTACTCGTAGGTATGTGGAAAACATTAAACGGTTGACATGAAGGTCAACCATATTGCCCCTCTCACCGTCACCGTGGATTACGTTACGAGGGGTGGGAATGGATGACATAACCAGACCATGCGATTAAATGTCATTTAACGTACCATAAATAAAATTTTCAGTATCTACGGAAAAATACTATCGTCTCCACACAGTGAGTAATTGCTTCATGGGGCTTGGTGTTCGCATCTATAATAAGATTCCACAGACTATATTAGACTTGCCACTTCAACAATTTAAGACTCGGATCAAGAAGTCATTAATATATAAAGCATACTGTAATGTACAGGATTACTTGAATGATGAGAATGCTTGGAATCTAAGTGACGTTGACTCTCAAGTTAAATGATTTGTATAACAGACTATGTAAACATGGCTTTTTGAAAAGAGCGACTGTTGAGTTTCTGGCCGGCTCTTCTCAACAGAAAACTGCTTTCCGAGCTGGTGGTAGCTCCAGACAAACTAACTGACCGACAAATTTTTGACGTTTCAAAAGTACTTTTCAAAAAAGTCTAATTGAAATAAATAATTTTGATTTGATTTGATTTGAATAGTATTTAATGTTTTAAACAGTTTCTCTTACTAACAACCAAACGACAATATTAACATGTAATCTAGATGGAAGCCGAGCACTACCTGGGGCTAGAGAACCAAGATGAGGTTTAAAGACGTCTTTTATAACCGTAAACTCACCACTTTCATCACTCGACCTTGCTACCAAATATTAATAATCCAAAATGTTCAATGTGTGTACATTTAGGGATGTTTCATCGCAGATTGTAGATCTATTTATAAGCGAACGAAGTTTTTTTTAAATTTAATTTTTAACATTAAAAAGTTTTACATTTTTAATATTTGAAATAGTGTGCATGAGTTTAATTAGAAAGGAGTTCGTTACTAAATTGCGCGAACACCCCCTTGTGTAATCGGTATAATTAACCCCTTCGTGACTTTTGACCCTCATTATAATACATAGAGAACATGACTTAATAAAAAAAAAGTTTAAAAAGAAAGCTTAGCTAATGCTTTTAATATAAAAAGCGCCATCTAGCGGATATACATTATAACATAAACTATAAAACTATATTGCGTGGGGCGTATGACTGATACAAGATTTAATATTGTAATAACACTCCTTCACTGCTTGATGCAATTTATTATATTTTCACTTACACTATAATAGTTAAAACATTCTTCACATTGTATCTGATCTGTGTAGTACCTGGAATCAGTGACACAGGAGCAGGTTTACAGGTATTTTTTATGATATTATATATACTCGAATATGAACTTACTAGCTGCGCCCCACATTTTCACACACTGTATTTTTGATAATTCACACAATATCATTATAAATTATAACCTATATGTTATTCTGATCTATAAGCTGTATTATTGTAAAGTTTCATCAAAATCCATTCAGTAGTTTTTGCGTGAAAGAGTAACAAACTTACATCCATACATTCTTATAAACTTTCGCGTTTATAATATTTGTAGGATTAATTAGTCTATTAAACTACCAGTACTAGTCAAACTGTCGCACACCTATAAGAACTTATAAATCGATATAAACAAAGCTATGTAATACTAAGAGTAGCGAGGAACCAAAGAAGTTGGTTCGGTCGTCAAAAATAATAGATCTATAAAAAAACTACTACCTGAGATACTTTTGAGGGTAATTTTGCTTTTTTTGAGTGATACCAAACCGCTATTATTTTATCATAAAACGTTTATCAACATGGCCTCGGAGTAAATTTACTCTGACTCAAATATTTTGGTTTTTATTGTTAAATATTTTATTTAAATTTTTAATTTTAATTAATACAATGAAAGTCCTTAGTGTCAAGTACAATAAAAAAGACAACAATGGAGATTGAGCGGTATTTCTGACAAGCACCTTAATACGATTTAAAAAAAAGAAGATTTAAATCTAATAATAATGTTATCGTTTTTTTATCTTATTTGTAGGCAAAAGAATTAGCAACACGCTTTATTGTAGTAGCATTTTGATTTTTTAGTCTGTATTTATTGTAATAGGCTCTTAAATATATTATTATTAAATATTGATTTTAAAATAAAATAAATTTAATTTAAATTTTGATGTTGGCAACACTGGTTTGTGTACCATGTTATATTACAATAAATAGATACGCCTGCATAAATATATAATAATAATGTCATAATGAATTACCACAGACTAATCAAGTATTGATCTACCTGCATATTTTTTTTTAATTTGTCGTATCTGTAGGCAAAAGAATAATTAGCTATAACCTTCATTACAATGACATTCTAATTTTTTTAATAATTTCGTTTCCATTTATATATTTAAAAAATGTATAATATTAAACAGTATAATTATTGATTTTAAGAATAATTAAATCTAATTTTAATTTTTGGTTGTGGCAACATTGATTTATGTATACCGTGTTAATTGTTACATAATAATAAATAAATACCCCACCATGTCAGAAATCATTGCGATTATTCTAGTAGTAATTCTGTTGCTCTGTCTGAAGTATAACCCTCGGCAGTAATGTTCTAGTCATCAAGCTGTGATGCTGTACCCGTATACGCGTCCTAAACCGTAGGAAATCTTTAGTTAGTCTCATTTTTTTACAAAATAACTTCAACAAGGTGACAAAGGATTATAATCTTATAGACATTACAGTTAATCGTAAAATAATGAAGGACATTTTTCACCCTCTAACCCTTTCGCACCTAACTGTCATGGGTGACAGTTTTGATATACAAATTATAGATATTAAACTAGAGTAATCACGTGATAGTTGTGGAATAATCTGACAAAAGTTTTTTTTATGGATATGTCCCATTAAAAAGATTAGAAATCCTCAAGATGTAAAAAAAATAGCCATTAAATTTCTTTCATCGCATGCGCTGCAAAAAGTATTGATGATAGAACAAAAAAATGTTGTAAAATATTAAAGAACATATCAATATCTACACAAAACTTCGCAAGACCATATGTCCAACTATTGTAGTTATCTCACTATAACTACTTTTTTACATTTTAAAAGTTGATAGAAATGCCTATCAAAATCAAACCATGTTTTCCATATCTTTGTATTAATTCTTATTCAAATAAATTATTTGGTATTCAAGACTGTTTCAATACCTATTGATTATTATTTTAATTTTTAAAATCAGACATTCCATTCAAAAGATATTACGAAATTAAAAATGTCAATCTGAACAAAAAATACTCGCCGACGCGTCGGTGTGTTAAATGGGTGGACCGTTTGATGCCGGAACGGGCCGCTAGTATAAAATATTTGGAAGTTTAAAATGACTACGACTAGCGACATCTACATATGGCTTTTGTTTTTTACTTGCACTGGTTCTTCATAAAGTAATATTGTTTAATAACTATAGATGGCAGTAGTAACGACGAAATATAATATTTAAATAATTATTTTTGTTTTGTAATTTTAAAGTAAAATTTTAATATAAGAAATACAAGTTCTAACACGATTGTATGTTGTAGTACATTTTAAATTCCAAAAATTAATCATAGATGGCGCTATTAAAACCAATCTTTAATAAAACTTTATAACAAATTGTTATCAACATGGCCTCGAATGAAATTTACTCAGTGTCAAATATTTCGGTTTTTATTGTAAAATATTTCATTTTATTTATAAGTTTAATAAAAAAAAAAATATCTCTATTACATTTCTTTTTAAGTTTGACTATGAATGTCCTTATATAGTAAACCTACCTAGTGTAGTACAATTTAAAAACAAACGAAACGGACTATGAACTTAAATTAGTTAAAAAAGAAATCATAGCGCTATTAAAATAAAACTAATTAATAATCCAATCGTATTATCTTCTTTAATAAAACTTAATAACAAATATAATATATTGATTTATATATAATCAGTCTCATTAACACAGGATCGAGTGTTATATGCTTGAGATTTAGTATGAAAGACCTTTCTGCTCCATTTCTTCTCGTATACTTTCTGGTTTAGGCCAAAATATTATAAGGACGGTTGACCCTGAAAAACAAGAAAAATATTAAACATTTCTTAATAAAAAAGTAGCTTAAATCTCCACCAAGAAATTATAAGTAACTATTTACCAGCAGAAAATATGCCGAAAACTGAAAAAGCAAGTTGGCAATGCATGTCCAACGTTGCGCCCAACAAGTTGGAGCCAACAGCTGCTCCAGTTCTGCCTATCATATACATTACACACATAGCCATTGCCCTGAAATAAAATAAAATATGTATTTTATAGAACCAGCCTAGATCAATCTTCTCTGTATCTTCTAAAACAGATTTCTCATAAACTCTTGTCAAATCATTAAAGAAGATGATAAGTTATTAATATATAAATTAACTTTTAAAATCAGGAGAGCTGAAGGATCATTAAATGACTTAGGCAGTTAGTTTAATGAGTAATAAAATAAAATAGTAAAGTCACCTTAAACAAGTAGGAAATACATCAACAGCAATAGCAGCAAGAATTGAGGCAGCGCATCCTGAACACAACGCCAGGATCAGAAGTGCTGTTGCTGCTCCTCCCTGAGGAACGAATGCTGCTCCAACTGTCGCTAATCCACATACTACCATTATACTTGCTGTTAACATAAAACACAGAAAAATATATATTTAATTGATAGTTAAAACCCACGAGTAATAACTGCGTGACACAATTTCATGTATGTATGTATTAAAAAACTTTTTTTGTTGAAAAATTTGATTTCATGTTAATATCTTTACGTCTAATTTACTATCAGGTGACATAGTTTTTATATTGGATACCAAAAAAAAATTGAAAAATTTACAATACTAGTCTAACTAGTGTTGTAAAATTTGTTGACAGAACCTTCTCAAGTCTTAATTAAATAAATCTTTCTAAATTTTTTTTTTATATATTCTGCAAGTGGGAAATGGAATTGTATGTGTATGAGTAGACAACTGTTTAAAAATGCAAAATGAACCTAAAGATTGAAAAAAATATGACGTATTGTGTAAATGTTTGTGTAAAAAAACGTAAATAATGAAATAGAAAGTTAAAATGGGTACTTAATCTATTTTTAAATTTGTAACACAGTGCAATTAGTTGGCAAAAGACGGTAGAAATGGAGATTTACTATAAAAATATACAATATTTACTTTATTCTTATAAGCATAAGGTACATATTTGTTTGAGAAATATCATAAAAGCCAAGTACTAAGTGTATTTATAGAGTTTGTTGAACGAATAGATATAAGGTAAATGTACGTAATTCCGGAGTACTAAGGCATTCTTGTCTTTCCTAGCAATTTCCAGTAAAGCAGGAAAAATCAGCGAATTGAAGTTAGTTTAGTCGTAAAAAGAGGTTTTCAGAGAAGAGATTGTTATGTAACACTACTATATTTAAACTATTGTATAAAAATAATCGTAATTTTTCTGGACCTAGTAAATGTCCGTTATTACGGTATAAAATTTGACTCTCCAGGTAATTCCGTAAATGGGTGCTGGTAATTCCGGCATATGCAGAAAAATGCCGTTTTTCTGCAGGATTACATGAAATATGAAACATAAATTTAATGTGACGTGTTCTAAATAAAACAACTTTATTTTATAAGTGTAGGAAAACAGTTTATTTAAATTTTTAGGTACTTATAGTAACTTTAAACTTTCATGAATCAAATTGAACTTACTTCGACTTACTTCTAGCACGGTTTAGTGAACTATATTATATTCATTTATTTATTATTATTTATGTATATATGAAATAATCCGTTTATGTCTAAAATTTAATCATCAGTCTATATTTATATTTCAGGTACTCATAGTAACTTTGTACTTTCATGAGATCAAAATGAACTTACATCGATTTAAATTAGCAGGGTTTAGCGAACTATATTATATTCGTTTATTTATTTATATATGAAATAATCCGTTAAAGTCTATAATTTAATCATCACAGTCTAAACATTGAAGAGAGAATACGCCTCTTTTATTTACCGCCGTAGGAGCCTTAATTTTTTTGAGAACTTCTTTAGCGTCGTATATTAAAATGTCATCTTTTTCAGGCCAACGCCAATTCACTCGCCCACTTGGCTCGAAACCGCTCATGGTCATAGTTTTTATTTTATATTTTGTTTCAGATGCATCGTGTATGACTTCCATTACTACACCCGGAAAATTTTCTCCTTCATAAATAATTATAACATAATCTCCTGGAGTTATTTTCAACGAGTTAGAATCAATCCTTTCATCTGAAACTATGGCTGGTGTTTCAATTTCTCTATTTTTTGTTGTTGTTCTCGAAGGACCAGGTTCATTAATTTGATCTGGAACTTTAGATGACTTCTTTTTGTTTTTTACTATGTTCTTCGCCTTTATTTTTTCTTTGGCTTTATTTTCACGGTCTTGTCTTCTTTTTCTTCTTTAAGCTTCTTTTCATATGCAATGTATTCATCAGCAGTTCCTATAATGGGAGCCAGTTTTTTTTTTAATAAGTATTTTACCTTTACTGGTCGACGGAGTTTCTGGCCACAACAAAGCATTTTTGAATGGTGTGGGAAATGCGGATTTCTTGGAATTTTGAGAATTTTCGTTTTGATCTTGAGTAGGGGAATTTGATTCAGTAACGGAATTCTGAATATTGGTAGAACTATCTTCATATTTTTTATTATTCTGGGACGTCGAAATCGGAGACGATTCCAATGTATCATCAGCAGATCTAGTAAGTATCTTTATAGGTGTTTGGTGAGATGAAGATAGTTCACCAGATTTGGATGATTTTTTTTTAGTCTGATTGTTTGGGGTTACGCATTTTTCGTGTTTATCAGCAGCTATATTCATATTCATATCATATATTTGTACTACAGATGCTATTTGAGAAGTTAGTGCTTCTTTGGAAATGATAGGTTTGCTATTTTCTACTTTTCTATCCGTTTCATTAGGTGGTGAGAATCTTTCTTGAGGAACTGGCGTAGTCACAGAAAAAGTTGAATTGTTGGTTGGTAATGTTCCCGATGGCTTAAATAATTTATCGTTGTCTCTATTTGCGACTTTTTCTTTGGGAGGTATAATTGTAGGAACATCAGCAGGGTTATTTTGTTGTATGACAACTGAGGATTCTTCCAGAATAGCTTCTTGTGTGAGAAGTATAGTTTCTGGGGGCGGTACTGTTATTACGGGAACATTACTAACGTTATCCTGCTCGGAAATTTTCCATATATTACCGATTATATTGCTTGAATCATCTAGCAAATCACCTGCCGCTTTAGAATTTGTTACTAACTCTTGTTGCGTCTCTTTAAAAGTAATGGTCTCAATAATACTTGGATTTTTAGGAGTTGAACAGGGTAAAGCACTGATCAAAGTTATCTCGTTAAGAAAAGCCGATTCAACTATCGTGTCTTCATTGATCCAATTAAGGTCAAGATCGGCTAACGTAAAGTCATTTTCCACAAGAGTAGTGTTGCCTAGACTCATTGAATCTGGTGTTGGTGTATGACTCGTACAGGTCTGCTTCCAGAAATAGTACAGACTGTCGTCTTTTACATTGCCTGTCCATTCTCCAGAACATTGCCGAAATTCATTTAATTTATGAGCATCTAAATTCATCTCGAACCACTTAATAAAATCTTTAGATTGTAACTGCTTGCTGCTTTCTAAAGAGCTCAAACTTGTAGGTGTACTTGTGCCAGAACTTGACGCAGTTGCCGCAGAAGATTTAGGTATTTTTTTATAATTAACTGCATTTTCGTCGAAGGGATACAGGCCGGACTTTCGAAAGCCATTTTGAATAATTTCTGGTCGCAGAGTCGTTTTTATGGCTTTTTCAAGCACGGGACCAAAATCTTCTCGCTTCAAGCGTCTGCCATTATTCTCCATCCTCCAAGTATGTACTGCTTTACTCCAAGCGTTTTTGAGGCTGTGAAATACTGCAACGTCCATAGGTTGTAAAGCATGTGTGGCGCTAGGCAACAGAGCTATCAGTATAATGTTTTTTTCTTTACAAAATTCGCATACTGGGAGCGACAGATGAGAGACGTGTCCATCCAGGAACAAAGCTACAGGTCTTGTAATATTTTCTTTCGTCAAAAATGGCTCAAATTGATTAGCCACGTACTCATAAAATGCCTCTGATGTCATCCATCCCGAGTCAGTACGTCCGATGGCCCAATCCTTAGGATATTTCAACAATATATTTTGTGGTATCCTTTTATATGGAAATAATGCTAATACCGGCATTAGTTTCCCGTCAGCTGACGCGGCGAGACAGAGCGTTAGATTTTCTTTATCATCATTACCAGATCGGCAGTGAACATTTTTCACTCCCTTTCTGGCAAGGACTGGTTGACCTTTCGGACACAAAAAAAAGGCAGACTCATCGCAGTTGAACACGCGTGCGGGGTCTTCCAACACAGTCATGAGATTGTTGTCTTCGAAATATTTTCGGACTCGTTGAAACCAGCCCCTTATTTTTTCTTCAGTAGCGTTTACACGGGCAGTAGTCAATGCTTGACATACTCTCTTTCTTATCATTGGGTTTCTTTTCAGAAAGGCCTCGTACCAATGTCTGCCAGGGACTCCGTCCTTGAATGGATTTTGTCGCTTCAATCCTATCAGTAATTTAGCTACCGAGTGTAGCAGTTGATCTTTCGTAACTGGAAATCCAATTTCGGCCATATGCAGTACCCATTTTACCAACAAACCTTCTTCTGTCGATGACAGGACTGTTGGAGCTCCTGCTGACTCTTGTTTTTTGTATTTTTTATTAATTTTGTCATGCAAGGTCTGGTTGGGTATGTTATATACCTTAGATGCACGATATATGGTCATGGATCCATTTTTTATATCCTCTAAAGCTTTGGCGAGGTCCTCGTTGGAGTACTTTTTGTTTGACATTTCGACCTGTAAAAAAATTAAAATGCAGTAGCTCACTCAGGTACTTCTATATCTACCGTAATGAGAGACACAGCCAAAAACAGTGAAGGTAATTGCGGTAGTCAGATTAACATAAATTTCTAACGAGTAACTCTTCTTAACAACATAAAATGACTTGAATTGTATAGGAATGCAATCATACTAGTAATAGGTACCAAAAAATATACTGGAAGATACAACTAAATTAAACAAATTAATGATTTTGTACCGATGTTATTTGTGACGAATCTGTTTAAAGTAAAAAAATGTTTTCTCTTTACACACGTATTTCATAACATAGAGAAATAAAATCGTAATACGTAATTTGATTCCAAGAAACTATGTTATATACTAGACCTGTAACAGCTTTTTTGTTTACTTATCTCATCTCGTTCCTGACAAATTACAAAAAACAAAATCACCTTCCTTTCCTCTATTCCGTAATTGTTACGTAATAATGGACACGGTTGGTTTTTGGTGTAGGTAATTCCGGCAATCAGAAAATTTCAATTAACTCGCTAAAAACTAAATGAAGTAACTTGAAACGGTAATCAATCAGTTTGTTTTAAAACCCCTAAAAATAATTACATTACTTAGTTATGAAAATACTTACATATCACTCGCAATATCCTTATGAAAATCCGCGCGGTAGCTTACGCGTACGCAACACACACACTACCTTTATGGCGGTTTGGCGCAGACTGACCGACGGAGACGTGACAACTGAGCCGACGATGGTTACAGTTCTTTTTAACGTGTGTAATTGACGCTCTATTGTACATACTTAATAGATAATTTTAGAACTTTTTGATACAATTAGAAGTTTTCTTATTTTTAGGCCTAAACCGAAAACTTACGGAATTTCGTACACTTACGTAATATGGTACATCTACCTTAAAGATAGTAGCTCTATTTTTCTTTTTGTTACGGTGTCATGGTTAAAGCAATTTTAAATATACCTTTGAATAGTTTATTGAATAATACCGCCATTTTTAAACTCTTACTTATGATTGCATTATTACATAACTACAATAATTTTGAGGTATTACTGATACTGAGGGTTGAACGCGCTGAACTCTAAAACTACTGGTTTGATTTAAAAATGTTTTTAGTGTTGGATAGCCCATTTATACAGGAAGGCTATAGGCCTTATAACATGAGGTTAAGACTCATAGGCATGGAGCATTATGCAGATAAAGAGGCGCGGGTCGACTAGTAACAAAATAAAACCTTCAAAAGTTGATATGCATATATATCAAGCGGTTTTGAAACCTTTTCTGGTTCACATTACCTTTAATAAGGATATTTTAAGAATACATAGAATATATTTTTTACTTACAGTATAAAGTTTTTCTTCCAATTCTTCCAATGAACACACCGATGGCGAGATAAGTAACAGCGAACACTCCACCCATTCCCATCGATATCGGGAACACTCGTACAGCCACTTCTGAGTGACAGGTCTCTGTAGATAACTGAGAAAGAAATATTTTGGTTGATTTGAGATTTAGGTACTTTGTAAATAGTACTGATCCAAAAATGTAAAATACACACAATTTACGAACTGATCCACAGACCTATTACAGGGGTACATTGCAGATTTGCAACGACGTGTTTATTATTGTAAGATGATCACGACAAAACGAAATAAAATATATTACTAAAAAGAAATATTATTTATAACTTAATCTACAGACCTAAACCAAGCAACACAAGTAACTATTATATACAAGTTTTATTATTCTATACATGCGTCAAATTCAAGAGAGAATTCATCAAAATAAAATAAATATTTCAATTACGACTTATTCACTGGACTTCTGCACAATAACTAACAAATATGTAATCACGATTATTTTCACACCACATAACACTAAAATTACTCACGTAACTTCAATAATATTGTATTTACACAAAAATAAAATATTAGTTTTTCGGTCAATGTCAAATTAAATGTATTTATTTTCACTAATAAAGGGACATGCCTCCATTTTGTTTTTACGTACATATAAAACTTAGTTATCAATGTAAAAATGACAAAAGCAAATTTTATAATTCACACTAATTTCGATATACAGAATCCCAATTTATACATTAAATTATGTATTATGCATTTATTAGCAGAATTTACATTATCTTGTAAAAGATTTGCTTTGTTGGTAAACATTCTTTTTTGAACTCGGATGATATATAGGAAGAAGTCAAAATGTCTTACCATTTAATTAAAGGCAAACAAATTTAGATTATTAAGATAACGCTATAAATTCTAAGAATGAAATTCAATAACTCAGAGAAGAGAGGAGTATTAAAAATATCTTACAGTGCTATTTCTAGCAGCTTCAAACTTCTGATGTATTATATGACATATAGTAGTTTCTTCACCAGAACTTTGTAATATACTATTTAATATATCTGGAACCCAAACGTATAGACCACTGGACCTAAAAAAAAAACAGATTATGTATAATATAAATTATTAAAGCCAAAACAATCATTATTACTTTTTTATTTATTTATTACTAGCGGCCCATCCCGGCTTCGCGCGGGTGGAATATTATTTTTA
Organism: Limenitis camilla; assembly: GCA_905147385.1. Classification (NCBI taxonomy): domain Eukaryota; kingdom Metazoa; phylum Arthropoda; class Insecta; order Lepidoptera; family Nymphalidae; genus Limenitis; species Limenitis camilla. The sequence goes on from LR990235.1 coordinate 1,123,868, forward strand.
AAAATATATTGTCCCTCCCGCATTTCGGTGCCCCCTCTCTTGCTGCTTTACTCGCTGCGCTGCGTCGCTATACTGGCCCGTCGCGTCGTCGTGTATTTTTTGTTTATATTGATATTTTTAATTTCATAATATCTTTTGAATGGAAAGTCCGATTTTAATAATTCAAAAAGTAATTTACAGGTATTGAAATAGTCTTGAATACGAAATAATTTATTTGGATAAGGATTAATACAAAGTTATAGAAAACATGGTCTGATTTTGATAGGCATTTTTATCAACTTTTAAAATATAAAAAAGTAGTTATAGTGACGTAACTACAATAGTTGGACATATGGTCTCGCGGACTTTTTTGTAGATATTGATACGTTCTATAATATTGTAGAACATTTTTTTGTTCTATCATCAATACTTTTTGCAGCGCATGCGATGAAAGATATTTTATGGCAAATTTTTTTGCACCTTGGGTTGGTTTTCGTGAGATTTCCTAAGGATCTCTAATTTTTTCTTGTAATAAATATAGCCTATGTTACTCAGGGATAATGTAGCTTCCTAATGGTGAAAGAATTTTTGAAATCGGTCCAGTAGTTTTTATGTTTATTCGTTACATACAAAAATACAAATCTTACTTCTTTATAATATTAGTATAGATATAGACTAGTGCTTCGAACGGATGCAATGTTGATGCATTATTTCTCGTAAAAATTAAAGTATAAAAAATGGTTATTGTGGGTTATCCCTAACAGATAGATATATACCATCAAAGACTTTTTTGTAGACCTTTTTAAGGTGTACAATACTGTAGTACATTATTTTGATTTATCTCGTAGGGTTCAGCCAGCGTTTGCAATGTAAGCGCAAAAAAATGTGTTTATTTACGACAACACATTAGAAACCTCTACAATTATCAGTGTTTCTCTACTATAATATGTATATATTATATATATAAACCTTCCCATTGAATCACTCTATCTATTAAAAAAACCAGACCATAACCAGACTTTAGGATAATTTATTACCCTAGTGAAAAAAAATGAATAATTAATGATACTTACAACATAAATACAGCAAACATCAATGTATGAGATATGAAAACACATTTTAGTAGCGGCGGCCGGAACATCAATGTAATATTTTTTAAAGCTCCTACAAAACCTGATTTCGTTATTTCAGTGTTACCTGTTACTATTCTTTCTACCTGAAAAGAGAAACATTTAAAACTTATCAATACATAGTTTAATTTAAGGTTATGCGAACACGAAAACGAAACGGGGGCTTGTAACTAGTTATTCATTCATATCTTTAAAATTATAGAAATTACTAGCTGACCCTGCAAACTTTGTTTTGCCACCCTTATCCCTTAGGGATATAAAAAATAGATGATTCTCAGACCTACACGATATACACACAAAATGTCATAAAAATCGATCGAGCCGTTTCGGAGAAGTATGGTAACTAACATTGTGACACGAGAATTTTAAATATAAGATATATGAAGCCAAGTGTCCGAAACCCACACATTCCGTGACTGTAAATCGAATCGAAATTAAGTCATACATATTTTCATCTCTTTCAAACGATTCCACTAAAAAGTTTAATGACTAGGATAAAAGTATTATTTTGATTGTTTAAACGGATTGGTCACGAGACGGAGAATATTTTATTTTTAAATTAAATTATTCTTTCAGTTAGTCAAAGGTTGGCTGGAAGAGATTCCATATAGGAATAAGTCCGCCTTTGTACACTTTTCTTTAAATTGTCTGTATTTCTTTAAGTGTATTTTGGTTAAAGACGGTCGCGAAGTGACTTAAACGGAATTTATATTTTTTCAGTTTTTGGAACTTTTTCGCCGCGAATACTTTATTTACTTACCGGAAAATTGAGCCCCTTGTTCCCCTTATTAAAAGCGTACATTTTAGCCAGGACAGGCAAAGCTACATCAGGTCCCCTCGTCGCCAGCAAGTATCGAGGACTCTCTGGTAACCATAGCAACGCCAGCGCTGCTAACAGACCGGGAGCACACCAGGACCAGATGAAGACTCGCCAGGGTACCATGATGAAGCCAAATAATGAGAACTCCCATTTATACGGAATGATCAACCAGGCTAAACCTGAAAACGATAATAAAGTAATAACTATCATTAAAGTCTTAATTCCTGAACTTTGCACGTGGAAACTTTTTAACCCTAATTAACACATAGAGTTGTTATTATCCCGTTATGAAGTTTCTGAGGGATAAAAGTGTGTTGTTAACCCAAAAAAGTCAATTGATTTAACTGAAATATAAATGATAGTTTTGTGGGAGAGCTCCTTTGAAAAGTTTCCTTGGACGAAGTTGGATTTTCGAAATTTCTATCTAATTAATTTTAAATTGACCAAAATGAAAATAAAAAAGAATATTTGACTAGTGTTGTTTCCGGCTGAAATCGAAGCCAAGGATGAAAATGATTTAGACTAATCTTACTAATTACAAATGTCAAAGATTGTATGTTTGTTACTCAATCACGCAAAAACGGCAGAAATGTGGCACATATAATATAATAAGACTTGTAAGGTAAAAATATACCATTTTAGTCAAGTTCGAAATACGATAACCTAAATTGGTATCGGAATCAGAGTTATTATCAGTTTTAGATATGTTGACCCCTCTTATCATTTATTGATACTGAAACAACTACACTATAAAGAGTATGATGATAAAAGAGTCCTAAAATAACAATTTAGGGCCAACGTGACGTGGCCAAATCGCGAATTTAAAAATATCATCTGTAATTATTTTATATTGTTCTACTGTTTCTAGTTTAACAATTAAATAAATATTTTTTTTAAAGCGATAAGTTTAATAGAGGCGACGGCTATTGACACGCTATCACCGTACGCGAGGTTCAAACAACTTTACAATGTCTACAAGCTCTAACAGATGGCGCTTCTACTGTATTATTGTCGTTTTCACAATTGATTGTGTTACTCGAACAGTAGTTATCTCATTATCTCCGAGACTTTTAGGAGTAAATTGTTCGTCCATAGCATTAGAAGTCGATGAATAAGACATTGAAATTTAGTAGTTATTTTGTTCTAGTTTTACTTAGTAACTAGATAACTAAGTTAGATACGCCTAGCCTAGAGTAACCGTGACCAAAGACGGCGCAGTGTGACCCAAATAGTGTAACATTGTGTTCATAACTCAGATTATGGCTAAAGTAGGCTAACTTCATTATCTGTAACCTTTTGATGCCACAGACATTTTGCCTTTTTATTTTTGTTTGCGAACCTGTTTCGGTAAAATGTCACCAAAAATCTAAATAATGCTCCTATAAACATTTATAGTAAAATTACATTATTATGTAACGAATAAACTTAAAAACTCGACCGGTATCGAAAATTCTTTTGTCGTTAGAAAGCTACATCATCACTGAGGAACATAGGCTATATTTATTACTAAAAACTCTTACTAAAACCAACCCAAGGTGTAAAAAAATTGGCCATAAAATGTCTTTCATCGCACGCGCTGCGAAAAAATTGATGATAGAACAAAAAAATGTTCTACAATATTATAGAAGGTATATAAAAAAATGTTCTACAATATCTACAAAAAACTTCGCGAGACCATATGTCCAATTATTGTAGTTATGTCACTATAACCACTTTTTTTTAAAAAGTTGATAGAAATGTCTATCAAAATCAGACCATATTTTCCATACCTTTGTATTAATTCTTATCCAAATAAATTAAATCGTTTTCAAGTCTGTTCCAATACCTGTTGATTACTTTTTGAATTATCGAAATCGGACATTCCATTCAAAAGATATTACGAAATTAAAAATGTCAGTGTAAACAAAAAATACGGCCGTCAGGCCGGTGTGTGTGGTGTGTGTGTTTAATATTTTTATATTGAATGTTGCCCCTAGAAGATTGCTTTATAATTTTTTTTCATCTAGGAGTACTATTTGGTATGAACGTAACTAACGTAAATGAACGTAATAACTTTATACTATCTTCTAAGTCTTCTCACACATATTTTTTTAATAAATTTACAGGACATAACAATCAAAGCAATAAATAAAACATTTTTAACAAAAATATTATATGTTAAAAAAAAGAGAAAGAGCAAATAGGTTTTAAAACATAACCTCGAATCAGAAAGTGACCAAACCAAAGAGGCTGATTTTTTTTATTTTTTATTTTATGTTGTTCTTTACTTTTCAGGCTTAATGACAAAGAAGATGCTTTACTAAATAAAATGAAAAATCTTCGCAATAGCACTTTTTCGTTGATTTCAAAACTTCCTATAATAAATATTTTTATTGTATTTTTATATGGAGATAAAGATTTTTTATTTATTTATGTTGTTTTAAAGTTGTCTGCAACTACTAAACAGAAGCTATACAGTTATTCTAATTACTTAGTAATTAAAATAATTACTGCAATCCAAGTACGATAAATAAGTAATTTATGATAAAAGTGCAATATTTTTCTATAATTTAGATAAACATGGTAAATGAGAAATGGTAAACAATGATTGCCAGTACGGTTTAAAATTCTGGTCTCGATACTAAAATTTAATCCCAATTTCTTTACTTTTGATTTAGTTTAATCAAGAATTCAATATTATAATCATAACAATAATTTTTTCCACGTTACCAGAGAACCAACAGAATCGCTTCATTTGACACACTGAGCGACGCTAGCTAATGTCTAAAAAACATACTCGTATCACGAGTGGAAACGCAGCCTTACATGCATTACAGAGATGCTCTGATACTCAAGCTGTAATTGTGATTCAAATTATATAATACCTGGTAAAATCATGAAAGAAAAGGAGATGAAGACAGAACCCCAAGCGATTGCAGACGCTCGACGTGAACTCGTATGCATTTCACCAAGATATGCATATACTGTAGCACTGGATGCTGATACTCTGGAACATGGAAATTGGTATTCTAACAGGTATTCAGTAGATTTTGGTATTCTAGTCACACACCAGTCAGCCAGCGACGCGGCTTAATTTTACATTAATTCTTAGAAGAATCTACGATTACATTTCCACTGTGTAACTACTATAGATTATTAATTATGATAACACTGCGAGTGAGAGACGTGTAGATACTGTTTAATAAAGTTTTGAATCATTGCAATATTGATTGAACAGATAATACTTACAAGCATCCAGTAAAGAATCTCAATATAAGTAGCATCCAGACATTAGTAGAAAATGAAGATGCAACGGAAAAGGCAGCAGATAAAACCATAGCTGGCAACATTACTGCGCGTCGACCACATCGATCACCCAAGTATCCCCAAAGGAATGATGTGCTTATTATACCTGCAATATATTAAGGAAATTAAATATTAAAATATGTTAAAAATAGATAGGGAAATGGACATCATTTTAGGATTACAATCATTAGTGAATTAGAAAACTGGATCACTTTTTAAGCTGGTTGAAATCCCTCCTCAGAGGAGACCCGGCTCAGCTTTGGGCCATTAACCGGTGATGATAAGTTAAAATTTGTAACTGTGAGTCAGATAAGGGCTTAGGAGGATTTTGTAGAAAGTAGCTTGAGGGACATACTTGTATTTAGCTTTGCCGTTGGAAAACCTTTGCTCCCATACATCAATAAAGGTCGCGATCAGTTTAACAATAAGAGTTTAAAAAAAATCAATTATTATGGTATTAGTTATAAAGGACTTGATCTAATTGCTTCTTACCTTACCCAAAGGATCCAGAATATTGCTATTAATGGTGAAAAATCTTCTGGATCCTTTTTAAAAATGGGCGTTCCACAAGGTTTCATATTGGGTCCATTTTTATTTTTGATTTATATTAATGATCTGCCATACTACGTGAGGAATTTATGCGACATTGTACTTTTTGCTGATGACACTTCTCTTATATTCAAAGTTAAGAGAAACCAACACAGTTACGACGATGTCAACAGTGCATTGTCGCAGGTTCTTCAATGGTTTACGATTAATAATTTAGTACTAAACGCAAAAAAGACTAAATGTGTGGAATTTGCTTTATTTGAATGTAAAAAAACAGCAATTCACCCTTTTATTATAATAAAATATTGAATTTAACTGACTCAACAATCTTTTTTATCATCTTTTTGTCGGGAAGACTCAGCTACGCAGTTTACGCAGTTGGAAAGTAAGGCAACTGATATTTATACAGCCAGACTTGTTTATTTTGGTTACTTTCACAGTATTATGTCCTACGGCATTTTATTTTTAAAAAATGGATTCTATGTCCGGCTCGCAGACATAGAATCCATTTTTATCCTTCAAAAACGAGCAGTTCGGGCCATTTATAATCTAGAGCTAGAGTTTATTGTAACATTGTATACGTTAGGCAGAACATTACGTTATTTTCCAAACAGAGTGACACACACAGTATAAATACTAGAAATAAAAATAAACTTGTAACGCCATAATATCGTCTCCACTAAGTGAGTAATAGTTTCATGTGTCTTGGTGTTCTATAATAAGATTCCACAGCCTATATTGGATTTGCCACTTCAGCGATTTAAAACGCAAATTAAAAAGTGTTAAGTAAATAAAGCTTACTACTCTGTACAAGATTACTTGAATGATGACAAAGCTTGGATTTAAAGTGACGTTGATGCTCAGCTAAATGATTATACCTTTGTAACAGAACACAGACAGACTGATGTAAACAATGGCATTATGAAAAGAGCAACTGTTGAGTTTCTTGCCAGTTCTTCTCATCAGGAAACTGCTTTCCGAGCTGGTGGTAGCTTCAGACCAACTGACTGACTGACCAATTTTGACGTGTTAAAAGTGCTTTGTAAAAAGTCTATTTGAATAAAATATTTTAAGTTTGCGGTTTATTTCTTTTACCTTCAGGTGTTCCTGAAGAAAGGGACAGTTTACTTTGTGAAAATAAATCGCGCTGCACATTTAGATTCAAAACTCTGATGATTCTGCAAGTTATTATAATTAACCGTTACCTATAAATGCAGCAGCATTAATAAGCCCTTTGTGTTCACTCGTCAGGCCTAGTTCACACTCCGCGGCGGTGATCACATAACTCATGCCCACAGACTCCATTGACACGTTCAGCATTATCAACCCACAAGTTAAAAGCACTAGGTGGTTGAATCTGCCATGACCTGTAAAAAGAATTAACTCTGTTATTTATGATCTACATAATATACTGAGGGATATCCAGTTAAGATTTGAAAAATAAATACTATTTCATGTACGTGAATTATCTATATCGGTGTGTAGGTTAGGTTTATGGTAACCTAACCTTAGGTATAAATAGAAATCTTGGACAGTGGAGGCGAGTGTTTCACTTAAATAAAGCACACCCCTAAGTCACAATCCCAAAGCACTCTATGGGTTCGTGTTGTAATTGTAAGAGATCATAATATGTATTTGATTATTTATCGGTTCAGCAGCAGTGTCTGCGTTGCGTTTACTCAATACATTAAATACCATCTTCCTTGTAGTGTTTCTCAATATACCCTCTCCTCCTTCTCCTTCCATTTTTCCGAGTTCTATATAACTAAGGTAAATGGAAAAAGTGATGTGACGTCATTTGACTAAGCGCTCGCATCTCGGGGAATTGTAATTAGGTATTTATTTTCTAAGAAATGTTTTATCATCAAGAAAATACTATGAATTGTTAAAACAGTGTTTATTGACAGAATGATATACAAAATATACATATATATATATATACATACACACACACACACACACACATATATATATATATATAATTATAGGAACATGTTCGTCAGTATATTAAATAAAAGTATGGCTAACTGAGACGGTCGATGTCTCTTTGAGATAAGTTTAAACTTTCTCATTTTCACGAGATACATATGTTTACTTGTCACACTGCTTGCCAAAATGATAAGTTGTCGATCATGTTTTTATCCAATGTCGATTATTGGTAAAAGCGCCCGTTATGGCAAAATAAATGACTACATATATATATATATATATATATATACGTATATGTGTGATGGTTGAACATTGTCTCTTGTGGCAACATTAGTTCGTATCTTCAGATTGACCAATGACGGACGACCACTGACACGCGTTTTTTTTTTGAGATGATAATTTGAGATGGAGTGTACAACTAGAGAGTAAATTTTTGAACTCAGGCAAAGAAATATAGTCTTACAGCCGAAATTAATAATCATCTCAATCCAAAATCCGCGGATTAGACATTGAAAATGCATACCAAATATGAATTTGGAATCTATTTGCAATCCATAATCTAATTTTGGATTGAGATTTATTTTTAATTTCGGCCGTTAAAGACAAAAGTTATTAAGAATTTATTATAAGAAGAGATTGTTCAATCCACAAGGACTATTAAGAACGATCTATAGCACTTAAATATATGGAATAAAATGAAATCCATTTTATTCAACTTTTTGAGTTATGTTGAGTTTTTCATTTTATATGATATTTAATTACTTTAATAACTTATATTTAAAGAAATACACCATTCAAAATTTAGCACAAATTACATTTATATACCTTGCCCTTTATCAAGAAACAATTATTTTAATTAAAGAATTTAAGTGTTTTCGTTTTTGAAATTGTAAATAAAATAAAAATATGATATTTTAAATATTTCTGGTTATACTTTTACAAAAATACTCAGGTAACATTGAAATATTTTATAGCACATTGAACATTTGTTTAAAAAAAATACCGATTGTGAATAATACTTCGACGCCGTGGGATTGTTTTTCCATGAATTATTGTTATCTTACGGTTGCCATGCATCCGAGTTTCTTTGTCCTGATTATCGATCTGAGAACCATCCGGGCAGTTTCATTTGAACTTGTAACGTGTTGAAATTTTAAAAAATCGGAGTTATGTGTGTTTTAGACAAATATCACTTGCTATAACGGTGAAAGAGTTCTCCATATTATTCACCAGCAATGTGAGAAATCTGTCCGCACTTGGCCAGCTTGTTTCATGATGCCCTATTTTGTCAGTCTAAAGCGGAGATCCAGCTCAACTGTGGGCCAATAATCGCTTAAGATGATGTTGAGCAATCGTATAAATATAATAAAAATATAATAAAGAGGAAAAGGAAGTTAAAAAGCAATAACAGATAATGTATAACTAATACAATCAGCCGTCCGGTCATGAACCGATCAGCGGTCACTTACCGAGAAAAAATAAAGATATAATAAAGCTTGTGATAAAAAAATAAAATTGGTACAGCAAACCGTTATATTTATTGAATCAGATATTTTTTTTATCAGGACTAACAGTGACATCTATTGTTTTTTGGATACTTATTTAACTATTATGTTCTTTGGTGAGAATTTTAAGAAAATTAAGCTGTACTGCGCACTGAACATAAACACGTAAAAGATATGATAAGGATAAGAATTTATGTTGAGTCTGGAATTTGTGACCCAGTTGCAAGTTTTTATAATAATAAAAATTTAATTGACCAAAAATAACATGTTATGCTTAATTTTCTAGATAACATAGCCAAAATTTTAGGTTAAGTGCAGTTTCAGCATCTGTAACCGAACTAGATAAATCTGTGTTTCGGCTTACAGCGCCTAATCCTCTCGGTTATTTATTCATATTTTTAGGCTAACTTAATATTAATTTATACTTTAAACAATAACAAGAATATACATATTTATTTTGTTTAGTGTTTAGTGTCCCTCTCCTTGCTCACTGAGCATAATTGAATACATGTCATTGTGTGTGTGTGTGAACGTGTGTGTGCGTGTGTAGATATTGAGTTGTATAGGTAATAAATGGTATGGGAAATGTATGTAGTATAATTTGATTTTAGTCAATAAAGTTACTAAGGATTTTATCAAATCAATATAATATTTTATATTTAGTATTTTTGTTTCAGAATTTGAATAGGATAAACTCTGTAGATAACATTTTATCCTATTTTTACAATCAGTTTTATTTAGACAATATATATTAATTGTTTCATTAATTTTGTTGCAAATAAAGGCCCTAAGAAATAATAAAATTTTTGTATAATACCTATATATAATTATGAGTGTTGCGAATCCATTAAACAAAACTACATTTTCACTTGTGCACTTTGATAGACAAACTCATCTCTTGAATCGACTTTTTATGTTAATGTAACCCAAAATTAATATATGTATAACCGGAAAAGTAACAAGTATTTCTAAATAAGTTTATTATATAAGATACTTTTCAGATAAGAAAATGTTTGTTTTTATAAATTACTATTTGTTTCGATAGGCAAAGTTTGTGAGGTTATAATCTTTGTATCTACTAAACCGATTTTGAAAATTCTTTAACCAATAGAAAGCCACATTATTTGTGAGTATCACAGGCTATATATTTATCTGAAAATTGAAAAGACTTTTTCGTGGTAGTCGGGTTTGCTGCAGTAAGTCGGAGAAGAAACAGTCGACCGAAAACGTTTGCTACGAACGCTGCATTAATGGTGAGATATATGACTCATAGTTGCGGGTAGAGTGTGAATAAATAAATGAGTGAGTGAGTAAACAGTGAATACACCTCAGAGAAGCGAGGACAGATCGACTATAGACAATAAAAAATATTTTTTCAGGGTTTTGCTGTATCTTTTTGAAAACCTTTAATAAAAGATTTATCAATACTAGTTTGAGTTCCAAATGAACGACAATTAAAGAAAATATATATGTCGAAAGTGTAAGTTAGGTTAGGTTAGGTTTAGGTTAGGTTAGCCTTAGGTTAGGTTAGGTTAATGTGACTGACATTAACCTCTAACCTTAAGATTAAACAGTGAAACTAAGCAGTGGAGGTGAGTGTTATGATCATTTAAAGGATATCCTTAATAAGCCTACACCTTGGTCACAAGTCCAAGGCACTGCTTGGGTTCCTGTCATAACAGTAAGAGATCGTAGCGCTTGGTTGTATCCTGACCGTGTTGCCCCCGTATAGCTTTTGAGATAGGCCATCCATCCATATCCCTTTTTAATAGTTTCCGACATATATATATGGTAGTTTTGTCTTTTACTGAAACATTAATATCATAAACTTTCAGTATTATTTCACAGTTTTTGTTTTGTTAAACTAGTTTTCTTATAAATGTCGTGTAACAGGCTGAACTAGTATAATTATTTCCATCTACAAGGTCAACAAGTTTAATTTATTTTAAACAAAACCTCTTTTTTTTTGAAAAATGATAACAAATATTATTTCAGTTACTTTCTGTTGAATATGTTTTCTTTTGATATTAAACTAGCCGCGACTTCGTTCGTGTGTTGCTCCGCTCCTATGGGTCGTAGCTAGATGTTAAATAGCCTAACTTGCTTGTTGTCAAGAAGAAAAAAAACGAGCTAGAATTACGCTATTTAAAATTATGTTGGCTATTGGGTAAATCATCCCCACTGTCTGTACACAATAAGATATTACTATATAAGCAAGTCCTTATGCCTGTATGGACTTATGGTATTCAATTATGGGGGTGGAACAGCCAAAGTAACATCGATATAATCCAACGGTTCCGAAACAAAGTACTTCGGGAAATTGTAAACGTTCCCTGGTACGTAAGAAACGATGATTCACACCGGGATATTAACATTGACGTCGTGGCTAAAGTAATCAAGAAACACGCTGAAGCACATGAACGAAGGCTTCACCACCATGTGAACGTCGAGGCCATCCAGCTCCTCGATATCACACAACTAGTGCGAAGACTGCGAAGGACAAAACCTTTCGGGTTAGTGTAGTGACTATTAAAAAAAATTCCTTAGTTGTAGTGAAGTTATAAAAAAAATAGTGAAGAAACATTAAAAATATTAATCACAATAACAGTGTGACTATACCTTTAGAGACACTAAGAAAGTGTTAATGGACGCATTCTTAGGTATTATATTACATTAATTTAATAAGTTGAGGTCAAAACAAAATTACTCATTAGTCATTTTATTTAGGCTAGATTGTAATTAGATTATTATAGAGCTTCATATAATTTGATGCTTTGTAATACAATAAAAAAAAAATCTCACAGTGAAAGTCTTAATCGGTCCAGCCATTTCATAGATTAGCCGGAACAAACAGACAGACAGACAAAAATTGGCACACGAGAATTTTATATATTCGATACAAAATACAATTCTTTTCACATTCCGTAATTGCACCCCGTGTGTAACCGGGGCGGATCGCCAGTTAAAAATTAATTTAATTTATGGTTTGTAATCTCCGTTTTATCGACGATCGAATTTCACATTGGATTTTATACAAAATAATTTGGACAAGTACGAGTGTGAAACTCGCGCTCTGAGGGTTCCGTACAATTTCAATAAAGGGACAAACACTATCAAATTTTGATTTTAGTATGCGGGTTAAAGTATTATCAAAAATAGTATTGGGGAGTATTTACTCCCGACATTAGTAATGCATATTTCAATTGACATATTTATAATTACTTACAAAAAGAATATAAGAAAATATGATAAAACAAAAAAAATGCTATAAAAAATAATTTCACTTAAATAATTTAAAAGTCGGTGATATTAATAAAATATATGTTGTCAAATATAAAACCTTCTTTTTTTGGAGTGAATCAAAATATTTTACAAGTTGTCATTTAACAACATGTCATATAGTCAACAGCCGTTGCTAAGATTCGCGGCCCATATAGCTTTAGATTCATTTCATACGGTACGACAAACGTCGATTTTACTAATACTCGAATATGTTATACATATATACGTCTTCGGTACAGATTTAAACCCTGATAAAGGTTAGGCTTTGAAAATTTGAGTAACTGGAAGAGGTGCCTTACTTTAAACCTTATTGACCAGAAAAAAATAAATTCTATTAATTAATAGAATTTATATTTTACCAAATAATTTTATATACATTTTTGCATTACAAATTATTACTTTTTTTCTTTCTTTCTTTCTGTCTTTAGTGTTCAAACAGTATATAATATTACTAAAATCGTAAACATCGATTTTTTTTTCATGTCCGCATATGTAAATTTTTTTTTTTCACAGCTTCTAGATACTGTAGACTTACATGTTTACTATTAATTTCAACTTGATAACTTCACGTGTTCTTCAAATAATGCGTCAAAACCATAATCTATAAAAGAACATTTTTTTCGTGATGTAACAACAAATTGCCATTTTTCGGATTTTTTCAATACTAGTGCTATATGACCGTGCTTCTTGCCAAAAATCATGTTCCTAGGTCAAACGAGGAAGCCTGGGAATTTTGATTTATCTCAAAAATCAAAATTACAATACATGAGATAAAAACGGATATATCTTTTCATTAAATTGACTTAGGAGTTTGATCTTTTTCCATATTTGAGAAATAAGAGATAAGATATGTTAAATAAATTTCAGCTCGATATCTTTACGTTTTTATAAGAAAAAGGGTATTGCGTGACAGTTTTATTAGAAACAGTATTAAAAAAAAAATTATAGTTTTCTAAATTTATCGTTCATTTTTTTTATTATTGTGCTATGCGAATTCATGTTAAATTTCACGACGCTAGGTCATTGGGAAGTACCTTATAATTATATGAGTGACCACATTAACGGCCATATCTTTGCAATGCGTGGACTTAGAAGCTTGATTGTTTGACATCCGCAAGGGACCGCAGGCTTGAGTATTTGATATTAATTTTAACTTGATACTTCCACGCGATCCTGAGAAAAAGGGTCGACAGACGGACGGACATCGAAGTGATCCTATAATGGTTCCCTATTTCCTTTTAAGGTACGGAACCCTAAAAAAGATTTTTTTGACAAGTTTCGAATTAAGTAGGTACATTAAAACACGTAATTGTTGGTAAATTAACTTTTTTACGTTTGGTACAGTTGAAAAATATGTCAAAGTGATAAGGATCAAGTTTAATCAATATATGCGTTGAAAACCTGATAAGTATTTCCTGTCCAACAAAGCTTAAAATAGAAATAATATTTCGTTACAAAAAATACTAATACGCTTTTTAGTAAGTACATATGTATATAAGTAGTAAGTATACACGGTACATATACCAAAACAACATTTTTTTTAATTTTTGGCTGTCTGTCTATCTGTTTGTTCCGGCTAATCTCTGAATTGGCAGGACCAATTTTGGCGGGACTTCACTGGCAGATAGCTGATGTAACAAGGAGTAACTTAGGCTATTTAACATCTCGCTACGACCCATAGGAGAGAAGCAACACGCGAACGAAGTCGCGCGGATCGGCTAGTCAATAATAAGATCTCTCTTATTGACAGATCCTTCTGGTTTTTCTTCGGTATTACATAAGTTTAGATTTGTGTTAGGTTAGCCTTATGTCAGCTTAACCTTAAGCTTAGACGGAGAACCTACGCAGTGGAGGTGAATGTTCACATATGTGGCAGCAAGGCACAGCGTGGGTTCCTGTCAGAATAGTAAGAGATAATAATGTTTAATTATCTCTTGACCGTATTGTTCCCGTTATGCATCTAGAATGCGTTTGAATTTGATGAGAACTAAATGTTTAGTCTAAATTTCAATATAAATGAAATAAGATAGATAGAGCACCATGAGGTATCCTGGCGCCATTTAAAATAAAAATCAATTCAGCCTTTCATAAACAACGAAGTTATAATTAAACAATGAACATTCAATTGAGAACCTTCCCATTTTTTGGATACTTTTTGCCTTGGGTTGACCTGAATGTTGTAACTCCAAAAACGTTGCATCGGAGTGGCCAATTACTGTTCTTTTTGCTCATATTGTTTTGTAAATGTCCCATTTTAAAAAAGTCCGTTTGTAACCTTATTTATATTGTATGTAATAAAGCTAGTTTTATTATAAATTTAATTATGTGAGATTAAATGTGATGCTAAAAAATCTATCGTTATTTTTTGTGTTCTCTCGGTTAAGATATTAGGAACAGTTTTATTGCGATTAAAATAATTAATCCACATTACCATATCGTATTAAAAACACAGGTAAATTTAATACAACAAAAATAGACTAAGTAGAGCTTGAGAAATGACATAGGCTACGCTGAAATAAAAGGTGAAGTCTTTGGGAATTACTCATATATTAAACCTAAATACTTAACAAGGAAAACTGCCAATTATAATTACAATGTTTATATTGATTTCTTTGAAGTGAAGTTTTTAATATATATTATACCGTTCAACCAATAATGTTGGTTCAATGAACTTCAATAAATTATAAATGCGAAATACCTCATTATGTATTCGTAATGACCGAAATTTTATTTTTTGGCAAACTGTTTTGTTTATATCCAAAGAATATTTATGAAGAAT
Organism: Limenitis camilla; assembly: GCA_905147385.1. NCBI lineage: Eukaryota > Metazoa > Arthropoda > Insecta > Lepidoptera > Nymphalidae > Limenitis > Limenitis camilla. The sequence goes on from LR990235.1 coordinate 1,139,126, forward strand.
TACATTCTAACTTTCTCTTGGTTTATTTTCATCATAAACTAATCATATTATTGACAGTCAGGAATACTGTAGGTAAATTGCCAAATGTCTCAAAGCTCTATGCATTAAAAATTGACCAACATGCTCCTTTTACCATATTTTTACCTGAAAAATATTGTATTCAAATCTCACGAAAACGACCGACAGTTTTATGGTCCCTTGTAAATCTTATCTTTATTCATTAACATAATAAAAATTTTTGCATGTCTGATATATGAGTAGATTTACGTCTGACAGTGAATTAGTTATAGTAGAACATTTATAACATAACTACTAATTATTAATTATTTACTTATAACTAAGAGTCACCTGACTTAAATTATGATAATGATGATATTTTTTATGTAGAAAATTAGTGTCACACGCACATTGGAGTTTTATATGTAAAGATATAACACAAAAACGATATATAGTTTGCCATGATATGCAAATATAAGATACTTATCTTTTTCTTTAGATAGATTTTAGATAAAAACTTTATTGCACACACAAATCAAATTTTAAAAGACATGCAAAGGCGGCCTACATACAATAAGTATGCATTACATTAAATAATACATATATTAATAAATAGTAATTTATAAAAACAGTGTTTTTCTATTAACATGTTCTAAGTCAAGATGGAATGTTTTGGTTTTATTATGATTAAAATCCAGAAATGTTAATAACTTTTACATTTATGTTATGTGGTATATCAATAATAGCAATATACGGAGTTTTATACTGACATATATAAGTGGGTCAATGACTTTTGAAAAATTAAACTTCACCTGTGTCAATTGACACCCATGATAAATTATTCACGCGACAAAGGTGTTTTTGTTTTATTTTGCAATGGACCAAGCTCCAAAATCCGGTCTTTTGGCAATTTTATATTGATTTTGGTAGTTTAATCAATCAATATAATGTCATATTAATGTTCTATAATTTGAATAAATATGTATTTTCATTTTATTTCAAATTTATTATTCATCGTCGAAACTTTTTTTAAAAGAAATAAAAAATGACCATATTCTTTAAATTACCATATTTATGGTTATGTTACTTCATCTAAGCTATTCAAAAATGGCTACATTACTTTAAAATTCAATAAGTCACCGTACACGATCTATGTCACTGAGGAATAGTAAAGCTTTCTATCAGCGAAAGACTGTTGAAATGAAATGAGAAAAAACAAAATGGCATATCCTTTTAATAACAATAATTATAGTCACCGTACACGATCTATGTCACTGAGGAATAGTAAAGCTTTCTATCAGCGAAAGACTGTTGAAATGAAATGAGAAAAAACAAAATGGCATATCCTTTTAATAACAATAATTATAGTCACCGTACACGATCTATGTCACTGAGGAATAGTAAAGCTTTCTATCAGCGAAAGACTGTTGAAATGAAATGAGAAAAAACAAAATGGCATATCCTTTTAATAACAATAATTATAGTCACCGTACACGATCTATGTCACTGAGGAATAGTAAAGCTTTCTATCAGCGAAAGACTGTTGAAATGAAATGAGAAAAAACAAAATGGCATATCCTTTTAATAACAATAATTATAGTCACCGTACACGATCTATGTCACTGAGGAATAGTAAAGCTTTCTATCAGCGAAAGACTGTTGAAATGAAATGAGAAAAAAACAAAATGGCATATCCTTTTAATAACAATAATTATAGTCACCGTACACGATCTATGTCACTGAGGAATAGTAAAGCTTTCTATCAGCGAAAGACTGTTGAAATGAAATGAGAAAAAAACAAAATGGCATATCCTTTTAATAACAATAATTATAGTCACCGTACACGATCTATGTCACTGAGGAATAGTAAAGCTTTCTATCAGCGAAAGACTGTTGAAATGAAATGAGAAAAAAACAAAATGGCATATCCTTTTAATAACAATAATTATAGTCACCGTACACGATCTATGTCACTGAGGAATAGTAAAGCTTTCTATCAGCGAAAGACTGTTGAAATGAAATGAGAAAAAAACAAAATGGCATATCCTTTTAATAACAATAATTATAGTCACCGTACACGATCTATGTCACTGAGGAATAGTAAAGCTTTCTATCAGCGAAAGACTGTTGAAATGAAATGAGAAAAAACAAAATGGCATATCCTTTTAATAACAATAATTATAGTCACCGTACACGATCTATGTCACTGAGGAATAGTAAAGCTTTCTATCAGCGAAAGACTGTTGAAATGAAATGAGAAAAAAACAAAATGGCATATCCTTTTAATAACAATAATTATAGTCACCGTACACGATCTATGTCACTGAGGAATAGTAAAGCTTTCTATCAGCGAAAGACTGTTGAAATGAAATGAGAAAAAAACAAAATGGCATATCCTTTTAATAACAATAATTATAGTCACCGTACACGATCTATGTCACTGAGGAATAGTAAAGCTTTCTATCAGCGAAAGACTGTTGAAATGAAATGAGAAAAAAACAAAATGGCATATCCTTTTAATAACAATAATTATAGTCACCGTACACGATCTATGTCACTGAGGAATAGTAAAGCTTTCTATCAGCGAAAGACTGTTGAAATGAAATGAGAAAAAAACAAAATGGCATATCCTTTTAATAACAATAATTATAGTCACCGTACACGATCTATGTCACTGAGGAATAGTAAAGCTTACTATCAGCGAAAGACTGTTGAAATGAAATGAGAAAAAAACAAAATGGCATATCCTTTTAATAACAATAATTATAGTCACCGTACACGATCTATGTCACTGAGGAATAGTAAAGCTTTCTATCAGCGAAAGACTGTTGAAATGAAATGAGAAAAAACAAAATGGCATATCCTTTTAATAACAATAATTATAGTCACCGTACACGATCTATGTCACTGAGGAATAGTAAAGCTTTCTATCAGCGAAAGACTGTTGAAATGAAATGAGAAAAAACAAAATGGCATATCCTTTTAATAACAATAATTATAGTCACCGTACACGATCTATGTCACTGGGGAATAGTGAAGCTTTCTATCAGCAAAAGAATGTTTAAAATCATATCAGTAAAAACAAAATGGCATATCCTTTTAATAATAATAATAATAATATTCACCGTACACGATCTATGTCACTCGGGAATAGTGAAGCTTTCTATCAGCAAAAGAATGTTTAAAATCATATCAGTAAAAACAAAATGACATATCCTTTTAATAATAATAATTATAGTCACCATACTCGATCTATGTCACTGAGGAATAGTGAAGCTTTCTATCAGCGAAAGAATGTTTAAAATCATATCAGTAAAAACAAAATGGCATATCCTTTTAATAATAATAATTATAGTCACCATACACGATCTATGTCACTGGGGAATAGTGAAGCTTTCTATCAGCGAAAGAATGTTTAAAATCATATCAGTAAAAACAAAATGGCATATCCTTTTAATAATAATAATTATAGTCACCATACTCGATCTATGTCACTGAGGAATAGTGAAGCTTTCTATCAGCGAAAGAATGTTTAAAATCATATCAGTAAAAACAAAATGACATATCCTTTTAATAATAATAATTATAGTCACCATACACGATCTATGTCACTGGGGAATAGTGAAGCTTTCTATCAGCGAAAGAATGTTTAAAATTGTATCAGTAAAAACAAAATGGCATATCCTTTTAATAATAATAATAATTATAGTCACCATACACGATCTATGTCACTGGGGAATAGTGAAGCTTTCTATCAGCGAAAGAATGTTTAAAATCATATCAGTAAAAACAAAATGGCATATCCTTTTAATAATAATAATAATTATAGTCACCATACACGATCTATGTCACTGGGGAATAGTGAAGCTTTCTATCAGCGAAAGAATGTTTAAAATCATATCAGTAAAAACAAAATGGCATATCCTTTTAATAATAATAATAATTATAGTCACCGTACACGATCTATGTCACTGGGGAATAGTGAAACTTTCTATCAGCGAAAGAATGTTCAAAATCATATCAGTAAAAACAAAATGACATATCCTTTTAATAATAATAATTATAGTCACCATACACGATCTATGTCACTGGGGAATAGTGAAGCTTTCTATCAGCGAAAGAATGTTTAAAATCATATCAGTAAAAACAAAATGGCATATCCTTTTAATAATAATAATAATTATAGTCACCGTACACGATCTATGTCACTGGGGAATAGTGAAACTTTCTATCAGCGAAAGAATGTTCAAAATCATATCAGTAAAAACAAAATGACATATCCTTTTAATAATAATAATTATAGTCACCATACACGATCTATGTCACTGGGGAATAGTGAAGCTTTCTATCAGCGAAAGAATGTTTAAAATCATATCAGTAAAAACAAAATGACATATCCTTTTAATAATAATAATAATTATAGTCACCGTATACGATCTATGTCACTGGGGAATAGTGAAACTTTCTATCAGCGAAAGAATGTTTAAAATCATATCAGTAAAAACAAAATGACATATCCTTTTAATAATAATAATTATAGTCACCGTACACGATCTATGTCACTGGGGAATAGTGAAGCTTTCTATCAGCGAAAGAATGTTTAAAATCATATCAGTAAAAACAAAATGGATATATTTTTAATAATACTATATATGGGCACCCCGATTTATTTTATAATAATAATGTAAATAAATAATAATTTAGTTACCTGTCAACTCAAAAGCATCTTCAAAAACAAGTTCATTTAACTTCGCAAAGTTTCTTTCAGCGTCTTGCATTTCATCAATCTTCTCTGAACTTCGTTTGCTTGCTTCAATAAACGCTTTTACTTCATTCAGTCTCTCCAAGCTTCTGCCCAATGAATCATTGTCGTGTGACATTTTGTATTAAAAAAAAACAACACTTTTAAACTTTTTATTTCATTTTGCACTCGACCGGTCTCGACGGAATCGCGGTATGCACTAACTAATTATAGATACAGTTAACTGAGTAACGCTGCTGTTTAGAAAATAACACAAACTAATTTTACACTTATCACTCAAACTTAAGTTACATAATTGAGTGAGTTTATCATTCTCTCATCCAGTTTTAGTAGTGTAAATTTTCTGCCTACGAATTACGGATTATAATGCAACGTAACTGGTTCTGATAATACGATAAGAATAAAAATGTATAAAATTGATAATATTTGCATTTTAACAATTTAATTATGTCATTGCCAAGGTTAACATGTTTGATACACACGGCTATGCTCGCGTCATATTATTCTTTGGTTACCACAACCACGATAACCATAACGACCTTTGGACCTATTGGGTTCAAAAATTACTTCGTACTACTGAGCGTTTATATTAATCATGATTAAACTGATGAATGAATGTATTTATTACTAGCTGACCCACGCGACTTCGTTCGCGTGTTGCTCCGCTCCTATGGGTCGTAGCGAGATGTTAAATAGCCTTAGTTACTCCTTGTTACATCAGCTATCTACCAGTGAAATTCCCATCAAAATCGGTCCAGCCATTTCAGAGATTTGCCGGAACAAACAGACAGACAAAAATTGTAAAAAAAAATGTAGTTGTTGGTATATGTGGTGTGTGCGTGTATACATCCATATGCACTTAGTATAAAGGGGTTATTTTAATATTACAAACAGACATTCCAATTTTATTTATTTGTATGGATAATAAATCTGGGCGTTTGTTTGAGCTTCAATAATAATTTTGATGGCTTTACCTATCATAGTCATCGAGTGAGACAAATATTAAAATATTGGAAATACAAATACACGTGAAAGACAAAGATGAACTTATTAAGTGTTATGGCGTTATAATCGGGTGATGTCTTATTTTTTCTAACAAGGGGGTGGGAGGGAGCCTCGATAGTTTTGACGTAAGATTACAAATGCTCAAAGATAAAATTATACTTTGAATAAGCGCGGGCAATATTAATTTTTTCCTTTAGATTCTTACGTAATAAATATTAAATATAGGGGGAGGGGGTCGGCCTATTCTTATTTTTTTTTTATAGTAGGGGGGGGGGGCAAAAACTAGTGAAAATAGTCTTACGTAATAAATGAACAAATATTTTATAATTATCCTGTAGGAAGGTTGAAGTTTTTCCATAATAAACTATATACTATGTGTTAATCCAGGTTTTGTTTTGGATAAAAAATCTAGCCTATCCTACTAATATTATAAACACGAAAGTTTGTAAGAATGTATGGATGTCTGGATGTATGTTTGTTCCTCTTTCTCGCAATGGATTTTGATGAAACTTTACAATAATATAGCTTATACATCAGAATAACACATAGGCTATAATTAATAATGATATAGTGTGAACTATCCAAAACATAGCGGGTGAAACCGCGGGGCGCAGCTAGTTATGAATAAAAAAAGTACAGATGACTTTCAAGGCTCATGAACTTCTCCTTTACCCTATAGAGATTAGATAAAAAAATTATTAGGTTTAAATAAACAGTTAAATTTGCTGATAATGTAAGTTGTTTGTTCGTAAATTAACTTTATCTACATCTACACTATTATATAAAGCGGAAAGTTTTGATTGTTTGTATCTTTATTTGTTGCAAATAGGCTCGAAAACTACTGAATCGATTTTGAAAATTCTTTCACCGATAGAAACCTACATCCTATCCGGGTAACATAGGCTATGTGGTGTTGCCATAAATATACTAATTGAAAAGATATGGCCATTTAATTGCTATAACCTGGCCATTTTGTACAGTGAAGGTTTTCCCTGGAAGAACTTATCCGATTTTAATTATTCTTTTATGGCTATCTTTACTTTCCATTTTACTTTACCGTCTCCCAATTATAATATTGCTTCAAATACCCGGAGCGAAGCGATGGCAGGCCGCTTATGATAAAGAATGAAAGTAATATTAAGTAATAGTGACATAGATGTATACTTGACCAGATAAAAACTTGTTATGTTCCACTCACACACACTTTTATGATTATATATTTGATCAGTATTAGTATTGTTTTTTAAATATTTTAATTTCGTATTTTGTATCTCATAGTGTGTAATAAATTCGTGTGACCTTAATCGGACAGCACTAACACAACACTTTCATTGACACTATTTAGAGACTATTTCACTCCTTGAGAGACCGCACAAGACTCGAAACTGTCAAAATGAAGGAAGTAACTACTACTCTACTCTAGCGCCATAGATGGCGATGACAATTCGATTATTCGATAATCGTTTACTATTCTCCGACAAAAAGTACAAAAGGGTACAAAAAGTTTCCAATGACAAAGTTCTCCAACGCAATAGAACCCGAATGCTAAAGGTTGAGTATTTCGGACACGTGTTTCGACACGACATATATCAGCTGCTTCAACTGATAATGATGGACAAGATTGAAGGAAAAAGACGCGTTGGACGACGTAAGAAGTCCTGGTTGCGCAACATAAGGGAGTGGACCCGAATCTCCAGTGCAGGAGAACTCTTTCATTTGGCTCAAGACAGACGAAGATTTGCAGAGCTGACGGCCAACTTCTAGTAATAGAGAGGAAAATAAATTAAATCTTCTTATTATCAAAATGGTTTTTGTGTACATAAAATTTGCATGCCTTAATATGGCAGAACGTGAAGAACATTTAAATTGTAAGACCTAACCTGTACTCATGTTTAGCAAATAAATGTCATTTGATGGTCAAACATTAAACGGACATTTGTATCCTGATTCTATTACTTTGTCTCACACACACACGACATCAGTGACCTCAGGCTTCATACCCTTTTATGCTTTTAGTTCATCTCCATTTCCTGTCAATTTAAATTTAATTACAAATTTTTATTTTTATTGCAATGTTTGTAGGTATATATTCTGCAATGTTTGTAAGTATATAAGCTGTGTGACGTCATTCTAAAGCCATTATGGCAGACGACCCAAGATGGCGGAGTAGTTGAAATAATGCATTCTCATAGTAATGTGTATCAAATAATAGTATTTGCTGCGACGGATACGAGAGGTGCAATGACTTCACTCTTAATCCAATATGGCGTATGGCTCAATGTATCTTGTTATCATAAGTAGTAAAAACTTGTATAGTATAATTTTATGACTAAATCATTTTATAATGTTATAACTAACTGACATGTTATCACAAGTTCCATATTAAGGTCAATGTTAGATAGAGTCTAAATACTATGCAAAGATATACATTTATCAGTTTTATATTTTGATGACCTACGATTGGGTTGCCAGCTTGCCACTCATTGATGTTTAATAGGATTTTACATCTTATTATCACAAAAACTTATCATATTACTTTACATACAATTAAGTAATGGCTGATTTTAATAACTAATCTCAATACGTAATCTGGATTGATTGTGAATAGAAAATTCAAATTAAATATCTATTTTTGATCTATTATTCGAATTCTTTGCATTACAGATTAAAAATAGATTCCAAATTAATATTTTATAAACATAATGGCATACAATGATAAGCTGGTAAAAAAAAACTGAAGACGTAAATTTTGTAGAAATAACTACTTATAGGTAATTTAACATATACTTCTACCAGTTACTAACTAATTTTAACTAATTCTGCTTAAATTTAATATTAGTCGACCCGTACCGGCTTCGCCCGGGTGCAATTTACCCCATTTTTTTTACATTTTAGTTTATATTCATATTTTACATTTTATTTTTCTATGAGAAATTTCAAAGACATAACGGCCACACAGCTCGACATGCACTTTACCCCCACGTTAATAGATGGCGTACGAGAACACTCATTTGGTTTTGTTTGTATCCTTAAGTTTTTTTTTCCACGATAAAACATAGCCTATGTCCTTCCTCAAGCTCTTTTATTTACTTTGTATTCTTAACCATTTCCTACGTTTCTTAAATGTTACTTACGGAATTATAATATTAGTTAGGATTATAATAAACTGGCTTGCAAAGAAGGTATAACAGTTTTTAAATTCAATTTTCTCCTAAACTATTAAATTTAGAGACTTGAATTAAAAAAACAATATTTAGAACAATTAAAAAATATTTTTTAAAAATAAGTTTATTTTACTTAACTTAATGAAACATAAAAACAAAAAGTGACCATTTTCACTGAATCGCAAAAACTTAAAAAACCCTGAAAAAGTAGTCTTAAAATCACATTTTTAATAACCGGTGCTGCCTCCTCTAGCTCTGATCACAGCTTCGAGTCTGTTTGGCATACTGAAGATGAGGTTCTGGAGACGATGTTGGGGGATATTCTCCCATTCTTCCATCAGGGCCTGTTTAAGATCATTGAGGGTGAAAGGAGGTCGTCTGCGTCGTCTGATCAGCCTTCCGAGCTTATCTCAAGCGTTATCGATCGGGTTCAGGTCAGGACTCTTTGGTGGCCAGGCCATCAAGTTGATACCAACCTCCTGAATGTGCTCATGTACAACATGAGCGGTGTGTGGCCGAGCGTTATCTTGCATTAGAATTGATCCATCATGTTTACCAGATATGGTCCTGCGTACTCATTGAGGATCACTTGAGCATATCTCACCCCGGTCAGAGTGCCATTTTCTATGACCACTAACTCTGTTTGACCTTCCAAAGAAATGCTAGCTGAACTGAACCCCTACCGTAATGGACTCTTTCTGCAAAGCAGGCTTGAGCGTATCGCTCATCACACCACCTGTAGACATTTCGCCTTCCGTCGCTTTCGCCTTCTGCTAGTTGTTACCACACTAGAGTGCTCGTGGATTTATTTATTTAACAATTTATTGTACACTACATACAGGAAACCAATAAAAACAGTAATTTAACATAAAAACAATGACAAACAATGGGCGGCCTTATGGCTTATTAGCCATCTCTTCCAGACTAGCTTTAGGTTAGGAAAACTATTACGATGGGTATATGGTGGTGCAACCATAAACTACATACAAATAATAACAACCTAATACATATACATTTACATATATACTATAAATATCATAAATATGTTAATAATAAACTAATAAATATCCGGATAAAAATAAACTAAGTATAATTAAAGAATATACACAAATTAGGTTATAAATGTCAAATGTCAATATGATCTGAATCATCCGCGTTCAGCTAGAAAATAATGGTCTGTAACGGAATTCTTAAAAATACTAAGAGACTTTGATAGTCTTATGCTTAAGGATCATTCCAAAGTGTGAACGAATCTGAATACTTTTAGTGTTATGGATAGGCGTTTTGAGCAATAGACTTCGTGACATTCGTGATCTACTAGGTGATCCAATACACTCGAACTTCTCCTTCAAATATGAAGGAGTAACCGGGTGGAATAACACACAGTACAGTCTTTTGTACTCTAGATGTTCTCTCTCTGAGATCGTTAGATTTCGCTCGGTAGATTTCTCTTGAGAGAACATGTAGATCCCGGCGACGGCGTATAGGCGCTCAAGTTTATTAAGGTGTTTCTTTGTCAGACAGAGAAGGGAATTTGCTAACATAGTTTTAGTAGGAATTGATAGGACATTTTGAATTTGACAACTAAGTGCTGCAAAGGTTTCCTGATAACTTCCTTAACTTGCTCTTATCATGAAAAAGTTTGATCCAAAATAATACCAAGGTCCCTAACGGTGGAGAAGTAAGATTAATTTGCACAGTGACAGTCGGGATGTTCTCGTAAACAATCTTTCAAATCATGCCAATAACTTTAACCTGTGACTTTCCAGGGTTTACATTAAGTCCATATAATTTACTCCACTCGAGTATTGCACCAAGGTCATTAATGGCTGCTACTGCATTGGGTAGATTCTCAAGGTTTGAGTGGCGATACATTTAAGAATCGTCTGTATACATGTGGTAGAGAGAAGAAATAACATGAGTGACTGAATTTATGAAAACTGAGAATAGGAAATGAGATAACACGCCACCTTAAGGTACCCCAGTCCGGACATCACACCGTGACGAGAATTTCTCATCAATCCGTACGCGCTGGCGTCGTCCCTTGAGGTTACTGTGAAACCGATGGTTATGTTATGTTATGATATGTTAAGAGAACACAATAAACTCAACAGAAACGTCAAAACTGTGAGTTGTTCATTGTTCATAGCCCATGGAATGTTGTTAGTTTTTATTTGTTGACTTTTATGAGTGCTGAAACCGCACTATGATCCGTACGAAAACCTGATTGAAAAGGATTTAGCAAACAATGCTCATTAAGGAAAAGGTTAAACTGTTGAAAAACTCATTTTTCCAGGACTTTCGAGAGGAAAGGGAGAATTGATATGGGATGAAAATCAGAGGCGGTTATGGGGTTTTTGTGATTTAGTATGGTTTTTTGAGGTTTCGTATGTTTTTTTGTGGTTTCCTGTGGTTTCGTGTGGTTGCTTGCAGTTTCTTGTGATTTCGTATGGTATTTTGGGGTTTTGTATATTTTTTTGTGGTTTCGTACGTTCCTATTCTTAGTCTTTACAAAAATACATAAATACTTTGATTACATAAGAAATTAAAAATTTAAATTACTCCCGACTAGCTTTACATATCTAGAAGATACCACCAAAGAAACTATTGTCATTAGTCTAAACACGAAACATGTGTTGTAAGTGGTTGAGGAGTTGGATATAGCGCTGATTATATGTTTATGGAGCAGACTACGTGATGCTGCATTGTCATCTGGAAAAGGTTACCATGTCCTAGAAATATCACTAAAGTAACAATATATTAAATTTAAAATTAAACTAACTTGTGGAAATTGATAAGATCTCTGTCTCAAGTCAGCAACGAGCTGATAGTTTCCAAACGACTGAACAGATCTTCACAATACATACCTAAGAACCATCTTGATTAAATTACCTTTCAAATAAAAAAAAACTGCTTCAAAATCTGTAGGTACATAACAAAGACAGACATACAGTTATACAGATAAACATTTTAAATTACATTCGCTGTAACATATATGTATTAAAAGAAGTGCAAAAATGAATTACAAACTTTTAATAAATAAAAAATAAATTTCGCCTTGTGGCAACCGAACAGTAAAAAAATTCTTACAATCCTAATACTTCAAAGATGGCGTGATTGAGATAATTGCTGTAATTTCAAAAACGTTTATTTTAAATAATTATTAAATGTTTTATTAATAACTTACTTTCTTCTGAGTAATAATAAATGGGCTGGGTCAAGATTGTGGCCAAGGTTGTAGGAAAACAGGTTGTTCATTTACCGTATGAAATAATACACCTCGCATCGCTGAGGGATCATAATTAAGCATTGAAAAAATTCGACAACAGCACCAGGTACAAATTAAAATCTTTACCATTCCCCCTGGTGGGATTTTTTTTAAATATTTCGAATCTATGTATTCGTTTAAGATTTTTTATGTTTTCAAAGCAGAAAAAAAAATTAAAAAAATTAGTAGACTTTTTTAAACTCTTTAGTGACCTCTAAAATTAATGAACTAATTCTTGAAGTACGAATTCCTCGAATTGTTTGTCAGATCGTAATTTTTTTAACCTCAGAACTATTAATTACTAATACTATTATACTAATGTAATATTATAAATGTAAAAGTTTGTATGTCTGGATGTCATCACACTATCGCAAGCTACTTTTTCTCACGAAAAAATTCGGAGTTCCTGCGGGATAATATTAAAATATTTTTACTGACATAACTCATAAGCATCTGGATATTTTAATTAATCAATCATCATCACGACCTTTCAATGGCCCACTGCTGAGCCGGGTCTCCTCCTCAGAATGAGGAGAGTATTAGGCCATGGACCCACGCTGGCCCAGTGCGGCTTGGCAGACTTCACACACCTTCGAGAACTTTTAGGGAACTCTCAGGAGTGCAGGTTTCCTCACGATGTTTTCCTTCACCGTTACAGCAAGTGATATTTAATTGCTTAAAACACACATAACGCAGAGTCAGAGGTGTGTGCCCAGGATCGAACTCGGGACTTCCGAGAAAGACTTTAAGTCTCACCCACTGGGCCATCACTGCATCAATTAATCAATAATATATTGTAAATTGAATGTTTTTTTCAAAATCTATGAAACCGGGGCGGGTCGACTAATTTAATTTAAAACACTTTTTAATATCAAAATACTATCAGGTAATCTATGGTTATAATTAAACTCAAGTGACTATTTGATAAGAAAGTAGGTTGAACTGTATAAGAGCTGCGCAAGAGTTTCTGAAATATGTATTACCAGTTTTATAATTTATGCATGTGTCTATATATATTTATAAAATAATATGAAGACTAGTAGAACCGTCCCGTCTTCGCCCGGATGCTATTTACCACATGTATTTAGGTTTAATTTCACATTTTCCCAAATACATAATGGCCACACGGCTCGACACTTCACCCCACGTCGCTAGATGGCGTAAAGCTTTTAATTTTGCTTTCATAGTAATATATCCGTTTACTAAGTTCATAATACTTATAAAATTTACTTATAATATTTTCGACTTCGACTCCGTTCATTAACTCGCGAAACTCCTGTTTGTAAAAAGTTACTTAAATGGTAACTGTGATTTTGCTATAAAAAATCAAAATGTTACATGGTCAAGCAGCCAGCTGACGTATATTCCACCACGTTATGGTCAGCTGACTATATTTTTCCTTCAAGATGCTAGGTAAACTATAATCCGACAAATTTTCAAACTGGAGGAAATGACTGAAAAAAAAATTTTTTTAGACATGTTTGGGATGTTGCCGCTGCTCGCCCCACCTACAGAATCGCAGCTGACGGTCACGAGTAATCATAATATATATTCCTTATGCAGTATACGAATTTTGACTCGAGAGGAAATGATTGACCGAATTTGAATCTGGCTCCCGTACCAATAGTCTATGTCTTTCTTCAAGCGCTCTGTATCATATTTCATCAAAATCGGTTCAGTGATTTAAGCCTGATTGAGTATTAGACAGGCAAACGCCATTATTCATCAATAGATGGCATAAGTAGTAGATTAAATCGCACTTTTGTTTGTAGGATTAGGATTAAATATTGTTTATATTTAATACTAGCTGCGCCCCGCGGTTTCTCCCGCTGTATTTTAGATAATTCACACTATATCTGTTATTCTGATGTATAAGCTATATTATTGTAAAGTTTCATTAAAATCCATTTAGTCGTTTTTGCGTGAAAGAGTAACAAATATAAATCCATACATTCTTACAAACTTTCGCGTTTATAATATTAGTAGGATACACAGACTATCGCCTTCATTGGTTGATCTCAATACCAAACATCGTGACCCTCGTAGTATAGTGGTAACACAATAATTCTCTTTACGAAATTACTCATCAAAGTTCCATCAAAGTATCAAAATAGAAAATAAATCAATAGGAATGTGACACACATTACGGTTACAAACAAAAATACAATCTTTACCTCTTTATTATACAGTAGATGTAGATTTTAGTTAATTGGCGGTGTCTTTGTCAATTTAAATAGATATTGGTGAGCCTATCGAGGAATAGGCAATTTGTGATAGAAATTGGGCCGGATGTCATACAGCAATTCTGTGGTCGGTTGATTAGAAACAAGGAAGTGGGGAATTAGATTCGTAATTATACCCTTTCTAACATTTCCTAATATAAAATGATTTTTATGGGTAAATTAACTAACAGTGGCAAAGCAAAGTCGTAACAACTTGGTCAAAGATATATAACCTAGGTAATTGCAAGTAATAAGTACAATATAATAATAACATGTACTATCCATTTTAGTTAGAAACCCAGCAGCACCTAGGGCTTGCGACTCTAGGTTATTAATAACCTGAGTACCGGAATACATGGATAGATTTTTAGACAGTAATTTGTGTATAAGAGTAATCAGGACATCAGTCAACAAATATATAACATGGATCAAGCAGATAAAAAGGCCTTGTAAACGTTTTCTTTATTTTTCGGAGACATTAGTTTCGAAAATTGCTGCTTTCTTTTAGTTTTTGAATAAAGGGTTTACATTACGTTTTATTTAATAGGTATGTACTAATAAAATCTTCTAATTCATTTGTACATTACATACTCCGATCCTATCGGGCGTAGCGTGACAACATAGCCTTAATATATATTGATATCGAGTCTATCCAACGTTAGAATAATTTTTAAATTCAAATCAGTGGTTCAATCAAACAAACAAACTCTGTATAAAAATCTGTAATATATAAAAAAATGTATAATGCCTATCAAAAAAAATAGCAAAAACGCAATAAAATGGTATTGTTTCAATAAATTGATAGGTGTTTTATATAAAATTATTAACTTATTTATCCAAATTAAAAAAGAATTTTTGTTTTCTAATAAAATTCAGTTTATAGACTGACTAATAAACAATTTAATTGTATACTATTTTACCTACTTTATGTTATGTGTATGTTAGTGTTTACTAAGAATAATTCGAATAGATTATTAACAATTTTTTTTTCTCAAAATTCGACTTCAACAGGCATTTTGTCACGTGAAACGCAATCGCAAAAATGACATCACGTCGTGTGAAGCGCCATTGATACCACCATTTTCATCGATCAATGATTAAGGATGATTTGACGTCACTCAGTGTTTTCGAAGTCATTACAAATTAGTTTTTGAAAACACAAGATATATTAATAATTTTCTGATTTAGTCAACTGGCTTATTAAATTATCTTTAGAAATTAGCCTATATTTAGAACATTTCACACAACAATAAACAGGCCAACTGCTAATCTCATACGGTAGTGTTGCCAACGCTCTGAAGTTGTTACGTTTGAGGTGAAGTTAGCCTGTGACGTGGTGTTGTTATTTTGATATTTTAGTTCGATTTCGTTGACCTTAAATTTTGTTCCTATTTGGCTGAACGCCATAGACGATGATGCTATCACACGCTCACTGTATACATTGCTGCAACACTACTCTAATATTAAATATTATAATAGAAATAGTATTCTGTATTGTTGTATTTTGCAGGAGAAATTTTACACATCGCAGAGAATATTTATTCATAATTAATTTAGCATGCAAGCGTTCTTAGGGATGTTACACAAGACAAGACTTGTGAGTGAGTGAGAAAAATGTAGCCCATATTGCTACAATTACTGATACATGAAATCGCAAAGCAATGCGTTAGTAGGAGTAGTAGGCCAGCAGAACTGAAAATTATGTCACTTTACCACCGCACGGTGGTAGATCATTTACTAAACCTGGCCAGCCGGCAGACTTCACTTATCTTTGGGGACTGAACATCATAATATTGTTTCCTTAATCTTTAGTCATAGCCAAATGGTTCAGATCCTGGGAATATCCTATATTACATCTTTGTATTTCTGAGTTATGTGTGTTTTAAGAAATTAAATATCTCTTGCTTTAACGGTGATGGAAAAAATCGTGAGGAAACCTGCACTCTTAAGAGTCCTCCATGTTCTCATAGGTGTGTGAAGTCTGCCAACTCCCACTTGGCCAGTGTGGTGGCTAAAGGCCCTGAGGAGGAGACCCTGCTCAGCAGTGGGTCATTAGTGGATGATGATCAAACACGAGAGTTCTGAAAAGTAACTGAACTAATCCAAAAGTTGTTTTTAAACAACATGATATGTGTTAAAATAACAGGAGTATTATGTTCTGTACACTAATTTGTAATAAATAGTGGTTATAAATATAAATATAAATTCAACATAATAACTAATAGTTATGTTTGCGATTTATTCATATTAAATCATATTAAACCGTTCGGAAGAATAATAAATGAAATAATGGATAACTTTGTTGTTGTTATAAGAAGCAATGGATACAAAGAAAAGAGTCCGTTGTTTATACCCGCTGTAACTCGTGGACTTTTCGCTAAAACGCATTAAATGTTAGGAGAAACGCACACTGAAATGTTTTAACGCTGCAATTTTTTACAAGCTTTTAATTAATTTGCAATGTATTAATGCATATAGGTCAAATCTTGAATATGAATTTTACAGCATCCTCAACCGATTCAGATGAATTCTTGTATACCCGTTTAGATTTGATGATAATGCAAAGTTACGTAAGTAACTGAGGTTATTCTAAATTCATTATGGCGGACGCTCCAAGATGGTGGATAAGTTATTATATGTCTAAACACATTATATGGATATAAAATTAGTTTTTCTGATAAGAATACTAAACTTGTTTTTAAGATTGTTTTTACTATTCATTTATATAAATATTTAACGACTCGAAGACGCCCAACGTCCATGACAGCTAATAACAAAAAATTAAATAAGTTTGGATCAAATTGCCGATACCATAAAACCTTTTTATAAATATAATTGGTGTCCACGTTTATCGTCTTATTATAAAAAAAAAAATATGCGGAAAACGCTTTTATTTTAACAAAAAAGGACAATAAAATTAACTTTTATAGCACAGACCAAGAATAAATTTGCTGCAATTAATTTCCGATTTTTCGTTAAGGAATAAAACTCGAAAATTTCTATTCTATAAAAAGCATGTGATACTGTTTGCTGATAACGCTGACGGTTGAACACTATTTGAAGTGAAGCAACATCAATCATGAGTATGATGTAATAATCTCACCGATATTGGTTTAATGGTTAATTACTTAAAAACAAGAGTAAAAATTTGTAATACCTCATAATGAGATGCAGAAAAATAAATTTTCTTATATAAAGGTTGCTCGTAATTAGTTTTTCTGTTACAAACCGCGACTAAGTGACATCGTCAAAGATATTCTCCAAACATAAAAAATCTGTATAAATAAAAAAAGATTTTTTTAATAAACTTGTTTTGACTTCCAAAACTAGAAGCTTTTGTTTTATAAAAAAAATTGTTTTATTATGGTGTTCTCTTAAGTACACAAGTGAGACTGAGAAATGTGGCCGCACACATGAATTAATGATTTTTAAATAAATAATAATAATAATACAATATCAAAGTCGTTATTAAAGTGATCTTCACCCTTTAATGGACCACTGCTGAGCCGAGTCTCTGCAGAATGAGGAGGGATTAGGTCATAGTCGACCACGCTTACCCAGTGTGTGTTTCCTGACTTCACACACTGACAGAGAACTCGGAGAACTCTGAGGAGTGGAGGTTTCCTCACGATGCTTTCCTTCACCGTTATAGCAAGTTATATAAATTGCTTAAAAAATATATAACTCAGAGAGTCAGATGTGTGTGCCCAGGATCGAATATCTACGTCTTAACCACTGGGTTATAATTACTTACTGGGCTATCACTGCTTGTTACTATTACTCGTCACAGGAGTACCTAAGGGATAAAATGAAAAGATACTAGGAAGAAGGAAAACATCAAGAAGAAGAAAATCTTCGCTTAAAAATGTGCACCAATGATATGAAAAGAGTACACGTTCCCTGTGATTCATTTTATAAATTAACTACCCTCCTCTCGCTTTGCATATAGAAAATTAACTCAACGTTCAGGTTGAAAAAATTAAGTTAATTTGTCTACAAAATACTGCGCAAACACCTTTGTGTTCTTTCCATTAGCAGAATGTTTAGTACATACATAATTTTAAAAAAACACATAATAAGAGTAACCATGGTGACGTAGCACCTACAAGTGTCGTGAGAATTTCAGTCTACTTTTAATTTCCATGAGATAACGTTTTACTCGTCAACTGTACGCATAGCATATCATGACTTTGAAATAATTTCAGCAGCTTTCATTCAGTCGCGTTTCAGACCGGTCGCGTTATGGACAAAGATGTACCTACGCCCTTCGAAGATGCCTTGGAGAGAACTGGTACTAATATTTTGATTATTATTTACATTAATTACAATATAACAGTGTTTTGGAGATATCTGGTAAGTGCTTGTTAAATAATCTAGAAGTTTGAAGAGTTTTGTTATTCCACAAGTATCAACTAGCCTTTGTTTGAAAGAATAAACAAAGTCTTATTTGTTGAATTAACTTTACGTCTGTGTTTAGTTCATTGCCAAATTTTCTTTTATTCTTTGTTCTTCTTTATTTAGCAATTCTTCGTTATGTAGCAAAATAATAGAAATACTCAAAAAGCAAAAAGCTTGTAAAAATAAAATAAATGTAAAGATTTGATTTTTTGTTTATTACGAATAGGTTCTAAAACTGCTGAACTGATAGAAAGCTACAACTCTCTTCTCTCCTTCTCTCTCTTTTCAATAAATAATAATACATGAAGCTAAAGATTAAAGAAAAGCTACACTATTATCGAGTGACAATTTAAGGATATGGATTATAATTTAGCTTTAAATAACCGAAGCGAAGCGAAGCTCGTTTGATATAGTTTGAATAGATAAAACGATAGCCAAATAATTTGCTTAACTGAAATGTTTACAGATATTGGCTAGCAATATTTTGGTATTATTGTGAGTTAAACTTAGAATATGCACAAACATGTTCCTGTTTACTAGATGACACCTCGCTTCGCTGTTGTTTAAATCGTTCACTTAATCACTCATTTCAATACTCACTCGTTTATTCATTCATATCCTCCAACCTGCAGCTGGGAATATGCTTTTTTTTCACAATTTTATTTATTAGTATAGTATGTCACTAATTTGCAGTTGACCATCTCAATGACTGTATTCTGTCTCTCTCACTTATATACGAGGAGGGAGTAAAAAGTAGTGAGAATGAGATAGAATATAATGACTATTGATAACTTAATAATTTTGTTTGACCCATGTTTCGTCCATTGTAACGAAACGAGACAAAAAGTTTTCAGAATCTTCTTGAAACTTGTCCAACAATATCTTCGAAATGTCAAGTCGATTTTGTTTCTGACTGTCGGTTAACATTCTCGGCACCCATCTTGCGGAGACTTTTCTCATATTCAAGGATTATTTCAATATGGATTGAATACTTCCATATGACGTTGATGGACGGTCGCAACGATGTTCGTCTTCCGTGCTCGTTTCCCTACTCGAAATTGAGAACCATGCGACAGTGGAATACGGCGGAGCAGACTCTCCTAATGTTGCCTCCAAATCGCAATTAATCTCTTGCGTCGTTAACGTCGTTTTTCTCTACTTTCGAGAACACGTTCCGACACGAAGTAAACAAATGACTACATTCAGGAAAAAACAAAAGAGAATAGAAGATTTTTTTCTTTACTAATATTACAAATATGTATCTGAGCTATGCCTGCCAGTATTTATTTTTTTTTTTACCAAGGAGTATGTTGTTCTCACTACTTTTTGATCCTTCCTAGTACATGTTTAATAGGAGTATTGATATTTTTTTCTGCCATCCGATTTAAACGAAACAAAGCTCAACCCAAAACTGTACCCAATTTCGTGCGGTAGTTTTTGCGTACAGACGGATTCACAAATTGTTTTTATTTTTTTTTCTATTCGTGAATAAAATGTACGTTTTTATACGTAAAGTATTATAGTTTACGTTTGTAAAATAAAACCTTCCTCATTAAACAGTCCGCACTCTCATGAAAAACGTATAGAAATCTGTTTCATAGTTTATGAGTTTACTGACAACAGAAAGACAGATACATCTTAATAATGGATTGCAAATCGATAATGATAATATAGATAATATATTTCTTACAAGTGTAGTCATAATACATAAATCTATACATATAAAACGAAGTTGGTTGAGTTACATAATTTATAAATCAATGAAATTTGCTACAGAGTTAGAGGAGTTAGGAAGTAACAGATGCCTTTTATCATAATTAAAGAAAATTAAACATAAATAAACGCGATAATTTTATCGCACTTACATACATTTTAATTAGACTAATATATAATATTAATAAGATAACATGTACCTGCCTGAACAAGCCCAGAATGAATTAATTATGTGTAATATGACAAAGAATTATTATGCTTCATTCTGGGATAAATATTTATCCCAGATTTGTTTGTTTTCGAAGATTATAAAGTATTAAGAAAACAATATGTAACTATCAATTTTGGTTGAACAGCTTCCTTCTATCCCACACTTGTTTTGTACTTTTTAGGGAATACAAGTAATTCATTATCTGAGATACGTCCAGCTGATTATCCGATTTTCTTGATGTTTCTTCAAATTTCTCGTTTTTTAGTTTTATTTTTAAAAACTTTCAAAAAAGTAACATTAATCGAAATCATTAAATACATTTAAAAGTCGCTTAAAAGAGTTTTATTCAACATTAAAATAGAATACCATCAATGATTATCATGTTTATTTATTGTTGTATTATATAATATCATAGGTATGTTTGTATGTACGTTTATGTGTATGTATATATGTAGGTATGTGTCTAGATATGTGTGTTAGTATGTAAGTTTATGAATGTGTACATTATGCATCGCTACGCACTCATTGCCATAGCTTCCATTAGAAAAGGTTGTCTGGAAGAAATTGCTTAAAGCGATAAGACCGCCTTTGCACACTCCTGTTTGTATAGTTATAAATCTTATTAAGTCTGTAATACTGTATTTATTTTGTATGCAATAAAGTATATATCAATCAATCAATCAATTAATTTTGGTAGAGGAGGTTTGCTCGTTTTTTTAATAGTAAGTAATAACTTAGGTAGTAAGTGACCTCAGGTCTATAATATGAAGCTAAAGCCGAAACTTAATTTTATAAATAATGTTAATTATTGTCTATACGCTAACCGAAAGTATGAAGTCTTGTTGGGTTAAATTTTGCTCTTGAGGATTATACTTTAAACCCAGAGATTCTAAGTAACTGCTAGAATACTCGCGATGTAATCTAATCATGATTTCTGTCCTTTATTGTGATAGCTTTTATGTTCAGGTTGGCAGAACTGAATGATATTTAGTTTTTGGCAACTGCTAAAATCAAATGTTACCAACATCATCATTAATAATAACTTACCTGACCATACGTCCTGTTCCGTAAAGTCACAGCGTTACAATGGGGCCGTTCAAGTATTATGTAAGTATTAAAGGAGGGTGGGTAGGGGAGTGCTTTGCTTATTTTTGATGACATGGGGCATGGGGGGGTGTACATGGTGATTACGTCAGCGATAAAAAAGTAAACACGCACATCGAAACGGAAATATCTCTGCTCAGAATGAGGACGGACAAAAATGCATGTATCAATGTTTACGTATGCACAGAGGGGAGGTTAGGGCTTTCCTTACTTTTGCTGACAAAAGGGCGAATGAATGATTTTTAATACTGATTTTATATCTTTATGTATTGATGTAAGAATGTAACTTTAAAGTTGTGTAGAAGCTTGATTTTTCGTTAGCAATCAGCATGCCACAAGTGCTTTAGAAAATGATTTGATTTCATGAGTACACATCTGAAAAAATCGATGTCACGTTTTCAGTACAAACGTGTCACATGTAATGATAGTATTTAGTTCCACTTTACCTCAAAATCTAATAAATCACAACGACGACGACCATTGTTGACAAATAAGACAAAGAAACTATTCACCATTTTCAATGTCTCATTTCTTATAGCTTTGTGGTCGTTTTGTTATTTTTAAACAATTTCAATAATTTAAAGTACATTTATATTTATTAACTCGCTCACGTTTTGTGTTATTAGGTTAAACACGTTGTCGGTATTTATTATAACAAATCGTCCCAATTTAAATATCTATTATTAACTAATTAGGATATTCAGTTTGAAAATATCGTTTAGGTATGTCTAGACATCTGTACTGAATTTTATTTGAAAACAATTTGTCCTCAAATTCTTTATAAACTTTTACGCATAAAGAAGATTTGCTAAAGTTTTATAGCAATACTAGTCGACTCGTCCCGGCTTCGCCAGGGTGCAATTTAAATTTCATGCTGTAAAGGGCCATATTGATCTATATTAAATGCACAATGTATTTATGGTACTTAATTGGACAAGGATTAATGCTGTATTATTTAAAATCGCTTCCTAAATAAACCATTATTTGTCATAAAAAGTAAAGGATAAGAAATGGTTATTGTGGGTTATCCCTAAGAGATATACATATATCATCGCGGACCTTTTTATAGACCTTTTTAAGGTGTACAATTCTGTAGTACATTATTTTGATCTATCTCGTAGGGTTCAGCCAGCGTTTGTAATGTAAGCGCAAGAAAATGTGTTTATTTACGACATCTCATTGGAAACCTCTAAAATTATCAGTGTTTCTCCACTATATTATGTATGTATTATACATATAAACCGTCCTCTTGAATCATTCTATCTATTCAAAAACCGCATCAAAATCCGTTGCGTAATTTTAAAGACATAAGCATACATAAGGACAGACAAACAGACAGCGGGAAGCGACGTTGTTTTATACTATGTAGTGATTATTACATGTTTTCAGAAACCTTGAGTCTGTATAACCGCCGCGTCAAACTTGTTTTCTTTTAATAAAATTATATATTTTAATTTTAACATTTGTTCTAATAAGATGCCTTATATTATTCTTGCTCCTACTTCCAACGACTTTTCATTTTTTTGGTACAATTTTGGAATTTTGAAGAATTAAATTAACCCAATGATATAAATCCAACTCAATTTCTGTAAGCTAATGTAACATATAAAATACCGTATCTTTATTACTATGTTATATGAAACTTGAAGAAAAATAATTGGACATGTATTTTTTATTTTTTCAAAATATGATCTCGGTTATAGTTAAAATCAATTTTGAAATGACGTCATATATGAATAGGAATAGTGATATGTCTGCTTTAACAAATAACGTAAAGGCATTGTGTCATACCGCCGTATATGTG
This sequence comes from Limenitis camilla, assembly GCA_905147385.1. Classification (NCBI taxonomy): domain Eukaryota; kingdom Metazoa; phylum Arthropoda; class Insecta; order Lepidoptera; family Nymphalidae; genus Limenitis; species Limenitis camilla. The sequence goes on from LR990235.1 coordinate 1,162,774, forward strand.
ACGTCATCACTCATCACGTATGTTTTTATTTTTTTTCTCCGAAACGAATGATTTTGATTGAAAAACATCGGAAAGAGAAAGACGGTATTATTGTATTTTACTTATATTAATTATGTCTTGAATGTGAATACTTATGGATTATTTAAAAATAATTGACGTCAAATATAAATTACGCCACAATTATTGAAGTTTATTTTACTTTATTTCCCTCGAAACGATAAATAAATACAAATGAACAATTTATTTCTTACAATGTACAATAATTGCAAGCACATGTATATCAAATTACCGAGTAGTAACAGAATGAAGGAAACGTTCTAGAAATTCACGTAACTCATATTAAAACTAACCTTTATTGTCTTTAGAGTATTTTATTTAATAAAGTTTCATCAAAATCGTTAGAATAAAATTAGAGAATAATATCTTTATGAAATCTATAATACCAATCCATCACAATGATCCCAGTATCCGGTCGGACAAGATCCGTTTCATCATCATCACAATCCATTAATGGCCCACTGCTGAGCCGGGTCTCCTCCTCAGAATGAGGAAGGGGGTTAGGCCAAGATCCGTTTAAGCAATACCTTCTAATAAGCTATTTTCCAACAACAAGTAACCCCTGAGGTGGTAAACTGGGGGTGGCAAAGATATATAGGGTATAAAAGTTTTGACCTACTGACCTTGAGTTTAAATTAAAGAACACCGATTTCAGTATTTGCCAAAATTAATCTGCGTTTCCACCAGAGATGTGCGAGGATGTATATCAAGAGATGTGTTTGTTAATTAATGTCATACAATGAGAGAGGAGTGACATCCGCCACTGCACAACAACACGTATGCAATTTGCAATAAAATACACATGCAATTCAGACGGAGCCGAGCAGTACCTGGGGCCTGAGACCCAGTAGCAAGTTTAAAGAGCTCTTTCATAATCTAATAACTTTTACCTCCTCTACTCTATCCACTATAACAAAGCAAACTTACGCGGACCTCGACTACGACACTATAATACCAAACTTAACGCACACTACGGAAACACCAGATAGAACTCCAATCTATCGCACTAAAGGTTGTATATTGTCTACACGTCAGTATAATTCACATAATATAAAATTACCTACCCGCTAACACCATTTTATAAACAGTGTTGCTAACAAGAACCAATGGAATCGTTTTATTTGACACACAGAGCGAGTAAATGAAGAGATTCTTAACAAACATAATCCTCGTAAATTTCTGGTGGAAACGCAGCCTTATAATGAAGCATGCACTTGATTTCATTGGATTTTTTTCTTTATATGTTTCTATATTTTGTACTATTTGTAATGTTCACCATTAGAAAGTTGCAAGCAAATATTTAAGAAATTGCGTATACTCCCAATTCCATTTATGTACATTTTGTAAAACAATATCCAGAGACTTATGTATTTTTGTAAAACAATATCCAAAGATTGCGATAGAGATACTTGTAGGTCAATTCGAATTCCCAATAAGCTGATCCTATTGAAATAATGTAGAAGTACGTACATGAAAAGTTCGTATTGCATGGCTATCAAAATATTTAACAAGCTGCCGAATGAATTAAAAAATTTTAACCAAAATCCTTTGACAATAACATCACATGTCCAACATTCTGGCAAATAAATGATTTGATATGATTTAATCATTGGAAGTGGCTGAAAATGGTATTCAAATTTTGACGGACACCTTAAATACGAATATTGTTGAGTAAAACCTAGAATTAAAATGTATTCTCTGTTTATCTGTCTGTAAATAATTAAATACTCGTATAGTATCAATTATTACTATTCAAGTATCCACTTACTACTTTAAGTAGTATAATATCAATTTACATCAAATTGAAATTAATCAAGATGTGATACTTAAAATCCGTCTAGAACAATCCTACATTCGCTTCACTGAGCTGATTAATAAAATTAAAAAGCCTACAAAAATTTTTCTGACAAATTTCTCTAATTTATTAAGTAGTCTAAATAAAGAAATGTCACTTCTATCTCGTCTTTCTTCGTTTCAGTTAAAAACACTATCCATTATAATTTACAATATTTAGCCCTATGGAGAAAAACAGAGAGAATTGAGAGATACAGACCTTAAGGGGTTATGAATCTCTTTTAGATTTTGCACTATGTTGAATTGTTTGAATTTGAAATCATAACTAGTATTATATTTTCGACAGTAACTCTTAAGAAACGTAGGTAATACTTAAGAATACAAATTAACAAACGAAAGTATGATTTAATATACTACTTACGCCATCTATTGACGAATATATGGTCTGTCTGTTACACAATCAGACTAAAATCACTGAACTGATTTTGATGAAATACATATAATACAGAGTTTATAAAGTAGAGCTTGAGAAAGGTATAGGCTATGTTTTATCGCGAAAAAATACTAAAGAATGAGACTACAGAATATACAAATGAGTGTGCTCGTACGCCATCTAGCGACGTGGGGATGAAGTGCACGTCGAGCTGTGTGGCTGTTTTGTCTTTGGGAATTACTTATATATAAATTAAAATATAAAATATGGTAATATAGCGATCTAAATGTAAAATTAAACTTTAAAACACATGGTAAATTGCACTTGGGCAAAGCCGGGATGGTTTGTCTAGTGTACATATAAAATTAAATATGTTTGGGGATATAAAAAAAACCCTTAAATGGCTATTTAATAAGTTAATTATATAATAAATAACATAGTTATTACCGAAAATTCAAATTCGTTAACGTAAATAATTTAGAAAGTAGTTTTGGTATATTGTTTTTTTTTTATTTGAAAATTAACTTTTATCATAATGTAAAAAGTGTTTAAAACCTATACTAACTACAGCTGACTAAAATATTCAAATTTAATATTACAGGCAATGGCATCTACAACATCCTCCTGGTTCTGACATGTGGGCTTATTCTACTAGCGATTGGAGTTGATCTCTTCGGGTTCGGGCTGGTGGTGGCGGCAGCCTGTGACCTAAACATCACAGTATCACAAAAAGGAATCCTTACTTCATTACCGTATATAGGTAATTTATGACTGTTGCTTCTCCCATTTAAAAAAAAACAATGTTGCCAAACAAATTTATTACATTTGAATAATTAAAGTTCTTTCCAAATTGCCATTTAAAATATTTATTTGAAATTTCTTGCCAAAACGCTCACCGGTGAAATGTTGAACAGTGATGTCATTTCGTTTGTATCATGATAATATTATGCTTACTTTGAATATTAGTACGTACGTTAGTACATTCAAATAACTACGAAAGCAAAATTTAACAAAGCATTTTGACGTTTTCTAAGTCGTGACGTGCTTCACTTGGTCGAATCGATATTTAGCTTGACAAGAACCCATCATAGGACAAGACTAACCAGTGCAAAGTGTAGTGCCACTTGGCTTGACAGACATTCTAACGAATTTAGGTTTTGCATCCTTGCAGTATCTTTTACTAGCTCTAGACGTTTCCAAGACTGACGATTGTAACTTAATAATATTAATCTAGATGTAATTTCTAGTAAAGATAACCCTTTCTTTATTTATTTGATTGTGTGAGTTTCATTAACATTCTCGTTTACGTACGTAAGCTCGAATTTCTTTTTTATTTCTATTCGGGTCATATAGATTATAAACTTGCATTTTGATTAGTAGAGTCTTATTTATTGATATGATTATCTTCTTTTTTAGGTATTCTTCTAGTGTCATACTTCTGGGGCTACATCTCAGATACACGAGGTCGCAAGTTCTCCCTTATTTTATCTATGCAAGTCGCCTTTGTCCTCTCCTGCCTCGCCAGCTTCGCTACTAACTGGCTGTTCTTGGGACTGATTAAGTTCTTCTCTGTTTGTTTGTAAGTTAGTTTATGTATTAATATTGTAGATCAGATTATAATAGACTTTATAATCTTTGACTGTGTTAATAACATCATTTATTTCATATAACATCCTTAACATCCATTTGTAATTGTGACTTTGATACAGCAGCTTATTAATAAATTACGCTTGTTAATAATAAATCAAAACATGCTTTGTTTGTTGTTGTTAGACTTGATTATTTTGATAGTATTCATGGCCACTATGAAGAAATTAAGTTTTACTAGACGATTACATCAGACTTAATTAAACTATTCAACACTAAGCGAACGAAAAAAATTATAAGAATTGCTGTATGAATTTAATAGCCTCTCCTAGCGGAAAATTCCTGAATAATATCTCTAATCATAGTGTATGAAAATTTATGTTACTAAAACAATGATGGTGTTTTAACAATAGAGATTCCTTACAATTAATGCAAGAATTAATTAATTTGACCCATATTCGTTGAACTTTATTATTAATTTGAACAAGTAGTACCACTAGTCCCCATAACAATTAACAGATATTATTGTCAAGAGATGGAAACAAGGAAATATCTATTGTGACTTCATTATTATATCTACGGCTCTATATACGTCTCAGTATTCTGAATTGTCCCTTATAAATTAAATTACTCAGTTTTAAATTCTAAATATTCCTTTCTGTGAATGTTAAACAATCCTGCAAATCCAAAGTTGAAGGCCCGATTATTCATCTTACATCCATCCATCTATCTTGCATTACTCTTAAGCGTGAAGATCCTTTACTAAAAATATGATAGTTTTTGACGTTTAATAAAATTCCTACTTCAATTAAAAATAAATGTTGACTTTGCAATGCATGCCTTTATTTGCAGCTCATGTGCAGCCAACTCTGCAACATACACTTTGGTAGGAGAATCCTGCGTGCAGCGGGTCAGGGGCAAGTACATGTTACTGATGACTTGCTTGCTGATATTGTCACCAGGAGTTGGTGCTCGTAAGTTCACCATTAAATTACAGAAACTCACTCCCTCTTACGTAAGATTAAATTGAGTCTAGTCTATTTTGTAGGCATTTTATATAAAATGGGTGGATGAGAGAGTTTTATTCAACGTAAGTTCTTCCGTAATTTAAATACTTATGTCACTTTTTTTTCTGTATTGCAGTTCTCTCATACCCAACTCTTCTACATAAATTTGCGGTAGCAATTCCCTGGCTCAATATCAACTTTACCGCCTGGCGTCTCCTGATCATTGTCCTGGCTATACCTTCGGGATTAGGCGGTATCCTAATCTGTTTCTTTCATGAATCTCCCAAATTTTTGGCTAACTGTGGCCGACAGGATGAAGCTTTGCAAGTACTAAAATCCATACATGCGACGAATAATCGAAATTCTACTAGTTTACAGGTAATGTTACAAAATATTAGAATTGTAGCACTTCTAGAAATTGTCTTCTAAATATTTTTTTTTTCAGGTTACTTCACTGTATCTAGAAGATGCTGTCTCCAAGAAACCTACATCTTTATTCCGTGCCATGTACGAGCAAAGCGCTCCTTTATTCAGACCACCGATGTTATGGAGGACATTACAGCTATTTTTTATTGTTGGTGTTGTATATATCACGTAAGAATTCAAAATTCATCATTTTCTACAGTTACCCTTCCCTAATTTTTTTATTTTTTTTCGCATATAACAGTTTAAAAAAAACAATTTTAATTAGATTATTATTAGTTAAGTGCATGACCGGAGTTTTTAATATTAGTCGCTAATTTAGGGAATTTACCTCTGCTTTAAATTACTAAAATTCTTAGATTCTTATTGTGTAACTTAACCAAACATCAAACACTTTTAATGTACTGTTCTCTAGTTACATATATGTACTAACAATATACAATTTAAACATCAAATTCTTTTTAAGAAATAAATTTTCTTTAGTCCCAAATCCTTCTTTCCTCGTTATTAGTTTATGAATACTAATGAACTATTTATTAAATGAAATAATTCAATATTTTCAGAAATAACAGTCTGTTAGTTTGGTTGCCGTATGTTTTAAATTTGGTAAGAGCGAATCTCAATCAAAACTCATCAATCACCGGAGATATTTGCACCTTAATATCTGCTGGACATAATCCTAATGAATCTTCAGGCAATTCTACCGTCGTTGTAAGTATTCTACTTGATAATTTATATATTAAGCAAGAAATGTATATAGTTAGTTTTTGTATTAGAACTGGTAAAAATAGTAGTCGGGAAAGGATCGGATTAATATAAAATTCTGGCCACTGTACTTTAAAAGTAACAATTGGGACAGATAATAATCTCTATCGTGTAAAGCAAATTCCCAGAGGAATCCCAACTCATAATTCTTCAAATTTCAATTTTAAAAATCTGCATTAGCATGATAGAATTAGATTCATTGGCTAGAATACAATCTTTCGTTATCGATTAAAACCTAAGACTCATCTAACTATAGCAAAAATAGAATCGCCTAGATGATGTGTTATAATTTTCATTTCTTTTATCTAGACACCAGAAATCTGCCTCGGCTACATAGAAAACAACGTGATCATCACTCTTGTGACTGCCCAAAGCATTTACGCATTCCTCACCTTCGTGATATCTCACCTGATGAACTGGAGACGAATAGTTATATTATTTATACTCTGCATCTCTACATTAAGTGGAGCGCTACTCAGTTTGATGCCTGAACCCATATCAAGTGTGTTTTTGTTCATGGTATTTACATGTACAAATTTGGGTATGGGAATATTAGCGTCATATTTTGTGGATTTGTATCCTACTTCTTGCAGGTTAGTAGTTTTAATACTATTATTAACATTTATAAGATCTTCAAATACATTGCATTTCTAATTGATTGTACATTTTTTTAAGTCTGTTAGTTCAATCGTTTCAATCGTGTTTACTGTTTATTATTTCATCTATAATATTTTTTTTTTATTTATTTAAATTGGTTAACTGAAGTATTATCAACTTAAGCTTTATTATGATTTTCAGAGGGATGGTACAATGCTTAAGTATCATGGTGGGTCGGACCAGCACATTTGTCGGCATCAATGTCGTCGGTAATCTCATCTTCTACCATTGCCATACTACATTTTATATGTGGTCGCTGCTTGTTTTCAGTAAGTATTGTTGCTATTGTAAGTACAGTTAAATTATATACTAAAAGACATAATAATGATATCATGTTTTGTTCCATCTTTTCTATTTTTATTTTCAGGTAGCGTAATAGCGGCATGGTTTCTGCCTCCAGACCGACCTACTAAGCGTTAAACTTAGAACTAAACTATAATGTTACGGTTAAATTATCTGTGATTTTAGCCTATATAAGGACTTAAGTTGTAATCTTTGACTTACTGTGTAAAGAGCTTAAATATATTTTTGTTTATAATGTCTGTCTGATTTAAACATAGTAAGTACATAATGGACTGTGCAAAGTGATAGTGGTCTAGAACTAGTCTAAATAGGATCCCTTATCGCCAATGTGTTAGGATGCTTAAATTATTATTAGTCAAAATAATAGAGATACAATTTAATATTTTTTATATTCATCTAAACATTGTAAGATTAAAAGTTATATAAATACATAAATTATTCTAAAAATAAAGTTTAGGAAATCTATCTTAGCCTAAATATAAATTATTTTCTAGAGATATGTAATTGTATTACTGTACGAGATCTTCACTCGAATAAAACGATTTAATTGTTAAACCTTGGAACTTACACATTGATATTCTATTAATATTCTAAGCTTTACAATTAAGATAAGGCAATATTTTTTTAAATATTTTACAATACTTTTTACTAAAGATTCCGCAATTTAAAAAATACTGGCTTGCGAATGTAAATTCTAGAATATTAACTTTATCATTTTATTAGACTTGTAACAAATTTTTCACATAACTTAAAATGTATGCTCAATATGATTGCAACATAGGATAGGACAATTAGCATATTCGTTACAAGCTTAATATAATTTATAAATAAATATATCTAAATTATAATTTAATTATATTAAACGTAAGCCAAAATGGCACATCTATTATCCTAAAGCATAAAATTATATTCGGCAACAATTTGTAAGCATTTACTAAGACATTAACTGCTTTTTCCCAGATACCTCCACCATGATACAACTATATCATTTATTTTCCATAAATAAAATACTGTTCTTTCTACTAATGTAATAAATCAAGAAAACTCCCTTAAACCTTACACAATTAACAAGACAATCTTGATATTTTTATTAAAATAGGCACTTTTTGCTAGAGTACTCATAATAGCAGAATATTTGAGAAGGTCATCATGACAATATTCTAGAAGCTTACAGACCTTAATTACAAAGTACGTATTACATATACCGCTTCACAAACTTCAATAAAATAGTCTAATAGTCATTATAGTTAGGATTGTAAATGTTTTAGATAAGTGATCTTTTTCAATAGGACGGAATTTAGTTTTTCAAAACATATTGCAATAATGGCACTTTATTTTTAATTTAAGGTTTGTATGGAACTTGACTATAAAAAGACTTTTTGATATAATAACAAAAGTCTAACAAGTCAGCTCAATCCTGTACGGTACATTGTTAACTACAAGTAGCTATTTACTAATGTTTGTTTGTCCAAATTTAGAAAACGAAAACATTAATAATATCTGTATATCACCATACCTTTTGTCTGCATGATGACATCAGATTTTTCTTTATCACGTTAAAACAATAAGTTTTGATGATATCGCCATACTTAATTTATAAACACTGTTTTAAATACATTTACAACTAGTAGCTTTCCTTGCCTTGTACACATTAGCGTCTTTACGAACGTTTCCCAAAATTTACACGCACCGACGTACTTTGACATCAGCAAAAATAATATTATAGTTCATATTGAACTTAACATCTAATTACATATGAGTTGATATATACCTATCTATTGTTATATTCTTTTCTGTATTCTCTTCAGTCTTGATTTCATCTACTACTTTGGCTTCTTCTAGTTTAATCATCATGATACCACCGATTGACACTAAAAAAAGCAATAAATATATATTTATTAATTAATAGTTTAATATTAATAAAACATTTGAGAAATCTTGGGTATTGAAATGATTTAATACTATTATATGACTTACATGCTAGAAGTGCAGCAACTGATATAAAAGGCGCAGGACAAGAATAGTCTAAAAGTACGCCAACTGCTAAGTTAGAAGCTACACCACCAGCTCGACCCCACCACGCGCCCCAACAAACGCCTAGGCCACTGAAATGAAAAAAATAAGTTAATTTAGATATTTATCATAAATGAATTCTTCAATGTAAGAAGAACTGATTTTATTAAGACTAACCCCAACTTAGCTGGTAGAGCATGTAAAAGTAATCTAATCAGTAGCACGTTCCCATTTAAAGATGCAGCATTCAACACAGCTGCTGCAGCAACAGCGAGATGTGATGATGCTGTACAGGCACATACACACGCAGCTAAACAAACACATGCCAAGGCACATGCGAGAGCACATAATGCCGCAGCTCTTCGCACACCATAGCCACCTCGTGAAGAGACTAATGCGCATGCTGCGTTGCCAATAACACAGCATGCGCCTACAATGAGACCTGATGTAAATATCTGTAATAATATAAAAGGAGATTACTTCTAGGTTTTAAATTAGTAGATTGAGACTTAATTATTGACCTTAAAGTAATTAAAATTACGAAATAGAAAATTTACTAGTTCAAAGTCCTTGAGTTTGATTTGATCAGCAGGTATGTTAAATAATTAATAATATTCAAGTCATTTACTTACCGAATCATCTATATTTTCATCACATTTCTCTTCATGAGTAGTAACATTATATCTATCTATCTCTGTTCTTGAGAAGTCATCATACATCTTTGGTAAATCTTTCCACGGGATATTAGTAGCATTAAATAGCTGAGCTTTTTCTGGGAGAGTTGTATTTGCAGAACAGTCTTTGCCTTGCATGCGGAGGAGAAGCTCCGGTATCCAAAGATTTAAGCCGAAACCACTGAAAATGAAATGAACGATCAATTCTTCTGGTGAAGGTTGCATAGGAAAGTGGCTTATAATAACAAGAATGTACTTACGCAGCCATGTTAGCGAAGAAAACAAATAATATCAAGCTGGATTTGATGGCGTACATCTTGGACACAAACATTTTAAGATCTTTTAACACTCCAATAAATAATGCTTTAGTCCTACTCTGCTCTCCACTTAGTGTTTTTGTTATGAATATATTGTCTTGAATTAGTTTTTTAATCTGTAATAAATAGTAAATTAAATGTATTTTTAAATATGCATGCCGGATACTCTTTTTCATTACTGAAATACATACTCAATCTTCTTTTTCATTACTCTGTATTCACACACTCTACTCATCTTTTTCATTACTCAATATTATACATCAAAGTAGTAAATCACACACACACACATCTATATCTGCTGATATTTTTAAGTACATCAATCAAGTTTTCTAAGTTACTATTATTATTATTCCACGCCAAATACTTGATCCTTCTAGCCGGATCAATTACCAGCTAGATTTACTATATTTTAAAGTTAATATTTAATATCTATACAATATTAACATTTTTAAAATCTCAATGACATACCTTGAACTCTGCCGAAGCTCCTTTATTGCATTTATTGATATAGGTCATGATCTTTAACGCTTCATCTCCTCTGTTAGTATCTGATAATAGTCTGGGACTCTCAGGCAGAAAAAGGACCCATATACCGGCTAAGAAACCTGGTATACTGCCCAAGGCCAGGTAGAGTCTCCAAGAGTAGATGGGGAGGAGAGTTGTGTATCCTGACAACTTCATAGGGATAACTAACCAGGCGATTGCTGTAATAAATTAAAAACATTGTTGTAACTTGTCAACAGATGGCGATGTAGTATTAAAATAGTAAAGTAAAAATTTCTTATGTTTACAAATTTCTAGTCCTTAGTGTATTGTAGGTTATATTAAAAAAAATTATAATAAATTATAATAAAGTGACTTAAAAAAATCCTTTGTATATTGTTCATAAATGTTCAAAAATGAAAAAAAAGGAACATAAAAATATATACATAAACACAGTTCATACAATTCTATAAGTATCAGTAAATTGCTAAAATATTCAGGAAGTTATAATGTGCTTCATACGCCATCTTCAATATACTAAAATGAGGCTAGAAAAGTTATTAATAATTCATAGAAACAAAGATGTGACTATTTGACACAAATAAATTACAGCATAACGATATATAAGCATTAAAAAATGTAATAGATCGAAAACATGTAGGATAAAAACGAAAGTGATACACACCGTTACCAACTTGACAATACAAATGTCTGACAGTTAAAAAACTTAACATGTATTCGAGTGTTTATAATAACCGTAAATGACAGGTTAACTAGATACAAATCTAACATTAAAATATACGATATATGTTTGCTGGTTTGTCATTTTTTATTGAAATATAATAATAAACCTCCAAACTCAATCTATGAACATTAGTATCTGATGTTCTTGTATTGATCTAATGTATTTATATAATATTTTTCTACGCTATGCCTTTTAAGTATTTCTTAATATCAGCGAAGTAATGATAAATCACTAGTATGTTGTAAAATTTAGTGTATCTAATTAAGCTTCACTTTTTTAATGCAGACAAAAACTAGGAAGCTTTTTCTACTAAAGTATGATCATCATTTTGACGTAAGTATACAAAAAAATCTAACACACTTTCACTCATAAAATCATCACTATATAAATAAATAATACTTGTCTGTTCGTATATAATGTAATTATGAAAAGAGTTGTTTCAATATAGTTAGAAGCATGATTCAAAAAGTAGTCCAACTTTGACCCTCAATAATTCGCCCAAATATTTACTTTTGAGAAAAAATCATTTCAACATAATGAAAGAAAATTTAATAAGGTAAAAAAAGTTTTCCGGCATCTTTTGCGTCCGACAAACTGTTTAGGAGATATACGACGAAACGTGTTTACCAAGATCCTCATAGGAATTCTCATCCGTTATCTAAATCAATATGGCGGGCTTCCGGCCATTGAGTACGGATAAACCACTAGTTTGTAATGTAACCATCTATATTTTTTGTCCTGATTCTCTTAGATTAAAGTGAACCGTGTCTTGAGGTCATGTTTGATGGACAAAAAAATAGCAAATATTGTAACGTGCTTGAAACCTATATTTGTTTAAGTGTTCGCATCTATAATGTGACCCAAAGAATATTAGATTTGCATTTTAGACAATTACAGACATAGTTCAAATCATTATAGATATACAAAATATACTATTCCTGGGGAAGCTTGGAATTGAACAAAAGTCAATAATGACAAATATACTTGTACAGAATCTTTTTTAACTTTAAAAAGCACTAGTATTGTGACTGATATTTTGACTTTTAAATTATCTTTCTTACCTGGTAGTATAAGCCAGGCTGTAACAAAACTCATTCCAGTAATGTCCAGGTAAAACTGCCTCCGCTTGAAACCAACTAAATCTGATAAATATGTGAAGACTAACGTTGATGGGGCACCTGGAAAGAAATATATAATTTTTTAGTTAGAAATGTACATACATTTTTCGAGATTACTTAATTAAGACAAATATGATGTAGATTCCTGACTGTAAACTCCATTCAACAATATTATTTAACAAAAAGTTAAAAACTTCAAGAAAAGCTAATGAAGTATTGACTCTCTGAAGTGTTATTTTATAGAGTTTTCCCTCTAACTAATATACGTACCAATCAAGAAACCATTAATAGTCCTCGCAGCTAGCAATAGTCTGTAATCACTAACGGTGCTCTGAGCCAGGAGTAGACTGGAGTCGACCAACAACGTCATGCTAAGGATGTTCTTCCGTCCAAACACATCACCTACGATACCCCAGAAAAAGGCACTTGCTACTCCACCTGCAAAAATATTTTCTTTCTTAATTTGGGGAAAAATGACTTAGGAAGTTTACATTATTAATTCCAATCGGAAACATCTGAAAGTTTTTTGTCTACTTATACAATGTTTTAAAGATTTTCATACTTATACCACAGAAAAACTGTTCGCATCGACGAGTAGAGACTGTGTCCTGTTGTATAATAAAACATTTGTTTAATTTTGACTATTTTCTGCTGCTCCGATTTTTTTTATCTGTTACAATGAAATCATCTTGACATGATACTGGTTCTATCAGCGCTCAAAAAATAGACCAATTTCACTCCTTTCAAAGGATTCACTCTCACTGCTTAATCATAAAAATTACTATGCCAAAGTTGAATTCACAAAATCACGCAATGGTTCCTCGCAAAAAAACTAGTTTCGTGTATCAGTTGCACTATACCATCTTATTATAACAATGGTGTTTTTGTGAACTAATGCAGAATTGGATCTCTTTTACCTAGTACTTTTAATCGTTACATTTGAAATTTATCTCTTTATGCTTTGAGTTCTTTTCCGGTTAATTTTTTTTATTCTCATTAAGAACTTACACATTAAATTCGCTTACATGAGAAATTTAACATATGAATATATTATACAAATGAAAGTAGCGTACTTATTTTCTATTAAAATAATAATAAATATAAATAAAAACAAAAAAGTGCGTTAACATTGAAGCGAACTAGTTATGAGTGATCAACGACAATAAAGAATTTATAATTCTCATTTAGAATTTTAGGTTACACTGAATCCCATAAGGCTTAGTTTTAAATCTTTTTCATTGTCATAAGTTATGTGAATAGATTTATTTTTTTATTATTCCTATTTTGTTATTATTCCTATCGTCATCAGTGCACTTTCAGGTGAGTCAAGTTTACTTGCACCTGGGTCACAATCCCTAGACTAAATTATTCGCTCGTTTAACAACAAACAATGCGTCATTCTCGTTTATGCAACATCAATTATCCGTTTAGCAGAAACGAGCTTAAGAAGTAAATTGATCGATACCAATCGATTTGCGACAATCTCACCCACTACTGATAAAAGCATATCAGGATATTCACGTCAGCTACTTGGTCGATTAAAACTGACACTAAAGACTGAGTTATGTACATTTTCTCGCTTTCTTTCTTCCCTGGATTCGACTGATCTCAGCCTATACATATATCAGCATTTAGCTGTTCTTTAAACCATTTAGACACCAAAATTATTTTCTTTACAACCTCTACTGAAAAAGAGAGAGCCTTATATGCTCCTGAGATTAAAAAACAATAGTAACTGTATACCATCAGGTATTTTTTTATAATGTGTTGTCTTGTCTGCACCGTGAGCTCGCGGAGTTTAAATTTCCAGTTTCATCAGTCTGATAAGAACAAATTCTTATTTTTTTTCTCTTCTAATTATTTAGGTACATTTATTGAGTAACTTCTTCCATATCCTCTATAATGTATTGTATTTACTAATATTTATGATTCACAACTTTAAATGTGTATAATGTGAGCTAAATATTATTATTATATTTGTTACATTTTATTTTAGTTTTTTTTTTGTATATTTATATTCATAACTTTTTACTTTTTATTTTTCTCTATTTATTGTTTTACATTATTTGTTTTTTTGTTCCCTTCTTTTTCTCCTAATGTTTTTTTCATCCATCAGATATTAGTCCATATTAAATTATCACCATAGAAACAAAATGAGGGTATATTACAAAGAAAGGCAAAAGGAGGATAGAAAAGTTCCTATTCCTACTTCTAAATATAAGGTAAGAATAAAGCGATTAATCGATGTTTTTCGATAGCAATATTTGCTCTAGAATTTATGGAGGATCCCTCGGAAGATTAGCACAAGCAAAACAAGTATATATTGCGTATATTTCCGTATTTTCTTAAACGCAATTATATAGAGTAGGATCACAAAAAAATTTGTTGTAACTTACAGCTTTGAACGAAGTGAAGATAAATGTGACGTATTTATTATACAATAGTAGTTTATTCTAGATATTTTGCGAGATGGAATTCTTAATAAAGGAAAATTCTATGCGCACACGTCGCGTAAGTCTTATAGTATTACCTAAAACCTGAACCCAACTAGGAAAAAAAAATGTAAACTCATTTAATGTATTTAAGACCAAACTAGCTAATTTGATATTACCCACTTTACAATTAAATACATTAAATGAGTAAATAATTTATTTAACTCCTAGCTTACGATCGACCTTTTGTAATACTTACTATTATTTACTGTTCCCATGTCAGTGACGTTTGTCTTTTATGGAAATAAATATCGATAAACCTAAATGTCTATTGTATTGATAAATTTTCTGCACTTTCTTTTATTGTATTGTATTTACAGAGGAAGAGTAAGATCGACGAAAAACATCCTTATCTAAGTACGTAGTGTATATAATTATGATGTTGGTATAAACACTTATTTGAGTAGCATCCTGTTCTGTCCTGATATTCTAGACAAGCCGTCATACTATTGATCTGCGTATAGATTATACATAACTACTGGATTTAAAAGTGAGAGATAGTGTCATTAAAGGTAAAACAAGGGTATATCGCATGTATTTTATATTCTTTGTTCTGTATTATTTGCAGAAGTTCTTACGTAAACATGTTCAGCAAGTTATGGCGCCGTTGAACCTCACCTTACACGTCTCAAGGATGACATGTCGATCTAATGGTTTACAGGCTTAGGTACACCCAATGTCAATGGCACCATTATAGCCATGGGGGAACGACTTTGTATACAACTACCCCCAATCAAATTCACATGTAAGTCAGTGTAGACGATGTAAGTTCATTATCCCAATGTCAAGAGGGAGTTCGTTCTATCGTAATAATATATTTGCCTACATTTATACATTTCTATACTAATATTAAAAAGATAAAGTTGGTGAGATTGTAGGGGTTAATCTCTGGATCTACTAAACCGATTTTGAAAATTCTTTCATCAATAGAAAGTCACATTATTTCCGAAAAATGAAAAGACTTTTACGTGGTAGTCGGATTTGCGAAGTAGATCGGAGGAAAAACGTTAGAACGAAAATGTTTCTTACGAATGCTGCCTTACCGATGAGAGATATGATTCATCTATAATAGTAAATAAAGTGTAA
This sequence comes from Limenitis camilla, assembly GCA_905147385.1. Lineage (NCBI taxonomy): Eukaryota > Metazoa > Arthropoda > Insecta > Lepidoptera > Nymphalidae > Limenitis > Limenitis camilla. The sequence continues at coordinate 1,178,728 of LR990235.1, forward strand.
TTGGATCACTTTTTGCATTTTACTTCGGTCACTTTTAAGTACTGACTCTGTGCCTATGGACTATAAGTTAACTTTCGCCACCATACGCAGATGTAATCACACAGTAAATTTTACTTACCACTCATAAACGCCATATTTATCAACCCAGCCTGATATGTGGATAGTTTCAGCTCGCACCTGGCAGCAGGCAGCACATACGACATGACGCAGTTCTGCACGCCTGTTGTAAAGAATGCGCACGCGCACGCGCCCAGGACGCTGCGGCTGAAGCGGCCATAGCCTGAAAACATACATAAATTAGTACTATTATCGTGACAAATATCACGAAAAAAGTATCCTAACCCGCACATATATGTCGGAAACAGAAATATAAATCATTTAAAAGCATCGTATGCGCACAATGGATAACCTACCATGAAAGCTTTATGCAGTCGGGATATAACTAAACGTTACGATCTCGTACTATTCAGTCAGGAACCCAAGCAGTGCCTTGGACATGTGACCAAGGTGTAGACTTAAGGGATCCCTTTAAGTAATTATAATACTTGCCTCCACTGCTCAGTTTCGCTGCTTAAACCTATGGTTAAATTCACCTAAACCCTTTTTTTTTTAATGTGGGAAATGCATTTACGCATACCCCTTAAAAGGGGTTATGTGGGACTCCCAGCGATAAGCGCTGGACTGCCGCACTAAAACCCACCACCGTCCATGCCGTATGATAGGCGCCGCAGGAACGCGTTAGCATACCACCCGTCTGCGGGTACAAGTACCCGCAGTTCAAACCCACCCATGGCCTCGCTTTACCAAGCACCTAACCGAGGAGGGATGTCAGGACATGTCTACTGAAATACCCAGCCCCCGGAGGAGTCAGAAGAGGCCCATATCCCTCGAGATCAGGTTGCTCGCAAGTCATCTCTGCAAACAGAGAAGTACCCGGAGCGACCCGTACCTCCGGCCACCGGACCCCCTGTACTTAACCACCGTCTGCGACGCCCAGGGTACGAACGTTGGAGTTTAAGGCCCGCGCCCGTCACGCCGGCGCTTTGCGACCTACGCGCCCAACCTTGGCGCAAACCTCTGCGCCGGCCGCCCACCGCTCCCCCCATCCCGGATTACGCTACTAAACCGAGACTGGAGTCGGCGACGAAACATCCAGCGCAAAAGACACCCGCGCTTACGCGCCCTACCATGACGCTTTCACGCCCCTCAGCATCAGATATATCCAACTGCCCCCCCGATCATGGAGCACGGTTGCGCTACTGAGTCACTGAGTTGCGCCATAGAGCTACCCCACGAACGGAGGCGCAGCGGGAAACACTGACTCTATGCTGCAATGCAGCCACCGTCAACTGCGCCTACGCGCCCCCCATCTGCGGATATTGGCCTCCGGATAGTAATAGTGGAAAATTACTATCCGTAGTTGCCCAGGGTGCACCGGCCCACAAAATAACCTAACCTTACAAGGCTAACCTAACCTAAGGCTACACTTCAGACATACAAATACTATTATGTCTTTTACCTCCAATTCATTCTTTTAAGCGCTAATTGTGAGTTCATAGTATTTTAGTTTAATGACTAATATCGAAAGTATTTTAATAATAATTACATGAAAATACCACGATATGACTTTATTGTTTTACATCTATATTTTCTCTACTTTTTTAAATCATGATGTGATAAATTCCCTGAAATATTGTTCCGTGGATAAACTATAAATGTGTGAACAACTGCATTATAAGTGAGATGACTATCAGTCAGTCTATCGGTTTTATATCAATTAACGAATAAAATTGTTGTAAATAAATCGATTGAAAATGCATCTTCAGAAATAATTTGATTCAATAATATGAAAAACTATACACACTCTCGTTCGTTTGAGGTCATTTCAGGTTTTTACTTCCAACAGTTAGTCAAAACAAGATGATAATTTATAGATATATAAGAGAGAATTCCATAAGTCCGTATACAATAATACCATCAATACTCTATTAGTAAGTCATAAAGTTTACTACCAATAATACGCTGAACAATAACACGCTGAAGATAATATTTACAATACAAGGCATTGTCATCTAAACTACTGTTTAAGTGCTGGCTTACAACATGACACATGAGATCAGTATGTTGTATTTTATATTAACTATAAGAAGGTAATTATTTAACCCATCTTTTATATATTTTACTAGTAGACCTGCGCGACTTTGTTCACGTGAAGCTCTGCTCCTATTGGTCTTAGCGAGATGATATATAGCCTATAGCCTTCCTCGATAAATGATCTATCTAACACTGCAAGAATTTTTCAATTCGGACCAGTAGTTCCTGAGATTAGCGCATTCAAGTAAATTCTTTTATCTTCTTCTTTAGAGAGGGAACTTGTCAAAGATCAAGTAATAAACTCTGCATAATAACATTAAAAGAATCTACTTTGATTCGTTGTTGGAAGTTAACGTTAAATGGAGAGTAGAAAAAAACAACACATCTTAGGGTTTTGGTCATTATACCCCTTGGGTGGCCTACTGCTGAGCAGGGTCTCCTTCGTAAAGTAAGGAGGATGTTAGGCTATAGTCCACCACACTGACCTAGGGCGGGTTGGCAGACTTCATAAAAAGACTGAGAACTTTAGGGAACACTCAGGAGTGCAGGTTTCCTCACGATGTTTTCCTTCACCGTTAAAGCAAGTGATATTTAATTGCTTAAAACACACATAACTCGAAAAAGTCAAAGGTGTTTTCCTGTGTGGGGGATCGAACTCCGATGTTTTTTATTCTTATTGACACGTCAGCCCCATCGTGACAAAGACAGAAGTTAAACAGCACTAACTAAATTACACAATGCAAAAGCAACGTCCGAGATCATTTAAATCGTACTGACCCATAATCACTAACCTTTCGGCTTCATTCCTGACATATTCCGTCAACAATTCTGCACATCCTCTATCCTATTGCACATCTCACAGTTAGGTGATTCTGATTTTTTGATTAAATATGCATACTTTCTAGATGGATGACCTGAACGAATCCGAAAAGCCAGTTTCACAATGCTTCTTTTGTTAAATACGGTTTATATTCTTAGTATTTTTGAAACGTAATTAATAATTTTAATAAAAGAAATTACTAATGGAATGTTTTTATGACAAAATATTGATATTGTATTATGTACGTAACTCTATCGTAACATAACATAACAACCGATAACGGTGCACGTAATTGTAAAGTGCAAGCCGTGAAAACGGAAAAATGAATGAAAAAATATATATTCAAATGTCGATAAGTAGGTCTATGTCAAATATTCATCATATTTTTTATGATAGATAAGGGACAAACGAGCAGACGGTCCACCTGAAGGAAAGTGGTCACCGTCGCCCATGGATATCGACAAAACTAGAGGGTATCTCTTGTTTTGTCGATGCGTTGCCGCCTCGAAGATACAGTGAGTAGGGGGGCGAAGAGAAGACTGGTGCGGTTTCATTGGACTCCGAGCAAGAACCCGGCGTTCATTGGAATTGCAGCAGTAATGGGATGGGAGAGGGAGGGTTAGATCTGGTCCAAATGCGGCTCGGCCGCAACGCGTCAGAGACACTTGGCGGTCTGATTCGCATGCTGGTAATCGCAAGCCAGTCGGGGAACAGATCCCCTACCACCAAGGGGGTGCTGGGGTACTCGGGTCTTACGAGATGCTCTCCCAGCGGCAGAGGGGAATTGTATTCTAGCCCGTCCCCTCACGGGTAAAATTTACTGTGCCCTTTAAATTTTCATCGGCAATTATTCAAAATTTCGCATAGTTAATAACGAAACAAAATAAGTATTTTAATGTAGCTTAAATTTGCAAATACAAGGATTTGAAATTTTTAATAAATACCAAATTTTCTTTTCTAAATAACATTAAGCTTTAAAGGTACAAAGCATCAAAGAAAAAATTCTTCATAGTAAAGTATCGTTTTATTTTAAAGAAAGCTATTTATGTAAATAAACTTATGACAGAAATATCCAAAACATTGCGTATTTCGTGACGTGTTTACCAAGTCAAATATAAATGGTGACCATTAACGTTGCGATTGACAGAAAACACACAGAAAACAACTTGAAGTATTTATATATCATTCAATGATTCTTACATAATTGCATACAAACTTACGAACTGTCCTCACTTCTCTTCAGACAAGACTGAATTCTTCGTACGAACGACACTTTTGAAAAATAGATTTTTACCAAAAATATTGGTGTCGCGCTGAGCACCAAGCTTACCCATTACCGTGTGATAGAGAGAACTACAGCTCGAACTGATTTTACCTACGTAACATTAAGAAAATCATCCTTTCGTAATCCCCTGTTTCCTCCTCGAAATCTGGACCGCTTTTAATATTTATTTCGTTAAACTGCTGTACAGGGTCTAAGCTACGTCCGTACTATGCTTTTTTGGTTTATATTAGTAATAATTAGTTTGCTGGATGTTTGCAAAAATAAAAAAGTTGTTTTTTTTATAAATTTTTTTTTTTCTATTATATTAATCAAATAATAAAAAAAACATACAGTCATGGCAGAGGTACGTATATATCGCATGGTATTTTTTTTTCTTCTGTAACTTCATTATCCTAGGAGGAAACAGGGGACTACGTTTGTATGAAAAAAGTGTCGACTGATTTCCTCTTAAAGAGTTGTACTTATAGCACAAAAAAAATAGAGGACTCCTATAATAGATAATTGCTTCACTTCTAATCAGACACGTAAATGTTAGCAACAGTGCTTACAAAGTAGTAGTAGCGGGTAGATCATTTTATATTATGTCAAGTATACCGACGTGAAGACATTATATAACCTTTAGCGCGATAGATTAGTCTCAGTCTCTCTGGTGTTTTCGTGCAGTGAACATGGAAGTTACCCTTCTTGAGGTCGAGCGGTGGAGGTGAGACCTAATATATTATAAAAGAGCTCTTTGAACCTCCTCCTGGGTCTCAAGCCCCAGGCACTGCTCGCGTCAGTCTAAATTGCATGCGTATTGCTGTACAGTAATGGGTATCTCTCTCATATTATAGCATAAATATAATAATTAATATCAGAAATACAAAATTTTGGATTTTTGTTACTTAAACATTGCTGAAATGATTTTAAGGTAAAATCTGTTTATCCCGAAATAAACTAGTTTCTAAAGGTTGAAACTAAAGTACACAAACACCATAATACTACTAAATAAATGTGAAAATTTGTATGTTTATTTAGGGGAAATATAATGAGAATAGATTAAATGGATTTGTACGAAATTTCACATAAGCTTTTTCAATGGTTTTTGAAAAAATAAATGAGGAAAAATTCTAGTAATTCAGGCTTCCATCAGCCTGAATTACTAGAATTTTTCCTCATTTAATTTTACATAAGCCCCACATAACCCCTTTAACTTGACGTTGACTAGAATATCCTTCTGGGGGTTATACTTTAGACTCATATCAACAGCATTACTGTTAGAATACTCACGATCTAATGATCATGATTTTTGTCATGGCGGTGTGTTAATCCTGTTAGCTTTTATCTTTACGTTGGCAGAACTGAGTCATATTTACTAACAGACTACCACTCAAGTTAAATTATATATAATTGTTAATTATGATGTTGGCATTATTGATTTGCCAACCACACCACCACACATTGGCAGGCACATTAAGCTAAATAGGCTCAGATGGGCTGGCCATGTGCAGCGAATGGACAAAACCAGGTCCCAAAATGCCTCATGAACAGAGGTCGAAGAAGACCAAAGCTTCGTTGGTTGGACGGCGTAAACCGGGACGCGAGGAACGTTGGCATAGCTAACTGGAAGACTGTGACTGTGTGAATGACAGACCGACCTGGAGGAAATTGCAAAACCAAGCCAAGGACCACAAAGGGCTGTAGAACTACTGAATGAATGAATTATTGATTTGTGTGGGAGCCTGTTAGTGAATTGATTTTAGAATTTGGTATAAACTGAATATCATTCGGTTGTGGCAACGTAAAGATAAAGCCATCGCGAGTAGTCTGGGAGTGGCACTGAGGGATGATGACTGGAGTACTGCCCCCGGGAGTAATATTCTAGTCAGTAAAGCCGTCATACTATTGGTTAATAGGGAGTTATAATCCATACGCAGATATGTACTATAACTGCCTTTTGATTAACAGGATAAATATATCTTACAAAGATACTTTTCCCATTTACTTTCTGTGGATGCTTTATACCGAAAACAATTATGACATTCTCCCGAAATTTAAACGTCAAAGACGTCTTCCTACACTTATTAAAGTGACATAACATTTAGCTGGTTTTCTTGATACTCGTAAGGGCGATTTTACATAGAATATGTAATTTACGCATATCCATACATACAAATAAATAAAATTGAAGTGTCTGTTTGTAATATTAAAATAATCGCTTTTATACTAAGTGCATATGGATGTATATATGGATGTATACACGCACACGGTACATATACCAAAACAACATTTTTTTTTACAATTTTTGTCTGTCTGTCTATTTGTTCCGGCTAATCTTTGAAATGGTTGGACCGATTTTGACGGTTCTTTTACTGGCAGATAGCTGATATAACAGGGAGTAACTTAGGCTATTTAACATCTCGCTATAAGAGGGGAGCAACACGCGAACGAAGTCGCGCGGATCGGCTAGTACTTGATAAAAATGTGAATTTATAATTTAGTATGAGGAAAACTTCCTTACTACATCAATAGAAACCAAACCAAATTTTAAAAACATTTGCGTTTGAGCAGGCACTTACAGAAAAAAGTTATATAATATGTTCAACCCATCAACGGGCGGGTCGACTACTAGTAATAAATAAACTATAGATTTTTCTAGAAGAACATTTTTATAACAGAATGCTATTTCAATATCTATCATTATCGACCAGCTAGATAACATATAAGTACTTATATCAATAAAAGAATAAAGTCAGTCAGTCAAAGTAATACGATTAAAAAAAATGTGATTCAAATTTTGACTTTTTTCAAATTGATGTTTCGGAAAAATTGCATTAAACTTATATACAATAATTTATATTAAAAAAGTTGTATGGAAACTAGAACTTACAGGAGCTGTCAGTCACAAAAATTCAGACAAGAAATTTTCAAACCAATCAGACAGGTTCTGCTTTTATTTTTGGATCTTCTGTTTCTGATGCAATATACGTTCATTTTTCATGGTAAATGAGAGCAAACGAACAGACCGATAGACACGATTTAACTTTTGATAAAGATAACTTCTGTCTAATATTATGCTTAATATTTTTGGATGTTTGTCATTCAATCAAAAAAACCTTACAAATTGAATACTTAAAATCTACCAGTGGTAAGTTATGATGAATGAAAACAGTGGGAAAAAAAAATATTTTGTAGAAGAAAAAGACCAAAAACTTGGTTATTTGATTTTTTCACATAGATTTTGAGGTTATGTGAAAAAAGTGTAAATAAAAAAGTTGTAGATCTTTTTATTACCAACAACTTTGCCATTTAACTTTTTTGACTTGTAGTTTTGCCTAAAATCGAGATAAACCGTTGTCTACCCTTAAGGGGGCTTCCCTCTTTTCCACATCCCTACCTCAGATCGCCCATAAATTATTTTTCCTTTCATTTTTGTTATATTCTCTTCCTTTTCCGGGTTTATTAAACCAAAAATTATCGACCCTGGTCTATTAGTAAAACACACGCGAAGGATTCCCAGTGTTGCCGGCGCGAAGGATTCGGCGCTTTGACCAAGAGACTTGCCGAATATTCGTTATTCGGTATTGGCATCTATCTAGTATACAAATGCTTTGATGTTTGATACTCACACCAAAATGGCTAAACGGAATTGAATGAAATTTGGCACACAAATCTATACTAATAATATAAAGAAGAAAAATTTATATTTTTGTATGTAACGAATAAACTTAAAAACTATTGGACCGATTTCAAAAATTCTTTGACCATTATAATGCTACATTACCCCTGCATAACGTATGCTATATTTATTATTAGAAGAAATTATTGATTCATACTAAAATTTCAATAATGTTACCCAAGGTGTAAAAAAATTATCAATAAAATGTGTTTCGTCGCATGCGCTGCGGAAAGTATCGATGATAGAACAAAAAATGTTCTACAATATTATAGAACATATCAATATCTATAAAAAACTTCGAGAAACCATATACCCCATACCATTTATTTCATTATAACAATTTATTTATTTATTACTAGCTACCAAGCAAACGTTGTTTTACCATATAAATTTGGGGTGGGCCACCCTTATCACTTAGAGGGATGAAAAATAGATAGTAGCCGATTCTCACACCTACTGAATATACGTATAAAATTTCATAACAATCGGTCGAGCCGTTTCTGAGGAGTATGGTAACTAACATTGTGACACGAGAATTTTATATATAAGATGTTCTATATGACATGTAAATATAATGATATTACGTCAAGCCCAAACGTGTCAAATCAACGAGTATTATACAATAAAACATTTTTTTTGTCACTGACAAATAATTTTAATGAGTTTCATATATTAAATATTGACTATCATAGTAAAGTTTTGCCCTTATCGAAAATGACCGTAGTCTTTCATATTGTTACATAATTTTAAGTTAGGTAACGAGGCGAGAGTTTGCATACGGTAAAAGAACTCTTTAAACCTGATGCTAGGTCTCAAGACCGGGACACTGCTGAATACAGTCACCAAGTATCAATAGCCGAACGACATCAATTTAGAATAATCAATAAGAGCTTGTATAAATAAATTTTTGGTTTTGTTGAAAACAAAACATAAAAACAGCAGTCAAAAAACATATCTACATCTACACTATTATATAAAGAGGAAAGATTTGATTATTTTTAGAAGGGTTTTGTCACCCTTTTTGAAAAACAGAACCACTACACTCCTGTTCCATGCCTCCGGCGTTTTTCCCTCAAACAAGGCGGAAGAAAACAACCTCTGGAGCATTGTGAGGATCGGCTTACCGCCCGCTCTCAGAAAGTCCGAAGTAATTCCATCCTCGCTTGGCACCCTGCTGTTTCTAAGTTGCTTAACAGCCATCCTAATCTCGTACAGGCTGATGTCCGGGATGTCGTCGGTGTAACGTCGGGTAAGTCGAGCTCTTGGATCTTTGGCCGGACTGATGACATGCTTAGCAACCGAGGTATAGAGTTGTCCATAGAAATTCTCTACCTCTCTTAAAACTTCTGACTTGTTCGACACTACCTTGCCACCATCCGTCTTCAGCTTAGTCAAAGGGCCCTGTCCAATAGTCCATTATCTTGGTCGCTACAATTTCTATAAGATGGTATAAGTTAGTTTTTTGACACACTTCAACATCTTAGATTTTGGAAACCATCTAATAGATAGCGCCGTGAAGATATTAAACGTTCTTAACATTTGGTATTCTGTTTCTAATTCCATAAAAATAATGGTAACAAACAAATAAGTTAAAGTAAATCGTGTCTAATCAGTGTATAGGAAATACGTTTGATATCGGACGTATAGCATCGGCGACTCAGCGTTTATTGACGTCAAGATGGACGCGCGTGATTATTGCTGTTCTAGCGTCGCTAAACATTTGGTACAGTTAGATATTATCGAGATAGCCCTCGCTTCGATTTGTTAACAAGGGTAAGGGAGTATTACATTTCACAATAAGATCTAGTCTAGAGATTTTCAGGTGAGGTACTGAGATTAAGCCGACGAGTTTTGGATATAAACAAAGGCCAATAATACACTAATCAATTATTTACTAAACTCTACTTACTTATAGTGAGTTATGTTAAGGAGAATGTGTTTTAATGGCTCCTATTCAAGCATTTTCCTTAAGAGCTGTAGAAAAAATATTCTCAAAGTGGGAGATGGACAAAATATGGAAGAAATAGTCCTAATAGTTCCCGTCCACATAAATACATATAATCAAGAATATTTATAAAAGTATTTGAAACTATAATAAGTACAACAAAGTAGGGTAATATTAGCTTTTACATTTAACGAAGGGGCAAAAGGTTCGAAATTTATTTGTTACTTAACAAAACTATTTTATTTTTATTGTACTTTATATAATTCTTACTGGCGAGGGAGAGAGATGTGTAGGTTTTTAGAGCTACTAATATTTTTTTTCTTTATTTGCTAAATAAGTATTGTATTATAATCGCAGTTTTTAAAAAGAGTGATATTAATGCGGGCCTGCGGCTATTTATAAAAGGTTATATTTATAGTTACTTTACATAGCCTATATTAGTAAAGAATATTGTGTCTTAAAATTGAATCAATAGTTATTATTATTATCATTAACTAGTAAAGTAAATAGGATTTTCATCGCAGACATTTTCATGTTTCTTAACATATGTTTATAATAATAACAGTTACTGCAGTTGCTAAAGTTAAAATTTCATAACCAATTGGAGGAAAGATCCTAAACTAAATGATTTACAGAGTTTGCTATTACAAGACGTTTTTCATCTCTACCAAACGGAAAATATAGAAAGAATTTCCATTAATAAATTGATGTATGACTTTAGATAATTAAAACATTTTAAGTATGTTTGTTATTCAATTAGGGAAGCTTTCTATACGATTAGATAATTATCTTGCATTTATTCATTACTAGCAACACGCCCCAGCTTCACATGGTTTCTCTACTACAATATGCATGAATTATATGAATAAACCTTCCTCTTCAATCACTGTGTATTGGTGAAAACTGTGTTAAAATCTTTTTCGTAGTTAGAAGATCTAAGCGTATAGACAGCGGGAAGCGACTTTGTTTTACATTATATAAAGATACAGTTCTTAAATGTTAATAGATAATATTAAATTTTGACAGGACAGGAGAGGTGCTTTTGCTTCGTTCTTACTAAGGGAATGACAATATTTATAACCTAAAAATATCTGCCCGCGATTTCATCATCTAAAACTTCTGATTGAGTCTAAAGTAAGTTACTAGACACTCACTCTCCCGGGATAAAAAGTTTTATTTCACTCTTCTTCAGCTCATAAAGTGTTAATCAAGGTTATTAAGTATCAGGGAGGCGGCATAGATACGCACAACTCCAGCCTCATGATGGTACCGGGTCTACGAGGATAATCGTGTTACCCGGGACAAATCTCGGGAGACGTGCAGGCCCTCATTCGTAGTCGATGCGCTTCGTGATCCTACATGGTCTCACTGTGATGGTGAGGGTAACCGCGGAGGTTTAGTGGGTATTGCGACCATTTCGCCGTCAGTGAGTCCCACATAACCCAGCCGGCCCCACCAAAGCTGGTAGGGTATACCTAAATGCATTGCTCCGTGATAACATAAAAAAGGTTATTAAATATCAGTAACCAAAATTTCTTTGAAATACGTCTAGTTGTTTTTGTGCAATTGAATAACAAAAATATGAATCAGCATTCACATAATTATATTAGTACGATATGTAGAACTACTAAACGAATTTGGATGCGTTTATCTATAACTGTACCTCTCCAGGAATTGCCGTGCATTAATACGTATAGAGTAGTAACGATAAATTGTAAAGGTTTTTAGTACAATCCCTACTTACCGGCCGCATCTAAAGCAGTTTCATAATCAGCAACCTGCGCAGCATCCTGATTTTCCCCTCTATGGGCTGTAAAAAACGAAAGTATTATAAATATCCATATTTAGGGATTATATTCAAATATTTTCTTTTAGAAGTTTTAGAAATTTTCATAAAGTTGCATTCACAAGATATGAATCTGAACTCGAGATGACAATAATAGAAAGGATCTTATCATAAAGGATATAAATGTAATACCGATTATTTTCAGAGGGTTAAAACATGAAGTTATAGAACATAATTTCATGGTGTTTCAATATCAATTACAATTTGACGAGTGGTTCTTGTAAATTTACAATTATGAGTGTTTTAAGGCTAAAGCAACGCTTGACCGCTGTTTATCGTTTGGTTTATGTGTATGCGATAAGCGGCTTTCCAAACATGTAGGGGGAAAAGAATTGGTACTTATTTGAGTTACTCTACCCCTGCAGGATTTTGGATTTTTTTTTCAATAAAAGATACTTTACAAAGTATATATATGTAATCCGTTTTTACAGGAAATTTCTGGTTTAGAAGATATGATTTTTTGAAATATGGAAAACAGCCTAGATTACAAAAATTGTTTCGAAAAATTAATGCGATATTTTTTTCGATAAAATAAATCACTGGTGTATTTTTTTAATTCAATATTTCAAAAAAAAAAATAGTCTTTGAGACATGAAAGAATATTTCAGGCGAGCATATCTTGTCTCACATTAATTTTGAAAACTACTAAAAATTTAAATTTTATTTTTACTTTTGTAATCTATATTTCTTCAGGAATATTTTTATAATATTGAATAGAAGTTAAGCATTAACGGTCTTACACATGAATTCAAAACTATTACAGTAACTGATTCATAACTTTAAACGTATTAATAAAATATTTTTGTAAATCACTATTATAATATTTTTAAATCTACACATAAATATATGATTACTATTGTATGTATAGTTTTAAATTTAATTATCGAAAATATTTTTTTGACAAAACAAAATTTGAAAAAAAAAATTTTTTATCTAACACTATTAATCGATTTATATTTGTGAATTCGATAATTAAATCACTTGCACATAAACACTTGATACACTTGTAACTTACATATATCCTTCGGCGCGACTCTACACACCATAGTGAACTGACGGCCAGCCTGCGGCCACGACTGATCGGACTGTACTAACGCAACTGCATTACGAAGAAAGGTCTTAATATTGTAGGAAAAAAGTATATCTAGATACTAATGTATGGCTTAAAAACTATATGTGTGACGGTGATAGCTTAGTGGTTAATACTTCGGTGTCCCACTGAAGAGATTCGGAGCACAAAACTCTGACTTTTGAGTTTTGAAAAAGCAAACCTGGGTGTTCTCCATAATCAATTCAAATGTGTGTAAAGTCTCCTAACCCATCTATCCAGCATGGTAAATCTAAATCCTTCTCATCTTGAGAGGAGATCAATCCTCACTTGTGAAACTTCACGAAAGTAGAGCAATATCTAGTTTAAATGTTGGTGATGCATCTTTGCTAATGTTTTATACAAAAACGATGGAGTAATAATAGGAATTAACATTATAGATTATAAATATATTGTATAAATTGACCAAAATATAGCCATAAATGTTAAATAAGTCAGAAAATTGTTTCTAAAGGAAGCAAAGCGTCTCGCTTAGGTAGGTTGCTATTTACTTTAAAAAAATGCGATAAATCCATAAAAAATAATTTCAAACAATTCAGGTATTTATTTAAAATAGAAACAGTTGCAATAGTGATCATTACTACGTAATTGATACCTAGCCGGTCTTAGGGAAGAGTAAAGAAAATCTGGCTTACATACAGCACAACAGATAAATTTTTTTTCAATGCAATATAAATGTTGTAGTATGAATAATTTTTGCATTGTAAAAGTCCAAAAATTTACATCTTTTATCACATTTTGCATTGCAAATACGCATGGTTGTAAATTACCTGACCTGCCCTAACTTCTTTGAGGAAAATACATTTTCCTTTTACGCCATCTTGTGGTGAGTTACAATAAAGTAGATATATAATCTCCAAATACATCGAGTTCATCAAATTTATCTTTTTAGTTAAATAGTTTTGTTTAGTCCATTTTGGATAGACAAACATCTTTAAACCTAATATTAACATAGGCCAATTTTTCTCCCAAAATTCCTGTAGGAAAAAAAACAAACTTATTTATTAGGCTGAAAGCGAATGACTCTTTGTTATCTCTAATAAATTAATAATAACATAATAAATAATTAAATAATAACAAATTGAATTTTATCAGAAGGCGTGTCAGTTCCATATGTAGATATCACTTCACTATAATTGTACTAAAATAAATATTAGTTTGACCAAAAACGTATAACGGCAGCGAAGTTACTTGTAATAGAATCAGGAAAAACAGTTAAATTAGCATTACTACACTATGTACGTCATTTATAAAAAAATGTAACATCTGAGATATTAAAGAGATTACTAGTTAAAGAGATTACTTTTATTTCATGAAATATTATTTCTTCTTTTGGTTCTTATATTTCTCTTTTTTCAATAATTATAATAGCACTTATTGAATGATATCAAAATTTACCTCTAGCTGAACATTCTTATAACGAATTACCTATTTTAAATAACTTCTAATATGGCAGATTATATGTAATGGATTTAAACCCCATTTATAAAGGATATGGCAACATGATCTAATCTTAATTATTAAAATAGAGCTTCTCCATTAATAGAACAAATTATTTTATTTCATGATCATACTTTAATTATTTTAATTATAATTACAATTTTAGTTTCATATAATTAATTAATAAATATATTAATCGATTTTTGTTAGAAGAACAAATAATTTCTTCCTAAAAAATAAAAGCCTTAGTACTAAGTTAAATTATATTTAAACTGTTCAGTAATTTCAGAGATATTTGCGAATAAATTTTTCATCTATTCTTTTATAATTTTAAAATAACATTTAGGGGTCCCCACTAACGCTTGAGCTTTAAATAAAAATTCAAAATTTCTACATTAATTATGGATACTCTGATATGTTTCTGATATGTTTTGTACTAAACTGATATGTTTCTTATGCCCTGATTTATGAATCAGGGCATAAGAAACATATAATAATTATTTTTATTATTAAAAATTAAAATATATTTGAATACTTTAATAATTTATGTTTAAGAAATATTTTTTTTAATTCAGCGCAACAGTTAGTACCTAGTAGTTAAATCTCGACGCGTAGACGCACAAGAAGTGTTAAAAGGGAGGGGAGGAAGAGAGAAGAGTGCCTATGTGACTCTGCTTGTTACAGTTAAAACACTGAATAAAAACCTAAATGGACAATCAGTGAGACTTAATGATGCCGCCATACATTGCTTTTTGTTAAATTGTGCCCCCGTTTGCTGCTTTTACGCCAGATATGTGTGAGGATGTGAAGCGAGGGATGTGTTTGTTAAGAACAATATGAGCCCTCGCTATATATCCTCGTACGTCTCTTGTGGAAACGCAGCTTAACGCATATATATTTTTAAACAAAATTGTCCTGGTCGTTTTCTTGTAAGGAAATTAATGTAAAATAATAAATCCATTATGGGTGATTTAGTTACTCTTAATATTACTGCTCTTAGTTTTCTAGATAATTTATCCATAAGAACCTGCGTAACCTGTACAACGAGGAAAATATGAGACAGCTTGAAAATATGACTTAATTATATATTTACAGATAGGCCTAGATGAATTAGTGAGTGGAGAGATGCCTGTAGAAGACATTCATAAATAATTCAATCCAACCATGATAGCTAGACAGTTGAAATTTTCACAAATGATGTATTTCTATTGCCTCTATGATAGCAAATACTAAAAACAGAATAAAATAAATATTTAAGAGAGGCTCGAATAGAACAAACGCCATTTTTTTGCCAAATATTAGTACGGAACCCTTAGCGCGAGTCCGACTTGGTCGGATTTTATATGTTTATATTTTAATCTAGCCCTTTCTACTTCGAGGAATAACAAAAAAATATGGCTTATCTAGTAATTTTTTGTTTACAAAATATGTCAAGATTTGGTTTTTTTTTCTTGTTACAATAAATTATAAATAATAGATTTATATTCTAGGGATTTCATCAAAGTCTTTGAGAATTAATGTAAACTGAATGTGTGAACTCCTAACTGAAATCATGAAGAAAGTAATCATTGTACTGTAATTCCACAACACAGCTATAATATCAGTAAACCAGAAATAAATGCAACACACAAACAGAATTTACTTATCTATATAAATAAAAGCCTCCAGCGAATATTTCTTGTACAATCAGAAGACATGACACCAATGATTGTCATGTCATGGCAAAATTGGTACAAAGTGAAAGTTAATAAAAAATTGTTTTTGTTTTCGGTTCATTTGTCATCTGGCTCGTTGGTCTAGGGGTATGATTTTCGCTTAGGGTGCGAGAGGTCCCGGGTTCAAATCCCGGACGAGCCCAATTTCTTTTTATGTTTGTTTGTTGCGAGGCTTAAAAACTACTGAACCGATTTTGATAATTTTTCCGCTGATAGAAAGCTACATTATGCCAGGGTGACATTGCTTATGTGTTGCCATAAATATTAAAATGATGTGGCTGTTAAAATAAAGACAGTCGCAAATTAAATGGACTTGGACTCTAAGATACTTTTTATTTTCTTAACATTTTGACGAAGTCAGATGCTTTTAGTACAAAACAAATAATATTTTATAATTTGCTATAATTTTAATTTAGTCCTATATGCTCTTAAAAGGTTTTTAAAAAAAAAAGGTGGTAACATGAAATAATCTTTATTTATATAAATAGAATATTTCCAATGAATTTCTATAATATATCCAAAAATTATACCCAAAGAAACAAGTAGATATCTAATAATAATTAGACATTAGAGGTTAGACTAAAGTAAGTCCAAAAAGCAGAATATATAAAAAAATTCCTTTAATAAGTATCATGACGAATGTATGTTTTTTTTACAAAAGGAGAAAAACGGTGGATTACTTTGAAATCTTGTGAAATTACAAATCTACGAATTCTTGATGACGTAATAATTTATTGGGTTCCAGTGAAAATAAAAAAATCAAAGTCGTCTGAAGAATATATGGTTTTATTTTATTAGCACTCAATTATTATCAATTGTGGGATTACCATATATTTCTGTGTATATGTTTACAATTAGTTGTCATTTGAACTAAATATGTAATACGGTCTTTTTGGATCAAAAAAATTAAGTTATTAGATATTTTGGATAGACAATTTAATTAAAAACAAATAAATATAAATATATTTTTTCGACTAGAAAAATTTTGCCCAACGGATATGAAATAGTTTTTCAGCTCTAAATGTTCTAAGTATTTTAATCTATATTAAGATAAAATAAAAATTAAATATTATGAATAACAATAAAATTTTATATCTAAGTAACAACTTCAGACAAACTGGCAGACAGAGAAATTTGATTTAAAAAAAAATATTTCAAATTATTAAACATTTCCAGTTTTTTCTCTATCTCAATTTTATGGCATTGCTCAGCCCGCGACTTCCCAATTGTTATTTAACACCCTTGAGGGTAAAACTTTTACAAACTTTGAATGTCATATTTATTTATATTGAATCAACAGACTAACAAATAAGCTTCAAGCTCTAAAAATGACGATACTTGCATACAACTTTTCATCCCCCCTTTTCAATCTCTTACAACCCTTTTTTCGCTATAAAAAGTAACCTATGTCATTTCTCAGACTCTAGGCTATCTGTATACAAAATTTCATTTAAATCGGTTCAGTAGTTCTGGCGTGAATGAGCGACAGACAGAGTTACTTTTGCATTTATAATATTATTAAGGATTTTCAGAACTTTTTATGTAAACAAATATAAGAAGCAATTTGTAACCTATTTCGATTGGCGTTATTATAAATTAGTACAATAATGGAGAATCTTTAACTGTGAGTTTGTTTGTAGACAAATATATTTTACGCGTTTTTATTAGCATTATCTGAATTCGTGTTAAAGCAAATATATTCAATAGATTTTTTTATCATTCAACTCTACTCGTATGTTACTTGCATGATAAATCAATAGTTTAGTAAAATTGTATTGCCATATTTTACTTAGGTATATGATAGGAATAAATATATTTAAATCTGTGTCCGATATTTTTTTTTAAATTGATACTGTTTTCCATACAAATAAATAAAGTTGGAGTATCTGTTTGTAATATTGAAATAATCCCTTTTTCTAAGGGCATATGGATGAAAAAAACATTTTTTTTTACAATTTTTGTCTGTCTGTTTGTTCCGGCTAATCTCTGAAATGGCTGAACCGATTTTGACGTGGCTTTCACTGGCAGATAGCCGATGTATCAAGGAGTAACTCAGGCTATTTAACATCTCGCTACGACCCATAGGAGCGCAGCAACACGCAAACGAAGTCGTGCGGGTCGGCTATACATACATTATCATATACAATAATCATTGACCTATATGGACTTGATAAGTGCCCGAAAAAAATGAGTTAAAAAAACCAAAAGACGAATAGAAAATCAAAGTAAATCACCATAACACATTTAGTACATGTAGATGATGATGTTTAATTTTTATTAATTTTCTTAAGCACAATATAAAACTAATAAACTTAAAATTCCACTTCCCAACATCCACAAACATATTATAGGGATTCCTCAACTAAGATGTTTGGATTCTTACTTTGTTTTTTGTTGTTCAATTCAAACATAACTTGAAACCTTAGATTCCTTTATTTAACATTCCAGAGTTGCTACAATCGGCAAAAAAGTATCCCATGAATGCTGCCTGCGGGATAGAAACGATTCTAAAAACAGTACAGGAGTCAACCACCTTAGCAGCTATTCTTAGTACACTAATGTGCCGGGATTCGCTATAATAAATTAACTGACGCTAAAAATATATTTTATATAGTGAAAACTAACATTATAAGTGTGTGTGCATTATTTAATTTAATAATAACTTATATTAAATGTACTATATACTGTAAAAAACCCGTGTCCATCCATCATCATCTACATATAATAAAATCATAGAATTGCCGTATTTGTGGACACATCACGTTAAAACGGCTAAACTGATTTTAATGAAATTTGGTACACGGATACTTTAGAAGGTGAATTTATACATAGTTTACTTTTTATCCCGAAAAAAAGCATTATTATTTTTTTTATTTTAACATATACTTCTACCTCGACTAGTTCAAAATATAACTATTTTTCTTCTGTGAAAACTTCTTTATAGTTTCTTGAAGCGAAGGAATTTTGTTTATTTTCCCTCAAAGAAACAAAGGCTTTTTACTAAAGCGTAATAATTCTGCACAAAAATTGTAATGTTAATTCAATCTCATTATCTATTGATCTATCGTCACAAAATATTATAATTTCCGTTTGTCTTACATTTCGTAAATTGTTTCTAGTGAACCTTTATCACCTAGGGGTATAAAACATAACGACCTATTTATTCTCAGACCTACTAAATATACACAAAAAATTTCATAAAAATCAGTCAAGTAGTTTCGGAGGAGTTCGGTCACAAACGCTGACACGTATCTTCTTATATATAAAATTCTCGTGTCACAATGTTAGTTACCATACTCCTCCGAAACGGCTCCACCGATTTTTATGAAATTTTGTGTACATATCGAGTAGGTCTGAGAATCGATCAACATCTATTTTTTATACCCCTAAGTGATAAGGGTGGCCTACGGGGGCAAAACAACGTTTGCTGGGTCAGCTAGTACTTATATAATACCAATGGCTCTTTATAATATTTATATAAATTAATTACAAGTATTTAATAACAACGTTTAACAAGAAGCGACGTTACAATTATTACGTTAGTGTAACGTGAATCATGTTTTATTTATTGATTCTTTAAATTTTTTCATTGTGTCATTTTCCGTAATACAAGTTAGCTAGAACTACGAAGCTAGAAGCTAGAACTACGAAGTAGTGGAACGCAGTGATATTCTAGAACTTCCTATTGGATTGTGACGTCACAGCATACAATACAATGTCATTGGATTATTTAACATTTTTAGGCTAAAACAGATTTTTACGTAAATAGATTTTTATTTAGTACTATTGAATAATCATCATTATCATCAACCCATTAATGGCACACTGCTGGGTCGGGTCTCCTCCTCAGAATGAGGAGGGGGATAGGCCATAGTCCACCTCGCTGGCTTAGTGTGGGTTGGCAGACTTCACACACCTTTGAGAACTTTAGGGAACTCTCAGGTGTGCAGGTTTCCTCACGATGTTTTCCTTCACCGTTAAAACAAGTGATATTTAATTGATTAAAACACACATAAGTCATAACTCAGATAAGTCAGAGGTGTGTGCTTGTGTGGGGAATCGAACCCGGACCTCCCGAGTAAGATGCAGCATAATATATCTCTATCTCCTCTATATCAACATTCACTATTGATTGTTATTATAGATCGTGACGTCACACCAAGAGTACCAAAATGACGGACGTATAAATTGCCAGTATATGCTTACTTTGCAACACAATATTATTATGTAGTTATCAATGTAATGTTTTTAGACGGTATAACTACAGATGGCGACACTAGTCGATAAAAACATGTAATTTGAATATTCAATCACAACTTGCCCATACAGATTATATGCAATGGTGTAATCTCGTTGATTGTACACAACTCGTCAACAACTTTCTCTAAAATGAGTCGCATTAAAATATAATTAGATATTGCAATAAAAGGAATACGCCTATAAAGTGAATATTAACAATACTCAGGCCTTGTGACTCAGGAGGAATAATGGTTCAATGGCTCAATAATAGTTTTACCTAGTATTAAATAATTTGCCAAAATCGTGACCGAGCTTATACGATATAAACCTTTTTTTTTGTTGACCCGGAGGAATCTGCTTACAGATACCTTCCCAAGTCCCCTAGAAAACTGACTCTGAAGGAGGTAGCCCGACTCGCTAAACCATTCGGGATGTTCCTACTCGGCACAATAGAATGGGAAGTCAGGAGATCGAAGCGCACCGCGACTCTAGTCTGGGGGAGATGAGATGGTAATTCACTGCACTGGCCCTATGCTTGAGCGACAGAAGCCCCCTTCCGTCACCCACAGATCCACATCAAACAGCGCTTTTACGCTATGGCGGCATTGCCGCCACGAAAGCACGAAAAACTTAATACGATATAAACCTATGGGAACTACGGTAATTATGTTGCAATACTTATAGTCTAAGAGCCATGACCAGGAAGAACTACGTTAATTAATAAAATTTTTAAATGAAAAAATCTCAGTCTTAGTCTTGTCGTGAGTCTGGTCGGGACTATTAGGTTAAAATGAATTTTTGTAAAAAATATATTAGAAAAAAGATGACGTCAATGATCTAATATATATCTTTTATATGTATATTGTAATTTATTAGCGACCCTCTCCAGCTTCGCATGGTTTCTCTTCTATAATATACATGTTGCTATGATGTTATAAACCTTTAGGAATCTATTAATATAAACCGCATTTTGAATTAAATAAAAGAGACATTTTTCTTTTATTTGTTTAATCAGAATTAGGAACTTAATTGTTTACTTAATTTCTGATTTGTCATAGCAAGAAGTTAACTTCCGCGTCTGCGTTGGCGCAGGAACTAGTTGCTTCTAGATAACTAGTGCATTTCTTGTCTAAAAAAATGAAGTACAATTAAAATATAAATAAATGATTTTATAAAATTTATCACAAGATATAAAGAATAGACACAACAAAGATAAAAAAATAAATTTACAAGATTGCTGACTGCTGAAGGAGCTTATTCTTTTCCTGAAGCATTAGTAGGTCAAGATTATTTTATTAATACTCATGTCCATTGTCCATGCCTGATGACCACTAATAAACCCAAAAAACCATACAAATAAATAAAATTGTAGTATCTGTTTGTAATATTAAAATAACCGCTTTTTACTAAGTGCATATGTGTATGTCGCAGTCATCTGGTTGACAATGCTATTTGATTGAATGACTAGCGCGTTTATTGAATGACTAAAGGATAACTCGTTAAGTTGTTTAATGTAACGTTAAACGTCTTGACTGAACGTCATTTAGCATAGTCGTTGAATGGGATATAGCCGACTTTGTAATGTTTGGTGAGAGTGACCATAAGTTCGCAACTTAAAAGGTGACACTTTAGATAACAAAAATGAGGACATGACATGACACACCTTATTATGATTTTATATTGTATTTTAAGTCTTAAGATAGGCAATACTGATTTTTTTTTCTTTCAAAGTAGCCGGCGGCGGCGTAATAATTGGTAAATCCATGCTGTCACACTATTTTATTACGAATAACGCACTTTAAAGTAAATTTAATCACGCAGTGGGAAAAAATGAACTAAATTTCAATCACCTGACTGATTTTACGTCCGCTCTGTTCAAAGGCCTATCTTACAATCCGCTAACTAGTTGGACGTTGAGTGACGCTTGTTCAATCAACGTTCGGCCTAGTCACTCAATTGAATGTTGCCATTCAATGAACGCGCTAGTCATTCAATCAAATAGCAGATTTAACCAGATGACTGCGACATATACACGCACATGGTTCATATACCAACAACAACACTTTTTACAATTTTTGTCTCTCTGTCTACGGCTTATCTCTGAAATGGCTGGACCGATTTTGATGGGACTTTCACTGGCAGATATCTGATGTAACAAGGAATAACTTAGGCTATTTAACATCTCGCTACGACGCATAGGAGTGGAGCAACACACAAACGAAGTCGCGCGGGTCGACTAGTATGTAATAAAGATAATGCAGCGTTAATTTCCTTCTTTTTACCATTCGGAGCAAAAAAAATTGTCACAAGATTGATCACAATTAGTTTCAGGTAACTAGTTAGACTACACACACTACTTATAGTATTAACTAGTAGTATACGAGTACGTATCTTCTTTTCCGTATCATAGTTTTATGTATTTTAAAAACTAACCTACCTCTGCTTTGCTCGGGTACATCTATACTATCTATACTAATATTATAAAGAGGAAAGATTTGTATTTTTGTATTTTTGTATGTAACGAATAAACATAAAAACTACTGGACCGATTTCAAAAATTCTTTCACCATTAGAAAGCTACATTATCCCTGAGTAACATAGGCTATATTTATTACAAGAAAAAATTAGAGATCCTTAGGAAATCTCACGAAAACCAACCCAAGGTGCCAAAAAATTAGCCATAAAATATCTTTCATCGCATGCGCTGCAAAAAGTATTGATGATAGAATAAAAAAATGTTCTACAATATTATAGAACATATCAATACCTACAAAAAAGTCCGCGAGACCATATGTTCAACTATTATAGTTACGTCACTATAACTACTTTTTTACATTTTAAAAGTTGATAAAAATGCCTATCAAAATCAGACCATGTTTTCTATAACTTTGTATTAATCCTTATCCAAATAAATTATTTCGTATTTAAGTCTATTTCAATACCTGTAAATTACTTTTTGAATTATTAAAATCGGACTTTCCATTCAAAAGATATTACGAAATTAAAAATATCAATATAAACAAAAAATACACGTCGACGCGACGGGCCAGTATAGCGACGCAGCGCAGCGAGTAAAGCGGCAAGAGAGTGGGCACCGAAATGCGGGAGGGCCTATATATTTTTTAAAATAATATTCCACCCGCGCGAAGCCGGGATGGGCCGCTAGTTACTACTAAATGTGTAATTAGAGTTAACAGGTAAAACAAAATCTCAAAGTTTTAGTTTTTTTACTCTGTTCGTCTTAATAAACTGCTGTATTAACAGATTGTACAATTATAATCCTAAAAAAAAGGACGAGAATTTGTCGACAATTTTTTTAGGATAAAAAGACCTAGTCTAACATTGATCGAAAGAAAAAAAATACTTGTATTTATAATATTATTAGTGTCATGACTTTGTTTTGTGGTATGGCCAATCGCAATGATTTAATATTTCTCTTAGTGGCTACATTAGTTCTAATCGACGTTTTGGAACATGAAAGCATATTTATAAAAGTACGAGTCGATCCGCGCGACTTCGTCCGCGTGTAGCTCCGCTCCTATTGGTCTTAGCGTAATAACATATAGTCTATAGCCTTTCTCGATAAATGGGCTATCTAACACTGGAAGAATTTTTCAAATCGGACCAGTAGTTTCTGAGATTAGCGCGTTCAAACAAACAAACAGCTTTGTATATTAGTATAGATTCAAGTTGGTAATTTGGAAAAAGAAAGATTTTCTTTGAAAATAAAGTGAAAGAATCTATTTTCTGAAAATATGAACAAACATGTTTATGAGCAGACACAGAGTTTGATTAATAAAATTAGAATGTATCACGTACAGACATACACATTAATTTGTTTATATATAGAGTATTATTTAATATTACATTAAAATTTACATAATATTTAAGAAGGTACATTCATCATATTTCCCGTTTTCCGACACTTAACTGTTCTTAAAATTAAAAACTCGAAGTAATTACGCGACCAAGAATCGGAAACCAGTACTGCACTGCACACGAGTTATTGGCAGTTTATCTTAGTGAATGTGTAAGATTGTACCAATAACTGGTAGTTGATGGGATATCGTAAATCAAGTCGACGTCCGAGGCGCACCTTGACTTTGAACTTGTACACTTGTAACGAAAATATTCTTTCAAGGAAAACTTGTTTGCTTGATAAGTATTTTTTTCGGTATAATTTTTTTTATTGTATTACAAAGCATCAAATTATATGAAGCTCTATAATAATCTAATTACAATCTAGCCTAAATAAAATGACTAATGAGTAATTTTGTTTTGACCTAAACTTATTAAATTAATGTAATATAATACCTAAGAATGCGTCCATTAACACTTTCTTAGTGTCTCTAAAGGTATAGTCACTGTTATTGTGATTAATATTATTAATGTTTCTTCACTATTTTTTTATCACTTCACTACAACTTAGGAATGTTAATAGTCTCTACACTAACCCGAAAGGTTTTGTCCTTCGCAGTCTTCGCACTAGTTGTGTGATATCGAGGAGCTGGATGGCCTCGACGTTCACATGATGGTGAAGTTTTCGTTCATGTGCTTCACCGTATTTCTTGATTACTTTAACCACGATGTCAATGTTAAGGTCCCGGTGTAGATCAACGTTTCTTTTTCGGAGCATTTACAATTTCCCTTAGTACTTTGTTTTGGAACCGTTGGATGATTTCGATGTTACTTTGGCTGTTCCACCCCCATAATTGAATACCATAAGTCCATACAAGCATAAGGACTTGTTTATATAGTAATATCTTATTGTGTACAGACAGTAGATGATTTACCATGGTATTAAAATGGAGTAGGAAGTTTAACTAATTGGCGAAAATGATTGCAGCTGAGTTGCGGCTGTGGAGAGGATGAGGGTAATATGATTGAAGCCAAAACGTAAAATTAGGGAAAGAACAGTCATTTTTTGCCACAGAAATCATAATACCTACTAGGGAATCAAAATTGAAAGGTCGTTGTTAAAAAGTTGTCCATCCATTTGCACAAACTTTTGGCTTCAATTTTACGTTAATGCACGACAATGCGCGTTCACATAGAGCTCGGCGAACCAGTGAATACTTGGCAACGGAGAACATCCGGGTATTGCCCTGGCCTGCACAATCGCCAGACCTCAACCCCATCGAGCACGCATGGGACATGCTCCAGAGACGTGTTTTGAAGGACTTGGACAGAGTGACAACAACCCAACAGCTGAAGGATTTGTTACAATTCCATTGGGAGCGAGCAAGATGACATGAACAGTCTCATTAATTCAATGAATAATCGTTGCCGACAAGTTCTGAATAGCAGAGGAGGCCATGCTTTGTATTAAATTGTCCTATTCTTTCACAATAAATTCATTTTCTTTAGAAATTTCGTTTTGTAAAAAAAATGTTTAGTTTCTTATGTATCTTAGTTTCTACAGTATATTCTAATACTGTTAATTTCTGTTATGAAAAGAACTTATAAAGACAACAGCTGTTATTTTTACATCATTGAACCCTAAAAATATTATTTTAAAAATAAAATACAACGTTATAATGTGAAGAACCATCCTCAAATTTAAATTAGTACATGTTGCTTAAACTTTTTTTTATGTGTGTACTTATAAATAAATCTGGATTCGGGAACAGAAGAAATGTGATGGATCCAATAAATCTTTTACAATATTAAGTACAAGTAAGGAAGGGATAAATTAAGTTATATAAGAAGTTCTGTTAATAATTTATAAGCCAAACAGAAAGAAAAGTAACTTAAATGTAATAGTAATGATAATTTGAGGGTTTACTTACTCAAGCACTAACATGATAAATGAGTTTAAGCAAAATTTAAAAAAACTGCTAGATCTATCTTTGCCTTTATAGGTAATGTAAATTAAGTTGGCAACACTAATTTGAGTAGCATTTTTCATTCTTGAATGTTGGACAACTCGTAAACATCAATCGGAGAAGTAGGTAGTCTAGCAGTAACGATGAAGCACTAAGTCTTAAATATATTCATTCTGTTTGTCTGCATATGTATAAGCATATAAACTGCTTTTAATTAACTGTACATAATTTAACTAAATATTTAGATATATAGTTAATTGGCGAGTTATTTCCATAACAGTACCCAGTATGAGGTTTTCTGAGAAACAAAAGTAAGAATAAAGTAATTTGCGTGGCGATGTTTGACTCCGCGCCCAAAAATGAACATACGGTTACGCCTTACACATCCTATAGTGTGTACTTGCTTTTATTTGTAAAGGCGTTTCAGATTGAATGCCGTTCCGCGTACTTTTACGTCACAAATATGTTTTTATTAATTCTTTTTTTAATATTTGAATAAATTATCGACTAATATATAAATAATATAGATAACTGCAACAGCACATACAGCAATACGCATAAACACGCACTTTTGACATAGAGACAAGCTGTGCCTGGAGACTAAGGTGCAAGTTTACAAGGCCTTTTCACAGTATTCTTACAGTCGACTGCTGCTCGACCTCCTCATACAATTAGGTACATAAAACATGTCTGTATAGTACTATCAACACAATATATATACATATTATAAATATATCAATGTTGCTTGCTTTATAATTTTTAAAATTCCAAATAAAAAATCTTATTTCTTTTTATTATGATAGATAATGGAAAGTGGCCACCACGGCCCAAGAACATCTACAAAACTAGATGGTATCTCTTTTTTTGTCGATACATTTCCGCTTCGAAGATACAGTGAGGAGGAGGAGGGAAGAGAAAAATGCTGCAGTTTGAATGGACCCCGAGTGACCACCAAGACCCCGGTGTTCATTGGAACCGCAGCAGTAATGGGATGGGAGAGGGAGGGGTAGATCTGACCCACATGCGGCTCGGCCGGAACGCGTCAGAGACACTTTTCGTTCGAATTCGCATGCTTGATGTTGTAAGCCAGTCGGGGAACAGATCACCTACCACCAATTAAATTTCTGATTAATTGATTTTTTTATAATACGGGTTATTTTAGCCAAATAAATAAGAGGTAGTTTAAAAATACTCATCCGAATTTGAATATTTATTACACTGAGAATAAATTATCAATATTTTACTAAGGATAAGGTATACGTGCACTTGTAAGACTTCTCTAACAATCTCTTGACTGTACCACTCTTATTACCATCCATATTTTATTTCGTAGTTTATATATAAATTTGAACAAATGACAACATCATTTTAACATTAACAACCGCGCAGTTGTCACTTCAGTCTGAAACACCCCACGTCTAAACTCAGGCTTGACTTGTAATTTATCTGGAATCGATTCACAGAAGTGTAAAGGCTCGTCAGACATCCTTGATGCATGAGACAAGGCCAGTTATTCACCAGAATCCAAGAACTATGCTGTCGGCTATAAATACTCTCAACTGTACTTTCTTTTGTATTTATATTTCACTTGTATGATTGTTGTTTGATAAAAACTAATAATGTGCAAGTCTTTAATAATATTTCTCTAATCAAGTCTTCTGTATGACATCATTTCATTTTGTGGTACGGCATGCTTGATATTATTATTTCTATTGGCAACATTAGTTCTCACCCGATGGTCAATTACATACGTTCGCTATTTTATCTGCCTAAAATTCTTAATTAAAATCCCTTATTCTAAACTGAATCATAATATAATATACAGGGTGGATTTTTGAGACGGGTCAGTAAAGGCAGGTACCTTAACCGTTATAGTTACAGGAAAACGTTCCTAGGTGACCATCCATAACTTTTTAAGATATTCTGAACTGCATTCACAGATTTTTGAGACAATGTACCGTACATTGTAGCGAAAAAACTGCTAAAATCCAAAAAAAAAATTTTATGTCTATCGATCCTACTCCATATAGGAATCAAAAGACTCTATGGGACCATTTAAGGTTTGAGTACTAGAAATGTCAGAAATCACCAAAAACATTTTCCATACATTTTGTACTGAAAAACGATAAATCAACTCGTCATATTTTTATTGCCAAGCAATCCTATTTCTTACTGTGATTAAAAGATTCTTTTAGACCAACTCAAAATTTAAATACAAAAACTACGGCACGACACAACATGTCACACCAACTTCAATATATATAATATCTATATATTACGTTCAGTATCTATCTATATAATATGTACCAATAATGTAAATTATATAATTAGTTAACCTAACCTAAGAGACGAAGTCGAAACACAGATTGCTCTAGTTCGGTTACAGTTGCTGAAACTATTATTATGTTTAAATATTCGGCTATTGTATTTAGATATTATTATTAGGAGAAAATGTAACATTTTTGGAAAATAAATAAAAAAATATTTTCTTTTAGTCTACTGATGCCAACTTAGGGGATTCTAATTTAGAGATGAGATGTTCCTAAGATGGCCCACTTTCGAAATTTAACAAGTTAATAAGTCGAATGAGTTTAAATTTCGCGCCTATGTTCGATTAGTTGATATGTACGTTAATTTTATTTACAAATAAATGAGCAATATTGTGATAAAGTTTGTTTTCAGAAAAAAAATCCTTTTTTATAATTATTTAATTATTGCAAAAAATGGGCCTTTCAAGGCGCCCGTACCTTATATTGATATATATCGTATGGATATTTTTAAAGTATATCGATATATGTAGAAATAATATATGGATATTTCGATTTATCGATATCTTACCGCATATCGCAGTTTGCGATTGAATACACGCGACGATAGTGGAGCTACGGAGAGCTTACCTACTCTTTCTACTAGTAGTGGGGGTGTGGAAATCGTGGGTTAGCAAGAGATAGAAAAAGGGAATGATTCAGTAGTGCTGCTTTATGTATGTACTCAGCTTTTAAATAATATCGAACATCATACTTACCGAACTTACCGAAGCCTATTCTAATTGGAAACTCGATCAAAGAAAGATGGCCTTAAAATAGTAAAAGAGTTGTCGAGTTGAGATTTGATTTGATTTATAAAAATAACTTGCATTGATTGACTTATTTATTTCGGTATAAGAAGACCCATAATTCTATTCCCAGAAAACCTATCATTGATGTAGACCATATACGAACCCAAATCAGACTGATTAGAGCAAACAAACAAACTTACATGATGTTAAATGTCTTGTGCTGAGGAAAAATAGATAGTTCACAGTATTACTTTAATTAATTGAAGTGCCATAAAGAAAGGAAAATTTAATTTTCTAATGGCACAAACAAAGTGAAGTTCAAGTTTCAAACACGTGGAGTTCAATGACATTTGCCAACTATAACTAGATCTTTATTAATCTATACTAATATTATAAATAGAAACCATTTGTATTTTTGTATGTAACGAATAAACTCATAAACTACTGGAATGGATTTTAGAAGTTTATAGAAATGGCTATCGAAATCAGACCATGTTATATGATGTTGTTATTAATTCTTGAGGAAATCAGTCGACACTTTTTTCCTACAAAAGTAGTCCTCTGTTTCCTCCTAGGATAATGAAGTTACAGAAGAAAATAAAATACCATGCGATATATACGTACCTCTGCCATGACTGTACCTTTTGTTTTTTTTATTATTTTATTAATATAATAGAAAAAAAAATTAAAAAAACATCCAGCAAACTAACTGCATTTTATCGAAATAAATATTAAAATCGGTCCAGATTTCGAGGAGGAAACAGGGGATTACGAAAGGACGATTTTCTTATTGTTACGTAGGTGACATCAGTTCGAGCTGTAGTTCTCTCTATCGCACGGTAAGGGGTAAGCTTGGGGCTCAGCGCGACACCAATATTTTTGGTAAAAATTAATTTTTCAAGTGTCGTTCGTACGGCGTCCTGTTAACCAATTAAATTTTTTCGTATCAAAGTCTGTTTCAGTACCTGAATATTACTTTTTGAACTATTCGAATTGAACATTCCATTCACATTTTTTTTATTTTACAAATTTAATAATCAGTCAATTAAATATGAAATGGATATCCGGTAACTATCCATTATCCGGCCGGATACCATAACCATAGTAAAATTCAAAAAATTCTCATTATTACTTTACACAAGGCAAATCATGTATGCTCGTCAAGTGTTTGTTTTATTAATTAGTTTAGTACTCAAAATAACAAGTGGCAAATTGTAGTGAATGAATACCAAATTTTCAGTATTTACTGGTAAGAGGCGACTCCGTTTGGCTTCGTATACCAGACCAGTTTCTGAAAATAGCCTTTCACTGTAAACGAAATGAAAGATACATTCTAGCAAACCTTGGTAACTGCGCGTACTGATTCGAATTATCTGACCACCAAATGTATGGATCGTGATTGGGATCGATTCGAGATGCCTTTAAGAAAAAGTGAATATTTTTAGCAATTGGATTTTGTTTTTTTATATCTGTCGGAAACTAAAAAGAAAAAGGAATGGAATGGATGGACTATATCAAAAGCTATACGGGCGCAACACGGGCAGGATATAACTAAACGTTACGATCTCTTACTATTATGACAGGAACTATTATGACAGGAACCCAAGCAGTGCCTTGGACTTGTGACCAAGGTGTAGGCTTAAGGAATTCCTTTATTCGATCGAGACACTCACCTCCACTGCTTAGTTTCACTGTTTAATCCTAAGATTAGACTAACATTAACCTAACCTAACACAAGGCTAACCTAACCTAAACCTAACTCACATCTCCGACATATCTATATATATATAAAAGGAGAAGCTGACTGACTGACATATCAACACAGAGGCTAACCTATAAGGGTTAGAAACTCTAAATTTTGCACAGGGGTTCCTTTTATAACGTAGCGGAGCACTAAGAAAGGATTTTTGAGAATTCACCTCCTAAAGGGGTAAAATGGGGTCGCAAAGTTAGTATGAAACTTTGGCGTTTTTGAAGTTATTCAAATAAAATTCAGTATGAAGGTTCTTCATTTAAAGTCATGAAATACGTGTGGAATATTTCTTCGAAAATTATCCCTTAAGGGAGTAAAAAGGGGGTGCAAAGTTAGTATGAAAGTTCTCTGATTTTTAAAGTTATTTCTACAAAATGTTGTATTTTTATAACGTAGGGGAGCACTAAAAAAGGGAATTTTGTAAATTCACCCCTTAAGAGGGTAAAAGGTTAAAGTTAGTATAAATTTATTAAATATGTCTACAGACGATCCACTGTAGTCTAATATACCTCAATAACTACATACCTCAATATCGCAAATGAAGTTGCGGGTAAAAGCTAGTATTGAATATAGGCGCTGAGGCGATAAAACCGGATATCCGGCGCTCAGGCCTCGCAGCTTCCCAAAAATTTGGTATCCGGCGATATCCGAAATGTTTAAAAATTAAATGTTCAACCGTGTGAAGCTGGGAAGGACTGCTAGTTTAATTAATACAAAACAATAATTTATTTCTTATTTTATTTAGAAAAATTTAAAATTCATGCGAAATTACAAATTTATTCTTATATCTAATTTCAAGCTTGATTTAATGGTTTTACTTATTCTATTGATTGAAGTTACAAAATCAAAAAAGGAGCTCCTTATAATTAATACATTTCCATCAACTTACATCTACGTGATTTTATTAAACAGTGAATCAAAAAATAAAAATTAAAATCAAAGTATAAAACACCCTTAACTATTAATGGCAACACCGCTCTTGCCGTTGTATTAAAAAGGGGTCGTAAAATAAAAGGTAACAGGAGTTATATTTTTTTAATGTCTAAGACTCATTCAACCAATTTACACGAAATTCTATATATTCATCTATGACTATTATTATTAATTTTATTAAGTTGATAAACTATTATCTCAACATATAGAGGGCGCTTTTTGTATCAGCAAATGAGCGACATAAAACTCCTTGGATAGTATGAAACGGAAGAGGATATTGCGATATAGATTTTAATGACAAAACGATCAACTTCTTTGCTATCACAAACCATTCGATTACTCTCGATTTCTAGATTTTTTTCTGAAAAAATCACTTAATCAAGTACAAATTCTTTCCATATCAAAACTAAAGTCAATATAAATATTAAAAAAGCGAGAGAAAACACTAAGAATTACATGATAATTTAATTTAATAAATATTTACAAATATTTAATTTTGTTTATATTCCTTTATTTGATTGTTTTATCTTCGATTAAATTAAATAAAGTCGTTATAAACGATATAAATATTCAATATTAATCAAGTAAAATTTACAACGATTGAAAATATTACAAAAGGTCATGCACAGATAAAGAATCAGAATCGGAAGAAAGTTACCGTATTAGCCTCAATAGATGGCGCCACTTTTAAAGCTATTTTATTACAAAAATTAACTAATTGTAAAATAAAATAAACATGATAGTCAAAATGTTTTTTTTTAAATATTAATATAATTGAAATAACTAACTTTAAAAGTGTTATCACTTTTAACGCCATCTAGCGGAAGATTCGAGAATCATTAAGTACGCTTTTGCAAGATAGTCATATTGCTGTAACCTAAGATATACAAGTTATCTAGCATTGAAGTATTAGAAAGAAAAGATAACAGATAAAAGAATAGAAGTAGAAAAATAGAGTTTATATTGAATTTAGTTTTGATTTTCCTACGGTTTGTCTTACACCATTCTTTGTGATAGCGATCTATGATTAATGCCTAAAAAGTATTGTTATTATTCTGTTAAATCCTGAAATACGAAACTGTACCATTTTGATGTTGAATACTGGTTCCTTTCTGTAAATAAAATTATGTTAAACAATTTATTTATGGAAAATGGTTTAGTAGGAGAATAACTAAAAAAAAATTCAATTTAAATTTCAATTTTGTTCAAAATTTTAAAACGATAAAAGCAACTTTATAGCTTTTGAAGAAAAATAAATAATATCAACTCAATAAAAGTACTTTTTACATAAAATTAGTTCAGTAGATTACTGGATGTATGGGTTGATCTCTCTGTGCTTTTATGGTAGCGGAATTTATTCACATACCACGCGGAAGTAATTGGTTACTAGAAAGTTCATTCAGTCATTCAACAATCACAAAACTAGTTCATATTATAGGTCATAATGGTGAAAGTAATTTAGACTTATTTTTTATTACAGCACCATTTAATAATCACATTATTTAAACCAAGGTAAAGTTCGAATTTCTACCTTACGATTTCATACATCGTATGATCGTATTTTTCTATATTAAAAATTCGCAAAAAAAAAAAAAACAAGTAAACGCGTGAAAAGAATTTAAAACATTTTTTTGGTTTTTAAAATATTGATTTCACGTGCAAAATATAAATTAATATAGGTACAAACAATGATCTAAAACTCGTTTAGAATAATTTCTTTATAAAACAGATAAGTATTCTAAAAAAAGAGACTGAAATATCTTTTTTATCTCTGTCTGACTATCCTTAATATAGCAATACGCAAAAACCTAAGGCTAAGTATATAATGCCTTAAATCTATTTTTTTTTAATATTTTGAAATATCTCATCATGACATGGGATAATTAAAGATAGGGATTCCTGTAAAAATAATTACAAAATAATAAATACAATTTGTAACTAGCACTACCTTTTTAGATTACTAACATTAGGTAAAGAAAAACAATTTATAAATATACATAAGTTTTATGGGAAACAATAAAGGCTTTTATATTTTTACCATATAAATTTTAAAAAAAAGGGTGGGCCACCCTTATCACTAAGAGGTATAAAAATAAATGTAGACCGATTTTCAGAGCTGTTTTTATCTGCACATGCACATAAAATTTCATAAAAATTGGTCGAGCCGTTTTGGAAAAGTTTGGTAACAAACACCGCGACACGAGAAA
Organism: Limenitis camilla; assembly: GCA_905147385.1. NCBI lineage: Eukaryota > Metazoa > Arthropoda > Insecta > Lepidoptera > Nymphalidae > Limenitis > Limenitis camilla. The sequence goes on from LR990235.1 coordinate 1,212,654, forward strand.
AAAAAACTTAATTTAACCAATGTATTCCAAAGGTATGTCGGAATTAATTGTCAGATACTTACTGAGCTTTTTCCAGTAAAAAGTCTCTGGTATGAAGTTCTTTCTAGATGCATAGATTCTAGACAGAGGCAGGACAGTTGGATAACAGTCGGCAGTAGGCACACGGACAACCTCTTCTTTACATGGTATCAGACGAACTTTATATGCTGAAAAACATTTTTTTGTATTTAAACAAGCTACCGGTTAAAGATCGTTTTGTAATTTAATAAAAGCGCCATCTAACTAAGTTTTGAGGTGAGGCTTTTCTCAAATGCAAGTATTTCCAAGATTTACGAGATGACACTTAGGTTGAATGTAGACAGATATCATAAATCTCGTTTTTCAGGAAAGGCAGGTATGTATATTTCAGAGATAATGATATATATCTATATCTATACATGTTTCATAAAATTTGATATACAGATACTTTATAAAATAGTTTAAAATATAGGTTAGTTTATATTCCAGGAAAAGCACAGATCCCATGGGATAGAAGAAAGATAAATAGAACTAAATGGATTTTAATCAAATTCTGTATGTGTATATTAATGCTTACCATTTTTTCCACCTCTCTGGTTCTTGTTATTCCAACGCATTCTCTGCATAAGAAACTCAAAACCTATACAACACACTGCATATGCAAACGCTACTGCACAAAATCTATACATATTTATTAATTATACTAAAAATTGTATAAAACATCGAATCTTGTAACACGCTCCTTAGTAATGACCGAATTAGGGGTAATCATCTGATATCAGTTAGTCAAAGAATCGATTGTTTTGAATCAAAGAAATCGATCTTATAAATTAGAGAAATCAATATAATTAATCGACATTAAGGATGTTACGAATATGAATATTCAAATATGGATTCCGTATCCGTTTTTGAATATGCATATCAAAGTAAATTTAGTTAAAATGATAACCATCAATGGTTAAGCTATAGAAAAAATCAAGATTAAAGAACTAGTGTATCGGCTCACTTAAACAAAAAAGTTATCCAAAACACAATTATCATGTACACCCCAATCCATCCATACAAAGTAACTTAGTTGCGGAGCAACATAGCATCCCTGTTTGAATAAATTTTTTTCTTTACTTAATCTGGTAAATATCCGTAAAATAAAAAATAATACGATAAGTATTTCAGGTGAAACATGTGAAAAAAAAACAGTTTTTACCTAAATAAATAATATGGTTATAATTTTAACATTGAAAGATCGACGAATCGATCTTTCAATGCTCGATTTTATTGAGAATGATGCATCCCTACGTTGAATAATTTTCCAGTGTCGTCTTATGCGGGTAGGTAAACATTTTTTTCAAAAATACCTACCCACGTCTAAAAAACTATAGTATTGTAAATTCAAACACCTATATTTCAAGCTTTTTGCAATATCATATTTTTTGCAATATCTCCTAAGTAAACAAATTAAATATTAATATAATATTGCAAACACAAAATTAGTTCAAACCTTTTAAAAATAATATTTAGATATTAGAATAATATTTACAAAATATCTATCTTATAAGGATCTACGTGTTTTTGAACCGGGACAAATATTGTATACATAATACCCTTCTGCCTTTACAAAAATATATATTCAGTGCCGACTCCTGAGACGAAGACCAAAGACAAAATTAAGTCCTTACGGTATATAAAGCAATTCCTCAGTCATCCGCACCACCTTTAGTGGTTTAGCTCGCCCCTGTTTAGAATTAGAAAAAAAAATTCATTGTCTGCAGTAACAGTTGTTCAATCTCATCCCAAAGTCATTGGATCTCAATTTGGAAATAGATTCCAAATTTTAATTGCCCATGCACAATAGGTTGGAATGTATTTTCAATCTATAATCCAGAAAGTTTGGTCAGATTGATTATTAATTTCGGTCGTTAATCTATACCTAAGTGGTCTACAGGTCAAAGAAGTTTAGGGACCTTTTCTAGTAAAAAAATCTTGAATTTCTTAAAAATTTTCCTTTATTAATTAAAGATATTGTTTATAATAATTGTTTAATTACAATCTAATTGTTTATTATTTACATAATATTATAATAGTTTTATATATTACATACTACAATTTAAAGGAGGATACATTATGTAGGGTAGGTAACCATAATTTATAATAAGAATAGTTTCGTATAATCATGATTTGCAGATTACAAAAACATTCATTTTTATAATATATGTAAAGATTAATAATTTATTTACAAAATTAAGGCTCAAATAAACATTCTGTCACGTGCTGCGGAACACAATATGACGTCACGTCGTGTATAGATGTCATCACCATCGTTGTCAATATTTCCGTATAATGTAACTACTGCTATATAAAGACAATCGTTTCAGAAAGTTTTTCAGCAATAGGACCGTAACTCAATTTTTGGAATAATTTTAAATCTACATTTAAAAATGCCATGTTTTATGTATTTTTTCAATTAAGTAGGTGATATTTTAAAGTATATGCTTGGAGCCAAGACCCTATAGGTCAATGTTCTTTATTTTTCAAGTGTAACCACTTGAGTAGGTTTTTTTTCCGTTTTGATATCTCCTGGTAACATAAATCCAATCAAACCGCCAACTGAAACAAAGAAAAGAATGTGAAAAAAGAGGAGAAATACTATAACTGTTATTTTGATGTAACTTTACTTGATTACATTACATATACATAAAATACACAAAAGTTACAGTACACAAAAGTTTTGCAAACATACCTATAGGATACAAATCAGACCAGTGTAGAATAATATTCGAGTAACAAACTCGTATTTGAGAATATTTAGTCATTTTGAATAATTGCTAAAGTTTTTCATACAGGAACTTTAACAAACGATACATTTTACCATGCAAATTTTTTTTATTGAAGTGAAACTTCTTTAGAATCGTTGTGATTTCAAACCGGATGCAACGGAAAAAACGACAGGTAAGAGACACAAATACAAAAATGTGTAGGAAAGAATGAGACAGAAATATACAAAACGACAGGTAAGAGACACAAATACAAAAATGTGTAGGAAAGAATGAGACAGAAATATACAAAACGACAGGTAAGAGACACAAATACAAAAATGTGTAGGAAAGAATGAGACAGAAATATACAAAACGACAGGTAAGAGACACAAATACAAAAATGTGTAGGAAAGAATGAGACAGAAATATACAAAACGACAGGTAAGAGACACAAATACAAAAATGTGTAGGAAAGAATGAGACAGAAATATACAAAACGACAGGTAAGAGACACAAATACAAAAATGTGTAGGAAAGAATGAGACAGAAATATACAAAACGACAGGTAAGAGACACAAATACAAAAATGTGTAGGAAAGAATGAGACAGAAATATACAAAACGACAGGTAAGAGACACAAATACAAAAATGTGTAGGAAAGAATGAGACAGAAATATACAAAACGACAGGTAAGAGACACAAATACAAAAATGTGTAGGAAAGAATGAGACAGAAATATACATACTATTTTATATTATTATATATATTCATCTCATTCTTTTGTCGATTTACTGAAGTTTCACTTCTATCGCGTGTGAATCGCACACACACCTTTTTTTTTATACGAAGCATCTCATCAATACTTTTCCTAGTTATAACCTTAGACGTTTCTCGTACATTTAAGAGTAATTATCATTGTTGTTACTATTTCAAGCAAGCTTCAAAAATCTCGTCCGTAAATGATCATTTTAATGAATATTTTGCTACATTTAAAGTACATCTAAAGTATTTAAGCGTTCAATAAACATATTCATCCCGCAAGAACTATGAAATTTTCCGGTACAAAAAATTGTATAATATATAACCCGTTATACCCAAAGTATATGTGTATTCATTTGATTAAAATCCGTTCTGCTGTTTAATGTGATTCAGTAACAAAGATCTGTACATCCAAATATCCAAAAATACAAGCTTTCATATATATAACATTAGTAATATTAGATTATTGAGCCGGTAGTAAAAGTAGGGTAGGATATCTACCAAAAAACCTTTGGTAAAAGAAATGGTCATGTATCATTAGCATTTATGTAGATTAATGTTAACAATAAAAATATTATATTACAAGTAGTAAAACGTACCCACGACTAAACCGCCATACATATAAAAAGCGAGTTCACAGTTGTAGACCAGCAGATATTTCAAGATATTAATGCCGACGACAGAACCGACGCGTCCCACCATGAGAGTAAGCACCACCCCCATGGCTCTGGTGATAAAACAGTATAATTAGCAAATCAGTAAAGTAGGTCGGTTTAAAGAACTCGATATAAATATATGATAATATGCAAATGAAGAAAAAAAGAAATAATAAATATAACAACACAGCAATTCAAGATCTTAAGGTTTTTTAATTACAACTTCTCAAGAAGTATAAGGGTGATAAAAATGCAGTAGTCATTAAAATCAATAAAGTATAAAAATAAAAGAAGAAAATAAATCTTTCTGCAAATACCTTCACAATAAGTAGGTATATTTGAAATGAGCTAATTTGAAACCCAGTGCTAAATATTTACTTTTAATTCTTAGCTTAGTTATTTAACACTATATTAAGTTTAATGTGACATCTTATAATTAGCAATCAAGACAATTAAATAGCAATAAAAATCCGATCCCATATTATAATAAGATATAAGAGTAATTTACTTGACATAAGTAGGGAAGACATTCACGCTGAAAATAGAAAGGAAGCCGAAGTTTACAACTCCAGACAAAAAGATGATGAGGAATATGGTGCTTACTATCCATGAGCTGGTGAAGTTAATACAGATACCAGCAGTACCGGACAGTAACTGAAAGAAAATGTAATATTTAATATTAACATACCTATCGTTTAGTTCAAGAAAATATAAACAACAGAGTCGGATAATGTAACTTTCTTTTAAAATACGATAAGACGGCTTACAATACAACAGAGTTAAATCTTTAATAAATAAGTAGAGTTACCTGTACAGCAATCAGCATACGTTTCTTTCCAACATAATTTACAAAAGTGCTCAAAACAATGTTAAGCACAGCAATAATAAAGCAAATAGTGAACACCGTCAACATTGCATAACTGTTAAAACTGCAATCTTTCTGAAAAATAAACAATTAAAGTATTTTAAATTTGACAAATAGAAGATAACCAAGAGTTTCCTTAAAGATCGAATTTAAAACCACTTTATATTTTGTGTTAAGAAGAATGTTTCTATTAGAAATCACAGCCTGATTTGAATAATCATGTTGAAGTTATCAATCATTTCGAAATTTAAGTTATCAATAATTTCGAGCCCTGAATGTGAAGCAGGTCAAGAAAAAAAAATTGTCGTAGTAAAAACTATATTGAATCTATATATAAACTTCTAAATTTTTTTTACCTTTAATAATGTATCAGTATTACCAAAGATCATCATATTACAGATCGATAAGTTTCCTCGTCCACTTTCTAAGGATCTCATGACTGAATCTGCGGTGTATGGAAGCCATGTTAAAAAAGGAAATAATCTGAAACCAAAATAAAGTTATTGCGATTAAGATACTATACATTTTAATTATGACACAGTACATTTATTCGTATTAGTTATAATTGTTTAAAATTAACACTGTTATATACTACGTTCCTGAACACGAAGGTGAGTTTAATATTTTACGTTTACTTGAAAACAAATTTGAATCTTACCCAAAATAAATAATAAAGAAAGTTATAGATAAAAGTATTGTGTCCTTAAGCAATGGCGGTTGTAGTAGAGGTATTGTTTGTGACACTACAGACGACCAGAATCCTTGTATAGGTTTTCCTGTATCTTCACCTAATACTAAAGAATTGACCTGAAATTACTTTTAAAATTTTAATAAACCTTCCAGTACTGAACAGATGTAATTTACGAAAAAGTTATGCTTACATTAAAATCATCTTCACTTTTCCCTGTATTAAAGGTATAGATTGTTTTTAAAACCTTTATAGCTTGTTTTTCTTCGCCTACACTAAGTAGGTATCTTGGACTTTCATGAGAGAAGCATATACCAATAGCCCCTAACGCACAAGGGCTCGCATAAAGTATAGTTAATAGACGCCAAGCAGAGAATTCGATATTCAGAAATGGTATATGATACACAAATTTCAGTTGCAACACAGGGATGGACAGTACTGGAAAAAGATAATATTCATGATCCAGTAAATAAATTAAACTATATATCCGCCAATTCTGAAAACATATTATAGGTATACTATGTTTCACCTGCCATTAATCCCATCCAACTAACAAATGTAGCACTTGTTAATGCAACTACAATTCCTCTTTTATGTTGCGGCGTACTTTCACTCAGAAGAGTTATTGCTAAACCGTAGTTGCCAGCTACTCTAAAACATAATATGAAGTTAAGAGATATTTACTGCTTTAAAAATTAAACATCATCAATGTTATAATCTTCGTTATCAAAAAAGGAGCAAAAAGAAAGTTTGCTAATGCTGTACGAACTTACGCGCTTGAAGACAAGAATTTTAAAACACCTAGAATCCTCCAATCAGGAGATAATGATGATAAAGCTCCAAATAGAAAACCTAAGGTCATAGACCAAAAAAGTACTTTCCTTCTTCCTCTAGTGTCAGCTAAATAACCACCTATATGTGATGTTGCCATCATTCCTAAAAAAAATTTTCCAAATAGAATTAGTAGATATTATATATAAGACAAACTCAAAATAAACAACGTTGCAAAAGAACAGTTTGACTAAGAACCAGTAAATTGGATTCCATTTCTACATAGTCATGTACGTATGAAATTAGTACAATAGCAGTTGTATATTTGGAATGCAAATAAAAAATAAACTAATAGATAACTTCAGAACATTTCCAAGTTTACTTCAGGCATATTACGTTCTCTATTTGCGTTAGAGTTATAATAATTGCTGGCTATAAAATTACATTTAACGTGAGTTACTGTTTTACGATTGTCTAGCACTCTGATAACATTTTGGCTATTTTCAATGTTTTCAACTCAGATGTTTAAATATACTAATTATTTTAACATAAATTGTAATAATCTTTAAATTAACAGATAAAGTTAATTCGAAAAATACAGAAAATAGTTGTCCTTTTTGGAGGTTTTGCCCATCGTGTTTCTTATTATCATTATATTAATTATACCATGATATCCATTATGTTTTAATATGAGCAAATGATATTTTACCATTTTTGTAAGTAGCATTATCTAGGATGAAGAGCTAAACTGAAGGAACTTTCTGTATATCCCATATGATAATTATGATTAAATTCATTACTTAATTGCTAATTAAGTAACATGATTTCTGGAACTTCTCATATAAAACCTTTAAAAATTGCAACAATTAAGTAAAATTTAATATTCAAAATTTTGGTAAATTCCCAAGTATCCCAAAGTCAAATTTAATTGTTGAGACCGTTTATGGTATTTGCTTCGTGAACTTCATGGCCATGTAAACAAAGTCTCAGTTTCCTTTTTATCATTAAAAACCAAATAAAGAATTTGTTCTACTTAGCAATTGTATAATTTATTCGAAGCATGTACAAACCTATTCTTTCTTTACATATACCAACTGTATCAATATTGTAAATAAGCGACAAAAAACGTCTTCTAAATAAATGAATGCTGACGAAGAATACATTTCATTGGGGCTTAGACAATTTCTTGAGATCTTCTTGAAGCTTAAAATATTCTGATAACTAAATGGAGATAAGTGATAGAGCATGATGCTGATAAGCAATGCCATGTTCTGACGTATCAGGGTTTAGGAACCACGTATTCTGAGACGTTACAGTCTTAAATATAAGACAATTATATAGAGAAAGTTAAGGATTTAGGGACACCAAACGTTGTTATCTTTATATTAGGAAATACTTACCTAATAATGGAATTCCAGCTATAATCCCTTGTTGGAAATTAGAAGTATTCAGCTCACAAGCGCTGGCTGGAACTATGTAAGCTACAGAGGCAATCTCAAAGGTTATCCCCATGATTAATGTTATGTTCAGCAATTGCATGACTATGTTATACTTCCCGAATCCTAAGAATTACAATATAAATTTTAATTTCATATTTAACTTACTCTGCATGCATTTTGGAGTTACTTTTACATCATCATCATCAACCTTGAGATAGTTTTCATTTATCTGTTAAAATTATCGTAGTATGATTTGTCAACTTATCTAGAACTAGTCGACCCGCGTGACTTCGTCCGCATCGAATTATAGGTTAAATTAAGTATTCTTGCTATAAATCTTATCCATCTTCAAAAGTATTCGTATGCACATCATCAAAGTTCATTCAAATCAGTTCAGCCGTTTGAACGTGATGACAAATACTACTATTCTATGATTTTATTATATAGAATATAGGTTTTCCTATAGACAACTATATGAAAAAAGAACACGTCTTCACCTGTCATGCTTAAAGCATCTTCGAATTTCACTGAATGCATTTTCCACAATTTACATTAAAACACGACACTTATAAATTAACAATTATTTAATAAATGATCGTATGTTGACATGCACTGTTCCACACTCTTAATAATGTTAATGAAATGGTAATAAAAGTTTAATTCGTAACTATATATTGTCTTCCTCCAACAAGTGTTATCAGTATCAGTATTAATTGTTTTGCGCAGTCATACATGGTGTGTATTAACACACCATGTATGACTGCGCAAAACGATTAACACAGATGTTCATATTATTTGTAGTATTTAGGGGCAAACGAGCAGAACTACTTTCTAAGGGATCTGTAAACTCAGAGTTTGAAGTGCCTCATTAATATGAGGAACCACTCCAGGCTGGCTGTGGGAAAATCTGTCACCAGAGGTTTTTCCCGAGTGAGAGCCGCACACGTGGTTTGATTACGTAAAGCATCAAATTGGTGCAAATGGAACCTATCCCAGCGGCAAAAAGTGCGTTGGCGGAAAAGTGTCAGGAGCACTAACTCAAACAATTCCTGTGAACATTCCCCATTCTGGAGATCGTGAAAAACACACAGGCATCCAACGGCTCTCCGGAGTGTCTCTGTGTGTTTATTTAAAACATCTATGAGTATGGGATCCACGACAATCAAAATGCTTTGGATGGAGTCATAAGGCAGCAACTGGTAGTTAGGGGTGCCAGCCTGAAGAAGCGAATAGACCTGAACCTAGGCTTCGTATGAATACAGTAAGTACTGTTAAAATGTACCGATGCATAACTGAAACTACCTAAGCAATAAAAATTAAATTTTATATGTACACTGTAACTTTAAACAAATTGAGAGATAGGAAGAATTATAGGTAATCTTAATAGACGCCAATATCTTTTAATTGCAAATTAAATGTTCATCAGTGTAAGTTTTTTTAATTCTAATTTTGAGTCAGGAATTTTACATATTGTACTAGCTCACCCAGCAAACGTTGTTTTGCCACCGTGGGCCACCATAAGGGTGGCACTTAGGGGTATAAAAAATAGATGTTGACCGATTCTCAGACCTACCCGATATGCACACAAAATTTCATAAAAATCGGTCGAGCCGTTTCTGAGGAGTATGGTAACTAACATTGTGACACGAGAATTTTATATATAAGATTAAGTTCTAAGCTAAAAGTTTGAACAGCTCACACGCTTCTCCCGAATTCGGAGTAATTAACATATCGTGTAATCTATTCAAACTATGTTTTTCAATAAATACATTTCACAAAGCCTCAATCCGAGAGCATTCTACTAACAAATGATGAACGTCCTCTACTCTGTGGCAAACATCACAGATCGGAGATTGAACTTTACACATCAAAAATTTTAAATTAAATTGTTACCCAATATATGTTCCAATCTTATGATTAATTATGTGCAATCATATTTTGTTATTTAGGGTCTGTAAGCGTCCAATAGATGGCGCCTTTTTAAAATGTTAAGCGTTCGTAACTTCTTCTAATGTTTTCTTTCAATATAATCAGTAAATTGTACACGTGCGATGCCAATTGTCATTTTGTGTAAATTGGATGAAATAAAAGAAGACGCATACAGACGTGTGCCGATATTATTAAAAAAGTATAGCCGGTCCAATTCGGAGGAAAGAAGAGTATTTTTATTATAAAAATATATTTAAAATAAAAATTTTCCCTTGCTCCTTCCTGAGTTTTACAAGTATATTTTCATGGTTTTTAAAAATTTCTGAGATACTAAACTTACCTTATTTCAAATAACTATAGTTTAAAAAAATTGGATATCGTATCTTAAATTGTATTTATTAATTATTAAATTTTATTATAACAATAATTTTGATTGCGATGGCGGCCATTGACTCGCTGTCACAGTACACGTAATTCAACCAACCCTTCAGTGCTTTACTCATGCAGTTCGTGGAAGTGTTCACAGATGGCGTTAATAATAATAATAAATAATTGTACCACCAAATATTACAGAAAGAAAAGAAAAACAAACCAAAAATTACATCACAAAAAAATATATGTACAATATGCGGGCTTATCGCTCAGAGCAATCTCTTCCAAGCAATCTTGCGGTGGAGTGTGGTAATAAAAAAACAGTAGGCGCACTCATTAAAAACAATAAGCAAATAAAACATTTCAACTTAAGTATACTTTCATAAACAGGTATTTATATTTACGCGTGGGGTGCTTGGTGTCAATAGTTATAAATATTTTATTGACAGATATGAGTAGAGTGATTATCATTTTGATAATATCTTAAAAAGCACCCCACGCTTTTTTTTAAATAAAATACATTTTTTTTATTTACACTATTATTAATTTATATTTATTGAAATTTTTAACACTATTCTTATTTTAAATTTATTAAAATTTATTTTCTATTTTTTAGTTTGGTTTTCTATAATAAAAAGCGTGTTTTTAGTTTTTTTAAACTATTATTTATTTTTTACTTTTTAGTTTGATTTATTTATAAAAGCGTGATTTTTTTTTAGTTTTTTTTTTTAAACTAAAAAAAATCACGCTTGAGAAACGGCTACCAGAACCAAGGAAGGCCGCAGGCGCGCAAATTACCCACGGAGAGTTACATACTGACATACTGACAGACTGACATACAAGTGAAGCTAATAAAAAGCGTGTAAAAAAAAACGATTTTAACGATTTTTGAAAATTTTAAGCGACCTCTTAAAATGTTTTTTTGAGCTGTCTTTTGGAGAGGGCTCTTAAAACATCAAAAACTAACATTTTTTTCACTCGAAACTAAAAAAATAGTCGGTTTTTTTACGCCACCCTACAATTACATGCATAAATACGATGTACTATTTGTTAAAAATAAATTAAAAATATAAATAAAATGTTTAGTATGAGTGAAAGTGGTGTGAAATAAAACAATTTTGGAATCGAGTTTACCAGTTTAATTGCAATTATATTTCGAGGGTTAGAATAACTATAATATTTAGATTAACAGTGAAAAATTTAACAAAAAAACAAAATGAAAAAATGTCGCTAGAAAATTAAAAAAATAAGTTAATAATTGTTACACCTAATTGACTAGTTATCAGATACATTAAAGTATTTATCATCTAATTTTATTTTACTTCATTTATTGCATTAAATGTTATTTAGATCATCATCATTAACATGAACTACTTCTATATGTAGGCGTTGTTTTAGTTAAGTTAGTGAGACTCCGTCTACTATATTGTTTAGAATTTTAGATTTAGACTATTATAATACAATTTATCTATTTAAGCATTATATTCAAGCCTCGAGATCTTTCTTTACAGTTTTTGGGTCTCCAGGTAATAGAAAACCGATCACACCACCAGCTGAAAAATAAGTATTTGTTATTATTCAATTAAAACGTCAAATTCATCATCATAATAATAATAAATAGTATTTGTTTTGGTGAGTTTACTTGTGATACCATCATTCATCAGTCATTAATATACACGACTAGTCGACCCGCGCGACTTTGTTGACTTGTAGTTCTGCTCTTATTAGTCGTGGCGTGATGATATATAGTCTATAGCCTTTCTTGATAAATGGGCTATCTAACACTAAAGAATTTTTCAAATGGGACCAGCACTTCCTGAGATTAACGCATTCAAGCAAACAAACTCTACAGCTGTATTATCAAAAATATCGAAAATCAATTTATAAAAATTGACCTTGAAAATAACCTATGAATGAAGAAAAATCATACAGTATTTGACATCGAGGAGAGAAAGCTCGTTATTCGAAACTAATATTGAGTATACAATGAATCTTTTCTAGGTAATAGAAAAAAGATCGTTTCTCAATCACTTTCTCTAAACTATTAAATTCATTGATTTAATGATTACCAAGGGCTAATCCTCCAAAACTATAAAACGCCAGCTCACAATCATTGACTAATAAATGCTTTAAGATGTTGATGCCGAGGACGGAACTGCCTCGACCCACCATGAGCGTCACACAGACTGCCATTGCTCTGAAAAATTGTTACCATAGATTAATCACAGTCCATAGACAAATTAAAATTGGTTATAATGTTGTATTATGGACTTGTATTTGACCTAAACTTAATCTCAATCCACTATTCTAATATCATAATGATAATGGAGAGTAACAGTAATTATGTGATTTTTATATAAAGAAAAGACAAAGAGAGATTACTTATTACAAATTTTAAAAAATGCGATGTAGTATTTTCTACATGATAGAATAAATAAGGAATAAAATCGCTTTGGTGTTCAGTAACAACTCAACAATTTCCAGATATTTTTCTGACATTTGTTATAATCTGCGTCCGCGTTATCCACTAAGCGATCTCAACGCCCACGCTCACGACCGCGGTTTTTCCCATTCCACTTGTCCGCGAGCGTTACGATCGTTAACCCAAGTGGAACGGGTAATTGAGCGTTTTGAGCGTTAACGTAAATAATTCAAATGGCGAGCTATAAAGCAATAGTTTTAAGAGGTTAAGTTTATAATTATTGGTTAAATCCTTTTGTATTCATATTTTTATTGATTATTTTTGTTATATTTATAATTTAATTGAAACTAAAATGAATTTTATATAAATATGAGCTGCAGAAACATTCACGTCCACTAATAAATCTCTATCCGTATAAAATAAAATTAATTACATCGTCGCCATTTTTGATGTTTTAAAAATGACGCCAAATTTTGCAACCACACATCACTAATTTTGCAACGCTCACAACGACCACGATTTGACATGGCTCGTGGTGGGCTTCGAGTGAGCACAAGTCATGACGTCAGTAATGACGTATTCGCCGCGATCACAACGCCCACGATCGTCAAGAAGAACGGCTAAATAAGCGTTTGGGGCGTTGAAATCGCTTAGTGGAACGCGCCTTCTATAGAAATTTACATGACGTTTGTTTGACGTTTGACGTTACAACATATAGATAGATGATGTATCTAGTAGATTGGATAGTCTTAATTAAAACTATGAACACTCCTTAAGAATGTTGTTATTCTTACTTACTTAACATAAGTAGGGAATATCTCAACACTGAACGTAGACAAGAAGCCGAAGTTAAGGACACCCGTCATGAATATAATGAGTAGGGTGGCACTCAACATCCAAGAGCTCGTGAAATTGATACAGATACCAGCTAGACCAGCGACAATCTAAAAAGGGAATTGAATATTTTAAAATAAAATATTTTTTTTTCATAATGACGTATAAAAGAAATAGTTTACCTGTATGCCAATCAACATGTTTTTTCTTCCGATAAAATTAATAATAGTACTGAGGAAGATATTTAGGCCTGCAATCGTGATGCTAATCAAAAACACTGTAACCATTGCGAAGCTGTTCAAACTGCAGTCGTGAATCTAAAATACAAAAATAGCAAGCTCAATAATAGGCTAAAGATTAGGCAAATTTTCTCCAAGTGCAAGTGCAAGAAAGTATAGAAGTAATGAAGAATGCTATTAAAGGTAAAAATGATAACACTGTGGCAAATTAAATTCGTCGTAGTAGCAACAAATATACCAATACTTAATACAAAATAATTTAAACATTAGAATCACAATTTATAACAACAAGTAAATAATGCAAATGTTTTATCAACTTTTTTTAAAGTAGATAATTTAAACAAATTATTTGCAAGAACAAATATTTATGTTAACTAAACATTGATGTAATTTTTATCAATGCTGTAATTGTTATCATTGTTATCTATTTTATTTAATTATTTTAAGTATGCTAGATGAAAATCAAAAGGAAGTGAAGGATAACATACCGTTACAATTAATGGAGCTCGTTATGATAGATTTCACGATTCTTTTGGTTAAAACTTCCTTCATGAATGAAGAATTGCAAATTTTTATTACATTGTACTATATTTTTGAAAGAAACTCTAACGTTAAATATTAGCTATTATAAGTAGTAAACTTTTTGCGTATTAAATTTGCCATATTTCCAACGTTTCCTATATTTAAATGTGAAACTTATAATATTATCCTACCTCCGTCACAGTTTCGTTTTGAGCTGACCTCATCATATCACAGAAATATAAATTTTTGTCTCCTTTATTTATAGATTTCACGATAGCATCTGCAATGTATGGAAGCCATGTCATGAATGGATTAAATCTGTAATAGGAGAATATGTCTTTTCAAAAATTATCTTTTCTAAGGTTTTTATTTGTTCTAAGTGAAAATAACAGAATATAAGATTTTTGTTAAACCCCGTTGTTTTTATAAATCATAGTTCAGCTATTTTAACTGAAGCCGATGATTTATCATCAATACCAATAAAAATGAGCGGAATAAAATCAAAATCATTAAACATCAAGAGGATTGTTTTATGTGTTTGTGTAATGTATAACATTGATCTATTAAATTAGATAGTAGTAGTGATTTATTAAATTAAAAAATACGTACCCAAAATAAACGACAATAAACAATACAGATATTAGAACCGTATTGTTAAGAAGCGGAGGTTTCAATAACGGTATCGTTTGAGAGACTAGAGATGAGAAAAATCCATTCATAGGTTTACCTGTTTCTTCTCCTAGCACTAATGAATTTACCTAAAAGACAGAGATTCACAAAAATTAAGATTCACGAAAAAGTAAGTAAATGTCTAATAATGAATTTTAAAATTAAATACTACTTACGCTATAATCTTCTGGACTCTTCCCTGTATTAATAGTATAAATTTTTTTCAAGATTTCCAAAGCCTGTTTTTCTTTCCCTACACTCAACAAATACCTTGGGCTCTCAAATGCGAAATATACAGCCACGGCCCCTAATGCACAAGGAACCGCAAATACTATTGATAATAGACGCCACGAATTGAATTGGATGTTCAAAGTCGAAATATAGTAAACAAATTTCAATTCTAATACTGGGATGGACACGACTGAAACAAAAAGCAAAAACCATTTTTAAGCAAATCAGCTCGCACGTTAAAAATATTATGTTCAGCATACATATTGCCAAAGAACATATACTATATCAAATCATTTATTGTATAGATGATATTATATTTTTTTTGCTAATTAGACAATTTATATTTTCTTTAACAGGTTTACTAAATTGAAACATTTCTTACTTGCCATAAGTCCAGTAGAACACAAAAATATAGAACTAGTTAAAGCTACCATTGTTGCTCGTCTGTGTTGCGGTGTACATTCACTAAGAAGAGTTAAAGCTAAACCATACGTCCCTGCGACGCTAAAAAAATATAAATTCAATACTACCTAAATAACAATTTATGTAACATAATATGTAAATTAGGACTAATTGGAACATATGATAGACGATAACTGACATACAAACATGATAAAGTATTTGATTTTATTAACATTTCGTATTAAAAGTAGATGATAAGTGCTAGATGAATTTATTAAAATTCTAAACCCCATATTTGTCATAGTTACATAAGGAGTAGATTAGATGTAATGAACTAAGAAGAAGATAATATCTATAAAACTTACGCAGAAGATGATAGAAACTTCAATACACTAAAGACTATCCAATCAGTAGACAACGCTGCTGAGGAACCAAATATAAATGAAAGTAACATGCACACAGAAAGGATCTTCCTTCTCCCTTTAGTATCAGCGAGGTATCCCCAAAAGTGGGACGTTGCGATAATACCTGGAACAAAATCATTAGTAAGTTCACGTCCAAATGTTATATATTTATAAGTTGTGCAAGAAACAAACGATTGAATCAGGCGTTGCTTTGCGGAAATTCATGATTTATTTTCCGCGGATTATAGCAAAGTAACCTTTTGATTCCTTTAAATGTAGGTATTTGAACGGACACTGAGTTTGATTTATAAAAGTACCTAGTAACGGCATTCCAGCCATCAGTCCTTGTTGGAAATTCGTGGTATCTAGCTCACAAGCACTGGCAGGCACTAGATAAGCCACAGAGATGATCTCAAATGCCATGCCCATGATCAAGCTGATGTTCACACATAACATAAGGAAGTTGAACTTTCCAAATCCTGAAAAATAGGAAACCTCTATCAGTATTAATCAGTTTGACACAAAGATCTCTGAAACTTACGTAACGTGTGGCATTGCTATTATCACTATTATCTAAATCAAACAGTCAAATAATTACTTTTCTATTTAGCTTAACTGATATTAAATTATATGACGGGCAATGAAAGTACATATTTGCTTTATATCTATTTTAGAACTGCTAGCCGCGTTTTCTTTTAATATTTTTTACATCATCATCGCCATGTATGAAACAAGAAAGGTCATTTGTATGCCGTTTAGCCGTTTTAATAAATCTTATAGATCTGGTTGATGGATACTACGTCCTTTCTCTCCGAGTTTCTGACTAGAATCACTTAACTATACTGTAGGTAGAAAGGTTTTGTCTTATTTCTATTACCCAGAAGCATCGTTACAAATACATAAAAGAAATTAAATTAGCTAAATGTCTCCTACTCACGTTAAATAATTTAAATTAATCATAAAATACAAAAAGAGTGATATTATGAAAATCTATAGATATAGACAAATTATTTTAAAAATTATTTTTTCTCTCATGTGCTATTATGAATTGGACTCTCTAAACTGTTATGTACATCACATCATCACATCTTTTGCCTCTCTTAACTACTGATACCACATAATATAAAAGACATCTTGTACATAAAAAAATACAAATTATTTAGCATTATTTGATACGCTTAACAAGCTTAATTTGTCCTCCAATATTAAATTTCGTATATTTGTATCAAAGATAGGATAGGAAAATTATTAATGATCTAGTAAATTTGAACAAAATACAGCCTTGAGTCACACATGCAGATAAATATCCAAAACTTGTTCCAATTCTTTAGCGGCCACTCAGTTAATACTTTGTATGACTTTTATGATTTAAATTAATGGAATCGAAAATAAATGATACTGTTTATTCAAAGGTCACTGACCTCATTTAACTTACCTGTCATGCTCAGAGCTTCCTCGAAGACAGTCGGCAACTTGGCAACCATTTTCCTTAATTTCACTATTCCAGATCAAAACGACTCGTTTTATCATTTATAGACAAAATATACTATATGTTAATATGTAAAATATATATCTTGTGAAATCTGTAATTTTTAGCGATGCGGTTTGATCCATTGAGAGATGATAATAAACTAGTTTTATAAACTTCCGCGACTAAATGATGTAAACTGTTATCAGTTGACATTTAGTTTACATTTAGGCTCGTAAAGTCATAAGATTGGGTTAGTATGTACGTAAGTTATATTTTTAATTATATTTAGATATCTCCAGATTGCGCACAGTAGGCTATCAGTGTTCTTGGTTCGAGATAACGCGTTCAGTATGGCAATTGGCAAAAATTGGAATAACAACCCTAAACAGCTAACGTTCGTTAAAATAACGAACATATAATAATTATCTCAAATAATATAAATTTATAAAACACAGATCAATATACTACGTCACATTCGTTGATTTGGATTAGAAATTAAAAATAGATTTCATTTTAGCGTCTATAATACAAAAATTTTGGATTTAAATTGATTATTAATCTTTGCCGATTTTCGTCTAGCTAACTGTAAAATAATTTACATATTTTTTTCACATTTATGGCAAACATACAGTAAACTTTTTTGATAGTTTCCGTAGATTATGAGACTTCATTCATAAAATTATTTTAAAAAAAGGTTTCAAGAGAATAATTGTTAGTTCAGTTATTGTAAGTAACTCATTTATTCTTAAGAAACATAATACATTTTGATATGCACTTTAGTATTAGAAGATTTTAATAGATAATTTATTTCATACCTAGCTTATAATGGTAATTATAGGAAAGGTAAGCTATCTAGGGTTAAATAAATATCATTTGATACATAACGTTTTACATGAGATTTTAAATTAATAGAATTTCAAGCACAGAGGGACTTCAATAAATATTCATTAAACAGCACCAAAAGTCACATTTTTGCATAAAATATTATCGTTGTGCAAAAATAGTAACATGTATTGGACAACTTCCCACTTGAATATATTTTGCAATACAATGGAAAAAAAGTATTAAAAAATCTATTTTTATTTTATTATGATCATGTAAGTTGATTTATTTTCTTGGCAGGGTTATCAGATTTTTATTTTTTTACCTTTGGACCTTAAACTTCGAAGCTACACCAGAAAAGTCTTCAAAATCCAATTACAAACGTATAAAGATTAAGATATTGATAGGTTTATAATTAATTTGAAAAGCACTGTGCCGTAGGAGTATAAAAATTATTAATAGTATTGTTTTCTTAACTCTTATATACACTTTTGAAATATATTATTCTTTCTTTTAAGCTTACACTTGTTATTTGGTTATATTGGAAAAATAGTGGTTCTATTTTATTCAGAAAAGACACAACACTGAACCGTAATAGTTTAGACGCACATAGTATACACAAACACACACAATAATATTCGCGAGCAGTGACGCAGGCTCAGGCGGCGGCGTCTACGCAACAGAACCAACACTTCAATCCTAGACAAAAACCAGTTTTGGAACGTCTTCTGTTTTACGTTTTATATACATATAATAAAAATGTAGCTTATCGAATGTCTGTACATAGAAAATATTAAAGAAAACTTATACAAAGCAACATAATTTTGCGTATAACCCAAAAACTACTAGATACATTTTAACAGCTATATTTCTACAGGTCTAACTCAAAATATAGGCTTTGTTTTATTTAAATTTAAAAAAAGCGGATCAGATATGGCGATCCGACTGGTGTTTAATAGAAACGGTAAAAGAAAGTATACTGTTAGAAATATACGGTGCCATAAATGGATGCTTCTGATTTCGATGTTTTCTTTTAAAATACATGAGACAAACACCCGACCTCGCTTCGCTTTGAGGTATAAATTACAGTGTCAGTGTACTTATGTTATTTTTTGTCACGCTACATCGCATATTTATTCAGAAAATATGTAATTTTCTTTCCAAGAAAGAATCAAACATAGAAAAATATTTTTCATCTGACATTTTTAAATCTGTAAAAAAATCTATACCTACAAAAAAAATTAAAATTTAATTTCTGTTTGGACGCCTTTTTAAGACACTTTTTTATTCTCGTTTATCCCAGAAATGCTTGGCGGCCAATAGTAACATAAAAATGTCTTAAAGGGAGATGAGACAAAAAGATTGATATTTAAAATCAAACTCACACACAGTTTTTACAAACCATATTTGACACGTCACGTCACGTTTGAAGCTACCACCAGTTCGGAAAGCAGTTTCCTGATGAGAAGAACTGGCAACAAACTCAACAGTTCCCACTAAAACCAAGCGGTTCCTGCACCGTAATATTGGGGTAACTCAGGATCACTGTACGCATACTACCGAGTCACCCCGACGTTTAGCTACTTAGTGTGGCCCCTTACTCACCATTTAACTGGAGAAATCGTGCGTAGTGCCGACGTCTCCCTACTGTTTGTCTGCGAGTAGAATACCTAGTGCAATACGCTGTGCAATCTCCTTTAGCGCCATGACGGCTTCACAGAAGGAAACGACTGCTGCCCAGGACCTGTCGCTATCAAGCATAGCACTTACTAAACTTGGTAATGACAGATCTGATCCCACTAATGCTGCTAGTTCAGGGCGCTGAGGCCCCCAAGCAGCACATTCTGATAGGGTGTGGCATGCTGTGTCTATAGACGCACGTGGCAAGCAGGTGTCTCCTCTATACCGACTATCTGATGCTTTTGACTATCTGATTGTACTTACCAAAGTAACCATGGCCGGTAAGTATCTGCGTCAGTCTAAACGTAAGTGCACCATGTCGCCGCTTAACCCATCGTTCTAGATGCGGGCGAATAGCATCCACAGTTGCCCTGCCTGCGACCGGAGATTGCAAAGCCTCTTCCCACTTTCGTATTAAAGATTCTTCGGTGGAATATCTGAACCTTCTTATCGCATCCAAATCAAGACGCTCTCCCCTGGCTCTCAATCGGGTTCGAAAGATAAACATTTCCGCCAGGACTTCTGCCTGTAGCTCCCAGGGAGGATCACATGCAAGAAGCGTTGCCGCCGTCCAGGATATTGTACGATACCCGCGCACTGACCTCACTCCAATGATCTTTGCGGTCTTCGCAAAAAAGCCTTAGTAGTATTGCTGATAGCATTTGCCCATATAGGCGCACCGTACAATGCCATACTTCTAAGAATTCCTGCGTATAGACGGCGACATGTAGATCCGGGACCTCCTATATTGGGTAAAAGTCTAGCAAGGGCCGCAGCGGCGTTTATGATTCTAGGGGCCAGCTGCGTAAAATGCGCTTTAAAAGTCCATTTCCCATCCAGAACAAACCCAAGATATTTCATCTGGTTTTTACCTCAACAGCCGTATCCTTAATAATAATTTGGGCATTTCGAGGAAGACCTTTTCGGAGGCCAGGTAAAAAGATGGCCTTTATTTTGGAGACAGAAACCTCTAAGCCGAGCATTTCAATACGATTAGCCACTAATGTCGTGCCTACCGTGGCTAGGCGGGCTGCTTCTTGAAAATTCCTGCCTCGAACGGTGACAAGAGTGTCGTCCGCATAGCAAAGAATTCTCATTCCGGGAAGGAGTGAGCCACGCAGGAGCCAGTCAAAGCCAAGGTTCCATAAAATCGGACCCAGAACAGACCCCTGTGGAACTCCACAGCCTACGCGATGTCGACAGAGGTTACCTCCAGTCTCCCATATCACCTCACGGTCCTGCAAGTATGTCTCTAACAGATTTCTCAGGTATGGAGGCACTCTGTGATATAGAAGGGCTTCCTTGATTGTCTCAAAGGGCAAACTGTTAAAAGCGTTTGCTACATCAAGAGCCACCGCCAAAATAACATCTCCATTAGCAGCAGCTTCGAAACATAAAGCCTTTAAAGCGTCCAGTGCGTCGATAGTTGACCGACCTGCTCTGAATCCAAATTGTGCCGTCGATATATCGGGTCCGATGTCCTCAAGGTGTCGCACAAGACGATTTGCGAGAACCTTTTCGAAAATTTTGGCTGTTTCGTCCAGTAGTACAATTGGCCTGTAAGCAGAGGGGGAGTCCAATGGACGGCCCGCCTTACGAATCAGGACTAACTTACCCTATTTCCATATTTTTGGAAATTGTTCGTATCGCAGGCACTTATCTAATAGTTTGCGAAGTGGTTCGACAAGGTATTCAAGGACCACAAAGAGTACGCGCCCCGGGATTCCGTCGGGGCCCAGTGCAGTTTTCCTTGTTCTAATCCGTTCAAGCGCTGTACTCATTTCTTCTTCCGTAATGTGCGGAGTGACCAGGGCTTCCTCTATGTCAGAAGGCGATGCCATCCTTGGAGGTTCATGTTCTGAACGAAGTGGGAATAACTCACCTACCAGTTGCCGTAGAAAATCTGGTCTCAACGTCAGAGTTATCGGAATACCCCGGAACGAAGTAACAAACTCAACAGTTGCTCTTTTCAAAATGCCATTGCTTACATCAGTCTGTTTTACAAAGGTATAATCATTCAGCTGAGCATCAACGTCATTTGGATTCCAATTTTTGTCATCGTTCAAGTAATCCTGTACAGAGTAGTAAGCTTTATTCTCGAAACACGTAAGTATAAGTATAAGTTTTAAATCGCTGAAGTGGCAAATCTAATATAGGCTGTGGAATCTAATTATAGATGCGAACACCAAGCCCCATCAAACAAGTACTTACTTGGTGGAGACCATAGTATGGCGTTACAAGTCTATTGAAATATTCGCCATTCGCTTTACTTTGTAATTTAACCTAAATACAAAGTTATTTGAATAAGGCGCAGTCTTGAAACATATCTAACCTAACCAAACAACTTTTCCGGTATAAAATAACCTGTTTGAGATTCAATAAAAATAACAATATTAGTCATCAATAACAATTTATTCAATATGGTTTTTCCGAATATTTGCACAACTGTATACTTGACCTTATTAAATATGTCTATCGTGAGCTATTTTAATATCTTAATCAGACCATATTAATGGCTAACCGAACTTATCTATACGTAAAGTTCTATCTTGAATATACAAGTGTTTTGTCCGAAGAGATTTGCACTAGTTTACAGTAATTGACAATAATATAGAGATATGAGAGGATATGTAGCAAGGAATGAGTCTATTAAGAACTAATAAAATCGCTTTATTTACCTAGCCTCGCTCCGCATCCACTGTAGATGAGCGAGGATGTGTAGAAAGAAATGTGTTTCAGAACCAATAGAATCTCTTCATCTGACACACTTTAATACAAGGAGCGAGGTTTTTGTAAATACAAAGCAAGCGAGAAATGTGTGCAAGGAATTGTTACGCGTCGTTATGCTCGTTTGTTATGCTCGCAGCGCTTAGCTATCTCGCACATCTCTGGTGGAGGATCCACAGATGCGTTTCCACCAGAGATGTGTTCGTTAAGAACCAATAGAATTTTTCCATTTACGTAGACTCGCTCAGAGTGAGTCATAAGAAGCGATTTTTTGATCAATTGCGCGTCGACATCGAGGGATTGGAAAATTCAAACAAAATAAATTAAATGGCAAACTTAATTTTTCCATCGTAAAACTGTAGTCTGCGTCTGACTAAATTATATTTGTTTTGAAGTAATTAAAAATGTAGGCTTATAGTTGCTATACCGATTGTTTTGTTTACCAATAATGGTTTTACGTTTTGATTCCCTTCCGAAAGATTTATGCTACATAACCGGGAGTATATTTTGTTTTCTATCACTTAGATGCTTCATAGAGGAGTGCAGGCCCGATTTAATATTAATATCAACTTGATGGGTAAGGGAGTGCTCCTATAAGTGTTTTATTTTCCTATTCTTTAAATATCATAACAATTACATAAAAAAAAAACATCATATTTTACGAATATTACAAATGAATATATTTATTTTGTATCGTGACTTGCGACCACTACCTTATATATTTCCACCAGCGGACGATCCTAAACTCATCCGAAACTAGTAGGTAAGTCTGTAAATCCACGACGGCTGTTCATTTACGATATTTAACATAAATAAATAAATAAATATTAATAATTATTGTTAAGATATCATTTTATAGTGCCTGCCAGATTTTTCTTAACAATCTTACTATCTCCAGGTAACATAAAACCGACCAAACCACCAACTGAAAAAAGAAATTGATATATGGGTTACTAAAGTAAATTTTTTTACTACAATAATTTTTTACTACAATAAAAGACCAAACTAGACAATTTTAGTAAGTCAAGGTTGGTTAACGAAAATATAATTTTACGTTACCAAACGTTATTGCCCCGAAACCATAAAAAGCAACTTCGCAATCATACACCAGCCAATTCTTCAAGATGTTGATACCGAGCACAGAACTGCCTCGACCCACCATAAGGGTCAGACACACCGCCATTGCTCTAAAACAGAAAACCATTAAATCCAAGATATAAGCTTCAGTTACAAAAGACAGGACTTCTAATGATAATTCGTTAATTCCTCAGTACCTAAATGATATCATTATTGAACATCTTTAGGTCAACATCATTAGGCTTTAGATTAGAGACTGCTACATCAAGCTACTGATTAGCTATAATATATCAGCAATAAACTTACCTGACATAAGTAGGGAATATATCAACACTGTACGTGGCCAAGAACCCGAAGTTTAGAACAGCAAACAAGAACATGATGAGGAACGCTGAGCTCAATATCCAGGAATCGGTAAGGGTGACACAGATACCTGCTATACCTGACGATAGCTGCAACCAGACAGAATTAGTTAGTCGATTTAAAGTTAAATTTGGACAGTTAAATATTACTATATATACCTGTAATCCAATCAGCAAACGTTTTCTTCCAACGTAATTAATAATGATACCGAATATAGTATTTAGTACAGCAATCGCATTACATATTACAAAAACGGTCACCATTGCAGACTTGTTCAAGCTGCAGTCTTCCTTCTGAAAGATTCAAAGAATGTAATACAGATTTAGTAGATACTAGTCGATCCTCCCTGGCTTCGCACGGATGCAATTTACCACGTGTACTTAGATTTAACAAAAAAAATATGATAATTATTTCGGCATTAAAAGCCTAGGTGTTAATCCAGGCCATAAACTATCTGTGTGCCAAATTTCAATTAAATCATTTTTTTTATGGTAGATAAGGTGCAAACGTGCAGATGCTCCACCTGATGGTAAGTGGCCACCATCGTCCATGGACATCGGCTGCATTCTCGAAGATAGAGTTGGGAGGGAGAATGAAGAAAACAATGCTGCGGTTTTAGCGGACCCTTAGTAAGAGCCCAGAGTTCGGCTCTTACGAGATGCTCTCCCAGCGGCAGAGGGGAATAGTATTCTAACCCGACCCCTCACGGGTAAATTCTAACCCGTCCCCTTACGGGTAGACTTTTACGTGATTGAGTAACAAATAATGTAAATACTATCGATTGTAAGATGTAAATTAATGAAGTTGTTGTACGAACATGTAAAAAACTTCCAAATGAGAAAAAGTGAGAAAGGAAAATAGTAAGAAAGAAAGGAATGATAATAAGGGAGTAGGAAGTACAAATGCTAGATTTCATGGGCATCATATATTTACAAACGTTACTGACAGATCTCTCATATCTTTACAACTTAAATGGATAATATAATATTTGTAGTTATGCGTGAGTTACATCAAATACCTTGAGATACGATAAATAAAATTGTTTATGATCATTTTAACAATTAGACCAATGTCGATAATTTTTGAAACAAAAAAAAATGTAGTAGGATGAAACTAAATTTAAAAGGAAGAGAATATAACAATAATAAAAGGAAAAATAATTAACGGGCGATCTGAGGTCGGGAAGTGGAAAAGGGGTAAAAAAAGGTTAGTAGAAGGGTACTAGAAGACCTATGGAAAAAAGTTTTATGCCAAAGTTGTAGGTAATAATAAGTTCTACAACTTTTTTTCACATGACCTTAAAAATTATTTTTGTCTTCTACAAGAACAATTTTTTTTCACGAAATTTGGTGAAACCTTACCTTTTTGTGACCCAAATACACTGTAATTTTTTGGATTTAAAGTATATTTTTTTTAACCATATTTTGACTTAATATCGAAAAATCTCGCGTCAAAATATCTGTTTTTTTTTGTAAAAACGTTGGTAGGGTTTTTGTTCGTTGAAATCTCTACTTTCTAATAGTGTAAAATAAATATACATTAAAATAGTAAATATTCTCAGAAAATGCAAAGAAACGAAAAATACTCGAATCCGAATTTTAGATAAAATCCCCTTTAAATCCTATTCGTAATTTATTTGTTTATTAAACTTTACATGAAATCTTACGTTTTTCGAGTAAATAATAAATAACTCAAAATTGTACATAATGATTAAAAACAATTAAAATTATTACACATGTTTATTACATATATTCTAAAATGCTAAAATCTTCGTAATTATCAACGCAGTCTTCTAGATATTGAATCAGTAACATCGTCCGAAATATTTCTAGACCCAAATTCAGATGTAACTTATAACTTAACAATTCAATAATTTAGCATCATTGCGCGACTACAGCGAAGCCAAAAGGGATAGGTTTTAAAATGTGTGCGAAAACCTAATGTCCTTTGAATAAAATCAACCTATTTGCAACCGACCGACACTATTAACAAGCTCTTTTGCAGTATGATACGC
Source organism: Limenitis camilla (assembly GCA_905147385.1). Lineage (NCBI taxonomy): Eukaryota > Metazoa > Arthropoda > Insecta > Lepidoptera > Nymphalidae > Limenitis > Limenitis camilla. The sequence goes on from LR990235.1 coordinate 1,238,781, forward strand.
AACGTAAACAGTAAATGTACGTATAAATATTAAAGTCAAATAGACGTAAATTTGAAATTCTAGATCACACACTAACTACGTAAACAATAAGAGTTACTACATAGAAAATGGAACCTTATTAAAATTACCGAAAGTTACAAATGCTAATTTAAACAAACAATTATGGTGCAAAGCGAAAAACAAATATTTATATTAAATATTAGTTTTGTGTAATACTTTATCAATGATATAACTATATTATTAAAGTTTTCCTTTATATTAGGAATAGCACTTACGGCACAGAGTCCATTGAAATGTTACATGAGCTTTGCATTCTTTAGAGGACGCAATTTTATTTTTGGGACATATGTGGGGGTTCAATAGAAGCTTAACCTCAAGTTTGTAGGGTCGCCACCCTTGTCCCCCGGCTGCCATCTTAGAAAAAGGGGTAGAAACCTCTTTTTCGCGATATCTCGAAAACTATGCGTCTTACAAAAAATACGTAAAGACATAATTTGTAGCAAATTGTTTTGCCTACAAATATGTTTATATAACTTTTGGGCCTAAATTTAAATTTAAAGAAGTTATGAGCAAAAAAGTGAGAAAATGTTTATAAAAATTTTCTTTTTTGACAAGGACAAGGGTGGCGACCCCACAAACTTGAGGTTAAGCTTCTATTGAACCCTCACACATGTCCCAAAAATAATATTGCGTCCTCTAATAAATGCAATACTCAGTCCTTAAATTGTAACATTTCAATGGACTAATAAAGATATTTTTTAAACTGTATCTTTCTAACTACAAATGTGATCAATCGATTCGGATCGTATCAAATCATTTTATCAGCACTTTCGGGATCTCATAAAATTCTAAATCAAAATGTAAATGTTAGGTACATATTTCTTAAACTCCTAAGGTTTGATGCATCTAAACAAAAAAACCAGTTTGAAATGGAAATGTCCGACCTTGCTTTGGTTTGGATTTTAAATTGGTTAAACAATAAAAAATATGTTATGACGGAAAGATAAGTATTCCATTAATCTCTAAAGGCCGAAATTACTAATCAATCTTAATCCAAAATCTTTGGACTACCGGTCGAAAACAGATAACTAATTTAAATTTTATATTTTCAAAGATTTTGGATTGAGATTGATTTTTAATTTCGCTCGTTAATCAGCCTCAATATGAATGTGATTAGACCTTTTTAATTAAACAATCAAAACAAATGTCTAGTATTAAGCCTGAAGTAGTGATAAATTAACTATTACCTTAAGTTATCAAGAATAAATAAATGTATTCCTATAGTATTGTTGTCCGACTGTCCGTGTTTCTTATTTCTAGAATTGTTTCGCTTGTTCTCTCTATTTTGTTTGTCCTAATCGCAAAAAATCAAAAGGCATCGTCTGATAGCTCAAAGTAAATGTAAAAATCCGAAAAACCAATGAGGTTTCGTCACAAAAAAATCGTTTGCAGTTGATTAAGTGACTGCTACTTATGTCGATGTCGACTACGATAATTTTCCAACGATGAAATTAAGTTTATCCCTCAATACAGTTTGTTCATCTAACCGCTGAAAAGATAATCAGTTGCTACAAGGCGAAATAAGATTATTACCTCTGAAATAGTTTGATTATACGACGACAGCAACATATCACAAAATGACAGGTTTTTATCACCTTTATAAAAAGATTTCGTGATGGCGTCTGCGATGTACGGCAGCCATGTTAAAAATGGATTCACTCTGTAACATTTAACTTAAAATTAATTATTTTATCCCAATAACTTTAGACTAAGACCTATCAAAACTGAATTTTTCTGCGCGATTTTTTCGACGTCACATAAGAGAGAGAGAGAGGGTTAGAGAGAGCGGAGCGAAGGTATGTATCTATACAATAATTCTAAAGGAGCTAAAACTTGTTTATCATAATTAACGCAACGGACGCTCAAACTTTCCCCGTTTTTGCACCATTTCTTATTGATGCTCCGCTCCTATGGGTTGTAACATGATATATTCGGCCTACAGTCTCAATCAATAAATGGTCTATCCAACACTTAAAGGATTTTACAATTCAGACCAATAGTTTATAAGATAAGCGCGTTTAACCAAGCAAACAAATAAACAATGTTGTCAATTTCAATCATTAGTTAAATTTAAAGAATTAATGTTAAAGAATCTTTTTATCTCTTTCTGACAATTTAACTACAGATACAATGTTATACTAATTAATGATTTTAACTATTTTTGTAAAAAATACATTTTCAATACAAATCAAATTATATTATTAAAATAATAACTATATATTTTGTTCAATGTCATTCTTTTATATATATTTATATATTTGGACTTACCCAAAATAGACTATAATATACAAAATAGATATTATCAAGGTGTTCTTAAGAAGTGGAGGTTTTAATAACGGTTTTGTTTGAGAAATTATAGACGACCAAAATCCATTTACACGATTTCTTGTAACTTCGTCTAAAACTAAGGAACTTACCTGGAAAATTGAAAAGTGTTTTTAATGACAACATCACCACACCAAGAAATTGATAAAAACTCGTCATATCAAGTTTGAATAAATTAAAAATACTATTTCTATTTGTAATTTACCAATATTTCATACACACTATGCTTTAATATTATAATAAAATATTTAAGGACAAAAAATATATACAAGAAAATTATTGTATTATTGTAATTGCTAAATGATTCAACGCCATCTATATTTCTGTAAGCAAAACTAAAACTTTTCATGGTCAAAATAATTGAAATGAAAAGACGTATGTATTTGACAAAGTAGTCATTAGTATTAGCCATTTAAAAAGTATATTTTATTTCAAATTTTTTTGAAAATTAAAAAATTCAGATTTGATATAAATGTGAAACTTAACGACTACTACTTATTCTTGTATTTGCATAATTTTTTTTACCTAACATTTTATATTTTTAAAATTTTTTGATACAGATAATTGTAGCGCAAAATAATACAAGATTTTATTTTCCTTTGGTGAGATAAAATACTCTAAAAGAAAACAAATAAAAATACTCACATTGTAACAATCTCTACTCTTCCGCGTATTAATGGAATAGATTCCTTTTAACACCTCCAAAGCCTCCTTCTCTTTTCCCACACTAAATAAGTACTTTGGACTCTCATATGTCAAATAGACTGCAAAAGCCCCTAATAAACTGGGGGCCGCAAATACTATACACAACAAGCGCCAGGAATTAAAGTATATATTTATGTATGGAATATATTGAACGAATTTCAGGTCCAATACAGGAATTGCTAACACTGAAAAAAATACAGATTAAATATCATTAATAATATAATACTTACTATAATTTTTATTAGACAGACATATGGATCTTCAGACATAGACGAAAAGGAAGCTTCAGCAAGGAAAATTAAACTAAATATAAATAGCTATTTCTAGTATACATTAAAATCATTTTTTTACGGAAAACAAAAAATCGGTTTCAAAGTAATTCTTTTTTTTAATTCACGATTTTAAAACGAAGCTTCGATCGGTATAATTTTTATAAATTTTTACACTCCTTTGCACGGGTGCAGTAATAAAACATTACATTTTCAATCTATTGCTATATAAAGTACTAGCTGACCCGTCCTCTCTTCGCTGAGGTTTAAACTACAGATAAAATTTTTATCTAAAACGTTTTAGCGTTTCTCACTTTTTAAATCTTTCTGAGACTTCCGCACATATTTCAAAACTAAAATTAGCCAAATATTCTCGAGTTTTAATGTGTACATTTTACCTATATATAAAGAGTTTTATACCTCTTTTACTCCCTTTTTTTTATTTCTCTTTATTGTACACAAACATATTATACAGATTATAATATAATTTAATTACTAAATTACAGTAGTAATAAGCTGATGTACAAAGGCGGACTTATTCCACTGAGGAATCTCTTCCAGTGAACTTTAGAATAACTGATAGGATATGGGCAGGGCGAGATTTTTAATTAGGGATTGAATTCACAAAAAGGGATATCGACAATAGACATGATTAAGAACTTACAGCCCAAATACAACATTTTATTGAAATAACTTTGAAAATCAGAGAACTTTCATACTAACTTTGCACACCAGTTTTACCCCTTAGGGGGTGAATTTTCAAAAATCCTTTCTTAGTGCTTCCCTACGTTATAAAAGGAACCCCTGTGCAAAATTTCAAGTTTATAGTTTAACCTTTATAGTTTAGGCTCTGCGTTGATATGTCATTCAGTCAGTCAGTCAGCTTCTCCTTTTATATATATATATATATATATTATTGTTATCCTGCAGGAACTATTAATTTTTTCAAGATATAAAGTACCTTATGTGTTAATCCAGGTTGTAAAGTATATATTATATGCTAATTTTATCGAAATCCATTCAGCCAGTGTTTGCCAGTGTGCCGATTGAATAACAAACATACAACCTTTCACATTTTAGACATTAGTAACATGTTGTGTATATATTATCTATGGTTGTTTTATACAATCTGTGGTGAAGGGATTGATCTCCTTCTCATGAATTTAAGTATTTATAATTTTTAATATATTTTAATATTGAAATTCTTACCTGCCATAAGTCCTACATTGGACATGTAAATACTACTAATCATAGATACCATCATAGCTCTTTTGTTTTGCGGTGTACATTCACTGACGAGAGTTACAGCTAGAGCATACGATCCTGCAACACTACAATAAAACATAGAAAGAATGTTAGTAACGTTTGAAAACTTACCACCATCACGCCATCTATTATGAAAGTTTAGAGACTTATGCAAGTTACAAATAATACAGCCTATTATCCTATATATATTTGCAATAAAAAAATAATGTGTATATTAATCGAAATAAAAACTATCCTATCATATGTCAAGATGAACCATGTTAATCAGTGTCAGTAGTTTCTATAAAAATGTATTAATTTCAGAACGACGCGGACGGCACCAAATCAGTTAATTCTTTTTTTGTTGTGTTAGTTATTGTGTGGATAAGGTTTGTATAAAATATGAGCTGAGAAAAAAGAGTAAACAAGTCAGTGAACGCATTATGGAAAAGAAATTGAACGGAAATAGTGGGGAAATAGAATAAATAAATGAGTGTGAGCGTGGATCTTACGTAGAAGATGAAAAAAACTTCAATACACTAAATACAATCCAATCAGTAGACAACGCTGATGAGGCGCCGATCACAAAGGCTAGAAACATACACCAAAGGAGAACTTTCCTCCTTCCTCTTGTGTCCGCGAGGTATCCCCAGAAATGGGATGATGATATGAAACCTGGAATAAGACACATTAGTTTTAGCGTCGATTTTATTAAATAAAAAGTATAGAAATATAATGAATACCTAACAACGGCATCCCAGCCATCAGTCCTTGTTGAAAGTTCGTGGTGTTCAGCTCACAAGCGCTGGCAGGCACTAAATAAGATATGGACATCATCTCAAACACCACGCTCATCATCAAACTGATGTTCACTAACAGCAGGAGGAAGTTGAACTTGCCAAAACCTGACAAATCATACAAAAAAATACATTTTGCTTCTTTTAGTATGTCTCACACTACACTGGTTTTAAAACTATGCATATAGATTAATGTAAAACCTATAAAGTAAACATGTCCATCATTGGGATTGATCATCAGTGGAAGTTTAAAAATTTAAGTGATTTCACTGCGATCCAGAAATGGTCAGACAATAAAACAATAAGGCAATGAAAATAACCATGAGGACTAATTAATAAAATTGAACCTATAGATAAAAAATATATATATTACATCTTAATTTCATTGACAATCCAAGAAACAAAATCCTATCCTTCGAAATCTACTAAAATATTTTTTCAGTGACATAAGCATGTTGTTTTTTCGCGCCATTTTGTATCTAGACGATTGAAATTAATAAAATATCAAAAATATAGGAGCCCGATAACTTACGTTTATGTCAAACTAAAAAGAATATAATAAAAACTGATATTAATCCGTAATCTTAGTCCATTGAAATGTTACATGAGCTTTGCATTTTTTAGAGGACGCAATTTTATTTTTGGGACAATGTGTGGGGGTTCAATAGAAGCTCAACTTCAAGTTTGTGGGGTATCCCTCGGCCGCCATCTTGGAAAAAGGGGTTTAAACACCTTTTTCACCATATCTCGGAAACTATGCGTCTTACAAAAAATTCGTAAAAACATAATTTATAGCAAATTGTTTTGCCTACAAATATGTTTATATCATTTTTTGCCCTAAATTTAAAATTAAGGAAGTTATAAGCAAAAAAGTGAGAAAATTTTTATAAAAATTTTATTTTTTGTTCTATAACATTTTATTATACATTTTAGAAAAAAAATACCTTAGACTAATCTTGTAGATGATCTTTTGAGGAAAATGTTTCTCTGTAATTTTTCTTAATTTCATTCATTTAAAACGCTATTACAGCGCTCCAAAGTTGACCGGGTTCGTCATTGCTCATGAGAATCCGGTCGAACAACATCAGCAGCCTTATTATATGGGGAAATTAAAATTTATAAAAATTATGGAGATACATCCTGAATTAGTTGGTGGTACCGCGCTATTCCTGAGTGAGAAAGTTGCTCACTCTTGTTGGCGAACGTTTTTTCGTAGCTTTATACGGCGGTAATAAAGACGACTCACTAAACGGCTTGCGATACAAACGATTTGCCAAGACAGTGACTAAAAATTCATTTAATTTATCATCGCTGCCTCCAACATAAGATGCAGTTCGTTTTCACAGTCTCCGAGTATATCACCAAGTCCAGTCGTGGCTCGGAAGATATCAAAATTCTGAAGATTGGGGCTGGAAAAAGCATGCAAAGTATGGCAGCCGGAGGACAAGGGTGGCGATCCCACAATTTGAGGTTAAGCATCTATTGACCCCTCACACATGTCCCAAAAATAAAATTGCATCCTCTAAAAAATGCAATATTCGGTCCTTAAATTGTAACATTTCAATGGACTAATCTATAAATTTTCACTTCTTATTAGCTTCCACTATTATAATATAAATTAGACAATAAATATTTCCTTACCGGTCAAATTTAAAGCTTCCTCAAAGTTCACTGATTGCATTTTTACCACCATTTTTATTAATGTACAACACACAAAATGTAGGTTATTTTTTTTACATATGATTCTGCGATATCTTATCCGTTATAAAAAAGAAATACTATAAATGTTTTACACGAGTTATTTGGTGTGGCTTGTTGTTTCAGCCGTTCTCTTGCACGTTGGTATTAATTCATAATTAATATTTTTCTGTTTGAATTTATATCCGTATCGGATCCGCTATTAATACTCGTGTGTACTTATACCAAGTAGTAAATGCAAATAAAATTTTTTACCCCAAGCAATTGTACAAATAATAACGCCAAACTTGGAATATTTTAGCCTCACATTGGAGGGATGCAGTAATAACCATGTATCAAGTATGTATTTTATATATGTAATATCTTATATAGTGCATGTTTTACGTATTATATATATAACTAATATACGTAGTAAATAAATCTATAAATGTATATAATTTTACTATACTTTGTTATTTTGTTTATTTTTATAATTGGTTTGCACCAGCCTATTTATGTGCATTAATTCTTCTCTCTAAGGGTTGCCTGAAAGAGATTGCTTTAGCAATAAGGCCACCTTTGCATGCCTTTTAAAATTTTGTGTGTATCAATCTTATGTTTCTTTCTCTGAGTGTATAAAATAAAAATTTTATCTATCTATCTATTACCGAAATGTTATGGCCAAAGTAAAGTTTCGGTCAGTCATTATAATAATTACTATTTATTTATAAAGTAAATCAACATTAGCGGATGAGTAAAATAATTTTTGTTCCTACTTCAGAATAATAGCAAATTTCCCTTACCCATTTACTGCTATTTATTTTTTTCAGGCACTCAAAATAACGATTTTCACATTAACACAAAAAATACTAATAGGTATTTATATCCTAAGAGCATGAAATTCCATTAGAGATATATTTCGGAGAATAGTAAAGATTATCGAATAATCGAATCGTTATCGCAATCTGTGGCGTTGGAGTAGAGTAGTGGTCACTTCTGTTGTTTTGACAGTCTCGACCCTCGACCCTTTATATGCCATCGACAGTCTGACTGAAGTCTTAGTCGTGCGCGGTCTCTCAAGAAATGAAGTAGTGTCTAAATAGTGATAGTGTTGTGCAGTGTTGAGTTAGTGCTAGGAGTGCTGTCCGATCAAGGTCACGTGAGTACCTTACAATGTAATTACCTCGTCTTGTGTTAGGTTAGGTCTATGTGCGATTAACCTTGGGTTTAAACAGAGAGCCTGAGCAGTGGAGGTGAGTGTTATGATCATTTAAAGGAATTCCTTAAGCCTACACCTTGGTCACAAGTCCAAGGCACTGCTTAGGTTTCTCTCGTAATTGTTAAAGATCATATTTGATTATTTATCGGTTCAGTAGAAGTATCTACGTTGCGTTTACCCAATATTCCATTCAATACCATCACCCTCTTTTAGTGTTCCCCAATATTCCCCATCTTCCTCCTGCCATTTCCCTTCTCATCGTTTGCCAGAATATCCATTTGTATTCAAAACACAGTGACAAACATAATGTTTATATTATTAAATTTTTTATTTATTTATTTTTTTTAAACTATTTATAGTATTATTGTTCTGTTTTATATTTCTTCTGTGTACTTTTATTGTATTTTTGCTATTTTTGTGTAAATTAGGAATCTGTATAAAAGTGTATAAATTGTGGTCTTATTTTGTCTGTAAATCTTTTCTTTTTCAAGCTTTGACGTTGCGTGTGTTCTTTATTTGTACTGTATGGAAAGAAAATACAAATTACAAAAAATATATTATTACATAACGGAAAGAGAAAAGAAAGATTAATGTGAGAAAGGAAAACAAAAAAAGAAAAGAAAAGAAAAAGGAAACCAAAGAAAAAGGTTTTGTTCTGTTGTTTGGCTTGTTATGTACCTTAATGGCATGTCTTATATTCACAATTAGTTAGCTTACTAACATAACATTAGAATCTAAGTATCATCATAATCATCATTTTAATCGTGTTTCATTCATCCCCATTTGCCGGTAGGTTGGTCCTAGTAGTACTTTGTATCAAATCGCGCAAGCCACTACGTCCACCTACCGTACTCTCATACTCTTTTACAAAACCGTCTCATAATTACAATTTCTCATAATAGAAAGAAAAACTTCTAGCAAAGGCTGCGTGTACCCAGAAACACATATGTGTTGCAGCCTATATTAGACTTGCCATTTAAACTTAACTTATTGTACAGGATTACTTAAATGATTAGAATGCTTGGAATCTAAGTGAAGTTGACTCTCAAGCTAAATCATTTGTATAACAGACTATGTAAGCATGGCTTTTTGAAAAGAGCGACTGTTGAGTTTGTGGCCGACTTTTCTCTACAAGAAACTGCATTCCGAGCTGGTGGTAGCTTCAGATAAACTAACTGACCGACCAATTTTGATGTAAAAGTACTTTTAAAAAAACGATCAACTGATACTGACGTGGCCCACTCCTGACACAAGCTATTTATTAGCTTACTAGGAGGGGTAAAGGGAAAAGTAGTAGTATGTGATCCATACTGCTAGTAATCTTTCAAAAAAAAAATAATATAGGTATATTTTAAAAAAATATGTTTGAATCCTTTCGGTTGTTTGAAAGAAATTGGACGTTAAATATAATGATATTCCGTCTATAGAAAAAACAAAAAAAAAGACTTAATACTACGATTCCAAATGAACCAAAATTTTTACAACAATCTCAATTCAACTCAAAATGTTTCCAGTAAATCAACCTTAATAGATAAAGTTATAATAATTGATATGTTTGTAGCACAGTACAGAAACATGTAATATCGCATCGTCGATACGATACGCACCTTACATTGTATTAATTTCCTTTTTAACAATTAAATACTCATTTATTAAAGTTATAACGGTAGATAGAAGGACAAGTAGAAAGGACAGTTCCTTTTATTGAAATTATTGGTGTTAACATAGGATCTTTTCCTGATTTTACGCTTTAATGTAAATTTATCTATCAAGGCTCTAGGACTATAAGATATGTCGTTCGACAATGGCATAGATATATTCGTAACTCGGTTAACAAAAGGTATATTATAGTATCAATTTATTTTGACATATCTACTTGTGATATTCAAATACCTTAATACTTATAAGTTATACCTAAAACTAAAGCCTAGATTTTCTTATCCGTATCATCATTGATATATTGTGACGTAACAGACGTTTTTAATGATGTGTCATAATAAATCTATATATTTATACATGAAGTAAAAGAGTATTTCTTCCAAGACGATGCACGATGTGAGGATGCTCCAACGTAGTTAAATTGGACAAGGCATTGCGATCTCAGCTCTCCTTTACTAAAGAAAACAGGGACAAGGAGTTACAAAGATACTTTTACTGGGTCGTTCACGGGGGCGCCTTCCTACCAAAATTATACTGCGACTGCAAGAATTTGCATCGCGAGACTATGTTAGGCGAATAACAATTTACCCGTGAGGGGACGGGTTAGAATACTATTCCCCTCTGCCGTTGGGAGAGCATCTCGTAAGAGCCGAGTAACCCAACACCCTCCTGGTCGTAGGGGATCTGTTCCCCGACTGGCTTGCGAGGACCAGCATGCGAATCCGACCACTAAGTGTCATAGAAGCGTTCCGGTCGAGCCGCATGTGGGCCAGACGTATTCCTTCCCTCTCCCATCCCATTAATGCTGCGGATCCAGTGGACTCTGGGCTCTTTTTGAAGGTCCGCTGAAACAGCAGCATTTTTTTCTTCACGCCCGGAGGGGATGCAACGAATCATCCATGGGCGATGGTGACCACTTACCATTAGATGGACCATCTGCTCGTTTTCACCATTCTACCATTAAAAAAAATAAGAATCCGGGCAAATCACTCATACATAATATTTCCGGTACACTCGTCTTGCTTCTAACTAACAATGGTTTAAAATGTAATAATCTAATTAATAAGATTTTATAAATAGACGCGTTATACTTACTACCTATAAACCAACATTACAGCATTAGCACTACAATGACAGCGAATGAAAAATATAATTATATATATATATCAATGTAGTAATTGGGCTGTTCGGAACGAAAAAAAAATATCAGCCAAAATTATACGCAACATATGAATATAATAGCAACACCTCGAACTCCAATCCATAGTCTCGCTCTCGCTCACTCTTACATACAAAGCAATCTACAACTCTTCCTCACTCGTAAAGTAAGCAGAGTTAAATAAAACACTGTACTTATAAAAAATATATTTTTCTTATATATTGGTGTGTCGTATCAGTTTGGGTACCTTCAGAATAATGCGCCATCTAATGAAAATCCAGAGAAAAAGAGATAATCTAAAAAGTGTATGTCAGGGTATAATAATTATACTAGATATAAAGTAAATTTACTAATCTAATTTACTAATTGTAGGATGATAATTATACCCAAATATGTAAGTCCATTGTCCATTGAAGAAACAAAGACTTTAAAATAAAAAAATCTGACGCCATTGACATTTCCTCTAACAGACCTAAACGAATTTCTTTGGTTTATTAACTAAATTAACTGAATCGTTCAATAATAAAACCGAGTCTATTTTTAGGTAATTACATCATTATAGATATTAAAATTAAAGGTTGTAATCTCAGTTCATTTCTTATCAATTATTAATTTTTATATTAAAATTTTTCAGATCCAGTTAAAAGCAAGTAAAATCTACTATAATTAATTACATTTTTGAGGTATTTACTACAAAAGGTGACTATTTACAATAAAGTAAGTGGGCAGTGTAAAATTAACATTCAAAAATAAAAATATTATTGACGTTTTTCTTCAACTTTTTACAAAACATTACAAACAAAAAATTATTTACGTCATAGTATACAGAACTACAAATACTTTTATTGTTAGCGCCATAATTATTTTAATATTCACGTCAATCAAAATTCATTCAAATTCAAATACCAACATTGTTTAAGGTAAGTCATCAGCCGTTTTGAAAAAGAGTAACGAAAAGCTTTTTAAAACATTGGAGTCAATTGTTAGAATTTTAACACAAAATAAATGTCGCTGCACTTAATAAACAATTAAAGACAGTTCAACAACCCAACATAAATGTCATCAGCCACACAGCTCGACATGCACTTCACCCCCACGTCGCTAGATGGCGTACGAGCACACTCATTTGTATATTGATAAAACATAGTCTATGTGCTTATGTCCTTCCTGAAGCTCTTTCTGTATCTGTATCATATTTCACAAAAATCGGTTTAAGCCTGATGGTGTAACAGTCAGACAGACGCCATCTATTCGTGTCAATAGATGGTGTACGTAGTAGATTAAATCCCACTTTTCTTTATTTAATTTGTATAATATTAGTTAGGAAATTAGGATTATTTAAGGAGTCAAACCCATTGATGTATTTAATTATATTCGCGCACTATTATACGTGCTTTAAAAATGAATTATTGTATAAAATCACTAGTCAAACTTATTAAAATAAATTATAGAAACTACCAGCCAATCAGAGGCTATCAAAAGTATTTCTAAATGATATTTTCTTTTCTGGACTAGTGTCTGGAGTAACTCAGACTTTCGATTTATTATTTATTTATTAAAAGAAATATTTTATTTGGAGTTTCCTTCTATCTAATCGTTTTTCATATTTACTTGTAAAATGCATGAACAAAGAACATTAGGAGATATAAATGCATAATCTTGATTTAAAAGTAAATCAATTAACATAATTATCGCAAAATCACAAATAATAATCAGCACATCTTAGAATATATGCAATTAAATCAATCCATCTTGATTATAGACGATTTTATCGATTTTTATGACATTTTAACCTATTACTACACCTTTAAAGATGTAATAGATATTATGAAGATTGAAATTTTCGATTAAATTTATACTAATATATAAATCTGAAGAGTTTGTTTGTTTCAACCCGCTAATCTCAGGAACTACTGGTCCGATTTGATAATTTTTTTCAGTGTTAGATAGCTCATTTATCGAGGAAGGCTATAGGCTATATATCATCGCGCTAAGACCAATAGGAGCGGAGCTATACGCGGACGAAGTTGCGTGAGTCGACTAGTAAGAAATGCATATAGCATTATCTTATCTATTATGACAAGTACCAAAATATCTATAAAATAAAATATCTATCGAACTAGTTGACCCGTCCCGGCTTCGCACGTGTATTTCACTTTAATTTCACTTTAACCGCTATATCACTATATTTTTAATTTTAATTTATATATGACTAATTTTCTAAGACAAAAGGCCACACAGCTCGATATGCACTTCACCCCCATGTCGATAGATGGCGTACTAGCATACTTATTTGTTTACTTTGTATTCTTAAGTATTTTGTTCGCAATAAAACATAGCCATATGACTTCCTCAAGCTCTACTTTATCTCTGTATCACATTTCATAAAAATCGGTTCAGTGATTAAAGCTTGATTCTGTAACAGATAGACTTCATATATTTGTCAATAGATGGCGAAGATTAAATTGCACTTTCGTTTCTTTAGTTTGTATTAGTTAGGATATATGAAAAACTCCTCAATTTTTTGTGTTCTAATATTTTAGAATTTTTATACGAGCACTATAACGACAATTACAAAAGTGCCTCCGCCTGTACGACACTAAATTAAGTCCATCTAAAATTTAATATGGACGTACATTTGAGTGGGATATTTTTTGACGTTAATTGTATATTTTTTTATATTTCACAATTTTCAAGACAAAGTAGTTGTTTATTAATAACAATAGAATAAATGACATGTGATATAGATAAAAAACATAATGTCAATCTGTCGATAATCCATTTATCGTACCTTGAAATCTCGGAAGTAGTTAGATTTAATAGAAGGTAAGAAACTGCTTCATAATCTATATCTATACTATTATATAAAGAGGAAAGATTTGATTGTTTGTATGTTTGTTTGTTTGTTGCGAATAGGCTCGAAAAGTACTGAACCGATTTTGATAATTCTTTCACCGATAGGAAGCTACATCCTTTCCGCGTAACATAGCCTATGTGGTGTTGCCATAAATACTGTAATTAAAAAGATATGGCCATTTAAGTGCCATAAGGTGGCCATTTTGTAAATTGAAGAGTTTCTCAGGAACTACAATTCCGATTTAAAAAATTCTTTCCCTGTTAGAAAACTACACTATTCGTGAGTGACAAACGTGATTGAGTGTTGCCATATACATTTTTTTATTAATAGAATATGGTCATTTTGTTGTTACTGATCCGATTTTAAAAATTCTTTCATTGAGAGAAGTCTATAGTATTTTCATCTCTCTTCCTCTTATAATACTATCAGTGTCTCTCATGCTCTCTCTTTTTTCTCTCTTTAATTCTTATTTCTATTTGTTCAGTATGATTAGTCTCTTTTCACTTTCTTTCGATTACCTCTCTCTCTCTCTTTCTCTCCTTTACCTATTTAATTTTATTTTTGCTCTGTCCTCCCTCTCTTATCATCTGTCGCTTTTGTTTTATTTTTGTTTCTATTATTTTTCTTTTTATAACTTTTTCTTACTCTCTCTCCCTTTTTCAAATAATGAAAAACTACACAATTACAGACTGACAAATTAAGGACATCAATTATAATATTGTTTTAAATACCCGGAGCGAAGCGAGGGCAGGCCTCTAGTGTTATATAAAGGTGTAGGTATATAAGTAATTCTTTTAAACAATAAATTAGTCTTAACTAGAAATCGCTAATTACGATCCAGATAATAAAAATATTTCCGATGAATTGGTTTTTAAAATACCAATCAAGTTTCAAAAACTGCGCAATAATTACTTGACATAATATTATAATGAGTCACTTCCGTCATGACATGTGACTTGGCTGACATCAGTAATGACTAAAACTTAAATGAAAAAGCTATTAAATTAATCTGAAACTCTAATTTAATACGATCACCGTCATATCGATAAAGATTTAGAAGAATCGATATCAGCATGTATAAGTCGATTATTGTATTGTTGAAAACAAAATTTACAAACAGCAGTCAATACAGACTAAACAAATATTCATATAATGCAAAGTCTGTATGTTACCATGGTTACAAGATTGTTATAATCCTAACTAAATATTATAAATGCGAAAATTACTCTGTCTGTCTATCGCGATTTCACGCCAAAATTACTGAACCGATTTAAATGATATTTGGTATACAGATAGTCTAGAGCCTAAGAAAGGATATAGGCTACGTTTTATTGCGAAAAAAGGGTTATAAGGGGTTGAACGGGGGGAATGAAAGTTGTATGGAAGTATCGTCATTATTCGAGCTAGAAGCTTGAAACTTATGTATTAGGCTATTGAATCGATATCTCGCTCGGTCGCGCTTTGACGCCAAAACTACAGAACCGATTTAGATGAAATTTCGGGATAATTCTCTTTGTAAGTGTGGTCTGGATAAAGGATCTATCTTGTTCGTCCTATCAATGTTAATTTTTTCGTCAATTTAGTATCTTACACTCGTTACGTAAAATTTGTGTGCAAATTTATTAAACTTAATAAAATTAAATTGTAAATATTAATGGTAGTTAGTTGTAATTTGTAACTAAATAGGTAAAATCCACACATGTAATGGATGACGGATAATAAATTAAATATTGTATATTGTCACAAGTGTATTTTGTCAAAAAAAACACTTGTGACAATATTTAATGTGTCATTTATTGTTAATGTGTTATTAATTTAATTGGCAGAGTATCAAACCAAAGAAGAAGAAGAATTAATATTGTCACGTAGCTCTCACATTATAAAAGAACTGATAGTCTTCAAACGTCTGACCAGATCTTCACAATACATAGCTAAGGACCATTTCGATTAAATCATCTTTCAAACAAATAAAACTTCATCGTAATCGGTCTATTATTTTGGGCGCTATGATGCCACAGACAGGTACACAGACGTTAAACCTATAACAACGCGATATTTTAGCGTCGAGGGTTAAAAATTTATTTCAGTATGGATTTATATTTAATAGGAATAAGAATGAATATGATCTAAAGAAAACATTTTTTATAGAAAAATAGGTCTAAGTGACCGGAGGCGGAGTCGGATGCGAGGAAATAGTACAAACAGAAGGTAAATAATTGTTCTAATTTACATTGATTTAATAACCTAGGAAATGCACTTACTTGCGTTATATGACCTCTTTGTTCTATCCCTCCAGGGTGACCGGCTTCCGGTGAAGATAAAAAGTTAGAACCAAATCGTTAGAAGTTAGACCCAAAATACAATCACATATATAACTGAGACTAAAGTATAAAAATGACTGTATCCTGCTCGTTAGTATGTGTAAACAACATAGTGAAATTATTCGTTTAGGTTCAGACTCCATTGACAAGGCAAAACTTTTAGCAAGGCAAAACCATAAGCTAAGTGCGAGTCCGACTCTCGCACGCAGGGTTCCGTACCAATATTTAGCAAAAAAATCACGTTTGTTGTATGGGAGCCCCCCTTAAATATTTATTTTATTCTGTTTTTAGTATTTTTTATGATAGGGGCAACAGAAATACATCATTTGTGAAAATTTCAACTGTCTAGCTATCACGGTTCATGAGGTACAGCCTGGTGACAGACGGACGGACAGCGGAGTACCTTTGGGTACAGAACCTTAAAAACTATACATTTAATACACTCTTGGATGAATTTACTTTTTGAATATATTTGCAGTAACTACAGTCACAACGAATAGAGGATGAAATTATTTTTAAATACACGAAACTCAAAATATTTTATTCAAATAGACTTTTTACAAAGTACTTTTGACACGTCAAAATTGGTCAGTCAGTTTGTCTGAAGCTACCACCAGTTCGGAAAGCAGTTTCCTGATGAGAAGAACTGGTAAGAAACTCAACAGTTGCTCGCATCAAAATGCCATTGTTTACATCAGTCTGTTTTACAAAATCATTTTGAATCCAAGCTTTGTCATCATTCAAATAATCTTGTACAGAGTAGTAAGCTTTATTTACTAAACACTTTTTTATTAGAGTTTTAAATTGCTGAAGTGGCAAGTCTAATATAGGCTGTGGAATCTTATTATAGATGCGAACCCCAAGCCCCATGAAACTATTACTCACTTTGTGGGGACGATGGTATGGCGTTACAAGTTTATTTTTATTTCAAGTATTTATACTGTGTGTGTCAGTATGTTTGGAAAATAACATAATGTTCTGCCTAATGTATAAAATGTTACAATAAATGTATTGTAACGGCACTGTAAGAATACCTATTTTATTAAAGACATCTCGAAGGGAATCTCTAGCTCTTAGACTGTAAATGGCCCGAACTGCTCTTTTTTGAAGAATAAAAATGGATTCTATGTCCGAGGCCCTGCCCGACAACAAAATGACGTAGGACATTATACTGTGAAAGTAACTAAAATAAACGAGTCTGGCTGTATCAATATCAGTTAGTTGTCTTACTTTTCTTACTGCGTAAGCTGCGGAACTGAGTCTTCCCGCCAAAGATGATAAATGGGAGTTCCACTGAAGTTTTGAGTCTAAAGTTATTCTCAAAAAGGTCGTTGAGTCAGTTAAATTCAATATTTCATTATTTAATAAAATGGTGAATTGCTGTTTTTAACATTAGGTAAAGCACCAATAGAAGTCGAAATAATCATTTTATGTTAACTTTAAAAATTGCTCACTTTATACATAGCATTAAACATAGATTGTAGAGTTATCCTTTTACTTAAAACAGTTAAAAAAAATTAAAAATTATAACCTTAACAGTGAACCAATTAAATACAGTTCATTCATAAATATTCATTCACCTATCAACCTTTATTACTAGTAACCTTGATCATGACATTGGTCTTGACTATACTGAGCGCATGCGCACGCGCACCCAGCAGCGCAAGGTCTTGTAACTTTCATATTTATAAGTAGTAACCTGCCCCGGGTTCACAGATGAATATTTTAGAAGAAGTAAGCTCACAGATGTGAACTACGACATGTGTAAAGTGACCATTTTATTTTCATATCTTTCAGTCCACCACGGATGAGAAGGCAACAAAACAATTTCTCCTCGTGTATTTTTAACAGGCAAATCATAGTGACCACGATAGTCTTACCAAAAAAAAGAAACAAATAATAATCATAAATTCATAACCTTCAATTTGGTAGGCGAAGTTATGAGGTATCCCTAGTATTTTCTAAAAAAAAATATGCAATAGGGATCGGCTTGTCTTATTGTCACCTACGGTTTTGGAAAACGTAACAGTTTTACGTCCCGGAGTTGATCGAAGTCCCGGAGGCTTTCTTTTGGGACAACAGGATTAACAACCGAATAACGGTACGAATGGTGAGGACAGAAATATTCTATAATCGTTTATTTATCATATTTTAGTTCAGTGCTGTTATACTGCGTCTGTTTAAAGGGGGGAGACGTACATTTAATTCTAACAATCAAAGTAATCTTTTTAAAAAATATTACTAGCAATATGGATCACATACTACTAGTATTCCCTTTACCCCTTTTGTTGGGTGATGTGTATGCTTTTACAACAGGATCCCAGAAAACGTTCAAAATTATTCTTTAGGATAATTTAAAAAATTAGTTAAAAAACCTTTGTGTGACAAAAGCTATTAATTATAACATTAAAGATTTTTTGGAAGATGTCACGCCTTGGGAATGATGCGTTCGCTCCAGGCTTTCTCAATTTATAAACAAACATATTTGATATAAAAATTGGCATTAAAAAAATCAAAGATAAAAAGTAAAGTATCCAAAAGAAACAGTCCCGCTGAGTTTCTTGCGCCCATTCTTCTCAGGTGTAGGTTAGGTCGTTCCCGAAAGGGTATAGATTCCGACGTTCAATAAGAGAATGTAAATTCCAATATTAAATAAAAAATGTTGACTTTGACTTTGACCTCCTAGTAATCTTCCTAAAATGCTTGCGTCATATTATTCTGTTTTCAAGAATATATAACAGCGCAATGTGATCATAATCTTTCCTGTCAACAGTATGTTTTCATACTCATTGCGAGATGGATATTCCATACACGCGCTAGATAATAGAGTCATCACAATATAATCTTTCCTTCGATTTCTTCCATACAGGTCCGGATTCAGGGGGTACAATTCGAGGTGCATTTTAGAAGTGACGCTCTCGCTATGTACACAAAATACATAGGGTATTATTGATTAAAAACCTATGAAAATCGGTCCAACCGTTCTCGAGTTTATATATCTCGCGGATTCATATGGATTCGATTTCTTGGGCTTATCTGTATCCGCCATTTTTCCAGTGTTTGCCTGTCAGTACGCCCGTCTTGCGCCTTGCAATAGACTGTCACAAACTGTTAGAGTCGTACCATCGACATTCAACCATCTTCAGACACTGACACTATATATAACACTGTAAAAAATAAAAAATATATGATTCGTCACTGCTTCAGCTTCCATGACCATGTAAATGTTAGCAGTGTTGTTTTGAATAATGTATTTGGATTATCTTGATTTGAGATTATGGTAGATATGTCGCCTGACCGACTGCAATCTAGAAATGATAACAGTAGCTCTATCGATAACCTAAGTGCTACATACAATTAGGACGATCGAACTCAACAAATGCAATTGAAATTTTCCACGATAAAATGGTGTACTAAAAAATATGTATCATTTTTTGTTATTTTATTTATAGTATTAAGACTATAATACACATAGACTTTAGCACCTAAAAACATTCTTATCTATATATCTATACTAAAATATTAGTATTTATAATAATAATAAGGAAAGATTTGTATTTTTGTATGTAACGAATAAACATAAAAACTACTGGGCCGATTTATAAAATTCTTTCTGTTAGAAAGCTACATTACAAAAAACTTCGCGAGACCATATGTCCAACTACTGTAGTTATGTCACTATAACTACTTTTTTACATTTTAAAAGTTGATAGAAATGCCTATCAAAATCAGACCATGTTTTCCATACCTTTGTATTAATTCTTATCCAAATAAATTACTTCATATTCAAGACTGTTTCAATACCTGTTGATTACTTTTTGAATTATTAAAATCGGATATTCCATTCAAAAGATATTACGAAATTAAAAATATCAATATAAACAAAAAATAAATGTCAATGTGACAGGCAGATGTGCGCCACGGAGCGCAGCAAGTTATTCTGATGTGTAAGCTATATTATTCTAAAGTTTTATCAAAATCCATTCAACAGTTTTTGCGTGAAAGAGTAACAAACATCCATACATCCATACATTCTTACAAACTTTCGCGTTTATAATATTAGCAGGAACTAGGATTAATAAATATTGTAAGAAAATAAAATACTACTTTACCATAAGTAAATTTAATAAATTGATATTATTTTATGCTAAATAATTAATTATGTCGTCTTACTTATCAAGACTTCTTTAACAGATTTTGAATTTTGAATTTATGCAATGTATCATATTGTCTAATATTGAGTGGGAGATCATTCCTTAGACTAACAGCCTGGACAGTAAAAGACTTTTCGTAAAATTTAGTTGGGAAGTCAGGTAATTACACTTTAAGTTTTCGCGTTGTTCTCAACCCACCAGGATTTTTAAAAAAAAAAAAATTTTCCCCTCAAATATGAGGGTGCATTTGGGCTAAACAAAACACGGTAAAAAAAAAAAAAGAAAATATGTAGATTCCGGCGACAGCGTATTGCAAGCCACTTGAACTTTGAACGAAATTCTGATACATGGTCATATTTGCGTAGGCAGAATATGAACCGAGTGGCGAGATTTTGAAGACGCTAGCTAGTAACTTATATAGTATTGAAACCTAAATGGTTTTCACAATTAAATAGGATTTATTATCCCATATCGTCACTGTTCTGAAAAATATTTAAAAAAAAAAACAAATAATTTTCTAGCTAGCTGATACAGTTGTGAGAAATCATCATATTCTAATTTTTTTAGAATTTTAAATGTTTCAAGAAGAGTATTAGACTAAAGCCTGATAAAACAGATAATATAAAGCTATAACGAACAGTCATATTCATATCATTCATTTTCAGGTAATATAATTTATAGAGTAGAGATCTTTATATTTATGATCACTGACAATGACGTAGAAGAAAATAGTTGAAATCTCACTATTTTGTGATCATCATCCTAACGAGTTTTTGAGTAAAAATATTAATTATTTCTATTACAAAATTATAAGGAGAGCCTGAAAGATATTTACCAAAGGTATGAAACAAACTTTCTTCCTTGCGTTTTGGTGGGAAGAACCAATTCTCAGTTTTTCCTCTCCTCGCTCAATTTTCAGACCATAACATGGACCGTCTCTGCTCATTTGTCCCTTTTCCGTACTTCCGTACTAGAAAAACATAATTAATAACTAATTATATTGGGAAAGATATAAATAAAATTACCTTTAAAGTAAGTTCAATTAGCCTACCGGTACACGAGCTCGACGATAACCTTGAAGATCTTACAAGATTTATTGAAATCTTTCAAAGTTTGTAAAATATTGAGAATATAGATAGTGCCAATCATATTGGCACGAGAACTGGAGCTATAAAGTATAAGATAAAATATGTACTGATAAATTTATCATAACAATGATTGTCACGCGCTGAGCTCTGAAGTGACCATACTTGATACATTGGTTTTTACCTGTCACCTACTAAACCCTTTTACCTATACGTCATAAAATAAGATCGATATTTCCTATTTGATAAACCTATTGAATATAATATTATTTAGACTGAAAAGATATTATTTAGAAGAAGAATTAATCTTTGTAATTGTAAATTAAAAGATGGTTCTGCAATGCTGTATGTTTACTAACATGAGACATTTAATTGAGTAACAAACATGTCTAACCTTTAATTAATGTCAACATAATATTAAAATCACAAATTCTTTCTATTTATCATTATCACATTAATTTCATAATTAAAGTTAAAGCAATATTCCTATAACATTAGAAAATAAAAATCTAATAGAAAAATCAGGGCCCCTGTAAATCACAATTCGCCTCTGGTTATAAATATTATTAAAAAAAAGTTATGATTTACTAGCTGACCCGGCGAACTTTGTACCGCCTAACAGTCAATGAACGTATTTTTTTAATGATAGATAAGGGACAAACGAGCAGACGGTCCACCTGATGCAAAGTGGCCACCGTTGCCCATGGACATCGGGTATCTCTTGTTTTGTCGATGCGTTGCCGCCTCGAAGATAGAGTGAGTAGGGGGAGCGAAGGGAAGACTGCTGCGGTTTCAAAAACCCGGTGTTCAATGGAACCGCAGCAGTAACGGGATGGGAAAGGGAGGGGTAGATCTGGCCCACATGCGGCTCGGCCGGAACGCGTCTATGACACTTGGCGGTCGGATTCGCATGCTGGTGGTCGCAAGCCAGCCGGGGAACAGATCCCCTACCACCAAGGAATATATATGTAACACGACATGTTACAGATTAGCTGAACTCCAGAAAACCAATATATATGTCAATCCTTTTTCATTACTCACATTATTCTACGTTCTTAAAGTCTTAATATATACGCCATCATCTGAATATTGTAGACATATCATATTGATTTGAAACATTAATTAAATACGTTATTTAATTTGAGGGGAGAGTTTACCGTATCGATGGGATGGGGTTTGTATGGTAAAATGTTTTTCCTTTTGTTTTTCGTCTATTTTCCAATGGCTTTTAATATTGATTCTGCTATTCGGGGCGGAGACGAATACAACAAATCAAAAACCATAAAAATCAGTCCAATCGGTCGGTCGGTTGTTTATAAATAAAAAAACTGAAATATTTAAAAGACTGACAAAAAGCATATAAATAATTCCACAACTATATCAATCATAATTTTGAGCTTATCTTTCAATTTGTTTTTCATTTTGCTTCTGTTTACAATATCAATAGCATTTAAATTTTAAAACACTGTTTCAGCACAAACTGCAAAAATTACACAGCTATGTTTATTTATAGAAGCAAAACTCTTATTTCTATGTTTTTAGGGTTCCGTACCTAGCACAATGTCTTTTGGCACAAGTAAGGAAAAAAGGGAGGTCTGTCTGTCTATCATGTATCATGGATCTGTGTCTCAAAAACACGAGGAGATATCAAGCTTATATTTTATATCAAATATTTAGGTCTATAGCCTCTTAGAGATTTTAAATAATCTTAATAAGTAGTCATTTATGCATTTTTTGAGACCGAAAATTTTACAAAATAAAAATCTTAAGGTACTAGTAACAACACCAATTACCAGAAATATTTAGTTACATCATAATAAAATAAAAATTTTTTATTTCGATGTAGACTACAATGAATCCTTACGAAATTGAAAAATTCAATTACAATGACATCAAGCACCTAAAAATTAGATTTATTATTTACATTACAATTTTCATTTCAAATTCTGTTTACTAACATGTATGGAGCAACAGTTTTCAAATAGTAAAGTTAAGCCCATCAACTTGTATAGAACCCTTTGTGCGAGTCTGACTCCCACTTGACCGACTTTTTACTTAGATAATCAAGCGCCTTGCAAATCTTTTTTTTTTTTTGTTTTCGCGGAGGAATGCATTTACGCATACCCGACCAGCCCTGTGGGGGTTAGTCAGGTTATGTGGGACTCGCCAGCAATGGCGTAACGACGCCGCCTTCTCCCTGGTTGACTTCTAGGGATCGAGGAGGCCGCGGAGCGGGTCCGAGGAGGCATCTGCCTCCTTCAGCGAGATCACAGACTCACAGAAGAAGGCGACTGCCAACCAACCTGCCTTGTTTTTGAGCATGGCCCCGACCACACTCGGTAAAGACAGGTCACCTATAGATGACACCAGGGCATGGCGTTGGGGCCCCCAGGCAGCGCACTCGTCAAGGTATGGTGCGATGTGTCTATAGCCGCTCTACACTCATGACAAGCCGGCGTCGGCTCCCTCCGTGCAATTCGATACAGATACCCCCCGAAACAACCGTGTCCGGTGAGCATCTGCGTCAGCCGAAATGTGAAGACGCCGTGCAGCCTGTTAACACAGCGAGCAAGGTGCGGACGAACTGCCTCCACGGTCGCTAGGCCAGCTGAGGGTTACCCAAGGTCATCCTCCCATCGTCGAACCAAGGCTCGCTGAGCTTGAACCCTGATACGAGCCACCGCCTCCCCAGGGAGGATGTCTCCACTCGCTGCTCGGCTCACCCGGAAGCGATATACCTCCGCGCCTTGCAAACCTATTGAATGACATGCATATAATTTTTCTCCAATTTAACCAATAGGAAGATAAAACTATTTTGGGCGTTCACGTGTTAATACATTTTGATTTTTTACAAAGTTTGATGTCATTAATTGATTACTGACTGACTAATATGTTATGTACACTAATGAGTCATATCTATAAAAAAAACTTGATTATGATATACCAATTAATGATATACTATTAATCAATAAGTAAGATAATACTTAGTTGCCATAGTTGCCTTTTGATTTGTGATGTATTGTGTTATCTACTTCTGTCAATGCTGAGGAGTGGATCAGTAGATTAACTAATGAGCTAGAAAAGAAAATGTTTAAACTGTATCTTATACCATGGCCTTAGAAAGTTTAATGGTTCATATCAGACGTTATAGGTTAAATCTTTACCCTTACAGCTCTCCATCATTAAATGCAAATTATTATGTTCAATATTCTTCATGTATCCATCTGTGTGTTTCTATTTAATAATCACTTGTAGAATCTGTAAAATAATATTGTTACATACGTTTTCCATTGTATATTCAATGGTCCATCGATTGAATATACAATGGAAAACGTTCATCCTCATATTTCTAATTTTATTTTCATACTCTATCAGAGATGTACTACTCAGCCTGTATCAATTATTTTTAATACTTAAAATTATCATTTATATTAGTTAACATATCTTCTCATAAAAGGTCCTAACCCTCTTTAGTATAATATAAAATTTTCATTATCTTTTAAAATAGACACAGTTTTTAGTTAATGTTGGTTAATTTCATTTTTAATTCCAAAACATTCTTGAGATTACGAATTAGTCGGATTTATGAAAAAAATTATATTTTTTTTATTCCTTGTTCTGATTAATTGAATCTGATCCCGCCAGACCAATTAAGAGATTCTGTTTGTTGTTAAAAAGTTTTTTACTCTTAATTGTTTGATTTATTATTACTAGTTGACTCGTCCCGGCATCACTCGGTTGCAATTTACAACGTGTATTTAGGTTTAATTTCACATATTTATTGCTATATCATTTTATCACTTATCGCTATATTTAAAATTTTATTATTCAACACGAACTTAATTTATATTTGAATAATTCCCAAAGGCATAAAGCTCACACAGCTCGACATGCACTTCATCCCCACGTCGATAGATGGCGTACCCGTACTCACATTCTTATATATTCGTTTGTATTCTCAAATATTTTTTGCAAGATAAACCATAGCATATTTCCGTTACCAAGCTGTAATCTATCTCTGTAGCAAATTTCATCAAAATCGGTTCTGTGATTTAAGCGTGATTGCGTTACAGAGAGACAGAGACCATCAATCCGTCAATAGATGGCGTAAGTAGTATATAAAATCGCACTTTCGTTTATTTAGTTTGCATTCTTCTATAAATAATAATATAAAGAGGAAAGATTTGTATTTTTAAATGTAACAAATAAACTTAAAAACTACTGGACCGATTTCAAAAATTCTTATGTCGTTAGAAAGCTACATTTTCCCGAATAACATGGGCTATATTTATTACTAGAAAAAAATAGAGGTCCTCGGAAATTCTTACTAAAACCAACCCAAGGTGCAAAAAAATTAGCCAAAAAATGTCTCATCGCACACTCTGCGGAAAGTATCGATGATAGAACAAAAAAATATTCTACAATATTATAGAACGTATCAATATCTACAAAAAACTTCGCGAGACCATATGTCCAACTATTGTAGTTATGCCACTATAACTACTTTTTTACATTTCAAAAGTTTATAGAAATGCCTATCAAAATCAGACCATGTTATCCATACCTTTGTATTAATTCTTATCCAAATAAATTACTTCGTATTCAAGACTGTTTAAAAACCTGTTGATTATTTTTTGAATTATTGAAATCGGACATTCCATTCAAAAGATATAACGAAATTAAAAATGTCAATATAAACAATAAATTCACGCCGACGGGCCGGTGCGATGCGCCACGTAGCGCAGCGAGCAACGCGGCGAGAGAAGGGGCAAATGCGAGAGCCAAAATATTTAAAAAAAATATCTACCCGAGCGAAGCCGAGACTGGCCGCTAGTATTCAATAAAGTTGCAACTGTTTAGTACTAGAATAGATTTATAGTATATTCATAGTGCATTGAAGTAATTAAATAATAGGAACAGGACAGGAAGTGAACGCCGACATCCTTGTTGGTTCACCTCACCCACTTTTATAAAACAATAATTTATATTGATTATATCTATACTTATAACAAAGGGAAAATGTATTTATTTATTTCTTTGTAAAAAATAAATAAAGTAAAAGTAAATCTCTATCTGTCTTACCTCAAACCTCTCTACGTCGGATTTGTGATAAAATTAGATAAATCTTTCTAATTGTTTTCATCATCAGCCAGATATATTTGGATTAGGTTCCCGTGCCGGTTTTCCAGAATTAGTCTTAATTTAGAGAGCCTCCGGGACCCGTTACTGTATAAAGACACCATGTTGAATATTACACACAACACTATAATTCACCTCCATTACCTGACACCGAGCCTGGTTCAAGACTCAGATCAGCTAAGACCTTTCAGTTTGTTAAGTTTTATTTTATATGAAAATTAATAAACACTTAAATTAAATATTTTATTTTACAACTTTCAAAAACACTTGATGTTTGGGACACTTCTAATTCTTTTTTTTTATCGCAGAATGCATTGACGCATTATTTTTATTTATCCTAATTTTTCGTAGAAAATAATCTATTTTATTAATTTATTTAGTTTGAATTTGATATTTATTTAAACTTACATGACAATACTCGTGATCGGTGTTAGACACTTATATAATGTTAGAACAATTTATATGAATTGTAACAAGTAGCAGCTACAACTACACGGCACTCGGCTACAGCTTCCCAAGAGATTTTTATTAGAAAATTAGGTGACCTGCGCAGAGACATTTATATAGCGACACACGGCCGTGCAGAATCACGAACATTAGTGCAGGTTATTTCATTTGGTGATTTAAAATTTTTATTATAATGGTTTTGTTAAGAATTACTGTTGTCTAAATATATAAATTCATATATAAATAAATTAAGTATCTTTCTTCATTTATCTTCTATATATATAAAACAAAGTCAGATTTGCTCGAACACTTTTAACTCGAGAACGGCTGGACCAATTTTCATGGTTTTTGATATGTTGTATTTGTCTCCATCCCGAATAGCAGAATAACTACTTAACATTAAAAACGAATTAAAAATCATTGGAAAAGCGACGAAAACATAAAATAAAAAAAATTATTTGGTGTCGTGGGACACCGGATAGGAACGAAGTTCCTTATTATAAAAATATTAATTTTAAGTTCTATTCCAGGTATGAAGAAAATAATTTTTTACTATGATTTTTTATTGATAAAAATAAAAAAAAACTACTTTACAAAGTTATCAACTTTATTTTATTTACAATGATTTATAAAAATAATAACATTTATCACGTAGACTATACATTAGACACTGTATAGCCATTATACAAAGACTATACATAAATAAAATAGAAATTCTTACTAAAAACCAATCCAAGGTGTAAAAAAATTAACCATAAATTGTCTATTGAATTGAATCAGGCGTTACTTTGCGGAAATTCATGGTTTAAAAGGAATCAAAATGTTACCTTGCTATAAACCGCGGCAATCTGAACTACCAGACTCGTATGGTACAACCTAGAAGAGCACCCTGTCCACACAAAAGTGAGACGCGCGAACCCGAACCAAGACACACCACACAAGTAGGTAGCTTGACGATCTAACAACCAGACTCGTACGGCACAATCCGGAAGAGCACACCGTTGACAGAAAAGTGTAACGCGCGAACCCGAACCAGTACACACCACACAAGTAGATCGCTTAGCAAGTGACGCTTGTAGAGTCAACACGTCCTGAAGATGCTTCGGTTACGGAGCGAAACGTACGTCGATTGTCGATCGCGATCTACTTGTGTGGTGTGTACTGGTTCGGGTTCGCGCGTTACACTTTTCTGTGCACGGTGTGCTCTTCCGGATTGTGCCGTACGAGTCTGGTTGTTAGATCGTCAAGCTACCTACTTGTGTGGTGTGTCTTGGTTCGGGTTCGCGCGTCTCACTTTTGTGTGGACAGGGTGCTCTTCTAGGTTGTACCATACGAGTCTGGTAGTTCAGATTGCCGCGGTTTATAGCAAGGTAACATTTTGATTCCTTTTAAACCATAAATTGTCTTTCAACGCATGCGCTGCGGAAACTATTGATGATAGAACAAAAAAATGTTATACAATATTATAGAACGTATCAATATCTACAAAAAACTCCGCGAGACCATATGTCCTACTACTTTAGTTATGTCACTATAACTACTTTTTTACATTTCACAAGTAGATATAAATGATGCAAGATTACGTTTAAGCTGAGCTACTGTAGTGTTAGATAGCATGGGCTTTTCGTTATTAGTAGCACGAATCCCGGTTTTACCAAAAAAGTGTAACTAGTTTACTACTTTGAATTTAACATTATAATTAAATGAATTTTTATTCATATACCCACGCTACGAGAGACATTTCGCTAGTGTTGAAAAATTTTCAAAGTTCTATAACTGTTTCTAACATTCGCTCAATTATTGCTATATCGAGTCTGAATATTCGTTACCGCTCTACATTGCTTATCGTTCGCGACAGTATGTCTCGCAGTGTTTATCGCAGGTCTAGATGAAACACATCGGTGCAGTACCGCCGAAGCCGCTCAGCGCGAACCTTAACTCGTGTATCCTAAAATGTATAAAAACTTTGCCAAATCGATCCTTTCCTCAGTCGGTTTCGGGATTTGCCGCCGTGCACATATTATATCATAAATTAAATAAATATTTACTAAGTTTTAATTCATAAATAAATAATCAAAATGTGGATTTTCGCAGTGACTTTATTAACAATTATTGCCGGTGAGTTTTTAATATATATTATTAATAACTAATTTGTGTTGTTAAATAATGCACTTATAAAATGATTATAAAGGGATTTTTATTTGCGTATGAGGTTTAAAATTATTAAAAAAAACATCAATGTCCTATTAATTATAATAATTTATTGATAATACATAAAAGGAAGTCAAACAAAGTTCATTAAAAATATTATTATTAATTTAAATAATAAAACTTGTTAAAAGCTGTGCGAGGATATAAAAAGCTATTACTATATATATAAGAAGAAAACAAAAGTTTATTTTTAAATTGGTTTTGTTTTTAAACAAATTTAGTACTGATTCAAAAGTCAATGTACTTTCATGAAAACTTATACGATTTCCGTCTGTATATAGAGAGTATAATAAAATTATATTTGTCTTAAAAAAACTAAACAAGAGTTATTAAGAGTTTGTTTTTTGATTGAAATTAAATAATTATTTCATTCATGTTAAACAATTAACTCGTTTGTCTTGTTTGTATTGTACGTGACGACGCTTTGCATAGCATGTATTAAATCTATACTTTATACTAATATTATAAAAAGGTAAACATTATTTGTGAGTGTCATAATGTGAAAAATTAAAAGATTTTTTGATGGTAGTCGGATTTGCTGCAGTAAATCGGAGAAAACGTTTCTTACGAACGCTGCCTTGATTCATAGTTGCGGGTACAGTGTGAATAAATAAATGTGTACGTGAACAGTTTGATAACCTCAACGAAGAGAGCGCGTCATCTAGTACAAAATTAAAAATATATAATTTAGGCTTTATAACAGAGTAGTCAAGACGAGTCAAACAAACCTAAAGTTTACAGGTTTGCGTCTTTTACTATATATGGTATTTATTCCCTTGCACAACTTTCAGCTCTATCATCAGATCAGTTTCATAATAATATTGCATTGTCTTCTGATTTACATACACAAATATGCAAAATTAGCTAAATTGGAAATCGAAATGTAGGTCAAATTCAACTTGCAAGATTTGATTAGAGAAGCTTGTAAATAGTATAAAAGTTCTCAACTTTGTTGTTGAACAGAAACAACTGTTTCTTTGCTTAGTTCCAAAACTTGTGAAAAAAAAATGATTATGGGAACATTTTCAAAACATATTCTAATTAATTGTCGCAAAATCTTTTACCCTAAAATTTGTTTTTGTATGAAACTAGGATAGATATTTCAATTAACTCAACTAGATTGGCAGACTTCACAAACCTTCGAGAACTTTTAGGGAACTCTCAGGAGTGCAGGTTTCCTCACGATGTTTTCCTTCACCGTTAAAGCAAGTGATATTTAATTGCTTAAAACACACATAACTCAAGTCAGAGGTGTGTGCTTGTGCGGGGGATCGAACCTCGGACCTCCCGAGTAAGACTTGAAGTCTCAACCACTTAATATAAAATATTCAATTTAAATTATTTTTTTTGATAAAATGACTAAATACGATAAGATGGAAAAAAATTAATTTAAAAAACATTAATATGGGGTCTGAAGGGTATATCATCCAAAAGTTTCATGTAGATAGGTGCAACATTAAATCGCGCTATCGGCAACATATGGATAATTCATGAAATTATATTTTTCATTATATAAGTTCTATAAAAAACGTTCCTATTAACGTATTATTCGCCACCAGATGGCGTAGTCGTGAACGTGATGTAAAACGGTTTAATACAAAGTATATGAATTAATGCAAATCCTTGCTATTGTGGCAACACTATACAATTTCCGTTATTGTCCGGATTCGTTTATAGAATTTATCTTTTATATGTAAGTATATATGTCACGATTACTTTGTTACGTAACTAAAAACCTATAATTTTAATTTCTAAAACACATTCGTCGCTAGTTATTATTATTATTCGCTACCTTTCTATAATTCTGGTACTTTATTGTTATTTAACAACATATGTATGGCGGTTTTATTAAATTATAAAAATTATTTTTACTAATATTATAAACGCTAAACGTCTGTATGTATGAATTTTTGATACTCTCTCACGCTAAATCTACTAAATG
Organism: Limenitis camilla; assembly: GCA_905147385.1. Classification (NCBI taxonomy): domain Eukaryota; kingdom Metazoa; phylum Arthropoda; class Insecta; order Lepidoptera; family Nymphalidae; genus Limenitis; species Limenitis camilla. Next base: position 1,270,052 of record LR990235.1, read on the forward strand.
GATTTTAATGAAACTCTACTATAATAAAGCTTATATATCAGAATAACACATAGGATATAATTTATAAAGATATTGTATGAATTGTCCAAAATATAAAGATAAGTGTCAAGTAATCAAGTAATTAAAGATAAGTTAAATTTCATAAGATTAATTAAAATGTGAAATTAAACCTTAATTCATATATATATATGTAAATATTAAGTTCTCAAAGAGATTCCAAAGATGAAGAATTGAATAAGTCCGTTTTTGTGCATAGTTTAAATAGCGATTTTGGAGCTTTTGAGGAAATTTATTGTAGTTTTGTTGATTATACTTATATTTTGTGTACAATAAAAGGTATTAAAAGAGAGTTCAGTCTTCTATAGAAAAGTAGAATAAGTATTTTCATACAATCAATATTGTATCTCCCTTCTATGCTTTCATTTAGCGTCTTTCGATAAAATAAAACAAATATCTTTAATACTAATAAGATCTCAAACTTTCAGTTCTAATATTTTACATAAAGTTTTGTATTTACATAATGTTTCAATATATTTAAATATTATCTTGGCGGTGTCATTGCACGGACATGGCTGTAAATTAGATGTCTGTAATAGTATAATAAGATTAAATTCGATTGATAACGATGCGATTTTTATCCAGATAATAAGTTCAATATCTAGTTTTAACCAGTGAAAACAGGATTAACTGGTTTTTGCGTAAATTTGGTAAGAACTGGTTTTACGGGTTATATTAATTAAAAGTGAATTATCGAAATAATTAAATTACAAATTAAGTAGTGACTCAAATAATCCTCTTCCTTGCATCGTTACCCCAATGCTGGAGATCGTGACCCATCATGAGTCGTTGCCCTCTTGATAAAGTTACGCCATCTATTCCTACTTTCAGCAGCACGAAGAGCACAAACAGCCTCGCCGACTCTTCCCTTCCATTTTTCCGCTGATTATGACTTTTTGTATATATAATTTTTATTTTTAGTTCGCTGAGTACTGATTGGTTCGTTCTGCAAATAATATCTTACCTATGCAGCTTTATTAATTTCTAAAGAAATTTTATTTATGATCATATCATATGAGTATCATTTTGCTCTAATAGATGCCTGTATGTACATTTAATATAACTCGAACCCACAGAAGAACTAGTTTGATCTAAAATCCTATACCTACTGATGTAGTCCAAAATTCTGAGTTTCTCTTTATTTTGTATTTTTTATTATAAATATTTTGTATCCAAAAGTTTTTTACGATAAACAAAATAAATTGTATGTAAACAGCGAATAAATATGGTTTTGTGATATATTACGAGTATTATAGCTAATGGTTACAATATTAATCAATTTTATTACTCAAATAAATTTTCATGAAAATTTTAATATGGCCCTTTAACTTATAAGGGCATCTTATAAATTATGACTTCAAGTAATTTATTACTCATCTACATAAATACAAAACGCTTTTTATATATGTTGAATTTCATTAAAGGCTTTAAGACTTAGGCCTAAACTTATTCATCAGATACAACTAGGTCTGGATGTTAGACTCAATATTTGCTAATAAAGTATCAACAAAAAGTTTCACGCTTTAATGTCGATTGTAACTACAATGGAAATATTATAATTTGTTTCTATTTATATATGTCGGGGTATAGTTGGGTTAGGATAATAATGAAGGCCGTATCGGACTCAATACTGTCGTATAGTTGCACTATTATATATAAATATTTAATGTGTAGTTTTTAACAGTAGATGTTCAAAATTCAGTCAAAACTCACATTAAAAAGTGTTTAGTAAATAAAGCTAGGCACTCTGTACAAGATTACTTGAATGATGACAAAGCTTGGAATCAAAATGACGTTGATGCTCAGCTGAATGATTATACCTTTGTAACAGAACACACACAGACTGATGTAAACAATGGCGTTTTGTTGTTGACAAACCGACTGACTGACCAATTTTGACGTGACAAAAGTACCTTGTTTTATGTTAGAGTTAATAGTAAAACAAAAGGGACTCCCTCTGCGTTGATGATGATTAGTTTGACAAGTTAAATAACAGTTAAACAAAAGAGTTCTAATTTGTCTCTCTTTGTGGTTCTTATGATTAATTGTTTAATAAATAAATGCCTTTGTAAAGGCCCCCTCTGTGTTAATAATTCCTTCAAATCTGTCATTCAAATTTAATAACGTATTTTATTTAATTAAAAAGTGTGGAGTCAATATTTAACTCTTATTTATGTTTTATTGATGTATGCCCTCAATTCATTATAAACTGTCTAAACTGTAACAAATTTATCAAAAAATACAATTTATTATTAACCCTCTGGAATTCTAATTTTTTTCGGGATAAAAAGTAGCCCACGTATCAATTAAGGTTATAAACTATCTATGTGTCAAATTTCATTGAAATCCGTTCAGCCCTTTTTGCGTGATTCAAAATTAGTAAGATTAATAATATTAATGTGTAACATTTCAAGTACCTTTATGTCAAGCAGACATGACAGCTGTAATCCTCCGCCACACACAAATGTGCGAGGAAAAATTCCATTCCACTTCATTTCACAATAAATCAAACGTTTGTTTTACTTATCTCACGAGCAGTATGTAAAACAGATAATTTTAATAAATATTATTATATTTGGGTAGACACATTACATAATTTTGTTACAAAATTGTTGTAGGTCAGATCAATAAACTATTGGTATTTAACACAGTTTTTTATCCGAGAGATTAAGCTTTCTTTCTAAGGGTTAGAAAAACTATTACGTCTGCTAACTACGCCTCGAAAATATCGATTATCTGAACAATCCTACATGCACACAGCATCGTACTTACCTGATACCTGACGAAATTAATTCATCATTATAGAGCTGTATGTTATTGTGTTACAATTATAATCCTGTCTTTTCTAGTTTAAACGGCACTTTGAAATTGTGTAATTAGGAAAGTTAAACTAATTGACCTGGCAGATTACTGTCTTAGTAACTGTCGCTAACTATATATAAATACGAGTGATTCGTGCTGGCTTTGGAGTGCAATTTATCAATAACTACACTGTTAGAGTTAACAGAGAAAATATAGAAAAAATATATCAAACAATTGGATCTATAAAACGATACTCACAGACGGTTTAGACCAACTAAGTCTCCGGAGAGTCGTTGGATCTCTGTGTGTTCTCTACCGTCTCTACAATGGGGAATGTCACAGGAATTGTTTGAGTTGGTGCCCCCTACACTTTTCCGCCATCGCACTCTCCGCCGCTGGGACAGATTCCATCCACATGGAATGGATTCTTGGCATACCAGCAATGTACGTGCATCAAGATCAATCCTCCCACGCACGTGCAAGCTGTTTAATAATCTGTCACCGAAGGTTTTCCCATAGCGCTTTAATATAGGGGTCTACAAACGCCAAGTATACAGGTTCCTTAGAAAGTAGGGTTGGCAACGCATTTTCAATTCTCAGTGAATTGCAGATGTCCATGGGCGACGGTGACCACTTACTATCAGGTGGACCTTTTGCTCGTTTGCCCCCAAATACTATAAAAAAAAGCGATGAAATCTATTGAATGTTAAAAACTTACATAACGTTTGTAATAAACATTCATTTCACAATAAAACAATAAAAAACTATCACAGATAGTAAATATATTATTATGATATCAGCTATCTAGTATAAGTGAATATCTAGGAATAAAACTAAAGTAACAGCTAAGCATAAAGTATTTAAATCAATGAGACTTGGGTGAGACGCCATTTTGAAAATCGTTAAAACTTTTTGTTCAATTTTGATTTCCTTTGAATCCCTTAATTTTCTTTGATTTTAAAGCATTGTTACAATTACCTGGCCAATTTTGAAACATCTTTAACCATCCTTAATATAACTCCAGCTAAATTTAGTGCCACAAAAGAAATTTAACCACGATTACTCCCAATTTGAGTCGGACACATTAATTGTATATGTTACATCCTTTCCTATACAACTCTTGAGCTATTCTGTCTGGACCTTGACATAGTTCTTTACTTCAAATACTCTAAATGTTGTTCTGTTTCATTTAAGCTTAGCTGATAAGAATCAATTAAATTGAATTTTTTTTATTACTAATAAACACAAAATAGATTTTTTACCATTAAATATAGTTATTAGCATCCTTTCTTTTAATATTTTATATCTCAAACGGATTTAAAATTGATACCAAGAGTAAAACGTAATGAAAACATAATAGAAAGATTTTATTAAGAAGAAATCTCATCCCCACTTTTAAAATATTCTGATTTTTACTTCAACTCTAGTTATGCTAAAAATATGTTTTTTTATTTGTATCATGTATGTCAGAACAGAGAGACGATTTGGATGAATGAAGTGATCGAATCTTACGATTCCGTAGTTCTTGGACAGGATTCCAGACAGTTGCTTGGACTTGTGATCAAGGTGTAGGCTTAAGGATATCCTTTAAATAATCATGACACTCACCTCCACATCTGGTCCCACTGTTTGTCTTAGGTTAGGTTAACATAAGGCTAACCTAACCTAAACCTAACCTAAGGTTGTGTTAACACATTTAAATACAATGTGAGGACTAACAACATGTCCCCTATAAAGGTTTATTAATCAAGTATCATATTTACAGTCAAAGATAATAGTATAGAGAAAAATATGCAATCATGAATCACATATTAATTTTTTTATTAATGTGTTATAAGAGCATATAACCATTTAGTTAACTATAATAACGAATTAATTATTCAAACCAAAGCTAAAAATAATTCCAACTCAATAGTATATTTTTTTATTTATAATTATTACGTATAAACTACTAAACCGATTTTGATGAAATTTGGTTCTGAGATAGATAAGAGTTTGGGAAAGGATATAGGATATGTTTTATCACGAAAAAAAGGCTTGAAGGGGTTGAATTGTGTGACTATTTATGTCTTAGGTGTTAATCATATATAACTCGAAGAAAGATGATTAGGAGGGGGAGGGGAGGGGGGGGGTATATTGAAATACACTATAAAGGGGTGTGATACTGCTACTGAACTGATAAATAATCAAATATGATCTCTTACAATTACGAGAGGAACCTAAGCAGTGCCTTGGACTTATGACCAAGGTGTAGGCTTAAAGACGTCTTTTATTCAAATGAAACACTCGCCTCCACTGCCCAGGCTTTCTGTTCAAACCTACGATTAGCTTAACCTATATAAATTATGTAAAATTGAACTAAAATACAAATGGTGATACATAAACTAGTGAGTGTTTCAATATTAAAATCTAATTTTCTAAGGATTTACGTATACATTTCCCGAGGGAAGTGCAGAGCATGCTTAAAATATGCATGCAGGTACAGCATGCTCTCTACGCCTGTGAAAGCTTTTACTACATTAATAATAAACTATCATGTTACCAATACTTCTATTTTATTATAAAATTACACTCCAGTTTACTTAAATCTATCCGACCAATAACAGTATATTTTAATATAATATGAAGTACTAGCTGCGCCCCGCGGTTTCACCCGCTGTATTTAGGATAATTCACACTATATCATTATAAATTATAGCATATATGTTATTCTGATGTGTAAGCTATATTATTGTAAAGTTTCAACAATATCCATTCAGTAGTTTTTGCGTGAAAGAGTAACAACCATACATCCATATATTCTTACAAACTTTCGTAGGATTGTTGTGGACAACTAATTAGTATAAAACATCAAAATTTATTATTTTAGGTTTTTTATGCTCAAGTCTATATATCTGTACTAGTCTGTACTAATATTATAAAGAGGAAAGATTTGTTTTTTTGTATGTTACTTCGTTCGATAACTACTGAACTGATTTCAAAAATTCTTTTACCATTATAATGATACATTACCCCTAAGTATCATAGGCTATATTTATTACTGGAAAAAATTTGGTATTAGAGATACACACAGGCATAATATTACTCTACAACCTGTGCAAACTCGGGGCGGGTCGCTAGTTTGCTATAAAGTAACTCATACTAAAGGGTTTGAATATTATACAGGATAAACCTGCGAGGTTTTTGTAGTGTCTTCTTTAAATTTATTAATATAATATTGATAGTAAATAAAAAAAATATATAAAACAAACCGCGCGACTTTGTTCGCGTGTTGCGTCCTATGGGTCGTAGCGAGATGTTAAATAGCCTAAGTTACTCCTTGTTATATTAGCTATCTGCCAATGAAAGTCTCGTCAAAATTGGTCCAACCATTTCAGAAATTAGCCGGAACAAACAGACAGACAAAAATTGTAAAAAATGTTGTTTTTTGTATATGTGGTGTGTGCGTGTATACATCCATATGCACTTAGTAAAAAGCGGTTATTTTAATATTACAAAAAGACATTCCAATATTATTTATTTGTATGGATAATTAAATATCGACGAATAATTGGACAAATAAAATGTGTTCATTATGTAATAGTGATTTCCATATCTAACGTCTGAATATTTCTTAAATGAGATAAATTAGAAACCTTGGTATGATTTGTTTACACTTTGCCTCAGGCCAAGATTAAGTATCAAGCATCAATTCATTTACAATATTAGTATAAATTGTTTCAGTAAAACCCAACAAATTTGTATGAAACTTTCTACTGAGATTATATTTTACTTAAATTCGTCAAGACAAGCGCCATTTCTCAAAAACGTCTCCAACAATTTAACAACTTTATACTTAAAATCTTAAAAGCGAGGGATGCTCCGATCTTGCAATAGCAAAAGTTTTTAGTCAAACATTATAACAAACAAAGGGGTTTGTAAAATTATATTTGGGGTATAAATTTAATATAATTCTGTCCATAGGAAACGCTCTACTAGACAAGTTTTTAAACTGTAAAATGAGCCATTGTAGAAATAGTAAAAATAGGGGACTTGAAAATACCAATCAAGGAACATGAATCTACTGAATTAAGCGATATTTTGACCCTAGTCGTTACACCTATATCCATTTATTTGTTATCAAAAAAAATGATTGTCAGTGTCTACATGTAATAGTCAAATATAAATTATTTAAAAAAAGATGCAATCTCAAAGGCTTAGGACTCTAAATTTTGCAAACAATATTCTCGATATATTGTTATTCCATTGCTGTATAATAGAAAAATCAACAAAGCTAATTAAATTTAATATTTAATGATTAGTTTATTAATATTTGTTGTTTTTGTTGCAGGTATTACTAATGGAGCTGAATGGTCATATGATTGTAAGTACCAAATATTAATTAAATATTATTTCATAAAAATAAAACAAAAATACTTAATTACAAAAGATGAATTTATAAGTTTATAAAACTTAGGTACCTTTTAAAGCACCCTCACTTCTTTTGTCGTTACGGAAACTTATGGGAAAAGTTTTTACTTGTGCCCATTAATCATTAATCATTAAAACGTAATTTTTTACTCTACTAGATGAAACACAATGGCCTGGACAATGTACGGAGGGTGAAGAGCAGTCCCCAATTAATATAATGGCTCGAGACGCAATGGTCGACAAGCTTGGACTGCACATCAGGGGACCCCTTATTTTCCAGGGATACGAAAGTATTAATGCCAGTGCTGCAAACGATGGTCACACAGGTAAGACATTAATTTAAAAAGTTAACCTGCAAAAGTTGTAAGCTTTTTAATGAATGTTTGTGGTGAAGACATGGCGCGGACATATTTGTCTCCTTCTCAAAAAAATGTTTGATTCTCTTTAACCATCACCATTCTCACCTCACTTTACGCATTATATGGTAACATTCAGTATTTAATTGATCCAATTTGGCTAATTAATCTTGATAGACTTAAATAGAATCAACCTAATCGAATTACCTACATAAATACTAAATTGGATAAGCTCCAAAATAAATTAAATATTAATTGTTTACTACTAGTCGCTTAAAAAAAATTGTTACTAATATTTATGCAATATATAGTTATGATCTAAACTCTCATTTTGAGGAGATACCATCAATAATTAATTGTTAAGTGGTGAAAATAATTATGAAGAATTAGTTGTCTAATAAACAATATATTTTAGTAAGATGGACAATCGAAGAAGACTTTCCCGCTCCAACTCTATCAGGCGGTCCGCTACGAGGCAACTACAGCTTCGTCCAGTTTCATCTCCACTGGCTCTCTGAACACGCAATTAATGGCATGAAGTGAGTTTAATTAAATATATTTTATGATTTTACTTTATTATGGTAAAAATTATAAAAAATTAAATGCAGTAACCTCGTCAATTTCTAAATTTTTGCTTCTCGTATAAGCGTTTAGGCACTCTAGTTAAGTGCCTAAACGCTTACTTTGCCTAGTTATTATAAATACGATAACATTGAGCTTTTCGAAACCTCTAGCAATTTAATTCTTACCCTAGGTATCCCATGGAGATCCACATGCTACACGTAAAAGCAGGATTGACGGTCGATGAAGCACTTAGACGCCCAGACGGATTAGCTGTTATTGGAGTTCTTTGTCAGGTAAAAAATTGAATCACACAAATTGCTAATAATTATATTTTTTCAGATAAAGTTTCCTCAAAGTAAAGCTGTTATTGCTATTAAATACATTGCTCTTTTCCTTTGATAGTCGAGCAGTTTTAACGCTCCGGAATTTTGCATGAGCTGTTGCTCCGAAGCTTTTAATACGTTGGATGCAATGTAATACCCTGCTTTGAGTTTTAAAATGTTGAACAATATGTGAAAATTTCATTAAAAACTATATGTACGTTGCAAAGCAAGGCTTTGAACTTTATGAATACTCACTAGTGGTGATTGTTAACAGGTACACAGTACCGAAGAAAGCGAATTTGCCCTGGCAGAAATTGCTCCAGTGCTACCGAATCTTGTCGACAGACATACCGGCTACGCTAATGCCTCACTACTGGATCTCACGTAAGTTATAGAAATACTATATCCGAACAATATTTTTTAAAAGTAACTAAACGCATTAGGTTTCATCCATTGAATAGGAAATCGTAATGTTATATCGATTCCCAGTTCAGTAAACTGTTGCGTCACGCGACAGAATTTCAATTTTGATATTCGTTTTACACGCATTCCTTATCTATTTTAGTCTCTATACACAAATAACTATTATTCCAAAATACATAGTTTTATGTTCTTTTTGTAACCATTTGAACATTTCCTTAGGCGTCTATTCAGTCCAGACATGCAATCATTCTTCACTTACCACGGATCGCTCACCACCCCTAACTGCCAAGAAGTGGTCACATGGATAGTCATGGACAAGCCTCTGATGATTTCTGATACTCAGGTAAGTGATAGGCAATTCTTACATATATTCTAAGTTCTATTATAAACAAACTCATTGGATCAATCGATCAAAATCAATTGAATTCCGCACACCATTTTTGTCCACATTCGGTGCCAAAATATATGGGTAGGTATACTAGTCGACCCGCCCGTGCTACGCACTGGTACTATTTACAATGTGTACTAAAATTAATAAAAAAAAAACATTTAATTTTTAATATCAAGATATGCAGGTATTAAAAAAATTAGAGTAACCTATATGTTAATCCTAGTTATGAAGCATCTGTATGCCAAATTTCATTAAAATTCATACAGCGGTTTTGCGTGATTGTTGAATCGAATGTTGAAGTCAGATAAGAATAATAATCCGACCAAGTGCAAGTGTAGAACTCTATCAAATTTTGATTTTTGTGTGATGGGTCAATATATCACCAAAAGTAGTCTTGAAGAGCGTTTACTCCCGACATTAGTAATGCGTGTTTCATATTTATAATAACTTACGAAAATATAAGAAAACATGATAAAAAATTTTAACCTAACCTAAATGATATTAAAGTCGTTGAAAATATATTAATAAAATACATATTGCCAAATATAGAACCTTCTTTTTAGAGTCGCTCAAAAATTTTGGTCAAATCTTGAGAAACTGGAAGAGGTGCCTAAATTTAAAACATTATTGACCCTTCTCAAAATTAAAATAATAATAAATGAATTAAAGTAATTTATATTAATACTTGCTGACCCGGCAAACGTTGTTTTGCCATATAAATTTCGGATGGGCCACCCTTATCACTTAGGGGGATGTAAAATAGATAGTAGCCGATTCTCAGACCTACTGAATATGCATATCAAATTTCATAAAAATCGGTCGAGCCGTTTCGGAGGAGTATGGTAACTAACATTTTGACATGAGAATTTTATATATAAGAAGATAATCTTTTAAATTATTTTTTCTTTCTTGGATTAAATGGATTTAAAGGTTAAATTTAAATTTATAAACTTAAAATCGTTAACCAGAGTTAAAACGGTAAAAATATTTTATTATCTAGATCGAGGTAGGTAACATATTCTAAAATCACAAACATCGACTTTTTTTCTGTACGCAAATGTAGAATTTTCTATAGAAAAATTAATAGTGGTCACAGATTTTTTCACTGCCTAAAAAGACTATAGTCTTACGTGTTTAATATTATCTGGGACTGATAACTTTTCCTGCTCCTCAAAAAATGCGTCAAAACTTAAATATATAAAACACTTCACTTCATACTTCAACTTGATACCTTCACTCGTTCCAGAGAAAAAGGGTCTAGAGTCTAGACTGACTGACAGACAGACGGACAACGAAGTGATCCTATAAGGGTTCCTTTTTAAAGTATGGAATTCTAAAAATAGATTAAACAAATTGTATTATTTATTCGAAATCTTATCAATATAATTCAGCTTACTAATTCAACTACTTCTTATACCTTAATAAGAAGTTAAACAATTATGATAAAAAAACTACGTTTAAAAAAACTTATTATTGTCTTAATAAAAGGAGATTAATAAATAACGGAATTATTTCTTATTTTTTTTGTGTATTTTTTAGTTTGAAGTCGGTTTTTTAAACGTAGTTTTTTTTTTTTTACTTTTTAGTGTCTGTAATAGGTTGTTCTGTAAACTACGGTAGGATTTTTCTAGATAACGTCAGGTAGACTATAACATTTCGTTGCTTTTTATTGTCATATATTAAATAGTAATTTTATTTTAAGTAACCATGGGTAGGCCTACGAAAGGTGCCGCAGGCCTTAAACAATATAGATCCCGAGAAACTAAAACGGAAAAAATGTTCATAGGATGAAAACTACTGAGTCAAATTTTTTTTGAATTTTTATGGGAGCAAATAGCAACTATTCCACATCAAACAAAAGAAGAATCACGTAAATCGGATCATAAATCTCAGCGTAATCGGTATACATATATAAAAAACAACACCAATCAAATTGAAAACCCCCTCCTTTTTGAAGTCGGTTAAAAAGGAAACGAGACTATCATATCATCGTCGCGTCATGATCAAATACGGACAATAAATCATCAGATATTCTTATCATAAATACATTATTAAAAGATTTTAATGATTACATTGATTAGGCGAATTTACATTGATAAAAATAAAGCTATTTTTATAATCTAAATATAGAATTGACATCATACAGTTATGATTTTTTATTTAGATTAAAAATCAGCTTTTGATATTCATTTTGTAAAATATTCTTTGTGATAAAGGTATTAATTGTTGAGATGTTTATTTTGCTAGGTTTAACAAACTTGAAAGTACATTTTATCTTGACTGGTGTAATAAAACAAAGGAAATGGAATGAATATATTTGATGCTAAAGCAGCTCGTAACCATTTTAGGGCAAAGCAGAAAATTAATATATTACTTTATATAACTGGATAAAGCCATGTTTAAAGAAAAATTTAAGAGGCTATTTGATATAATCTAACACCAGAGCAAAGCATTATAGTAAAATAGAATTAGACAGAAAGCTAGATAGTGTTTTAAATCCTACTTCTCTAGAAAAGAATTATCTAGACCTAGATATAAAATTTTAGTACATCACCTATACATCAGATATATAATTCTTATGACTCTAATAAAAAAAAATTTGTCCAACAGTACAAACTGTTTAGCAAAATTGACGTTGGCCGCATCGACAACTACAGAAGCTTGCAACCAGTCAACAGAGTTGTCTACCGCAGTGTAGCATCCTCGGCCTCGATCGCCGTCCCTGGAGCCCTAGGTCTATTGGCAGCCCTCATCAACCTTTCCACATCAATGACGACCATTTTCAGCAAGGGAGTTTGCACAGCGGTCAACATGAAGAGAAAATTTTTAGGCAATAATGCTAAAGAATGTACCAAAAATGATTGAACTAGAGGTAATACTATAATGATTCTAGTCATCTAAATAGCACAGTGTTAAAACTCTATTTAGCGTGAGATAAAATGTAAAAAAAGAAATTAATAACCTGACTATAAAAAGAAAGTCATATTCTAAAGTTATATTATGACGTATTAAATTTTGTCAAATCTATAAATATGTTAACTTAGTGTTGAATAGTTTAATAATTATGTAAATTGAAATTATCGCTAATTTCGCTTTGTTTACATTTTGTTTCATCAAAGCGAATAGAGTATAGGCAAGATTTAATTAATTTTGGATTACAGATCTAGATATATAATTTCGAAAAAGATTACCAAATTAACTTATAGTACAATCGATCATTACTATCTTCCATGTAAATTCCTTCCATGAGGAGGGTATTAGGCCATAGGCCAATGCGGGTTGGCAGACTTCACACACGTTTAAGAACTTTATGGAACTCTCAGGAGTGCAGGTTTCCTCACAATTTTATCCTTCACCGTTAAAGTTGTCGGTGTGTGCCTGTTTGGGGGATCGAACTCCCGAGTAAGACTTGAAGATTCAACCACTGGGCCATCACTGCTTCTTATCTTCCACTGACATCATAATGTTTAATGTAGTTTGTCTTCTACGGAATATTGATAAAAAATTGGTAAGATTTCTATCTGGTCACAGAATGTAAACTCAATTATACTTTGTTGTACATAATTTGTTGCTGAAATGAATTTCCTGATTATTCTACTATATTTTTTTCTTGCTACTTTAAATCAGAGCTTTTAAATAAATATATAAATATGAAAAATGGTTCATAAGACTATTTGCTATTATCCGCAAAGATCTGTATAAATAAATATATCGATGTCGAATCGTGCATAGAGTGAAACTGTCCGTTGCTCGACCAGAAACATCCCATGGCTGTTATGGTTTTCGAGTATTAATATTTACTCAGTCTATAAAGCTGCTTATCAAAATTTAGTAGCAATAACTAGATCAATAAAGGGCTGCCATCGTTCAACCATTACGTTGATTGAAATGGTTTTTTGAGTTCTTGTAGTGCTTTACCGACGTACTATTTGTAATATTTGGCTTAGTAAATACTCATATCATCGATAGAAAATGTCTGAAAATCCACTTAAATGGGCAAATGAAAATTTTGAAATATCATGCTACATTTATCTAGTTGATGTATCAAATAATCCATGAACTTTTATTTAATCAATTTATCAATACGTCACAGTCAATATTGATATGGTATCGTACTGTCAGTCTGGATAGGCTTAAAGGATTTTTAAAAAATTGAGTCATTTTTGAATTGTTCAAGCATTATTTGAACCCTAAGGCATTCTTTGTGCCACGGCAATTTCTGAATTTCCACAAAAACTTACGATTAGATAATTCTCTAATTTAATCAAAGTAAATATATAAATTATATGTTTCCTTGTCAACAATTAAATAATTAAACATTGATAAAATTTCAATAAATAAATATAGTTATCTTGCAAATAATTAATCGCAGAGATTGTGAAAATTGATTTAATCATCAATCAGTGCAATTTCCTTATTAAGAAAATCAATAAATTCTAAATTACTTAAATAGTCTTATTGCTATTTCCACTTTAATTTCTTTAAATTTTAATATATTTAAGGTATTGAAAGCAAAAGCTAGTTTCTGATTTAACACATCAAGTACTTTATCAACATGTTGTCTTTCGAAATTACTTAAAATTCAAAGAATTTGCTTTACAGGAATGTTTTAATTTCAACAGTATTATATATATTATTCTTTTCTTTAAAAAAAAATTATTCAGTTAAGTCATGTCACGTGTAAGAAAGGTGTTTTCTAACAAAATATTGTTCAGTCTTTCCATACTTACTGATATTAAAATCCACATTCGTTTACTTTTACTACAAACAATAAAAATTGTTGATAATTTTAATTTATTGCCGTTTACAACTTTTTATTTCGTGTATTATCATATAATAAAATGTATATGTCTGTGACGTATGATGAATTGTGATTATAAAAAAATGATTATTATTATATTATAAATTTTTCGTATTTATCTATATCTATAAAATTATGACGCAATTATTACTGATTGAGAGTAAACCCACGTTCAATGATTTTTTTTTAAATTATCATATTGGCCTTTATTGGTCAAATATTATGTATTGATTGGTCGCGAGGATGCGCACCATTATACTTTAACCAATGACATTCAAATCTCAAATCACTCATAAAATGACTTACACACTGTTGAACTTCACTGACGATACGTCTTTAATAACACGGACACGATTGTAATTTTATTCAATACTACTCGACCCTCGCGACTTCATCCGCGTGTAGCTCCGCTCCTATTGGTCTTAACGTGATGATATATAGCTTTTAGCCATACTCGATAAATGGGCTATCTAACACTGAAAGAATTTTTCAAATCGGACCAGTAGTTCCTGAGATTAGCGCGTTCAAACAAACACACTCTTCAGCTTTCGCACTCTTCCATTTAGTTCGACGTAGTAGTACATACATTACTTTCAATACATCATACAGTATCTTTAACATGAAATGCAGAAATGATTCTGATATTGATAGAAATATATATATTAATATGTGTTAGTAAATAATATAGTCAAAAAGATTATAAAATTATAATAATTTTCTAGCAATTAGGATCTCATATGTATAATTAAATTAAATATTATATATTTATTTAAATAAATAGAAGATTATTGTGTTATAGCTCAATATATTTTTTTCTAAGGTTCTCGTCCTAATCGTAGTATAAAATAAGATTTAATCAAAGGTCCAGGTGACCAGCATCCACAGGTTTGGATAATATTCGTGCATTTTTATTGATAGGGCTATTATTATAATTATTCGTTTAAATTATTTGTGTAAATATGTATTTTAGGTACAGCATGAACTAAATTAAATAATGATACTGTCGCTAAAACTTGTTACTTTAGTAAATAGTCCGGGAGTTCTGGAGAGCGAGATTGAAGTATAAATTCCAAAAACAATCCTACTAATATTATAAACGCGAAAGTTTGTAAGAATGTATGGATGTTTGATACTCTTTCACGCAAAAACTACTGAATAGATTTTAATGAAACTTTACAATAATATAGCTTACACATTAGAATAACATATAGGCTATAATTTATAATGATATAGTGTGAATTATCTAAAATATAGATAAAATATAAGTATACATAAAACTTTGTTTACACGTCTTCAAATTTCAAAGTTAAGTAGGAGATTGGGTGAATACAAAGTGTAAAGTTGCTGTTACAACAATGTTCTTACGTAAGATTATTTCAAACTAGCCGACCCGCGCGACTTCGTTCAAGCGTTGCTCCGTACCTATGGGTCGTAGCGAGATGTTAAGTAGCCTAAGTTACTCCTTGTAACATCAGCTATCTGCCTGTGAAAGAGATAGCCGGAACAAACAGACAGACTGACAGACAGACAAAAATTGTAAAAAATGTTGTTCTGGTATATATATCGCGAATACATCCATATGCACTTAGTAAAAAGCGGTTATTTTAATATTACAAACAGACACTCCAATTTTATTTATTTGCTTTATTTATTTAGCTTTCCTGGCTCTCGGACTGGAAACCGCACTTTATCTCAATAACATAAAATCCAGGATTTTTAGTTTAGTTTTCGAAATTTCAATTTGTGTATTATTACCTTCAGGAAATCAGTTTCCCTATTCTTGAGGAAGTAAGTTTTCCTGCGTCTCAACAGTTTTTTACCTTGTTGAAAGAATTGTAACAATTATATTTTAATATAATATGGTGGGTGTACAATAGTTTAATGGTTTTGATAATATGTAATCTGATGCAATATTTTATATTTATTTGTAGAGGCTGTGAAAGATATGAACGTTTTAGCGAATGTTATATAATTGTTGTAAATCTATTTTAAATAATTATTATTTATTTAGTTTTTATAATTCTGTTAAAGGTTGTATTTTGTGTTATATGTTATGTAAATAGTGAATAAAGTTTATTGAATATTAATATGGTGTTTTGACAGTAAGTTTTCCTTCCTTATCCTGAGACGTAGAATTATAATAATTTTGAAAACAAATTCATAGAAAAATGAATAAAACAACATGTAATTTAAAACAATACGTTATCTAAATTTCATAAATACTTTGTATACAGTTTTATTATGGTTTTTTTAACTGGAACAGTATGGGGAAATTCTAAACCGTTGGAAATACAGAGAATCTTTCATAGGAACCATTAGGTGCTTAGTTGTGAGAGTTATTGCATATTTTGCACGTATTTCCTTACCCGACAGAAGAATTCATTAAATCAAACAAAAGTATTTTTTCTGAGTTTTTAGGATTCCGTACCTTAAAAGAAAAAAAGAATAGGATCACTTCGTTGTCCGTCCGTCTGTCTGTTTGTCCGTCTGTCAAGACCCTTTTCTCAGGATGGCCTGCAAGTATCAAGTTGAAATTGATATCAAGTACTCAAGCCTGCGGTCCCTTGCGGCTGGCAAAAAATTAAACTTTTAAGTCTACGCATTGAAAAGATATGACCATTAATGTGGTCATTCACATAATTATAAGGTACTTCCCGATGACCTAGTATAGTGAAATTTAGCATAAAGTAAGGTCTCATAGCACAAGTACAGGATAAAAATAGAAAACTATACTCAATTTTTATTTTACATCACTAGAAAATTAACTTTCTTTGCTTGCCACAGAAGACCCTTTTTCTCAAAAAAACGTAAAGATATCAAGTTGAAATTTATGATATTCTAATCTCTAGCTTCTCAAATATGTAAAAAGATCAAACTTCTGAGTCAATTTAATAAAAAGATACAGCCGCTTTTACCTCATGTATTGTAATTTTGATTTTCGAGATAAATAAAATTCCTAGGCTTCGTCGTTTGACCTAGGAACATGAGTTTTGGCAAGAACTAATTTTGGGATTAATCCGAAAAATGGCAATTTGTTGGTACATCACGAAAAAAATATTCTTTTGTTGATTTAGGTTGTGACGCATTATTTCAAGAAATCGTGAAGTTATCAAGTTTAAATTAATAATAAGCATGTAAGTCTATAGTATCTTAAAGCTGTGAAAAAACTAGTAGTTTTATAGGGCATTCCCCATATGCGGACATGACAAAAAATCGATGTTTGCGATTTTAGTAATATTCGAATAAGTTATACAATATACCTGCCCTCGATACAGATACAAAATATGTTTACTTTTTGAACTCAAGTTAACAAGTATATTTTCTGATATTGAAATTTAAAATCTTTAAATAAAGCTATTCCTAGGAAGATAGAAAAAAATAACTTTTAATTCAAAAATGTATTTAAAAAGGTTATTTGGTGAAATATAAATTCTATAAAGTAAAAGATTTATTAAATTAATCAATATTTAGACTGGTCAATAAGGTTTAAAGTAAGGCACCTTTTCAAACTTTCAAAGCGTTCTAGCTTAACCTTTATCGGGGTTTAATTCTGTACCGAATACGTGTATATGTATAACATATTCGAATATTACTGAAATCGCAAACATCGACATTTTTGTCGTCGTATCATGTGAAATGAATTTAAAGCTATATGGGCCACAAATCTTAGCAACGGCTGTTGACGATATGACATGTTGTTAAATGACAATTTGTAAAATATTTTAATTCTCTCCAAAAATAAAGATGGTTCTATATGTTATGGAGGTTCTATATGTTTTTTAAGAAAATTCAAAACATTTTTTAATATAGTTTATTTACATTTAACTAAAGTATGTATTGTACCTCCATTTTGTTCGATAACTTTTTGCCATCTTGTAGGTAGGGACATGATCCCATTGCTATAGAAATTTTGGGGCTTCTGATCGAAAAACCGCGACAACTAGTTTTGGGAGTCTGAGTCTGAGAGTCTGAGTGAGTTTGAGAGTCTGTGTTTGGAAATAATCACAAATGAGTACACGGTTAATTAGGTTTCTCTCAGTGAGCTCGTGAGGTACCCAAATATCGAGCTTTTTTGTGTACTCAGTTTTTTCAAATGCGCCAAAACTGTTTTGTGATCAATTCCCAGTTCTTCAGCCACGTCGTAACTACTGATATGCCGATCTTGCTCCACTTTTTCAAAAATGGCATCCATTTTATCCGTAATAGAGCGACCAGAACGAGGTGCATCTTTGACATCAAAATTTCCGGATTGAAAACGCTTAAACCAAATGTGTGCTACTCTCACAGACACTGCACTAGCTCCATAAACATCACAAATGTTTTTCGCGGCCTGCGTTGCATTTTTTACCTTTTTTTGTAGTAAAATTTTAAAATGTATCGAATTTCATCATTAGATTCACTCATCTCCACAGTACGAAAAACAAATAAAAATCACACATTTTCCTAATTTGAATTTGGAATTATCTTCTTTAAAACTTAAACTTGTAATGATATCAAAAGCAGCCAGATACAAATAGTATAGCCAAAGAGATTTTATTACAAGTTCATACATACTATAATCCAAAAATAATTTTTCCCCGACCTATTATATGTTCACCGACGTTAAAATTATTTAAGTGAAATTATTTTTTATTGCATTTTTTTTGTTAAAAATGTTTTATCACATTGTCTTATATTCTTTTTGTAAGTAATTATAAATATGTCAATTGAAACACGCATTACTGATGTCGGGAGTATTATTTTATCCCGCACACGAAAATCAAAATTCGATAGTGTTTGTCTCATTATTGAAATTGTATGGAACCTTCAGAGCGCGAGTTCCACAATCGCACTTGGCCGAATTATTCAATTAAATCTTTAACTTGATAAGTAAAAATATCTCTAAGATAACACTTATCTTACGAGTTATTTATCTACAATACACATGTGTAAAGTTATGACATAACCCAGAACCTTTTTAATTGACTATAGCATTAAAAGTTTTATCTCAAACAGACAGAACAAGAGACTCCTCAAGAAATTGTCTAATATTTTCTACTTATTTAATAAAATGCAACTTATTTGCAAATAATGCAACTCAACATGTGTAAATAGGTCACAGATAATAAATGATTTATGACGATTGTTATATACAGACCAGACAGACAGACCTACAGATGGCCCTTTTCTATTATAACCTACTTTTTGAAAGATAATGATAGCTTTTGACCTTAAAATACGACAAAGAAGCTTACGTAATATACATAATATAATATGCCTAGCGAAAAACTATATGGTAATATAGAAAGAAAGAGCCTACCTTCCTCTGTACTCCACAGAGGAAGGTAAGAAAGAAAAGTAATCAAAGCCCTGGAGTCCTCACCTTCACCTATTGCTCTACGAAAATGTTATTAATAAAAGCGTCCCACACGTCGTGACGTCACAGGGTGTTGACGTGTCGGTCAGAATGCTCCTTTACTGAATAAATATAAATGGTTTTTATCTCTTTTGAAAAGGAATTTTGGATCTTGAGCTATTCAGACAATTATCTAAAAATACAAGTACTCATATATACAAACTCATATATGTAATGTTTGATAATAGAGTTATATAGAAGGTAAATACATAAGTAAGTAATGCAAAAACTCGTATATAGAGCAAAAATGCAAGACTGATAGTAAATTACTTAAGTACCTATAAAATGTTTATGGTATTTCAGAAATAGTTGTAACAAATCATAAATATTAAATATTACTAGGATAAGATAAAATATTACACGTTACATATTTTATTATTTAAATGTAACTACCTACAGGTTAATGGCATAATAAATTATATTTAGTACCTATATTATTTAACAGATTGATATATTTACTATCATTACTTTTATTGAAGTAAATTCTTATTAATTACTAGCCGACCCGCACGACTTCATCTCCTGTGGGTCGTAGCAAGATGTTAAATCCTCTCTTAAATAGTTACTCTTGTTACACCAGCTATCTGCCAGTGAAAGTCCCGTCAAAATAGGTCCAGAACATTTCAAAGAGTAGCCGGAGAAAACAGACAGACAGACAAAAATTGTTGTTTTGGTATATGTACGTGCACTTAGTAAATAGCGGTTATTTTAATATTACAAACAGACACTACAATTTTATTTATTTTTATGGA
This sequence comes from Limenitis camilla, assembly GCA_905147385.1. Lineage (NCBI taxonomy): Eukaryota > Metazoa > Arthropoda > Insecta > Lepidoptera > Nymphalidae > Limenitis > Limenitis camilla. The sequence continues at coordinate 1,290,326 of LR990235.1, forward strand.
TGGAACGAAAATCTTATAAAGCGTACGTATGTCACTGATCTGTAGTGTACACCACCATAAGTCATCACACTGACCATCTTCTGTCTCACTCACTTTTTCTTTTATACAAACCTTGTCGCGATAATAACTAACACATCAAAATAAGAATTATTCAATTTGGTGCAGTCGTTCTTAATTTATGTGCTTATATACATCGAGGCTATTTATTTTTATTTATATACATTTCAAAATTAAAAACTCCATAATTTAGCTCTTTCATAATATATTAACTCTCACCTCCACCAATCGACCTCGCTAACGATAATAGACAATACAGTAAACTTAAGAGTGACCTTAACCACGACACTATAACACTAACTTACATGTACACTGCGCGGAAACATCAGAGAGACTGAGTCTAATCTATTGCGCTGAAGGTTATATATTGTCTCCACGTCGATATACTTGACATAATATAAAATGACCTACCCGCGAATACCACTTTATAAACTAACAATAGGAACTTTTTTTTTTTAAAGATTACTAGCAGTATGGATCACATACTACTAGTATTCCCGTTACCCCTCCTAGTAAGCTAATAAATAGCTTGTGTCAGGAGTGGGCCACGTCAGTAGTCCAATGTCCGGGATTTGAACCCACGACTTGTTGATCGTGAATCCAACGCCCGAACCACTGAGCTACTGACGCTTCAGGAAACTCTTGCAGTGATTAAAATCAACCATAGAATTTTAAATAATATTATGTACATTGCAAATATTAATTTATTGGAAATTGCTATTTATTAAAATAAAACAATATTATTTGATACCTTATTACTCTCATCAATTGTCATAATCATTGTCTGTCCGATAGTTTACTTTACCTCCATTAAAGTAAATAATTTTAAAGTGCATCTACTGTGTCTAAATCTAGATTCATCAACACGTCCTCCGGTCTAGATCTAGGTGGGGTCAGAATAACCCCTATTATCTTGTTACGACCTATGACTATACTATCAATAACATTCGAGAATACGGAAAGTTTTGTCGCAAAAATAGAACTTAAAGAGGGGAAGTACACAGAGGGATTGACGGGCACTGATAATAATAAAGTGTGTTTGTTGGTTCGTCCTTTCACTCTGTTAATGTGGGATGATGAGCTAAAAAATTGATAGTTATTGCGAGGAAACAATAAAATATGTATCAAGTTAAAAACCCCTATCGTATTAATATAGCAATATATGAAACAAGGCAGTTAATTCGCAAACGCGCAGATGGCCAATGATGGTCAGTGGCCACCGTCGCCCATGGATATCGGCAATACAAGAGAGTGACTCTTTTATTGCGGATGCGTTGCCACCTCGAAGATAGAGTGAGGAAGGGGAATGAAGAGAAGAATGCTGCGGTTTTAGTGGACTCTGAACGAAAACCCAGAGTTCACTAGAACCGCAGCATTAACGGGATGGGTGGAGGAACTACAAATCCCCAACCACCAAGGGGTGCTGGGTTACTCGGCTCTTACGAGATGCTCTCCCAGCGGCAGAGGGTGATTGTATTCTAACCCGTCCCCTCATGGGTTTAACAGTGTGTGTTCTCTTAAGTCTAATTTCATATTGTTTGTATATACTTATCCTACTATAGCAACTGTAGTAAAGTTATTTAACGTTAGTCCTGTAGTAGTGGCACAGGATGCAGTTTCTTCTTACTAATGATGCGGACAGGAACATAGAGATTCTGTTACAGAACAATTGAGCCCACATACTTGACACTTGTTAATGCTCTTATATAACACTACTTATGTAACTTCTTTATCTATAATTGTAGTCTTCCACTCTCCTCTCAAGTTAAATCGTCATCAATCGATCTACTTTTTCACACAAAAACAAAATTTATATTTACAATTATCCTACTGTATTACATTTTATTCCGTTGCATAAAACTAGGAAGAGATCACTCTAAATGATAAAGCCGCCATTGCATATTTATATTAGGGGTGAAAGTATGAAATTGCCGATTTGCAATGACAAATTGGAATTAATTTTTTTTTTAATTTTACATATTCATTTAATCAAAATAATTACCTTTATTATCTATACATTGCTGCCATCTAATAGGAAGGTCACTTATGCCATTGCGATAGAACTCTGGTGATCTAGATTCGAAAAACTGTGTGAAAGCATTTTGTACTGTCTCCTGAGATGAACACTTTTTATCACGTAGAAAATTGTCCAAATCATGAAAAAAATGGTACTCCGTTGGAGCAAGGTCTGGCGAATACGAACAGCAGACATCTGCCGTTATTTCTGGACCATCGGAGAAAACTATAGTGAATAACACCATGCTGAGACCACCAAAGAGTTACCATTACCTTTTTATTGGTAAGCTTTGCTTTAGGACACTGTTGCGGCGTTTAACCTGGGGTCAGCCATTGCATTTTTCGATTACGGTTATCGTAAAGAATCCACTTTTCATCACATGTCACTATTCAATATTCCAATATTCCTTAATTTCCGTATCGATTCAACAAGGCAACACAAGTTTCAACACGCGTTTCTTTCCGCAGATCATTCAAATCATGATATGGCATCCATTTTTCATATTTTTTCATATTGACGTAAATAAATCGATATTGTTGGTAAGGTAACGATAAACAATGCCGCTAATTCCTGGGTAGTTTGCCTCGGATCGGATTCCACCATCTCTTTCAATTCATTGTTATTCACCTGTGTGGACGGTCTTTCACGTGGTTCCTTCTGCAAATTCTTCGCCCCTCTCCAAACGCAACATTGATATTGCGAGCTGTTTCTGCCGCGTTAGTTCCGCGTCGGAACTCGTATTCAAAAATCACTCGAATTTTCGAAGTATCCATCTTTCTTGTCTAAGCTGAATAAAAAAACAACTGAAAGTAGATAATTGAATGTTCCACATGTTCAAAAATCTCAAACCATGAAAGTTCTATGTCAATTCGAAGTACCTATTACAATAAAAAGGGCAATTCCACATTTTAACCCCTATTATTTACTGATAGTTCTGTAAGTTCTTATATTTTAATTTTGTGCAATAAAGTATTTTTAATTTGATTTGAAATTCTGAGACTCTTCTTCTTCTTGACGATGACTGATGTTCAATCTCAGTAGAAATACGAGCTTGTGTTGTTACTTACCATAATCAATGGGATGAATATATGTCCTATCTTCCATTTCTTTATAAACTCACTAGCGGCCCATCCCGGCTTCGCGCGGGTGGAATATTATTTTTAAAAATATATTGGCCCTCCCGCATTTCGGTGCCCCCTCTCTTGCCGCGTTACTCGCTGCGCTGCGTCGCTATACTGGCCCGTCGCGTCGTCGTGTATTTTTTGTTTATATTGATATTTTTAATTTCGTAATGTCTTTTGAATGGAAAGTCCGATTTTAATAATTCAAAAAGTAATTTACAGGTATTGAAATAGTCTTGAATACGAAATAATTTATTTGGATAAGGATTAATACAAAGTTATAGAAAACATGGTCTGATTTTGATAGGCATTTTTATCAAGTTTTAAAATGTAAAAAAGTAGTCATAGTGACGTAACTATAATAGTTGGACATATGGTCTCGCGGAGTTTTTTGTAGATATTAATACGTTCTATAATATTCTAGAACATTTTTTTGTTCTATCATCAATACTTTTCGCAGCGCATGCGATGAAAGATATTTGATGGCTATTTTTTTTGCACCTTGGGTTGGTTTTAGTGAGATTTTCTGGGGATCTCTAATTTTTTCTTGTAATAAATATAACCTATGTTACTCAGGGATAATGTAGCTTTCTAATGGTGAAAGAATTTTTGAAATCGGTCCAGTAGTTTTTATGTTTATTCGTTACATACAAAAATACAAAAATACAAATCTTACTTCTTTATAATATTAGTATAGATAAAGCTGTTAGTTTACTACTAGTAAGTAGTAGTACTTACTATTAACAGGATATTTGATACAATAGGCCATAGACGTTAAAATGTAGATAAATCAAGTTAAATTACGTAAAATTATAGTAATAAATTAAAATAAATTTACTGTGATAAATTCCGTGGGAATTCTCTGAATCTTTCTCACTATTTTTTGGATACAACTGTGGATTATCCAAACCATATAACAATATTACAAAACAATCACGTTGTATTTATAAAACATGGTATTATATTATTTCCATCATCTTAATGGAATGCTTTTCATTTGGAGATCAATTCTTACACGAGTTTAACGCTTTGGATATTTTATTTAATTAATTATTTCTTTTTGGAAAATGCTGAACACGATTTTGTTAACTGTGTTATGTTTGGGTAAGTTCTAATTTAGTATTTGCTATTTATAACTTTGGAATAATGTAGCTTTTAACTACTACGAAAATTGTGTCACTAGTTTAAGTGACCTTTTTCAATTAAACCTACAAAGTACAAACGGTGTCTTTGTGTTATATTAGCGCAGATTGATTCTAAGATACTAACTTAATGTGTACACAGTTTCATTCCTATTTAGAAATTCTTACACGAAAATCCCACAGGAGCTCCTGTATTGAGATAAATGTATCCGATTTGTTAATTTAAGCATTAATTAATTCATTTCACTCTAACCTAGCTGCTGTATATGCACTATTAACAACGGTCATTCGTCCAAAAAAAAAAGTCCAAAGGAACTGTTCTTTTTCCGGAATAAAAGTACTTTTTTTGTTATTCCAGATTATAAATTATCAAACTGGCAAACATTTTAAAAACTATTTTTATGTTCTATTACTTACATCACGCGTTTTCCACTATTTTTTTGCAAACATCTCCAATATACAGACACGGCATGTCTACGATTTTATAATAAGTATATACATTTAAATGAATATAAATACATAGGTGTTAAAAGTTGGGAGCCAACTGCCAACTTCACCAAATCTTGGATGTTGGAAGTTTGGTAAGTGCTATGCTCGATAGCGACAGGTCCTGGGCAGCAGTGCGGGCGGGCGTGGGATTATGCTAGGGATAATACTCGCAGACAAACAGTAGGGAGACGTCGGCACTACGCACGATTTCTCCAGTTAAATGATGAGTAAGGGGCCACACTAAGTTGCCAAACGTCGAAGTGACTCGGTAGTATGCGTATAGTGATCCTGATATACCTACCCCAATATGACGGTGCAGGGACCGATAGGTTTTAGTGGGTATGCTTCCTTCCTTAGGTACGTGAGTCCCACATACCTACCTTGTCCTTACCGGTCTTAGTAGGATGCGTAAACTGCATTTCCCAGCGATAAAAAATCTTGGATCACCAATAATTAATTGATACTTAATATAAGTACCTATAGATCTTAGTCCAGCAGTAGCGATTGAAAGAAAGCTGCAATTTTAATTCACATTTCAAGTTCATGAGCAAAAATAACAATTTCTAAAAGAAATCTTTCTTGAAGAATTTCTTTGACGACAATTAGAACAAGTGGACTCGTATAGCTCGCACTAGGTCAAGAACAAAGACGCCCGGGAGGCTTTCATGTTAGCTTACTCTAACATGTGCTTTGCAATGTCTTTCATACTTTTTAGGAAACTCTTCTTTTCATCAATTATTAAAATTAATAGTGAGATGGTTAATTTTTTATTGGAAAGGTTTGGATTTATTTTGGTTTTAAGCCAACCAGAATTCTTCAGCAATTCTCCATTAATAATCAAATTAATATCTCGAATTGAAAAAGTGTTCAGGAATTAATTGGGATTGAGAAAGGAATACTGTATTCATTTTGATTTTCATTTACTGAAAAAATAAATTTTATAAGAATTTATTTTTAGGTTAACGAAATGAGGTCTAAAAATCTGTAATTTATTACATATTGTAATGTGTAATAAACGAACTTATTAAAATTTTAATTTCTTTTTAGATTTTGCAGTATCAATATCATTTTACGGTCCAGTATGGAGTTACGACGGTAAGTTATTTATTTATTTAATGTTAGTTAAAATTAAAAATTCAATTTCACTATGAATAAAAAATATTATTTAAGAACATTAAAAGTTAAATTATCTCATTAAACAAATATGTGGACTAATTTATAGGATGAAAGATAAACCAATTTTCTTATGTGTAACCTACAGATGAAAGTGCCTGGCCAGGTGGTTTCTGCAAAAAGGGGGGAAAACGGCAATCGCCCATAGACATTCAAACCAAATCCGTGATCAAGGACTTCGACAAACAGTTCATAAAATATGGCCCTATAAAGTTTATAGGATACAAGAGTGTTTTGTTGTCAGGAATCAACAATGGACACACAAGTAAGAAAAAAGTATTTTAAAATATTAATATAAGATTGTTGTAAATTAGTTTTTTTTTTAATAAATGTGATTAATGATAATAAGAGTGATGATTATACATAAGTAAGGACATTCGTAACATATTTACTTCTATATAGATGAACAAAAAATTTTAGTTTTGTCGACAAATTGGAAATTAAAATTGTGTGTGGTAGCTCAGAGGATCCGGAATGATAATTGTACAATATTCCTTGGATTTTTCAGGTATAGGGTTTTAACAAAAATTATTGTATATATGTATAAACAAAGTATGAATATTTTTTTAACGTTCATGGTGTGATCTTGTTAAGTATATATATAAAAAGGGCTCCATGAAGAGAAAAAATTTTACGACAATTATTTAAACAGTTTTCTTCATATACATGTGTTCAGGATACGAATTGCCGATTGCAGATACGACGCCGCGTGCGGAACCTAAAAATATCGCGCAGAGACCCATTTTCGGCATTAAATTAACATTATACATAATGGATAGATTTTTTATTTAAAATTTTAAATTTAAAAAGAAACTATTTTTTTACAAATGCGTCTAAACTGTGTAAAATATTTGATTATTCCTAATAACGTTTTCAAGGGAAAAAATAAAACGTAATGTCTTGTATCCCATCATATAATATTTACAATTTACGTTTAGTACAAGTTTCAATAACTTTGAAACACGCTACATAAGTTACCTATACCTACTCAATGAATGAAGACAACTCCATTATGCTCACACTCGTGTTGTTAACAAAGCAAACTTTCATATAGAGTAACTTTATTTGTAATTCAGTATAATATTCCTATGTCGCAGGCAATTCATATAGATAGATAGATTGATAATGTCATTTTTTAAACACTAGCCCACCCGCGCAACTCCTTCCGCTCGATGCTGCGCTCCTATTAATCGTAGCGGGATGTTATAGCATATCTATACTAATATTATAAAGAAGTAAGATTTGTATTTTTGTATTTTTGTATGTAACGAATAAACATAAAAACTACTGAACCGATTTCAAAAATTCTTTCACCATTAGAAAGATACATTATCCCTGAGTAACATAAGCTATATTTATTAAAAGAAAAAATTAGAGATCCTCAGGAAATCTCACTAAAACCAACCCAAGGTGCAAAAAAATTAGCCATAAAATATCTTTCATCGCATGCGCTGCAAAAAGTATTGATGATAGAACAAAGAAATGTTCTACAATATTATAGAACGTATCAATATCTACAAAAAACTCCGCGAGACCATGTGTCCAACTATTATAGTTATGTCACTATAACTACTTTTTTACATTTTAAAAGTTGATAAAATGCCTTTCAAAATCAGACCATGTTTTCTATAACTTTGTATTAATCCTTATCCAAATAAATTTTTTCATATTCAAGACTGTTTCAATACCTGTAAATTACTTTTTGAATTATTAAAATCGGACATTCCAGTCAAAAGATATTACGAAATATAAATATCAAGATAAATAAAAAATAATCCCTGACGGGTCGCGGACGCGGTGTGGAGTGCCTCGCAGCGCAGCGAGTAACGCAGCGATAGACGGAGCGACCGAATGCGGGAGCCAAAATGTTAAAAAAAAATTATCCACCCGTGCGAAGCCGGGACGGGCCCCTAGTATGTCATAAAACGAGAGAGAAATGATACCCATTACCGTACAGCGATGCGTATACTCATGCAATTTAGACTGAGGCGAGCAGTGATTGGGACATGAGACTCAGGAGCAGGTTTAAAGAGCACTTTCATAATATATTAACTCTCACCTCCACCACTCAACCTCGCTAACGACAATAGATAATAAAGTAAACACACGCTGACCTCAAGAAGGGTGACCTTAACCACGATAGTATAACACTAACTTCCATGCCCACTGCACAAAACACCAGAGAGATTAACTTTAATCTATCGCACTAAAGTTTATATATTGTCTTCTCATCGGTATACTTCAAATAATATAAAATAACCTACCCGCTATTACTACTTTATAAACAGTGTTGCTGACAATTTTTTGAGATGGAAATAAGCGCATTCAACCAAACATACAAAATCTTATACAACAATAGTATACGTATTGATTATGACGTTCAAAACTTTAAACCTCACGGCTGATTGAAAAGCCTTCAGCTAACTGAAACTTTGACAATTTATTCTGTGAAAATCTGAGAAGTTATTAAGGTTTTTTTAAATGACATAATTTTCAGTCCAGTTCAGTTCTGAGGGTGAAAAGAACATGCACCCAATGATAACGGGAGGACCTCTCAAGTACATTTATAGACTAGAGCAGCTTCACTTCCACTGGCTTTCTGAGCACTCGATAGACGGCGTCAAGTACGTATAATTGTTTTAAATGTTATATTAAAAAATTACTTTGTCCAATCATATAAGTCAAACTAAAATCTATATATAATTTCTATTCAATTAGGAGAAAAATATTTTTTTATAATATTAAGAATCTATTCGGAACTAAGGAGTTGTTCTTCTGTCACTTGTTCTATTAGAAAAGTTTTATTTGCAGCAGTTAGAAGATTTAGAATAATACGTCTGTTCTCTGGACCCTTAACCTTAATCAAACTTCTAATGCCAGAAAACAATACTTTCTTTACATGCTGGATATAAAGTTAAATTATCTAATAATGAGTTTTTGTATTATATTACAGATATCCAATGGAAATCCATTTCGTCCACGTCCGATCAGATTTACAAGTTTCAGAAGCTTTAAGCAAGAGGGATGGACTCGCAATTCTATCAGTGTTTTGCAATGTAAGACTCTTACAGAAATGGTATTCCAACCATATCACCTGGAATAGTTTCTGCTTCACACACTCCCCTAGAGACTTTCTTCAAACACTTCCACTTCCACGACAATCATAGCAGTACCTACTTTCTAGGTGTTTCTGAACAATCGTGTAACCTGTAAAACATTATGAACTAAGTCCACTTTCTCCAGGTCCAGGCAGAACTGACTGACAGCCAACAAGAAGCATCAGAAGAGATAATGCAACACATTCCACTATTGTTAAGAACTGGTGATATGACGAGTGGTGTTCTTTTAGACTTAAGGTAAACATTATATAAAGTTCTTGATGACACAAATTAACACATACATTTGTACCCGTGCGGAGACGGGATCGCATACAATTCCCCTCTACCACTGGGAGAGCATCTCGTAAGGGGCGAGTACCTCACCACCCCCATTGAAGGTGAGGATCTGTTCCCCGACCGGCTTGCGCCCCACCAGCATGTGGATCCGACCGCCAAGTGTCCCTGACGTGTTCCGGTCGAGCCGCATGTGCCCCCTCCCACCCATTAATGCTGGGGTTCTAGTGAACACCGGGTTCTTGCGCAGAGTCCACTGAAACCGCGGCATCCTTCTCTAACTCCCCCTCCTCACTGTATCATCGAGGCGGCAAAGCATCGGCAAAAAGAGATACTTTCTAGTTTTGCTGATGTCCATGGGCGACGGTGGCCATTGCCATTAGGTGGACCGTCTGGTTGTTTATTTTTTACTTGCTTAATGATGAATATTTAAATAAGGCATCTATTTAAATTAATTTATATTGTTTTGAACTAGAATTCTTCGTTGGCAAGAGTAGACTCAGCTCATAAAAATTACGTCACACACCTTTTATTTATATAGAGTAATTCTACTCCTTATATTATGTATCTCTATAGTCTACTCTTTATATTATGATCTTTTTATTGTTATTAATTCAGAAATCTTGGCATGATTTTTTCAGTAAGCTTCAAAGTCCGAATAAAAAATCGTACTTTACGTACCTTGGCTCGCTGACATCACCCGAATGCAATGAAGTGGTTGTGTGGATTATATTCGATAAACCAATTTATATTTCTGACGCTCACGTAAGTATTTTGATTAAAAAAGCAATGCACTTTAAGCCCAAGTCAAAAACAAACCAACTAACATTGCAGTTGTAATAATGGCAAGGTTGAATAAAATAACTATTTGTCTTGGCAAATTCTTGTTTAATATGACCTCTCTTTATTTTATTTATTTCAAAACATTTTCTTAATAGTACTATAATTATAGTAAATAATAGCATACTAAACAGGTCTATTCAGCTCAAATAACATAAACTATTTATTTAGTAACTAAATCTACATAATTTTGAAATGACCTTGTAATTTCAAATTGTTACTTAAATAATATATAATTATTATTAAGACTCATTAAGTTATAATTTATGCACAAAGGACAATGAGTATGTATACCTTACAAGTTCGCACACAGTATGTTTTACGCATAAAGAAACTATTTAAATTAGGATATATCGTAGCATAACCATTAACTATAGTAGATCTATCTATTATAGTAAAACTATAAGACCCGGCAAAGCTTTGTTTTGCCATATAAATTTGGGGTGGGCCACTCTTATCACTTAGGGGTATAAAATATAGATGTTGACGGATTTTTAGACCGACCCGGTATACACACAAAATTTCATACAAATCGGACGAGCCGTTTCGGAAGAGTTTGGTAATAAACACCGCGACATGAGAATATTATATATTAACTAGCTGACCCGGCAAACGTTGTTTTGACATATAAATTTCGGGCGGGCCACTTAGGGGAATGAAAAATAGATAGTAGCCGATTCTCAGACCTACTGAATATGCATATAAAATTTCATAAAAATCGGTCGAGCCGTTTCGGAGGAGTATGGAAACTAACATTGTGACATAAGAATTTTATATATAAGATGATGATGTTTGTCATCTCACAGTACCGACTCTTCGGCAAAGTGGGTATTGGACGCCACAACTTCAGGAGCCTCCAACAGTTAAGACACCACCAGGTGTTCCAGCCCCCAGACTCCTTCATCACCACTCCCCGAGCTTTAGTCTTCGTTAATAATGTTTATCATCTAATCACGGAGTTCTTTACGAATGTCACAAGGTAAATATTAAAGTTGCATTGCTTATCGCATTTTACGCATCGCACGCAACGTTACCTTTCTACATTATTCATTAATGTTCCGCTCCTATGGGTCGTAGCCCGATGTTATATAGTCTTTCTCGATAAATGGACTACCCAACACTAAAAGAATTTTGCATTTTCAACTAGTTGTGTCTGTGATTAGCGCGTTCAACTAGACACTCTTTAGCATTATAATATAAGTATATTGAATTGAATCAGGGGTTACTTTGCGGAAATTCATGATTTAAAAGGAATAAAAAGGTTACCTTGCTTTAATCCGCGGAAATCTGAACAACGAGACTCGACGGCATAACCCATGAGGGCACAGCGCCCACACAAAAGTGAGACGCGCGAACCCGAACCAAGACACCACACAAGTAGATCGCGATACGTAATAGTAGAACGAGATAGATTGTCGATCGTCTTACTTTTGTGTGGGCGATGTGCTCTCCTGGGTTGTGCCATACGAGTCTTGTTGTTCAGATTTCCGTGGATTATAGCAAGGTAATCTTTTTGATTCCTTTTAAATATTAGTATAGATTTCTTACGTAACCTGAGTAGACGTTCGGCTCACATCAATTACCATAGCCATCCAGATCCAATTACAAATATCTGCTGCAGCCGTGAATTACGTAATGCTGATATAAGATGATTAGGCTGCATTTCAATAACGTGTTATTTAGTTTAGATTAATTAATTAATCTCCAGTCTCCCCAAACTCGGGCTAGACTCATCTCCGTTAGTTGTAAGATATATATATAAATTTAAGAAATGTTTCAGTTTTCTTCCCCTACTAAAGACGCGAACCCACAAAAAATATAATTGATTAAAAAAATAATAATGTACTTGTATGTTTCAGGTTCGTTATAAAAGGATTCAAGTCGAGTACATAAAATGTTTACATAAAATAAATTGTATTTTTTATATTATAAGTTATTGAGAAATAAAACATATTATTTAATTTAAATTTATTTAATATTAACAACTATAATACACGCTCACAGTCAACCATATAAAAAGCGATGGAAATGAGTTCTTTCTATTAGGTAACATTGTCTATATTAGCGTGGATAAAATTATAATAAATAGTACATATAAAATGTGATTTTCCATGTTGTTTGTCTACTTGTTTCTTCTACACCATGCAACGAATACAGTTTTTTTTCTATATATACAATATAAATGTGTTTAATGCCTGTTTTGTCATCTTAATTATGAAATCAATGCATCTAATTGATATCTTTACATAGTTTAAAATAAATCGCTTCCGCTGTCTGTACGCTTAGATCTTTTAAAAATACACAACAGATTTTAATGTGATTTTCACCAATAGACAGTAATTAGAAGAGAATCGCTTTATGTGACACACTGATCAAGGCTAGGTAAATAAAGTTATTCTAATAGTTCTTAACATATTCATTTCCTTTTATAAATCCTCGCTAATTCCTGGTGGAAACGCAGCCTTACATTGTATAAATTGTTACAAATGATATCAAATACAGCGCCATCTAGTATTAAAATCCTCGTTAAGTTATCACAAACGAAAGCTACTAGACTTATTATATCTGTCACATACATAAAAGTAAAATATGTATTTAATTAAGTAAGCTAATCCAACGATTGTGGTGCAAGCTAGGGTCTGATAGGGTCAGAGTCATTCAAACACACAACGAAATATAATAAGAGTTATATCAAGGGATATTCCTTTCAATCTTTTACCTAAATTTTTTACTAGTAACGCAAAAAGTCTCCCACCTTCGATTTAGTTAGAGAGGATATAAATATTAGACATTTTTAGGGCTCCGTAGTAAGGATAAAAACAGGACCTTATAAGACTCCGTTGTTCGTCCGTCCGTCTGTCTGTCACCAGGCTGTATCTGATGGACCGTCATAGCTACAGTCAAAATGAATATTAAAAACAGAATAAAATAAATATTTAAAGTACAAACGTAATTTTTTTTTCAAATATTGGTACGGAACCCATCGTGCGCGAGTCCGACTCGCATTTGGCCGGTTTTTATAATTCAAATTACTAGAGAAAAATAGCAAACTACATAATATTTTATGAATTGACTAATCTCATAAATAAGTACAATAATTATCTAGGTTGTCTTGGTACTTTACAATCACTATATAATAATAAATATTTCACCCTTTAATCGATTAGTTCAGTGTTTTTCAATATTTTTGAGTATTGAGTTCAATCTTTATGAGCGACCCCTTTTACAAGTAAAAAAATCTTGCGACCCCCTAATTTCAAATAAAAAACAAATTTAGTGATTTAAAAGTTTGCGTTCCTGAACGCGCAAAACTAATAATACGGACCCTGGTGATGAAAAAAAAACACAACGCAAACATAAAAAAAGTGATGAAAAAAAATAGGCAAGCCGATGCTTTTCACTAAAATTGAATTTGTTACAGTGCAGAACCTACAAACCTTTACTTTTTTGACCTCATTTCCCTATAGTAAAGCCTTCTGGGGGGTCAGAACCCACAGTTTAAAAAACTCGTTTATAATTGTTCTCATCCATTTTCCTCATTATTAATTAATTTCTAACAGTTTTTATTGAAAATCAAGTTTTAGTTAGCTTTATTTATGGGGAGAAAAGGGTCGAAAAATCGATTTTTTTAAATTCCATATTCTAATTCTACAACTTCTTCATTTGGAGCAAAAGTTTTCAAGATATAGACCATAGTCTTCGGGCGTACAGTCCACCCTTTTTTTAAGACGGTAAGTCAGAATTTCTCGAAGACCTTTGATGTTCGACTAAACTTTGCACTTCTTTTATATATTAAGCAATCCATTTTTAAAGAAGGATTTTGTTTTACAATTACTAAAATATAGAGATTTTTTTTAGATTTTTTCTAGTGACTTAATTTTCAATTTTTAATAATGAAAATTTTGGATAATACTCTTAAAATAAAGCTTAGTAATGAACAGAAGTTAAAAGTATTAAAATATAAGGTACTATTTAAAAAATTGTATATCTGACCAGTTTCCCCCCATAAACAAATTTTATTTAACAATTAAGAAACAAAACCTCAAAAGGATAGTTTTGTATAAGGATGGTAAAAATTATTAAATATTAATATAATATAATTATTTACAATGTATATATAAGAGCCTAGCTTGCAGGAGCTGCTTCATTGACGATTTCCTTCAATCTCTTCTCGATGTACTGCACCCTTGTCACTAGTTTGTCTTTGGGATTGAAATCTGTGTATGGAATATCTAACACTTTGAAACCCTGTAAAAAACATTCACTTTAGAAATTAAGCCATAATTAAAAAGGTTTAACACATTTGAACGAACTGCTTTAAGCTCAGAAAAGGGAAAAAAATTATAATAAAATATTAAATTGTTCAAAGCAAAAAAAACCTTATCCCATAGATATAAAATACTGTTGCGAATCAACATCAAAACAATTCGCATGCCTAGACCAAGCTTTAGTTCGAGCTTGCTAGAAAATGTCAAAATAGAATAAGACAAGATTATCCGAGAGAGATAGCAAGTTGTCGTTCGCCAGAAGTCTTCGATGACTGACATTGGGAAAGGGACGGCATATGGCAAATTAATGTGTTCAAGTGAGATGAGTATAACTCTAGATCTTTCCAGTGATTATCAGAATAGTTTTTTTTTTAAATTGCTAGATTCAAGGTTCTATATGGAAGCCTATATAAAGGGCTGTATGGATGATTACAGTCAGTCTAATACTCAAGAGTGATGAAGTGAATTCGAAGAGATATCAAAGTGCAGAGAATGTGGTGCATAGTCGAACCAGTGGATTATTGTGAAGTGTAGAGACGAACAGCGATGGAAATAGTGATTGAATTTGAATTGAAGATTGAAAATAAGGGCTGTAAATATTGGAGACGTGTAAATAGTCCGAGATCGTAGGGTTATTTTTTTTTTGTGAAGATATAGTTAGTCTTTGTGGACATTTTAAATAAATCCTATACCAACGAAGCATCTATCAATTTCTTGCAATCCAGAACTCAAGCTCGTAACAATACTAATAAAATAATATTCTTCTGTGTGTTTATTAAGAGAATTGAAATTACCTTCAATTGCAATAATTTAGTGTATAATCTGTTGACTCCAAGAGGCACAGCTTGTTTTCTCGTCAAGTCGTGGTAATCAAAACCTAATACTGCTATCCTATGTACACTAAAAAAAAAGGTTTAAACATGTATTTCAGATATCGTCCCACTTTTTAACACTAGAATATAGATTAAATAGAAGAGATAATTACTCATTTCTCGTAGCCGCTTTATCTAATGGAACTGGATGGCATTTCGAATCTACTACAAATTCTGCATCTGTAATAAAATATAATAAAATAAGTACTTTAATTTCTTAGATTTAAGAAACGATTATTATTCTAAATCTAAACAGATATAAATGAATGTAGATGGTGTCCCCAATAAGTTGTCCTAAGTGGTTTGCAGCGGTAGCACACCTAGGCTATCCAAATCATTTTCTTGAATTGACCTATAGTATGGTTTTCAAAAACTAAAACAACTATTATTAAACCTAGGCTATCCAAATCACCCTCATGTCCATGTTTTTGGTAGTTTTCGAGTTATAAATATTTTTTGTATTTAAAGTCATATTTAAACTTTTGGAGCAGTTTTAATCATAGAGACATCAATTATTGAGATTTTCGGTTGACTTTTGTTTTCTTGAATAGACTTTATTATTGAGCTTTTCAAAAACTAAAACAACTATGATCAAATCTATCACCATTACGTCATAATAAAATTCATGAAAAATTATAACATTCACATAAAAAAACTTTTCTAACCTTAATCAAAAACTTGCAAGTATCGTATTCTATTTATTTACAGGAAAGCTTACCATAAAGAAAACCCATCCCCGACTGGCATTCTCTCTTTAAGAATGTTTCAGCTGACACTAAACTCTTGAAGGTATCCATAATACTTTGTACATAAAGAGCTTTTTCCTTTGTATAAACTATTGGAACGCCCACTGAAATGTCTTCTGCAAGCCGTAGTGTATTTGATTGGAATTTGAGTCCTACGTACGCATCTATTACCATCAGCTTTCGACGTGAAGGGATAGGTATTTCTGGAAATAAATTATCATCAACTTAAACCACTAATAACACTTTGTAGCCGCAGTAGCTCAGTGAGATTCATGATTGTAAGGTCCCTGAATTTAAATCCGGGTTATATCAATACTGGCTTGACCCCACTACTAACAAAAGTATTTATCTTAGCCCCAACTAAGATAAATACTTGCGTTAGAGTCGACAAAACTTTCAACAATCTTTTTTGCCACAACACCGAGCAATGGCGCATGGATCTTCTTCTCATGATCAGAAAATCTTAAACCCTTCAGATCCTTATTATTCTCAAAAGTAGACTATGACATACCTTCAAGAACATAACTTTCAGTAGCACAAGTTTCCTTTACATAGCAAAAATTTAAAAATAAGCATTTATAACTATGAATAATACTACAAATAATATGATTTACTAATTATTAGAAATAAATAATTCTATTAATTAAAAATAGAATAAGTCTTATATGTCATGTGTTTCGGACATCTGGTTCAAAACTACTGTCACTTATTGGTTTTTTTTTATTTTTGTAAGAAGAAAAGATTAGAGACTTACCTCCTGATGAAAGCAATTTTTCAATAAACTCCGGCTTCAAAGTGGATAATAGATGATCTTTTTCTGCCTTGTCCAAGATCAAGAGAGAGAATACCAGGTCCAACCAGATTGATGGTCGTGTCATTTCATCTTCTTTCAATGATATTGCTGCCTGATGACAAATTATTAATTGATCTGTTTTTGATCTAAGATTTTGGATTTCAGAATGGAAACAGACCCCAAATTTGTATTTTTTATGCAAACATTTTTTTTTCATTCTATTTTCAATGCATAATCCAAAGATTTTAGATAGAGAGTGGTTATTAATTTCGGCCATTAGAGTTGTCATTTTATTTGTAGGTTTAATTTTAACTGTGCCTTTATTTATCAGCTTATTAATAGAAACAGAAAATATGTCTTAAATTACATTATAATTGACTTACCTCCAGTAAAGAATCAGCATGCCCCGGTAAGAAATCAACAGTGGCCAATGTTATCACAGCAGAAGCAATATCTCCCGGCCTGCACACACTTTTGTGCGTTTGTATCCATTCTGTTAAAGCTGATATCACCGCTTCATGTCGGTATTTCAAAAGACCTAATGATACTAGTATTGAGTTAATAACAGCAGGCTTGTCATTGTTTAATGGTAGGTTTTCAATTACGTCACTGTTGAAATAAATTAAAAAAACATTTTAATTTGTACTAGCAAGCCTGAATGCAGTGATAACCTGGGTGAATATCTCACTGTTCTACTAGGGCAGTCTAAAGCTAAAGCAGTCCCTAGACAACCATGCAGCATGACATGCGTTACATGCTGTCATGTATGCATAACCGTTTAATTGTTTTGATTGATGAGAATGACATGCAAACTATATGCTTGCAGTTGATTGATAATTCCTTTTATTTTTCATCCTGCAAACTATGACAGACATGCACGAATGATCGTTTAGAATGGTGCATGTCATGTCAACAGCTCAAGTTTGTTTTGCGGCAGCATCGACTGTGGGCACTAATCATCATCATTCACGCTTAAGGTTTACATAAGGGATTGAATAACTAGATAAACTTACTTTGATATTCTATCTAATAATACTGGGTCTGGAAAATTTAACGAAGCCATAGCAAACAGTAAGTCAGCTGATTTCTTGAGATCGAGTATCTCAGGCTGTTTAGTGATGTTGAATGATAGAGCGCGTAGTAATGGCGTACTTCGACGCCCTTTCTGTTGAAGGACTTTCATTACCTAAAATTAAAAGAAACAGTATAAGTATATTTAAAGGAGTTTTATTAATCTGTGTAGTTTCTTATCACATAAAACTAGGTTATGAATTTTTATCAATACTGATCAGTATATAATCAATAACATAACATACTTATAATACAATAAATATGGTACTTCTATGTTAGTAATTAAATAGCACCTAGAACAAAATATGGAGTTCTATTCTACCTCCAAAGTTGTAAAATAATAGTACAGATGAATGATACCAGTAATTATGTCAACCATAATTCCAAAAAAACATATTCAATAGAAACAAGTTTTACTAGTTATCTTTAAATCAATGAATAAAACACAAACCTTTATCATCTGTGGTAATGATAAATTAGCAATTAATCTAGCAGCTTCATCATCCCCAGTGATACCTAAAACTGTGCTCAGATCCTCAGCCATGGTCAAAGAACTCATGTTTTGTCCAGAAGCCCGCCTTCCTAATATGCGACACAGCTTTAGAAACCTTGGATCCCTCTCAAAATCAGATATCTTTACTTTATTGTTGTTGAACCATTCTGATAACACTGACACCATCTGTAAATATATTGTGACATATTAATATTATAAAATCAAGTGTTTTCAACATAGTTCATGGCATATTTTGCCAGATAATTGAGCAGAAACTGCACCTATGCATGGGAACAATGTGTGGAATAATAACATTTTATAAAAAAATATATTCTAATGCAAGCAAGGGATGGTAGCTATCATTAATATAACAATTTGGCAGATTCATTGTATAATATATACATTAATTAGCCAATAAACCAGACACAATAATTTGAAATAGTTTGGATATTTGTAATTATTGTGTCTTTTCTTTTACCTTTAATGCATGCCTTCTTGATACAACTGGATTCTCAGCTATTAATAATAAACTATTAATATCATTCGCCTTAATTATTTGATTATCAATTAGCTGAGCACGGTTCAGTTTCACAGACTTTGGACTGGGTTTTCTTTGGTCCTCTTCATCTGTATTATTTAAGGAGGCAAATGCTGCAGCCACCAAATCTGAAGAAACAATTTAAAATTTAATAGTATAAAATATTTATTTAATAGGAATTTTTAAGTTGATGATGATTTTATTTTTAAATAAGCAAGAAAACAATACTATTAGAACCAATGATTAGTAAATATTAACTTATAAATTATTACATAACTATGTTTTATGAGAAAAACAAATATTTTATTGATAATAATAATTTGCCAAATATTGTACTACTTACTCGAAGTATCCTTCGTTCCAACATTCGTAACTTCTAAATTTCTTTCAGTAATGCTTTTAGACGTATCAGTTTTATCAGCTTTGAACACTGTCATTCCAGGAGCTGAATACTTCCTTAGAGAACTTCGTGAACCTAACCTCCAAATCACTAACCCGCTAAACTTCAACATCTACAATAAATATAGATTCATTTATACAAATATAACGAGGAGTAGATCCTATACTATATTAAATAAAACTATACAAGTTCAAATAGACATTATGACAATAAATAATAGGTAAACTTGGCCTTCTTACATCACGCCTAAAATGGTATACAATTGAACTTATACTACTTATTGGCCCCAGAAATGTAATTGAAACTATGAGTACCTTTTAACACAATTATGTATTATTTATTGAAAGATAAATATTTTCATGGGCATTTAAAAATCCCAAGAAATCAAAATTTAATCAACTTCACAAGTTTAAACTTGAAGTTGACAACAAGTGACAGCATAATCACAAGTGTCAATTTTAATCTATTAAATAACAGCAGGACATGTGAGCAAAAACAAAACTATCACAAAATTAAATTAAATTAACTAACTAAAATATGTAACTAACTATTAGATAGTAATTTTTAACGCTTTCTGCATCTTTTAATGCGCTTTGATCAAATTAATAGATTTAAGTATAACATGTTTTACTATTATAGGGTTAAATAGACGACTCAAAAATTAATAAACATTATTAAATAAATAATAAATACCTAAAATAATTCACTGCTTAAAAAAGAAAAGGTATTACATTACATATTATCATAACTACTCGTAATAAATAATAACTTAACCTATGGGCCATACCAAAATTAGTGGAAAATGATTAATGCGGTCTTAGAGAAATATATATTTTGTCTTTATAATATATATATTTAACTTCAATTCAATTTTATACATTGCTGGTTTATCTAGTAAATCTATGAATGTATTAGTTATTTTTGTATATGGCAAGTACACGTTAATATTTTTTATCTGTGTTTCTAATATCGGAAGAAACTGCAAGCGGCTTGTTGAAGATTTTGTTGTGATTTTTCAAAATTTTAATCTTTTTATGAAGGAAAAGGTGAAAATAATATAAAAATTCGTGACATGGTGAGAATAACTTCCATTTTACCTAAAACATAAGTAGTCTTACGTTGTAGTATTCAACATTTAGTAATTTCTGTGTATTGATATTGCTAAATTATTAACGGAAGTTTTTTTAACTTCATGTCGAAAATGTGGTTCACCTTCTAATAAGACCCTATTTCGGCCACTCTATTACAATGATGCATATATACTCAATCGTATACGTTATTTAAAATAAAAATTATAGTCACTGAACAATTGTAGACAAATCAAATTCTACCTGCATCTTATTGATAAATCATATTCATTATTACTAGAACAAACGGGTCTTATCTGTATTGGCCTGTTGCTTTGTCACTATAACGTGTATTATATTTTAACCAACATAATATCTTCAAACAATTAATACTTAGTTGCATTTGAAATTAATAAAATGATTAAAATATAATATTTTTTATATTGAGGGTAGTTTTAAAAATACTCTTAAAATAAGTTTTTTCATACAATGTTTTATTTGTAACTTATTAAAATACATTCCATAAAACTATATTAGTTGGATAAATATAATTGTACCTTATTTAAATGTACACCATTAGTGTCAAATTCCATACTTTTATGTAGGTGAGGATATTTATTAATATGTTATAAAAATATTTAATACTTGATGGCCCCCATTAGATAAACCCCATGTTAATGGTTTAATTTAATAATTCATTTATTCAAAGTAACAAACATGTTATTCTTATGCTAAGTATAAAAGTTATCTTAAAACTATGTAGCACATATATTATTCCAGCATATAGTCTGGCTCACTGATACCTATGAATTAGTGAATTCTGAACTGAGTAGTATAAGAAACAAATTTTAATGTAGCTAAGGAGTAAAAACATATATAAACTTAAATTTAAAACTAACCTTTATTAACATAGACTTGTTTTGTATACCAAATACTGACTTGAACTTTTTTAATTGAATAATAAGATTTTAATAAGAAGAAAAGTATAGTGGTTCTGGATTTTAAAAGTTTACATATTATGATTATTTAGAAAAAAAATAGTTTTACATTGTAAGGTGATAAACCTATGTTAAAAGGTGAAATGTAATCCAATTGTAGGCAATTGGATTACCGAGCAGTGTTAATTTTAAATGTTATAGAGTATGTGTTCACACATTTGAATTTCTACTAGAAATACTTAATTTACTAATAAAAAATGTTGAATTAATAAGTCAAACCTTTTATATATATTACAAACTGAGATTTATTGACTTACAATTATTTCAAAAGCAAAATTAGTCAAATTGGTTCAGTCATTCACGAGTTTTAGTAAGACTAACAATCAGCAATTCATTTTTATATATAAAGGTAAGGGTATTATATTACTAGATGGTGTGATGGTTGTATTATATTATAAACAATAATAAAACTTTTAATCCCTAATAATTCTCCATTTTTGTACTACACACATTAATCTATATTATTAAAACATAAAATGCAGTCTCACATAAATCAAATCAAATTTATTTATTGAAAATATAGGTTCTTGCAAACATAGTTGACCGATAAAAACAATTAGTATTGCTAATATTCAGCTATGAGGAGTGCAACATTTACAAAATATTATTTTTGTATTTAATAAGTATTAAAAATGTATTGGTGTTATTAAAAATATATAAAACATTCCGTCAAAAGTGATTTATTTGATTGTCAGTTTCACTAAACTAAAATCTAGGTCTTCATCTAGATTGTCGCTTAATGTGGAAGCATCACATAAAAACCAAGAGACAAGAGTTAACTATCCGTTATAAAAACCTTTACTGGATCATAGGACGAAATAGTGCTTTAAGCATAGATAACAAGCTCCTTATATACAAGATGATCCTAAAACCAATATGGCTATATGGAATACAACTCTGGGGAAGCGTATGCAAGTCAAATATAAACATGGTACAAAGAATGCAGAACACCATAATGCGAACAATTAGTGATGTCCCATGGTTTGCGACAAACGCGGAAATCCATAAGGAACTTATGATAGATACAGTATCGGAGGAAATCCATAAGTGCATTCAAAAATACCAGGGCCGACTGGAAAATCATCCCAACGATCTGGCTGCTACGTTAAGAAACAAGGGCTATTCGAAGAGACTTAAATACAGGAAAGACATCATGCATACAATGATGAGTAGATGACTCATTGGTGTCACACTCTTCAGTCTAGCTCCTAATCCACTTCTAAGTCCATTATAAAAGTTGGCAAGAATGTTCTATTCAATATTAGCTATGTATATACAAAATTAAAATAAAAATCGAAATGGGCTAAATCAAGGAAAAAAAATTAATTCGCATTATTTTAAGACAAAAAATTTTTTTTATCTATTCCAAAAATACAATTAAAAGGCTCAGTAAATGAAGTAATAAATCCATTGGTTTAATTATTTTCATATATAGTTTTATGACTCTATAATCGGCTTTGAAGTACTGCATGCCAACCGGTTGTTGAAAATTTCAAAATCCCATTACTCTTTAAGTAGTCATTATATTACAAAAATATTTGGTACGCGTATCAAATAGGTAGAACATACTCACATATTACTAAAATCGGAAACATCGAGTTTTCTTACCTGTCTTCGCGTGGAATGCCCCATGATTATACTGAATTTCTTTCTTTATTAAGTATCAGCTTGTTTTGGATAATTCACACTATATCATTATAAATTAATAGCCTATATGTTATTCTGATGTGTAAGCTATATTACTGTAAAGTTTCATCAAAATCCATTCACTAGTTTTTGCGTGAAAGAGACATCCATACATTCTTACAAACTTTCGCGTTTATAATATTAGTAGGATTTAAAGCAGTAGGTGGTAACACATTTTTAGGGATTTAGAGTAAATTGAGAAAATGTAAAAATTGATTTCGTATCGCCTTAAGTAGAGTTTTAGTCATGTTATAGGTAAAACTAGCCGACCCTTGCGACTTCGTGCCCGTGGTGCTCCGCTCCTATTGGTTTTAGCATGATGATACGTAGTCTAAAGCCTTCTATAAATGGGCTATCTAACACTGAAAGAATTTTTCAAATCAGACCAGTAAATCCTGAGACTAGCGCGTTCAAGCAAGCAAACAAACTCTTTAGCTTTATATAATATAGAATGTGTAGAATATTTTGTCTTATTTGACAAACACGGAGAATGACGCGGAGCCCTAAATACCAAAATATATAAATTCCACCACATCAATGAAGAGATGTCTTTTCATTAGTTGCGGCCCATCAGTCCCTGAGGACGGAAATACTCTGTTTTTCGTGTTTGTTATTTTTGGAGCCCCATGACGAATGACGTGTTCAAACCATTGCGTCGTATGTAATCAAATACAACTTACGTGATCTTTAGAAAAACTTAATCTTAAAATTATAATTTTTAGGGTTCTTTAATGTATTTTGGATGACTATATTCACTTCAGTGTCTTTTATTTATAAATTAGATTATTTGAAAAAAAATATTAATACCAATAATTTTTAGTATCTACTATATGTTATAGTATAGTATAGTATGGAATATATATATTATTGTGTTAGATTATTAGAAGTTTTAATAAATAATTGACTATAGTGACAAATAGTTATGTTTAGTGCTGTATTCATTATTGCAATAATATGATATTATTTATGATGTCAGCTATTGTATTGTATAGAATATATGTTGAATATTGATGTAATGTTCGCAGGCGGGGGCAGATGGCGTTGGTGCGACTTGAGCGCGCCCCGCTCCGCGCCCCCTCCCGTATAAATAGGTAAGTAGTATTATCTTACTAATTAAGTATTAAAATGGAGTTTGGTCTGGATTACTTTAGTGATTATTACATTAAGATATAAAAAAATTGTATTGTAACAAGACATGTAATTTCGGAAACAATGTACACAGTCTTTGATCACTAATAAGGACTCGATTCACAAATATAAGGCTTGTTGGAAAAATATCGATGTATCGATATTTTTAATTTAATATATCGATACAAAATATGCAGTTTCGAAAAAGATTTTTTATTTATTTATGTACTTAAAGTTGCTGGAATTTGAAATTAAAAGATAGAAACGAACGGGAAAAAATATCTGTATTGTCTGTGGTTTAATATGTTTTGTTTGTGTGCGGCAATTCTCTTCACTTTACTTTCATCCGTGAGTTCTTTTGGAAGCTACTTTGTGTTATCTATAGTGTTCGCGAGTGATCAGTATACTTTGTATAATAAAATAATTGCAATTCATATTATTGAGCAAGTCTGAACTAAATACGTAATTATTTAAAATCAACAATTAAAATTTCAATTATCGATTTTTTCTCGGAATATTGATGCTGATATTGATATTCAAATAAATATCGTTTTTTTTTTCATTTCCGACATCTATCGGCATTAAAAATTATATCACCCAAGTGGCAACCCATTACAATATTTGGGTGGCGGTTAATTTTATATCGAACTATACGTGTCACTGTGCTCAAATAAAAACCGGGAGGGATAATAAAGAGTTTCATATCATCATCATCACTACCCGTTACGCGTCTCCTCATCAGAATGAGGAGAGTGTTAGGCCATAGTCCACCACGTTGGCGCAGTGTGGGTTGGCAGACTTAACACACCTTTAGGAAACTAGAACTTTAAGGGAACTCTAAGGAATGCAGGTTTCCTCTCGATGTTTTCCTTCACCGTTAAAGCAAATGATATTAAATTGCTCAAAACATACTACAAATGGGGGAATATGCATATCTTTACATAGTATAAAACAAAGTCGCTTCCCGCTGTCCCCCTTTCTCTATACATGTTTAGATCTTTAAAACTACGCAACGGATTTTGATGCGGTTTTTTAAATAGATACAGTGATTCAAGAGTTGCAGTGAAACTTATAGTTATAGGACGGTGCCAAGTGTATGTTTATGCATTATATATGGCACTGTGTATCTAGTTTTTATTTAGTGATCGAAATAATAAAATCACTCGTACATTTCTGTAGTTTTCGTACTCGTTTGCCAAAATGAAATCTTCATTTCAAATCCTGTGATAAGCCGTTGCCCGTCTGAGTGAGGATAAACGGTTCAGCTCAAGTACACTTAACTCACTCGCTTTTTACTTATTTCATACTGCAATTTACGTTTCATTCAAATGAGTATTTTACGTCTTAAGCTTCTAAGAATAGATAATATTATGAAGATTGCCACTTTTATTAGGAAGAAACAGTTACAATAGTCCTTAGTCTATACTAATATTATAAAGAGGAAAGATTTATATTAACATAGGCTATATTTATTGCTTGAAAAAACTAGAGATCCTCTGGATTCTTACTAAAACCAACCCAAGGTGCAAAAAAATTAGCCATAAAATATCTTTCATCGCATGCACTGAAGAAAGTATTGATGATAAAACAAAAAAATGTTCTACAATATTATAGAACGTATCAATATCTACAAAATACTTCGCGAGACCATATATGTCCAACTATTGCAGTTATGTCACTATAAATACTTTTTTACATTTTAAAAATTGATAGAAATTCCTAATCAAAGTCAGACCATGTTTTCCATACCTTTGTATTAATTCTTATCCAAATAAATTATTTCGTATTCAAGACTGTTTCAATACCTGTTGATTACTTTATGAATTATTAAAATCGGACTTTTCATTCGAAAGATATTACGGAATTAAAAATATCAATATAAACAAAAATAAACACCGACGGGCCGGCGTGGCTCCACTCAGCGCAAGTTGTATTGTGTTTACATTCCAACAGAAATGCGGAAGACTATTTAAGGATTCCGTACCTAGAGGTTAAAAACGGGACCCTATTACTAAGATTCCGTTGACCGTCATTCAGTCCGTCTGGCTGTCACCAAGCTGTACCTCATGAACCGTGATAGCTAGACAGTTGAAATGTTCACAAATGATGTATTTCTTGTTGCATATAACAACAAACACTAAAAACAGAATAAAATATGTGATTTTTTTGGTACGGTACCCTCAGTGCGCGAGTCCGACTCGCACTTGGCTGGTTTTATATCAATACTTAGACTAATTTAGTTTTTATAATTAGAAAGTCTGGACTAAAAACTAAAAATGTGGGTTTTTTATGGAAAAAACGTACGTACATATAAATAAAATTCCCTTAAATATTGATGTTAAAATACAAATACAACTCTCTTACAAATTATAACTAGGTTTTATTTTTTAAGAGAGATCTGTATATTTTCGGTGTTTAAAAAAAAATACTAACAGTTTGGATTGCGCACTACTAGTATTTTTAATCCCTCCAACTAAGCTAAATGCTTGTGTTAGGAGTGGGCCACGTCAATTGTCAATTGACTTGGTATGAACCCACGTCCTTATCGATCATGAATCCAATGCCTGAATTTTTTTTTAATTCATATATAACTATTATTATTTTATGTTTTATTAATATGTTACTCTATTGTGAACAGGTAGCAGTTTCTTCAGAAGTGGTTCAAGAGTTTCAAATAGGAGTCATTTCAATGGATCACCAAACGACTTGCACCTTAAGGTAGGTCTACATTTTAAGATTTAAAATGCAGAGAAAAATACAAGTGTATTACAGGAGGCGGTGAGATGAGGTTGTTAAGGGAGGATTTAAATGCACAGGGTCTGGTAGATGTTTTTTCTTCTACTCACGACGATCTTGAGGAGAATAACGAATAATACCTTAATAATCTTCCGCATGGATGTTAATTTCAAGTCTTGAAATAACTATTTATTACTTTACCACCCACTACTACTACTACTACTGCATTACTACCCTCTCTTTTTTATTACTAAAAAAGTATTTGGAAGCTCATACAAAAGGTTTGATGGCGGTCTGTTTCAAATATTAACAGAATTGAGTCGTTATTCTCCTATGATAATTGTATCTTGTTAAATTGCTTTCATGATAATACGTTTATTTATATTGTTAATACTGTATTTAAATAATTATTCCCTATAACAAACAAAACTTTTTTAAACTAAGCAGTGATAGCCCAGTGGTTTTGACATCGGTGTCTTACTCGGGAGGTCTGGGTTCGATCCCCCCACACAGGCACACACCTCTGACTTTTCTGAGTTATGTGTTTTAGGAAATTAAATATCACTTGCTTTAACGATGAAGAAAAATAGCGTAAGGAAACCTGTACTCCTGAGAGTTCCCTAAAAGTTCTCAAAGGTGTGTGAAGTTTGCCAACCCGCACTGAGCGGTAGACTATGGCCTCACCCCATCCTCTTTCTAAGGAGGAGAGACGGCTCAGTAGTGGGCCATTTTTGGGTTGTGATGATGATGATTTTTAAACTTAATCAATTTTTAATAACTGACGGACTCTGCAGGATTTCACAAACATTAAGAAGTATTAATTACAATTTCTTCTAAACTAGATTCCATTTAAACCTAAGATATCATCAATGCCAAGGCTGTAATAATACCGTTATTGTACTAATGACTGCACCGGCAAAACACAAACTTCACTTAAAATTAGCCCTGTATGCACTAGTTCTTATATTCGTCACAAAATCCTTGCAGCCCCATCTTAGCGTGTCATCATAAAGTCAAGAGCTAGGAACTGTATACTTTACACACGTCTCGTCTTACTTGGAGGACGACTTTGGAGACTTGAATACATTCTTGTTATATCTTAATGTACATTTCAGACTTAACCCGTAGTATTCGATAGAAGTCAACAGTACTTCACAGTCGTGTTTAATTTAGAAATACATAACTACTTAAAAGTTTTAAGTACATTAAAACCACGACTCTTAAGTACATAATAGTATATTTCGTACCGCATAAAAAAAACGCTTTTACTTACCAGTGGGAGGAAACTAGGGGAAAGCTTCATCTCGAGGTTACTTTTTCTACTACCTCAAAAAGATAAAAAATAGAGAAAAAAAAAAGAGAAATGAAAGAAAGTGAAAAATGAAATCGAAAAAAAGAGAGAAGATAAGGAAGAAAAGGAGGCAGAGAGAGAAATAAATAAAGAAAGACGGTAACAATATAGTGAATCTTAAAAGTGTGAATTAATGTAATCTCCATACGATATGGATGCACTTATTAGTGTCATTATGTGACGGGACGATAAAGATCCCATTTCCAAATTAAAATCGAACACGTAATGCTACTTTTCTTATATTTCCTCTGTGAATCTATAAAGTAATCCCGTGGAAATGATTCGTACCGGAGATCGTAGCACTGGGAATACAGGAACAAGTTAACTGATATTGTTTCTTTTATATTACTGTATTGTACAGGAAAAAATCTGCGTCTCTTGTCTTTACTTCATCCGCATGGCGTTGTTGTATACGAGTATCAAAGGTCAATAATTCGTATTCTTCGTTGCATTTTAAACTTAGCCCTTTCCTTGTACACTGCGAAACATCTCATCTCGTTTTTGCATCCAGTTTTAAGTAGTAAATTATAGTTTCATTTTGTACATTATGTTAAATGGTACTGTTTTGTCACAACAATTGTTGAATTATTCACCATACTTACAAGTTTTTACTATAAACAAGGCAATATTTTTGGTGGATACAAACAAGACAATGGTGCCAACCACAAACAAATTTCGCTTGTCAAGGCAAGAAACTATCGTGATACCGCCTGACAGCAGTTTGCACGGGATAATTACTGTGCTGCAAAAGTCGATTTTAGTAGACTTAGAATAGAAAAAGATAAAAAAATTGTTTACACATAATATTGACATACCGGGTCATCCATGGCGTCAAAGTCAGGCTAATGTACGAAAAGGTGTTACCAGTAAACTAAAATAGCAATAGGCTAGTTGACTAAATTTAAAAATCTATTTTATCCCAAACACCTATATTTTAAAGAAAAGTAATTTTTTACATAACGTATTTTGTATTAAAAAAAGCAATTTATTTTCCCTCGCAACAACAATGATGTTTTGCGTGGTGTGACGTAACACACGTGGCTTAATGCCTATTTCTTTGCGAATTTATTTCCTAAAACTATTAATAATGTTTAACTTTTATGAGAAACAGACTGGTGTTTTCTTATCTATGTCTCTTCATTTATAATTAGAAACCATAAACCACGCAATTTGTTATTAGTGGTCGTTTTGTCGCTCAGATACTTCAAAGGTGTTTTGTATTTATTTCTTCTTTAGCAAATAAATTATTTTTTGATAAACTGAATTTTCCATAGAGAGGCCATTGCGTGTTGTAACCGTACGATAAGTTCATCTAACTTAGTGTTTTCAGTTCAGCCAGGCCTATCCTCATTTTCAAATCATTGTACGGAACCCTAAGCCCAAACTTGTGTCGCACTTTTTCAAGTTTCATTTACTCTCCCCAAATTGCTCTTAGCCAGGGGTTGCTAATGACGCAGGATAGAAATATCGACTGATGGGATGTCTATAGCATTTGTAAATACACCATTGTTTGTTGTCAGTCATGTCTATGGATTTCGATTATCGGAATTATATCGATTACACGTGACATTTTGTGACCATCTAAAGCCTTATTTAAATATTGCTATTATGGTATATGAGTTGATTTTCTGATCTCATTTATCCAGGGGTTAACAGCAATATGCGAGGAAAGTTGTAGTGTGTTAGTAACACTGTTCATAACGTTTGATTGGCTAATAATGTATTTTAAAAATACCCCCACTGGCTCGAAAACTTATAGGCTCTATCTCAAAAGTTTTGCAGCAGTTGATGAGTCGACGACGACGAATTTCGTTGTGAATAAACTTCAGAAAGGTGGTATCTGGCATTGTTAACCCTCTAATAATTTATCTAGTTGTGATCTGTGTTTCTATCGTTTCGTTCATTAGATAAGTTTCATTCTTTTATAGTTTTAACTTACTTTTTACCATTCCATCTCATATTTGAATTAAGTTCGCAATACAGGGGTTGTGTAATCTAATCTTGAAGCAATAAGCTAACCCTCGAATACCCTTCGGGATGCCTTTAGGAATTTATGAAAGAGGAGCTTTGGAAGGCTTGTTTGAGCTTGTATAGTATATATATCTCTGTGTGTAGATAGTGTACCTAGGTTTATATACGCATTGCTACATTTTTAAGACTTAAAAAATATATTTGGTATTTATAATAAGCATTTCAAATATAATCTTTATATTCTTCCTAACTCTCACTAAAAATAACCCTCTCGGGAAGTATTCTGCATATAACAAGACAAAAGACCCCATCTAATGTCGTAATGGCTCTACAAAAACCAGCCAAGTGCGTATACATGTTCCAAATACCCCAATTATTTTATATATATTCTTTTATTACCCTTCTGCATATTCATGTGATGCCGCGATGACTATATTATCAAAGCTAGTATCCTTAACATGTATAAAGTTAGGAGACAATAACCTAAATAAAATTAGTTCTTGCATCTTCCGGTTAGATAACATCCGTAAATCCGAACAAGTATCCGTAATAACCCTCAAGTGTCATATTACACCAGTAATGTCACGCGTACAAGGGTCCTTGAGGGACACCTTCACAACTGCGCGGTATAAGGGCACGTGCAGGTATCGCCTTACATGCAATTAATGCATGTAAGGCGCATGTAACACTACGTACCCAATAAAAATCTTTATTGCATGGAATTAAAGGATGCGTTCTCGGCTTATAAGGGGAATGCAAGAAAAACTAGGGAGAGCATGAAAATTTGGGATACCAGAAATGTATTCTAAATTTGCCTTCCTATGAGGAAAGGCAAAACCTATAAAGACATTTAATTCCGTCATAAATCATAATGCTACACTTAATTCATGCTGTCGTTGTGGTCTAACGAAAGTATCACCGCTTAGTATTTACTATTTAAATATTTCCTACTTCCTCATTATTAACTTATAATAGTTGTTTTTACTTCATAAATGGTTACGGAATACAGTTGTTCAAACAAATTGTTCCAGACCATGAAACTGTTTGCGATCGATGCCGGTGGGTTCACGTTGCAGGAATATGCACGCGCCAGTTCACGTGGACTATCGCTTACAGTGGACTTATCCATCCATGCCTGTTATATAACTATAAATTGATATTGATACTAAGCCACTGGCTCTCGCTTAAACGATAATAACCGTAATGCCATTCTCTATTGCCAATGTAGGATGCTACACTATAATTACATATCATATTTCCAAGTATTGAAAATGATCATTTTAACTAGATCAGGGATTTTTGAACACAAATGGATCTAGAGAGAGGCTTGTTATATAAGTAATATATAGTATACCAGCGACCTGCCCCGGCTTCGCACGGGTGCAATGCTGATACTATATATACTACAGAATGTCTTAAATTTGTCATTAGACAATACAAACATGTTTTCATAGGCACGCACCGCGCAACCGCTATATCCCAGTATTTTAAATCACTGAAATCTTCGAAAATATTCATTTAAATTCCATGCTGTAAACTGTAAAGGGACATATAGATCTATATAAAACGCACAATGTATTTTAAGGTACCTAATTGGATAAGGATTAATGCAGGTTAACTAAGGTTTTAAATCGCTTCGTAAATAAGCTATTATTCCTCGTAAAAAGTAAAGGATTTTTTATCCTATTATTTATGGTTATTGTGGGTTATCTTTAAGAGATAGACATATACCATCGCGGACTTTTTTTAGACCTTTTTAAGGTGTACAATACTGTAGCACATTATGTTGATCTATCTTGTAGGGTTCAGCCAGCGCTTGTAATGTAAGCGCAAAAAAAATGTGTTTATTTACATCACATTAGAAACCTCTAAAATTATCAGTGTTTCTCTACTATATTAATTATGTTTTATACATATAAATCTTCCTCTTGAATCACATTTATTAAAAAAACCGCATCAACATTCGTTGCTTAGTTTTAAAGATTTAAGCATACATAGGAACATCCAGACAGTCAGACAGCGGGAAGCGACTCTGTTTTATACTATGTAGTGATTATGTTTCGGGAATAGGAAGGATAAAAGTAATTTTTCTTTTGAAAAATTGACCTTAAATCATATTGAGCTACAAAACCCTAACTTGAACGTTCAAAGCTCGTTTAGTTTGTATGATATTATTATTGTTTGAATACGTCATAGATTCAGTATAGCGACAACAGATTTAACTACATTACACTTGTATCGTAGCACTCTAGGCTATAGTTAACTCAAGAATAAGTATCGATCGCTGAACCTGTACAGGACGTTTCACGCTCCGTTTCACGTGTACGCTAAGATTTATACTTTTATATCTGTTCTAGTAATTCATCTTGATTTACTTTATTAAAATGGCTACACTGGATATAAAATTATTCATATTGTTCTATAAGATTATATCAAATCCATAAGCCTCACTATGATTAGATTACTGTAGGGATCATTTTCATAGATAACTTTGTTAGAATATCATAACTCTTCTCAATCATATTCTTCCTCAGTAATATTGTCAATCAATTTGTATGCTTTATGCACAGTATCCTCACCGATACGTGCCATGAATCCACACCACCCAATATAGTGACTAACAGTATTAACTAATATTTGCGAGTGGTATTCACTTTTTGTGTTGGAGTCTAGACTCTAGAGCAATAGCATCATAAACGCTTTAACTCTGGTAAAGTTATGAAATTATTATATTAAATCAGTTTATTGGATTAAGGGTCGTTTTTATCACATCTAACACCTTAGAATTTAGTTCGAGTTAATAAAGTTAGTTAGTTATTTTTAAAAGACCGATGACGTGTTTGGACACAATTTTTATTTTGTTACACTACAGTTGTTTGTGTCAGTTATTCTTATTATTTCCGTTTTCTTTCCATTTTCAAGGCCCTCAATGCCTTAACTAAACCATCAAGATAAATGTTTTCCTTCGTTTTAAAAATATCTACTCTGAATTTATTTAGTTGATTTGGTAACTTACCTAAATTTTGTTGTCATAACAAAAAATCCTTATTTATGTCACATTAAAGCCATTGTGAGATCTTTATCGTATTGTATTTTTTGTCTCGATACAATTTACCTTCGCATCATAATTAGGTGTGGTGAGTAAAAAATCTATGGTCTATTCGTTGCCTAAGACAATGCCAAGTTAGACTGAAGATAAAATCTGAAGAGAGCACAGATTAGCTAAATCGTGAAGGTCAATCGAGGAGCTGGAGTATATGAGCCAACACTGCATCGTATTGATCAGCCGCATCGCATCGCCGCCACTCGCCGCCCACGTGGCGTCTCGTCTGCAACCGCCGGTGCAGGCTTTGTTTTTATTTCGTTAATTAACGATGAGTGCATTTCCTTTTAAGATGTTTTTTAAAAAGATTACTAGCAGTATGGGTCACATACTACTAGTATTCCCTTTGCCCCTCCTAGTAAGCTTGCATGCTTGTGTCAGGAGTGGGCCACGCCAGTAGTCCAATGTCCGGGATTTGAACCCACGACTTATCGATCGTAAATCCAACGCCCGAACCACTGAGCTACTGACGCTTCAAATAGATTAGGTTTTTATGATTTGAAGAACCATTTGACAGATATAATGTTTTGTCAACAGTCAAACATAATACGCATTTACCTGCTTGGATAAAAAAATTAAATTTATTTTTAGGTTGTATATATAACAATGTTTTATGAAAGTTAAAAAGTTAATGAATTAAACTTTAGTACCTTTATTATGACAAAAACAGCTGTATGCGGGATTCTTGTATTGATGTATAGCAACGCTTATAAATGAAAGCACCCGGGAACAGACCACTACACACAACGCCCTCTATTCAACACACCGACCTCGCCTCATCCCTAAATTTTCATACTAAAGTGGACCGCAGGGGATAATCTGCTTTAATTCGTATACGCAAAGTTGATATTAAATGAGTGGATTGGGTATATGCCCTTTTAAAACTACCTAAATCGATTGACGGCAGCTAATAGAACGATGGAAACAGGGCCGTATATTGCAGGTATAAGGTATTAGAATCGCTTGCGGGACATGCGCAAACACGCAGCCTCCCCCAGGGTAGCGTTCGATCCTTCCAGTCGCCTCGCCGGCGTGGCCCGGTCGCGTTCCCGGAAAGAAAAACTAATAAAAAGAGCTCCAAAACGAATCCACTCTTCCCTTCTACACGAAGGAAAGGTGATGGAATAGCTGCTGAAAGATAATTTCGCGTTATTAGCTTCAGTGGTTAACTACGCTGAGAATATTCTTTTGTATTCTTTGATAACAGTTCAGTTGGGCTTCGCGTGTAACAGTGACAGTGATAAGTGTATTTTTATACTCAAATTTTTCATGTTATTTTCTATGCAGTGAGTTCGCGAAACTTCCGCATTTTGACAGCTTAGTATCTTAAGCTTAGTTATTTCAGGATTATTTGGAGATCGTTTTGAGGTATTTTGGTTATTTTGATGTGTTGGGTATGATCGTGTGGCTTGTAGTTTAGGGCCGCAAAATGAATCGCTTCCGTCTTTGTGAGACAAAGCTTGGATCTGCGGAGTTTTTGACGATCTGCAGAGTTTTATGCATTGATAAGGAATGAAGCACAGAAAAACGTAACTAAATTGTGTGATATTATTTACTTAGTTGCTTAAATTAACCACAATGGTAGAATATCAATATCAAATAAACATTTAGTTTAGAACACACAAGATCTTTAAAAAATCACCAAATAAAGAAAGAAAGCAGTACCGAATTTTGAGCATTGCGTGTAAGTAGAGTTCACTGCCAAATCCATAACGATTTTAATCGAATAAACTTGTTCGACAAATTCGTCAGTCAACATAATAGTAGCTATTACTGTATAAACAAACTAATTTGTTAACCTTAACCCTTTATACAAACAAGCAAATATTTAGGACAATGGACAACTTGAAAAAAATAAAGTATTATTCGGGACGCTGTCGGGCCGTCTCTATCACAGAAGCAAACAGTAATAAATAAGAGAAGAATTAAAATTTAGCTATAAAAATACTTTTAAAAGAAAATAATTATTTTCTTTGTAAATAAATTCCAAGAGTTGAATGTAGAAATGCGTCGTATGTTTTTGTTCAATTAACTAACTGGTCTCTACAATATTATTGTCTGTTATTCCCATTAGCACCATTTTCATTAATTTACTCGTATTTCTAACTCAATATGTTTTCTCTAATATTTGTAACAAGTGAGTGGTGAGGCAACGCAGTTAACATGTAAATAAATAACTGCAATTGATATGACATCACTTGGCCAATAAAATCTGTCAACACAATGTGGATCAGACTAATAGTGATTAATTGTTATGAACCCTCGACTGACTCGTCATAAACTAGAAATAGTCCTTTCACGCAGTATTATGTAAAAGTTGTTATGATAAATACTTTAATATGTTTGTGTGTACCGAAAAAATTTAAGATAACAACAAGCTTTAGTCCAATTGAGTTGACTAATGAGAAGGATCTTTAATGAGATATTTTGATTTGACTCTGATAACTGAGACAAAGGTATATAAAAAGATATTCAATTAATTGTGTTATGAATTTCATAAAGATTTAATATATATCCCCTTATTGCGCATGACGTAA
The DNA here is from genome assembly GCA_905147385.1 of Limenitis camilla. Lineage (NCBI taxonomy): Eukaryota > Metazoa > Arthropoda > Insecta > Lepidoptera > Nymphalidae > Limenitis > Limenitis camilla. Next base: position 1,326,315 of record LR990235.1, read on the forward strand.
AAATTTTTTCGTAAAGAATGATATTGTTTATGCGGATTTTCTATTTTTATAGCGCTATTCGCTATTCTCTACTCGACGTTTTAAGTTTTTTAAGAGGAATGGTATCTTTGCAGAAATAACCGCATATCCGCAAATAATATTACATAATTAAAATTCCCCTACAACTCAACGGATGTTCTACGTTAATAAAGATTAATAGCATCAGGTAGTTCGGAAGTAATTTCCTGTACATCGTGATTATAGTATTCGCTTCATTCGTTTTTTGCTAAATCATAAATCTAGTAAATACTGAACCAATCATGTAATTTTCGTTGAAGTAAAAGTTGCATAGATTTTATAATAAATAATCTATTATATATAACAAATAATCCATTATTAGTTTAGGATATTTAACATCATAGATTGTTTTGATAGAGTTCTTGATTTACAAATTTTGGTCTGATACATTTTTTTATGGCAAAACACGTTTCAGCGAGACTGAATGAATTTTTAATTTATATTTACTCAAATATGACATAATACGGTGTCAGTCACTCATTTTTAGGCAAATTACTTACTCGCCGTGCATGTAATAACCATTAGTTCATCGCCCTTTTTATGGGAGTGGCATATTTAGTCATACTAAGATCCCTTGTGGCCGAATTTCAACCATTTGTTGGCGAAAACACATAGAACAAAACTTTTTTTATTATTTATCTTAAGCAGAAAAAGTAGCTATAATACGTTTAATTAATTTGTAAACTATTATGAAAATCTGATCTTTCTCTACCTGTTGCTTCAAAATCGACAAAACATTAGCGACTTACAAATCGGTATACCATCAGCTTTTTTATGTTTTACCAGATCCACGGAATTGTGACGTTATTTATTAATTTACTCGATACTCTGATTCTTGCAACTCCAGCAACGGAAACATTACCTAGCAACGAATTCATCCATGGTGGTAATTGAATGTCTAAACACACAATGCTAAAAAAGTTAAACAGCACAATCCTGGTATGGTAACAGCTTCCTGTTAACGGTAATTATGCTGTTTTAAAGCAGAATAAATTAGGCAACCCCATTTGCAAACAATTCTTGTAAAATATCATCCAAGACATCTTCGCTGCCTTGGGTGTCGGTTTTCTCCACAAGTTTTCCCGAAGTTTTATTTTTATAGTGTTGCATAATGTTTTAGAAAACAGACAATACACCCAATGATGATTAACATTACTCACATACATTAATATTAGTACCAACTACGTACAGAAAGATGACAAAAAAGACCTAATGGGGTGCTATTTGTACGTCTCCATTATATATACACTACACAGAACCAATTATTCAAACTTGCAGCAGTACAGTAATAGTAAGGTTTAATGTTCTTAACATTTTAACGGTAATTGTACAGAGAAAATAAAAGATTGTAATCTTGAGAAATTCCAAGTGCATACAGTTTTTACCTGATCATCCGATTAACATTTGCAACGTGTTACTGTAATGTTAACTTTCTACGCTTATGACTATGTAATTAGGTGTACATATTGTACCGGAATACCGCACTATACAAGAGTATTCATTTATCATTCAACAGTTTTTAATTTTTCTTAATATATAAATATTACATTCTTATATTGAAACCTTTTTTTTTGTTTACGCGGAGGAATGCGTTTACGCATACCCGTCCAACCCTCAGGGGGGCCAGCCTTAACCCTTAGGGTTATGTGGGACCACCGGCGAGAAACGCCGTCCTACCTTCCTTCGCGGTTACCTACTCTATCCTAGTAAGACGCTGCAGGATCGCTTTCGCATTCGACAACAACGTCTCAACGGACGGCCCGCACTATAGTGGGGCTACTTTCCTAATTCGGGGATGTCCCGAGTAACAGGAACACCCTCGGTGCCCCGGTGTCGTGCAGAAATTGGAGGTGGGGGTAGCGATGCCGTCCTTCCCCAGCCCAAACCCCCCCGGTCGAGTTCTACGGATCGGGTCCGAGGACTTCATTACCTACTCTCTCTTTATGATACAGTTCATTCATTGGCATTTCTTTTCCACAATTAATCCTGACTATCCTAATCCTAATAAATATTATAATTTCGAAAGTAACACATAAGAAACGTAGGAAATACTTAAGAATACAAACTAAATAAACGAAAGTGTGATTTAATATACTACTTACTCTATTCGTCAATAGATGGCGTCTCTGTCTGTTACACATTCATTTTTAAATCGCTGAATCGATTTTGGTGAAATATGATACAGCGATAAAGTAGAGCTTGAGGAAGGTCAAAGGCTATGTTTTATCGCGACAAAAATACTTAAGAATACAAAGCAAACAAATGAGTTTGCTCGTACGCCATCTAGCGACGTGGGGATGAAGTGCATGTCGAGCTGTCTTTAGGAATTAGTTATATATAAATTAAAATGTAAAATGTAGTGATATAGCAGTTAAAATGTCAAATTAAACCTAAATATATGAGGTAAATTGCAATCCAGAACGGGTCGACTAGTTTTTATATACAATCTAATAATCTACATCAAAAATTTCGTAAAATACTTGAGAAATATGAATGTACATAATGCATTAGCATTGATAGCTTCATTGTTGAAACGATCTATGCAGCTCCGATAACACGTACTAATTCCCATGTGTATTTCCTCCTACTTCATACACATAGAAATAGTACTGAATTCAGAAATTTATAATATACGAGTCTTTATTGATAAAAATACAATATACCATATATTTAAGCAATTTTCGCATATATCTTCTCGGCAACTTTCAGGTTTTATTATTAGTTTTGGATCACTCTTAATATCAGCAGCAGCAGATGGCGATCATAACCAATTTTTGAAATTTCCTTTCAATAATAATTAACGTTATTTTAATTCTATATTGATACAAATTGATTCAATCAAATCAAGTTTATTATATTCATCTTATTTATAATAATAACGCGTTTTCAAAAAAGGATATGATTGATACGTGTCAAGTTTAAGCTTCGATAATGACCTTCGTTTTACAAGGGAAATACCGGAATCATTAAAACGGTATGTGTGCCATGATGGGGAAGTTAGGGGAGAAACATTGTATCGATTAGTCTAAGCGAGAGCTCACGCGAAGCTATTTCCTGTATAGAATTGTATATGTCGTGAAAGTTTTAATGAAGAAAAATGTTCTACTTTAAAGAAAGTATTATGGAAATTGCATTAAATATAAATATTATCATTAAGAATATTCATGCATAATAAAACGTTTGGAAGAGAACCATTGGACTTTGTTGGTTCAACGATAGATCATTAATACTAACATTTGATGCAAAACAGATACAACAATTAGGTCATAGGGTTCAGCTTAAGATAACTTACTTTGTCCCTAACTATTTACTCGCTCTGCACAAACACAATATCTGTACAAATTTCAAAGACGATCTAAAATAAACTTTCTTAAGAAAGATAATATCTTAAGGAAATGTTTCTGTGCATCTCTCAACTGTTATATTTTGAAACGTCTTAGAAAGCAACGGAAGCAAAAGTAGACGAAAATATGATATGACACGTTTTTGTACCAGACTGCTCGGCGACATAGATTAAAATTATTTCTTAAATTTTGCTGGCACTAATATCTCAAAGAGTTTGTGAAAATCCTAGTAATCCCTGTGCTGTTTTCTTTCATCAATTACATTAAAATTGAGTTTTACTGCAGCAGTAATTCTCCAATAAAATACCAAATCATCGGTTAGATGAATTTCACAAATATCCTATCACATCGGAATTAAAACGTTTATTATTCCGCGCGACTTCGTCCGCGTGTAGCTCAGCTCCTATTGGTCGTAGCATGAGATGATATACAGCCTATAGCCTTCTTTGATAAATGGGCTATCTAACACTGAAAGATTTTTTCAAATCGGACCAGTAGTTTCTGAGATTAGCGCGTTCAAGCAAACAAACAAACTGTTCAGCTTTATATATTAATATAAGATACTGATAAAAGTTTTATTTACGTTTTTACAATGTCTTCTTTTTCTAGGAAAATTAATCAATCGGTAATACATTAGTACATCACGTACTATTACTATTACGCAGTTATGTTTATTACCCAATAGTGTAGTTAACAGAAAACTGAGGACGCAAGCGCAAGCGCAACGCAAATTAGATCAATCGATGCGAGCAACGCACTTGTTATGCGCTTTCTTACGTGATACATTAAATGCTCTGTTTATGATAGACTATTGGCCTTTTGCTAATTCATGTGTGACTTGTGTATATCGTCCATATTCCGCGATAAGAACTGTTTCTTATTTCTGCAAGATTATTCTCTACGTATAAATCTTCAAATCAAATATATTTATTTGTAAAAAACATTGTCAATAGTTGGTTTAATGCTGAAGGTTCCACATGTTTAGCGTACAAATATTTATTACAGAAAATTCATAAATTATATTAAACAATGTCATAATACATTCAATATAAGTCATAATTTTAATTTTCTTTTAAATTGATTGATTGATTTTCTTTTTAATTGATTCTGTAATATTTTTTGGTATCCTATTATAAACGATAGCTATAGTTACAAAATAGTTTTTTTTAACCAACCAGCCAGCCATTTTAAGACGTGTAGGGACTCTATTTGAATAATTTGAGGATGTTTCTATGTTAATGAATAGCTCAGGATGCTATTTTACAAAAATGCCCGTTTGCATTATATACGAGTACAAGATGTATCAGGGCTCACCCCGCAAATTGCTCTTACACATTTCTTTTGAGTTAAGAATACTTTGTTAATATTAGTAAAGTTGCCCCACAGTAATATGCCATATCCGAGTATAGAAGCAACATACCCATGGTAGGCTGTTAAAACTAAAGCTATTGATTCGCCAGAACGCGCGTCTTACGAATTTCAATTGATACTCATGTAAAATCTCAAATATAATAAATCGCAAACATATTTTTTTTTAGAAAATATTCAGCTTTCAGTTCACAACCAAATTTATAATCTTTTTTAAATTTTAAAGTCTGTTAAAAAGGATTATAACGGACGTTAAACAAAATTAGCGTAATGTTATAGTTGTTTTATAATAATTAAATAGATTGAATAGTATTATAGTCGGATGCTAGAGAAATCTCTAATATCTCTAATTTATAATGAACTTTCACTTGACATCTTGAATCTCGCAACTCAAATTTTACAGTTTCCGTAATGTTTTCACATGTGGCATAATAAATAAAGTTTTTAATAACAAAGTATGTTAGAGGCAATAGCCTGTACGATATGTAGTTCCACGACAATGTGAGCACGTGGATTTGTCTGTAGCCCTGTAGTGTAGAGTGTAGTGTAGTGTAGTGCAGCCAGCACTCGCCCGTCAGTCGGTCTCCAACCCGCGGACGCGCGCATCGACCGTCGCTACATATTTTTTACGAATTTCCTTTCGTTACACAAACATCGTGATAGTGACATTTCCTTTTTAATCATGCCTATTTTTTAATGCAGTGACGCAGTGTCTAGTGTTTTAGTGATTTACCGGAATGCGTAAATCGTTACGCACGAGTTCTGACCATGGAGAAGTGATCAGGTTGCGGGTACTTGGATAATTTCAGGCACCACTGCCTTTGTCTAGATTGTCGTTCCGTTATGATTGTGGTATGGTTACAATTTTACAATAAAAACATCTTAGAAAGTTAGGCGGTTCTTTTTAAGTTAGCCTAAATTATTTTTTCTTGACATGGAAAGATACTCAGCGAAATGAACTTTAGTACCGGATGTGTAGGGGGTTGAAACTTTAAGAGACATACCGATTTATCACAAAGCCGTAAAGTGCTAAATCCTTTGAAGTGGTTACAAAGTTTGATCCATAGTTCTAATTCGGTAGTTTCGGAGTAGAAGCTGAACAGATTGTCGGTTCCTTAATCTTTATAGTTTGTTTAGGCGTAATGAGCTGTTTGATGGGTGGTATGCCGGGGAGTGATGAAGCGATGATATTTCAACGATCATTCCAAGAGATTTGTGATTGTAAACAGACCCTCATTGATGCGTAAAAGCCGACCAACGATAAATCAGTATTAAGATAGCCATCCCGCCTTAATTCTACCATCTTTTACAAATTAAGTTCAAACCCTTGTAATATCTTCTGTATTTAATTATTTTAGTTAACCGAAATACAAACTATAACTGTAGGAAATATAAGAACCTAAATCTGTGACTATCAAAATGTGTAGATCACATTAACATGGCCAATTGGAATTTTTTCAATCGCTGCATGATGGGATAAACATATTGTCGCTATTATAGTGTTAGTATTATGTAATATAACTTTCATACATAGTTTAGTTTAGTTATTGTTATCTAATTCTGGAGTTCACTATGGACTCTGTCAATAAAATTAATATCGTATGTTTGTTCATGACCTAGGAGTGAAATGCCCAAAATATTGGAGTAATCAACAACTACCGAGATACAGTGCAGTAGAGTAACGACCGAGATAACGTACAGTTTATTATTAGTTTCGATTCTAGTGGGAAGTATATTTATGTATTATAATTTGTCACTCGAGACCGACTTTGTCTGTCGTCTATAAAAATATACACGGAAAAACTGTCATGTTGCGGGATTCGTTAACATCTTTCAGTTTCGTTTGATTGTTGTTTTTGTGGTTGTGATTTATTGAATACTGCGTTCCCATTTTATACTGTCTAATCTATGGGATAGGCTACGTCTGATGTTTCTTTCTTAACTTTTTCAGGGCTACAAATTTCATATTATTTTTCAACGCAATCTTTCGTTGACTTTCAGTTAACCTCTTCAGTAACAATTCAAAAGAAGACAGAATCAAGCATTCGATTTCAAAATAAATACTTTAAAGTAGTGGACAATGTGATTTTGGTAACAGAATAAATATTTCTTAATTCTAGGAGATTACTAGCCATTGGAAGTTAATATTTACCTCTCAATATGATTTTATCAAATTATATATTTATTAGGTTGGTATGCCTAGTTTTTAAACTCCCGACGCTATAACGACGGGTGCTATAAGTTAACGTGTGTAACCATGTCTTTCTGTAGCATCGTAGCACCCAAGATAATGGACCGATTCGGATAAAGTTTTATTTGTTTGCAAGGTAATTTAATCGAGATGGTGATCTTAGCTATAATTTGAGAAAATAATATATTGACAATTATAACAATCTTGTAACCATGGTAACATACTGACGGTATTTCTTGATGATAGAATCGAATATCAAGCTCTTTTAAAGTATACGTAACATTTGTTTTTTTTGTCGCATTTGAAAATTAGTTGAGTATGTATTGACTGCTTTTTATACATTTAGTTTATAACAATATAGAAGAATCGACTTCTACGAGTTAATATCGATTCTTTTAAACTTCTATACAGCCGATGAATAAATGTCAAATGATAATATCAATTGAGACAGGTGTTAAACAATTGAGCGAGCGACAGTACTAGTGAGTAGAGACTGAGTCACCAACCAGAATAGCGTGGCGTTTGATCATATGCAGGTCACAGTTATAAAAACTCATAACTCTACAATAATAGAGGGTGTTGTACAAAAAGATTCGGCATACTCGTTACTTTTATTATGATTAATTGTAGTTCTAATTCCTAAATCCCGGATATATCAGCTAGCTAGTACCATAATGCATGACAAAAGCTGTCATAAGCTACCATAGGTTTGAAAAAAAGTTCGAAACAAGGGGTTTAAATTTGAATTTGGCCTCACTTAAGAGATATCCATAGGATCAATTGACAAAAATTATACCCCAAAAATCATTTTCTGTAACATTACATAGTAATAATTCTGTTACGAAATTACATTTTAAGTTCTATTCACAATAATGACGTATGAAATCTATCTGGGAGGGGATCTGTAGAGTGTTATGGAATTAGGCCAAGCACGTCGCGGTTTACGAGTTTATTTTGGTTATAGAGAGCCTTATTGTAATTTATTATCAACATAGTAGATCGGAGAGTTTATAGTTTGACCACCAAGTAGTTCATGATCTATCCTTAGTCAGGAAATTTAATTTCTCCGATAAAAAAATTTAATATGTATTGATGCGGTCATTTAATAGATGGTTCCATATATAGATACTAACTAAAATAACTGAATTGGTTTTACCTGAATTTCATCTAGAATTAGACATCTAGAATTTAAATTTTTCATTAAACTTTTTATTGCATTTTTCACTTTGTGTTTTTAGTTTGTTTTATAACGCATAAGTATATCCAAATTTGAAATAGCCATGAACCTTCTCTTATGCATTATTAAAGGTCTCCTGTGGAAATGTGTTCGTACCTGTTGTTTGGTTTTAATATCAAAATATTTAAATGTCTTCCATTCGCGTTGACTGTTGACCTAGTGTTGACCTGAGGCGCCATTTCCCTTAAATGTCTGAGCAATTAAGATGAATAAACATTTCCCTTTAATTACACAAGTCAACAAAAAAAAAACTTTTATTTGTGTCTGTTATTTAATGACTATTGTCTGAGTGTTTACATTGAAAAATAACCAAAAAGTCAATTTATGAAGAAATAAGTTTGTTTTTGTATGTTTTATATTGATAATTAAGTTTTAAAGTTCTTAGTGGAGAGTAAAATAATAATTGGTAATACTTTAAAACAAAATGGCGACAAGTCGCGCATTCTATTATATTGAGTGTATGTATGTCTATTACAAACTGTAGCAACTACTTTTGTATATGACTTAGTCGCAAAATAACATACAGACTTTACTTGTCGAAATAATATGAAATTTTCTATGAAAACGAAATTTCTAGAAAAGCAAACTTTAACCAAAAAACCTATTTTACCCATTACAAGTAAGGTAAAAGAAATCAAAATTTGACATTCTGTTGTCAGACTCAAAATCCGTGTTGACCGGTGTTATTTTCGTCCCGTCTCTATGTATTAACTTAGTAATAATTAAATCACCTGAACTAAAATATGTAATTTTGATTATTTGTTAGATGTAAAATCAGACAAAATTCTACTATTCCCTTGACTTAAGTAATGTGGGATGTGTATAACGTTATCATTACTTTATACTTAATATATATTCACTTTAATAATATAAGTAAACGTTACATTTTTATATTCATTTTAAATTCTAAACCTGCATATAAGTGCATAGTATTATGTCGATGCCCAGACGCAATGACGCCTCTCACCGATACATGACTCACAATCACAAAGCATACCATACGTTAGAAGATTTTAACTTCGCTTTTAGTGTGAAGGTTACGATTATCTCACAAGGGAGCTTTCATTTTATAAGGTTAACAATTATATGTACCAGCTGATTCATTTTCAATCTAATACAACAGTTATGAAATTAGGTAAAAAAAATTTTCAAATCCAACTAAATGTAAAGATACTTCATTTTCCATTATCCATAAAATGCATAAACTTGACGGCCCTGCTGCTACAGCAATGATGTGTCATACGATGTTTACATTATGAAGAATAATTTTAAAATTAAATTTACCGCTAATATATTTATTGAAAGTTAAAAACATATTTTATTAAGAGACTGAGATTCTTGACAGTAGACGTCTACAAGGTTCTACTTCCAACTATTATTTTACTTTTGGTCTCTACTTGTGTTGTTCCCGTTTCGTTAAGATATTAATCAAGTTACTATGCATTGTAGTCAGACGTTATTAAAGGCATAATAATTATTTATTAAACGTCGTTTAATTTTGAAATGTTACCATAAAAAGTTCTTAATCTTCTTTCCAAATATTTACTCAATAATCATCACTTTATAGTATTACTACATTTTTTGCGTGAAAATCATTAATGTTTAATGCATTACCCCATGTAAGTAATGTGAAATATAAATCTGGTTACATCACAAACATTACAGACGCCATACCTTGAGTGACTCAGAGAACCGGTCTTCGAAATTTCAAGATCGCAATCTCCTTTAGGAAAATGCTGGACGAATTTTGTTTAAGTATTTAGAGTATAAAGTCCATATCTAGTTATAATATTTGTGCAGTTGTTTGTTTTTGTAATTCCTTTGCTTTTTATACATAAGAATATCGGTCATAGGAATTGGATTTTATGCGGGATGATAGTAATAGCATTTTACGTCCATTTTTATTGCGCCACAACTTATAAACTCAGTAGTAAATGTGTTCTCATAACCAATGACTCCAAAAATTATATAAGAATTTTTAAGATCACCGATAGTGCTTAGTCGTTAATATTTGCGTACTAAAATTTATCTTTTGTTTGACCAACAAGTTTGCCCGTCAATGTTCTTATCTTTTTTAAACTACTGTCCACATTCCAGATAGCTTTCCTTTTACTCTAACGTTTAATCAATTTTACTGAATCTATTTTAATTGTATTATGTTTTTTGCATGATCTAAAAGGAGGTCAAAAGTACTCTGATTTCTTTGTACCAAATATTTTTTTTTCTCTACTATTTCAGTTGTTAATCGTGGACGTAAAATAGGTGTAACAATTCCTTTCTTATTGCTTATCTAAACTAACTACATCCTACGATTCTTGGTCTGATTAGTGCTCTCGTTCGTTAAACCAATTATATAACTTAACTCTTCCTTGCAGCCTATCTGCCCACAATGGTAAATCTTCAATCTTTACCCATTAAAGATAATAGTAATACTACGCACGATTCTCAAGAGATATAGAATTTCTTAATGCATATTGTGGTCTGTGAAGTTGTCCATTAGTTAGAATAGGTTAATCTGTTTTAGTTTTTCTTTCTCCAACAAGAATGGAAATCGGATAATAACCACGGTTCGACATCAATGATGGTTTGATAATTTTGGATCTAGTTTAACCATTGGTCTATGACAATTAGTGAGGAGCGAGATCATCTTCATTTACTTGTGCAATCATACGATATCTATGATGTACAATTTCCCTGCGATTAGCGTGATCAGAATTAATTATTATAATATTTATTATGTAAAACCTGTCTATCGTCTATAGTCTATTCAGTCAGATTGCGTGGTATATACTTTTTGTTGCCAATGTCCTGGTCGACCTACGCCTCCTAATTTATATGCACCATTCAAACCTACAGCTCCGTATTCGACGACTCACGCTATTGGAATATTATTTTTGTTTTTATTTTTTGTAATATTTTATTATTCGATACATTCACGTAAATAAACTAATTCTTCACTCAAATTAATCAAGCTGGATCCAATGTCATTGGATAACTGATTGAAAATAGATTCCAATTTTATTAGAGTCAATTATTATTTCGCGATTATTTCTATTAGAGGATTCTATATCAGTATTATATTTTAGTCTTAGAGCAACTAGATTTATAAAATAGTGTGTAAACCTTGTAAGTTTTAAGCGTAAATTGATAATATGGAGAAGCCATTTAACTACTCCACATGGTCAGTCTGTTTCTTGTGTAATCCTTTTACCTTTTGTCGTATTATCTTTATTAATTAGAGATCTGATTCTGCTTCAAGTTGGTTTGTTACCACAATTGTGGTTATGTACATTGGTATTATGTAACATTATTCTTATTAGTGTTTGAAATGAAAATATACCGAGTAGTATAAAATTGAGAGCGGTAGTTCCTATCCTTCAAGCCATATTATGATAGATGTCGACACCATACTTGACCTCGTCCGGTCGGAAATTGCCAAGTGCTTCCCTTAAAGGAACTAAGCTGATACGATTCGAAGCCTCTTTAAATTTCCCTTGACAAATGATTCCATTCGTTATGAAGGTAAAATATGCAATGTTATTTTACAAATTTCAATTTGTAAAAGCTAAGTTATATGTGGTTGTTATAAAAATTACCAGCACTCGCTTCGTTGTTATTATGTTAGTTTGGTATAGTACTTTTATCAATGCTAATTCTTAAATCTAGATGACTATTTCTACACATTACTTAGATAGGAACAATGAAGTAACTACTGTAAATTAAAAAAGAGAAAAGAATAACGTTGTAGTCTACACGCAGACTAACAGTATGACTAGAATATCCTCACGGGGTTATACTTTAGACTCAGAGCTCCAGAGTTACTGTTAGGATTACTCGCGATGTAATCAATAATTATTGTGTCGTGGCGGCGTATTTATTTTGCAATCCTCACTTCCTTGTTTTGTGTTTATCAGTTGGCCAACATTCAAGAAAGTCAAAGTGCTACTCATATCAGCCCTACTAACCTCAAGTAACAGGATGCTACTCCTATCAGTCGTACCAACATCAAGTAACAGGATGCTATTCAAATTTTAAGTGTTGCCAACATCATAATTAACACTACTTGAGTAGAGGTAGAGCTAGTTTGCTGATTTTTTTAAAGAAAAATATAAGAGAAGAAAGTAGGAAACAGTTTTTAGGAGAGTCACGTCTAGAATCATCAACATAAGATACTGATCTGTATAAAGCACATAATGTCATAAGTCATCGCCTAAATTACTAAGTGAAAGAATATTTTATTTTTAAAAGCAAATTAATTGTTGAGGAAATAAATTTAATAAATTGATATCGTGAATTATTGTAACGTAAAAGCGAGAGCATCCAGCATCCATGAGAGCACTCTCACTTTCTTTTCGACGCTGCCTCATCTACGAATTATAATAATTGCTTAAAGACTGCTTCATTTACGTCACATCTGTATCTTTTAGGTGATATTTAATGTAACGCTTTTATTATTTATAATCAAATTTACATGTGCCTTTTATTTGTTATTTTATATCGCCTAAATTAAATGAATTGTTAGTTTCGGATTTTGTGGAACAAACAAGTACCCTAATATTAAGTTCTTATTAATCTATACTAGCATCTTACAAGCAGTGATGGCCCAGTAGTTGAGACTTCAAGTCTTACTCGGGAGGTCCGAGGTTCGATCCTGGGCACACACCTCTGAGTGATGTGTGTTTTAAGCAATTAAATATCACTTGCTTTAACGGTGAAGGAAAACATCGTAAGGAAACCTGCACTCCTGAGAGTTCCCAAAAATTTCTGAAAGGTGTGTGAAGTCTGCCAACCCGCACTGGGCCAGCGTGGTGGACTATGGCCTAATACCCTCCTCATTCTGAGGAGGAGACCCGGCTCAGCAGTGGGCCATTGAGGGGTCGTGATGATGAATCTATACTAATATATATAGCTGAAGAGTTTGTTTGTTTGATTGCTTGAACGCGCTAATCTCAGGAACTACTGGTCCGATTTGTAAAATTCTTTGATTGTTAGATAGCCCATATATAGAGGAAGGCTATAGGCTATATATCATCACGCTTCGACCCATAGGAGCGGAGCTAGACGCGGGCGAAGTCGCGCGGATCGACTAGTATTACATAGGTACAGATGTTGTGGTTTCAGTGAAACTGAACCACACTTGACAGATAATTTATCACGACATGTGACATTTTAATTGGATTTAGTGTAAATAAAAGTCAACCTAAAAAGAAATAATTAAATTGAGAGCTTTAAAGTAAATCTAATTTATTTATTAATAGCGAAAAAGGATCGCTCAACAATTCTATATGGAAATCAATTGAATATGTGACGCTTAAAGAATTTCTCACACTAGTTACGTAAACAGTAAAATTGTGTGTATGCCTCATCTTATGAGATTGATATTAGATCAACTCAATTTCCTTATTTTTAGTCTACCTCGTTACATTAATACATTGTTACACTTTTTGCGCTATAGTTATGCTCGCTCATTTTCATATTATGTCATAATACCTTTGTTTTTACCTTATGCAACTTTTATGTTATTGTTTCCTCGACCTCTTCGCTTCAGCTTCTATCACTTAAATAGCTACAATATAAAAGGTCATAACGTGTAGCGGGATATTAAACGTAGTGGTACTTTAATTAAATTCTAGTTTATTAGACTATACCTATTCTTTTTTAATTTTGATGCAAAGATGAACTATTTTATCGATTTTAATATAAACATCCTCTTTAAAGCCGCTCAGTGACGCAATTCGTTGTGATAATAAATCTGTTACATCAAATTTTCCAGTTTCACTTTTATCACTAGAAATGATTGAAATGCACATAAATTATTTCACTTTTCATAATGTTACATCGATCCATCATATAATTACGTATCCATCATTGTCATGCTTTGACTTCAGCTAATATTGCATTTAAAAGAGATCCAAAAATTTCTCTTGTTCCTATGATTGAAATTATTCATACACTAAATATTTTGTTCTCATACAATACAAGTGGTAGTCACAACTATAACGACGGCTATTGTTCTTCATATTTATGTATTCTCAAGATGATAATTACACGGAATGCTCCGCGTCATCTTGTTTCATTGGTCAGGAATGTTTAATAGCTTTGTTATTTATCTTATCTCCATTATATCAACTGTTGGATACGATGAATAAAGAAAACCCACAAATTAATATTTACTAGCGACCCGCCCGGCTTCGCACGGGTGCTATGCTGGTACTAAATATACTACAGAATGTCTTAAATTTGTCATTAGACAATACAAACATGTTTTCATAGGCACGCTACGCGCTGTGTCCCTGCATATTAAATCTGTAATAGCTTCGAAAATATTCATTTAATTTGCATGCTGTAAAGGGCCATATTGATCTATATAAAAGGCATAATATATTTAAGGTACTTAACTGGATAAGGATTAATGCTGTATTGTTTAAAATCGCTTCGTAAATAAGCTATTATTTTTCGTAAAAAGTAAATGATAAAAAATGGTTATTGTGTGTTATCCCTAAGAGATAGACATATACCATCGCGGATTTTTTTGTAGGCTTTTTTAAGGTGTACAATACTGTAGTACATTATTTGGAACTATCACATAGGGTTCAGCCAGCGTTTGCAATGTAAGCTCAAAAAATGTGTTCATTTACGACATCACATTAGAAACTTCTAAAATTTTCAATGCTTCTCTACAATAATATGTATATATTATACATATAAACCTTCCTCTTGAATCACTCTATCTATTAAAAAAACCACATCAAAATCCGTTGCGTAGTTTTAAAGATCTAAGCATTCATGAGGACATACAGACAGCGGGAAGCAACTTTGTTTTATACTATGTAGTGATGTAGTGATATCTACTTTTTTAATTACGAAATAACTAATTAACCTGTAATAAGTATTTTTCTTTACTGTAATCTTTATAGTAACATCATTACATAAGTTGACATTTGACGTAATTATGTGTTAACCTAGATTAAGCCCTAGATCATATTCCAAGAAACAATATCTAGGCAACTTACGAGTAGGTACCGCAGTGCGACAAGGATCGTAATTTTGTAATACTCTGTAATGCGGACTACTCGCGAACATGTTCTATGAGAAAAACTATTAAATTATAAATTTAAAATACCTCCAACTTCTGTCTTGAAATGAAATTTATTAAATTCACCAAGTATCGATTAGAAAAATCCATACAAAACTGTTGTAATTGTCAATATATTAATATTGTCGCGTAGCTCTTAAATTAGAAATAAGCTGATAGTCTTCAAACGGATGACCAGATCTTCACAATACATAGCTAAGTAGTCTTCAAATAAATAGTCTACTTAAAGACATACAGAACTTATGCCTAACCGATCCAAAGTATAAAATAAATTAAAAACCTTTTCTGTAAATGATAAACATTTATCATACATACTATAAGTCAAAATAATAATAATATAAAAATACCAAATCAATTAACAATAAGATGCTTAGTTAATAAAACAATATCAGTAATTAATTACTATATATTACATAAATATCGAACTCTAATGGCTACGAATAAGCCGAAGATTGGCTTCGGTGGCCGTTACATATCTTTAAACTGTTAACTTGTAAAATATTTTAATCAAATAAAAAAAAAAGTACCATCTTGGTTAAATTACCTTTCAAACGAAGAAAACGATACACAGATACAAAAACTCTCGCATTATACTTATAACACCCTGTCGTTCTATCGTCGGGGGTTAAAAAGGGATGAAAAAGAGTTAACAAAAGCTGCATTAAATTAAAAAGTAAGAAATGTGTGTTTAAGTTGTAAGAATTGTAAAGCAATATGGCTTCAGGAAGCAAAATTTAATTGTAAAAGCAAGATGTAATGACATGATATACGAGTATCGTGAGAAAGATACTTTTTCTTCGTATCGTTTGTTGCCGTAATAACGTTATTGTTCGCATTTCAATCAATCTCAAGCGATTCATTCGATTGTTTTAATGTAATTTACTTTCACTTCTCTTGGTATTTCTATTAAAATGTTTTAAGATACAAGAGGTTTCGTAATGTCCATAATGTCGTTTTGCATTCTTTAACTTTTTTTGCTGTTAATATTAACAATTGCACAATCTAACGAAGTCCTACTCTGTTGAAGAAAACTTCAGTATAGACTAAGATTTTCATGCAATTGGCATTCTCCAATAATTTTATTATACTACTAACATTTTTATTTTTGAGTCCAGTTAGCTTCCTTATAGTCTAGTTCCCCATTACTGGTTACCATGCCTTGGGTGAGCATGAACTCATCTATCACGCTTACGCCATATAGTCGTTTCACTCCAATTACCATAATAGTTGGGTGCATCGCAAAATTCCATAACATCACTTTCACCGGTTTCTGTAAGTGCCCGCGCCGCTTTGCTTTCATGTCTAATAGCTGCTTTATAAAAATTACTTTTGCTCCTATTATTTTTTATTTTAATGCTATCGTAATTGGCGATTTCAAATTTCATGCTTAAATACATACTGTCTAGTAACCTTCATACAAAATCGCATGCGTTGCAAAATTAATCATTTTCTATTTCATTTCATGTCTTGACTACTAGATTATTACTCGTGATGGTTATATTCTAAACCCAGAAATCCAGAATTAATGATCGAGTATTCGCGATCAATAATCATGATTTCTGTCTACGTAGTTTTACGTGTATTTATTTCGTTAGGTTTTGTCTTTACGCACAACTTAGTATCAATTTTTAAAATTAAATTTTAGTCAGATTAATGTTACCAACATCATAACTTACAGACTGCCATTCAAATCAGTGTTGGCAACTTTAATTTAATGTAATATTTAGCTTTGTTTATCTAGAAACTATGCTACTATTATCAACAGAAATGGTTAAAATAAGAATTATCCACGAATCAAATCTTATTTAATTTACGATGACATCTAAAAGTGTCATTAAGAATACCTTTCTAGCCACTAAGTCGGCAACAAAAATGACATAAAAACATTATCTATATTTAAATTTAACTTCCTGTCTTTTTGTCTCAGTTCTACCACCGTTAGTTATAAATATATGATTCTTATAGTCATTAGAATGTAAACCAAATAGCTAGGTCTATTTCATCATCACAACCCATTAATGGCCCACTACTGAGCCTTCCTTTACCGTTGCCATTTCTACATATTAATGTATTTAATTATTCCTTGTAACCCAGTGCATTAGTGAGTTTTTAAATCCAAAAAATTTATCCCAAAGGTAAACTATAAAAATCAAAATCTAACTTTACGCAATCTTATAAACTATTTATTATACAAGTAACATTTGATGAAAAGCCTTAAATGGAACTAGGTACTACTCCTCCTACGGCCTCCACATGAATATTACAGAATAAGAAAGCATGTTCGCTACACGAACACCGTTTCCACTTAACCGAGTTGCACTTAATTTAATTGAACGATCTACAACGACCTTTAGTTTTCGCTTCCATTATGTAACATCTAGTTCATTGACACTTAATACACTATGTTTGTTTGTTAAGTTTTAGTGGTGGCGGTTTTATTACATAATTATGTAATGTAAACTACATACTCATAATATATTGTCTCTTAATGTTTTTGTTTTGAACTCCAATTCGCAATTAATGTCTACTTTTGGGCTGTATATACATACAATGGCTCTAAAATTTCTCGATTAAGTTCATTCCGCTTTAATATTATAAGTTGTAGATAAACCATTTGTATTGATCATAGTTTAAATGCGGTTTCTTCTAGCAATCTAGCATCCACTCTCCCGCAAGTAGTAATACTTATAAAGAGTAAAGTTCTCGTAGCATAAGCCAATCTGCCATTTAAACAGTTCAAAAGAAATTCTTAGTTATATTATGTGTAGAAAGAAGGGAAGCCTCTTATGAGGAAACTGAAGGGCCATCGAATTATCTTTGCCTCGGATCCAGGTCAAGGGATCTCATAATAACTTGTGTTCGCGTAGACAATACGGAGAAATGTTACCTAGCGGCCGTGAATTGTACTGAATTTAAAAAGATAAAAATGTTTGATTCTGAAGCAATAAACTTTAATTGTTGTTGATTATTTAAAATTTCAAGTTCAAACTCAATTTTATTTCAGTAAGACTTTCACAACAGGCAAAAGTACCTACTTTTGAAACGTCAAACATAGGTCGGTCAGTAAGTTTGTCTGACGCTAACACCATCTCGGAAAGCAGTCATCTGATTACGATTATTGAGATGAGCGGCAAGAAACTCACAGTCGCTTTTTTCAAGAAGCCATTTTTACATAGTCAGTTTTATAAATCGGCTTCAGAATCAGCGTTATTTAGATTCCAAGTATTCTCATCGTTTAAGTAATCCGGTACAGAATTTTCCAAATTGTATTATGTATGCCATAAGCTGGAATCTTGCAAAGAAAATAATATATAAACTAGAATTGTTTATGGTTGAATTTTAACCCATTCTAATTATCTCTTTTTTTATAAAATACCAAAATACATATATGATACGTTTGTTTAAGTATAAATAGATATCCTTTATCGCCAATAAATTTTCCCATAGTAAATAAAAAAAGCCTTGAGATTGAATAAACGTCCGTCTTAAAACTCGTAAACTGAAGTCTATAGATAGCTTTCAGTTACACCAACATCAGTATATTTCGGTCCACCATCAGTAATGTGTGTAACATGTGGTCGGGTGTTATAATTATTATGAGAACAGCATTGAATGTGGAAACAATTGGCGGATGGGCTTCCGCGTATTGAACGTTTCTTATTATTATAAGAAAGAAAAACACGCCTTCTGCGGAATCGGTAATTTATTCGATCCGTCCATTTTACACGGCATTGTGATTTAAAAAATATTGTTGTTTCGTCAAATAATCTGCCCATAGAATCAAAATTTACTGCACTATTGCGTCTGGTCCATTATTAAAGTCTTCAATATCTTCAAATAAAGTTCATTGAATTTTTTCAGATACACAATCCGTGTGTTTCTGAAATCTACGAATTGTTTAATTTTAAAAAATAAATATAGCTGTGACCTATTTCTTACCCAGTGTAAAATTGTATGATCCAGAACTTTGTTTATTGTTTAGGCACCAGAAGAGTAATGCTCGCTTTACTGTAATCTCAGTCTCGAGTACTAGATCAACGTTTCTGGAATATCTCAGCTATTTTCAGTTTCTGTTATAGTATAATGTTATACTAAATTAGTTCTAGTTAGATTTGATTAGATCAATTTAAAGATTAAATCAAATAGTGAAACTTTCTATTATATTTTGTGAACACTTTCAAGTTTCATCTCAATGTAACAAATAAAAAAACTATTTATCAGAATTTCGAAGGCTTTTACTTTCCTGAGGTCAGTTGGTTTTGGGTTTTTATTTAAAAAACTTTGCGATTTGTGAGGCAGAAATTCTAAAATCTTTGTCAATAACAGTTCATATCCACCCGTTAACGTTCAGTTTTTCCTAAACTTGATGTGTATGCAATGGTCTATTCTTTCTATATATTAACTATCTATGATATCGATAGAGGAAAATGACCATTTTTATCCAGTTTGTTCAGATACCACTATCCTTAGCAGAGTTTTTCATTCACGATCTTCCAGCGTAAACATCCGTAAAAATACCAGGCCATCTTAATTAATTCCACGTTATCTTTATCCTGATACCGAACTAATTTTATACGCGGTAGATAACCGTGCCAAGTTTACTACGCTCGTACCCAATGCATCATTCATGTTGAACCGGCTTTCGACGCAGCCGTTTCAAAATAATTCGTAACAGTTTTAAATGTCGAACAGGCGATTCAGTAACGATGCATAGCAACCATAACGGAAACGGAATTTAAATAAATAGAAAATTAAACAGTGAAAAATGAACCGCGATTACTATAAAGTGATGTTCTCCAGCAACTCCAACCGTTCGAATGTAATGGACAGTCACGATATACTAGACAACGATACCGAGGTCAATGCTAATCAGTTCAAATTATACGACGACTTCACGACAGATCTACGTTTTAACTTCACTTCCTTGAGGAACTTTCACCAAGTTGTCAGGAATGGAATTAGTCGCCGAGGAGATCCCAATGATTCGGGCGTGGACGTAGAGAACGGCAACCCGTTGGACGATGCGACTACGTCTAATGATAGCGACTTGGTAAGTTTATCAGACAGTTAGTGTCATGGTTATCGTATACACGTTTTTGCGTTAGTCATTTCCGTTCATTACAATATTTAGCGTCATCGTGTTTTATTTTGGAAATTTAATCTCTTTTAGAAATAAGTGAAAACAAATAAATTCTTTAGGTATCTATCCTTAAAATAAAATATTAGTTTGTTTTTAGTTTTGAGCCCTCCATCTCCCTATCTGTTTTCATGGTTTTTGTCTCTGAAATAGCTTAAGGCGTAATAGAGTCCCTTTATACCTTTCAATCCACAAGATTGCTCTAGTGTATTGTTAAGTGGACTTTATTTTTAATAATTTTATCTAATATAAGATTTTAATGTTGTAACTTAAGGTAAGTTATAAAATATTCGCATTTATATAGAGCCTGAATCCAATTAGTCAGCTCGCCGACGCCATTTGTCGGCGCCAAGCCATTGTGTTAGGAGCGGAACATTAGCATGCCTCGTTTATTGTCCATTCGTCCACTCTATTGTTGATTCAAATTGAATTTATACAATAAACTAAGATATCAGTACGCACATATACTTTCAATTTACTTCAAGAGTTGCCAAAATAATTTTGGGGTCCCATCACGAGATCCAAACTTTCAAATGGACAACAAACGGCAATATCTAAAATTACTTCCTATTTAACTAATTCTCTTAATGCTTTCTTACTACAGAAACTAAGAGATTTATTAAATGAAAGTCATCATTCTCAAGTAACACAAATAGAACAATTCATATTCTATATTAACCAATTAAGTTTCTTCACTAACGACTATAAAAAATGATGAACTGGATTAAAGCTTTAGTGCACTTCGTTGCAAGTGTTTAAGTTAAATTGTAAATTGCACATAAAGAAATGCTTGATGGAGACCACACTCTACTTTCTCTGTTAAAGACGTCAGCCTTAATGATTATACGAACATTACAGTTTTCTTGTCTCTTCAAAAGCGTCCGACATTATTACTCTGATCTTAAAGTTCTTAAGGTCATTTTTTTTTTCATACAAATTGTTTACTTGGATAATTACTCATAATACCAATTTACGTTATAAGTACTGTCATCTATGTATCCAATTATTCCAATGACGTCCGGTTTTTGGTGTATGTATCATCTAAGTGTAGACTAAAAGCATTTATTCAATTGATTATTAAAATACTATTCTCAAACATTTCACCGATGCCATTCCTATGGAAAAATCAGCTATAAGTGCAACTACTGAATAACTATACTTCACATAAGCATCATAAGAATAATAATTCAATGAAATGCTTTAATTTTTGTAGCTTTAGCTGTAGAGTTTTTGCAATGAATGAATCATACTAGTGTTTATATTATAATACTCGGAAATGCATGTAAAGAATACCGTTATGGATATGATGGCTCGCGATTTCTGTGTTAATTTGTATAGCAGTAGCAGTACCGTTTATTGACTCTGATGTGTGAATAAAATGTGCACTTATGATACTTATTATTGGTATTTAATTAATTTTTATTGTGATTTAATAAACATGATATGTAAGTGCTTTAAAGCATCTTTAAAAAAAAAGAATGAATATGCGTGAGGTTTGCTTTTCGTGCGCAGCTGATTGGCCTTGACCGGATAGCAACAAATATCTCTTGACTGTATTTTTTTAAGTCGATTGCCTTACCGGGATTAAAACGTAGCCTTGACTTCGTTTCCCTTTATTATTTATTGAATTTAAGTTATATATTGTCTTGTTTCAGTTGGAGAACGAAGTTATGGTAGATCCCTGGAGCAGTATGGACTCTTCGAATTCTCCATTAACTGACTCTGGACCCTCTGCCAGTGAAGACTGCACCCCCTCCACTTCAAGTGAACCACATCATGGACCTGCAGTCACATCTTCCCCAATATCGCTGGATACGCGCTGCTTACCGGACCCAAAAGACACCAAATCAAAATATTCTAAACCCCTCATACCCAAATCCACAGACAAGGCGCGGGCCCGCGATCTAACTCTCGACTTAGATAACCTTGAACATGATTCTCTTTTACGCCGCACGCATTTTCTCGATGATGATTACCAGCTACCGTCAAAATCGAATATAGAGTGTCGAATTCCTAAACCACACTTTCTCGATCATTCGCCTTCACCAGACGAATTCGATGAACGTAGTGACATTACAAACCCAAATTTTTTAGAAGACGAAGTAGACGGCGATGATAATCAAACACAAAAGAAAGCTGGCGCTCTCCCGAAAAAATTAACGAAACCTCCGTCGGCTAGCTATTCGAATCAAGATGACCGATTGCACAGAACTAATTACAGAAGTACCTTACATTACGGGCTGGAGAGCGCAGCTAGATCAAGCGAACGAGATAAAAGAGCTTCACAGCTCTACCGAGGGACATGGCCCGGCGAAAGAGATGTTTGGACTTCTCATGATTCATCGAGTGTACGAAGTTTCTCTAGCAACGGCTCTGACTGTCCACGCCCATCATCTAATTTAGAAAATAAAATGGAGTGTGTATGCTCATTAATATCTCTACTGAGTTTATCTCCAGAAAACAATGCAGATCTAAGCGGGCCACTTTTAGATATGAGTAGATCTCTTGAAAGTTGTATAGCAATGAGACAAGCTGGATGTATACCTCTATTGGTTCAATTAATACATTCTAAAGTAGCTAGAGAAACTAGAGATCGGGCGGCAAGAGCACTTCATAACATTATACATACTCAAACAGATGATAAGGCAGGTAGAAGAGAAGCCAGAGTATGGAGATTGCTTGAACAAGTTAGAGAGTATTGTTACGTATTAGAAGATTTAGTTGAAGCTAGAAAAGAGGGAAAAGAAGCAATAGAAGATGATGTCACAAAACATCCCAGTCAAAGTGTAGCCGCATTAATGAAATTATCTTTTGACGAGGAACATCGACATGTTGTATGTCAATTAGGGGGCTTACAAGCTCTTGCGGCATTGGTCAGTGGTGATCAAGCAGCTCATGGAAGCAGAACTGACGATAATACGTGTTTGACAATGAGAAAATACGCAGGAATGACGTTGACAAACTTGACATTTGGGGATGGTAATAATAAATCTTTACTATGTTCATTTAAGGACTTCATGATGGCACTGGTTGAACAACTGGAGTCACCTAACGATGATATGAGACAGGTACGTCTTAATAATGTTATTATATCTAAATAAGATTTTATAAGCAGAATTAGTGCAATTTTGTGCCTTATTTCGTATATTTATTATTTCAGGTTACTGCAGCTGTACTCAGAAACTTATCATGGAGGGCAGACACCAATAGTAAACAAGTGCTAAGAGAAGTTGGTGCAGTGAAAGGATTAACGAAAGCTGCAATGACCTGCCAAAAAGAAGCAACGCTAAAATCTGTTCTATCTGCCCTTTGGAACCTTACAGCACATTGTTCCATGAACAAAGTAGCTTTATGCTCTGTCGATGGAGCTCTGGGCTTCCTCGTAGATATGCTTAGTTATAACTCTCCTACGAAAACGCTGGCAATCGTAGAGAATGCTGGTGGGATAATGCGAAATGTGTCAAGTCACATCGCGGTACGCGAAGATTACAGACAAATTCTCCGCGAGAGAAATTGTTTAAGTGTCTTACTCCAGCATCTGAAGTCTCCAAGTTTAACGGTAGTAAGTAATTCTTGTGGTACTCTGTGGAATCTATCAGCGAGATGTCCTCAAGATCAACAGTTTTTGTGGGACCATGGAGCAGTGCCAATGTTACGAAGCCTAATTCATTCGAAACATAAAATGATAGCTATGGGATCTGGAGCAGCATTAAAAAATCTACTAAATTCAAAACCTGGAAAGACACATATAATCTCTTTAGATACTACAGCAAGGAGTATGAATTTACCAGCTTTACCGACTCTTGGAGCAAGGAAACAAAAAGCCCTCGAACAGGAACTGGACCAAAATCTGGCGGAAACTTGTGATAACATCGAACCTGCGACTTCACCCACGACAAGTAATAGAGAAGAAAAAAATCTTTTTACAGCAACTGAAAGACAGATTGCTATGAATTTAGAAAGGCACAGGATGACATCCAGTTCACCTCTCATGGGAGCTTTGACATCACAGATATCACTTAGTAACAGTGCACATTTAGCAAGTTATTTAAGCTGCAGCAACACTTTATTAAAAGGCGCGCTAGTATCTCGTTCCTCCGGAGGAAGCTCAACTAACGTTAATAGATCAGATAGCAAAGATTCGGTTACAAGTACTCATTCAGATTCTGTATTTGAAAGAGGTATAAGGACTGGTAAAGTGCCTGTGCCGACACCAAGAAACAAAGATTTGATGAAAATGGATACTGGAAGTGACACTATTAAAACCTCTAAACCTTTAATAAAAGATGCTACTTATCTTCGATACACAGGTCAGCCGCCTATTCCACCTCCAAGAAGCACGGAAATGAGAACAAATTACACAGAATCTGGTTACGACGTCGACCAAGATTCGTGTGATCAACCTATAGACTTCAGTAGGAAATACCCAGAAGAAACGAAGACTGAATCAGAACCTGTTGAAAAACCCAAAGTCGAAAGTAAAAAGTATGTTAAAAAGGAAAGTCCTAATACCTTTGGAGATTATCAAGAGACTGATTTAGATCAACCAACTGATTATTCTTTGCGATACGCAGAACATCAATCCGAGACTGGTTCAGATATATCTGAACCGGCAGCACCATCAGTTCATGAAGATACTATTAAACACTTTGCAACTGAGGGGACACCTTACGAAACACCAATAATTTTTTCGACTGCTACATCAATGTCTGACCTTCGAATAATTGGTAAAGATGGCAAACCAAAAACATCGACCGTTAAAGAACACCCTGAAGCAATGACACATTCAGACGAAAAAGACACCTGCTCTATTGAAGATCCTCCAAGGCACGACAATGATGTTGCCATATCCACACCTCCGCCGGCTTCCATGTCCGAGCCGGTAATACAAAAACGAGGTGTTTTCGATACTAAATTTAGTTCGGGCATGATAAGCCCAGAAAAACCAATAAATTATTGTGATGAAGGTACACCGGGATATTTCTCTAGAGTTAGTTCGTTAAGTAGTTTAGGTGAACCGACTGAAGAAGACAGTTTGGCTAAGAGAAATGCACAAGCTTCAATAAACGTTGAACCAAGTCCTCAAGAACAGAGCACAAGCAGTTCTGGAAAGGATAAAGAAGGTATGTTATATTTTGTATTTAGTACCTTTACTAGCTGACCTTTTCTCGGGTTATGTTATTTTAATATCACAAATCTAGAAGAGATTTGAAAAAAAGTTTATTCTTATTCATTCTACTGTTTTAAATAAAAAATGTATCGTGATGTTTATCAATTATTCCAGGGTTAAAAGCAGTAACGTTTGCCACGGAGCCAGTATCAGTAACTCAAGAAACACGGCCGGCCTCGCCACAACGATTTATCGAGGACACACCATTGATGTTCTCACGTTGCAGTTCATTGGGTTCATTGCCCGAGTGTGAGCAGCAGGATGATCAGGGCTCCCTTGTATCTGAAGTTAGGTGAGATTTAACGTATTTTGAATTCTGTTTTAATTTTTTTTGTGATATAAAGGTTCAAAATTGTGGATAGTTTGATTGCATTTCAATAGCAAATAGCACGTCCAGTCCAGTCCACCCAGTCCTCATAAACCCTATACTTCTACAAGCAATCAAAACTATATTATTTAAATATGTAAGGTAATTATGATACTTTTTATTTCCAGTCATCTTACCTCCGGGTGTATATCGCCCAGTGAAATCCCAGATTCTCCAGGACAAAGTGTACCATTATCACCGCGAACGAGACACGCTCCTCCTAACATACAGACGGAACCACAAACACCACCACCAGGTATCTAACAAAATTTTACATTATCAGACTCATATTTAAAATATTACATTTTGTTTGCTCGATTTTTTATAATTTTTGGCAATTCAAAAAAGTGAGTTTGGTTTATAATTTTGTCTTAAGTTATCAAACAGGTACAAATGGTGTTGGATTAAATATGAATTTAAATTCGTATTACAGTAGAGGTGCGCAATATATCGGTCTTCGAAGAGCGCACGTCGCAATTCATAGTCGAGCACACTCCAGCTCAGTTCTCAGCTAATACGAGCCTTTCCAGCCTAACTATCAATGATGAACCTAAGGTAAGGATATATATATATATATATATATATGTACACACACTATAACTGTTTTTTAACACTCAAAATAACTGTTAATTATATGTGATGTAAACGATATTTTTTTTATTTGACAGTTGCCGTTGTTACCTGAAGATATAGATAATGAAAATCCAAACATTGACGTATCGCCGCCGGAGAATGAAACTGTCAGCTCTGAAATACTTGATGAAAGGTGAATAAAA
This sequence comes from Limenitis camilla, assembly GCA_905147385.1. NCBI lineage: Eukaryota > Metazoa > Arthropoda > Insecta > Lepidoptera > Nymphalidae > Limenitis > Limenitis camilla. The sequence continues at coordinate 1,353,058 of LR990235.1, forward strand.
AATATTATAATAGTTGATTAGAAAAGATTGATCTTATTCAAAATTATATTGTACTGAATTGAAATCTTATTTATACCATTATTTTCAGTCCGCCTGCTGAAGAACCGTTGACGGATGTTGTCGACGATATTATGAAAGGTAGAAAAATTTTTTTTTTTTTATTATTTAAGTATTTGTGTGTTAATTGAATAAAGTAATTAAGGTGCATTGGATTTTTAGTTGTTTAAGTCGGTGTATAGTAAGTCACACAAAAAATGCAAATAATTACAAACTTTCGATGCTATCTCTTTCCTATATAATATATTATTCAGTTTCAGAGAGTGCTGCAAGTACAACAGACTCGTACAAGGTTTACTGTTTGGAAGGCACGCCAGCAGTTGCGCATTCTTCCGATAGCGACGCCAACAGTGATCACGACTTATTGAATGAGTGCATCGAAAAGGGGATTGCACAGGTTTGTATATTTAAAATATAGCTCCCAGACTTTTTTTTAATTACAAAATTTCATAATACATATGAAGACGTATACACTACTGTACTCTCATGCGATTAATATCTATATTCTGGCGCGTCATGAGCCCTTTTTATTATAACTAAAACAATAATTTGTAATTATTTATAGGTTGTGAAGAACAAGGGACCTCCATCTGACATATCATCAGTGAACCCTTATATGTTGAGAGACGATGTTTATGTGAGTTTCCGACACAATTTCTTACTATTTCCCATATAACTTTAGTATCAAGTATTTATCGGCGTTCGATATTACTAATTAGAATGTCACTGCGTAACAGCCTTGTTAGCGGATTATATAATAACAATTTTACATTTTTACAGCGATCTCTTCCACCATACTTACGTTCGTCCACGGAAACTGTCATGATGTCGCATGACTTCAGGACTGTCCGGGAAAGGTTAGTGTGACATAATTATCTAACAAATCTACATTATAAATACCTGATTTTTGTGTGAGTTTGTCTCAGAAGAAGTGTATCCATGTGTGATCATGGAAAGGAAAAAAATACAAGATTTTTTTATTCCACTAACAACTGCTTATTAGTGATTTTTTCTCACAGCAGCCCACGTCAAAGTCCACCTCCTCTACCACCTAAAGTGCGAAACCCTGAAGCCCCACCTAGACCTCCACCATTAGAAGATCATCAACTTATCGAAGGTAAATTCATATTGTTCTAAAAATTAAAATTAAAATATCTTTCCTAAAATGTCCATATAAAACTATTCCTTCAATAAATATAAATTGGACTATAATTCCATATATAGATAAGATTTCTTTGTTTATCGCAGGCCGCAGACATGAAAGCCGTCAATTAGAAAAAACTCATCGTGAAAAACCAAAACTGCCAGCAACTCAACAGTTAGCTCGTAACGATTCCCTCAGCTCTCTTAGTTTAGATTCATTCGGTTCTACTGATAGGGAAATATTCGAAGAAACAGTAAAAGCAGGTCTCTCTAGTGTAAACCCTCGAGCGAAATTTATACTAGAAAGTAATAAAGGCAAAGCACACTCTGTTGAAAGGCGACCCGAATACATTAAGCATACTAGAAACCACAAATCTTTAGATCGTAGTGACAAAATATCTCATCGTGGACCAAAAATCAAAGATCCTGAATTTGAAAAGAATTTAGCTTCTGGTGCTTATAATATAAAATCTTCTAACAAGGTAAAGAAGATGGAACAGGACTTCGCGAATTTAAATGTAAGGTCTCCATACTCGTATCATGGAGAAACATCACATTATTCCAGATTTAGAGGGCATTCGAGGTTTTACGACGACGGACCGCCAAGTCTTCCAGCTAGAATTGATGATCCCAGACGGTTAGATAGAAGTAATTCTCTAAGTTCATTAAGCAATGACTCTTTTGGATCTACAGATAAAGAAGTATTCGAACGATGCGTCCGTATGGGCATGTCGAAACCAACCAACCACCAACCGAAGAAAAAAGATGATGGAAAACAACTCCGCGTTAGAAGTGACGATCGTTTAGAAATACGAGAGTCACGGCGGCGTCGCAAGGACAAACAGCAAACAAATGCATTAGATAAAATGGTGGGTGAAGAATATTCTAAAGATAGAGCTATTTTAGAAGAAGTAATAGCTCGTGGTGCGGGAGAAAAGACGAGTAAAAATGGGGAAGGTGTTAATCAGTCAAAAAACGTTCCGGCGCCGTTTACGGTTCTCGCGGCCGTAGACGCGCGCGCAAACACCGCGCGAGACATTGGATCTGACGACTCCGCCATAGACAATGAAATCGATTATTCTAAATCGACTATTGACCGAACTGATTCTGCTATTGAAATCACAATCAATTCTCAACCATTATCGATTTTTGATAAATCGAATGAGTTACCTACAGTTGATTCAGGCAACACAACTCTAGATTCAGATTGTAATGAAATGGAACACTCTAATGAGTGTCTCGCTCCTAAATCAGGTAACACCACCGTTGAGTCTGAAAGAGATGAACTTAATCGTTCCAATGAATCGTATGCTGATGTATTAGATGGATCATGGAGTGATGAAGAAAAACCAAAGGAATTCGATACAGGTACCCTGACTCGTAAAAACAAAAGCAAGATGGAATGGACGGACATCAAGTGTACTGATAGTCAAATTCATTTTGAAGATTACTCCAAAAGAGATAATGACACCTGGAATGAAAATACTTGCCCAGATGACGTCACATTCCCAACTATTAGTGGTTCAGTACACATGGTTTCTTCAATGAGGAGTGAAATTGTAGATGTAGGTATGGCTTTGCCTGATTTGCTCGAAAAGAGCGAAATTCCTAACATGTTCTCTAGACCAGATTTAACTGACAAACTAGATGTAGAGTTAGTTGACAGTGACGACGGAAAATTAGATGACAGGATTTTGTTAGAAAACATTCCTGAGCCAAGTTTCACGTCGCTTGTCGACGATGGCGAACAAAAGTTTGATTCAATCGTATCTGCAGCCATTGAAAAAGAAGCAGCTAGATTGGCAGCTCAATTAAAAAATTCTCAGTTTGTAATGGAAAACAGTGTGACTTCTCTCACATCAATAGACTTAGATCATATCAAACCGCCTTCCAACCTTGGCAGTCTCCTTTCTCTTAGTGCTTCGGGGCATTGGGATGAATCTTCTGCACAAACTTCTAAAAAATCACAAAAGACACGAAAAAAGTCATTACCAGTAGCGTTGATGGTTAAGCGTGCACTAAGCAACTCGATGCATCAAGGAAGTTCTGAACATTTAGACAGTTTACCATTAAGTTTCTTAGACAATGTGAAACCGCCATCTGAAATGGAAAATTTAGATATGGACGGTAGCATGATTTCAGTATCGAGTATAGTATCAGAAGTAGCCGAAACGAGAGATAAAACACCAATCGTATTTGATTTTAAGCAACCAATTCAAGATTTTCCTCTGTGTGCCACATTCACAAATGTCTTCCATGACTTAGATAAGGTTAATCCTCCTTCGCTGTTCGATGAAATGGCTGAATCGACTTTGGAAGTAGAACCTACTACTGCTCAGGAAGTGTACGATGATTGTGCGTCTAACACTCTAAATGTAATAACCGATATACCTTCTGGATCTGAAAACTGTACACCGCTACCCTCGGATATAAGCAGTGTCGAGTCTACGCCTAAGCGGCAACGTGACCCAAAGTACCTAACTCCAAAAGAAAAAAGGAATGCTGCCAAGTATAGATATCAAACATACACTATAACAGATACTGTGTCCGAGAGTGATGTTGTTTTGAAAGTAGAATCTGAGGAATTCGTTACTTGGACGAAATCAGAAAGCGACAGATCTGATGAATATGTAACAGCAACATCCGAACCAAAATCAAAAAGACGTTTGAGTGCAAAACAAAGACGACAAGAGGACAGAGCTAGGTATCAAACTCAAACAGTCGACATTCATAATATATTAACCTCTTCTCAGGAGACTTCTCATTCTAAGGATCAACCCAATCCACATATTGAAAGTTTAAAACAACGATTAGCTGCTAAGAAGACGTTGAAACAAAGACGTTTAGAAGATGCGGAAAGATTCAGAACTCGAACTTTAAGTGAAGACATTCCGCCATCGCCGACTTTTGTCACTAGGGATGCTAACTTCGAAAATCTTGAAACGACTACTGGATATGATAGTCTGTCTTCAAACGAGTTAAACCATCAACAATTAAGCGACGACAGGCAAAGCGATGATGTCTTCCGAGACGGAGATAGCGGACATAATGAAGATGATTTCGAACTAAACTCTACACAATTGGAAAGCTATACGAGAAGCTTTAGAAATTATTTGCCGGTTATCGAAAGTCCCGCGGCGGTTGATATGTGCGTAGTTAACAACTTAAAGAATATCGAAATGACAGCGTCCTATCGACGTGCTTTACAAAATGATAAAAGTCAAAATCCAAGCAGTAGTGATTTCGCAAGTTACGAAGGTGATAGCAATTCTGAGGATAAAGTACATTCCGAATCAGATTCCGAAACGCCTTCATCGAAACCTAAGCCAAAAATAATAAAACCAGAAAGGAGAGGAAGCTTAGATTCTAACGATTCCGGTGATAAAGAACATGAAGCACCGAAAGCTGTGCGAGGTAGGAAAAAAGCAATGTATGTATCGCCTTACAGGCGAAATGTTCCCAGTCCAAAAAAAACTGCGACACCACCAGCGAAGATTCCGCCTAAAACACCTGCACCTAAAACTTCGACAAGTTCTGCCAAAGCTCAAACTAGTGCCAAACCACCGAATAGACCATCAGCTAAAATTAGCACTTCCCCTAAAAAAACAGCGCCAAATAAATCACCAGCCAAACTAGCTCAGAAGCCAAACACCCCTCCAGTAACGAATAAACCACTACCTCTAGTAAGACAAGGAACATTCACTAAAGAAGAAAGCTCTGTTCCGGCAAAAGATCTTCCCGTTCCTGACAAAAAATCCAAAGGAGCACGCCCTGTTGGAAGTTCTCCCGCTAAAGCAGCTAATACTTCACCGTCGAGACTACCACAGTTTAGTCGCTCACGGCCAACTACGAGCAAAACCACTAAACCTAAACCTGGTGCTACGAAAACAAGCTCAGAACCAATAATGAAAAACTCACCATCAAATCACAGTTTGCAGAGCAACGATAGTGGTAAAACCATCATCCTAGCTCGAGGCTCGCGGCAAGGCAGCACTTCCAGTGTCAACTCACTCTCGTCCAAAACCAAAGACGTCGAGAGCAAAATAGCTAATCTCTGGAAGAAAGTTGAGCAAACGAAAAAGCTACCAGCGAAAAGTGACAAGAAAGTTTATATCGAAAGTGATAAGACTGAAACGCCCAAATTAGTAAGAAGTTCCACCTTCGAAGGTCAGCCCAAGGCCCAAGTTTCCACAGCGACTAAGCAAAAATCTGCAATCGGCATACGAGTCTCGCAGATTCCAAGCTTGAGACCAAAAACTACTAACAAAACTGCGACTCAAACTAACATAAGGAAACCTACGAGAGGGTTCTTGAGAAAGGGCAGCGGACAAGTTACGTCATGAACTATTTTTTTCATTATTTATCATCCCTAATGGACTAATATGATAGCAATAATCAACAGAGAATATCGATTATTGATTTTGACTCGTGATTTTTACAATTATATATGTTTTCTCAGTATTTACGTTTACTTTAGAGAGCAGGACCTTTTTTTACTTTATATGTTGCATTTATTTAGTCTCTTGAGTGTATATTAGATATAAATAAAACGTCACAATTTTGTATTGATCCCATGAAATGTCTGTCGCCTCAACTATTGTACGGTTTGGAAACGTGAGCTTTTCGAATTTACAATACCTTATGGTTTACGGTATTTCATTGTAAATAACCTAGTGTAAGGTTACCATATGCATATTTGTATATTTTTCATAATTCTAGTAATAAATTCACATCGCTTGAGTAAAGATGAAGGCATAGTGTGTTATGTCGTAATTTTTTACGTCTAGTCAGTTATTTAGATAATCAAAGTAGTGGATTTGACTTACGATTAGTACGCTTCGCATAAAAAGCATAATTTTGTTGTCTCCAAATCTGGCTTTCATTACTTGTTTAAGCGTAAAGTTAATGAATAAACGTCAATTGAACTGATAACAAAGTATTACCAGACTGATTAAAGTCGTTTATATTTTTGGAGCGTATGAGTTTATATAACACTTTTGCAAAATTTATTATATAATATTAAATTCCGCTCGCAACTAAGATGTTTTTTTTAATGAAATGCCACGTCAGCGCTAGTTATCAATTCTTCCATTGCTAAATATGTTAAACAGCTAACTCCATATTTTATCATAATTAGGTGTTTTCTATCTTAAATTAATTTAGAACTGGTTGTGCCCGCGACATCGTCTGCGTTTCATCCCCTATTGTTATTTTACACCTATATTAAATCAATAGACTAAAAAAAGTTTCAAGCTTATAGCTCTAAAATGATGATACTTCCATACAACTTTAATCCAGGGGGGATTAAAGTTCAACCCCTTAAAAACCCTTTTTTCGCATTAAAAAGTAGCCTATATCCTTTCTCAGGCTCTAGACAATCTGCATACTAAATTTCATTTAAATCAGTTTAGTAGTTTTGGCGTGAAAGCGCGACAGACAGAGTTACTTTCGCATTTACAATATTAATAAGGAAAATTACGGAACAATAAGTAAAGTATTGAACCCCTCAGAAAATAACTAGGATAGACAAAATATGGAGTTAACAGTAAAAGATGATAGTGTAACCAGAGGATGAGCATTGAGCATCCAAGCGATATTCCATGGTGTAGCGAGTAGTAGTTAAGCGTGATCGTTCGGTTGTAACACGTAGAGTAGTCCGAGAAGCCAGTTTTAGTAAAATGATTATATTACGACTAGTTGTAAGTCTTGATGGTAATAAATGGAATTTACCACATTGTCTTTTATTTTATTAATAATATACCTTTAATTTCGATTACATTTCCAGCTGGACATAGATCTATTTAATTAATCATAATTTACTATTTTTTTGACAAATCTGATTAATAATATGAATAAAGCCTAATTTTTAGAAATTAATAACTGCAATAAAGAATCATTTGCTTCTCGCTGATTCCTATTTTTTTTTTAGATTACTAGCAGTATGGATTACTACTAGTATTCCTTAACACCTCCAAGTAAGCTAAATGCTTGTGTTAAGAGGGGGCCACGTCAGTAGTCTAAATAATTTTTTTACATATTAACTTATTTATTAAGGAAATTTGAATATGTAAAATAATTCCGAGTAACCCAGCACCCCCTTGATGGTAAGGGATCTGTTCCACGACTGGCTTGCAACCACCAGCATGCGAATCTGACCGCCAAGTGTCCCTGACGCGTTCCGGCCGAGCCGCATGTGGGCCAGATCTACACCTCCCTCTCCCATCCTATTACTGCTGTGATTCCAATGAGCACCGGGTTCTTGCTCGGGGTCCATCGAAACCGCAGCAGTTTTTTCTTCGCTCACTCTATCTTTGAGGCGGCAACGCAAACTAGAGGTATCTCTAGTTTTGTCGATGTCCATGGTCGACGGTGGCCACTTTCCATCAGGTGGACCGTGTGCTCGTTTGTCCCATATCTATCATAAAAAAAAATAAAGGTAATATTTTATTTACTTTCGCCTTTTTTATTATTGTATATTTATATTTTCTAGGAATTCTATGTAATGACGGCTTACTACGTGACCCTTTCTGAGGAGGGTGGGGGTCTTCAAAATTCTACGCTTGGTCACAGAGCCCTCCCCTGCAACCAAGCTCTTAGGTTTTTCTCACGTAGTCAATTTTTTCTAGAAAAATCTCGTGCTTTTTCGAGCTATATTAAAATATGGCAACACTGACGTACCTACGCCGGGAGTTTAGATGATTGAGAACTAACAGTTAGTAGTGCAGTCAGATGAGCAGTTTGACGAGAGTTCTTTCTGATACTATAATATCGTTGTTTAAATGACTATTTGAAAACTAAAGGGGGAAGAGGATCTTGGTATATACTACAGGTGGTCATTGTGAGGGAGAGGGGGGTATAAAAATTAAAAATATGTCACGTTGTTTGTATAGGTATGTTCCTTTACATGCAGTTTGAGTTTAAAATGTTTTTAAAGATTATTTTTTTTAACAAATAATAAAGATATTAGAAAAACTATGTAAGACTGAAAATAATATTTATTTTGGAATTATTTAGTAAAATTCTATTTACATTCTAAATATTAGCATATTCTTTACATCAATAATTTGTACAGAAAATATTTTTAAGCTTTAAAGAAAACGCTTATTACTCTTAATAACATGTTTTAGTGAGCAATTGTTGATAAAAATAAAATAATGTGTTACTATTCCTTTTCTTTGCTTTTACACCAAACACTTTAATAATAATAATTAGGTCCTAAATATTTACAACCCTTTCATATATCCTTTTCTAGAAAAAGGGTAACCAAAAATAGGTGTAGAAACATTGATTTCCACATCTACTAGTACTAGAAAGTTTTATTTAAAACTACCTCATTTGTACCCACTTCGTTGAAGGAAAACTTTTTTCGATACCAAACCTCATATGTTATCAGAATCGTTACACCCATTTAAGTGTTAATAGAGGACATACACACACATCAATTTTTATATACTGTAACCGTGTGTTCTGCGCTTGATGCTGATGCTTGGTGACATGCTCATCAGGCTGGGTTTGCTTCAAAAATTTTTATTTAAAATTTTACTTTTCCTTATATTTGGCACACACACATACATACCTAATATTAAATTATTAAATAAACTGTAATTAATATTTAAATTTGAATCCGACGTCACTAGTTCGCCAATAGAGGTTGCGAGTTTGTTATTATTAAACCTTAATAATGTAACTTATTAACAGAAAATTCATCCCGTGAGGGGACGGGTTACAATTACAATTTCCCTCTACCGCTGGGAGCCTAGTAACCCCCTTGGTGGTAGGGGATCTGTTCCCCGACTGACTTACAACCACCAGCATGCAAATGCTGTGGATGTATTAGACTAGGTCCTCGTTCAGGGTCCACTGAAACCGTAGCATTCTTCTCTTCATTCCCCTTCCTCACTATCTTCGAGGCGGCAACGCATCAGCAAGACAAGAGTATTGCTGATGTCCATGACCAACGCTGGCCACTGGCTTTTTTCTCATCACTAATTTTTTTCCTCTGTCCATACAATATATACATCTAAGATAGATTTCACGTCATAAGTTGCGTTATCTTACACTTACCTACAAAATAAGTAAACTCCTGGCAATGTTAAAGCTTCTTTAAATATATGTACATAATGAACGCAAAAGCCCTAAATCAAAACACCCATATAAAAGTGAAGCATTATTTCGAAATCACAGATAAACACAACACTAGAATTAAATTATTTCCGAATATAACAATTAACATAGTCGATGGGAAGCACGATCATTTAACAATTAACTATATTAAAAGCTCCATTTATCAGCAATATTATGTACAGCTTAATATTTAATCTAACAATACTTTTGGATTTGACCTCGATATATCGATGATACTTTGTAGTATAGCTTTGACCTTGAATGCGAAGAAGTCATTATTAGGGCCTGCATTAGGCCATTCCACTAAACTATCTTAACGCCTCAAACGGTCATTTAGCCGTTCCACTTGATCGGGGATTGATCGCGGGCGTTGTGGTCGTGGCGATGCTCACGACGACTCATGTCAAATCTTGGGTCTTTGTGAGCGTTGTAAAATTAGTGTTCTATGGTTGCAAAGATAAAACAATAAAAATGGCGACGATGTATATAACTTTATCTACTCCTATACTTTAAATCCTCTACAAAAGATACTGAAACAGTTAGCTTATTACCAACATTAAAACACCCAATGTCCTAGTGACCATTATATCATCCAAACGGATCATATAATGTTGTATTGAATTTCATAATAACACTCAAATTCCTTCTGCGCAAAGGGTTTACTCAACAGACAGCCACGTTCTTATTGCTCGATGCGCGATGCGTGCTATCTGTATGAATAAAAGATCGAATTTAAATTTGAATTATTTGAGACTGTAAACTAATTTCAGCCGGTAGTGTGAAATAATATTTTTCAATATCATTCTATTCTAAATGTTCAATATCGCTGTGACATCTACATAACGAAGCATGACGTCACCTGCGGCGAGTAAAACGAAGTTTACACTACGACAATATTTTCAACTCGGCCGGGCACACCGCCAGGGTATACCACGACCTCCCTTTTCATTGGAGAATGATATAACAATCTCCCTTTAAAAGCTAATTGAAAAATAAACCCCTTAAATATATGTGATGGAATTTAAACCTTGTCTAAGGATACTGTTCCGCCCGGAATTAATAGATTGAAAATATTTTTGGATTCAGATTGTTCATTAATTTCGTACGTTAGTAATTTAATTAAATTCCATGCATTTTTATTGGACTAATAAAATCCTAAATTGTGAGGGAGTTTAATTGTTGTTTAAGGTAAATATCCGGTTTATTTGTCTCCGATAGATTTTCCTCATGGAATGCCTTCCATGGATACTTAAGGGTCTTCATCTTCCGTATCGTCTGTGTCTATAGTGTTCTGAGCGTGGTGGAAATTTGCTAACACTTCAAAGTGCATGTGGAGAGAGTGGGCGCCGCATCCTGTGTGCAAGTGGCGTCGCACCTGTAACAAAACCACGTCATGCATTCTGTATTAACAAACGACTATGACAAAAACAAAATATTTGTTTGTTTTGGGAGGCTCCAACATATTATGATTTGTAAATTAATTATTTTGAGTTGTTGTTTTGTTTAATATGAATGTCTCCTTTAATTCTAATGATTTCTAAATAATTGTTAATAAGGTTCAACTACAGTGAAACCTGGTTAAGTGAGACATCAAGGGACCTGCAAATTGGTTCCACTTACCCAGTGTCTCAGATATCCAGGTATAAATAAATATCTGTCTCATTTACAGAGGGTTCCATTAATAGAAGTCAGAATACAGGTTATTTCAGTTATAGAGGTGATTATTAAATAAAATAACGTGTTATGTAAACATTATGAATGAATTTAAACAAAAAATAATAATAAAGGCAATACACATTACCCGTGAGGGGACGGGTTAGAATACTATTCCCTACTACTATACTACTTGTGGAAGGGGATCTGTTCCCCGACTGTTTCCCCGAGCCGCATGTTGGCCAGAGTTACCCCTTTCCTCTCCCATCCCATTAATGCTGCGGATCTAGTGAACTCTGGGCTCTTGCTCAGGGTTCGCTGAAACCGCAGCATTGTTTTCTTCATTCTCCTTCCCCACTCTATCTTCGAGGATGCAGCGTATAGGCAAAATAAGAGGGTATATCTTGACCCTCTTGTTTTGCCGATGTCCATGGGCGATGGTGAGCACTTACCATCAGGTGGACCATCTGCTCGTTTACACCTTAACTACCATAAAAAAACACATACAAATGTAATTCTGTATATTCTACAAAGAGTAGATTTTGGCACATTAAATTCGACACAGACTTCATCGCGTGTCTTCCCACTTTCATAAACGGATATTAACTTCAGTTTTTACGTACTGATAAAGATTTTAACCTTCGTTTTGATATTTTTCAAATAAACATCTTTATGATAGTAAAGTAAAACTGAAAAACCTTGCGGGTAGAATAAGAATAAGTAAGTAAACAAACAAAACGAAGTTATCTCAGTTACAGAACTTTATGCATATAAAATTCACTCGCTGTCTCAGTTATAGGGATAACTATGATGACAAATCGAAAGAACGAATCCCAGATATAGACGTTTGCTTCGTTCCACTAACAGAGGTAATTCAGTGCCAAAGTGTTGGGACCTCAGCAAGAGTTTCTCACTTATCCAGGTCCCACTCAACCAGGTTTCACTATATAAATAATTGTGATGTTGTTGCGGATGTAAGATTAATTTTGTTACTAAGGCCGTGTTCCGATATATGATCAGAAATTTATTCCGTTATAACTGTCAGTATACTGGCGCAGTATCATATGGAAATCCATGACGTCATCAACCGACGCCAGCTGCCGAGGTACAGTGCTCCCAGTGTTTTAATCACGTGATCGACAGGGTCAAGAATTTTAAATTTTTAACGGCTTGGCTTTACTATTGATAAAAGAAATTATTTAAATTGTTATCTAATGCAATCGGGCCTTATAAAAAATTTAAAGTGGCAATTGTTTCGTTTTCAACAAAACTCCACCATACCTTGCCTATGTAATCTTTTTAATAAAATAAGCAAATTAGTTGACATTAACACTGATTCACCAACCACTTTTCGTAGATTGATAATTAACTACCTTATTAATAAAATAGATGTTTAGTTAGTAAATTTTAGTTTGTAATTTTAGATATTTGAGTATTTATTTAATAGTTAGTTTTTGTAACTAGAATCGACACATGTAGATTGTGCATGCGGTGTTTGCTTTAAAATGGGTGTGCACAACATTGTTTCTGTTAATATATGAATTGTATACAGTATTATAACATTATGTGTAACACTCGCTAGCAAACCAAAAAAAAATCATTTTTTTTATAAATTAAATTTAATTAGTAAGTATTATAAATTGAAAAAGCGCCAAAAACATAAATAACATTGACAGACGACAGTATACATACTGGTCTGCTGTTCCGTTTTAAACAGTGACCCAGTATAGCTAACTATAAAGGAACAGCTTTCCAGTGTACTGTTGTGACGTCACACCCTACAGTGTTCCAGTGCATATCGGAACACGGCCTAAATATTGTTGGAGCTTTAATCTTTATAATAAAAGTCGTTCTTACCATATTTCACTTATTCTTGTCTCGTGTTATTTAAAATATTTTAATTAAAGTTAATTCGATTACAGAAGTTCCATCTGTTTCTTTAAAAAAACCGTTTCATCTTTATATATCGGCAACTAATCTTACATATTATATTTATTATTTTCTCATTATAGCTGTGAAAAGACACCATTTTTCTTTTTGCCGAACAGTCTAACTACTGTATTGCACGCCGTTTCTTAGTAGGTTAAGTGTTTGGATTCACAATCAAATTGAAAATAAAAGTGTTTTGGAATACCCGTGAGGGGACGGGTTAGAATACTATTCCCCTCTGCCGCTGGGAGAGCATCTTGTAAGAGCCGAGTAACCCAGCACCCCCTTGCTAGTAGGGGATCTGTTCCCCGACTGGCTTGCGACCACCAGCATGCGAATCCGATCGCCAAGTGTCATAGACGCGTTCCGGTTGAGCCGCATGTGGGCCAGACTTACCCCCTCCCTCTCCCATCCCATTAATGCTGTGGGTCTAGTGGACTCTGGGCTCTTGCCTAGGGTCCGCTGAATCAGCATCATTTTTTTTCTTGATTTCCCCTTCCCACTATCTTCGGGGATGCAACGCATCGACAAAACGAGAGAGTGTTTATTGTTTTTCCGATGTCCATGGGCCACTTACCATCAGGTGGACCATCTGCTCGTTTACACAATAAGTAGTAATAAAAATCAAACTACAATGCCTGAGAACTGGTGATAAGTGCACCAAAACTCACCTTAGCACCAAGTTTCTTGAGCAGACTCGTGAAGGCCTTCTCCTCTCGTCCGATCCACGGGCGACTCTCATCTTGCACTTGATACGGACTCACATGGATAAATATATTCACATCTAAAAATAATAAACAAACATTGTAGTGTTTATTTCACTTCATCGTGTACGTAATAATTGTTATCTATCTATATATATAGAAGAGAACCTGACTGACTGACGGACATATCAACACATGGCCTAAACTATAAGGGTTAGAAACTTGAAATTTTGCACAGAGGTCCCTTTTGTAACGTAGGGGAGCACTAAGAAAGGATTTTGGAAAATTCACCCCATTAAGGGGATAAGACGGGGGTGCAAAGTTATTATGAAACTGCCGTTTTGAAGTTATTCCAATGAAATTCAGTATGCAGATTCAGACCTTTAATATTACTGACAGTTTTGCAATATTAAATTAATGTATTCTCTTAAATATTTACGCTGTAATTACTTGAGTATAAATAATGTGCATTGTATATAGGATACACTTTCTAATAACTTTAGTTTCCAGTGTAATGTTTTGCAACCATGAGGCTGTGACTGTCCAGGAAAGTTACTTCCCAACCCACGTGGCACTCAATCTAAATATATAAAAATAATAAACAGAACTTTGTTTAAACATAAATAAAACTAAATTTATAGTTATTTATGCAACTGTTGTTTTATAATACCAAATCTTCTGGATCCTTCTTAAGAATGGGCATTCCACAAGGTTCTATATTGGGCCCATTTTTATTCCTGATTTATATTAATGATCTGCCATACTACGTGAGGAATTCATGCGACATTGTACTTTTTGCTGATGACACTTCTCTTATATTCAAAGTTAAGAGAAACCAACACAGTTACGACGATGTAAACTTGTAGTGCACTGTCGCAGGTTCTTCAATGGTTTACGATTAATAATTTAGTACTAAACGCAAAAAAGACTAAATGTGTGGAATTTGCTTTACCGAATGTTAAGAAACAGCAATTCACTAATGAAATATTGAACTTAACCGACTCAACGATTTTTTTAGGAATAACTTTAGAGTCAAAACTTCAGTGGAACTCCCATTTATCATCTTTGGCGGGAAGACTCAGCTCCGCAGCTTACGCAGTAAGTAAAGGATGGCAACTAACTGATATTGATACAGCCAGACTCGTTTATTTTAGTTACTTTCGCAGTATAATGTCCTACGGCATTTTGTTGTCGGGCAGGGCCGCGGACATAGAATCCATTTTTATTCTTCAAAAAAGAGCAGTTCGCGCCATTTACAGTCTAAGAGCTAGAGATTCCCTTCGAGATTTCTTTAATAAAATAGGTATTCTTACAGTGCCGTCACAATACATTTATTGTAACATTTTATACATTATGTTATTTTCCAAACATACTGACACACACAGTATAAATACTAGAAATAAAAATAAATTTGTAACGCCGTACTATCGTCTCCACAAAGTGAGTAATAGTTTGATGGGGTTTGGTGTTCGCATCTATAATAAGATCCCACAGACTATATTAGACTTGCCACTTCAGCGATTTAAAACTCTAATAAAAAATTGTTTAGTAAATAAAGCTTACTACTCTGTACAAGATTACTTGAATAGACAAAGCTTGGATTCAAAATGACGTTGATGCTCAGCTGAATGATTATACCTTTGTAAACAGACTGATGTAAACAATGGCATTTTGATGAGAGCAAGTGTTGAGTTTCTTGCCATTTCTTCTCATCAGGAAACTTTCCGCTTTCCGAACTGGCGGTAGCTTCAGACAAACTGACTGACTGACCAATTTTGACGTGTCAAAAGTACTTTTTAAAAAAGTCTATTTGAATAAAATATTTTGAGTTTGAGTTCTAAATAGTGAATGACTGCTCTTTTTTTTTTAATTCATACAGATATCACGCGTCGTGCATCGAGCAGTAAGAACGTGGCTGACTCTTGAGTAAACTAAAAAAAATATTTCTTACCCAGCCTCGTGAGGGTTTCCAGGAGAGAGCGTGACGTGATCCAAGTGTTCTTCCCTCCAGCGTGTCCTCCATCCAACCAGTACATATTTTCTATTTGACTGATGAACCTTCAAATTATAAAATTATTATCAACAAGATTTTCAAGACATTTTTCATTGTAAATATATTTTTTCAAGTTATGACATTGGTCTCGAAGGGCATTAGATAAAAAAATTTATTAAGTGTCTTGACCTTAAGGTAGAACGGAGGTAGTTCTAAAAATAATAGAATACGTAAGTTACCTCATCATATGAGCGTCACCAGGCGTCAATGTTTTCGTATAATGGAATTCATATATTAATTGGTTTAGAACCACACAACCTTTACTAAACCCCACTAGAGTGAGGCTAGATTCATCTAACGCTAATTTCTCCCTCCACCAGAGGGCGTCTACGTCACTGAAAATAAAACATCTGTTTTTAGCACGTTCTTTTATAAACATGTAGAATGGCAAATTAGGAAAATAAGCAATTTCTACGCTTCAATTTTATGTATGCACAAAACACACTGAGTGAGTGCAAACCGTCTTTTAATTTGTATAACATATTTAATTATAAGAAAAAATAAATAAAAACAAAGCCCTTTCTACTAATACTAACTATGAAGGTTTCTATCTAACTACATTACATCCCAAGGCCAAATTCAAATGGAAGTAACGATCAACATTTTAACCAGAGTATAGACCGCGAGGTTATGATCGTTAACCCAAGTGGAACGGGTAATTGAGCGTTTTGAGCGTTAACGTAAATAATTCAAATGGCGAGTGATAAAGCAATAGTTTTTAAGAGGTTAAGTTTATAATTATTGGTTAAATTAATTTATATTCATATTTTTTATTGACTGATTTTTTTTTATATTTAATTGAAATTAATTTAAATAAATATGCGCTGCAGAAACATTCACGTCCACTAATAAATCTCTATCCGTATAAAATAAAGTTATATATATCGTCGCCGTTTTTGTTGTATTAAAAATGCCGCCAAATTTTGCAACCACAGATCATTAATTTTGCAACGCTCACGACGACCCACGATGAGTGAGCACAAGTCATGACGTCGTTAATGACGTTTTCGCCGCGACCACAACGCCCGCGATCGTCAAGTGGAACGGCTAAATGAGCGTTTGGGGCGTTGAGATCGCTTAGTGGATGGCGCCTATTATAGATTGAATATTTAAGTATATAATTTTGTATTCTCCGTTGATCATTGAAAGCATATTTTTGAATTAGTTGTTTTATTGACTACAAGTAATGGCGGGAAAAGCAAGATGGCGGGAGAGCGCTGTCGCATTTGAGTGTCCTGCAGAAAAAGAATATAAAAAGGGCCATTACTTGTCGAAGGGTGCGGTACTGTTTTATTATAATTGAGGTACTAGATAAATATAACCTAATAATAAAGTAAAATGAGAAAAGGTGTTGTAGTTTGTGAAAATAAATAACAATTGTTATTAAGTGAGTATACCCGTGTTCTTTTTTTATTTCTTCGATAACTTATACTATATCTAAAATTATTATCCAAGTTTTCAATCCGTCCGATTATGCACTGAAAGTAATTAAAATTCCAATTTGGAATCTATTTTCAATCTGTAATCAATATCTTATTAGCTTAACGTAGTTACCAGAATGTTCAATGATTTTACGCGAGTTAAAATGTTGATCGATGATTTGATTGATTTTAGGTAAAAAGCAATAAAAGATAAGACAACATCGATTGGAACTAAACCTACTCACGGCTTGGCGCTGGAGCTCGCTCCGCTGCCGTTAGACTTCGCGCCAGACCCGCAGTGGATAGACGCGTTCTACGAACCGACATATTTTATAACTTTAATTTATCCTACCACTGCTTTATTTATATACATATATGTATATATACAAGACTCATATCTGGCGATCGAAGAAGAACTACAGTTGACTATAATAGAATGTGAATTATGTGTAACAGACCCCTTAGTAAAACATTCCACAGAGTATAAAGCAATATTGAAATGAATATATTGTTAATAGTATTAGAAGATATAAGCTAGCAAAGAAAAGATCTGTAACATTAGTCTACAAAAATTGGAAAGCAGTTTCATTTGCCTTTTAATAAAAACCACACCCCTGAAAAACTTATTTCTCCCGTCCACGTCTCCCTAGACTCCTCGTCTTTCTGACTGTCTGTAGCCCCCAAGGGTAGGGTTACACTTTAAAAAAAAAGAAAAAACATTCATACCCAAACGAGATCGTAAACAAGCTATTCTTATAAATACTGTGTTTTTTAACTACTTTTTTTAGTATGCTTTGCAAAGGAGTCTGCAAAGATAATTGACGAACAAACTAGCCACGACTAAACCAATATCTGGCTTCTGTTGCCAGATAGATAATAAAATAATCATTTATTTTATATTTTACTAACCACTGAATAACCTGTCATGTTCAACAACTTTGGCCTCATGTGTTTTGAAAGTTATTCACAAATATAAATATAGTACTTACATGTAACTCTTCTATATCTATATCTTCTGGCAACACAGATGACACTGCTTCGAGCAGCTCTGTTGTTGGCAGTGCTTTGACTCTATTCGTCACTCCTTGAAGTAATCTGCAAAAATAAAAAATAAATTGGTTGTACTGGGGGAGTGCCGGCAGAAGTGAAAACTTGAACTTGACCTTTGTCCTTGTTATGTGGTTGAATATTTTGGACTGGTTAGGGAATTGTTATATTTATCAGTATAAAAGTACTTTCATTTATGTGGTTAAATACAATATTCATCTATTAAGCTATCATACACAAATTTTAAATTCAGTATTGTATGAAACGTGCTACCAATTAAGCGTGTAATAAAATCAATTAACATGAATATTGAAGGAAAATGAATATGCGGTATGAGGTGCCTTTGGAGGTCATCGCGAACATCTTGAGGAAACCTGAGAGTTCTATATTGTCTTCTCTGTAGATGTGTGAAATCTCTCAACCCATATTACTCTTACCCCTTCTCATTCTGAGGAGGAGACCTGCTTCAGTAGTAAACTATTGACAAGTTATAATGATGATGATATTTTAGAAAAAATTTACCTTTCTAAGTGATGTAATGTACTATGAGTAGGAGTGTGGTCCGGCACACCCGCGTTGTTGCTGGGCACGAAGTTGTCGTAACAACTGAAGCTTTTATACTCTATCCTGAGAAAAAAAATTAATATACGATAATTAAAATACTATATTATAATGCGGGGAAATCACATCATACGCGTATAACAAGAGGGCTGCTTTTAAAGACTCATGATCATTATTTTTGTAAACTTTTAAATTAAATGGCATTAAAAAATTAATACTAGATGTGTGAAAGCGGCAGGGTCTATGGTAAATATAATTTTGCTTAAAGGCTCCGTAAAGGATATTAGGAGAAAAATAAAAGTCCCAGACTAAAGACAGATTCCTAAAAAAATGTTAAATTAACAGTTACTTTCAAAACGAAAAGGAAAACAATTATTTTCTTTAAAAAAGGTACAGATATTTTGTAAAAAAAAGAAAGCTGTTTCTTTCTAAAGATTTCAATGCAGAAGCAAAGGAAAATGTTTATTTGTCAAATTCACATTGAAGGTACATTCATGGTGAAGGCATAATAACACAATAGATCAAATGATTTGTAATAGCTAACCTAGCAGGTCTCACAACCAGAATGTGTTTTGTAGGAAAATTATTGGAGAGGAGACGCGCCATGTTCTCCAGGTTCCATTTCAGGTAGTTCCGGTTGTCTCTATGAGCTTGCATTACCTCTGGGTAGTCCTGGAAAATAAACGGATATTTATGGAAATATTTTTGTTTAAAAGATGCTTGTAATGTTGCTCATTTAAATTGAATTCCAAAAATTGTAAGAATTTTAAAGTGCCAGTGGTTTTGCGCATGAAGTTCTATCATACCTGCACATCACCTCCGAAGAACACGAGTGTGTGGTGTGTGTGATGCGTGTGTGGCGTGTGTTCGGTGAGCGGGGGCGTAGGTGGAGGCGGTCGCAGGGCGGGCATAAACACGATGTCGTTGGCGCGCCCCTCGTGCCCGCACACGCGCCGCAATCGCAAAGGCAGCATGGCGCTCACTCGGGACACATACCTTACAACATTATAAAATATTCAACACTCATGTTTGTGCAAAAAAATAACTAGTCGGCCATCTTGGGCCCTCCGCCATAATGGATTTATAATGACGTCACTTAGCCATGCATTTGATCCTATCTGTACGTACATACATATTGCAATCAGTCTAGGAAATCTGCTTTAAAATTCAGTTGCAAGATTTGACCTTTAGAACTTTATTCTGTTTATTTTTTTTAAAGTTAAGGTAGCCAATATACTAATTTAAATTTAATAAAAACATATGTAAAGGATGCGGATTATTTTATTATTCATTTTCTTTATTTATAAAACTGTGTTTAACCTGGCGACTCTAAAAATCACTTTAATCAAAATTAAAGTGATTTTTAGAGTCGCCAATGGATAACGCAATTACCACTATCATGCAATTGAAGCCACTGAATGCTTGACTAGTTGGGCTTTTTTTTTTAAATTTTGTTGTATTTTAATCTATTTTAAAGAATAAATTATTAAAGTTTCTTTAAAATAATTGTTGATTTATTTTCTACAATCTGTAGGACAAGTTAAAAATTATTATCAGAGGTTTTTTTTTATAGTATATGGGGGCAAATGAGCAGAAGATCCACCTGGTGGTAAGTGGTCACCGTCACCCATGGACATCTGCAATTCACTGAGAAATGTAAATGCGTTACCAACCCTACTTTTTGAGGAACCTGTACACTCCTGGCGTTTGAAGACCCCTATATTAAAGCGCTCTGGGAAAATCTCCGGAGACAGATTATTCCACAGCTTGCACGTGCGTGGGAGGAATGATCTTCACGCATGTACATTGCTGATATGCCTAGCATTAAGTTGATGTGGATGGAATCTGTCGCAGCGGCGGTGAGTGCGATGGAGAAAAGTGTCGGGGGCACCAACTCAAACAATTCATGTGAACATTCCCCATGGTAAAGAACAGAGATCCAACATCTGTATGGAATCGTCGATAATGCGAACAACTCGTCGTTGAATGGAGTCAAGAGGGAGCAACTGGTACTTAGGCACGCTAGCCCAAAGATGCGAACATTACTCCATATGTGGACAAACCTGGGCTTTGTATAGCAATAATAAGCCAGTTTTTTTAAGCCAGTTTGGCTATGCTCTCCAAATGACTGCGAAATTTGACCTCGACTCCAAGGATCCCAATACTATTGCTGTTGTGGAGAGGAATGTACTGGAATTTGGGCGCTATAATAAAGGGGGTCTTTATTGCGCTAAAAGCGCAAATCTGTGTCTTCGTAGGGTTAAACTGGACAAGATTATGTCTCGATTTCAGACACCAGGTTTTCTCTCCTTTCTTCCGTCTCAATGCGAGGAATGTTTGCCCGGCCAGTATAAAGAGCATCGCCAGTACTGTCGTCTGCATAACAACGAAAGTTGCTGATTTGCAACATATCATTGATATGCAGAATAAAGTGTTGGCGGTAGCACTGAGCCTTGGGGTACTCCAGCATTAATGGACGTGGTGTCCGAGCATACCGTCGACAACGACCTTAATGCTCCGCACACTAAGGATGCTGGAAACCCAACTGTATAATTCTTGAGTTTGGAGGTTTCTTATTCTTCTTGAGTTTTCAATTGGTTTGAGTTAATTGTAAAATAATAATAAATATCTTTTTTTTAAACACATCTTTATTAATAAAAATCTAGATTATAAAACATAATTATTATCTTAAAAGATATTTTTACAAAAGCATAAAAAATTTACATAAACATAATTGCTAATAGAAATAGATAAAAAAATTATTTATAAGGTTAATTATACAACCAATTTTGCAACTGCTTTGACTCCTTCTGAGCAATATGCCAGTTTTTGGTACCAACAAATCCAAAAAATGCATAGAGCTATTAGAACCAGCTATTTCTGGTGCTCCCAATACAATGCACTTGCACAAAACATCATTTTATATTTCTGGTCTGTTTCTGATGATAATATTTGGTATCATTCATACAAACTGTAATCTTCAAGGTTATATCATCAAGGCAGTTCTTTAGATCCTCTCGTAATTCTCTTACTTTTACTCTTACATCTTCACACATTAAATTATAGCACATGGCCACCAGACCCATTCCTAGCAAAACATAAATAAAGTTTATCACTAATTTCAGATGGGAACCCTCAGCAGAGTCTGCTATATTTGCACCAGGCACAAAATCCCCAAAACCAATTTTGCATAAACTAATTACACAGAAATAAGTAGAATCTAAGTAATTCCACTTCTCCCAAGCTCCAAACATTATAGTACCACTTAAAATGTAAAATGAAATGACCCATAGGCATGCCGTTGATGGTACAGTAATTTTTTTCTTAATTGGCTGGATCTCTCCATCTTCAAGAAGAGTATCTTCTCTGCGACTACACTCATGAGCAGTTATATACAACCATTTAAAGCTCTGTGCCAACACTTTACCCATATTACAAAAGTAGAGAATGTAGATAGGGATTCCAAAAAAAGCATATGCTATTGTTACAATTTTGCCCCAAACGGTCTTTGGCACAACATTGCCATATCCAATCATAGTGAAGACCGATAAAGAATACATAAGTGCAGCAGGGAATGACCACACATCTTCCGAGGCTCTTCCATTGTAGCCCAGATGGATAGCAGCAGTAACATTATTTTGAAAAATTGTCAAAACTTTGTCGGTATTTGACAACCATGCTTCATAGCTTAAAATATTATATTTATCAAGGATGTTCCACAATTGTTCAGCACAATTTTGTCTCCACTGGATAACATTTTCCATTTGTTCATCTGGACTGTCTTTTTCAATATGCATAAAACCTGCAGCTCCGAGAATCGCGTAGCAGACGACAAGGGCGCCGACACCCACTTGTGTAAACATAAATGCTATGAATTTGCGGAGGCAATCCTTAATTTTCTCTCTGGGGTCACTCTCAATGGTGGAGGAAGATTCGCGACTCCTGTAGGAGCCATGGACACTCGAGTGGAGGTTATGTTGCCGCTCCATTTATAACAAAAAATTAAAACTAGAGATTGTGCGGTTTTACGCGGTTTTCGTGTACACGTCTGACGCGATTCACAGTATATTTCTGGAATTGAATTGGCACGATGCCAGATGTAGTTTTGATTACAAAACATTAGATCAACATTTACTGCCCTTCCAGTAGAACGTTTCTTGTTTATTTGCAATTTGCTAGCGATCATACCGTGCCGAAGAAGTACCGAAATAAATTCTGTTACATTAAGTTGCGTGGACGCAAAACTAATTAAAAATTATTAACATAAATTTAGCATCTTGAAAAAATTTTTTTTTATTGTTTTATTACTAAATTAGCAAATAAATAACAATATTTTTATTCATAACACTTACCGTACATTGATAAAACTTGAAGAACGTATCTTCACTAATTACACAGTTATCGTTATAAAAGAAATTAATAATTATAATTTAATTAAATTATTTTTTAATCATCAGAAATCAAATAAAAATATGGAGATAAACGCAAAAATCAAAATCCTTTTTTTTATTTTTTTTGTTTCTCCGCCTACGGCTTATGCACAAAACATTCTGCCAATGTCACGTATAATGAAAAAAATACAGAGGAGATTGCGCGGTAAATCTTGCCAAAAAGGTAATGAGATTGACTATGAAAAAATGTTGATGGATGCTACGATACAGGAACAACCTAAAACAAAAAAACATTTAATGAAATAAAGATTTTTTCCTTTTTCAAAAAAGTTAAATAAAACAGTTATACACAAGAATTATATGCATATATAGAATTATATGCAAGTACAATAAACAATTATTTAAATATGGTCGTGGTACTTTTAAACAATGCTCAGAGATATAATACAACATATAAAGCTGGAAAAAATATAAAACGAAATAATTACGAAATTTCCACTACTTACTCAAAACTATTGCTACTTACTGAATGCGTGGGCATTGGGCAAGAATATATGGTTGATAAGTTGATAACAATCAAGTGGAGGTTATTAATAAATCCAGTTACAATATTATACTGAAAATTGATACATATGTATTTCATATTTCATTAGTGTAGTAATGTTTTTTATATTTAATTGTATAGTCGACATAAACACAACGATTTACAGTTGCATTTTTAGACCTCCACAAATAAATATAATTTCTACATAGCTCAAATTCGCTTGAATCATTCTTTTTTACCCGAGTACGGTGAAGCCAAAAGGAAGGGTTATGATTTTGGCAGTCTATGTATGTATGTATGTATGTATGTGTCTATGTATGTTTGTATGTTCCACTCTAGCACCTAAACTACTGAACTAATTTTCATGGATGAGGTGTCAATAGATTCGTAATAATGGCGCGGGTGACATAGGCTATAAAAATTTTATGATTTTTTTTTATAACGGAATTTATACCTCAAATTCTAACCTCGAAAAAAATTGAACTGAGCTAATTATAAGGTGTTTGGTATCAAAAGAAAGGTCTTGGCGAGCACATTACAAATATGTATATATTGTTATTGTTTAAGTCAACATATATGTTTAAAATGCGGTCGTATAGTCCGCGCAGTCTGCACTGCATCTGTCGTTGCAGTTATTTACTCGTTTCTATCTGAATTATTTTCTTGTTTCGTCCTTTTCAGACCACTTTTATACGTAGTCGGGTTATAGTTTTTAAACTTTATTTTTTTGTATTGCATAAGTACGAATGTAAGTCAAAAAAATTGAATTATCCAATTTTGATACTTACAATGGAAAAAACTAATATAATTAGTTTATTATAATGAGCTGCTTTATACTTCAATAGTCTTAATTTTAATTGTAAAACCGATGGTTTATTCATACAAGTAGATAACAGTACGTTTTAGTAAACATCACTGAAAACTTTAATCTAATTGAACCTATTGTATACTTCATACTTGTGAAAGATAAAACTCGCGCGAGTGTACCGTAGCGTGTGTGTCTACCTTAAAATTACTATTGATTTTTTTATCTATAGCTATAGATAGTAGGTCCACAAATGTCACAAATCAAAATTCACACGTTTTCTTGGCGTTGTTTGTCGTCCGGCGTTACATTTTTATCATTTAAGTTTTGTTTTGGCTGTTGTAATGTAAAATGTAACGTTGGACTTCTGTCCGATGCTAATTAATAAGTTTATATCCGATTTTGTAAGTATTAATACAAGTTTTTCTATATAATATCTTGCATCGATTGCTTGTCCTCGTCCCACAAAAATTAATTGGTGACTCAAAATGTTTTCATTTGTTCTGAATAAATTTGCAAACCTATTTGCAATATATTTTTGATCGTATACAATATTAAATATGGGTAAATTTTGTTTTTCTATTTATCCATCATAGGAAAGACAAAGATAGATTTCACAGTCTCGTCATTCGTAATGTTATTCCAGGGTTTTCTTTATTTTAAGGCAAAGTCTGGCCATCAGTTTTTATCATGATAAATTTTAAGCAAATTTTATTGTATTGATTTTTGTATATGGCATTTGATACTGTTTAGAATAGTCAAGGTCGCGGTTGACGGAAACCTCTTCACATCAATATAAAGCATTGTTAAATATTTCTCGATATACACAACCGATAATCTTACGACCTCAATTTGATGATAATGTTTATTTATCTATATTTCCTTAACATACCCATAAAAGTTATTTTATCAAACTCAAAATTTTTTATTTCATATATACATATATTACCTATATTGAAACAACAGTTGCTCTTTTCAAAATAGACCTATGTACGTACCAGGGTTTTTTATTTAAAAATAATATTATGTAAATAGTTTCAACCACTAATTGTAATTTAAAATGTTTTTAGGTAATAAATATAATTGAAAACATGTAGGTGCAGGACAGGATTTTAATGAAAATGTTCCCCACACCAGTCACAGAAACACACATCTGACAGACATTCATACTCAATAAATGGATTGCACTTAGCAAGGGGGAATAAAATGGCTTCGCACACCCGAAAGAACCCAGCAAAAGCAGCATCAACTGAGAATACTAAACAAACTACAATAGATTTAGTCGGTGGCATTTATTGTCATATATGTCATTCTATATTTACTAATAAGAAAAAATTTGACCCTCATTATGTTAACCATGAGACAGCGAAGGAAGGCATAATATACACCTGTGTGATTTGTCTAAAGGAGATAACTGGCTATCAAAGCTTTCGTGGTCACTGTTACACAAGCCATGTCCTCAAAAAGAGACTCAAGTGAGTAATTTTAAAATTTTTGTTAACACAAGAAGTGATAGCTAAAGATATATTGTTAAGTAAAGTGTAAGTCATTTTATGAGTGATTTGAGATTTGAATGTCATTGGTTAAAATATAATGGTGTGCCTCGCCTTGACCAATCATCATACATAATATTTAACCAATACGAAACCTATATGATAATTGTAAAAAAATACATTGAACCAGGGTTACTCTCATGTCATAAAGTTTTTTCATTCTCCCGCAATGTAGTCATTTTTGACTTACGCACTGTTAGAACTTCTCTGTCGAAATGCGTGTAGTATAAATAAACAATTCTTTTTTATAGGTGTCAGCATTGTGATAAATCATTTTCGAAGCCATTGGCCCTAAAGGAACATGTCAACTCCATGCACAGATTTGAGTGCTCAGATTGCAAAAAAGAGTAAGTTTCTTTATTATAATTAAACATTTGAATTTTGAAAATTGGCTTTTAAAATCAACCCTAATATTTAAAAAAATTTCAGATTCACTACCAAAAGGGAGCTCCAGTTGCATCAGATTATTCATAACACCTCGAACATGCCTCCGTTTGATTGTCTAATTTGTAGTGAACAAATAAACACTCTAGAGATATGCAAAGAACATGTTAACCTGCATTCATCTTCTATCTACTTCTGTCCTATATGTAGCGAAAATATTCCAAGCATAGACAAAGCTGCTGAGCATCTAAGAAACCATTTTGGAGACAATGTTGAAACTCCACAAATAAAAGTAGATCCAGAAAAAGGAGAAAAAATAATAGAAAGATTGGGTGGTATCCTGTGCAAATGCCAGTTAATATTTAAAAATCGCATGGAATTTGATTCCCACTTTTCATGTTTACATGGAAGTGACGACATAACTTACACTTGCAGTATTTGTGCAAAACAGTTTGACAAGTACTCCCTGTTCAGTGTTCATGCTTATGATCATTTTATGAAAAATAATTTTTGGTAAGTTTTTTTATTTGTCAGCTGTAAGTGTGCAATCACACAAGTGTTACCAACCCTCAAACTGTGTTTTTTTAATACTCTTTATTTATAAATTATTTAATACATAAATCAATGTACATATGTATTTCCAGTAAGCATAGGCTATATATATCCTCTAAATTTGGGGGGGGGAAAACCCCTAAATTGGAAATTGTGAACCACACTGCAGTTACAGTTTCAATATATAAGTGTTAATGTGCAACATTCAATAACAAATAGTTTGTTATTAAATAATTATTACCACAGACTTTGTCACCAAGATCCACTTAGTAAAAAAGAAACCAAGTTTTATCTATCCTGGGGTCATCTTCTATTTTGTTGTCGATTAAAGTTAGCAACTTATATAAGCTTTAGAAATAAATTTTTATAAAACAAAAAATATAAATTCACACACTATTCATGTGCACTAAACAAACTCTAGTCTAACTTTAAAAAACAACACATCATCACAACCCATTAATGGCCCACTGCTGAGCCAGGTCTCCTCCTGAGAATGAGGAAGGATTAGGACATAATCCACCATGCTGGCCCATTGCAGATTGGCACTTCACAC
Organism: Limenitis camilla; assembly: GCA_905147385.1. Classification (NCBI taxonomy): domain Eukaryota; kingdom Metazoa; phylum Arthropoda; class Insecta; order Lepidoptera; family Nymphalidae; genus Limenitis; species Limenitis camilla. Next base: position 1,380,532 of record LR990235.1, read on the forward strand.
ACCTTTGAGAAATTTAGGGAACTCTCAGGAGTGCAGATTTCCTCACGATGGTTTCCTTCACCCTTAAACACACACAACTCAAAAAGTCAGAGGTGTGGGCACACACCTTTGACTTGGATTGAACTTAGATGAACTTGGACCTCCAGAGTAAGATATTGCAGTCTTAACCACTGGGCCATCACTCCTTATACTGAACACATTGTTAATATAAGTATACCTTAAATGTCGCTTACGCTTTTTATTGTTTGGTAATGGGGCAATAATTAACATTTAACAAATAGTCACAGAGGATCTCAAAATTTATAATATGATGAACCACTGGACTAAAATTACTTATAAATGTATTTTTTTAGTTGCGACATATGTTTTAAATCCTTCGATCGCCTGTCGCGCCTAGTCACCCACATGTCGCTGTGCCAAGCTAATACTGATGGAAATAAGAAACAGTTATCATGTTTCATTTGCGACCGCAAATACGCTGATGAGAAATGGTGGCGCTGTCACTTGAAAGATGTTCACAATATCCATTGCCTTACTTGCCCCGTGGAGGACTGCAAGAAAGTGTAAGTATTGCATTCTTCTTTATTTATTATCACTTGAAAGTCATTTGATGTCAATTTGAACATTGAAGAATATTTTTCTGATCAACAGTTTTCAAACACTAAACGCCTTGACTATCCATCAACAAGCCCACCATTCACAACAAAACTTTTGTCGACTGTGCGGACTAGTTTTCATCTCGATTAAATCATGTGAGCGTCATTTAGATACACACAGTAAAAAATTGTATGTATGCCCAGTTTGTAACAGAAATTACAGCGATAAGAGCCTGATGCTGAAACATATCTCGCAACATTTCCAAGATGTTTTGCATTTGTGCAAAATCTGTGGAAAGCTATACAATGCCAAACACAGGCTAATTGAACATTTAAAAAGTCATGAAAAAGTGAAAATTCATAGTTGCACCTACTGCGGTAAAGGGTTCATGAAACTGGGACAGTTGCAAGGGCATTTAAACACTCACACGGGATCTAAGCCCTACAAATGTCCTATATGCGATAAGACATTTGCCAGCTATCCAAACTGGCATAAACACCTTCGTCGAATGCATGAACTCGACAGTAAAAGTTTCAAAAATAACATGGAAAAACCAGAAATTGATATAGAAACAAAACAAAACAATTTAATAGTTAATGAATTGAACATGCAACAGGAATCATTTATTAACGAACAAAAAGATAGTACCATGGAGTTGGATAGTATTGTTGATGTTGTAATTGAGAAGGAATTGGAAGTATTAAAGAACCCAGTCAGCGACAGAGACATCAAGGAGACTTTCATCCTTGCTGATCCACCAACAGATTCTGCCACACAGCTCTATGGAGGTGAGATATCTTCTTTTATTTTGTGGCAGGTAACAAAAAATATTTTATCATTATACAAAAGATTGAAATACAACAATGAAAAAAGTATTTATAAAATAGTTAATAAATTCACTAGTCAGAATAAAAACCTGACAGAGAATTGTTGATGGTTAGGTTATAATCATTCGATCCCCCAAAGGATCTGGTGGTATGTGTTAATGCATTCCCCTGCGACAAAAAAAAATTTGGGCTCAGATGAACACAGCTTGCATACCGAGCATGCTAATAACAAACCAAACCAACCCACTGATAAATGTCCCTGTGGTGACAGATCGCAGTGTAATGAGAATCGAAAAAAAATGTGCTTAGATGCTGAATAATAATTTTGGCATTGAGCTACAGTATTCCAAAAAAATAATGAATTGGAGTTTACTGAAACAGGTTAGTTTTTACCTAACTATGGCGAAGCTAAAAGGGCAGTCTATATTTCCGTATGTTCCACCGTAGAGCCTAAACTACTGAACCGATTTTAATGAATGATAAATTAATATGATTATGTGGATGCCAGGATCTCCATGGTTACCTCCATATTAGGTAGATACAAAGGTTGCCCCAACCATCTGAACTCTATATACCTTGGTCATTTTTGTACATAATTGTATTTCTGTGTTTTGTCCTTTTTAGACCCCTTTTTATATCTAGTCTTTTATTGTTGTTAATAGTTAAATTGATTATCATATTCATAGAACCATCACATCAAATCCTACAACCAACCAACTTCCCTGCTGAATATGGACCAGAGTTCAACACAAACATGCATACAGATGGTACGGCCTTCTTAGACCTGGACGACCATATGCTACCCCACATCGACCCCCTACTGACCATAAACTGCCAGTACAACCAAGATCAGCCCCCTATTGACCCTGCTGCCTATATGCAAGCTAAGTGGGAACCCTTTATAACCAAAGTGGAGGGTGAGTACTCATTTGGCTACGGAGATATGATTGAATCGAGCCGACTATCAATGATGAATACAGATATATTTTAACGTTTTTTACATTTGATCATATTTTTGTATGTACATTGTTTATGGGATTGTTTAACGGTCACTATTGATTGTTGAACTGTTCCAATCCACATCATTTATTTCTACTTATACTTACTGAGTAGGATTTTTTTTTAGGAGAATACTAGGAATACAGCTAGTAGGTTTCTACTCAGTAGGTAAGGCAGTAGGAATGAATGTTTTACAGCTACCTCAAACCGAAACGATAATGTACCTCACTATACAATAGGATCTATTTTATTGTTGATAGAATATATAAATCCCACCAAACATTATGGTTAATGTTATCATATTCATAGTACTACCTCATTTAGTTAAGTTTCGCTTAATGTAATGTTATGTCATATATGTCAGTCATAGGTTGCTAACTCCAGAACTATATATAAGTCCAGAAACCAATGATAGTAACCCTAAGACCGCACTACAGCTTTTCACCATGGTCGGTTTATACATTTTGTCAGAAGTGTATGACCAGAACTAAAAATATATATCTTTTTTGCTCGTTTTTTTACCCGACTACGGCGAAGCCAAAAGGTTTTATGTATGTTTCACTCTAGCGCCTAAATTATTGAACTAATTTTCATGAATGAAGTGTCAATAGATTCGCAATAATGGCGCAGGTGACGTTGCCTACCATGTTTGCTTCATGGTAGTGTTCCTCTAATCATATATATAATCATACATGGGTGCGACCACGGTTCTACCTTGACCATTTTTATACCTAAGCATTTCTAGGTTTTTCTCTGAATTATGTTTTTGAATATTTTTATTTACGTAGTCGGGCTATTGTTTTTTTAACTTTGTTACCTCTTGATGACTTAATATCAGGCAACACTACTAAGGCAAAATATACTAACAAATAATTATTTATTTGTTAGTATAATTTGCGCACGCGGTTGACTGTAGTGCGTTCCCAGTCGGGTTACAAATTCCGATCCGCCAAATGTCAAAGTTATTTTTGACATTAACTGTGTAGTATTTTTATTGTTACAGTAGTAGTATTATAATATATGCGATATTTATTAATGTTTGTAGTACAAAGCCCTATCGGAGTTAGCAATTTATCGTTTACGATATATTATACGATATTTCCTTGCGTGAGAGGTGAGTGACTGCTTTTTTGCACCTTCATTTTGTGAGTTTAAACTTTCCAAAAATTAATATCTTTCTGCCCTCATTTTTATAATAAATGCCGACATTTCACTTAGACATAAGCAAAGTTATACATATAAAAGGTCAATAATAAAAACGTAATACCTCAATATTAGTGTTCAAAATCCATAGATCATATATGTTATGTTGTTTACAGTATACACATTTACAATGACGGTGTTTATTGTAAAATTCAATAGATTTCCAAAGTTAGGCTAAGATTTGGAAAATTACAGCTTTTGTAAATATTTTGATACTTTATGCGGCACTTGGTATTTTGCATTTTTTTTTTTGCTTGATTTTTTTGCCGTTTGTCTGTTTATATCATCGTTAAAATAATACGCTTTATAACCGATGCTGGACAGTGAAGAATTTTGTAGCGTTAAGAAGTTTTAAATGTAATTGAGATGGTGTTTGTTGTATTATAACGATGATATAAGCGTCGTAATGGCGCTCATGCATTTCAATTTCGATTCCCTTTTTTAATTATTTTATAAAAAGTTGTGGCGCAAAGCGTTGCAGCTTTAGTGTAAGTGAATCGATAGTGCTGTGATATTTTTATGTATATTTAGATTTAAGTGTAGCGAGTGTAAAAATCAGTACAAACATTATTTATGATAAACAGCCAGATGCGTCCCACTTCTGATGTATGCAGGATGACGGTGGTTCAACGAGTTTTCTTCATGATTACAAACTGTTGAACTGCCGCATTGTCTAGTAGCTCTTGATGAGTTTTAAATGTGTATGTACAGAAAATGGGCGCCTTAAAAACTATACGCATATGGACTAGCGTCGCGGGATCTCTTAATCATTCATAATGACACTCTTGCAGTTCTGTAATGTTGTATGTCACGACTTATCAAACAACATGAGAACCTCATGCTGTAGATTATTTTCAGTAAATTTAGTTGTAAATGGAATATATATTTTGAGACATGAAAACATATTTATATTTATTAAAATCTTTACGCATTACTAAATCTGAAAACAGTTAATTGATTTTTGGGTCCAAAAGATTAAATAAACCTTTGCGTCTCTTTTATTCTGCTAACACTTTTTCTTTCTGGACTAGCTAAGAGTGGTAGAGTTCGGCATATATAATGTCCATATGCGGTCAAATTCGTGTAGATTTCACGTAAAAAATGACAGGAGACAAAAACGCAGGTTGCTGCATGACAAGAAATAGAATTTAAAAAAAAAATGTATGCTAAGAAATTAACTCCGAAATATATTTTCGAGAGAGTAAACTATTTACAATTTCGCGGCGAAGGGGTCTTAGTGATAAAAGTATCCAAAGACTGTATGTATTTATAAGTTCAATGAACTTAGTAATGATGAAAAGTGAAAAAAGTCAGATGTGAAAATATCGAAATAGCTGAGTAGCTTTTGGGCTCGAGGAAACAGATCGCGATTCGACGACACAAACCAAACTGACACGAGCACGAGCAGCTCTACGACGCCATGCTTGGGATTGTACAACGTAGGCATGATGATATCTGAAAGTCTTCGATGTATAATAAAAATTGCCGAAATTGTCGAGTGTGAAATGAGAAGCCGTGACGCCATTCTTTCATTTGTTAGACACTGCCGAGTTAGTTAAAATTCAACTGAACAAAATGACGTTTACAACGTCGTGACGTCTGATGTGGATTACTGTATTCTTTCACTTCGTAAATATGCAGTTTTAGTAATTCTTATCGAATGTCATCATGCCTATCATAGCAATTGGGGGAGCTCCATTCACGTTTTTTAACGTTTTTCGAATTTGGCGCTTCCCTCTATAAAAAAAAATAAAATTCTGCGCTGTAGTCACTCATTGATGGTGTTAAACTTTATCCGGTGTTAAATGAATGTTTCGCATTAATAGATTCGTGTAAATAATATATGTGGCTATTCAGATTAACTGACTACAGCGCGGCAAAACTGTCAATAGCTAGCTTAAGCAGAATACACTGCGACAAAAATTTAAAAAAAAAACAGGAATGTTGTGGACATGAAATTTCGAATCTGAATATGGTGCATATCGGTAACCGTATTTGAAATCGGTATAGTGTTATCCATTTCGGTATCCATATTCAAATCCAAATTTTCATCACACGAGGCTTCTAAATAACTAATCGAGTCTGATTAGGGCTTCTGTAATATGGAAATAATTCGCAGTGCTTTCTGTTCCGTTACGACAGTAAATAGAATATAAATTTGGTGGTGTAATAGTCTTAAAACCTCATCGTTCAATGTAATAGTACTTATTCAAAACTTCTATATTCATAATAAAATAACAGTTTGTATGTAAATTTCGTCGCAAAGGTGGCATTTGTCATTTTTTAAATACAAATTAAATCTGCTAAAGGGAATAAAAATATTTCTATTTAAATCTATTAATTATTTTGGCTAACAATCAAACGCAGTAGACTAAAGTAATCTTGTTAGCCAAAGGATAATATAAATTTTAAATGTGTTAGTTATACTATTTACACTTATACAATTATTTTTGATATAAAAATGTCGTATTTGCAACCTTTGCGATCTTAATGTCCCTAGATGTAAGTGTTTAGTGTTAGAATCGAGCACAGGGTATTGTGGTTCTATTTTACGGAAGTGTTAATGATATCGATAAGTAAAATACAACCTCCGATATTGACGGGTTAACAATACTACCCCAATACCCGATATGTGTACAAAATAGTTTCCATCTAAATCTGTCTTAAAATATAAGCTTTTGGACCGGGTTCACTCTGGCCTTTACTGTTTCTGGACATCGGGTTATAAAGAAGCGTATGAAGCCTTTTTGGGCTGTTCAATTAAAGAAAATGTCTATTTTAGAGATGAGCTATTGATATTAATACCGGTATTATCGACTACATGAACATCCAGACAATTGCGTTCACGGATACCGATACAATTGTCTGGTTTGATGTCGGTCTGGACACTTCTATTGGTCGGTGTTAAATTATATCTATGTGTTAAGATATTTTTATTACCCAACAGGGGGTTGAAAACACTACCCCCTTAATATAACGAATATTGTCGAAAATCTTTAGTGATTACCGATATTTTTTTATCCTAATACCGGTATTTCACGAATATAAATCAAGATAACTCGTCTCTAGAATATTTTAGCAGGAAAGCTTATCGATAATAAATATAATCCGATGTCAAATAATTAAGTACTCGTCGAAAAAAAAAGAAAAAAGCAAAAAAAAAAATATTTAGCCTGGTCTACGTTACACTAGTAAGCAAAATTTCATTTCAAATATTATGTCTTAGTGCTTCTAAAATCTAAATCGTTGCATAATAGTTGATAGAGTTTATTTTCTCTGTCGCAACTGATGTCTGTACTTTGATGTGTAAAATGTTTATGTATGTACAATACGATGTCCTTGCTGCATTCCATCATTGGTTATATTATATACATTTATATATATAAAGCTTACTCTCCAAAATGAAATTTGTCAAACAATTTGCATTTATAGAAATTACTTACAAATTTTCGTTTGAGGGCTAGAGGCCCTAATGCCCTAATTACGTTAAGCATTTTTGAGAATTTTTGACCACCCAGATTTGGTGAGATTTCGTAAGATTTTCCTCAACTCCCTCCTCCCTCCCTCCTTTAATCACGCGAGATTCTTCAAAATTTATGCTTTAAAAAACAAAAAAACCATGTTCTATTACTTTTATTGAAGCTGGTTTTCAATAAAAGACTTATTTTAATTCAGTCCATAGAATCAGATTTGGCCATATTTTATGTCGATTAAGCTTAATCCCCTTCCTCCCTAGAACACTCCACGTAGGAATGGACGCGCCCTTTTAGTAGTACTTTCGCTGTAGTAACTTCACTTCATTTCAAAGACAAATTCTGTTTAAATTAATTTATTAATATATATATTATTTAGGAATGCATTTTTTCTTCTTGTATTGCGGCAAGGATATGTAATATAATAATGTTTGATATAAAAACTTCGATTTGAATAACGTATTTTTGTGCGAAAAGCTTAAGATTGTAAATAGAAATCGCTGTTCTTTATATATTTGATTCCTAAACGGATTTTTTATAAGATAGCTTGTATTGCTTGTCGATTACTGTAAAGCGCGGACCACATTGCACTATTTTATTTATGTCTGGTCACGAAGCTAAAGGAATTTCGTACAATAACCTTTTTACTTAGTGGCCAAAAATAGACCGCAAAATCTCTCGATATCATGATGGAAAGTGACCACTGTTGCCCATGGACATCAGCAAAACTAGAGAAAGTATGTCTTGTTTTGCTGATGTGTTGCCGCCTTGAAGATAGAGTGATGAAGGGGAACGAAAAGAAGAATGCTACGGGTTCAAGTGGACCCGGAGTTCACTGGAACCGGTCAGAGACACTTGGCGGTCGCAAACCAGTCGGGGAACAGATCCCCTACCATCAAGAGCGTACTCGCCTCTTACGAGTTACTCTCCCAGCGGCAGAAGTGACACGTCCCTTCATGGGTATATTTTTATATAGATTGTGTCTTTTAACACAAAAGCAGCCAATATTAGTCTTGAAAACTAGACTGAATATCAATATTAAAATATCGAACAAGTTTTGCTTTGACACGACAGTATCTGTATGTAAGCGTGCGAGCGAGATAACAATATGTTTATGCGTGAGCAATAGAGACAGGCAATGAAGGAAAATGTACGAAATTCTTACTGCTTCGCGACCGAAAATCCGACTAGTAGGATTTTCTACTTGTTTACTTCTTTTTTTATTATGAAAAATTAATAAATCGTGACGTTTTTACGCATATTAAATTATCAATTATAATTGTCTTTAATATATGAAATGGTTAGATTTTCATCTTGTGCTTTTCGTGTTTGTTTTGATTTTTTTTTTAAATATTGAATGGATGAAAATCCATGTATACAAATGAAATAATTATTTGCGTTCGGTTAGTCTGACAAGCATAATATTTTTTTTTATTTATGAATTAATGAGGCTGTATAATGGTGGATCAATCACTATACAACCTTTATGTTATGTTATATTTATTTTAGTTTATACATTTTGTATCTGTGTTGTATTCCGCGTGCGCGTGCGAGTGGGCGTGGGCGAGGCGCGATCCGGCTTTACAGTAGTGTTATATCGTACCGATCTACCTCTGCACGGGCAGTGGGCACGCCGCTGCGTGTGCCTCCATAAATACACTAATTATAGTTTTGTTATTAATATTTTTGTATGTTATATAAAACAGATATAATTAGGTATAACTATAAAGATAATGTAGACATTTTCAGTTAAGTAGATGACTCTCCAATCAGATGTATGGAACAATATTTGACATAATAAACAATCTGACTAGAGTGTGCCTTTTATTTATAACACCCCGCCCTTATTTTATTGAATTGTTTTTAGTTAAAGATAATGTTTTAACAAACATAACTATTTTTATAATCTAGTCGAACACCAGAATTAATTATTTGAGAGTTAAGAGGTATTATTATGTTTTTTTATTTGGTTGTTATATTTCAAGAACATCTTGATTTCTCATTTAGTAATTCTTTTTACTTTGTCTGTTAGTGTGATGAGCTAATCCACTCGGAGCATAAAATTATACGAGTCGGAGTCCTTTAAGAGTCCTATTAAATTTTTTACTACTTTCAGTAGCAGTTATTTGATTATGAATAACGATAGTGCCATTCTCTTGTAAGTTGGAGTTACACATTTTCATTATTCTTTTCCTGTAATCTTCTTTAAATTGTAAATGGCTGGACCGATTTCGCCAATTCTTTTTTTGTTGTGTTTGTTATTGTCAGGAGAAGATTCTTATGGAAGAAAAAATTAAAAAAGTTGCGCGGAAAATTAGAAAATTTAAGAAAACTTAACGACCATATTAACTTTTCTAATGTAAGCTTTTGACAGCCAATTCGAATTCAATATTCATAGTTAAGACAGGACGACGTCTGTCAGGTCAGCTAGTTTACTATAAATGTTTTACGAACTTAGTTTGCAAGCATAACCGTCGGCGATGGTGATGGAACTTTGACGCTGAAATTCACATTGTTACACTAAATTTTTAGAAACGCTAAAATTCATTAAATATAAGTTGAATGTTTTACTTGTTTATTGGAGTTTTAGAATTTCTTTAAATTACTTGAGTTTTCACGGAAAAAATCTTAAAAAAAGCCTAATTTAAGCCATAAATACTTTTCATTAGTTTTCGTGTGTCAATATAATCAGAAAAAATTACAATAAATAAAATTAAAGTACCACCGAAGTTGCAAACGAACACCAGCGCGAGGGCGCGGTAAGCGAGTGTTTACGATTCGTAATAGGACTCATAATAGCGACTCCAGCTTTAAAAATTCAGAACGTGAACATAAAATTTGAGTTTATCAATAAAAGTCCTGAGTTATGTAACGCGACTTTCGGCAACAGTTTCTCGTTTCGCTATTAATTATTTAACTAAGGTACATAGTTATAATCTAAGGCTTTAATGTATCGAAACCGTTATTACAAGAAACTGAACACTTGTATTTAGAACTGTTAATTAAAAAGAAAAAAAGTTGTAGTCTATATGCAGACTTACATTATGACGGCTTGACTATAATATCCTCTTGGGGTTATACTTTAGACTTAGAGCTTCAGAGTTACTGCTAGAATACTCGCGATGTAATCAATGATTATTCTGTCGTGACAGCGTATTTATTTTGCAATCCCCACATCCTTGATTTGTGTTTATCAGTTGGCCAACATTCAAGTAACAGGATTCTACTCAAATTATAAGTGTTGACAACTTAATATAATGCAAAAAATATTAGAAAAGATTTAGACAATGCGTATGTCGTGCAGAGGTCAGCTCATTCCGTGGCACGATGACGTTATGTTTCTGGGCCCCCTTATTGGTTGGTTGCATCCAAAGTATAATTTGGACCTTATAACATAGTTTGAAATCGCAAATTTGAGCAATGACCATATATGTAAATTTGCATCCTACTTTGGCCAGGCGCGTACAGGTTGTAATTTTCGTCGTAATGATGTTATACCATATTCCGATAGTAGGCTATGTGTAGGGGGTAGTAATGTCTTTTGGATTCTATTTTCAATCCACAATTTCTAAATCACACTAAACACTAGCCTAACATAGATCAGTGTAGGAGAGAATAAGGTCTTATAACAACATTTAAGATATAACAGTTTATTTATTATTCCACACAGTTAAAATAGTTACAAACGAGAGAACACTACTAATAAACACACAAACACGTGGTTACATACATACAGTGTGTATTAAAGATATTTATGGAATGGTTTCAAAATCACATAACTTCTATACATAATAAAACCTAGACAAAAAATTAAACATATTATTCTGTTTAGTCTATTTAGGTTGATGAGACAAAAGTAAACAGAAATCAATGGCAGCTATAACCCGACTAATAACAAAACGTCATACATTAAAGTAATATGTACCAATTATGTATACAATTAAACGTGGTGGTATAATACGTCAAACTTTGACAAATGACAATTTACATAAAAGGCGCGTTCCACTAAGAGATCACGGGCTTTGTTGTCACGGCGAAAACGTCATTAATGACGTCATAAGCGTTGCAAAATTAGTGATCTGTGGTTACAAGTTTTGGCGGTTTTTTAAAACAACAAAAATGGCGACAATGTATATAACTTTATTTGATACGGATAGAGATTTATGCGTGGAAGTGAATGTTTCTGCAGCGCATATTTTATTAAAATTAATTTTAGTTTCAATTAAATTATAAATATAAAAATATCAATCAATACAAAATATGAATATAACTTAATTTAACCAAAAATTATAAGCTTAACCTCTTGAAACTATTGATTTATAACTCGTCATTTGAATTATTTACGTAAAAACCGCGGTCGCGAGCGCAGGCGTTGAGATCCTTTAATGGAACGCAGGGAAAAAATGAATAAATATAGAACACAGATAATAAATCTAAAAATATAGAACTTGTTTACATTTTATTTCCCGCCAAAAGTTTAATGAATATTAGTACTTTTATAATGAGTAATACAAAAAACAGTCGAATGTAAACTCCGATCAACGACAACTCCCAATAACGCTCTTATGTATCGCTAAAGGTAACACTAAAATTATCTAATTGATAATGAATCAAACATTTACAAAGCACACATGTGAAAAGTCTGAGAGAGCTGGTCTTAGGGGGGGTCTGCACAATTGACCACTTCAAACGCCCGTAATCTAGCCGCGTTTGCAGTGACGTCACAATATGACCATTAACGATGAGTTATTGATTATGTTTGATTATTTGGACCCCCCCAAATAGCCCATATGGTATGGTATATCTCTTACTGTTACATATATAGATACAAACTACAATATTTCCAGTATAAAGTCTCGTTTCTATAATATACATACTGACTCTATGTGTATAAATCTAGATTATCTAATAACACACAGATGTATAAGTAGGTGCAATGTTATCAAGATATACTTTATCTAATAATAGCAAATTATAAATAGCACACATTGAATATAACGTACTTTGTTTTATATTATGTATGCAATTAATAATGAAACAATAAATGAAAAAGTTATATTATTTGGAAGTGTAAAACTGTGTGAGCGAGAGTTACTGAAATTAGAATAAATAAAAAAAATCAGTAAAAACTCTTTTGAACACCATCAATAAATGATAGAATGAACTTCTGAAATCCATCAATAAATGACAGACTGATCTTTTAAAACCCATCAATAAATAACAGACTGAACATTTGAAATCCATCAATAAATGACAGACTGATCTTTTAAAATCCATCTATAAATGACAGACTGATCTTTTAAAATCCATCAATAAATGACAGACTGATCTTTTAAAATCCATCAATAAATGACAGACTGATATTTTAAAATCCATCAATAAATGACAGACTGAACCTTGAAAACCATCAATAAATGACAGAATGAACTTTTAAAATCCATCAATAAATAACAGACTGAACATTTGAAATCCATCCAATAATTTAAGACCTTTATAACTCATCAGTAATTTTTATTTATTGCTATTTGACATAATTTTTTTTACCTCATGGAAGGTTTAATGACGTCACGAAACCGTAATGGAAGGTAGGTATAAGCAATATTTAACTTTATTAATTCACATTCCTTCACTTCCTATTTCATTCTTTATTTATTATTAGGTCGGGGAAAAAGTTTCTTCGCATTTTTTAAGAAAATTCAAAACATTTTTTAATATAGTTTATTTGCATTTAACTAAAGTATGTAGGTATCATTTTGTTCGATAACCTTTTGCCATCTTGTAGGTAGGGACATGATCCCATTGCTATAGAAATTTTAGGGCTTCTGATGAAAAACCGTCACAAGTAGTTTTGGCAATCCTCTCGTGATGTTAACCAGACACTGCCTAAAGAATTCTGAAGAGACCGAAACAGGTGGAAATCCGAAGGTGTCAGGACAATACGGCGGATGCATTAACACCTCCCAGCCAAACTCTCTTAATTTTTGCTGAGTGGCTAAAGATGTGTGAGGTCTAGCGTTAACATGATAAAAACCACACCCCTTCTGTTGATTAATTCCGACCGCTTTCTCTCAACTTCTTGCTTTAATCTCATCAGTTGTTCGCAGTAGATTTCAGAATCGATGGTCCTGCCTGGTGGTAACAGCTCATAATTATTAATGCCCTTCCAATCCCACCACACACACAGCATCACCTTGTTGCGAGTTAACCCGGGTTTTGCTACAGTCTGTGAAGCCTGACCGGTCTTTGACCACGACCTTTTTCGCATGTTCTTGTCGTACGTGATCCACTTTTCATCACCAGTTATCAGCTTCCTCAAAAATGATTCGGTTTTATTACGTCGTAATAAAGAATCACAAATAAGTATACAGTTCATTAGTATTCTTTCAGTGAGCTCGTGAGGTACTCAAATATCGAGCTTTTTTCTGTACCCAGTTTTTTTAAAATGCGCCAAAACTGTATTGTGGTCAATTCCCAGTTCTTCAGCTACGTCGTAACTACTGATATGTCGGTTTTGCTTCAATTTTTCAAAAATGACATCCATTTTATCCGTAATAGGGCGACCAGAGTGAGGTGCATCTTTGACATAAAAATTTCCGGATTGAAAACGCTTAAACCAAATGTGTGCTACTCTCACAGACACTGCACTAGCTCCATAAAAATCGCAAATTTTTTAGCGCGGCTTGCGTTGCATTTTTACCTTTTTGTAGTAAAATTTTAAATTGTATCGAATTTCTTCATTAGACTCACTCATCTCCACAGTACGAAAAACAAATAAAAATCACACATTTTCCTAATTTGAATTTGGAATTATCTTCTTTAAAATGTAAACTTGTAATGATACCAAAACCAGGCAGATACAAATAGTATAGCCAAAGAGATTTTATTACAAGTTCATACATACTATAATGCGAAAAGACTTTTTCCCCAACCTATTATAATAGAATTATGCTAAAATCACACACATTAGCATTTCATTTATGGAAAAAAAGGATTTTGAAACATACTATTTTATTGTGCTAAAAAAAAATGAATCTAGTATGTAACTTGACCAATTGAGCATATTTACATAATACAGACAAAAGCTATTTCATACTAATATTACAAATTAAAATAGACATGGTTTTAGCTCATTAACAATTACATATTCTCAAATCGTCCGTCTTTATCCAGCAACAATATGTTGGGGTTTTCCTTCTCAAACTCAGTGGGTTTCCTGTCTCGCTGCTCGTCGGTCCATTCCCCTTCACCTTGTCCCCATTCCCCAACCTTCTCCCCTATTATGTCTATTTCTTTGCAGGCTAACTTTATTTCTTCCTGTGGAATATTTTTCTCAAGTAAACTAAAGAATTACATTTTATAAATTAAAAAAAAATGTAAAAACGAATAGATAACATTTGCAAATAATGCATGTGGTATTGCTGAAGAAAAAAACTAGCGTAGTAACTTTAAAGAAACAGAGAGGGGGCATCCATTAATTTCGTGAGATGTTCTAGGGAAGGACCCCGGATCAAGTTAAATCTTTTCAAATCTCACTTAGGAAGGAGGGGGAGTCTTTGCAAATATCACGTAATTTTGAATGAAAAATTCTTAAAAATGCCTCACGAAATTAATGGACGCCCCCAAACGCCCCGTTTTACCCGTGAGGAGACGGGTTAGAATACTATTCCCCTCTGCCGTTAAGAGCTCTGTTCCCCAACTGGCTTGTGACCACCAGCATGCGAATCTGACCGCCAAGTGTCATAGACGCGTTCCGGTCGACCTACATGTGAGCCATTTACCCCTTCCCTCTCCCATCCCATTAATACGGACCTAGTGGACTCTGGGTCCGCTTAAATCGTAATATTTTTTCTTCACTCCCCCTCCCCACTCTATTTTCGAGGATGGAACGCATCGACAGAACAAAAGAGTATCTCTTGTCCATGGGCGATGGTGACCACTAACCATCAGGTGGACCTTCTGCTCGTTTGCACTTAATCTACCTTAAAGAACCTTTTCTAAGAATTTGTCAAATTTCTGTATAAACTCTAAAATATACTGGCAACACTAGATACGAAATCATTAATTTTTGAATATACAAAAAAATCTGTCAATGAAACAAAAGTAAAGTAAGGACGTGAAGAAAAAAAAAGTGTGTGCAGTGAAGATAAAAAAAAGAAAAATTCGAACAAATAATAATTTTAATAGTTTTAAAATTATCTATGGTGTCAGAGCAGTTATATCAAATCAAATAACCTGTGTGTCATGTTTGGCGAACTTGTCGAACATGTTGGCGTAGAGCTGCTTCTCGCGCTTCTTTTGCTGCGCCAGGGTGTTCTGACATACTATTATTTGATTAGCCGCTGCCTGGAAACGATAAGTTCAAATAATTATTAACTATATGTATTTAAAACACTATTATATTTGTGTTAATCTTACTCCTTACTGTGTTACTAGTAACAACAGCTAAACAGATTTAGATGAAAGGGTATAGCTGTGTTTCTATGGAATATCTGCCCTTGGGCCCTTTTCCACTCATACTTAGGGATTCATAGGTTATGGATAAAAATAGACAAATCTTCGGAAGAATGTTTTTGAACGCCTAAATATTTTTATATAGCAATATATGTATAGAGCTAGTTGGAATAGAAACCAGATCCCCCTACTTTGGTTTAATGGGCAGGGCTCCCAAATAGTGTAAATGCAAATTCATAATTTGCCTGTGACTAAAATATTTCCCTTTATCCAACCTCATTGATTGCCTTGACAGTAAACCTATATACTCTTATTTAATCATTGCTTTTTTTCTAGACTTTGCCACAAGTTATAAAATATTTAAAGATCACCTTATTCTGTGGTTCTGCAGCAAGAACGTTCTGGAAATCTTTTATTGCCTGGTCTGCTTCACCCAGACCCAACAAAGCCTGGCCTCTCCTAAACAATCCTTTAACGTTGTTCTCATCAAACTTCAGCGCCTTCGTGGCATGGTCCTTCGCCTCGTAGTGGAAAGGAGGGCTTACTTTGAGATACACTAGAGATAAATTGAGATGAGCCGAGATTAGGAGTTCCTTTGCTTTATCTTTGATGTCGTCTTTTTCAGCTGTATCATCTGGGATTGCTAGAATTTTTACATAAATTTAATATTTATTAACACTGTATATTGATAGATATAATTAATTCCTTACCTTCCAACAACGACACAACTTTTCTATATTTATTTATCGCTAATTGATATTTATTTGCCTTAAAATAATTAGTTCCTTTTTCTTTTAATATCTTAGCTTGTTCCAGTTTCTCTCCACTGTCCATGGCCCAGGCCTCCTTGGCTTTCTCAAAGTTGGTTAACTTCACAATATACTCCACCACAGAGTCCGGTGGTACTCCCAACTCCTTATTACCCTCCGACTTGAAGGCATATTTAGGTTGAAGTACTAATTTAGATTTTTCACCTAAGCTGAATTTTTCCAGGGCTCTCTCGATACCATTACATATATTGTTGTCAATGCCTTCGCCAAGTGTAAAAGATACCGTGCGGGTGTCGAAAACTTTACCATCTGGGAGTTTACCTTCGAGTTCCACTACAAATCAAAGACATTTTAGTTTCTAGCTATAAAATAAATAATATTACAAACTAAATTACAAAATAAATATTATTAATATAACCATATGCTAAAAATGTTACCTGTAACTTGAGCGCCATCATTAGGATTACCCCACCCACTGCCTTGCTCAATGATTTGTCGTAGAATGCCTTTATTCTTTTTAGGGCTTAAATCTTCTACTTCCCAGTCTATCATTTCAATCTGCAACATACAATGTGTTATTCACTACAACCATAACAACAATAGTACTGTATTTCCACCAGAGTTGAGTATATGAAGAAATTCTATTGATTCTTAACAAACACGCCCTCGGTCATCTCTGGTGGAAACACAACCTAATAATAATAGTAAGTAATGATAGTAGTTGCAAGTCAGTAGAAGATTCACTTTCGTACCTCAAACTGTAGAGTAGAGTTGGGAGGTATTTTAGGAGGACTACCGTTTGCACCGTAAGCATATTCTGGGGCACACGTCAAAACGCATACTTCCCCCTTCTTCATGGTCGCCACTCCGATGTCCCATGCTTTTATTACAGTACCTATTAACAAATAGTTTATAAAATACAGAAATATATTCTGCCTTATCGTAATTTTTCTATTTCAAAAAAGGGACTGTCGTCCTGTTAAATAATGACCCTAAAAGTTGTCAATTAATCATTGTCATCATCACAATCCGTGAATGGCCTACTGCTGTGCCATGTCTACTCAAGAGTGAGTGAGGGTTGGCAGACTTCACACACCTACAGAGAACATGGAGAACTCTTAAGAGTTTCTTCACGATGTTTTCCTTAAAGCAAGAGATATTTTTTCTTAAAACACAAATCAGAAAAGTTGCCTGTGTGTGCCTGTCATGAGGCATTGAACTTTAACCTCCCGAGTAAGACATCAAGATCATAATACTTGTTAATATTGTATGGAAATTTCATTAATGCAGTTTTAGGTTTTTTACAATGTCTATATAAAATGAAATTTAATAATATTCCTCTGTGCTGTTTATGAAAAAATTATAGTAATATTTTAATTTTAGGCAATAGAAAAAATATCATTCATACTGAGACATAATGGAATTTTTACTCAGGATGATCAATCTAGCTTCCTCACTCAGTAAGAAAAAGCATGTTTTTGTATGAGGTAAAAAAAACAAGGGTTCAGTCCACTGGTATTGGAGTTCCTTATTTCAAGCCCAACCAACATCTATTATTGAAAGACATTAGTATGTAATCCCATTAAGAGTGCTATTTTTAGATTTAAATCAACGAGAGGTTATTCGAGAAGTTTTCCTTACTCTTTAATTTTATAATATTATAGAAATTAAATGTATATAGATATTATGTTACATACCACAATATTTGATTGTTATTCAGGAAGTCTGTGATAAATGTAACATGTGGTTAAGAATAATGTGTCTATCAAAATTATATATATTTTGTTAAAAAACTATCAAATTCAAAAAATCTAGAAAACTTTGATTTTAAAAAACAGAGTGAATTTTGGTTCGGTTGATTTGACTCAAAATTATTGATAAATATATCAATAACAGTCACACAACAGTTAGTCAGTGATGCTTATTTATTAACAACCCACCAGCCTGGAAGTAAATTTTTATATGACAATAAATAAAATAAAAAAGCCTTTAATTTCTGGTTTCCTGAACAAAAATTATTTACAAAGAATGGGAAAAAAATAAAGAGTTTGTTTTAGGAAAAAAAGGAAGAACAATTATCTATAATTAGAAGTAATTGCTTTGCACCAGAACCCTTTATGAGGTGAAGGCCTCTTCCAGAGATTTCCATTTAATTCTATTTTGAGCCTTCTATACCCAGTTAGGCCGTCGTGGAGATAGCACTACACGACGTCATACATCCCAACCTTCACGCAGTACTCGTCTGTCCTACCTCTAGAGTGTATATAATAAGCGGAGGCGCGGAAGGGAGCCCCCGCCCGCTGTAATACGAAGGGAAAACACGTGCGAGTCGTAGCGGCTGTGGCTGGTCGCCTTTCGTAACAAATGTATGTTTTCCCATTGTGTTACACAAGGGCAAAGGGGCTACCCTTCCCAAAGCGCCGGAGACGTTAACTTAACCTTATTTTGACCTTACCTTAAGACAATATTTTGTATTTCATTATGTCTACTGTAATAGTTTTGTAGCTCTATGGTAAATTCATCCTGATTCACGATTTGATGACTTTATTTCGATAGATTATAATCTACCAAAAATTAATTTGTTAAATTGTAAGCAGGACAATCACAATCTATTGACAGTTTGCAATTTTGCGAGATAGATTATAATCTAACGGTGACAAATCCATACTAACTTTTTATTAAAATTCTATTGAAACTATAAACAGTAAAAAAAGTAACTAACTGAGTTTTAATGCTTCATATTGAATAGGGCCACCAGTAGCAAAGGTCACGAACATTCTACTTTATTATGCATATATACGAAATACAATATATATGTAACTGTAGCAACATACCTATAGTTTATAAATTCAAATATAATTGATACAATTGTGCATATTTTCCGATTGTGTTCTACTTCAAATATATCTTCAGTCTAAATACTGAATGCCTCTCAAGTTGCTGTAGATCAGAGGTCTCCAAACCCACAAAACCTATTTGATATGCAATTGCTTATGAACAGACCCTCTGGTCATTTTATAACATTAAGAAATTATAAATTCAAGTTATAGCTATTTGCGTTAACCCAGTTCCAACAGAAGGTCCTTGCGTTGACCATCATAAGTCCTTGGAGATTTTTTAATTTGAGAAGAAAAATTTTTTTCATGTCTGACTACCCCTAACCCCTTAATGAAACCCACAATCACGAGCCTATCAGAACCTAACATGTCCCTAAGTATTAAAAACTTCTCTTTAAAGAGACTTCACCATTAAGCACTCCTGCTCTATTTTTATAGTTCTGGCTAATATTTAATTTAATTAAAAAGTTAGACAGCTCCCATATAACAATGTAGATATACCTCCTAAACATATTTTATTACTACCCTGCAGACACCATGTATTTTACCGGGTTAAACATTAGCTTTGGTAACTTTCAGGCTCATATAATCTTAATGCAATGAGATTAATTCGTCGCTCCGTTACAGCGTGAAAGATTAGTTAACACCCGAGTGAAAATTACTCACCTTTCCCAAGATCAAACTGGAACGGCTCGTTTCTATCTTTGCTTGAATCGAATTTACTACCATCTAAGAGTGTTCCAGTGTAATGTACGGTAACCTGGCACCCAGCATTAGGAGTCTCAGTGCCTTCGCCCTCCTTGATTATTCTCTTCAAGACACCGCGGTCTCCCGCTTCAGTAATATCAACTCCCTCGTCGACGGTCATTGTTGTAATTGTAAAATTTCGTTATAAAGGAGCACGTTATCGCGAACTTAATATTTTTCTCGAAACCTCGAGGTTGAAGATCGCACCGGCTAGAATCACTAACAAAGTTTGAATGAAATCAAGAAATGAACTATTGAACAGTATTACCGAATTACCGATTAATGAACTCCAATTTACCCGTTTTCTTAAAAAAATTACCTGATTCGTTTCTTATTAACTTTGTAACCGTTTTTTTAAGCTTTAATAATAATTTTTGTACGCACACCACGTACTAAAATACTTATTACTTACAATGAAATTTATATAAAAATATATATATTCTGTACATCTATATTAAAGAAATCTTGTTTAATGCCACGGAAATTAGAATTCAATGTTTGTATTTGCCACTAGTTATTATTAATGATTTCTTATATTTAATAACGATTTCGAGTAGGAAGTTTACTATGGTAAAAAGTGGATAGGTACCAAAATATTATATAAAGCAGTCCCGTAGTGTTTAGCTACCGAGAGATAAAAAAATATAATTAATTACATATTTAAATAAGTAATAGCAAATTTTTAGAAATAGAAATACCTGGATTTCAATTTACCCGAAACTTGGGTAATTAACCACAAATTGGTAACACTGCTATTGAATGGAGTTAAAAATCTTGTCATTTATTGAATGAGTAGAATTTTCTAGACATTCAGAATGAATAGTCGTACCAGCAAATAAATTAATCAATATTTTTTAAATCAACTTTATTAAAGACGTTTTTGATTTTATTTGATCTTGTGAGGTTCATTTCCATTAATATTAAGAACATATGCTTTTTAAATAAAAAAATATCCAATTGAATGTTAAAAACTGACTAGAACAAAGCTAGTGTTTTTAGATTGATTATGATTTAATAAAAGATGTTGATATTCTCACGAATTACCAATAGTTATTCATTGGAATTTAGTTATTTAATAGATATAACCAGAAAAATAATTATTAATATCTTTTCATATAAAACTATAATTTTCCAGTAAAATGCTAAATAATATAAAATTACTAGCTGACCCGGTAAATGTTTTTTTTTTCATAAAATTAAAAAAAATTGGGATGGGCCACCCCTACCACTTAGGGTACTAAAAAATAGATGTTGACCGATTGTCAGACTTACTTGAAATGCACACAAAATTTCATAAAAATCAGTAGAGCCTCTTCACACAAGAATTTTATGTATAAGTCTAGTGATATTAAATTACAATAAAATAAATTCAGATTATGAAATACTCTTTAATTAAATTATAAATATCTAACTGTGCAAAAATGTTTTTAAAGTACACTTAAATACAGAATTATTATTAATAGTACTATCAGTCTTCATGACTATTTACAGTCATTACATTCTTAAGGAATCAACACTTTCATCAAGAAACACTTTCAGAAGAGTAAATGTATAGAACTACAAATATATAGACAAAATTGGAAATCTAAAAAAAGGGTTGAAATCCGGAAGTGCTGTCAGAAGTGAAAACTTGAACATGAACATTGTGCACTTTTGAATTTATTGGAATGGTTAGGGAATTGTTATATTTATCAGTATAAAAATACTATCATTTGTGGTTAAATACAATATTCATCTATTGCACTATCGTACACAAATTTAAATTCAGTTTTTTATGAAACATGCTACCAATTAAGTGTGCAAGCACCGTCAGGTCATGTATCCTGATGTGAGTTTAACATTTTTACTCATCCCAAAAGTGCACAATGCCGCTAATGAAGTTTTCACTTCACAAATACAATGTTAACGTTGGTAGAAAGTACTACATAGATTTTGATATGAAGTATTTACACAGTTGTTATATAAAATGACACTCCTTTAATGCATGTTATTATTGACTTAGACTTTTAAAGATATGATGTAATATACAAAACTTCTCTAATCATTAGTATAATTATTTACAACCTTTATAAATTAAATCTATAGTGACACATTCATTTATTACAATTATTAGGACACTTTGTAACATAAAACCTGTAATGTTTCTTATTACTCTGACTTAAAAGTCTTTTAGTTTGATGAAGCCATTCATCCGAACCATCACAGCAATCACATATACCATCATTCACTTTACTTGAAGGTACAGAGAGGGATTGCTTTCTAGGATACTGTGTATCACAATAAAATATTCCATCCGGACATGCAGTAGTGCTGGGCTCATCTGTGCCATCTTCGCAATCACAATAATTATCATTTACCTGATCAAACGGAATCTTTTGACTATTTGTTTTACATTTGAATTCATTGTTGGAATCCGCCCGGTAGCTGGTAATGTCAGCATAATATACACCTTTAATTTTTCCATGTTCATTAATGTATTTATCATCCTCTGACCGTAAATGTTGTAAATCTCTGACACTATCATGATCTAACACTTGTACGATTATGTTGTTGTTAGCTTCAGATATTGTTAGGAAGAAGTAGAGCTGATACAAAATATAACATGCAGCCATACAGCATGTTATTATGATAACGTTTTTCTTTTTTTTAAGCCCCATATTTGTTTTATTAGAACTCAAATCTATTTATTTTTCGTATCACATCACATTTGATAGCTATTATGGTAATATGGCTGCTACAACAAAATTTATTATTAATGATATAATTAGATAATTCAAAAGCCGTTGCTAAAATCTCAAGTGAATTTTAAAATATTCCAGCAAATATCAACATTCATATTCTTCTTCTTCTTCTTCTCTTGTCTATGGCTTTTCTACCGCTTTGAATAGCAGTAATTCTGCCAATGTCAATGTGAGAATGCTCTTCAAATTTGAGGCTTTTGACCAGTTACAATTGCTTCTCTCCTCATATGCTTCTGAAGAGGTTGTGCGGTAGGTGATTGTTATACCGCTTTAGTGTGACTGTCAGGTGTCAATAGGATGAAAAAGTCACTGTGTATGTTGGCATTATGCCTATTATAATTTTCTAGGAAGATTAGTAGAGATTGCTTGATTCCCTTGTTATAATACCTACAACAACACATAAAAAATAAACCTTGAATGTTAGTCCATCACCAGCTTATTATATGTAAGTAACCATACAATAAATATTATAATACAAAAGCAAGCACACATATTTTACATTATCTACAACTTAATATTATACATTTTAATATATTTACACAGAATTTTAACAACACAGGGATCTGGGAAAGTAAGAAGGAATTGAAAGTTAGTAGGGCGAGGAATGTTAGTAGGAAGAGTATCGTACAGGGATGTGGGGAACTTATGACAGTTAAAGAAAATGTGATCTGGAGTACCCTCATCCAGACCACACTCACACAGAGAATGGTCTCTCACCCTTATTTTAGCAAGGTGGACAGGGGTACATGAATGTCCTAATCGCAAGCGGCAAATTGTTGAGGTTACTTGTTTACAGGCTTTTCTGAATTTAAAAAACCAAGGCTTATGTGGAATACTTGGTTGGACACCTCTAAAATGTTTAGCCTTGTGGGTGTCTTGAGAGCGCCACCGCTCATTCCAGGTCTTAAAAAGGTTGCGACTAGCTTCTGGTAAAATGTCACCTGCATAGTTCACATATCGTTCTATTGAACCTGACCCAACTGCAGACCTAGCCCACATATCAGCCTGCTCGTTACCAACTATACCACTGTGTCCAGGGATCCAGATCAGAGTAACTTCTAAACCTTTCATATGACAACTAAATAATTTTTCTTTAATTTTTAATATTATTGGATAATTTAGAATTTTGTTCTTTTTAAAGAAATTGCCAGATATTGCGTCCAAACAACTTTTTGAGTCAGAAAATATTAGAACTTTGTTTAAGTTGTGAGAGTCTATATAAGATATTGCCTCGAAAATTGCAACAGCCTCGCCTGTAAATACTGTAGCTAGAGGAGGACACCTAAAACTTAAAAGGACTCTGAACTTAGGAACCCATACAGCTGAACCCACATCACTTTCACTGTTCAGTTTGGATGCATCTGTGTACATACACATCCAACCCTCCCAGCTTTCTAATAAATTTTGAAATTTAGTGTTTGCCTCAGCTTCATTTCTAGCAATTCCATGGTCTAATATAATGTTTGGCCTAAAAATAAGAGCCTCGAAATTTTCTTCATATAAGGGAAATTTTGAATTTTGATAGATAGGATGTTGCAAGTTGATAAGTTTGTGGAAGCTATTAATAATTCTTGGGGCTGTCCTGTTAGTCCAGTAGGAGTCAGTGTTTATCTTATCTGAAAGTGTTTTTAGCAGAGGGAGAAGAGGGTGTGAACCGATTTGAATGATTTTTCCTATATATCTATCTGCTAAATATTGTCTGCGTAGATCCAGGGGAGCATCTAGACATTCTACTTGCAAGGCAACAGAAGGTGATGACTTCATTGCTCCTAAAATGATTCGCAAGCATTTGTTTTGTATTAAGTTAAGTTTCTCAAGACCAACTCTATTGCATGGCTCAAAAATAAATGATGCATAGTCTATGTGGCTTCTGACGATAGCATTGTAGATTAATTTCTGACAGTATGGGTGTGATCCCCACCATACACCAGAGAGGGCCCTGAGAATATTAACTCCTTTTTCACATTTTTGAGCAACATAATTTAAATGGGGTGCTCCAGTCATTCGTGAATCAAGTATAGCGCCTAAAAATTTAACACTTGATTCAACTGGTATGGTTTGGTGGTCACAAGACAGTACCAGATTCGGAATTTTATAGCGACGGCTGAAAATAACAGCTTTACTTTTAGCAACTGAAAGTGACAAGCCATGCTTATTTAAAAAATCGGTTAAGTAATATAATGAGTTATTAAGTCGCCAAGTTGCTTCATTAATGGTTGTGCATGATACATATAAAGCAAGGTCATCAGCATATTGCAGTGTTTTACAGAAAGAATTTACAGCTAAATCCAAATTGTGTGTGTAAATGCTGTAAAGGAGCGGGCTAAGAACTGAACCCTGTGGGAGTCCCCTCCAGACATTTTTAGGTGAGTGGCATTTACCATTTAACCAGATTTTGATGGTTCTTTCCATAAGAAGGTTTGTTATGAAGTGTATTATCCTCTCGGGAATACTCAGCTGGAGCATCTTCTGCCTGAGTAGCGGAAGAAGGACACTGTCATAAGCTGCCGAAATGTCCAAGAAAACTCCCACAAGGTAGTTTCCCTCTGAAAACGCTAAACGTATATCTGTTGTTAGAATGCATAGACTGTCCAGAGTACCTCTACCCTTTCTAAATCCGAACTGCGATTTTGATAAAATTTCATGACTTTCCACAAACCATTCTAATCTATTTTTGACCATGTACTCTAATACTTTGCACATAGTAGATGTTAGTGCTATGGGGCGGTATGACATTGAATTACTAGGGTCCTTGCCTGGCTTTCGAATGGGTATAATTAATTGGGTCTTCCACCTTTTAGGGATACACCCGGTTATGAATATACTGTTTAAAATTCGTAAAAAGAAACATTTGCCAAAAGTAGTTAAATTCTTTATAAAAGAGTATGGGATACCATCCTCTCCTGGGGCAGAGTCTTTTAAACCATGTAATGCAATTTCGAGTTCGGAAAGAGAAAACGGTTCATCAAGTTTATGAGATGCATTAGACAAGTTATCGTTTGATAAGTTATCTTTATTAGGCACAAATGGGGGGGCTAACCTGGCAGAGAAATCCTCCAACCAGAGTGATGAGTCATTTGTTGATGGGGTCTCTGAACACTGGGACCCTCGATACTTCTTAATATTGGTCCATATAATAGTAGATGAAGTTCTAGGAGACAAGTTTTCACAAAAACCGATCCAGCCCCGTTGTTTTTTTTTAGAAAATTGTCTCCTATTTCTTGCTGAAACTTTTTTGTAGTTTAAGAAATTTTGTACTGTCATGTTCTCATTATAAGTGTTTTCAGTTTCATTTCTTAGTATTATGGCATTTGTACACTCACTGTCCCACCATGGAGGGGACAATAGTTTTTGAGTTAATTGTTTTGTGGGAAAGTGAGTGTCTGCTGCTTCTATGAGAAAGTTTTCAAATGTTGAATATGTAGCCAAAATGTTATTGTCAGTGTCCAGAGTAGAATTTTGAATTTTGTCATCAACAAAGGAAGAGAAAGCGGTCCAGTCAGCATTTTTGAGTTTATATTTTAGAAGAGGTTTAGGGGGGATACTTGCATATACATGGTTCGCGATGGTAATAGTGATAGGAAAGTGGTCGCTATCATGGGTCCTAGGAAGAGTCCTCCAAAGCAAATGAGCAGCTAGTGAGGCCGAGCACACTGATATGTCTACAGCAGATTTCAGGTTTTGTCCTGGGTTTACTCTGCGTGTAGGTGATCCATTGTTAATAACACACAAGTTATTGGAGTCAAAAATATCCAATAGACGTGAAGACAGCGAATCACTATAGTGTGATCCCCAAGAGATATGGTGACAGTTAAAGTCACCCAGGATGATGACTGGTTCTGGTAGACACGAGCAGATGGCCGAGATGTCAGGAACCAAGCTAACACTAGGGTGGGGAATGTAAACACTTAGGAAAGTAATATTCATAGCTCTGACAGCTATAGCATTAAACTCAGGTGAGTGTTGAGGTAGAGTGATTTGTGAGTAAGTGAGTGTATAAATTCAACAAATCAACAACAGTGTCAGTCAAGTGTCAACCAAGTGTCTTCTTGGTTCTAGGCTTATCGAAAATCTCACTAAATCGATATTTTTTAATAAGTACGATACCTATTTTTGTATCTATTTTGAGCATTATTAAAGTACGAAACAGTCGAAATGTTTTTTACTCTATAAACAAAAATATAAAAAAAAAATATACTTGAATTAGTTTTTTTTTATGTTTTCCCAGATGAATCAAAGAATATCGCTCTAAACTCCAAAGAATATTTATATTTTGATATAACAATGTTTTGTATAAAATTATAATATCGAAATATCAATTTCTACAGTTTAAATAAAGTTTAGAGCTATTCTATAATGAGCAATTACTATTTATCCAATATCGATGTTTTATCACTCCTATTACCTATAACACTCAACGAAATGTCAAAGAAAACAATTTTTGTCCACGAATGGGGAATGTCAAAATTAATCTACTAAAGACAAGGCTGTACGGTGTAATGTCTTTGCCTTTTCCATTATAGAATAAAAAAGAGGGAAAAAAATGTAAAATGTCAAATAAAAAAAAAGAAAACAAATTTATTTTTTGGAAAATTCAATATATAATTTCCTAACAGCATAATTGGTTTTTGACGACTTATTTTTCAGTTATAAATTCATAATGAGTGATTAGAAACAATTTTAGATTGTCTTCTAAAATGAATTATTTAACTGTTACCTCTGGAACCTTATCAAACCTTACCAAAAGTAAAGATGAAGCAAATGAAAACGAAGACCTTGAAGTAAGTAATTCATCCAAAATTCTTTTTCTCTTTTTTCTGATATATGTATAAGATCACTTTCCAATAAGAATTTTGCCCACAACATCTCAATAATCTGGAGTATACATTTAAATTGCCATGGCTATATGGTTATTTTTTAAATATAATATGGTCTTTGATACTGATTAAGATTGCACTAATTCTGCCAATGTCAATGTAGTAAGAAATTCTGTAGTTATTATGTCTATGTTCACATCATTAGTAGAGATTTGGATAAAAAGAACAACAATTAATATTAAAGATGTGTTGAACTTCTTAAAAGAATTGTTAATCTACTCTGAATACTATCTATAAAGTACTCTTGAGTCAGTTTAAAATCTGTTTCCAGGTGGATAACTCCCAAAGTGTGCTACTTAAAATAGCAACTCTTTATGCGGAACAGCTAATGAGCGATTTAGTTCTAGAGGTTGGAGGTGTTGGGTATCCGGCACATAGACTGATATTGTGTGCTAGTAGTGAAGTATTCCAGGTGATTTTTTAACTTTCTCTAAAATTATTTATATACATAACATACTTTTTAATAATTCAACTAATACTTTATTCTTTTATAATGCAAAGGTATAAAATTTAAACGAAGAATTCTGTACATTGACTGTCAATAATTTTTATTATTCTTGCCACTTCTTTTTCTTTGTCCTGACTTGATCATTAATTTTAATTTATGTAAGGTTTTTGTTTTCCACCAAATCCAAAGCAAGAGTAAGGAGACTGGGTTAATCAAAATAAGGTCAAGTCAAATTCAAAAACTGCTATATGAAAGAAAGAATGAAACATATTTTTCTTTTATTCGAAATATCCACTTATATACTTTACACTTTTTTTATATTATTTGTTTATATAAAAATTTTAATTTTTAATTTTCTACAAATATTTTTAGTATATATATCATGTAGATTCACTCAGTGACAATTTAAAAAGGTGGAGTTTCTCAGTTGCTAATTGGAGGCCTTGCCAAAAACTGATTTTCGGAGGCCACCTGTGTTATCGTTCGCCTACGACTATTACTTACATAACACATACACATATTCGTACATATACATACTAAAAGATACAAACAAATAGGAATCAGAAGCCAAACTATTTATTATATCAACTTAAATATTTAAATACCCTCATTAGGGTTAACATTGATTAACGTATCCGGTATTCCAATTATGTTTGGCCACATTTCTGGAGGAAAAATTTCCATTGGTGGATCAGGCAAAGAATTTGAATCTGATTCAGGGGATAACTAACGGTCTTGGTATCTCCTCCACCTGATTTCTTTGTTCTGCTTCATTCATGTTGCGAGATAACATTTGATCAACATGTCTACGTAATAAATCTCCATCTTCTGTTCTCACCATATATGAGCAAGGACCCTCTACCATCTCCACAATTGTAATCCTATAGGTGTGTTAAGGGTTAAAAGCGAAGCCGTTTTTTCATCCACCTTAAGCTGTGTGTAAGCTTGTTTTAAATCCAGCTTGCTAAAGATGCAACCACCACTAAGCTTAACAAATGCCTCTACTGATTTAGGAAGTGGAAAGGAGTCTACATCTATTGCTGCATTCACAGTAGATCGGTAGTCTCCACAAATACGCAACGATCCATCATCCTTCCTAACTATACGCAGAGGAGTGGCCCAATTTGAATATTTTACTGGCGTAAGAATGCCTTGGTCTACCATTTTCTGTAACTCTTCATTTACTTGTTGCTTTAAAGGAAATGGTACAACTCGAGCCTTCAAAAATCTTGGAGTAGCATCTGCGCACACATGCAAAGAAACTTGCGGTCCCTTATATTCCCCAAGGCCCTCAGCAAATAAATCAGGAAAATCTTTCATTAATTTTAATATTTTATCCTCAGACCAGTAGAGTCCAGCAATTTCAATGTTCAATTTTTGAAACCATTTTCGACCTAGAAGACTAGGTCCACACCCAGCCACAACTATAAGATCACATCGGGCTTCTTTAGCGCCTAACTGGACATGTACATTTATCTGCCCCAATATGTGTAAAGGTTCACGAGTCCATGTTACAAGTTTGATATTAGTAGGGTTCAGCGACGGAGGAACAACCCATAACTTCTTGTATGTATATTCAGATATGATGCTTCTAGATGCTCCAGAATCAATTTCCATACAGAGTCAACATCTACTGTTATCGCTTGATGATAAATTTCAGAGCAGACATATACACCCATCATATTTTCCTCATTTAATGTTACCTCTTTACCAGTGCCTTCGACTTCTGAGATGTCATGAACTTTGTCAGCCTTCTTCATACATGCAGCTGCAATATGTCCAAATCGTTTACAATAATAGCACCTTGCTTTAGTAAACTGACATTTCTCTCCTGGCCTATGTAGTCTTGCACAATGCCGACAATCATTTGATTTAATTCTACTAATATCCATAGGTTCATTAACATGAAACGGAGTTTGCTTCATTTCCTTAGTATCAGGATACAGATCAGAAAAAGTAGCCTGATAATTAAGACACAACTGTAGTGCTACCTCATATGTCAGATCTTTACTTTTTAGTAACTCTCGCCTTAAGCGAGCATCACTCACTCTCAATACTAAGAGATCCCTTAATTGACGCTTTAAATCCACAAAATTACACTTAGCTCCTAGTAAACTAATCGCCGCAACGAAATCTTGCACGCATTCACTCGGTAACTGTTGACGTCCATGAAATTTTCCCGCTTGAAGTATTTCATTAAGCTCTGGCTCATAAAACTGATCCAAAACACTTATAATTTCCGTAAAGTCAACTGAAGATGGTCGATTTGGAACCAGCAGTGACGCAATCAGCGAAAAAGTCTCTTTTCCACATTGTGACAAAAACAAAGAACGCGCTTTATTACGGTTATTTTCATCATAACCTGCTGCATCCAGAGCACATAATCATTGTTCTTTATAATCACACCACTTTTCCGTCTTAGGGTTAAATTGTCCCGGAAATACGATATTCGCAATATATATATACAAATAGGAATCAGAAGCCAAACTATTTATTATATCAACTTAATTATTTAAATACCCTCATTAGGGTTAACATTGATTAACATACAAAATATAAAATATTTATAAACATAACACATACAATACCTAATTATGCATAAACTAGAGATTCACTTTGGCATGTACGTATGTATATGCCAAAGTGTTTATGTACAAAATTCTTTGTTTTCGCAAGCAGAATATGACTATTTTTATTATATTAGACTCTATTTAAATTATAAGGTAATGCTTATGAATCGAGAATGGAGTGAGTGGCAAGAAAGCCGCATAGTGCTGCAGGAGACACCCATAGCTGCATCCGTCTTCCCACATTTCCTGAAATACTTTTACACGGGCCAAATCAAGATATCACATCAGACTGTGCTTCCAGTTTTATCTTTGGCTGATAAATATAATGTCAAGGTGCCTTATAACCTTTTCTTTTTTTACTAGTATTCTATCATGATGCGCAATTGCTGATTAGGCTGATTCAAAAATCATGTATAAAGACACTTTTAAAAGAGTAGCATTATCAAGATTTATAATATTTTGCATAGAACTTTATGACCTACAAGAATATGTTATGGTCTTAAGTGGTTAATGATCTGTTCAAAAGCAAAAAATTTTTTTTTTTTATTTTTAGCTTTATTTTTAGCATCTATTTATTTAACGCATATATCATTGTAAAATTTGCAATGTTAATATTATTATTTAGGTTTCTGCTTTTAACAAAGTCTTTTTATGCCGTATCGGAAGTTTCCTTGTCGTATCCAAAAAAAACAATTTTTTTTCAGCCTAGTGCTGATACATTGTCAATTTTATTATATGCAATCGTAAAAATCTTCAGAACTTTTTTTTTATAATTTCAAGTCAAACAATTTTTTATGAGTAGTTTACTAGCATATTAAATAAATTTTGAAATATATTATTTTTTTGGTAATTCAACAGGATCTAGTCACGCTATGTTTAGGGTACATGTCCCAGCACATAGCTCAGGCAGCTAAGAGAGGTCAGCTCATTGCCTGGATGCAGTACACCATGGCATGTGGTCACAACGATGTTGCTAAGGTATAAGGTATTGTTACAATCAGCAATTTTTTTGTTTATTCCTTTAGTTTCAGGTAAATGTGAAGAGAATATTTTTAATAATAAATTTAAATTATCACAATGGTCTTAACCAATAACTAGAAGTTTCTTTTGGGATTTGATCTTACAAATTCTAGGTCCACACATATTTTTGATCTGGATACACATACATATATTTATCTGTTATTGATAAAACAAATTTGTTAAAAACGTGTAGCTCTAAATGATAATGTGGAATTATTCAAAAGCAGCATTAACAGTATACAGTGATAGTCCAATGGCTCAGATGTCTTACTGTTTCGGTTGTTTGAGTTTAATCCCACCCACACACACCTCTTGACTTGGATGTGTGAAGTCTCCCAACCCGCACTGGGCCAGTGTGGTGGACTATGGCCTCACACCCTCATCTCTCTGAGCAGGAGACTTTCAGTTCTGCTAAGCTCAGTAGTGGCCTATTAATGTGATGATGATAATGACAGTAACAAACAGATTGTTATCTCAGATATCCAGTAGTTTCAGTGATTTTTATGGAGTTCTATAATATTCCTGATGGTTATTAATAAATTAAAAATTTTAATATCTCTTATCAATTGTAATACATTTAGATAAGTAGCCAGCCAACTGATAGTACACTTCCAACACCAGCATCACATTGTAGATCAGGATGTCCTCAGGACATATGCCTCCTTTAGAATTTTACACTCCTCTCTATTTCTGGCTTCGCCATCCTTTTGGTAGATCATCTTCCCTTCTTGGTGGCTGTCCCCTTCCTCTATTTCCATCTCTGAGGTACCAAGACATCATTTCTTTAAATGGGCAACCCATCTGTCCTGATAGTTACTCCATAATAAAGATTACCTTTATCTTTCAGGTATGCCAGAATTTTGTAAAGTGGAATATGGAATGGGTGGTAGATAGTGAACTGGCTGAATTGGAAGATGAAACATTACTGTTATTGCTACAGCACAGTGACCTTGTGTTGCATAATGAGATGACGTTATACCAGTGAGTGTTTCGTTAATACTAAAGATTTAATAATTTTGTTTGTGTATTATATAGAACTTTTTTTTAGTTTTGTAGTGCGTTGGTTAAACAAGCAAAAGGAAAGATTAAACACGAGTGAGCTGACTGAACAAGAGGTGAAGCAGCATTTGGACTCCCTAGTCACTACAGTATTTTCACATGTTAGGTATGTATAACAGATATTGATTGCAACTTCCACAAAAGAATAATAAATTTGGGAAAATAATTATTAAAAGTGTAAAAATTAGGCATAAATTTCAATTGCAAGATGTGTCATCATAGTATATTTACACTTAGTTTCTGGCAACTACAGTACTAGTAAATCGATTTTTTGTTTTTTTCATTACAAAATATATTAATATTTTAAAATAATATAGTTCTATGTTACTGATCATTGTATATTATTATTATATATTATGTGTTCATCATGTTAAAAGAAATAAAATAATGTTTAGAGTGTTCATTTTAAAGTTTACAACATTTTTCATGCTTAATTTTTTAAATCTGTTAATTATTTGCAGGTTCCCAATGATGTGTCCAAATCAATTGGCAAATTTGTTATTATGTCCGTTAACCCAAGAACACAAAGAGTTCTTCATGGAACGAATGGCGATAGCTATGAGCTATCAGTCAGGTATATATTAAGCATTACCATGGCAACACTTTAATCTATATCCTATACCTTAATTAAAAGTACAATTGAAAAAGTCTTGCGTCCTTGCTGAAGATTGATTTGTTTCTACTGCTTCACAGTGACGTCGTAGAAAAAAAACAATCGCATTGTACCATAAAAAATAAAGTCAATTCTTCTCACTATTTTTTTTTATTTCGCAAACATTCGCGACCGCCTAAGTAAAGTTTTTCGCACCACAGTTTAAAAAATCAGTGAATCAAACTAAATTAATGAAATGTTTACTTTAAAGAAAACATTTCTTTAAAGCAAACTGTTCTGAAACATCATGGTGTCAGAAGTGGGATTATGAAAAGATATATATATGTGTGTCTGGAACCCCAACTATGGCAATACTGCCTTACATTACAAATTACTTTCTTCTTTAGGTCAATATGAAAGAATAGCGGAAATCCAAGAAACAGAATCTGGTAGAATGCTCTTCACACCTCGTCTCTACACCGAAGATACATGGGGCTCCGTGCTGGCTGTAGATAACTTCCACTCGCTGCCTTGTTACCACACGAGGACGTTCATCTTCTCCACCAGACCAACAATTGCTGATGTGGCCACAGATAAATTAACGGAATGGACAGTAGATTTATATCCCAAGGGCGTTTGGTTTAGAAAAAGCATGCTGATTGTGTGGGCCGGGACCTATGATGTAAGATTTATTTATTTATAATTAAGACCAAGAAAATTTCCATTTATCAAAGGAAACCATCCATAAGAGCATAGATCTACATAAAATTTTAGAAAAGAAGAAAGACATCACAAATTTAAATTAATTTCTGAAAAAGTCCCCAATTATAATTTTTTAGACAACGAATTAACTTTAAACTTTAGTAAAAAAAAAAAAACTATTTTTTCAGTATTAAAAAGTCTAGAAGTCAAATGTTCTGAAATGATAGTTCTGCTTGAAATAATTTACATTAAATTATTTTATTCCAAGGTCCCCGAAGTGGTTCTGCGTACAGTGCGCATCTCCATCACGTGCCAGAACTGCCCCGAGCAGAGCAACCCATATAACTATACGGAGTATGGAGAGCCTGATGTTAGAGTTAAGGTATACAATCTTATCATCATCATAATAATCATCGCAACCCATTAATGGGCCAATGCTGAGCCGGGTCTCCTCCTCAGAATGAGGAAGGGGATTGGCCATAGTCCACCACACTGGCACAGTGCGGGTTGGCAGACTTCACACACTGACAGAGGACTTCTAGGGAACTCTGAGGAGTGCAGGTTTCCTCACGATGTTTTCCTTTATCGTTAAAGCAAGTGATGTTTTGCAGACAGAAGTTAAAATTTCATATATTTTATAGGTATCAGCACGTAAGTATAGGTTTGACCTTGAAGGCGCAGATGTCACTATTAGGTTCGAGAGCAGTTGGTTCTTATGCGACGTTTCAGTTCCCGTGCGTCTGCTACGTCACTTCCCCCACTATATTGTTCTCAGACCTAAACTTAGTTGCTGACTGAAAAACATAATTATACATTTTTCAGATAGGAATCCTGGTATGGGGTGTACAAAATGGCGTTGAGCACGTGGCCTCAGTTGTGGAACGCGTTCATAGGTTTTCTGCTCAAAATAGGTAAATATGAATAAATTATCATCATTGCATTTAAGATATAAGTATATGTTATATATTTTTTTATATGTTCATAGAGTATTAAACATAGACGGAGCGTTGGACTTTGACGAGCTGAACACGCCTCTCTACACGCCCGCCACCTCTACCTCTTCTGCAACGCACCTCGCACCTCCTCCTACATATAAAAGTTACGGGTGAGGTTTTACAATCATTTTATTACGTCATAAACATCTATGATAATCGTCATTAAAAAAAAATATTAACAAAGTAGAATTTAGGAATATAAAAAAGGATGTTAATAATATATCAAACTGCAACAACTGCTTTAATTTTTATTTTTTGTAATTATTACTATCTAAACATATTATACATTGAATTGAATCAGGCGTTACTTTGCGAAAATTCATGATTTAAAAGGAATCAAAAAGGTTAACTTGCTATAATCCGCGGAAATCTGAACTACCAGACTCGTACGGCACAATCCAGAAGAGCACACCGTCCACATAAAAGTGTGCTGCTGATCTGATCTGCTTGTGTGGTGTGTCCTGCTTGTGTGGTGTGTCCTGCTTGTGTGGTGTGTCCTGCTTGGGGTTCGCGCGTCTCACTTTTCTGAGGAGGGTGTGATGTCCTGGGTTGTGCCATACGAGTCTGGTAGTTCAGATTTCCGCTGATTATAGCAAGTTAACTTTTTTGATTCCTTTTATATTTTTTAATTCCATTTTAGCATTTCATGTATGATTGTGAACTGCTTTCACATCTCTACTTATGGTTGTGAGTTTATTTACGGCTGAAATTAATAACCAATCTTAATCCAAAATCCTCAAATTACATATTTAAAATATATTACAAATTTGAATTTGGAATCTATTTTCAATCCAAAAATTTCGGATTGAGATTAATTATTAATTTCGGCCCTTAAGGAATGATTTTATAGATAAGAGTATTTACAAATGACTACTATAATGTTACGGATAAGTTCACTCAATATTCTTAAATTAATAAAACCTATTTTTTTGTGTAAAAATTATGTAATGAGTTTGTATATAATAAAATTTTCAGGCGATGTCCGAAATGCTCGGATAGCTGCGACTTACCGGAACCGAAACATTTACTGGGCGCTAATAGGGATCAACTACGGGTAAGTTACAAAATAGATACTGATAACTTAAGCCCATCGTTTTAGTAAATATGACGTGACGTCACGAATATTGATATAATTCAAACCATAGGGAAAATGAAAAAACCTAAATTGCGAGTATTGTTATCAAAAACACTGTTTGAATTTATATTATACTAGCTTTTATCCTCAACTTCGTTTGCGATATTGAGGTTATATTAGCCTACAGTAGGTTATATTAGTCTGTAGACATATTTTATAATTTTATGAGGTAGTCTTTCAACTTTGCAACCCCCCCCCCTTCCCTTTTACCACCTTAAGAGATGATTTTAAAAAAAAAAATATTTTACACGTGTTTTTCATGACTTTCATTGAAGAATCTTCATACTGAATTTAATTTGAATAACTTCAAAAACGACAAAGTTTCATACTAACTTTGCACCCCCGTTTTACCCAGTTTTACTTAGGGGGTGAATTTACAAAAATCTTTTCTTAGTGCTTCCCTACGTCATAAAAGGAACCACTGTGCAACATTTCAAGTTTCTAACAGTCAGTCAGCTTCTTCTTTTATATATATACAGGGTGGAAGCAGACTACTTCCGAAAACTGAAAGGGGGGATAGAAGAACCCCCTTTATGACCGAAAAAATCCTTGGTATAGCCGAGGGCAGCAATTTGTTAAACAAAATCTTCTTTTGAAAATAATAGTCACTATCTTCAGCCAGCAATGTATACTCAACATAATTTTAACATATTATCATCCACTAGGCAAATAGAATAATAAATCACACGTGTTAATTTCTACCAAATTAGTTAGGTGGATTGCCTTAAGTATCTAGGTACTTACCTAGTTTCTGTAACGTATGAGAAACGGCTCGAAGATGAGAGGAGCGCAGCCCCTCCCATCTCCATACACACAACTCGGCTCTTCGCACTATGAGGCATTCCCTCGTGCTTAATTCCATTCCATAACTCATCAACATTTGTCCGTATTCACGAATACTGAACATTATGATAAAAAACTTAAAACTATTGTACTAAACTAATTGACAAACTATTAAATAATCAGGTCACAAAAAACACTTAAAACTGTTGTATTTAACTAATCCACAAACTATTGAATAATCAAGTCACAAAAAACACTTAAAACTGTTGTACTTAACTAATCCACAAACTATTGAATAATCAAGTCACAAAAAACACTTAAAACTGTTGTACTTAACTAATCCACAAACTATTGAATAATCAAGTCACAAAAAACACTAAAGAAATCAACTAAGGATAATTTTTCGCGATCTACGCATTAGTAATTAAATTGCGAGTAGAACGTACAATCTAGCACCGTAGCACGTTGCAATAACGAGTAACGACTAAAGACTAAAATGTATTTACCCTAAAGAAAGAAAGCCGCACACAGGTACATGTAGTGGCGGCATCCTTTGAAAAATCCAGTATGAACAACCCGTTGCACGACCTTGCCAAAAAATTCCATAATTTTTTCGATACTGCGGCATAGACATTTGAGTAATTTAATTAAATAAACGTAAATATCAAATTAAATAAAGAATAATAATTAATTATTCGCATTTAAGTTTCAGAAGCGTCAGTAGCTCAGTGGTTCGGGCGTTGGATTCACGGTCGATAGGTCGTGGATTCAAATCCCGGACATTGGACATGAATGAAATGATTATACGAATCAAAATTAATTTTTTTCGGGAGGCTTTGTCGGCATCTATGACCTTGTCAAAGGTACTAATACGTAGAGACGTACTCGTAATAAGTAAACTGGCGCGATTCATACATTTCTTAATGTTTTAATTTAATTTAGTTTGTGTTTGAGGAATGTTCTTGCAGTAGGTGTTGGGTATTTAGTTGACATGTGTAATGTGTGAAAAGTTTGTAAACCGTAATTTGTAGTTAGTACTTTTACATGTGGTTAACCGACTACTTTGGGTAGTGTATTATGATGTTACTCCAGTAGGTAGGTACCAACCAAGTACCAACTTAGGTATTTAAATTTAAACCGCGGTTTCCATCGATAAATCGGGTCTATGGGTATGACTATGGTTTGTAGAATCTTTAGGTGAGTTCATTTTATTATTATTTGTTTGGTAGTTAAGTTTACTCTACATAAAGTTTTAAATTTCGTCATAAAGTTATTACATGATCCGTGAGGGAAGGACAGCTGAACAGCTGATAGGGAGCGCTGGCCGCACGCAGGTGAGTCGCCTCCCGCTCGCGGTCGATTTAGGCGATCGCAATACATTGCTGTTTTCATTTTTTTTTAATTTTGAGCTTAATTTAATTAAATATACACAAAAATACTATACTGTTATGTTATACTACTCGTACCTGGTCGAAAAAGTAAAAAAAAAAAATGATAACGTCATTGATTTTTTTTTCGCATAATTTCTACAGGTGAATGTTCAGAAGGCTTGTCTGAACACCCACTTTCAGTTTTCGGAAGTAGTCTGGTTCCACCCTGTATATATAGATACTGTGACGTCCACCAATATCTTTTCTTGCTCAATTTTTTCCACCAACATGTGAATCCTAACGCCAAGCGTATAACCCGTTGCGGCCGTGCCGCTTGGGGGCCCCTCCTTCTCCTATCCCATTAATGATGCAGTTTCAGTGGACTAGGGGTTCATGGTTATTGTCCATGGGCAGCAGCAGCTACTTGTCACCAGGTCTGTTTATCAGTGAAGGTGTAATGTTTTATTATAATTTCAGATACAAGTAGTGATAGTGCCGATGACAGACTTCTGCCACGTCTCCGCTCACGACGCATGACTGAGCGACACCAACTGTCGTCAACTGATTTATACATTCGTACTGTTAACACTTTAAGTATATGCATGTAATTAAAAAAAGAAATCATTAGAATTATGGATTACATACTACTAGTATTCCCTAACCCTTCCAAGTAAGCTAAAATGCTTGTGGTCCAATGAATGAGGATTTGAACCCACGAACTATCGATCGTGAATCCTCACTACTGACCTACTGACGCAATTAGAGCTTATATACACATTGTTGAGTCATTGTAGATATTTAAAAAAAAACTAACCCTAACTACAAGAAAACTTTTTTGGAAAAAACAACTAAAAATAAAGTAGACCGTCTTCTTTTAATGATTTATTATTTCACTCTCTAGCAAACACACTAGTTTTTTTTATTAAGACGTGACTTAATTGCGACATTACAGTTCAGAGCATTTTCATAATTCAAAATAATTTAAAAAAAATTGCATGCATATACTCTAATTTATTAAGAATAACTTTGTAATAACGAAGTACATATTGCAACTTATTAAAAATTTTCTTTTTTGTTTTGGAATGTCTTGCCGATTTTTTTTGTCAAATTTTTAGAAGTTTATCTATGTTAATTATTTTTTTAACATTCTGTTAATTCAAAGAAATTTCATTATTCTCACTTGTAATAATGCGTAATGGAGAAGTTTAATGATAATAACCCGTGAAAACATTTTTGAAATCCATCAATAAATGATTGAGAAACACATTATTTAAGTTTACGTATTTTAGCGCGGTACGATTGTGGGTCTATGACGTCATCTCACCTATAGTCGCACCAGAGTTTGCGCTGCTTGTAGATGTTGTACGTACAGCTGTTTGTTGATTATTTATAAGTGGTGTAGTTTTTATTTTAGCATAATGGAGGAAGGTTTCGTAATAAAGCAGTGATAATTTACGTTATGTTAGTACTGTAGGCATATTTTTTAGACTCAGCCATTATTATAATAAACAAAACACAACACGAGCGGCGTAAATAACAGCACTCCTCTGCCTCGACTAGGTGAAGTGACGTCACACGCTGGCCTGCCGCATCAAACGAAATTATTGTCACAGGCGCAACTGTAAAGTCCCATAACTTGTTCAGTTGTAGGGATATTTTAATATATATATATATATATATATAATGGAAACTTCTTCATTATAGTTTTATAAGCTGTGTTTTAATAGAAACAGTCCGACTGCCACTAATATAAATTTTCATTCGAAAACTTGTTCAAGGATAGAAGTTTCTAGAAACTGTTTGGTTGTGTACATCTCTTCCTGATTATGTATTATAAATGTTGTGCAGTGTGCAATAATGTCTAACAGTGTTTTGTTATATTAAACTGTTAAAAACAATTTATGTTTTATTTACTACCCACATCATATTAGGAATTGGATAATCTAAATTAAAACCTATTCGTAACTTTCATTGTAACTGCCGCCATTTTGAATTGATGCGACATATACCCTGCGTTCCACTAAACGATCTCGACGCCTGCGCTCACAAGCGCGGTTTTTCCCGTTCCACTTGTCCGCGAGCGTTACGATCGTTAACCCAAGTGGAACGGGTAATTGAGCGTTAACGTAAATCAATAGTTTTCAAGAGGTTAA
Organism: Limenitis camilla; assembly: GCA_905147385.1. Lineage (NCBI taxonomy): Eukaryota > Metazoa > Arthropoda > Insecta > Lepidoptera > Nymphalidae > Limenitis > Limenitis camilla. The sequence continues at coordinate 1,420,881 of LR990235.1, forward strand.
GTTTATAATTATTGGTTAATTTAATTTATATTCATATTTTTCATTGATTATTTTTTTATATTTATAATTTAATTGAAACTAAAATTAATTTTATATAAATATGCGCTGCAGAAACATTCACGTTCACAAATAAATCATAAATCTCTATCCGTATCAAATAAAGTTATTTACATCGTCGCCATTTTTGTTGTTTTAAAAATGCCGCCAAATTTTGCAACCACCGATCACTAATTTTGCAACGCTTACAACGACCCACGATTTGACATGGGTCGTCGTGAGCTTTGAGTGAGCACAAGTCATGACGTCATTAATGACGTTTTCGCCGCGACCACAACGCCCGCGAAATTAAATATTGTGTTACTAACAACATCAGCTTCTGTCTATTTAACTGCTTAAAATTATTTTGTATGGCATATTGTCACGAAAATCCTAAGAAAAACATCGTAAGAAAGATATTGAATTGAATCAGGCGTTACTTTGCGGAAATTCATGGTTTAAAAGGAATAAAAATGTTACCTTGCTATAAACCGCGGCAATCTGAACTACCAAACTCGTATGGTACAACCTAGAAGAGCACCCTGTCCACACAAAAGTGAGACGCGCGAACCCGAACTAAGACACACCACACAAGTAGGTAGCTTGACGATCTAACAACCACACTCGTACGGCACAATCCGGAAGAGCACACCGTTGACAGAAAAGTGTAACGCGCGAACCCGAACCAGTACACACCACACAAGTAGATCGCGATCGACAATCGACGTACGTTTCGCTCCGTAACCGAAGCATCTTCAGGACGTGTTGACTCTACAAGCGTCACTTAGCGAAACGTACGTCGATTGTCGATCGCGATCTACTTGTGTGGTGTGTACTGGTTCGGGTTCGCGCGTTACACTTTTCTGTCAACGGTGTGCTCTTCCGGATTGTGCCGTACGAGTGTGGTTGTTAGATCGTCAAGCTACCTACTTGTGTGGTGTGTCTTAGTTCGGGTTCGCGCGTCTCACTTTTGTGTGGACAGGGTGCTCTTCTAGGTTGTACCATACGAGTTTGGTAGTTCAGATTGCCGCGGTTTATAGCAAGGTAACATTTTTATTCCTTTTAAATCGTAAGAAAGAGACAAAATCCACTTTAGTCGACGATCCTGCTCGGAACGATTTTTGCTCTTTACATGTTGGAAACGAATGTCAATCTTATGTACGTTATTTCAAGGTGCATATTTGAAAATACAAAATTTTTAAGTGACCTTTCCTGTTATGATATAAATTCCTTGATTACATAATACTCATGAAACCCAGTGACACCTTGACTACTTAAAAAAAAAACCTAACACTGAAGATTTTCGTGATTAACCAAATAAGATTCCTTTTTTAAATGTAATATATTTAGTTGTAATAAATAAGAATCGATCTACATAGTACAGGAGGAATCGGCGTATGAGTACCAAAAACTATTCCAACTCAATTTTTTATGTGATTCTTTATGGAAATACAAATAAAAAAGGTCCAATGACTTTTCACGATAAAGTTAATATTTTTAAAGATTCGAAAAATCTTAAATTTGGGTGCTTTTGATCTATGAAAAATATATTTAAAAATATCTATATTTATATAAAAGTATTTTTTTTTAAATTCCTTATTTGAGATTTTTAAAATATTCTTAATTGAGATTTAAAAAAAATTATACCTGTTTAAAGATTTAGGATTGTGATTGATTATTAATTTTGGTTAAAATAATATAGTAGAAGGAATAAAATAAAACAATAAAACATTTTAATACATTTATATTATGCAAAATAACATAATATATTGAAGGTCTATCACAGACCCTTACAAATGAAACTTTGTTTCAATGAATAAGCATACTTAAAATAACAAGCAATCTCTAAGGAGTTTTTATTGAGCGACGCTTAACTACAATTATACCAAAATGTATTACTCAAAAACTTATTAAGAATTTTGGTCTGAGATCGAGAACTGTTTAACTAAATTAATTAAAAGTCAAAAAATGGAAGTTTTTTAGGCGCTAAAACGAATAAAAGTAAAAAAAATTATGAATCGATTAATTGAGAGATTAATGCTAGATTAAATCGAGAACAGCTCATCCCTTTTTATAAACATTCTAATCTTGAAAAAACATGTTAATACATTTTGGAATATTTTGTTAAAACAATGTACAGTCAGCAAAATCTTTTTTTAATTTTGACTAAAAGTATATTTGAATATGGTAATATAAAGAGCCAGTAAGCTTCACTATCATATTAAGGCAGATCCATTAATTCTCGACGAAAGTGTGCGCACTAGTTCGGCGATTTTTTCGTAGAAAGTACACCTAAAAAGGAGACGAACCTGAAAATTTGAGCCCGATATGTGCAAATCCGACCTCTAGAGAATTTTTTGAATTTTTAAAAAAGTCAGTTTTTCACTAATTTTCAAATCATTGTATCTCAGCTTCTATATAACTTAAAGACTTCTACCCAACAGCATTCTTCTCAGTGAGAATTTTTATGAAAAATTAGTTTTATTCCTTAGAACAACTATTCAGGATTTTTGGGAAAGTTTGGAACAAATCGAAAGTTCAGAGAAAAAGTTCTAGCTATTTAAAAACAGCAATTTTTTTTAGTAGAAGTCTCACTGAGAAGAATTCCGCTGGGCAGGAGTCTTTAAAGTTATAAAAGCTGAGATTCAAATATTTAAATAAATTAAAAACTATAACCCGACTACGTAAAAAAGTGGCCTAAAAAGAGACGAAACAAGAAAATAATTCAGATAGAAACCCAGAAAGAAATGCATAGGTATAAAAATGGTCAAGGTAGAACCATGGTCGCACCCATGTATACCTGCTATGATTATAATAGGTTGGGGAAAAAGTCTTTTCGCATTATAGTATGTATGAACTTGTAATAAAATCTCTTTGGCTATACTATTTGTATCTGCCTGGTTTTGGTATCATTAAAAGTTTACATTTTAAAGAAGATAATTCCAAATTCAAATTAGGAAAATGTGTGATTTTTATTTGTTTTTCGTACTGTGAAGATGAGTGAAGCTAATGAAGAAATTGGATACATTTTAAAATTTTACAACAAAAAAGGTAAAAAGTTGAGAGTAGCACAAATTTGGTTTAAGCGTTTTCAATCCAGAAATTTTGATGTCAAAGATGCACCTCACTCTGGTCGCCCTATTACGGATAAAATGGATGCCATTTTTGAAAATGTGGAGCAAGATCGGCATATCAGTAGTTAGACGAACTGGCAATTAACCACAAAACAGTTTTGGCGCATTTAAAAAAAACTGGGTACACAAAAAAACTCGATATTTGGGTACCTCACGAGCTCACTGAAAGACGACGTAATGAAACCGAACCATTTTTGAAGAAGCTGATAACTGGTGATGAAAAGTGGATCACGTACGACAAGAACGTGCGAAAAAGGTCGTGGTCAAAGGCCGGTCAGGCTTCACAGACTGTGCCGAAACCTGGGTTAACTCGCAACAAGGTGATGCTGAGTGTGTGGTGGGATTGGAAGAATCATTCATTATGAGCTGTTACCACCAGGCAGGACCATCGATTCTGAACTCTACTGCGAACAACTGATGAGATTAAAGCAAGAAGTTGAGAGAAAGCGGCCGGAATTAATCAACAGAAGTGGTGTGGTTTTTCATCATGATAACGTTAGACCTCACACATCTCTAGCCACTCAGCAAAAATTAAGAGTTTGACTGAGAGGTGTTAATGCATCCGCTATAGTCCTGACCTTGCACCTTCATATTTCCACCTGTTTCGGTCTCTTCAAAATTCTTTAGGCAGTGTCAGGTTAACCTCACGAGAGAACTGCTAAAACTACTTGTCGCGGTTTTTTGAACAGAAGCCCCAAAATTTCTACCTACAAGATGTCAAAAAGTTGTCGAACAAAATGGTACCTAGTACCATACTTTAGTTAAATGTAAATAAACAATATTAAAAAATGTTTTGAATTTTCTTAAAAAATGCGAAGAAACTTTTTCCCCAACCTATTATATATTATTAGAGGAACACTACCATGAAACAGGTACACGTGACATCAGCTCAGTTTCGAGGTTAGAATATAAGGTGTAAATTCCGTCATAAAAAAAAATCATAAAATTTTTATAGCCTATGTCACCCGCGCCATTATTACGAATCTATTGACACCTCACTCATGAAAATTGGTGCAGTAGTTTAGGCGCTAGAATGGAACATACAAACATACATATATACATAGACTGCCAAAATCATATCCCTTCCTTTTGGCTTCGCCGTAGCCGGTAATAAAAAATTAAGTGACAAATCGACTTTTTTAAAAATTCAATAAATTCTCCAGAGGTCGGATTCGCACATATCGGGCTAAAATTTTCAGGATCGTCTCCTCTTTAGGTGTACTTTCCAAAAAAAAAAACAGGATCAAAATCGCCGACCCTAATGCGCACACTTTGGTCGAGAATTGATGGATCTGCCCATATATAATCTGTGCTTTATAAAACGACGAACTACAATTAAGCCAAGCCAAAGTATTGCAAATAAGCACCTGGCTCTTTAGCTTTATATTAGCTCATTTGTCAAATTTCTACACGACCCATACATTATTGGACAAACTGAATCTTTCATTTTGTCAGTCAGTCAGGAAATTCGTAGACGTCAGATTTTAATAATTAGAACTAGTAGAAATAAAAAATCGGAGTCTTACATTCATATTTATATTCAATTGAATATTTTATTGGTTGACTAGTAAAGAGTAGTTGTTAGATTGAGCAATGTAGACGTGCGATTCGCGGCAGTTTGACGAGTAATTTCGTATTGATCTCGTTTGTTATTCGTAGTATTTAAAAAAAAAACTATGCAATAGGGATTGGCCTTTTTTTTCACGGAGGAGGAATGTATTTACACATACCCGTTCATCCCGGATAGCGGGACAGTTTTACATCCCGAAGCTTTCTTTCGGGACAATGAGACTGTCCTGTTCAAAATGGGAGCTAATTTTTTTTAAACATTTAATTGAGGCTTAAATGTGTAGAAGTTTAACAAATGCTTTTTTTTACACAAAAATTGACAATTCTTAAATTCTATTTTTTTTTAAACAACTCAGTGTTGCCAGTAAATGAATTTTTCATTACATGGTTGACAAATGAATAAACAGATCATAAGTTCTACTATAAAATTTTAAAAATTAACAACTTAATGTTGCCAGTATATGGAATATGAATTAAGAAAATTAAGTACTTAATAGGAAAATTAAACCTAATGGTGGTTTTAAGTACAGAATAGTTTGGAGAATTTGAAAGCAGAATGTCATGCTTTTTGGTATAGCCAGTCTTCATTACTATTTAATCTGATGTAAATAATTTTGACCGAAACGTGGACACTGCCTATTATCACAGCATGGAGCCTTAATTTAAACCCTGGACAATTTTGGACTATTTAATAGGATTTAAGTACTATAGTATTCAAATTGCAAAAGGCAGTACAGGTTACAAAAGTAAATGCTTATTACACTCTGTCCAACATAGCTTGATCGATGACAGCTGTCATCGCAAAACACGCCTATGAAATACCGTATTTTGTGACAGTGAAATGTATACTCACAATTATCATACTTTATTGGCAAATAGTGACAACTAATGGTTCGACTAATTTAATCGAGTCAATAAAACAAGAAAAATTATGGAAGAAAATTATGGAACTGATTATAAATCTACAACACTGCTGCTGTGAACCAATTTAACAAGAATAAAAACAACAATTGTGTTACAAATTCCTTTTTCTTATTTGTTTGAAACATTCAGTAACTTTCGTTGGAATATCGATAATTTATATCGACCTTATTATACCCAGGTCTAGTTATGTTAAAGTCCCAAGCTGTCCTCGATCAAGCTATGATGGACAGAATAGTACATTCACGCTACAAATTTTTTGTGGGGGCAACATTCAATAATAACTATTTTTATTATGATGTTGGACAACTGATAAACAACAATTGCCGAAGTAGGGACTGCAAACACTATTTATTGCAAGTGTGTTGCCAGTTTATACATGTGAAAATACCTTAAAAAATGTACACTGTTGCTCCACAAAAATAACTGCGATGTGAACACACAAATTAATAATTTCGTTAACACTTAATGTCTTTAGGTAAGCTCTTTCGCGTAAAACGGAGCGTTTTATAAACTTTCATACAAATAAGAACATAGTTTAACGCAGTCATAGCAGGAGGTCCTTCGGGAAGAGATTCATTGAAGCGTAGTCCTCGAGCACCTGAAAAGAAAGAAAACGTGTCAACGGTTAATTGCAGCTACCGAGGCGAATATAGGTTTATTATTATGTGCGTATACTATGTAAATATAATATGTACGTAGCTCGTAAAGTTTCACAATCGACGCACTCTAGTTAATCTCAGGCACAGGAGCATGCTCCCGGACATTGGACTACTGGCGTGGCTTACTCCTGATACAAGCATTTAGCTTAGTTGGAGGGGTAAAGGGAATACTAGTAGTGTGTGATCCATACTGCTAGTAATCTTATTTAAAAAAAAAAAAAAAGTAACATCTGTTTCCATTGAAAATTTCAAAAAATTATAATGTAACTCAAGTTATCCTGTAAATAATAGGCTAAATGTCGTTTAGCTGTGTTGTTGGATGTTGTGTTCCTTAACTCAAGTTACTCGACAACTATTCCAACAATAAACACATTTTATTACAATTAGACTTTCTTCGGCACATAACAAAATATTATGTTGGTTGGTCAGTCAGTTTTTCTGAAGCTACCATACCATCAGAAAGCATTCATATATTGGGAAGAGCTGGTAGTTCTACAAATAATTTAGCATAAGAGTCATCGTTACTTAGATTCTAAACTTTTTCATTTTTTTGAAATCCCGAGTTTTGAATTGTTCTAGTAGCAAATATAATGTAAGTACACAATTAAATGCTAATTTTAATCAAATTAGATACAATACTGATCATCTAGTACTTAACAGTAGTACAGAAATCTGGTATTAAAAGGCATACTTTGATACTAACCTCTAAAAGTCTCTCCACAGTTGGTTTAGGGACACCCGGTTGCATGATACTCCTCAACTTGGAGCCATCTAGGCACAGCTGTTTGTTCAACAACAGCTCAGCCCCAGCGCTGGGCTCCAGTGGCGTGTGCTCGAGGGCGTATTTCCGGCAGATGTCCGCCCAGGCTGTGAGGTGCTTGTCGTTTGCGTCTTCTGCTACTGACGCTATATCATTCTACAAAAACATCATCAACAACTAAAATCACTGGTTGGATTGTAACCAATGTGTAAAACTTTTAAGTGCTGCAAAGGCAGATATCCTGATTAAGAACGTTAGCCTTAAATTTTTTTTTCGATTCATCCTGTTCTTTTGAAGAGCGTTATTTATAAACAATAAAACCTCGCTTTCAAGTTATAATATGTTACATGGCAATGACACTATTTGCTTTATGCGTCAAAAAAGGGAAACTTAAGTGGTAAAAACTATCCACTAACTTGAACTGCAACTATACTAACAATTAGACATAAGTTAGGGTAAATAAGTTGATTAATTAAAAGTATACATTATTGTAAAAGGATGTAAATAAAACGAATAACAATAGAATAATAATTATAACACTAAACTAGCTAGGTTATCATATAACAAATGCATGAGTAAGAGTGTCAACTTCTTATCATAACCATTTAATTATTCACTCTATCACAAACAATCTAAGAAAAAAAGAAAGATCCAATAAAATCCAGAGGAAAATGGGAAATAATTGTCTGTGTGTACCATGCCGTTATGATAACCAACTATTCGGGTTTATATTAAACAGTGATATGCAAATGTTTCATTGTTTTCTATTAAAAACATACTAGAACGACAAGCAATACTATAAAAAAAATGTATTTCATACGATTATTAAAATTTCAAACTTTAAGCTGCGAGATGCTATATTTAATGTAGTCCAATTCAGTGGTCACCTGGAGAGCAAAGCCCAAAAAATTGGCTTTAAAAAACACTAGGGGTGAACGAGACTGTACTTCACACCTGGACAATGGCTTTTACTCTATAAAGTCCAGGTTCGTCCGCACATGGAGTACTGTTCTAATCTCTGGGCTACCGCTCTTCAATATCAATTGCTCCCACTTGACTATGTCCAACGCCGGGCAATTAGTATTATCGACAATCCAATGCTCTAGACGGTGTAGATGACTTAAGTCTCCAGAGAGATTTTAGCTCTCTATGTGTCTTCTACCGTCTGTACAATGGGGAATGTGCCATAGAACTATTTGATTTAGTGCCCCCCAACTCTTTTCCGCCATCACACACTTCGCCACTGGGACAGATTCCACCAACACCGTTTGGATGCTTGGTCTCCTAGTAATGTACGAGCGTCAATATCCTTCCTCCCACGCACGTGCATGCTGTGGAATGCTGCCTCCAAAGGTATTCATAGAGGGCTACAATATGAGGGTCTTCAAATGGCGTGTGTACAGGTTCTTACGAGCAGCTCTTCGCATGTTGCAGATGTCCATGGGCGACGGTGACCACTTACCATAAGGTGGACCTTCTGCTCGTTTGCCCCTTTTTAATTATAAAAAAATATATAACATATAAGAATCAAACATTGAATAATCTTACCTTTGCCAAAGTAGAGATAGCGGTCCCATAATAATCATGATTTATTTTGAATATCTCCGAGACCAACTCCGCGAGACTTCCTTGAGTGCTGCTGGCTTCATCCACAACGTTGTATGTCTGTCCGTTCGCGTCATTTCTCAGACCTAGCGTCCAAATGGCTCTGCAGACATCCTTAACGTGAACGGTGTTCATTTTGAGGTCAGCAGTCCAGAGGAGCTTCATGGTTTCATTTAGGTGTTTGTATATACCGCCGTAGAGGAGGCGAGGTGCTGTGGAAAGAAAAAAAATATTATTTCAAAAATATTTCGTAACTTTGCATATATGTATATGTGGGATTTAAAATTTTCCATTTTGTTTTAAATTTAATTTTAAAAATATTTACTTTTTTTTTCTTTTTTCTCTTTGTAACTGGCAACCCGATTTTAATGTATCTGTGGACTTGTCAAGACGGGTGATCTACGGCAAAACGTGTATTAAAAGAATAAAAGATTTGTGTAAAAATTACTGCTTATCACTTGTTCCACAATCCCACATATATTAATAAAAAGTACTTATGATTGTCTTTTTGATATATACTACTATTCAGATTTTTGATTTACAGTAAGTATATATTTGTGCTTGAGCAGATGGAACTAACTTTTTGATTTTGAATCTAATTTCAAGGTGTTATTCAAGTTTATCAAAATTCTTAACGTTTGTATAAATTTTGACAATGAAAACAAACAGAAGCTAATAAGCAATCTCTTATAACACGCATGATTGTGATATTTTATGTTTTACATAAAAAATAAAATTGAGGTAAACAAAATGAAACAGTACACCATTATGGATCTGTTTCCAAACGTTTCAACGCCTAAAAGAAAGAAATTCGTATTTTGATATCGAGATAGAATCTGAGAGGATATAAACAACTTTTTTAAAAATAAAACTTAGGTTATAAGTTTGCATGCAGTCAGTTCGGAATGTTTATTGCATTTAAAACGAAATTAAGAACTTGTAACTTACTCAAACTCCTCCTATCCCCGATTCCATAGACGATAGCTGGTCTAATGATAGTGAAGTTCAGTTCAGACTTCATGTTGTTGAGCTCCTTCTCGACGCGACTCTTCATACGACCTTCAACTGTCCAAGGATCTACTGGTCCATCTTCTTTTTGTGGCTACAATATAGAAATTTTAGCTTAAAGCAAGGATTACTAAAAGTTAAATAACCCACAAATCAAAGTCTTAAAAATCGGTGTTAATGTGAAAACTCAACTTTGATACTGGCAACACGTTATTTTATAAAAAATATTATAGATTCTGTCATGGCCGATGTTGTTAAAATTGTAATATGTAATGTCGTGTGAGAGAGAGGACGTAGGCGGCACTAAAGGAGCTGAATTTTTTTGTTTTATAGCCGCTTACGCAGCACACGCAATCACAGCAAAAATATTTTTTTCCTGTTCTAGTCATCAAATTTCATTGATGCTCTCATTCCTATGGGTTGTAGCCAGGCTATCCATCACTTAAATAACTTTTTAAAAACCATCTCCACCCAACCATCAAAAAATCTTTAAAAACCATACGAAGATAAGGATCCCTTCTCTCCCCAGAAGGACCTTTCTGTTTTCAAGCTGTTCTTCACTTGTGTCAAACCCTTTTGTCTTCGAATGACCTACGCAAAAGGATTTGTTTCGCAATTTTCAGGGTATTTTTTTGCAATTTGGCAAAACTGACTTCAGATCCGGATTTAGCGGTCCAGTCAAAAGTACAGACCACTTTATTTATTTGGTGAGCCGGTGTAATTTTTCAACTCGAACCAGTAGTTCTTGAGATTAGCCCGTTAAACCAAACAAACCCTTTAGTTTAAAAGAATTCAACAAGTCGTGGGTTCAAATCCCGGACATTGGACTACTGGCGTGGCTCACTCCTGACACAAGATATTTATTAGCTTACTAGGAGGGGTAAAGGGAATACTAGTTGTATGTGATCCATACTGCTAGTAATCTTTTAAAAAAAAAAAATTAACCAAAGAGTTCACTAATTTACTTTCGCTTCTTAACGATAAATAGATTTATTGTTACAATTTCTGTAATATATTTATGTGTACACACACATGCTTAGGAGAAGTAATATATACTCAATATGTTTATATATGTTCTAGAATAGTTAATTGGCATTTATGTATAGCAATATTACAAATATAGTGCAGGAAGGAAAACAGTGCTTATTAGGTTAAAATAGGTATTTGTGAAGCATATCTATTGCTAAGAATAACATTACAACTGGGAAATACTGTATCAATATTAAAAAATAACTAATAACACATAGTCAGAAAGCATTCCGACTTTTTACTTATTTTTCTCAGAAGTAAAGCATCTCGTATATTTGATACCGGCGCGGCGTCGCCATATTGGAAAAATTCGGCCAAGTGCTAGTGTGGAACTCGCGCTCTGAGGGTTTCGTACAATTTCAATAAAGGGACAAACACTATCAAATTTTGATTTTCGTGAGCGGGTTTAAATATTATCAAAAATAGTATTGTTGGGTATTTATTCCCGATATTAGTAATGCGTATTTCAATTGACATATTTATAATTACTTAGAAAAAGAATATTTAAAGAAAATATGATAAAACATTTTTAACAAAAAAAATACAATAAAAAATAATTTTAAAGTCGGTGAACATATTATATTAATAAAATATGAATTGTCAAATATAGAACCTTCTTTTTCTCGAGTCTATTAAATTATTTTACAAGTTGTCATTTAACAAAATGTCATATCGTCAACAGCCGTTGCTTAGGATTCGCGTTGATATCGCTTTAGATTCATTTCACACGATACGACGATAAAAACGTCTATGTTGCGATTTTACTAACATTCGAATATGTTATACATACACACGTCTTCGGTACAGATTTAAGCCCTGATGAAAGTTAAGCTAGAGGGCTTCGAAAATTTGAGTAAATGGAAGAGGTGCCATATTTTAAACCTTATTCCCCAGTGTGAATAATAAAAATTTAATAAATTATTTCATGAAATTTATATTTTACCAAATAATCTTTTTAAATACATTTTTGCAATACAAATTATTTCTTGCTTTCTTGGAAAGTTTTTAAATTTCAATATCATAAAATTGAAACTCGTTAACCGGGGTTTAAACGGTAAAAATATTTTGTATCTGTATCGTAGCCAGGTATATTATGTAACATATTTGAAAATTACTTAAATGTAAAACATCGACTTTTTCATGTCCGCATCTGTAGAATGCCCTATAGAAAACTACTTGTCACTTAAGAATAAATGGCCATATTTATTGATTGCTTACACTTAGACGTTTGATTATTTCACACTTTAAGATTTAATCAATTTAATCAATTATATCACAGCTTTAAGATACTGTAGACTTACATGTTTACTATTAATTTCAACTTGATAACTTCACGTGTTCTTCAAATAATGCGTCAAAACCTAAATCTATAAAATATCATTTTTTTCGTGATGTAACAACAAATTGGCATTTTTAGGATTTTTCCCCATACTAGTGCTATAAGACCTTGTTTCTTGCCAAAAATCATGTTCCTAGGTCAAAAGACGAAGCCTGGGAATTTTGATTTATCTCGAAAGTCAAAATTACAATACATGAGATAAAAGCGGCTGCGGGTTTACATTAAATCGACTTATCAGTTTGATATTTTTACATACTTGAGGAACTAGAGATTAGAAAATTTTGTATAAATTTCAACTTGATATCTTCATGTTTTTCTGAGAAAAAGAGTCTTTCGTGACAGTCAAATAAAGTTAATTTTCTAGTGATGTAGAAAAAATTTACAGTTTTTTAATTTTATCCTTTATTTGTGCTATGAGACCTTACTTCGTGGTAAATTTCACTACGCTAGGTCATTGGAAAGTACCTTATAATTATATGACTGACCACATTAACGGTCATATCTCTTCAATGCGTGGACCTAAAAGTTTGATCTTTTGACAGCCGCAAGGGACCGCAGGCTTGAGTATTTAACATTAATTTCAAGTTGATACCTCCACGCGATCCTGTGAAAAAGGGTCTTGACAGACGGACAGACAGACAGACGGATAAAGAAAGTGATCCTATAAGGGTTCCTTTTTTCCTTTTAAGGTACGGAACCCTAAAAATGGCGCTACAAAAAAAGTTTTTTCAACAAATTTTTTTTCAGACTCTTTTTACGAAAATAATAGTTGTGTAATAAAGCTAAAATGTATGTAATGACAGTAAGTAACAGTTTTCTGTAATAAAATATCAAGCCAAATGCTACAAAGTATAACATTAACAATTTTCAAAAAACTTGACTGAAAAACTTTCCAGGTAAAACTACCAAATATCTGGATTAGTATGCAGAAAACCGATAGCCAAGCCGCTTTGTAAATTTATTTAATTTGGACACATTAGAAGGAATACCGCTAACTGCTTGATTCCAACAAAGAAACCTTACTCAGATTATCCCCAAATTATACAAGATTAAACGTCTTATTACTTTTTAATGAATCCTTATCTACACACAGGATAAATAGAAGCTTCCAGACCTTACTTGGGTTTTCTCTAGCGTCTAATATTTGTTCATTATTAACATTACATACAACATAACGCTACACTGAATGGCTGCTTGATATATCTAATTTATGAGTGACTAGCGTTGCCTGGCGGATAAAGTCGGCCGTAGTTAGGCTTTTTCATTGCGTGTCCGACCAAAATAATCGGTGTTTGTCGTGTCCGAATTTTGTTAGGCTTTTCGTTCGTCGCTCGGGCTATTTATTTCATTAGAATTTAACAAGATTTATGGTAATAATAAAAAAAGCTTGATTTTACAAACTATTTTTTTGCCGTACCCATTCAATACTGATACACAAAATCCTCTATAATGTAGGGTGGCCGGCCTCTTTACCCAAATGTCCGGCCAAACTGGCTGGTCTATCCGGTAATTAGGTTTGGCGACCTGGCAATCCTGACCATAAAATTATATATAAAATACTAACGACCCGCTAATTTATTATGTCGGAAGTGTAAGTTAGGTTTATGTTAGCCTTGTGTTAGCCTAACCTTAGGTTTAAACAGAGAACCTAGGCAATGGAGGCAAGTCTTATAATTACTTAAAGGGATCCCTTAAACCTACACCTAGTCACAAGTCCAAGGCACTGCTTGGATTCCTGTCAGATTCGTTCTAGTCAGAATAGTATAGGATCGTAACGTTTAGTTGTATCCTGACCGTATTGCGCCCGTAGCTTTCATGATAGGCCATCCGTTGTGCACGTACGATGCTTATAAATGATTGTACATTCCATTTTTAGTTTCCAACATCAGAAGTGGGATAAAGAACTCACCTCGCAGTCCCACAAGTTCGCGTTAAAGTTTCCTTTGCGTATCATCCTGACAATAAGTTATCTTGGTTTCAATGCGAGTATTCAGAAATAGTAAATATCATATTGCATGCGTGATAAATATTTTGAAGTAGAATAGGCCTTCGCTTTACATGAGTTCCATCAGCCTTTTAGGAAGTTAAAGTTTGACGTTGATTTGTTAAATTGTTTTACTGCAGGGACTGATGACCTAGTCCAGTATTTGCTGTAGGGGTCTGGTGACCTAGCTCCGTAAAGTGTAAGGTAATTTGTGCCCAAGAACGTGCGAATATGCGTTGTGTAGACTAATGTCAGGAAAGACGTTACGTTATGCACATATGATGCTTATAAATGATTCTATATTCCTTTTTTAATCTCCGATCTATTAAAAAAATCGCATCAAAATCGGTTGCTCAGTTTTAAAGATCTAGCATACACAGTGACAGACAGTCATATAACGGGAAGCGACTTTGTTTTATACTGTGTATGTGATAAAGAAGACAACAAAATCCCAGAGGAAGTCAACAGTGCTTAAACAAAAAAGGGTTTTAGTGAAACTTGTCGTCGATCACAGTGGGGATCATTGGTGTAAAATCTATTAAACACGATGATTTGTTAAGCTTGAATCACCATACAGTTAAAAAAAAATGGTACTCGGAAGTTCCTGTTAGAATAAAGTTTTTTTGTTACCTTGTCACTGCTATACATCTGTCCGCTGGATATTTCAACCAGTCTGGGCACTTTGAGCTTGGCGCACTGCTTGGCTACGTTGGTACTCAGGGTGACCAGACCTTCCGCGTACACCGCCTCCGTTTGCCCCACGCGCGTCTCTCCCGCACAGTTTACTACCAGCCCCCACTCTCCTCCGTTGGGTTCCAGGGCTGATGCGCATGATGCTGAAAACAAGTCAACATTATACCTGTGTCTCCATCGGATTTGTCTCCACCACAGCCTTAAGCAGTCTTTGTTACTTAAAAAATGATAATTGTTTTTGTTTTTTAATTTGTTCATCAGGGATTATTATTATTATGTGAGGGGGCCATATGCGCCAGCAAGCACCTGCCACCTCAACCATTGCTGATCTTTTTTGGCGACCCTGTTTTAACTATCACTGCTTAGCCGTAGACTCTAGGAATATCCAAATTTTTTGGGCAGTGATCGATTGTATCCCTTTTGGGTTCATAATACGTCGCCCTAGGTGGATACTTCTTTTAAACATGATCGGGCCACATTCGCAGAGTACATGCATAGCAGTTTCGTCTGCCTCATTGCAAAATCTGCAACTTGGACTATTGCTCATGTTTAAGTTAAACAAATGATTGTTTAACTTGCAGTGTCCTTTCAGGATTCTGGTCACTGCACTTAACTTGAACTTCTGGAGTTCAAGGAGCTCTTTCGTTAGCTCCCTATTATAGCATTTAATCATCAGGGATTAATAAAATTATTTTTCAATTAAAAGTTTATTTCCACATTTTTTTTTATTTAACTTTACTAAAGTAAAAAAATCCTTTCTTTAATAACTTAAAAACTGCTAAGTTAATCTTTATTTATAAAATAAAAACCAATGATATTTATTTTTTCCATGATTGGTAAAAAATAAATAAGGTCAAGGGTGCCAACTCCGTCTACGGGGCTTTACCGTCTTTTTGCAATAACGTACTTTGTAATTTAGCTGCGCCGTTGATAATTCCATCGGTAAAACAGTTTCGCTTATTAGTTCCAACTAGATCATTAAGATGGCGTTACTGTGCACAGAAAAGAATAAAACAGAGTGTAAATTTTAGTTGTGTTCAGAAAGTGAAATACGACCTACCTATACTGCCGATTAATCGAAGGTAAATATTAATTTATGCTTCTTACAGTGTCAAAAGAAAACATTACTTCTAGTTCAATATCTGTTATAGTATACTTTGTTATATTTTGCAACAAAACTTTATAAATGTCTTAATTACTCCATGTGGAATATTTGTAATCTCAAAGTCCTAAATTGTGTAATTCCGTACATATTTTTGGGGTTAAATCGTCATATACCGGATTTACCCCATTTCAGATATCGTAAACCTTTTCGTATGTAGAATTTTATAGGGAATGCGAATTCTGAATATTGTTATGCTTTTTGTTATTATAATTGATATCCATATTTTTAAACAAATAATATTGAGGCTGGTAATTTCTTTAATTTACACTAACACATTTTGTTTTAGTTACATTAGACTACAAAGTATACCATTATGGTCCGTAATTACAAAAGAAAATCAAAGAAAGCTTCTTATGACAAAAATCAATTGCGCGAAGCTGTATTGGCGGTAGAAAATGGAGTTTTAAGTGGATATAAGGCTTCAAAGGTGTATAATATCCCTAGGATGACGATTATGGATCATGTACATAAAAAAAGAAGTTCACACAACATTGGAAGAAAAACTACTCTGTCTTCTGAGGTTGAAAAAAATCTTGCTTTATGTCTCCATACTATGGAAAAATACGGATTTGGATTGACTAGAGTAGAAGTTTTAGAAATGGTGGGGGCATATATAGATAAAAATAATATATCAGCACGTTTCAAGAATGGAAGACCAGGAAAAGATTGGTTTGTTTCCTTCTCAAAACGCCACAATTTGTCCATCAAAAAACCCCAAGCTGTGGAATATGCTCGCAAAGCTGCCCTAGATCCGTATGAAATTTACCCTTATTTTGATCTTTTAGAAGAAACCGTTATAAAATTAGGTTTAAAAGATAAACCGCACGCTATTTGGAACTTAGATGAAACTAGTTTTTCCAAAGATCCTTCAAAAACTAAGATTGTAGGGGTTAAAGGCTATGCGGCAACTAGGGTCATTGCTACACCTGGGAAGGATAACACAACGGTCCTACTTGGTGCTAGCGCAGCTGGGCAAAAGATGCCACCATTAATTATTTTTAAAGGCAAAAACGTATGGGATGAATGGACAGATCCTGATGCTTATCCAGGTACAACATACGCCGCCACTAAAAATGGCTGGATGGAGAGCGAGGTGTTTGAAATTTTTTTTAAAAAAACATTTTTACCAACAATTGGTAACCAACGTCCAATCTTATTAATTTATGATGTTCATTCAACACACGTTGGATTAAATATAATTGAAGAAGCTCGCAAAGCTGAAGTAACCATATTAAAAATACCAGCCCACACAAGTCACATTTTACAACCGCTAGACGTTGCTGTTAAAGATAAATGGGATGTTGAGTTAGTCAAATGGCAAAGAATTTTCTAAATTAATTGGATCTATATGGAAACAAATAAATTCAGAAGTATTGCGCATCGGGTTTAAAAAATCAGGGATTTATCCAATTAATCGCAATGAAATGGATCTTCGCATATTCGATGCCTTAAAATTAAAACATTGGCAACGAAAAACTTTAAGCCTACCTAAAACACCACATAAAGAGCAACCAAAAACATTGTTATTAATAGCATTAAACTGTCTTAACAAACACAATTATGATGCCACACTCATAAATAAGGATAATAGTACCAGAGATCATTGGGAACAGACTTTAACTGAAAGTGGAAAAATATCCTTTGAGGAATTACTATTACAAAAGGTAAAACGCGGTGACAGCTATTTAAAAACGAAGAGACGAAAAGTGGCACAAGGTGCTGCAGTTATAACACAAGACGAAGTAAAGTTTAAAAAAGATGAACAAAATAAAAGGAATAGTAAAAAAGCTAATAATAAAAAAGCTAACTCAACCTACTTCTTCAGGGAAACTTACAAATGAAGTAATTTTTTTGAAGAATATATCTAAGAATGACTCTCAGTTAGTGCCTTTTTCTGTGAAAAATTTAAAAAATCTACCTCGTTGTTTGCAAGAAAATGTATCCGACACTCATAAAATAAAAATTCTGTCCAACATTAGGATAAAAGACCCTATTATGCGTGATGGCGATCATTTCTCAGAACCAGGACCTTCAGGAATTAAAACGATTAGTAATATAAAAAGTAAAATTATAAACAGCAACGCTAGTTCATTTAAAATATCCAAAAATTTACCAATTGTAACGAGATCTAAAGGAAAAGGAAAGGGCAAAAAAAGTGTAGGAAAAGAAAACAAGATACCTGACCTTAATAAGACTGACCATGTTAACTCTTGCAAATATTATAAGTTTATGAAACAAAATAATCATGATATTTCCCTATCGAGTTCAACTACTAGTGTGTCTGGAACATGTAGCAACCATAGTGACTCTGACATATTTAATGTTAGTTCCGATGAACCTTATTATGATGAGTATTCGGATTTGTTTTTACAAAACATAATACCCGACCTCCAAGATAAGGTTCAGTTTGAACATAGTGAAAGTAAACATAATGAAGAGATTGATATTAAAAAAGAGACTGAAATTAAACATGAGGCTGTAATGAAAATTAAGACCGAAGAAAAACATAATATATTAAGATTTGATTTAAGAAATAAATGTAAGAATAATGACAATGAAGTCTAAGTCAAAACAACAAATCAATTATATTCCATCAATGACCATGTTTTGGTAAGGTACTTTAACAAAAATAAGTGGACCTATTATGTTGGCATTGTAGAAAGTAATAAAATTACTGATGAAGGATTTTATTACTCCATTAGATTTTATAAAACAATTAAAAAACCAAAACTTATGTTTAAGATGACTAAAAAATTTGATTGTGATGACGTCCCTAACTTATCGATAGTTAAAAAGATCGATTTGTCTAATAATACACAAATATTAAACAGTTTTGTTTTATCCTGTGAAGATGATGAAGTTTATTTTTGCTGAAAAATCCTCTCACATAATCATTTTAAATATTTCATTTATTTTTAGTTTATAATAATTACAAATTATGGTATTATTGTTTTTTATATAATTTGTTTATTTTTGTTAGTTTTTTTTTATTTTTGTTTTGTTACTGAATTACACTATAATAATTTCTTTCAATATCTTTATATGACATATTATTTTTGGTTATTTTTGTATCTTACATTGATTCTCGTTTATCAATTAAAATAATTATAAATCTTCTATTTATTATATTAGTTTTATTTTAGTGATAATATTGAGATTTAGATATATTACTGAGATTATTGAGTTTTAGTTGATGTTTGATTTTTTATAACATGAATTAATAATTAAATAAAAGGTCTTCATACAAAAAAATTAATAATAATTAATTCCATATATAGAAATTTAAATATCCATAAAATAAAACGTAATATCGATTTTTTCTCCTTCAAAAATAAGTTTTGAATAAGAGAAAAAATAATTTAGGTTCAGTAGATTTTGCGTGATTGATCGACAAACAAACAAATACAAAATATTTGTTATATTAATAGCTGGCTTTTTATGTAACGTTTATACAATGCAATTGTATTGGAAATGTTTAAATAGTTCAGATGTTGGAGGAAATTACTTTTACCTACACTTCATTTTAAATTAATATAACCATGCTAAGCATGTTTTCTACCCCTGACTTCGTAAGATTGCTGGAATAGCCCCAAAAATGATTTTTTTGATATAACTTTTGCGTTTAACTTTATTTTTGCAAATACAAATATGTGTTTTGTTTGTTATTCAGGAATACATATTATCAGGGTGTGTTTCCTCGGAATAACTACCAATTTCATAAGAATTTGCTGTGCGGATGGATTTGCCCCTTTTTTACGGGAAAATCCGTCTGCTGACCATGTTTTAAAAATATATGTTTATATCATTACCGAAGATAGTTATAAAAAATATAACAGTTGTTTAAAAAAGCTAATTAAATTCTAATTTTAATGATACCTTTATATTAGTATTACAATCAAAAGTTTCTCGAATTTAGGCTATCAAACCTAAATTAAAAAAAACTATGCCGGAGTTAGCCCCCCTGACCTTACCAATTTATATTCAGTGTAAACTCCATGTAACGTTACTCGATTTAATGACAAACTCCTCAAAGCGTCGTAATCACTAGACTTTGGTGGGTTTAGCTTGTTTTCCATACAATGATACACTTTATCATCGTAGTATCACACTCTCAATAACGACAACAATAAAGTAATAAAAATATTAGTTTAAAAAACTATAAAAGCGTATTTTTTTAGGTTGTTTAAACTATTATTTTTTACATAATTAAAATTTGATAAATTATATTTAACGATATGCAGGGGGATGTTTTGAGACGATATAAAAAATTTGACAACAAAAAGGAGACGGACACTAAGTTAAATTTTGAAATGTTGTATTGGTTTATTGTAAGATATAAAACCTATAAGGTAGGCTCGGCGTGGAGAATATCAATGAATTATTTAATTTTTCGTTCGTCCTGAAAGATATCTTAACAAGAGTGGTGTCGTTGAATAGGTGATAAAAAACGCTATTCAACGATATATAAACGAGCGAAAACGGATAAACTAATATTACTATTGTCTACTTAAAACTTGATTTTTGAGCCAAATTTTGGTAAAATTACCAATTTTACTGAAAATTTCGATAAATTTTACTATAAAACGGGGGTGAAAACTACTTTAGAATATAGGGGGATGAGGTACATATAAGATAGGGAAAGTATAAAACATAAATATAAAGTGTGTTGACGCAGACACTCCGGGTCTCAGGAAAACAAAAAATCGCTATTCCTGATTATTCTAGTAAGGATAACGGACCTAACTGTTTAAAATATTGAATTGTCATCGATCCTTAATAAGTATGCCAAATTTTGAGATAATCCGACGTTTTGAAGGGGCTCAAAATCATGTTCAAAGATCCCGTTACATACATACTAACATACGTATGAAACTAATAAAAGCGTATTAAAAAGTGCCTTTTTGCCAAGATTAGAAAAAATGCGCAACTGTGTACGTTCTTTCGTCGCTTTATTATCCTAACCCGTAATAAACTCGACTGTCGGCATCATGCATACCAATCTTTTTAAGAAATTCGTTCTTTTGTTTGCAGAGCATTAAAGAAGCCCTGGAAGCAGCTAAACTACTGGAAAAGTACCTCCTTTGTCACCAAGATGCCTCAATATCCCAAGATACTACTAACACTAATCTGAAATAAGTTTTTTTTCTAATTCTAATTTTTCTTCTCCCCATTTAACGACAACTCTCTAACAGTACCTTCAGTATTTTTATATAGAGTTTACACTGTATATAAAATAAAGTCGGGTTTGTTATATCATTTATGTCAACAACGGTTCTGATAAACAGATTTCGATGAAATTTGGTGGATATACACTAAAGCTTGGAAAATGACATAGGCAATCTATTTTCACGAAAATAAGGGTTAAATAGATTGTTTTAGGGGATGAAATTTTATATGGGAGAGAGAGAATTTTATATGAGAGTCCGATTAGTTATTAGCCGTACTTTTGCTGAAGAAAATTTTTGGAAATGGGAATAAAAGTTTTCTTAAAAAAAATATATAAGTAAGATTATAATTTTTTTTCTCATTTTATTATATAAGTAGGTAGAACTTTCTGGAGTAAAGTACTAGGAGACTATGACTTAAAAGAAATATGTATTATAGTATTATAATTAGAACTTCATCAACATAGTGTCGTTCATAAATAGCAAAAAATATACTTTTGTCGTAGTCATTACGAGTCTTTAAGGTACGTTTTCCATATGCACGTCTGTGCGTCAAAAAATTAACCATAATTTATATATTTCATTGTATCTGTCGGTCTCACTTTTAATAAATACTAAGGCCGACATTATATAATTTAACCTTTAACAACAGACGTGACGCCTTATCATGAACTTTTCGGTACAAGTTACTTACGTACGTGTAAGTATATAGCAGACGGCACATAAGTGTACGTTTGAGAAAAAGTAGTGGGGGGAAAGCTGTGCATTTTGAGCGTGCTGAAACGTCGCATAAGAACCAATTGCGTGTGACGCACTGCTCTCGTCCCGTGCTCTCCGCTAAAAAGTGCCAAGGTCAAACGTAAACTTACGTGCCGGCTATACAAAATCTGAATTTCTACAATGATTGAATCGCAATAAGAGTAACGCTAAAGACTGTATTCAGCTGTGTTTATAATTAAAATAAGAGGAAAACGTACACAATAAACATTTTGTTATAGTTAGCAACATCGTTTATAACTTTCGATAGACTTGAGCCAGTTGTCAAACGAAGCTTGTCTGGTGACCATTACCGGCTGTAGTGTCGTGATACTAGGTCTCCACTACTGAGGTTTTGAGTAAGCTCTTAATATTTGTTATTCGTTTTCCATCTTAAGTGAATATTATTATTGTCTAGTGTGTTACAGAACCCTAGCGGTGACGCGCACACCTGCTTACCCAACTCATGTTTCACGTCCCACAGTTTGCTGACTCCGTGGAAATGAATCATCGATTGTATCACGGAATGTACAAACATCGCCTCACCGAGTCAGCTCCAACCCTCAACTTGCCTAGAGCTCACTCCTATAGTTTTAAGGAATTTAAAAATGTAAAGGAATTAAGAAAATATAATTCTAAGAATGTTCTGAATTTTCTTCCCCTCCTGACGACGCCATCACACCTAAAATAACTAGTGTGTTTTTCTATGCGGTATTCATCCCATTTTAAGTACACTTAAAAGTTAAAAGATGTAAATTATATTTGTTTGAAATTACACATGACAAATACACATTTAGTTAGTATGGAAAACCGGGCTTATTACTCTTAAGGCATCATTAAAGGTTCATCGCCTCGCGCCATTAGCTGGCGCCACCGGACGTAATATTATAATATTTGAATGATTGTATGCACTCGGCACTGCACTACACATTGTTTATTGCTACTGGGAATATTAATCACCAGTTATTATTGTCTTTTATATTACACTTTTTGGATAAACTTCCCTATTGTGTCTAAATTCATTTTAAATTCATACAATGCAGTCTATGGTAAACTAGTGACTTGTTTCGACTTTGGATGGTTTCTCTTGTATCACTCTTATCACTGAAATGATTTCATTGCACACAGGAAAAAAGTAGCTTATGTGTTAAACTATCTAATCTATCCTGGAAAATTCAGGAATTCTACATCATCATCAAGGAAAATAATAACATTTGTTTAGTAGAGTAACCCTTTGAATATTTCTATTTAGCATCAATGTATTGAAAATTAAAAGTATGAAACACAACATAAAATAATAATTTAAATTATTATAAATATTAAAAAAAAACAAAGAGCGGCCCTGCAGTCATTTGAGACACCATATTATGTTCCTCTGCTGATACAGAAGTGTTTTTTTTTCTAAAGTGAAAGTTACATAAATTAAAGTTAATACTTAAATAAAAACGTTCCTAGGAGACCATCCATAACTTTTTAAGATATTCTGAACTGCATTCACAGATTTTTGAGAAAATGTACGGTTAGCGAAAAAAGTGCCAAAATCCAAAAAAAAAAATTTTTATGCCTATCGATCCTACTTCGTATGGGGATCAAAAGACTTTATGGGACCATTTAAGGTATGAGTGCTAGAAATGTCAGAAAACGCCCAAAACATTTTTCATACATTTTGTCCTGAAAACGATAAATCAACTCGTAATATTTTTATTGCCAAGCAATCCTATTTCTTGCTGTGATTAAAGGATTCTTTAAGCCCAACTGAAATTTAAATGCAAAAAGTACGGTACGACATAAAATAGGTGATCTACGAAAGAAATTGGTCAAAATGACCGCCATTTTCACGAATACTCGTAGACATAAGTTCACTTCACACACCAAGATTACGGATTTGAGATTAATTTTTAATTTTGGCTGTTATAAGACAAGGATACAATTTTTTCATTTATATAGAAAAGAGAATATGTCCAAACTCCATGAAGTGTAGAGTGGTAACCCTAATCATGTTTTGTTTGCTTTTAGATAATATTGTCTGTAACGGAAACTAAAAAAACTGTCTGCACATTGAATGGCTTGTAATTTAAAAATTAACTTATCTACACCGATAAGATATGATAAGGGTCATCTATTCAGCTGTATCACAACAAAATTATATAATTTGTTTAAATGTTTCTATCTACTTTTTTTGCCTTTGGAAATCTATCTTTAATGTTTACTAGCATCGCGTTCCGGTTTCGCATGATAACTTTCTCTACTATAGTATGCATGTATTGTAAAAAAACCACATCAAAATCTGTTGCATATTTTTAAAGCATACATAGGGACAGGCAGACGGGAAGGGACTTTGTTTTATACTATGTAGTCATAATATCCAAGCTCTGAAGAACCAGACATAAGGATGAAAAGTAGTATCAACAGGGAATTAATATATTTTATATTGTCCATGATAACGGTTTCAACTTTCTGATTCTCATATATATGTTCTGAACATTGAACACATCTTGCTTTCAATTTATAGAGATATTAAGTTGTA
Organism: Limenitis camilla; assembly: GCA_905147385.1. Taxonomy (NCBI): domain Eukaryota; kingdom Metazoa; phylum Arthropoda; class Insecta; order Lepidoptera; family Nymphalidae; genus Limenitis; species Limenitis camilla. Next base: position 1,445,234 of record LR990235.1, read on the forward strand.
AAATAATAAGGAAGAATTATTATAATTTAACGAAGAATACCTATGGCTATATGGTATGTGTGACTACTATTAATATAAAATACATCAGCTGTATTGGAATGGAAATGAATCATGATAAGCTATCATTCCTGAATGTCGACAACATAATTAACAGCCACCATATTTATAGCATATTGTTTTATTTATGCAATACAATATAATGTTTAATAAATAAAGCTTAATATTATAAATTTGTTATTATCTTTAATAAATATTAAAGAATGTAAAGAGTAGAGAATATAATTGAGGTTCCCAAAATTAATAAAGCCATTAACATATTGTTTGCTAGTAGACAATAGACCTTTTGCTTTCTCATTACAATTCTTAATACTTCTTAACATGTTTTAGGTCCCCAATAATTTTTTTTGCTTTCATAGACCCCCGGCAACTATCAAATCAATATAATATCAAAGTGGAAATAACTTTTGTCACAGAAAAATGCAGTTTCCTTCTGGCTGTACCATGTGAAGTAATATATCTAGTACTATTTAAATATCAGAGATCTCGGAAATCTGGACATAAGTTTTAAAGACATCAAGATTTTGACAACTGATGAAATTAACTTAAAATTATTTATACTCTAGTATGACTGAACTTGGTACTCAACATAAGTGGTTTTGCTGAAGCATAAAATAAATGTTAGGTTTTTTTAAACACCATCCAAACCAACAAATCCCATAATCCTAATATTTCAACAATTTAAATTAACATTATGGCAGATTATTCAATGGAAGACTATAAATTGTATTGAGAAGTAGCATTTAATTATAAATTAGAAAGTAAGGAGGATATTATCTCTAGGTCAAGGCTACATTGTTTATAATTTTCAAATTAAAAACCTTAACGATAGATTTATGAAATATTCTTTTTCTAGAAAAAGTTCTGTTTAAAGTGTATTTTTGAAGCCCATTCTACATCTATAAATAAATTTGTGATAACACTTACTTGGATTTATAAGATTAGCGCTTTTATATTCCACGCGGGGGTCCTCGAAAGCCTTCGAGTGAGAGGGATTAAGGAAAGCGAGTTGCGGCGGAGTCTTGTCCACCACACGTAATGCGCTTACCAGCTCATTGCTTATTAGATATTCCACCAGATTCCGACCAATGAAGCCACACCCTGAAGCAAATTGCACGATCAGATAATAATAAAAAACACTTAGGTCACCCGATGACTAACACTTCCAGAAACCGTTACGGAATTTAAAAACCCTCTTTTTATATACAGTTTAAAGCAACTAATATTGTGTAAATAAGTTTTCTTTATACTTTAAAATAACTAAAAGTATTATCTACCTCCTAAAACAACCACTCGAGGTTTTGAATTATCGCCGGCGGAATCAGACATTTCGCTTGCGGTTTCACAAAAGCGAATGACAGTTTGACAATTGGTTTAGCTGACATTTATATTCACTGTTGCCATATCAAAAATTCTTCATAGGGTAAAACTTGCTACAGATATGAGCCTCGCTACACGATTTAATAACTATTTAGAATATTCAAGGAATTTACATACAAAATGGAAAGCGTACGTGCGCTCAAAAAACGTTCCGAAGAGTACAGCCACTATAGGGAATTGTATCTTTTTCTATTAGTATGACCATACTTCAAGGGATGGAGAAAAATTAAATATTCTGTCACTAACAACAATGCTTCTGTCTATTTAAATGCTTTAAATTATTTTTATGGCACATTGTCACAAACACCCTAAGAAAGAGACAAAATACTCTTTAGTCCTACCTGCTCGGAATGATTTTTGTTCTTTACGTGTTGGAAACAAGTGTGAACCTTATAGTAGTTATTTCAAGGTGCATATTTGAATATACAATATTTTTAAGTGAGCATTCCAGTTATGATATCAATTCCTTGAGAGTATTAGAAAAAATTAGGAAATTATGAGGAAATGTAATTGTAAGTATTGTATTCATTTCTCTGCAACCATTCCGTGCCTCGCACTCAGTGTAATTTATGCATAAATGTGTTAATGTAAACTTATATTCATTACCTTAATTTAAAACTTTATTGGCCTCTGTTTTATCGACAAAGTAATTTATATAACCGCAAGTAAAGGAAATTCAAATACAATAACAGCGGCTAAAATAAAAGTAAATTAGGACTTGATAAATCTTTTATTTTTTTTATTCTCATAAAAGCTACCTATCTTTCTTAAAATAGAATATAATCTAAACTTATAATAATAATAATATTGTACTATAGTTCAGTTTTTTCTATTCCATTTCCTAATTTTGTAGATGTGTTATTTTGTTTAGAAGTATCTGGAGGTAGAAAGAATGCGACAACTAATCCAGCTGCAAAAAAGACGAAAAAATTGATAATAATACAATTTACATTAAAAAAAATTAAAATTATACTATAGCTCTAAACATTATGTTCCAAAACATTATAGGTACTCACAAATAATAAGTACAATATATCCTGATATCATAGGCGTACAATAGTCACTGAGGAGACTTGCTATTAATTGTACACTAAAGAAACCAAATCCTCGAGCCACAACCACCGAAAGACACGTTGCCATGCCCCTATATAAAAAAAATATAATTAAGTACAGGCAATAAAGAACAAGGAATTTATATCATAACTGAAATGCTCACTAAAAATATTGTATATTCAAAAATGCACCTTGAAATAACTAACTTATGGTTGACATTTGTTCCAGTACGTAAAGAGCAAAAATCGTTCCGAGCAGGACCGTCGACTAAAGGGGATTTTGTCTCTTTCTTACGCGGTTTCTCTTAGAGTGTTTGTAACAATATGCCATACAAATAATTTTAAGCAGTTGAATAGATAGAAGTTAATGTTATTAGTAACACAATATTTAATTTTTCTCTATTCCTTGAAGCATGGTCATACTAGTAGAAAGAGATGCAATCCCCATAGTGGCTGTACTCTTTGGAACGTTTTTTTAAATGTTGCGCATTCCAGTTAGTATGTAAATTCCTTTCTAAAGACATAATTTCTGTGTTGCCGCAAATAAGTGTAATCTTACCTCAAGTGAGTTGGATTTAGTTCCACTAAATATGTGTTAGCATTTCCCAAAATTAATGCTACATACAAAAAAAAGAAAAACAATGCGATGCTCATGATGGGTATTCTTATAAACAGTAGCATAATTCCACAGACAATAGATATAGAGAAAACTAGTAAGGTTGTTCTCCTCTTGTCGAGGGGACCAACTATGAAAGTCAGAAGGATGTTTAGTGATCCAGAGAGGCCGGAGTAGCACATCACTGCGTATAGGGTCATTGGTTTAATGACGCTGTCACAATCAGTATTTGTTGTGGTCTGAAAATATAATTAAACATATTAGCGCTACATCCTATTAAACATTATCTATCGAAATCCAATTAAATAATTGGATCTATTAAAGTACTTTATTTTCCCGTACATTGATGATGTCTTTAATTTAAAATAAACTTTATAGGGTATAGCTTAAAAAGGATTTAGGCAGATTTATCGACGAAAGCTCCAAGGAGGCTTTACATTTTCCGCTTTTTAAAATTATCGTCATATTTTTTAATTGCTTTTGATGATTTAAAAAAAATCTTTATGAAAGCAATCTATTTACCTCATTTACCTCCCTAGGACTTACGAATATGTAGTGATGATATAATTATTAATTAAAAAATATAAATATATAAAATCTAACAGAATTATTTGTACTCGTAGATGTAGCAGCAGTACTGGCAACTTCGCAAAAGCTTTTTCCCGCGCTGTCTTCACCATTGAAATACGCGTTGGTCATTGTTGGTACCCACATTGTATATCCCGTGGACCTGAAATTTTTTTGATATTTAAGTTTAGTGTCTAAAACCAACTTATGAGTGTCTTCTCCACCCAACTAGTTCGTCTTTTCCATTTGACCTAGGTAATCGATTCTCTTTTTTATGTCTTGTGTTGAACAATCCTAACTTCTTCAACATCACTTGTTCAGATATTGTAAGTTATTGTCAAGAAACAACAGACAACTAACGTTATGTCTACAATATGAATATCGTTACTATTATTATAAACGCGAAAATAACTGCGTCTGTTTGTCGCGCTTTCACGCCAAAATTACTGCACCGATTTAAATGAAATTTGGTATACAGATAGTCTGGAACCAGAGAAAGGACACAGGTTACTTTTTATGGCGAAAAAGGGGTTGCAAGGGGTTGAAAGGGAGGGTTGAAAAGTTGTATGAAAGTATCGTCATTTTTAGAGCTAAAACTTGAAACTTATTTTTTAATCTGTTGATTCGATATAAATAAATATAGGAGGTTATATCAATACTTACGTCATATAAGCGCAAAGTAGAATATAGTAGAGTTTTAACGAGTTCTTAAGAAGCGGTGGTTTGAAGAGTGGAGCCGTTTGATTCCACATCTTACGTAGAAATGAGACATTTCCGTTATCAGATATTATTGTTTCTTCTAAAAATATTGATTTTATCTGAAAAATATTTAATATTTCACTTTTAGATGAAATATTTTAAGACGATATAGTATCTCAGGGATAACTCACCTGAAATTCCTTTTTGGACCCATTATTAAATCTGTTTATAACTTTCAAAACTTCAACTGCAGCTTCTTCATTACCTTTACTTAGTAGAAACTTAGGGCTTTCCTGCATAAACATCATTCCAATCACTCCTATGATACCAGGAACGCAGATCACTTGGAGGAGTAATCTCCAAGGTCGATAGGACATAGATAACCAGGATACGTAGATTGTGAATGATAAACCAGTTATGGGTAGAGCTATAACTGTAGACAATAAGAATATGTTTTTAAAATGAATATATTATACGTAGACACGCGCCAAGCATCGTCTGCGCCATCGTGTTAAATTCTTATGATGACCAAAAAAATTATTCTGTCTCGCCTATAATAATCTGATTGGCACCCTCCAGTAGTTTTTGTATGGCGTCAACAATATGTTTTTTAATCACACCTTCGACGCTCGACGCGGTCTTTGAACTTGAATTTTATTTTCGTTTTGGACCACATAAGCTTTACGACGCCTTTTTCACCCTACACCATCTCTAATCTATGGATCTTTTATTTGGGGTTCAAGAAAAAGAAGAATCTCTAAGAATATAAAAGACTACATATTCTATGAGTCTCATAAAATTGATCTGTGGCCTGTTAATGTAAAACTCACCACAGATAATAAATTGGACGTACATAGTAGCACTAGCCATGAGGAACATGAATCGCCCTCTGTGTCGAAGTGTGACACTTTCTCCTAGAAGAACGAATGCTGCTGCGTTTGCTGAAGATGTGCTACAAATAATACATTTATGTTAACAAGGGATATAAAGATTAATTTATTTGAGTTAAAGAATCGCAGAAAAATCAAATTCTTGTAATCAAAAAATAATAGTTACTTAAAAGTAAAGCATATTGTAGTTGACATAGCTACCGGCACTTAAGTATAAGTTTGACATTGAATGCGCGGAAGTCACTATTAGGTGCTTTTTAGCAGGGAGCGTGGAGAGAGTGCAGCGGGTCTAACGCGATTGGTTATAATGAGACATTTCAGTTCCCGCGCGTCTGCTTTGTCACGGATGGAACTGCCAATACTGGTACGTAGCACGCTCACAATGCGCAATTTTCCCTCCCCTATTTTTTTTTCATAGCTAAAGTCAGCTGCCGGCTACTACTACACTACACTACTATACTTACAATCCAGCAGATAAAAACTTCAAGGCTGCTAAAGAAGCGTAAGTTGGAGCAATGCTGGCTGCTAAATTCAGGATCATACCAATAGGCATAGCGAACAGAAGAGTAGTTCGACGGCCAAGAGTATCCGCGCACAGACCCCATGCGTATGATGATATCATTACACCTTCAAAAGAAAAAATCATCTAATCTAATAGGATAAAAGTCTCGTGTCCAGGTGTTTGTTACCAAACTCCTCCGAAACTGCTCGACCGATTTTTATGACATTTTGTGTCCATATCGGGTAGGTCTGAGAATCGGTCAACATCTGTTAATTATACCTCTAAGTGATGATGCAGTGATAGCCCAGTGATTTAGGCGTTGATGTCTACTTACTCGGGAGGTCCGAGTTCAATCCAGGGCACACACCTCTGACTTTTCTGAGTTACGTGTGAATTTTTTTTATTAGAAATTGGATTCTAAATTTTCTTAATATTTGACTTTTCTTAATTTTTCATATATATTTATATTACATAGATACATGTCCGTAGACCGTATATTATCCGTCCAGACGTCACACCGGCTTCACGGAAGACCAGCGCTGACTCTGCTTAAACAGAATCAGCTAATGCTGAGTGAAGACCATTTTGGTAACACAGAAACAGTGTTTTAGTTACTTAAGCTAATTAGTTATTTAAGTCGTTTTTACCATTTGATACTAGTGTAATATTTATTTGACTTTTCTGTGTATTTATTGCCAAATAAACGTTTCTTTCTTTCTTAAATATCACTTGCTTTAACGGTGAACAGCACTGGGCCAGCGTGGTGGACTATGGCCTAATCCCTCCTCATTCTGAGGAGGAGTGGGCGATTAAAGGGTGATGATGAAGTGATGAGGGTGGCCCATACCAAATTTAGTTTGTTGTTTCCGGATCAGCGGTATTGTAATGAAAATTATTAAAAACTTTTTTAATATAAGAATTATCCTTCTTTTTCGATTTTTTTAATCTAATGTATAAAAAATAATAGGTTCGCCATGTTTGTGAGTTCCCCATATTGAATATAGAACGACGATTATAAGATAATTAACTGTATATATACATAGTATTATTTACTATTATTTAGGTTGTTTATATATTCGGTTGTATCTTATTAGTATTAGTATATTGTAACTACACCACCTACTTTATTTTAACCTTCGCTCCTTCCAAGACTCGGTTGTCTGGAAGAAATGTCTAATTAGCCATAGGACCGCCGCCGTACTTCACATTAGTTTAATTTAGTTTTAGCTTAATTTTACTGTATCCTTATCCTTCTGTGGTGTACAATAAAGTTATAAATAAACAAATAATTAATAAAAGCATAATGTATTGAAATGATTAACCTTTGATTTTTTTCCTACCTTTTCTCAACATATTGCTTACTAAAAGGCTTTGATGTTGGAGGTAGCTTTAAATCCATTTCGAAGTCACAAAAGTTCAAATATAATTTTTTTTTAATTCGTAGTTATAGAGATAACAATAGTAGATGTACATAATAAAATTAATTCATAGAAAACGTTGTCATTGAATACAAGAAGATTTAATATTAAGATGTGACGACCTTAATTCGGTTGGTAATGATCTACTTAACTTATCAAAGTTTGTTTAAAACATTTCATTGTTTATTTGTGTGGAAATTTTTCAAACGGATTAATTCTGGTTTCTCGGTCGATTGAATGAAAAAAATAGGCTAGGGGGACTCTATGACCTATATTATACGTAATCATTGGGGAAATAGAGCAAGAAAAGTTCTACACACCCTATTTTTGACCTATTTACAACATAATAGGGCTTTGCCTCGTTTTGCTCGGGTTAGTTATGCATTTGGTGAACTTGCAGAAATAATAAATATTACGGAAATAAACAATATATTTTATACATATCATAGCAATCCGTTCTGTTCTCTGCTACAGCTCTGTTTTAGTATTTATGACATTAAGTCTTCGATCAATTAAGTAAATAAAATAGTAGTAGAAGACATTACTCTACGCTAGGAAAACTCTACGTTTTTTATTTCGGTAATTTCACTTTGATCTTGGAGTTATAGCAAAAGGTTTCAAACAATAAAATATGGTTCATTTTATTCTTGTTCAAATTAATTAATTTTATTTATAAGAGTGTTGTTATACCAGATCGAGATCAATTCGTTAATCAAGAAGAAACCTACCCAAAGTTTCCTAAATGGAGTAAAATCTGTGTCAATCAATAAATATGCTACGAAATACAAAAAGAAATGTTCAATTCGTTCCATAAATGACGGAGTTCTGAGGTAACAAACATAAAAAAAAAATACAACCGAATTGATAACCTATTTTTCTTTTTGAAGTCGGTTGAAAATTAAAAAGGAGAGAAAATTGTAATATATAAAAAAACGTTTAGTATAAATTGAGCAGGTATTATATTTAATGCGTTACATAATTTATCGTATTTTTTACTAAATTCTTCAAATGAGAAAAGAAAAGTCACCAAAAATCATACTGGTTTTCTTATCCTTTTAAATTTAATCAATTGTTACTCAATGAATAATAATAAATTATGTTTATTGTCAATGAATCAATATGATAAATTTTTTTTTTATAAAAAGTATCCTATGTTATTTCTAATACCCTCAAGAATGTGTGTACAAAGTTTCATGATGATCGCTTAAGTAGTTTTCGCGTGAAAGCGTAACAAACAAACTTACATTCACATTTATAATATTAGTAGGGATAGCAAATGTCATTGCTGGACTTAGGGGAGGGAAAACAAGGCGACAGCCCCGGACCTCTACAATAGAGGCGCCTAGACTACGGCTACTAGGCACGATAGACAACATAGGATTTTTTTTTTCAAATTGCAATTTACTACCTTTCTCTTGAGGGAGTATCTCAATGCAATCCCTTATAGTAATCCCAAAGTATATAGTATAGTAATCCCAATACGTTTAGTAATCCCGCAAAGTAATCTTAAATATAAAAATATCGTGGTTTGGAATAAAGAGCTCATGGCTTGTTTGCATGTAGATTTTATTGTCTTGATTTTTTAATTCAATTTATTTCATTAAAATTAAAATTATATGAAATCTTAAATTGACAAAGTTAGAATTTCGTTTCGTAGCACTCCTACTGAGTTTATTCGTGTTTATTTCGTTCGTAAGTGAAATTTTCACAATCCCAGAAAATTATGATCTAACTCAGATTTATAATTGTAACAAATTATTTGTTTTCAGTTCTATCATAAACCTAAAATATATCTTATCACAAAGGCGTAGTAGGTATGAGATGAACTTAAGGGTTCACAGAATCTTAGTTATATGGTATAGGATATTTTTGGACTGAATCTTCTCGAGAGGTTTTTGACTACATACCAATTAAAGGAACAGCAGACAAGAGTCCTTGCTGAGAGGTTGTGAGCTGCATATCACACGCTACACTTGGCAACACTACTGAGAAGCCGAATATGTCGATGTACATGGCCAAGATGAGCAAGCAACATACTCCTAGTAAGCTGCAGTTGTATTTACCAAAACCTGTGATAAGCAAATTGGGATTTATTAATTAATTATTAAGAAAATTTTATGTCAGGGATCTCTATAACGCTAATAGAAGCCAGAAGTTACCCGTGAGGGGACGGGTTAGAATACAGTTCCCCTCTGCCGCTGGGAAAGCATCTCGTAAAAGGCGAGTAACCCAGCCCCCTGTCTGGTGGTAGGGGATCCCATCCCCGACTGGCTCGCGACCACTATCATGTGAATCCGACCGCCAAGTGTCTTCGACGCGTTCCGGTTGCTACGCATGTAAGCCAGTAGTTCCCCCTCCCCCCTTTCCCAATCCCTTTGAATGTGGTCATTTCTGCAGCCCCTGGTCCGACATCGGACCGATTCCTGAGAGGTTGAGCGTTTGGCGTTGGCGCGGGGTCCAGGGAGACCCGATGAAACGGTTCACCGCTGGCCGCCCGATGGTTCGTAGGGGACCCGAACCCAGGATCATCCCAACTTGGGAGGCTGTCCCGCCGCCATTGTTAAAAGCCTGTCGCTCGATCGCCGTGCCGGAGTGGGAAACCGGTGTGGAACGCGGCGATCGATTAACAGGTCGGATCGGGGGCCCTTCCGTCCCCCGCGCCAGCGACAAACTAAACTCGGTCTCCGGAATTGGATTCACCGAAATGCTTCTTGCCCAAGGGACTGCAGTGATAGCCCCAATCTTTTCCGTTTTATCCCCTGCCTGTATATCTCTGCAATTTTTTACCTCACTTGATGGTTGTCCGAACAAAAAAAAAGAAGTTAGGCACAGCGGCTCCCTCTTCCACATTCAGTGTGGACTTTTGTAATATAAGAGGATTGCATTCGAATTTAAATGCCGTGCATCACCACCTCGAAACGGCAAAGCCAGCCCTACTTTTTTTAACAGAGACGAAGATATCGATTCCTGATGACACATCATACTTAAATTACCCAGGGTACACTTTGGAACAGGCGTTCATCCCTCAAGCCGGAGTGTGTGTGTATGTTAGAGACGATATCTGTTGTCAAAGACTCGGCAACCTCGAAGTTAGAGACCTGTCAGTTCTGTGGGCGCGCGTTAACTATGGCGATATCACGCGGATTTACGCGTGTCTTTACAGGTCTCATACCGGTAACACTGAAGTCGACCGTCTTTTTGGGCACGTTCAGGAGGTTACAGATTTCGTGCTTCAGCGCTATCCCTGCGCGGAGGTTGTGGTCCTTGGCGACTTTAATGCCCACCACAGTGAGTGGTTAGGATCACGAACCACAGACCACGCGGGGAGAGCTGCCTATAGTTTTGCTCTCGCCTATGGTTTCTCCCAACTTGTGTCAGGCGTAACCAGGATCCCTGATACGGAGAACCATACACCTTCTCTATTGGATCTTCTGCTGACTACCCACCCGGAGGGCTACCTAGTATCCGTCAATGCGCCTTTGGGTACATCTGACCATTGCCTGGTACACTCCGAGGCCCCTGTAGTGCTGCATGGCCATTCCCGTCCACCTGGGACCCGCCGTGTATGGCACTACAAATCAGCAGATTGGGACGGATTGCGAGAGTTTTACGCTTCCTACCCATGGAGGCAGCTTTGTTTTACATCGGATGATCCATCGATCTGCGCTGACGCTGTTACGGACACTATTTTGCAAGGAATGGAATGTTTCATTCCAAGCAAGGTTGTCCGTACTGGCGGCGGTTCGCGACCTTGGTACGATTCATCTTGCGCAAGATCTTCGATCGCCAAGCAAGAATGCTATCGTGCCTGGGCTGTGGCACTTGCTGCGAAGGATCCGCATACAACAGATTTTAAAAAGCAATTCAATGCTGCCTCCAGATCCTACAAGAAGCATATCGCGAGAGCAAGGCTTAAGCTCATTCGAGGCATTGGTGAGAAGTTAATAAGCTTTCCTTCAGGAAGCCGTGCATTTTGGTCTCTCGCTAAAGCCGTCGAAGGGAACTTCTGTAAGCCCTCTTTACCACCTTTGCACGGTCTTGATGGTTCGCTGGCACACTCCGCGAAAGAGAAAGCTGATCTTCTGTGCACTCTTTTTGCGTCGAGTTCAAACCTTGATGATGGGGGAAAGGTACCGCCTACAATTCCTAGATGCGAATGCGTTTTGCAAAATGTGCGTTTCTCACAAAGCGCTGTGCGTCGAGCGCTCCTTTCCCTAGACGTCAAGAAATCCAGCGGACCTGACGGAATCCCAGCTATTGTGCTTAAAACGTGTGCTCCCGAGTTGACTTCAACACTAACGCGCCTTTTTTCTCTGTCTTATACCACAGGAATAGTCCCAAGTTCTTGGAAAGTAGCCATCGTTCACCCTATTCCTAAGAGGGGTGACAGTACCAACCCGTCCAATTACCGGCCTATTGCAATAACCTCTTTGCTCTCTAAGGTGATGGAGCGTGTAATTAATACACAGCTCCTCGGTTACCTTGAGGATAACCAGCTAATTAGCGACCGACAGTATGGCTTTCGTCATGGTCGCAGTGCTGGGGATCTTCTTGTGTACCTTACTCACCGATGGGCAAGTGCCATAGAGAGTAAAGGAGAAGCTATGGCTGTTAGCCTAGATATTGCTAAAGCTTTTGATCGGGTTTGGCACAAAGCTCTATTAGCGAAGCTACCTTCCTATGGACTACCCGAGGAATTATGCAGTTGGGTATCCAGCTTCCTTAGTGGACGAAGCATTAAAGTCGTTGTTGATGGTACATGCTCGATCACTACGTCCATTAATGCTGGAGTACCCCAAGGCTCAGTGCTATCGCCAACACTGTTTATTCTGCATATCAACGATATGCTGCAAACCAGCAACTTTCGGTGCTATGCGGACGACAGTACTGGCGATGCTCTTTATACTGGCCGGGCAAATATTCCTCGCATTGAGGTAGAAGAAAGGAGAAGAAACCTGGTGTCTGAAATAGAGACCTCCCTGGAGCAGGTCTCTGAATGGGGAAGACATAATCTTGTCCAATTTAACCCTACGAAGACCCAGGTTTGCGCGTTTACCGCAAAAAAGACTCCCTTTATTATAGCGCCCAAATTCCAGAATATTCCCCTCAGTACCAGCAATAGTATTGGGATCCTTGGAGTCGATATATCGAACGAGGTCAAATTTCGGGGCCATTTGGAGAGCAAAGCCAAACTGGCTTCAAAAAAACTGGGCATATTAAACAGAGCGAGACAGTACTTCACTTCGGAACACCGGCTGTTGCTATACAAAGCCCAGGTTCGTCCACATATGGAGTACTGTTCGCATCTTTGGGCTGGCGCCCCTAAGTACCAGTTGCTCCCTCTTGACTCCATCCAACGACGAGCTGTTCGTATTATCGACGATCCCATACTCACAGACGGTTTAGACGAACTTAGCCTCCGGAGAGACGTTGGATCTCTGTGTGTTCTCTACCGTCTCTACAATGGGGAATGTTCACAGGAACTATTTGAATTAGTGCCCCCGACTCTTTTCCGCCATCGCACTCTCCGCCGCTGGGACAAATTTCATCCACACCACTTGGATGCTTGGCATACCAGCAATGTACGTGCGTCTAGATCATTCCTTCCACGCACGTGTAAGCTGTGGAATAATTTGTCACCAATGGTTTTCCCAGAGCGCTTTAATATGGGAGTCTTCAAGCGCCGAGTATACAGGTTCCTCAGAAAGTAGGGTTGGCAACGCATCCGCAATCCTCAGTGTATTGCAGATGTCCATGGGCGACGGTGGCCACTTAACATCAGGTGGGCCTTCTGCTCGTTTGCCCCCATATACTAAAAAAAAAAAAAAAAAAAAAAAAAAAAAAAGAAGTGAAAACTTAAACATTAACGTTGTGCAAAAAAAATTTTCAAAAAAAAAACAAACTGTATAATTGAGAACAGAACGTGTCACCGAACTTTGGAAAGAAAATATAATTCTACGGTTTAAGTAACCCAAAGGACAAAACTCAAAAAACCGAAATGTATTATTGAGATCTGACGCTTACGAATTTTCAATCAGTTCTCGTGTCCTGACGCGAGTTTAACATTTTTTACCCAAAAAAAAGTACACAACTGCACAACGCTGCTGAAGAAGTTGTTTTCAGAAATTGCATTTCTGTTTGTTTGAAAATAACAAACTGATTAAAAGTTATTGTCAGGATGGGCAAGTAAATAATAATGTATAAGATTGGTTAACTGACTCATTAAGCTGAGTAAAATTACTGAAACTAAAAATACACTAAAACTAACTAGATTTTTTTTATAATTTATCCCTAAAGGGATAAGGGTTCAATGGAACATGGATTTTTTTTAGAAAATTATCATATTTCATTCCCTAAATATGCAAAATAGGGAAATTAATTTTTCATAGATATCGTCTAGTAGATACTTAATTTTTTTATTATCCATTATAAGAAATGTTTCATTCAATTAAACAATAAGTAATCTTTGTATACCAGATAGGATAAAGAGATAATATTTACTTCAACTGTATCTCCTCTCTGGAAGAACTGATCCGGTTTCAATAAAACTTTTCACTGATAGAAAGTTTCATAGATAACATATGTTGTAGAATATCCATAATTATTAAAGTTAAGGTTATTTAAGTGTATTCAAGGAAACATTCTCAATGTTAAGTAAATACGAACTCGATTTAAAACTTATCGCAAACACAAAACAATACTAGCATTTATTAAAGAATAACATTTAATAATTATAGTCAAAGTCAAAGTAAAAATAAAAAGTCTCAATGAATTATTAATTAATATAAATATAAAGGTTAAACCTTACCCGTAATATTCAGTGCATCTTCAAAACTACATTTTTTTGAAATATATTTATCAGTCACGTCCATTTTTAAATACAATTATTTTAAAGTAAGTTATCTATATTAATAATTAAATGATATATTCAGTATAACATGTTCAGAGTGGCGTCGTCCTCAAAATGAGCTATTCAATGATATATAATGAATGTATTTTGATAGATAAGTGTTGTGAAAAGTTTGTATCGGGTTTTCTCGAGTGCTTTTCATTGTACAGAGCACTTATCTTTAGAATTTTTGAACCTAAGTATCTTAAAGGAAATACCGTTTACTCATTAATCTATATACTTCTTTTTATTGACAACTAGTTCTTTCCCTATTATTTTTCACCCTTAAAGGTAAAACTTTCATCATATTTATTTATATCGAACCCTTTTTTCGCATTAAAAAGTAGCCTATGTCCTTTCTCAGGCTCTGGACTATCTTTATACCAAATTTCATTTAAATCGGTTCTGTAGTTTTGGTGTGAAAGCGCGACAAACAGACAGAGTTACCTTCGCATTTATGATATTAGTAAGGAAGTAAGGATTATTCCACAGCTAGGGTGTGTTAACCAGTGTTAAAATAGCTACTAACATATTATTAGATCTACTAGACGACCTCGTGTATTTAAATTTATCAAAAAACATTTAATTTTAAGTATATTATTGCTAAATAAAAATATTCAGGCGCTTATGACAGTAATCACATTTTATTATTATCCCACGGGAAATATGAATTTTTCCGGGATAAAAAGTAGCCTATTTGTTAATCCAGGTTATAATGTATCTGTGTGCCAAATTTAATTGGAATCCATTCAGCCGTTTTTGGGTGATTGACTAACAAACATACAAACTATCACATTTATAATACACTTCTTATCAATATAAACTATAGCCTATGTGTTATTTTGATGTATAAGCTATATTATTGTAAAGTTTCATCAAAATCCACTCAGTAGTATTTGCGTGAAAGAGTAACAAACATACATCCATACCTTCTTATAAACTTTCATATCCATATAAATACACATCTCTGTCGTTTGCTTCACCTGAAGGTCGTATCCACTCTGGTCCAGGGTCGGGGTTACGGTCTTTATAAGCTTTCTCCAGTCCATCCTGTCTTCAGTTTTCTTCAGGGCTGTGGTCACTTGGAGCCCCGTAAGATTGGTAACTCGGTTCGACCACCGTGTGGGGATCCAATTTGATTATGAAAAACAAGCTTTACCCTAACCAAATGGTAGGTTTTAAACAACGTCAATGGCAACACTTTTATTATTCAATCGAATACGCAAAGGTATTACACCGTACAGCCTTGTCTTAGAGATAAAAGAAAATTGTGTAATGTTACGTATATTAGACAAATTATTTCTATTTTTATTCCATAACGGAAAGGCAAAGGTATTACACCGTACAGCCTTGTCATAAAGATAAAAAATGTGTGTAATGGTAACGTACATTGGACACATTTTATTTCTCTGTTTTTATTTAATCGAAAAGGTAAAGGTATTACACCGCACAGCCTTGTCATAGAGATAAGAAAATGTGTGTAACGGTAACGTAGTAACATTGAACATATTTTAATTCTCTGTTTTTATTTAATCGAAAAGGCAAAGGTATTACACCGTACAGCCTTGTCATAGAAATAACAAAATGTGTGTAATGGTAACGTACATTGGACACATTTTATTTCACTGTTTTTATTTAATCGAAAAGGTAAAGATATTACACCGTACAGCCTTGTCTTAGAGATAAAAGAAAATTGTGTAATGGTAACGTACATTAGACACATTTTATTTCTCTGTTTTATTTGATCGAAAAGGCAAAGGTATTACACCGTACAGCCTTGTCATAGAGATTAAAAAATGTGTGTAATGGTAACGTACGTTGGACACATATTATTATTTTTATCAATAAAAAAATCATAATAAAAAATGTATACCCGAAGAATTGTTTTCTTTATAAATCGAATATAACTTAAAATTAATATTTTTATAGTCTGTCTATACTATATTATATATGTATTATACACATAAACCTTCCCCTTGAATCATTCTATTTAAATCTAAAATCTACTAAGTTTTATACTATGTAGTGATAAGTAAGTAAGCGAAGTACAACAATGGCAACGAAAAATAAATATTCCACATTAAATTAGTCTAGCTATACCAGTCATATTCGTTTATGTGATAATTTAATTTCTATTTTTAAGCAGATTAGATAAAATAGTATTATCTGAAGTGAAATCAGTGTGTAAAACAAAATAGAGTGTTAAGTGCCACTCATATTATATCTCATAAATTAAAACGTGGAGAGAGGGGATTTAGCTATATATATAAAAAGTAAATATAGATATGTAACTAAAAAACGTAATGTAACGAAAAAAAATCAGTAATGTGTGTGGGATTCTGGCTGAAATCATCGGCTTATATATGCTTTACTCGATTATAGAAGAAATAAAATAAAAACACGGGTATACTCACTCACAACAATTCTAATTTATTTTTTTATAAACTATAACACTTTTTCTTGGTTTACTTTATTATTAAGTTATAATTAATTATAATATCAGATTCAAAATGAACAAAACCGTACCCAAGACAAGTAATAGCTTATTTATATTGTTTTGCTGCAGCACACACAAATTAAAAACGACGCGCTGCCGCCATCTTTCTTTTTCCGCCATCACTTGTAGTCAATTAAAACAACTAATAGAAAATATACTTACAATAATCAACGAAAAATACAAAATTATATAATTAGATATTCAATCTATATTAGTTATTATTATTGTTGATTTATTTTATATAGGAGCAAAACAATTCCTGATATTTTCTTGCGGAATTATCGATATTCGATAAGGATATTTTATGGGACACCATTTCATGATAACTATATGGATTTTTATGATTGATTAATCCTAAATCGAAATTCTATATTATGATCCTAAATATCTAAAGTATACGCTCTACGGCGCTGGATTTAGAATTATAGAAGGGAAACTGGTAAAGAAAAGAATGTGACGTCTTTCAGTTTTTATTTATTATTTTTTTCACTATATTCACATAATAAAATCTACTTATAAGTACGACCTGTCGACTTCTTCACCTATTCTCTCACTCGGTAGTAAGGCTTTTATTATTGATCAGAATATAATCATTATTTCCATACTTTACATGGCAACATTGATTTCAATTAAATTATATAACAGTACTGCAATCTATTGTCTTATGACGTAACAGAACAGTAACTTAGGCATATAACACATGTAGATACTACACTACAATAGATAAGGCCAATACAAAATAATCTATAATCTCAATATTTGTCTCTACTATTTATAGATTCCTCACTTCCATGTCCGTCAAGATTCTTGCTGCCAAGCATAACCTCGTTTTGCGTGCTCGGTAATGTTTGTGTGCTTGTTTTTGTATCTGGTGGTAGAAAACACGCTGTGACTAGACCAACTGAAATAACAATTAAGACATGTACAAGCTGTGAATTTTTAAAGGCAGATTTTTATAATGGTAGTTAACAAGTGGACCAAACTTACGGATTACTAGAACAATGTATCCAGTAATCATGGGTGTGCAGTGGTCAGCAAGAAGTGATGCTATGAGCTGCACACTCACAAATCCAAATCCTCGAGCTACTACTACTGATAGACACGTGGCCATCCCTCTGAAATTGAAAACCGTAGAGTCGGAATCTTATATTGCTCTTATTAAAATATTGACAAAAAGCGGTCATCATTTAAGTAATACGTGAAAACTAAACAGAGGTAGGTAGGAGTCATAATTTCGTATTTTAATAGCATGGGAAATGGTGGGGGTCTCTATGATCATTAATGCCGGAATATAATCACGAAATTTGTAATTTTTTAAATTTTACTCTATAAATAATTAATTTTTTCTTACTCATTTTACTTATTATGTTATTCATTTTTATTATTAACCCATTTTACATGGACATAACACTGATGGTCCATAACACTGATGGCGCCGTAGGTATGTCTCAAAATAATGGGGGATACAGAAAATAAGTATAGGGGGTAACTTGTGGTTATAATCCTCTAGTAAGCTGAGTAGTCTATGCAAAACTATATATATATGTCGGAAACTAATAAAAGGATATAGAATAGTTCAATAATCATCGTATATTCACAATGGATGGCCTATAATATAAGTTATGGGCGCAACACGGTCAGGATATAACTAAACGTTACGATCTCTTAATATTCTGACAGGAACCTGAGCAGTGCCTTGGACTTGTGACCAAGGTTTAGGCTTAAGGAGCTCCTTTATGTAATTACACTCGCCTCCACTGCTTAGTTTTACTGTCTCAACTTAAGATTAGACTTACACAAACCTAACCTAATCTTAGGCTAAACTAAACCGAACTCACACCTCCGACATATATATAGTTTTGTATATTTTAGTTTTAAGTACCTACTTAGTACCCTAAGTACCCTAGTAATAAGTATCAGATATTGTGGTGTTCTGTAAATATTGTGGCTTTTTCTTTTCTTTCTTTTCAAACATTCTGCTTAGGTAATACTAGAATGACCCCTAAAGCTATGGATAATAACGAAATATAAAATAAACTACTAACCTTAAGTATGTAGGATTCAGCTCCACTAAATACGTGTTAATGTTCCCCAATATTAAAGCAACGTATGGGAACATGTAGAATAGGAAGATGCTAAGCATTGGAATTCTAATGAAGAGCAGAATTATTCCACAGGAGACAGTTACAATGAAGACCAGGAGTGTTGTCTTCTTCTTCCCCATTGGTCCAACGATAAAGGTGAGGAGTAGATTTAGTGTTCCGCAGAGGCCAGAGTAGATCATTACTGCATAGAGGGTGCTGGGTTTGATAATCATGTCGCAGTCTTTTGGTGCTGTCTGTAAGTTTAAAATTTGATTAATTTTTTAGTACCGAAATCGCAAGTGAAATATATGTTTTTGGTAATGGTATATAAAACAACATACATACAATATTATTACGATGCATTGCAGCAGAGCTAGCAACTTCGCAGAATGTCTTTCCAGTAGCATCTTCACCGTTGAAGTACGCGTTAGTCATTGTTGGTACCCACATTGTATATCCTGTCGATCTGAAAATTGGGAAAAAAAACGAATTTCCTTTTTTTTAAACAGATGACTAAGGAACTTGAAACTTCAAAGAGAACATTAAAATGTTGGCCCTGGTTTCCGAAAAGATATTCAAACTCAAAATATTTTATTTCAATTAGACTTTTGTATAAAAGTACTTTTGATACGTCAAAAATTAGTCGGTCAGTCAGTTTGTCTGAAGCTACCACCAGCTCGGAAAGCAGTTTTCTGTTGAGAAGAGCCAGCCAGAAACTCAACAGTCGCTATTTTCAAAAAGCCATGTTTACACAGTCTGTTATACAAATCATTTAACTTGAGAGTCAACGTCACTTAGATTCCAAGAATTCTCATCATTTAAGTAATCCTGTACATTGTAGTATGCTTTATATATTAATGACTTCTTGATACGAGTTTTAAATTGTTGAAGTGGCAAGTCTAATATAGGCTGTGGAATCTTATTATAGATGCGAACACCAAGCCCCATGAAGCTATTACTGACTTTGTGGAGACGATAGTAAGGCGTTACAAATTTATTTCTGTTTATAGTATTAACATTATGTTTGTCACTGTGTTTTGAATACGAATCGATATTCTGGTAAATGTCAGACAAGAGTTAGATTTAGTCGCTTGAGGTACTTTTGGTAGAAATTCTAGTTAAAATAAAGTACTTAGAGTAACTAGTTTGAGGCTTTGTTTTATAGATTATAGTAGTTTGATGATTAGGGATATAAGCTACAACAAGGTATAGGATGATGCATGCTTGTCGAGAAGGTTCCCGTTTACACTGGATTTGAAAACACCACCGTTGTGTGGATCAGGAAACACGGACCTCGGCAGATCGTTCACAATAAAAAAATTGTATAAGACGCGGTTGGTACGTATTTGGGGAAAATCCACCATGTCCCGATGGCGTTTATTTGGCCACTCCATAGAAAATGGTGTTCTATTAGTATAAAGGTTGTCAGAAATTTTTAAATGGTATAAAATACTTGTTACTTACGTCATATAAGCGCATAGTAAAATGAAGTAAAGTTTTAGGGAATTCTTCAAAAGCGGTGGTCTGAAGAGTGGGGCAGTTTGGTTCCACATTCTCTTTAAGAATG
The DNA here is from genome assembly GCA_905147385.1 of Limenitis camilla. Taxonomy (NCBI): domain Eukaryota; kingdom Metazoa; phylum Arthropoda; class Insecta; order Lepidoptera; family Nymphalidae; genus Limenitis; species Limenitis camilla. The sequence continues at coordinate 1,465,452 of LR990235.1, forward strand.
ATGTGTCCGTACTTGTTTTGATTTCGGACTTCTCCAGAAATACTGATTGGATCTGAAATAAATATACCTAAATTGGATTTTTGTTTTTTCGTAATTTACCTATCTATCGTTCGTAGTTATACTTTTATGAAGAAGCAAAGTAGAATAACATAACTACCTAAAGAAATAATTAGGGTTATGAAAGGTGACTTGATAATGATACAAATATAACTATTTGAAATGAAATTTATCTACATACTGCTGCTTTGTTGGAAGGACAAGAAATAGTCTATGAGCATAAACTTACAGGATAATTGTCATAATCTAATCCAGTATTCCTGTGGTACATTTTTTTCAAAATATCCAAGGATTTACGTTCCAGTCCTTTACTTAGCAGGAATTTGGGACTTTCCTGAAGGATAATCATTCCTATAATTCCAATTATTCCTGGAATACTGAGGATCTGCATCAAAAGTCTCCAGGGTCTGTACTCCATTGATAACGCGGGCACGTTTATGTGAAACTTTAGTCGAAAAATTGGTAGAGCTGGTACTGAAAGAATATTCAAAATACAATTAGATTGCCATTCAATCTCATTCACAACATTCAAAATTAACCTATATACAAACATACAGTTGGTATAACGAACTGTATATATTATATAAGTTGAATTAGGAACCGAAACCTTATGTTGAAGTTCCAAACTCTTTTTTTCGGTTAAAAATGTTTGTAATATTTATTGATTTTTTTATCTATGTTTTATTCTTCTATTTTAACTTAACAACATTAATTCTTTTTTATCTGGAATTAGGAAATATTAAAAAGAATGATATTTTGCGTTAGTTAAAAGTTAGTTTTCCTCGTCAACTAGTGATGATCGGCCTTTCACTCACTTTTCTTTTAGTTCCTTGTCGATTCATAAATTAACCAATAATGAAACTGAGCTATTTTGCTGGGCCTTTTTTGGAACTGGCAATGATTCTACTAATAGTGTAGTCAACAAGTACAAAAACGTGAAAAATAGAGACTTTTGAAGGATTTTGGTGCAGGTAAAAAATTACAATTGTTATTAACAAAATAAGATGAAAAAAAATGATATATTTGGTTTTTTGTTAATAACTCGAAAAATATTATTATTTAAGCAATTTTGAAAAAAGCTCGTTAAAGAGGAGGAAATTTTCAATAAAAAAGTACTAACTCCCGGAACTCTATCTATGTTATTTATAATTTTAATTTGACGTTGAAAATAGGGCTCCGCGCGGCTGTACGGCATGCGTTGACTAGACTATAAACGTATTTTTTCAAGAATAACTGGGGTAATGATTAAAATAAATCATAAATTCATCTGTGTGTCCGTGTGCACTTTTAATCTTCTCAATTGTTATTATTATCATCAACTATAAATAAATTCAAATACAAAGGTATTTGTATACGGATATTTTTTAAATATTCCATAATTTTGAGAGATTATGAATAAGTTGGGTACAATTTCATTGATTAATTTAAAAGAAATGAAAACATTACTGCAAATAGCAAGTTGTCCGATCATTGTAGCACTCGCCATGAGGAACATGAACCGACTCCTGTGCTCCTTTGGCACAGTCTCTCCTAACAGGACGAAAGCTGCTGCGTTTGCTGATGATGAACTGAAAATTAAAACATTATAAATTAAAGAGCATGATTCATAAAGTCAATATGAAATATATTTCTACGTTTGATTGAAGCAGAATAATCTATATCACATCAGAGAGAGAAGGAAGATGGTTCATGTAGTGGATACATAACTTTTTCAACACACTTGCTTGTAATGTGGTGTTTTGTTTCACTGTTTTTGTGATTGTAAACAGCTCCATAACACACGTGTGCTTTTTACTTTACATTACAGCACTAGTGCGGTAATAGATTTATATACACGCGCGACTTTGTCTGCTTGATTTTTGGCAGATTGTTTTGTACTCCTATATACGTATATTTGTTCATATAGTTATTTTTATGTAGGTATAGATAGTTCAATTCATGACGGCGCTGACTCATCAACTATGTATGAAAATAATAAGTGGACCGTTCTACGTCGTGGATTGAACTATCTACACGTATGTTTGTTTATACATTTATTATATGTATGTATAGATCGTTTAATTCGTGACGACGCACGTCACGTCTACTGCATGTCATAATAATAGGCGCGCCATGCGACGCCGAGGTATAAAATATCTATAAATATGTTTGTTCATATGATTGTTTGTTTGTATGTCTGTACGTTTGTATATTTTAGTAAATCACCGATGTTTGTTTTCCTCGCAAATATGTTGAAAAACGTCGTATGTACACTCGTGTGCTTTGGACATTACACTTCTCGGCTCCGTTACACCCTCGCCTCAACTGTAATGACCAACTTAGCACCCTTGTATAATAATGTATTATTAAACTAACATTTTGATCTAATTTAAGGTAAAGTAACACTTACAATCCGGCGGAGAAGAACTTCAACAAACACAGTGTAGTGTAATTAGGAGCAATACTGGCTGCCAAATTGAACAACGCTCCAATCGGCATCGCGATGAGGAGAGTCTTCCTCCTACCCAGTGTATCCGCACAGAGCCCCCAAGCATATGATGACACCATGATACCTGGAAATTAATTTACGCTAAGCGTTATATAATATAAGTTATATAATGCTAGCGTATATGCTAGCTATGCTAGCTATCAGTGAAAGCATTTTAAAATCCTATTAGTAGGTCCTGAGAAACTCTTCAATTTACAAAATGGCCACGTTATAGCACTTTAATGGTAATAAATACATCTTTTTTATTAGAATATTTATGGCAACACCACATAGCCTATGTTACCCGGAAAGGATGTAGCTTTCTATCGGTGAAAGAATTTTCAAAATCGGTTCAATACTTTTCGAGCCTATTCGCAACAAACAAACATACAAACAATCAAATCTTTCCTCTTTATAATAGTGTAGATAAAAGCTTACAAAAAAGGAGTAAAAAAGTATGTTTTAATTTAATAATATATTTTGTTCATTTTCAATAAATTGCTATACTTATGAGCAGATGAAATTTTTCACACTATGTTATTTGGTCCAACTTTATCTTGATTGTTGAAGTCAATAATTTAATTATTGGAGATTAAATACGTATTTAAGGAAAAATGGTTGTTTGTTGGATTTTTTATACATTAGTTTCCAACAGTTGGCAATGTAAGGTAAATATGGTTGGGTGTAAGCCACCATGCCGTGAAAAATTTTAAAACAACGTAAGTTATGCATAAATCCTATATTTTTTGTAAAAAAAAAATAATTCCAAATCTTTGAAATTTTCTGAATATTTATAATTCAACTAGTCGACCCTTGCGATTTCGTCTGCATATAGCTCCGCTGCTATTGATCTTAGCGTGATGATATATAGCCTATAGCCTTCCTCCATAAATGGCCTATCTAACACTGAAAGAATTTTTCAAATCGGACCAGTAGTTCCTGAGATTAGCGCATTCAAACAAACAAATTCTTCAGCTTTATATATTAATATAAGATTTCAATAATAAGTATTTAACATATTTTTTTAATTCTAGAAGTGTATTACATTGAATATATTATATGTGACTATGATAGCGGTCTCGTGTCTTAACTCATAATGAAAGTAAACATCATCAGCAGCATTTTCCATAAATTATTACAATTTAATAAACAATGTTTGCGGAATTTATTGCGTCATATGCAAATAAATCTATTTAGTTAAACAAATATAAATAATTGTAAATGTTGCTCTTCATCTCTAATATACTGGGATTTCAGTCTGTCCTTGTGTTTGTACAATTTTCATTAAAATATTTCTTGAGGTTTTATTAATATTTTATCGTGAAGCAGTATACATATGGGCGACATTATATTTTATAGTTATATAAAAAATACTAACCTATTAAAGGAATAGCAGACAGCATACCCTGCTGGGCTGTGGTGAGGTTCATGTCACAGGACACACTCGGCAGCAACACGGAGAAACCGAAGATATCGATATACATCGCCAATATTAACAAGCAGCAGGTGATCAGCATTGTGTAATTGTATTTTCCAAAACCTGAAAATTAAAAAAAATACAACTGATATTTGCAGGTTAAAACTATGCGTAAACTCTCGCCTACACTGCTAGAATCAAGCAAAGAACCTTATTCTATTACAGCGTTGCTAGCAATTGCATTTTATTCAGACAAAGTACAACCACTATAACATGATCTTCCAGTTTAACTTTATTTATAGTAAGCGAGGGTCAGCTATAAGTGGTAAGTCAATTAATAACGAGTTTTGTTCGTCCTATTTGTTCAGTTCCTTCAGTTCAATTGGTTGTAAGGGCGAGTTAGCACAATAATGAGAAACAGATACATTAATGAGGATTTGATAGATACTTATTAGTGAACAAACTTATACTAAATTAATAAGTAGTTGTATTTACAATGTATTAACGAATTATGTCAAAGAAAGTCAGAGTTCTCCGATACACGGACCACAGATTCGAATTCAGCAAATCGAAATACATATATAGGTTTATTTTTGTGTGCCGGTATTATTTATTCATTACAAAGTTAATGTTTTACCATTAAAATAAAGAACAAACTCACTTACAATCCTATTTATCTTATACTAGCGTCCCGCCCCGGATGCAATGCGGATCCTAAATATTTATTTATTTATTGAAAAGGTTCTCACAACAGGTTAAAACTAAACATTTATACATCGTATAAAAAAACTAAAATTTTATGATCTTAGTTACAACCCAAAAACATGCGTACACATCATGAATGATGATCAAGCTAATAGTAGAAAAACATACTTTAAAAAAAAAATTAATACAGACAACAAAAGCTAGTATAAGAGAAAAAATACAAGGAAAATTAAAATTTAATTGCAAAAAAATTTAAATAAAATATAATTTAAATATATTATGATTACATATAATAGAGAGATGTTTTTTCATTTTATTCATCTTATTGTCAAACATCAATAGAGTTATTCTCTTCCACAAGTTCGTTGTACAGTCGACACATGCGAACAATTGGATTGTAAAAAGACGTATTGTTTTTATATACGATAAGAATAAACGTTTTAGGCTTTCTTGCTCGATATGCGAAATTTATATTTATTAAGGATAAGAGTGCCGGAGAGTCGAGAGGATAAAATATCAGAGCTTTTTCGACGCGCTTCCAAAGACTGCATATGAAAATGCAAACATATACTACAGAAGTCTTGTTAGGGCAAATATTTAAATAGTACAAGTTTTAAAACATACACGTCAAAGGTAGTATAGCTCAGGAGTGTAATGTTCGGACTGTGCAAACGGCGTACGCGGGTTCAAATCTCACATCATCTGTGTTTAATACTTTTTTTATTTTTATAATCAATTTAGATTGATGTTTGAGTAATCCAGTACATTCTTACACTGACTTATTCGTTGAATGAGAAGAGAGGCCATTTTGAGACGGAGTGCTCGAGCGGTCGCCGAGCTTTGTAATTTCAAAATATAAACAGTTGCAGTGCAGTTTGAATATAAAAGTTATTTTGGCCATAGTAATCGTAGATTTTAAATAATAGTAAATATTGTGATGATTCTCGTGTGTCAGTGTAGGATTTGCTAAAGACGGGGTAAGTCTTAGATAGTAATTTGATGATGTAGCGAAATTGTTGATGGCCTTTTTTGCAAACTCATAACATCTGCCTTATTTTGTTGGCCAGCCTATTGAAACGCCTTCTGTTGAAGAGAGCCAAGCTCCATAGCTAGCGGGCAGAAAACCGTGGTTTGGTAGGGTACCAGATAGTTACAAGTATACCAGCAAAACCCTCCTGGCGCCCTCACCATTAGTATAATTAAAATAGCATAAGTAATAATAGTCATAAGCATATTATCATCTACTTGAGCTTTAAGAATAAGTAATGGAAATAAATTATGTGTGTAAATAATGATTTTCAATCATCTTCCGAAATAAAATATAACAGTCTTTATTTACATACAACGTTCACAGCTTTTTTGTCATAAGACATTACAGACATGTTGTCATAGCCGTTATGTCCCTGCATTTTAAATCTGTAATATCTTCGAAAATATTCATTATAATTTTATGCTTTAAAGGGCCATATTGAACTATATGTCAGGGATTTTAAATGGTGTGAAGGAAGGAGGAGAGGGGAATATTAGAGAACACTAAAATGGGTGACGATATTATGATGATGATGATGAACCGATAAATAATCAAATATGATCGCTAATAATTACGAGAGAAACCCAAGCAGTGCTTTGGATTTGTGACCAAGGTGTAGGCTTAAGGACGTCCTTTATTCGATCGAGACACTCACCTCCACTGCTCAGGCTTTCTGTTTAAACCTAAGGTTAATCTCACATAAATCTAATCTAACACAAGACGTGGCAACTAGATTGTAAGGACTCACATGACCTTGATCGGACACCACTAACACTTTTCAGAGACTACTTCACTTTTGATAGACCGCGCACGACTAAGATGAGGTCTGACTGTCGATGGCATATAAAGGGTCGAGGGTCGAGACTGTCAAAACAACGGAAGTGACTACTACCGTACTCCAACGCCATAGATATCGATGACGATGCGATTATTCGATAGTCCTATATGAGGCTCACCAGGTTTCTCTCGTAATTGTTAGAGATCATATTTGATTACTTATCGGTTCAGTAAGAAGTATCTCCGTAGCGTTCAAGCCTCAAAATCCGTTGCAAAGTATTAAAGATTTAAGCATACATAGGGACATACAGACAGACAGACAGCGACAAGCGATTTTGTGTTATACAATGTAATGATATAAAATTCTCGTGTGCGCTGTTTGTTACCAAACTCCTCCGAAACAGCTCCACCGATTTTTATGAAGTTTTGTGTGTATATCGGGTAGGTCCGAGAATAGGTCAACATCTATATTTTTTATACCCCAAAGTGATAAGGGCGGCCGAGTCAACTAATTTGTATATATTATAAGGAAAAACTTGCAGCGTAATCAATACATCTTTAAATATTTCCATGCAATAGATTAAGGAAGGAAAGTGATGCGATAAAGTGTTTCTGATTAATTTAATTATATATCCTATTTTACAAAACAAAAAAAATGATTCTTTATATCAAAGATAGCTCAAATATACAAAAAATATATATTTTGTACTCGCTACGAAATAAATTTCATTTATTTTGTGAAATTTCATTTCGTCCTGGGTAAGGTTTTTTAAGGTTGCTACTGTAGGTAGTTTTTTTGAATGTGACAATACAAAGCAATGAAATTTCATAGTAGAAAAACACAGATTGAATATTATTTTATTCTCAGTTCGAAATATTCTATTTTGAATGATTTAATTGGTACTAATGAGATTCCAAAGTCCCTAAATGATGTAACAGGAAATCTAGTTCTATATCAATAAATATCAATGAAAAGTAACATAATATGAGTGTGATTGGATATAAACGTGATAGACAATCACTCGAGATATTTGATTGATGTACCTTATATTGCAATTGATTATTAATATTTTCTGATTCTGAAAATATTTTAACTCTGAAATTATTTTAGAAAATTGGGACACGCGACACAAATTTTAAAACAGGTTGTTGACATATGTTTTTTGGCAGGGAAAAGCTTTTTTTTATAGTAGAGGAGCAGACTGTCCATTTAATGGTAAGTGGCCACCGTCGTCCATTGATATCGGTAATAGAAGAGATACCTTCTTGTTTTGCCGATACGTTAGAACCTGAAAGATAGAGTGGGGAGGGGGAGTAAAGAGAAAAATTCTGCGGTTTCAGCGGAACCTGAGCAAGGGCCCAGAATCTACTAGAAACGATGGGATGGGAGAGAGAGTCTGGCCCACAATCGATGCGACCGAAAGGCAGTACAGACTCTTGGCGCTCGGGGAACGGATTCCCTACCTCCAAGGGGTAATAAATTAACACTACATATCATAAACTTCAGTTCTGGATAAAGTCAATAACTGCATGAAAATCCCTTCAGTAGATAGAGTTTCCATTAATAGAAAGTGATTAATAGTAGAAATCAGGTATTCATCCGGAAGGTTTAAGTTGAAAACTTGGGAAAAAGTCAGGTCGCCTGGGTGTTTTCATTGAAGACGCCGTCGAATCCCTTTATAAGCTGATGGGACCCTACGACAGAAGAAACATGTAGGTAGGTTATATGCTCTACTACCCGTGCAAAGCCGAGGCGGGATGGCAGTTATCTTTTTAGCACATTCCATAATTAATTTGTTGAAATATGAAGTTGTTTGTGTTAGAACAGCCTACAGTACAGTAGGAGTGTGAAAAGTAATCATCAAGACTCCATCGTTAAATGTTACTATTTTTCGCGCTTGTCACTTACCATAAAATAACGAATGAAATAAAACTGTCGCAAACAACTGTTGTTAAAGGGCGAAGTTCAATAGTGATTGATTGCTATTGCTGCTACTTGGCCAAACACTACTGAATATAAAACTGTTTCTACTCTTATATATACGTACACAAATATAACTTATTTCATTCTCATTATTTAAAAAAAATGTTATTTTCTTTTTTTTCGTGCATCAGTTTTTTGCGATGTCCATATGAACATACAAACAGAAAAATAATAAAACAAAATATCATACTAATATTATAAACACGAAATTTTGTAAGAATGTATGGATGTTTATTACTCTTTCACGCAAAAACTACTGAATAGATTTTGATGAAACTTTACAATAATATGGCTCACACATCAGAATAACACTTAGGCTATAATTTATAATGATATAGTGTGAATTATCCAAAATATAGCGGGTGAAACGGCGGGGCACAGCTAATTATAAATATGAAAGATTGTATGTGTGGATATTTGGATGTTTGTTACTCTATCACGCAAAAACGGCTGAACAGATATAGATGATATTTGGCAAACAAATGCTTTATACCATTGATTTACTACTTTTATCCCGGAAAAATACTATGAAAACTTGAATATTTGTATATAGCAATATATTGAATATTTAATAATTTATTTGTTAATTCTAAGTAGTTAGGCTACTGTTACACATGCTCTAAAACAGCATGCTAACAAGCGTGCTATAAGTATGTTTATGAACTGTTTACATTTGTTAGCAATAAGCATGCTAGTTTTAAGTATGCTCCTGAATAAGCATGCTCAAAGCATCACTCCAACACACATGCCATTTGATAGCATGCTCTCTGCCAATTCAAACAAAACTATGGAAAGTCAAAATGCTTATTAAGCAAACGCGTTCACACGTGCTATTACCTTTCCCCCTTCCACCCCCGCATCAACTAGCATGCTTAAAGATAGCACGGTGTGCTATTATCCAGCACGCTTAATAGTAGCATGTCCTGTGCACACACGCTAGTAGATAGCATTTGCTCAACAATAGCATGCTTTCGTGCTATTAATTAGCATGTGTAACAGTAGCCTTAGTAGACTACACGTGTAGTTTACACGTATACACGTGTAGTTTACACCCGTGCGAAGCCAGGGCAGGTTGACTAGTGATGGTATAAAGTCTTCTCATATGTTAATTTTTTTTAAAGTGACATTTTAATTAAATGTAGGAAAACACCCCGATTGTAAATAGTTTATTAACTATCGTTACTATGAACGTTATATTTTTGTCGTGAAGTTGAATATTGGTATCGTTTATAGTGGTTACGATCAATTCAATTAGTTAAAACGTTTTGTTTACCCATGTTATAATTTTACCTGCCACGTCATTGTTATCTGTATAGTTATTACATTATTATATTATCGAAATTGTATAGTTTTTCTTAACAGCCTAACCAAACCGAAGAAAGGTGTAAAAATTAATTTTGAGGGTTTTAAATAAAATAGCTACTGTAGTATTAAATCCTTTGTGGTCACAAAACATGGTTTGCTGATATTTTGTTGTAAATTTGAGAAAAGTGCAGTAGTTTGGTATCAACTGTTGTCTGAAGCTTTGAAGAACATGCTCCATCAATTAAAATATAGGAGTACTAGTTCCAGTCCTCCCCCTCCCATCCCATTAATGCTGCCGTTCTAGTGAACTTTGGGTTCTCGTTCAGTGTCCACTGAAACCGCAGCATTCTACCCTTCATTCTTCTTTCTCACTCTATCTTTGAGGTGGCAACGCAACGGCAAACGGCAAAACAAGATGGTATCTCTTGCCGATGTCCACGGGGACGGTGGCCATTTACCATCAGGTGGACCATCTGCTCGTTTGCCCCTTATTTAAATGCTATAAAAAAACACTTTAAGCACCAGTGTAAATGAACTCAAAAGCCGGGCTATAATGATGAAAGACGGTAAGTTGGGGGCGAAACTATCATTAGAAGACTTAAATTATATTAATTAGTGTAATTAAGTCTGATATTTATTGATATGGAATCCTTATTATAATGGTCGCATCCATATAGAGGAACTCCACCTCCAATTAAACAGACATGGTTGGTAACCTTGAACATTTTTATTCCTATGCATGGGTTTCCATATGAATTATTTTCTTTTTAGACCCTTTTTTTTACGTAGTCGGTTTATAGTTTTTTAAACTTTATTTTTAAGATATCGTGTTATATAATTAACATTACTTATATTCCAAAAATATATTGAATAAGCTTAGATGTGAAAATTTTGCTGAGTATTGTGACCTGGTAACATGTTTTATATTGCTTATAATTGACATCATTTTCTATTGCACGTAATGATAATATTTAAAACAAACTAATGCATATTTTTGTAGCTGTAATAGTTTTCGAGATATATAGAAAATACTCATCTAAAACATCTAACTTATAATTAACTCACCAAATTACACTGAAATCGAAAGGGACGATAAGTAAAGTAAATATAAAAAAATGCTGCTCTCATGTGGCACGAATTTCTCCGATTTTCTTGACACTTTTCCGATTATATTTTGGGAAATTCATGCAATATATTTATAAATTGTAGCCAAAGAAATTTTTCACAATTTTTTCAGTAATGATTGCATGAAAAACCAATAAATATCTATCCTCATAAATTATAATATTATTAGAATTATAACATACCAGTAATATCCAGTGCGTCTTCAAAATTGCATTTTCCACGAACAGTTTTGTTTGTTTCCATGTTGAAATGTTTAAAAACTTTCCATGTGTTGTTTCCACGAGTGTAGAATGTCGTCTACGGGGTTTCGCGACACTACACACAGTGCACACTCCACACAGTGCACACTGCGTGCATTGTGTGCAATGTGCATTGACGAGATCTGCCGATGCAATTACTCTTCAAATACCTACTAATTAATATTATTTAACTTTATGAAAAACTTATAATTTTCTTAGTTAGTCCTATCAAATCCTACTAAAATCCTACTAATATTGTAAACGCGAAAGTTTGTAAGACTGTATGGATGTATGTTTGTTACTCTTTCACGCAAAAACTACTGAATAGAATTTGATGAAACTTTACAATATATAGCTTATACATCAGAATAACATATCGTCTATAATTTATAATGATATGGTGTGAATTATCCAAAATACAGCGGGTGATACCGTGGGGTGCAGCTAGTATTATAAACGCGAAAGTTTGTAAGAATGTGTGGATCTATGTTTGTTACTCTTTCATGCAAAAACTACTGAGTAGATTTTGATGAAACTTTACAATAATATAGCTTATACATCAGAATAACACTTAGAATATAATTTATAATGATATCGTGTAAATTATCCAAAATACAGCGGGTGATACCGTGAGGTGCAGCTAGTATTATAAACGCGAAAGATTGTAAGAATGTGTGGATCTATGTTTGTTACTCTTTCACGCAAAAACTACTGAGTAGATTTTGATGAAACTTTACAATAATATTGTAAGCTATATTATATAGAATAACATATCAATTCGAACAAATTTCAATTCGACAGTTAATTTTTCAACTATTTGTAAATTTCTTTAGAAATTATTCTGATGTAGCAAAAATAAGGTATATATAAAAAATATAATTAAAAAAATCTCCACCTATTTATGTTTGTTTCTGAAACACGAGAACACTGCGATCGTTGGATATGGTGGTATAAATTATCTTGTTTACCTTTAATCAGTATATTACAATAAATTTTTATTTAAATTATTTTAGTTCTACATATTAAGAATATTAAGTTTTACCGTATGTTATGACTATCAGTATTGAAATGGAATATATTTGTAAAGTTTCAAGCGCGAACGATCGCTATAGAAATCTCTATTGCGTCTATGTCGCCCTAGTACCTCGGATGCTTGGGAAACTTTTATAAAGAGTCCAAGGAATGGAATTTCTTTGGAATGCTATAAGAATTTGAGGAATGCCAAACACTAAATAATTATAATTTACGGGTGAAATTCAAAATTGAATAAGAGTTAGAAAATAGATTCTAGTGATATATTTCGATTTGTAATCCAAAGATTTTGAATTGAGATAGATTTTTAATAATTTCGGCAATCTAGAGAAGAAAATAATATTCTCAACTATTACACTAGAAACTCTTTGGAATGACAAGAATTTTACGTAAGGCGTTTAAAGAATTTCATTCATGCGAGTATAGTGTTTGTAAGGGATGGAAGAACCAAACATCTGTTCATCCCTTTCATTCCTGACGGGTAGGGGATAAACGCCTCTTCTCGTATTCTACACTCCTAGTATTTATGCTTAAAATGGCGGATCAATCAAACAGCGTCTGTCATCCCCATAAGCGTAATTATTTCCATTGTTGTTTAGCGACGATTTAAATAAAATATAGAATCGATATAATCGTTCAGTAATTTCTGAGCTAGATGATTCTAGATTCTTCTACAGCAATAACAAATTTTTGGAAGTTTTTTTTTAGGTGTGACCTATATTAAAATATACTTAGTTGACAAATTAAAATTCTTCACATAACAAAAAAAAATAGAAAGAAGCAAATATTTCCTGCAGTAAAGTAGAATTCACTTGGAAAATATACTAATATGGTGAACAATCATCCCTTTAAGGTTCACTTTAAAGGTTACAAAGAAACGGATAGCGGATAGCAGTCGGAAAAATAACCAGGGAAGGAAAATTTCCGCATTCCAATCAGAAAAGTTTTCCCCGACATCCGGATTACTAAGGCAGCATATAAATGAAAGGCTTCAGATAAGTTAGAAAATACATTTGATAAGGAAAATGGTCCCAAAGAGGAAGTTCCGCCTTTCTACTTCCTGAAAACGATTTTTCCCCAACATCCGCACTACTAGGGTAACATACAAGTCAACAGATTAACCTTCAGTAAGTTTTCATTACATGAATCTATTATTATGGATATGTCTAATATTTTTAATTCGTGTTAGATATAACTAGTCCGCCATCTTGGATGTTTCGCCATGTTGGATTTAGAATGACGGCACTGCTAATCATGTAATAATAGTTAAATTGATTGAAGATATTTGGTTCAAAATTAAGTTGCAAGAATCCCTCTGAACATTTTTTTTATTTTACACGGACAAAAACCTTTTGTTGAATAGACAGATAGGTTATGTTCTGTTCCCAGTGATAGACCCCTGGTCATGCCTGTCGCTCCTGACCGCCACTACGTGTGTATATGGAATAAAGGACAAGTTCGGGTGTATCGTTTTGATATATTATTTTTACAGATTTTAGAAGACAAGACAAGCAAGATTTTTACAGATTTTAAGATGGACCTTGTTTCAAGTTTCATGCGAAAATTGTTGCATGATGTACATACAAACATATGTAGAGATAGACAGGAGAAATATTCTAAAAATAATTGTTTTATTTCCACTGTAGTTAGGAATAAGAAATAAAGGTATTTCTTAAAAAAATTCTAATTACACACATCGGACGCTTACAATTTTATTTTAGGTATGAGTATGTATTTAATATATAATATGAATATAAGAATTTGGGACTGTTTTGTATGATTGTTATCTATATATAATCCATCTATAACATCATCTTTGGAATAGGGATTGAAAATAGAATCCAAATTAAAAATTTGGTATTTGCAGTACGGGGATTTTGGATAGAGATCGAATATTAATTTCGGTCGTAAGTAGTTAACTAATATGATTTTCGTATAATATTTAATAAAAATTATTAAAAGAAAATAGGCGAGAGGAACAACAACATGCCACATCCATTGTAACATTACTTCTCGACTTTACGTTGGGGTGCAAAAATGAATAATTCTAACGCATGCGTCGTTTCACCGCAAGTTCTTGAACAGCTCTCTCAACCTTTGCGCTCCTGGTACCGCCGCCCACAAGTCAGACATTTTCCTGCCCTCCTCCAAGCTTTCCCGGATGTCAAGACCTACAACTTCCGATCTGTAGGGCGGCGAAGGAGGATTCTACGGATTTCCGCCCAAGTTTTCCCCATTATCAAAGGTAATGTCACAGGGTATCATAAATGTTTAGTGGTATTTTAAGAGTGTAGCGCGCATGTTTTCTGCGCATGTCAACTAGTGTGTTTATAGAATCTCATGTGTGTGTAACAAACAGACAGTGTGACTTACTGGCTTGGCGCGTTATTTGAGAGCTACCAAGCCGCCATGGCATTTCTTTTACTGTCATATTATGGATAAAATGTTTAGATACATTGACTGCAATATAACAATTACGTCTGTGAGTGTAATTATGAGGGTGATATAATCAGTCATGATTAAACCCTCTTTAAAATAATAAATTAAAAAAAAAAAAATATTTTGTTTATTTCGGAATTGAAATACATAATATTCTTTCTCCTTTGTACTGTATATTATTTAGTCCAAACGCACTCTGAAGTATAAATTTAAAGAGTATAGCCGGGTTTCTATGGTATATCTGCCTTGCCCGTATTCGTACTTCGGGGTTCATTTAGGTTATTAATAAAAACAATTCTGACAAATATTTTGCCATTTATATCAAACAGTTATCTAGTTTTAAAAAAAACCCTTTTTTCTCGTAGTAAAATTCAAAATTTCTGAATGGGTAATTTTCCCCCCAATTCTTAGGAGTAAAAGACGTGAAAAAATATTTTATCAATCAATCAATCAAAACATTTTATTGCACACTTAAATTTAACATATACATATTGTAATAATAACAAAAATAAAAAATGCGCAAAGGCGACCTTATCACTAAAAGTGAACTCTTCCAGGCAACCATCTCCTATAGGATCCAATGTAGGTAATTAGGCAGTATATGGTGCATAAAGTTTTATAGAATATAATAGACATACTTACTACTAAATACTATAGTCCTTACATAAACTAAAATGATATCATACATATTTTATATTAGTACATAAATATAAATATACTTGCATAGACTAACATACATTTTAGTTATGATTCTTTAAAAAAATGGCGATTTTTGGCGGAACAAATAAAATTTCAAAAAGGGCCCAGGGGCAGATATCCCATAGAAACCTGGTTATACCCTTTATTGAAAATCCGGGGTTGGGATCTACACGTGACTAAAACTTTATGTGATCGAATTCTCAACAAAGTTTTATAAAAAATCGTTTACTGTACAAGCCATTAAGGGGTTAGGGGTAGTAGTAGTTAAATTCGATCAGGCACAAGAATATCTATTTATAAAATTATTTTTTTGTCCAATTGATTTAAGATGAATCTCCAAGGAGTTATGATGGTCACTGCAAGGACCTTTTGTTGGAACTGGATCAACACAAACAGCTATAACTTTGTTATTAATTTTATAAAATAAAATGATTTAATGGCAAAAAAAAAATACTAAAAATTCCCATTTTTTCATGTCATTGACTACCCCTAACCCCTTAACCTATGGAACGATCTACCTCTCAACATTAGAGAATCTGATACCGTTTATAGATAGGTTTAAGAAGTTGCTGAAATATCACTATATTAGACGACATTATTTATATTAATTAATATTGCCTACAGTAGATTGTCTGTAGACATATTTAATAATTTTATGCGGTGGTCATACTAACTTTGCACCCCCCTTATACCTCTATAATGGATGATTTTCGAAAAAATATTTCACCCCTGTTTCATGACATCCAATGAAGAACCTTTTTACCCCCTTATGGGGTGAATTTTCAAAAATCCTTTCTTAGTGCTTCCCTACGTTATAAAAGGGACCCCTGTGCAAAATTTCAAGTTTCTGACTCTTATAGTTTCGGCCCTGCGTTCTCAGCTTCTCCTTTTATATATATATATATATTATATTATAATATAAGAATATCTATTAGTATATTGTAACTACACCACCTACTTTATTTTAACCTTCGCTCCTTCCAAGACTGGGTTGTCTGGAAAAGATGGCTAATTAGCCATAAGACCGTCCGCTGTACTTTACATTTAATTTCATTTTACTTATCCTAAATGTGGTGTACAATAAAGTTATAAATAAATAAATAAAATATTTCACAGTAGGCTAAATAGCTAATAAAAATTAGGTGATATTTATTTATGTAATTTTAATATCTAAAGTAATTTAAATAAAATTAAAGCTTAAAATTAAAAGTTATGAAATATTCTACATAATTATTAATATGTATGCTTCTTAAACTAGTTTGTACAAATTTTATCTAAACTTTTTAAAGCGTCAGTCTTGAGTTGTTTTTCAGATTTATCTTAGGCTGCTATTACACTATCATATATATGATCATGGATGTACGAGTCATTTTTATATGAATAACTATGACAGTGTAATATCTACACTTGTCTATGATCATAGATAAGGGATCCTATTTGAAAGCCAGCATATAAGTAGTATCATATCCCTCATGCGTGATTGGTGCAACCTTTGATAATACATAGTTAAACACGACTTCATCCATTCAGAGATATGTATATATGTAAGTACAGAGTACAGGAAGACTTTTTATCTTCCAATCTAAGTTCTTCTAGTAAGGTGTTATAGACCCCTCTCTCTGATCGCCTTCCTACACATCATCTACCCCAAATTCGTCTTTTATGTCTAGCTTTATTTTTCACCTTTTTCTTCCCTTTTTAATGCAATTAATAAAATTGAGTTCATAGCAACGGAAATCACGGCTAAATCGTTATCCATCTTGATAGTATATGACGTTTATATGATCATATGTGGGTCAACAGTGTAATAAGTAAACATGAACAACTGCATCATATAAATATGATTACAGAACTCGACAAATATGACATCATATTTATATGAGAAATATATGAAAGTGTAATATCAGCCTTAGTAATAGTTAACTACAATAATATTTTTTTATTAATTTCAAACAAACCATAGCCTAGTGTTTACAAAGATTTACCTACTAAAAAAATTATATCAATTCCCTTAACTCTTTTAACAAAGTTATAATAGGTTTTTGCTTATATTGCTATAACTTAGTATTTTACTTTAAGCTTCTTTAAATTATATTTTTTGTTATTAGTACAATTGCACTAATATTTTTTCTATTTTTAATCTACCATAAACTAAGGTTAAAATTAATTTAATATCACAAATATCAATTGTGCTACCGAACGCCATCTACCGGATACATTGAACCATAAAATTATCCGGTAAGTTGAATTTGAGTCTAATGTTGCCATATATTAATCAAGCAGGTTCTTGTACTTCACTTGGGGTTTCTGTTAAGGGGCTGCTTATAGGTCCTCTATTTTTTCCTGGTAGAGTCAAACATAGTAAGGCGCAAACTGAAAAAGAAAAAAAAGAGTTTCAGCTAACGGAAAAGAATTGCCACTAAATTGAGAGTAGATAAACCAATAATGGATAGGGAGGGAGGGAATAAAATACTATGTATATGGTTATGAGATATTTACCTATAATAATAGCTGCGAATAGATAGAAACTGGCTCCACAGTTAGTAGCTAGAAATACTCCAATGAGGTTAGACGCCGCCATTGATCCCACTCGGCCCATCATCATGGATAGACAGACGGCCATCGCTCTGGACATAAACAAATATATTATTTTTGGTGTAAATTGTTAAAAATTATTGAAATTTTCGGTAAAAATTATATTTAAATAAATCTAGTCCCGGGATTAATTTTGAATCTAACCCTTTCCTGGACTAATGGACTAATTCAAATAAACCAAATTGGTAGAAAAAAATTGAAGCTGAAATGTGACATGTGTAAAGTACACAAAAGATTTAGTTAGAATTTCTCTTTCAGTAAAATTACCTAAATTTCGTCGGAAACAGCTCAACAGTAACAGCATTCATAAGTCCAATAGAAGCACCACACATTTGGAAGATCGCAAACAAAACAACAGCCAGCTGCTGGTTGTACGCGAGATGTGCTCCAATTCCACATAACCCAGTGATGGTTAACAAAACCACAAGGATTGTCTTCTTTCCAATGCTGTCTACAAGGAAGCCGACAAGGATGTACATGGAGCAGAAGACCAGGCCGATATAGATGGACAGCTCGAAGGTCGAAGTGTTCATTGTGTCATCGCAGATGATCTGGAAATTTTTTTGAATTTTTAGACACCAGAAATAAACGATAAGATATTCTAATAAGTGAATGCTATGCCTCTTGCTTCTAAACAGTGTCTCGTTCTGCAAATTATAGAAGTTTCTTAAGAATCTAAGTTTGTTATTCTATTGTAATTCTAATAATAGTCAGACGTTTAATCTTCTTAAGGATGAACATTTTCTCAGGGTGGAAGAAGATGAGGCAGATCCAGAAAGTGCTTTGGTTCAATGTTTTAAGTAATTAACCAATATCAGCAAGAGCTAGATAACTGTGTAAGATGCTGATGGTGGCAGTAATTTTTCTTTTCATTTTCCTACGTGTAGTAGTTCGGTTAACGATATGTGTTATGATATGAAATACTGGCAGCGTTCAGTGAGTTCTCCATTTTCTCAAAGGTGTGTGGACTCTGCTAACCCGCATTTGGCCAGGTGGACTATGGCCTAACCTTTCCTCATTCTGAGGAGAAGACTTGGCTCATCAATGGGCCATTAAGGGGTGATAATGATTATGATGAAATACGAAAGCTAGAGAGTCTTACCTCAGTGCCATTAACATCAGTATTTTGACTTGCATCCAAAACATCACAGATTCGGGTTTCTGCACCATCGTGGTTAGCTAACGAGTTAAGAATCGTTGGGAACCAGACGTAGAAACCGTTTGTACTGTAAAAATCCAAACGAGGACGTTTAGTAATTGAAGGAACAAAAAAAAAAATTTCAATAATAATTAACTGTTAAAATTTTGACAGTAGGTGAATAGTTTTTATACTTACGTGGCAAATAGTCCAAATTGAACGAAACAAGTGAGACAGGTCCAAGGCAGTAGTGGAGGTTTGAAGAGCGGCGCAGTTTGATCCCTCATTGATGTTAGTACTGATATTATTCCTTTGCTCTCATTTGGTTTGTTATCATGGAATTCAGATATTAATGTCTTTACCTGAAATTTTAAATTAAAACGTCGATAATGAGCCTAACATTTAATGTAAAGCAATGTGCTCTAGTAGATAGATTGTGTATATTATTCGTAATAATTATGTCTTTCAAATTATCGTGGCTTAAAATATTTATATTGACTAAAATTATAGTTAATCATCGCTACTGAGATACTAAAGAAGACATTGTGGAAGAGAATATGATACAGAACGTATAAATGTGAGTAGAAGCATAGACAATATAGACCATTAATCACTAATGGTCAGTCTATGACAAGTTCTGGAATAGGAATATAACTTGCTATATTCCTATTCCAGAACTATATAGTGAAAGAATTGACAAAATCGGATTAGTATTCAGATTTTGGTTTAATGTTTAGACACAGTTCCTTTTTTATATAATATTAATATAGTAAAGTAACTTACTGGATAAGAATCTTCAGGCATTCGTCGATTAACGCTGTAAATCCTTCTTAAAACTGCCAAACATTCTTCTACCCGTCCAGAGGCGCTTAGGAACTTTGGACTTTCCGGAGCAAAGGTCAGAAATATGGTGCCAATGATGAAAGGTACGGAGCAGGCCACGATTAATAGCCTCCACGGACGGTATGCGATGTTAAGAAACTCAATGGCGAGAGAGAATTCTAGGGGAAGGATAAGCCAGGATACAGCTGAAAAATAATGAGAGAATAAAAATTAACGATTTTTTGGACTCTTTTTCAATTTAATATTTTCAGATAAACAAGGTTTTAACTAGTTAATTATAATCTAAATTAATGGTTCCGAATCAGAGGCGATGTCGAGATACAGTGGGTCCACGTGGAAGCATAAGAAGTGGGGGGTGAGGGTGAGATGTACAAAGCTGTAAACAGTCCAGGTCAATTATACTATATTTTATTTTTGTACCCCAGTAAGAATATAATTTATTAAATTTCATAATCTACAAGCAAATAACATACCAATTGGTCTACGCTATCTAAATATTACATCTGATATAGGTTACCTAATAATATTATCATTAAGCATCTAACTTGTCTAGACTCAAAATAGGTTTATTTTTCTTTAAACGTATCTTTCGAAGGCAATTAGAATTTAATATCACTGTTATTAATAAAAATTAAAAAATCCATATATTAATGATTGATATTCTAAAATATTGAAATATAAAGTTCACTGTTTAAAATTAAATAAAAATATTGTTTGCATAACAAAGCAATAGTTATTATTATTTTTCAAACATTTTCCTCTACACATTTTCAAGTAACTTATGCAAGAACTAATAATCTTAAGTAATTGTAGCATAATTACAGCACGATATATTTTGTATTACATAATATTAGGTATATATTGTTTATAAAATACATTATTTAGTTATTATATAAATTAGAGTGTTTTGATTATTCAAGTACATTTTGTACATCCAATACTTATTGTTTAAATAATATAATTTTAAGTTCCCTCGCTTGGATATATTAACAAATAATAGAGTGTTTCTTACCTGGCAAAACAACAGTTCCAATACCAACAAAGGAAGAGCCGAAAGCGACCATCTTGTCGCGATGACGTAAATTCGTAAATTCTCCCAAATACGTGTATATCACCGCTGAGGATGCAGACATACTGAAAATTTAAAAAAAACATTTTTTTTAAACCAAATCCAATCAAATGCAATCTCGTGCACTTCTCTGTTAGTCATACGTGAGTTACAGGCCAATATAGACGTGTTGGTAGTTTGTCTACTAACAATAAAAAGGGCGAACAGTGTGTCTCATGATCATGACCTGTCAACGACCCACTTCTGAGCCGGGTCTCCTCCTCAGAATGAGGAGGGTATTAGGCCATAGTCCACCACTCACCCAGTGTGGGTCGGCAGACTTCACACACCTTTGAGAACTTTAGGGAACTCTCAGGAGTGCAGGTTTCCTCGATGTTTTCCTTCACCGTTATAGCAAGTGATGTTTAATTGCTTAAAACACACATAACTCAGAAAAGTCAGAGGTGTGTGCCTGTGGGAGGATCGCGGACCTCCCGAGTAAGACATTGAAGTCTCAACCACTGGCCATTAACACACTATGGTGTCTATTTTGAAGCATTTTGTACCAAATCTCAGCGAAGCGAGGGCGGGTCGGCTTCTAACAGATCAAGAGATCAATTACAAGGAAATCCTTCAGAATATATGTATTGTGTGATACGAGGCGTAACTAATGAAACATTAAGATGGGCTTCTTTTTTACATAGAACAAAGTATGTTAATAATGAATAATGAGCATACAATGGATATTACCTAAACAATTGAACCCTACCGTACATAATGCTTCATGGTATTATAGTTATAATAATAAATGTAACTAATAGAGAAAAATCTATATATATGTAAAAGGAGAAGCTGACTGACTTAATGACGGACATGTCAACACCTAGGCAGCAGGGCCTAAACTATAAGGGTTAGAAATTTTAAACTTTGAACAGGGGTTCCTTTTATAATGTAGGGAAGCACTAAGAAAGGATTTTTTGAAAATTCATCCCCTAAGGCTGTAAAACGGGGGTGCAAAGTTACTACGAAACTTTGCCGTTTTTGAAGTTATTCAAATGAAATTCAGTATGAAGGTTCTCCAATGAAAGTCATGAAATACGTGTAAAATATTTTTTTGAAAATCATCCCTTAAGGGGTTAAAACGGGGGTGCAAAGTTAGTATGAAAGTTGTATTAGGGTTATTGTCGATATACCTTTTTGTGAATTCAATCCCTAAGGGGGTAAAAGAGGTGTATAGTAGGTATAATAGTCTTTTAATATATGTAAAATGTATTGACGTTTGTCAGTCACGTTAAAACTCCAGAACGGCGGGACCAATTCGGCTAATTTTAGTTTTGAAATATGTATATGTAAGTCCAAGAGAGGTTTAAAAGGTAAGTAACATTAAAACGTTTTTGATAAAACTTTCATCTGTAGTCTAATCTCTCAGCGAAGTAAGTCTCAGCGAAGCGAGGACGGGTCAGCTAGTATTTCCAACTGATATTGTAAACGCGAAAGTTTGTAAGAATGTATGGATGTCTGGATGTATGGATGTTTGTTACTCTTTCACGCAAAAACTACTGAATGGATTTTGATGAAACTTTACAATAATATAGCTTACACATCAGAATAACACATAGGCTATAATTTATAATAATATAGTGTGAATTATCCACAATATAGCGTAAAACGGTCCTTTGTTCGTTGTGGACTATGTTTTTGACTGGTTAAAGTTTATTATATAGGATTACTCTATCAATAACCTGTCTAATAAAATAATAACTTAAGAGAAATAATAACAATAACATTAACAGTGTGATTAAAAACCTAATCGGAATTAAAACAGTCATACAGTAGTAAGAAACAAGAAAAGAAATGTAGTTGTATTTTAAATTCATTATTTTTATGCCGAAATTAAGAAAATTTAGCACAAAACTGACTAACAATTGTGACGTCATTAACTGTGTGTACGAATCAAGTTTTGCCATTTTCTTAATATAAATTTAATTTTTAAGAGTTAATTATTATTTATTATCTGAAACGTTTTATTATGACTGTCTAATCTCAGTAGACTTTACAGATTAACTTTACAGTTTTTTTAAATACTTATTTATCAGAACATCAAAATAATGATAATCTTATATATAAAAATGAATCCCTATTTCCCTTGGTCACGGCATCACGCCTGAACAGCTGGACCGATTTCGCTAATTCTTTTTTTGTTGTGTTTGTTATTGTTAGGAGAAGGTTCTTATGGAAGAAAAAAATTAAAAAAATTGCTCGGAAAAGACAAAATTTAAATGTTAAAAGTTGTTTTTCTAATTACAGGAAATGTTTAGTATACTTATATGTTGAAAGTTAGTATAATTTGTAAATATTAAACACCAATAAATCTCTAACTACAGTGCAACACGTTATTTTCGTCCAGTCAATGAAATAGAATAATAATCTTATTTGTATATACATATATACTGTATAATAGAGAAAAGCAATACTTACAACATAGCTGAAAAGAATGAAAATACACCAAATGTGATGACGTCAGGAGAAAAGCTGGCGAGGACAGCCAACACTACGGATATCATCATAGAGAACAGCATCACGAACCGTCTGCCTCGAGTATCAGCCAACCAGCCCCAAAAGTATGATGTTAGGATGATAGCTAAAAAAAAATTAAATATGATCACAGAATATGGTCTCTGAATATGACTGACTCCAAAATCGCTTCATTTTATACATTCTGAGAGAAGCTAGGTAAATGAAGAGATTCTATTGGTGCTTAACAAACACATCCCTCACTATCATCTACCTTCGTTCGTCTTTACCTAAGAATGGTATTGCAGCCAGCCAACCCCGCTGTTGCAGCGAGAGATCCAGGTCGCACTGCGCCGCCGGGAGTACGTAGCTCATCAGCAGGCTCTGCATGATGACTCCCATCAGGATCAACCCACTCATCAACATGTGCGCTATGTTGTATAAACCGAACCCTGAAAAAAATTATGAATGGATTGCGTGAAACAGAAACATGTTTGATATATTTTACAATACTTCTATTCAGATCCAATGAACGTCTTAAATTTCACAACTGATTGAATTTCACACATTTGATTAAAATGCATTTAAATTGGTTGCCAATGCAGGTTTAGCTATGTGACGTCATTTAAAAATTTAATATGGCGGACGGCCTCAGATGGTAGACTAGTCCTTTATTCACGCCTCCATAACTATTTGTAGAGTATTTAAAATTTTTTTGTGGTGGTAAACTTGTTAAAATTTAAGGTCTTTGCCCCCAGAATAAGGCTGGAAACACCCCTAAAATAAAATA
The DNA here is from genome assembly GCA_905147385.1 of Limenitis camilla. Taxonomy (NCBI): domain Eukaryota; kingdom Metazoa; phylum Arthropoda; class Insecta; order Lepidoptera; family Nymphalidae; genus Limenitis; species Limenitis camilla. The sequence goes on from LR990235.1 coordinate 1,489,656, forward strand.
AATATATTAAAACAACATGAACATGAACGAATTTAACGTATATTAATTAAAGATGCCACGAATAGCGTTTTGGTCGAATAACGAATAACAAATATTCGGCGAGTCTCTTGGCCGAAGCGCCGAATATTCGGCACCACTCAGTTTTTTAGTGGTGGTCAGCAAACGCAAAACAATATCTAAATCTAGCAGAATTTGCAAAGATTTATTTATCTCCCGGTAGCAATGTATACAGAAAACGGCAATTTTCGGTAGCAGGTATAATTTTACAATTAACGAATACTAAAAAAAAATTATTCATTCATCAAAAGATACCACTAGGTAGATTTTAAGCATTAATATGTCAAAGTTATTGACAAAATAGTTATTGATAATTTTTATCGTGATTTACTATTCGGTATTTGGTAATACTGAATAGTGTATTATCAGCAAATTTACCAGGACTGAGTTTTTAGTTTAACTAGTTAGAGTGAACGGATAAACTATTAATAAAAACAACGCAAAAAAATAGTAAATAAGTAACTGAACTTTATCTAAGAAAAATAAAAAGATATAATGTTATCAAAACTGTTTCTAGAAAGCATTTTTAGTAGTAGATTATGTTATTAGTTTTTATCTTGTTGTTATACACAATCTCAAATGTAATGCAGAAATTAATAAACAATATGTAAATAAAGAGAATTATTATTGGAAAAAAAAACACCCGTGTTAGTTATAACTAATTATCTTTATAAATCTATTTTGATATAATACTTTAATACCATATTAAAATACATATTTTTATCAAAAAAATGGTAAGACCTTACTCAACAAACTCGTGGCTTAGTAATAAGATAAGATCAGAATACATGATAACTTTGAAGAAATTTTCCTTTCATTCATAGATTAGCCTAGATTAAGACATAAATCTATACTTCTATACTTAATATTATAAAGAGGAAAGATTTGTATTTTTGTATTTTTGTATGTAACGAATAAACATAGAAACTACTGGACCGATTTCAAAAATTCTTTCACCATTAGAAAGCTACATTATCCCTGAGTAACATAGGCTATATTTATTACAAGAAAAAATTAGAGATCCCCAGAAATTCTCACTAAAACCAACACAAGGTGCAAAAAAATTAGCCATAAAATATCTTTCATCGCATGCGCTGCGAAAAGTATTGATGATAGAACAAAAAAATGTTTTACAATATTATAGAACGTATCAATATCTACGAAAAACTCCGCGAGACCATATGTCCAACTATTGTAGTTAAGTCACTATAACTACTTTTTTACATTTTAAAAGTTGATAAAAATGCCTATCAAAATCAAACCATGTTTTCCATAACTTTGTATTAATTCTTATCCAAATAAATTATTTCGTAATGAAGACTGTTTCAATACCTGTTAATTACTTTTTGAATTATTGAAATCAGACATTCCAGTCAAAAGATATTACGAAATAAAAATATCAAGATAAATTAAAAATTATCCCAGACGGGCCGCCGGCGCGGTGTGCGGTGTGGAGTGCCTCGCAGCGCAGCGAGTAACGCGGCGATAGAGGGAGCGACAGAATGCGGGAGCCAAAATGTTTTAAACTAAATATTCCACCCGTGCGAAGCCGGGACGGGCCCCTAGTCAAATCTAAAGCGGATAAATTCTGCGTACATTCTGTTACAAAGAAAGTTTTACCTATACTTTAAATTCGTTCACTATTTAAAGAAGTATACGTGATCAAAATAAAATACTCAGGAACTACTGGTCCGATTTGAAAAATTCTTTCAGTGTTAGATAGCCCAATTATTGAGGAAGCCTATAGACTATATATTATCACGCTAAGACCAATAGGAGAGGAGCATCACGCGGATAAAGTCGCGCAGGCCGACTAGTTTTTGTTTACAATAACTATGATTAAGTATCATGTGAACTTTGTCAATGTAATATTTTCAGATTAATTGTATAATAGCAAGAAATACGAAAAAAAAATATTGATAGATAATTCAATTATTTATTTTAGTACCAAATCCAATCAGTCCAACTTTTTCCATTTTTGGAATCAAATTTTTTTTTTTAAATTCTGTAGGGTGCTTACCTCCCAGTGTTAATTATTTTAATAATGTGTTTCAAAAATTATTTGATAAAAATAATTCCACCGGGCACAGTCAACAACTGTTGCTAGGCAACATAAACGTAATCGATATATAATCCGCAAAAACCCCATTAATAAAATAATTTTCTTTTTTAATATATGCTTCATGACCCATCAAGTATGAACATAGATATTTGATATTTTTCGAACCTTTAAAAATTCATATCTCTAAAAATATAAACTTTATTGTGAAAAGTCACAGGACCTTTTTTATTTGTATTTCAATAAAGAATACAAAAATAATTTGTCCGGTTGAAAAATAACAATTTCTTGCAATTGTTTAAACAATTTCGGTTTAAACAATATGGCACGGGGTTGCCCCATGGCAACATGCATTTATATCATCAGTAGGTCAATTTGAAGAGGATCGCATAAAAAAATTGAGTCCTACATAGACAATGTATTGTTTCTAATTTTTCAAACTTTATTACGACTATTTAAAACTAAAAGTAATAAATATGATTGTATAACTATACAGTAATCAGCTGTGGCAGCTAATGTTGATGTTACAAGGGGGGCTCATATTATATAAACAGATCATTAGAAATTAATTCCTACTTAAATAAACATGTTATTGCGTCTTAAGTATTGTTGGGTTTGATATAAAGAGCTTTATACTGTTTGGTGTAGTGTTAAAATGATTGTAGCGTGATAACAGCAGAGGCTTGGGAAACCCCATACTGTAAATAAAGTATACGCATGATTTTACAGCAGTGGCTTCAATTTGACTTTTTGCAAAGTTCTTTTGGCACAAAATATGTCAGTCAGGTTTTCTAAAGCAAATACTGGCAAGAAATTCCATAGTTACTCTTTTCAACACGCCATTGTTTTCGTAAAGTTTTATTTGTGAAGTAATAAGATGAGCTGGCTCACGCGATTTCGTCCTCGTGATGCTCTGCTCCTATTGGTCTTAGCATGATAAATGGGCTATCTAACACTGAAAGGATTTTTAGGATCGGATCAGTAGTTCCTGAGATTAGCGTTCAAGCAAACAAACTCTTCACCTTTCTATCTTATATATAAAATTCTCGTGTCACAATGTTAGTTACCATACTCCTCAGAAACGGGTGGACTGATTTTTATGAAATTTTATATGCATATTCAGTAGGTCTGAGAATCTGCTACTATCTATTTTTCATCCCCCTAAGTGATAAAGGTGACCCACCTCAAATTTATATAGAAATATATATTAAGTATAGATTAATAACAGAGAATGGAATAAACGAAAAAGTCGGTAGAGGTGCACGAATCCATTTATGTAACCCTAAAATACCAAAAATGGTTTAATAGTCCCAGAAATTGCCTTATTATTTTAATTATTACTTTTACTAACTCTCAAATGTTTGTATGGGTCAAATCTTGCAACTGAAAGATTTTTTAAAGGTTATGGATCACATACTAAACTCCTCCAAATAAGCTAAATGCTTGTGCTAGGAGAGGGCTATATCAATAATCCAATGACTGGGATTTGAATCCACGACTTATCAATCGTGAATCCAACACTTAAACCACTGACCTACTGACGCTTAAAATACATTCGCGGGTAGTTCCTTTTATTTTATTTCAATTATACCCGCGTAATTTATAACAAGACAATATATAACCTCTGTTCCGATACACTTGTGCCAGTTCACAGATGACAACGGAGCTAGGCTGGTGACCATAAAGGTTGTATAACTTGTGTGTTATATTTCTTGGGTTCCGTCTAAAGTGCATATTATTATAAAGATTAAGATAAAATTGTACATATTCAATTAAGATTGGATGGCGATGCATAGTTTACTTAGTGAAAGCTTTGTAACTCCAATATGGCGGACGTCTAAGATGGCGTATGAGTTATTTTTTGTGATCGCCCATGATATAGGTATCAAATAAAAGCGTGAGCTGAGAAGAATACTAAAAATACAGTCTCTCAAAATTTAATACGTCAAACCACCCAAAATGGCGGACTAGTTTTTTCAGCCAGGAATGCTAAGTAGTAGCGTAATATATATATATTACGGATTATGAAAATAATATATAGATTGTGAGTACTTTTTTGGGGATCTATTTATTTGAAATGAAAACGGATCTGTATTAGTTTTATCAACAGTATTTATCTCATTCGAACCAGGGTTCAGCTGAAGTGTTACATCAGTAAATACGGTCACGCGAGAGGTCGTAGGGGACAACGTGCAAGCCCATAGGGGGTCGACACTTGGAACTTAGATCTAGTATAAACAGATTGCGCATATGTAATATAGAAATACTAGAGTCGCCTCATTTATACCAATTAATAATCTCTATCCGATAGGTTGAGACAGTTTGACAAATACTCTATGTAAATATTATCTATCGTAGTGTAAATGAAAACTGTTTAGTTAGACCTTAGGTAGCAAGTTTGAGTAGTGGAGGCGAGCCTAATGAACATTATATATGCCCCAGACAGAGCCTTCTATTTAAAGTTTCCATGCAATTATAATTATTATACTAATATATGAAGCTGAAGTTGTTTGTTTGTTTGCTTGAACGCACTAACCTCAGGAACTACTGGTCCGATTTGAAAAATTCTTTCAGTGTTAGATAGGCCATTTATCGAGGAAGGTGAAAGGCTATATATCATTACGTTACAACCCATAGGAGCAGAGCACCACGTGGAACACAGAACTACGACACCAAACCAACTTCACTACCACGATGGTCAACAGGCGAACTGTCCGTTTGACAACTAGTACATGTCTATCAGAACAAAGGTTTTATTATCTTAATATAAATTGTTACGTGGATATAATTATAGTTCTGTAGTATTCTGTGCGTCTTCAGTTTTAAATAAAGTATCATTATTAAAAAAAATTGTACAGTTCAACATTTTAGTGACTGCAACACTGATGACTTGAACGGCTTTATTTTTACCATACACGTTTCAGTTTCCAGTATAACGCGTTTAACAACTCCACTGATTTGTATTCCATGATGACGCACTTGTTATGAATAATTAGTAAATATTATCTTTGGGTCGTTGTAATCGACTTAACTTCTGGACACTGAATGTTACTGCATTTTATGATTATGTAGATTATAAATTTATTTATGAAATTATATTGTTAAAACTATTTAGTTCTGTACGGTGTTTTAATTGCCTTTAGATGAGCATTATAGTTTTAGGTTTAGATCCCCATTAATACCAAATAATGAAGATATAAATCTTATTGACATTAAAACTATTCAAATCGTGAAAAGTTTTTAAACTATTAATCTTATATATAAAAATGAATCCCTATTTTTCTTGGTCACGGCATCACGCGTAAACGGCTGAACCGATTTCGCTAATTGTTTTTTTGTTATGTTTGTTATTGTCAGGAGAAGGTTCTTATTGAAGAAAAAAGTAAAAAAAGTTGCGCGGAAAATTAAAAAATTTAAGAAAACTTAACGACCATATTAATTTTTCTAATGTAAGCCTTTGACAGCCAATTCTAATACAAGATTTAATTTATTTATTTATTTATTATAGAAACTAACGTGGTAATTAGTCATTTTTAAACTATGCCAAACGGTAACACTCAAATATTATTGTGGTAACTTGGTACTACAGTTTCGATCTCATTAGGCGAACTCTTAAATCTATTTAATTCGCTAATTAAATTTATTTATTATGAAAATTCAGAATAACTGTAAGATATGTGTTTTTTTAATCTACAAATTACAATTTATTTATTTAATCCATTAAACTCAACAGATTTTCTTTGTTTACATAATCGTGTAACTATTACACTATTTTTTCGATAAAATTTGAAAAAAAAGGTGTTGCACTCTGGGAGGGCCGGCAGAAGTGAAAATTTGAACATTAACGGGGTATTTTTTTAATATTTTGTAATGGTTAACTTATTAGTATAAAAGTACTATCATCTATGTGGTTAAATACAATATTCATTTATTAAGCTATCGTACACAAATTTATATGAAATGTGTAACCAATTAAGCGTGCAAGCTCCCTCTTACGAATTTTCGATCAGGTTACGAGTCCTGACGCGAGTTTAACATTTTTTACCCGTCCCAAAAGTGCACAACGACGCTAAGGAAGTTTTCAATTTAAAAAAAATGATCATTCACATAACGTGATGCTTTTTTAGCATAACTGGAAAGACGTCTACTAATCGAACCAATTATACCTTGTCATTTATTTAATTTATTTAACAGGATAATTAATATATACCGTGAAGATTGAATATGCTATTATTTCTGTATCTGTTTAGTAAAACAAGTCATGTAAATAGGTTTACTTAAAATTTTTAAAATTAAAATAAATAATTTTAAAATTTTTGTGATACAGCATCAGCTTAGGGTTGCCGCATCCTAAAAATACCACCAAATCAATAAATCACCATCTCATTAATAATTCTTCATAAGTAAGAGAAAAACATTAAAATCTGCTACAGGAAGATATCAGTAAATCCTTACTAATATTATAAATGCGAAAGTAACTCTGTTTGCCTGTCTTTCACGCCAAAACTACTAAGCCGATTTAAATGAAATTTGTTATACAGATAGTCTAGAGCCTGAGAAAGGACATTGGCTCCTTTTTAATGCGAAAAAAGGGTTGTAAGGGGTTGAAAAAGGAGGATGCAAAGTTGTATGGACGTATCGTCATTTTTAAAGCTAGAAGCTTGAAACTTATTTTTTAGTCTGTTAATTCGATATAAATAAATATAACATTCAAAGTTTGTAAAAGTTTTACCCTCAAGGGTGTAAAATAATTATAGGGAAAAACATTTTTCCATTCACAATATACATGTAAGTAGAGCACACTCAACCGACTTGTTATAATATCAAGGAAAAATCTAATTTATAATATATAGATTAGCAAAATTATCAATATTCAGAGTGACACTTTTCTAGTATAGATAAGAAGTCCTTGGCATTTATATAGAAATACGAAAGTTCTACCAAAGAGCACAAAATTAACCTTAATAAATTCGTTCAGTCATTTTGTTTAAATTTATTTCACATGTAGATTCAAGTTTTTTCAAAGTGAGGGTTACCTCGGTACGAAAGTATTTTTTTCATAAAACCTAAAATTCCTATACTGCATCAGAATCACTCAGAAAAATTCGTCTTGTTCTCAAAAGTTTGAGGTTAGTTAAGTTTCATTACGACCAGGACTAGAAATTCGCTTTTAAAATAAAAAATCTGAATAATGAAGAAAAATCTTTTAACCCCAGCGAAGTAAAGTGAGTCAATTAGTCTATAATAAAATGATTAAATCTATTCGTGTTTACATTTAATAGTTCTTCAAAACAGTGACAACCGCGCAAATAACATAAGTACTCGAGTGATAAACTATAGATATAAATAAAATAATTATTTAAATATTGTAGACAACAGATTGTGGTTAAGGAAGGAAATAAAAAAAATGTAAATATTCTACTTACCGGTAAGTAACATTGCTTCGTCCAGCGTCGCTACTGACGTCTCGTCTTTCGCGCTCTTTTCCATTTTTCCATTCACCACCATACTCTTCGTCTAAAACAAATATTAGGCAAAGATAAATTTTTGTTCAGCCTCTGTTTTTTTTAAATTTTATTTTAAATAATTATAATTTATAGTTTTTTTTGTAACTCGTAAAAAAAGTTTTTTTTAATTATATTTAAATTATAATGGGCAATGATAATTATTATTACATTTTTTAAAATATAATTAAACTTTTTGTAGTCATTAATAAAAAAAATATTTCACGTAATTTAAAATTAGAACACCTTATTTTATAATAAAATAATTAACTTTTTTAAACATAGTTTAAAATAAAATACCTTATTTTTACTTTATAATGAATTAATAATTAAAAAAAAATTCAGCACAAAAATATCGTAAGGACGAGCGTCTTCAATCAGAATCCTTTACTGAATGAAATAATAACGAAGTACTAACCACTATACAGCGAAATAATTAATCAGTATCTAGTGTGTAAATGGAAACGATATAATAATTTTAAGATCACTAATTATAAAACCCGATTTCTTCCGTTCTAATTTTGTAAAGTTTTTACATAGTCGCCCCAAATTTTATTATACATTTTACGATACATGAATAAGCAGTCGTAACCGGATATTTAGTATTATATTATATTCTGGTACACCATAGTGGTGAGTTCAATTGACATACAGCGATGTTTACTCCTAAATATTTATTTAACTATACATTTTTTATTTCTTCTTTAATTTTTAGGTTAGGTTAGTTTAGATTATATTTTTTGTACAACAATTGGATATATTTATATTAATCCAAATAAAGAGTGTGACTTATATAATTGGAAATCTTAGAATGAATAAGATAAGTTTACAGTTTTATAGCATGAATAAAATAATAAGTTAGCGGTTGGTTTAACTCTCAGCGAAGCGAAGACGGGTCTAGTAAACAATACAATATTATCGAGACGGCAATAATATTTGTTAGAAATTTGAAAATATAAACATTTTAATCGTGTTTTTTATTTACAACTCGCTGACACGACGAACTTCGTACCACCATTCATACAGTCAATGAATGTCGTGTTACAGATTAGCTGAACTGTTGACAAACAATATATATGTCCTTTTTCATTACTCACATTATTCTACATTTCTTAAAATCTAAATACGCCATTATCCGAATATTGTGGATATATCTGGTCGATTCGAAACCTTTAACTAAATACGTTCTTTAATTCGAGGGGAGAGTTTACCGAATCGACGGGATGGACATTAAATGTTTGGCAGTTAAGAAACCCATCAACATTTTGTATGGGGAAATGATTTTTCTTAAACACAGGCACAGCAACGAACTCTAGGATATGACATTTCAGTCGAATAAGTACATAGATATAAATAACTACCTATAATGATTGTTGAATAGATAAAAAAAAGCGTAAGTTGCTTTAAAAACAGGTTTTGTTTGTAGATAATATAAAATTAAAAAAGTACAGGTATTGAACTTTTAATATTAGCAGCTTTGCATTGGCATTTGTACGATAGAGTAAAAATAAATAAAGACCATATACAGCTTTTGATTAAAAAGTCGTTAATTCTAGTGACATATGCATAAACATGTAATTTTTTAGGGTTCTGTATCTTAAAATGAAAATAGAACCCTCATAGGAACACTGGTGGTATCAAATTGAAATTAATATTAAATATGCAGGAGTTCTATGGTCCCTTAAAGCTGCAATCAAAAGATACGGCCGTTTAAGTTAAAAATAATTATAGGTACCCCCGCTGATGTGAGAACTAGCCCTTATTATCGCCCCCTTAGAAGCGCCGATAATGCAGTCTCCTGGTACAGTAGTAATAATGCACGCCCGTTTGCTATGGACCTGATTATAAGGTACTTTAGTCCTTCCTTTCCGAATCATGAAATTTTGCATTTACAGGCGTTACAGTACAAATATAGTGAATAATCTGAAAACTGAATATCAGTATAGTATGTATTGTAACACCGTGGAAAAAACTTTAACATTTCTTTAAGTTGTCACCAATTATTTAGGGAATGCATGAAGCTGTCAAGTTGAAATTAAAATAAAATACTTATGTTTTAATTTCAACTTGATAGTCTCTTGAAAGCTAGAATATTTCAAAATTCTATGTAAACGCAAACAAAAGACTCTGAATTTATGTATATTTGAATACTCGCATGAAATGAGAAAGAATAAATGTGTATTATGACATGTAAAGGAAGTAATGTATGTGATTGTCACCTATACCTAAGTTAAGTTTGTCTGTCAATTAAAATTGTACGGAACCTTCAGTGCGCGAGCCCGACTAGCAATCGACTGAAAGTTATTTTAATATATTAATAATTTAATTGTAGCTTTTTGGTGTTTATAATATGAAGTGAGCCTTAAAAATTTTGTTATTTTTGCACAACGATTCGGAAGACACGTTTTTGTTCACATGAACTTGATTTTGAAACGTGTTTCGAGTTCATTGGAAGGAAAGAGACACGAGATACTAAAAGAAAATCAGTCAATAACATTCAAAATATTTTTTGTGCCCTAAATATTAAATCATTAAACTGCTATTAAATCTAAATAAGATTGAAGTTGAAAGAGAATGAGAGTTTTTATTATGTTCTTTAGTGACCCGACCTCGCTCCTTTGAGGTACAATAGACACCCAGGTCGAAAATACATTAAATAAATAATCGAAAATCGAAATCTGGATGTGAACTACTGGCAAGGAGAATTATGTAAGCACATTATTGACAGCATAATTGTCAAATGAAATGTCTTCAAATTCGAGTCAAAATTGTAATTCCAAGAACCTTTATCCATACTAATATACAATTTCAAATAATAAAAAAATGATCTAAGTCAGTTGACCCGTTCTCAACGTGTATATTTGCAACTGGTTTTTTATTTATTGCACCGAGCGGATATTGAACCGAGCATGTTATTGAATATTAAATCTTTATTCTATACAGTGGCGTAACTACACCGTTCAGGGCCCCTGGAAAATATGTCAGAAGAAGGGGGGGCCTTCTTCCAATATTATGAAAATTAACTAATTACATAGTATTTTTATTTTTCAACAAAAATCATTAAAATTTAATCATAAGTAACGCGTATCTTATTCCATCAACGATAACTAAATAGGTACTCAGAGTTGGAATCACCTGAATAAAAAATACTATTCCAGCAGAGTAAAAATTATTATTGAACAACTCTTTTTGTTAGTAAATCGATACGCATAAGAAAACGATACTTTCGTTTTTCTTCTTAATTCTAAGTATCCGTTAGTTTTGTGACCTATGTCCACATAAATACTAATAACAAATTGTAATGATTTTACCAAAGTTATCGGCTGATCTTATAATTGGACAAATAACGAAATTTCTGGATACTGGTGACCACGTTGTACTTTCTAAAGTCGACGGTGAGTTGGATCGGATTTCCCTTTGGATGGTGGTAACAGACCGTGATGGAGGGATTGAAGTTGTCCCTCCGTTGTCTGAAAGGAACTGAATTTGAGCGATTGGTGCATGTCTACGTGAAGCAAAGTTTGCAGGATGGAAGATGGGTGAATTCCGTGTCGGTCGTTCTACGGGTGGATTTCAATCTAAGACTAAGAGGTGCGTCTCCGTAACTCCTACAAAGGAATAATGTGCGGTGAAAGACGCTTTCCTAACGAGATGGGCACTAGAGTTGAGAGCCGGCGGTTATACTGTCGACTGGTGAGAGCATTCGTCCCCATTTTAGACAGTGACTGAACAGAATATTTTAAGTGATATCAAACTTCCGACACAGGTAATTATTGGGCACTGATGCTTCGCAAAGGCATACATTGGTGTTGCTAGTGTAAAGATTTTTCACGCTAAGCGGGCTGGAGGGTTGAATATATGCCTGAAAGAGGGAATAAAAGGAATCCCAAATCACAGTTCCCGCGGGATTGATGGTGTCATGTCCGCATTAACTGCTCAATCGACTTTTACATCTCTGAAATTAGCAAACAAATTTTAATGATTTTTAACGAGTAAATAGAGTTTGGCTTGGAGCAGGATATATGATTTATTTAATGTTAATCAGGTATCAAAAAAAAGTTATCCTCAGCTGAAGATATTTCTGATACAAAATAAATGAAACCACTTCACACAACCACAAAACGCAGATTATTATTGAATATTAGCTAGACTATTTAATTATAAGTACTTTTGGAATGAAAGTATATTTTGAATCTTCCACCGTCAGTGTTCAAAAGTCATCAATCATATTTTGAGTTATTTTTTCTTTTATATAGTATAATTGAAATCAAATAAACGCCGATTTTTCATCAATATCTACAAGAAAGAGCAGCCGATTTAAAGAGAAAATAAACTCAAATTATTTAATGTTTTAGAAAAGTTTCACTCAGCAAAATTTTATCAGAAAATGTCTTCTGTACTCGGTTATATTCAGGATCATTTTTTTTTATGTCCACATCCAGGAAAAATGTGAAAAGAATTAAAACCGTAGGATAACATATGTTTTTTCATAGGGCATGTAAAATTTCTCAATATGTATGAATACCTTTTATGATAAAATTGGGCAAATAATTCAGGATTAAATGCATATCAAATAAATCTCAAAGTCAACGTCGCAATAAATGACCATTCATTGATTGTCACTGCCCCCAGTAGATAGATAAGGTAATATGGTAAGAGATTAAAAGATTATATTTATTGTTTTATAAGGATGTTTGTGTTTGTCAAAAATATTGTTGATTACTCACTTTTATAAGGTAAAAGTTCCGTTCAGCTAATCGATTTCTTATCTGATAAGGGAACGGTACAATTACAACTATTACTTGTTGCCTAGTAAGAGAAATGCAAAATTATTGTATTTTGTTTAATTGTTTTATAACATCAAGTCTTTCTTACTAGTTATTGAAAAGGAACTGAAAAGATATTCTTCACATCACAGAACACTTGTCAAGACGAATTCAACAGGATTGGGTGGTTATATTACATGAGTCATAATAATATACTTACTATACATCTAATGTGTCTAATTTAACTTGCAAGATTTGATCACAGAGAGAAGGATACCGCAGCCGAACCTGTAAACGTGAGTGGTTCTAATAATAAACCTGGTAGGTGGACACAGCTACATCTTTTTTTGATAGAGTTATGGGTCCGACTTTACAAGCGTCACAATTGAATCTAATAGATGGCAAACCATTCTATGGAAATTATCCCTCAGCGAAATCATCATCGTCATGGCCCGATAGTCTACTGACGGTCAATTTTTTCAGTGTCATTTATGGCTATATAGGCTAAATAGCAATTATGTCCGCAACTCAGGCAGGTGTATATTTCTCCCGCCGCTCTGATGCTGTTTGAAAAGAAAACCAAGAATTGCCGTGAATCCTTTCTCTGTGAATCCATTACTTTCTTCCTTCAACACCAGTCCTTTAATCGTAACGCATTCGTATAGTAAATACATAAGTTTAAATTAAGTACTAGCCCTCGCTTTTGTAAGGTTTTCAAAGACTAAGAAAAATATGCTAATGGTCAATAATGTAAGAAATGCTAATAATTTAATTTATTCTGTTAACTGTATTCATTTTATATTAACATTGTCCTTATTCAAGTGTAAGGTCTTGAAACTCGTATATATAGTTGTTAATGTACTAAATTACTAATAATATTACACTGAGCCCTAAATTAAAAGCAGCAGTGTCAAAAGAGTCAAATAAAATGAATTTTAAATAATAATTAGGTTTTAAAGTAAACTTGTTCGAAGAGATTGGATCAATGTGATAACTATGATAAATAGAGCAGATTCACTTAAATAGTAAAAACTACTCGGCTATTTCCAATTATAACCAAAACGAAGTGAGGGAAACATGGGTCAACAGACATTATTCATCAGTTCAGTGACTTCATGCAGAAAAATGCTAAATTATTCTCGGCGCAATATGTTTTTATTTTTAAAAGTTCAATAGATATCTACAGTTCAATTAAAAAGATAAATATGTCAATGACCGCCAGTGAAATGCTAATTATGATTACTTTTACTAAAATTGCATTGTTCTGTAAAATTGCATTTTATTTACTTCAAACAAAAATAGAGAACATCTGATATTCAGGAGGTTTCGGAGGATTTAAGATTTTCCATGATCTTGTTTTACTTCATTTATTTACTTTATTTACGTTGTTTCTAAATTTTTCAATTTCATTAACAGATTTATATAGATTATTTGTAGTAGTTGAGTCTTTAGGTAGATTATGAGATTATCAGGTATATTTTGTATAACTGCTATAGGTGTGCGAGTGTATTATAGCATACTGTGTGTAGTGTTTACTGTTTTTTAATGAAATGTTTTTAATAAACCTCTAATAATCCTTAACCTATACATATTATAAAAATACAATTAAAACGAAACGAAATTGTTAAGAAGTTGTATGTGCTCTTTTTAGGGAGAAAGTGTCCTCCAAAAATCTCCAATTTTTCGTGTCCTTATCACTTGTCTGCCACAAAAAATCATCAGCAACTTTTTTGATGACGTCAGCCCCTTGTCTGCCACATAAAATCATCAGCAACTTTTTTGATGACGTCAGCCCCTTGTCTGCCACATAAAATCATCAGCAACTTTTTTGATGACGTCAGCCCAGAATTTTTTTGAGCGTCCCTTCCTATCTGAACGTGCTGCTCATTTCCACTTGAAATAGCTTGAGTATTTTCATATTTCATCCTCCAATAAAAAAGTGCAAGGATTTTATAATCCTGAGATTTTCTGTCCTTAGATTAGATTTTCTAATATACGTTTCGCGGAACTCCTCCTTTGTAGTATTTATAACGTTTGACGTCGCCTCGTACGTAATGCGTATGTAAATATAATTTAATGTTGTAATTACATATGTCTTTTCATCAAACAAAACGCACGAATTTTTAAATATTACGGTTATTATTACGGCCTTCGCCTCGCGTGTTGATTTTACCATGCCTACTAAAATTACGAAGGTTTAGGTACACTTTTTAAGTCTCTTATGGATTTAATTTTTGTCTTTTTTAATACTTATGGTGACTTCAGCAATATTTACTTATTTCATAATCACATGTTTGCCAAATGTTCATTATCAATGTATTCTATATCTATTCCTCTTTTTATCACTTTTGATAGAAAGGTCAATAAAGCGTTAGAAAATTCTGCTGATGAAATAGTTTATTTAATTTAATTATTACGGAATAAATTATTAAAAAATAAATACATACGATATGTTATAAAATATGAATAAATATTTTACGTACTTCGATAATAAATTTTTTTAGGTAGTGTTCTATTTGGATAGATGAAAGATAATTAAAATTTTTCATCAACTAAAATAGATTCAGAGAAAAAATATTCTCATCTTAATATATTTGATTTAGTTTTCACGTCGCATAGTTGACGAATATCAAGTATTATAACAAAATCAGTCAAATTAAAAAAAGTATAGTGAAATAGATACTATAGCTATATAGATAGGTATCTCATAAGTGCAGTTATTTAGGTATTTAAAATAATATATTCAAAATACATACATCGTCAAATGATCCATACGTTGGACGCATGCACTTTGAAAAATTAAAAAAAATTTAAAATAGGTTTAAAAACAATAAAAAGTAAGTGTTCACCAGTATAGAATTTGACCGCAACTGTCGTAGTGACGGCGTACTAGATCATTATATGTTGTGCACGTTATTAAATCATATTTAGAGCAGCTTTCGTGAGTGATAAGGAGACGCGGGAGAGCTGATGCGGATCAGGGGTCATGTGGTGTAAGTGTGCATTATCTGTTCAAACTAGAAAGTCATTCTAATGCACGTGAGGTGGAAAATATGCGCATCGATATATACTTAATCTTTATTTTACTTGATATCTAAATGTTTGTAATTAATTAAGTTAAAATAAGATGGGTTTCTGAATAATGATCATAGGTAATATCGTAACTTTATTAATCCTTTCTACAATATAAACTGCTTCCTATACGTTTGGTGGCATTTTTTTTATCAACACTATTTAGGTAAAAGTCTCGGTAACTATGGCGATAGATTAGAGTTTTTCAAAATGGACTCACTATATAATAGACGATATATGCTGGACTGCTTTTGTCTCTGTTCCGAATCTCTGAACCAATCAAATTACCAAGACCTAGCAGATTCAAGTTGTATGCAATGATATCTTCAAAATCAAACTTGGGCCAACATGCGCCTATAAATAGATTAGTAAGTTCTTTCAACAAATTGTGTAGTATTGCCCCAGTAGATATCTACTTCCATAATATTACTACATATCGCAAGTGTCTTACAGACACATTTAAACATAATTGCACCTAAAATTTCATTTATTGTGATAAAGTACAGTTCAATTTTATTTTTGTTTTTTTACTTATATTTTTATTCCTGTTAAACACAATTTTTTTGTTTTTTTTTTTATTCTACAAATCTTTTTCTTTTTTAGTTCTTAATAACTTTAAAATAAATGTGTTAATAATTAGATTTATATATGTCGGAGGTGTGAGTTAGGTTTAGGTTAGGTTAGCCTTGTGTTAGGTTAGGTTTAGACGGTGAAACTAAGCAGTGGAGGCGAGTGTTGTGATCACTTAAAGGATATCCTTAAGCCTACACCTTGGTCACAAGTCCAAGGCACTGCTTGGGTTCCTGTCATAATAGTTCATGTGAGAATAGTAACGAGATCGTAATGTTTAGTTATATCCTTAGCTTGTAACTTAGTTTTAAGATTCCATTATAAATTATAAGTGTGTGCTATGTTGGTGATCTTAATAAATAAATAAATATCCTCCTTCACCTGGACAGACGACTCATGTGGGCATAAAGTACGAAGAGAGGTAAATCAGAAATTTTCAGTTAATAATTGAATTTTGCACATAGAAATTACACCATTTTGCATGAAAGTCTACACCTACGGCTTTAATTTGTGGGTTACAGATAGGAATTCGAACCTTGAGATACTCAAGAGATTCCATAATACATAAGTAAATAAGTTCGGTAAATACAAGGAAACGTTACATAGTCTTCCTACTAGGGATTATATACTTAACAATTATCAACAGACTAATGGTACAAACATTAGAATTTGGATGCTAGATAATGTCTTTGGAGATTCAAACGAAGAGTTTTTGCAATTAAGGTTAGCAAACACCTGATTTCGAAAATCTTGCAGTTATAACTAGTCTTTAAAAAATTAAATTTTAAGCATCCCAAAAAC
This sequence comes from Limenitis camilla, assembly GCA_905147385.1. Classification (NCBI taxonomy): domain Eukaryota; kingdom Metazoa; phylum Arthropoda; class Insecta; order Lepidoptera; family Nymphalidae; genus Limenitis; species Limenitis camilla. The sequence goes on from LR990235.1 coordinate 1,506,485, forward strand.
CAAAACGCATCAACTAAAACGAAAGCTACTATAACCAATTATTTTTGGATTCTAAATTGTAATTGGTTTTATATTATGAGTTAAAGGGTGTGAGGGTTTAAAAAATTAAAAATAGTCCTTACCTCATACTTGAATTTATCTTACTCACGTTGGTAAATAAAATAGGTTTGTTGATTTTATATTTTGTGGATAAAGTAAATAAAACATTAGCAATTGTCACGCATTTATTTGTAATCTTAAACTATATAGTTTACCGTATCGTAGTAATATGTTTACTCTAGTTAACTATTATCTAATCTTACTATATTTAAAAAGTATTCAGAATGCTCTTATTCGTTACCTTTTCTGTCTTTATTATACATTTATTCTATTTTTATTTACAAGCTTAGTCTCTACTCGTCATTAATGTTATCACTTTTTGTCTTATTTGGAGAAATTCTCTTTTTGTAGAGATATCTTCACCTGTCGTTGTTTGCTGATTGGTCGTTAGGTAGAAGGAAACTTAGACCTGCACATACTGTAAAAAACAATGCCACTATTTTAATATTTTAAACAATGAGACTATTACTCCATAAGCAACAATATTGAAAAACTTTCAAATATTTGCTTTTAAATCTTGATTAATAAATTATTCAATTTTGATACTGGATCTTCATCGAATCTTCTACAACTAAGACACGATATTATTTTTGATCTTTTGAAGGTTAAGGGCTAGTCTAACATTTGTTTCTTTGAACATATTTAAGGTGGTAAAAAAAATCTTTAATAAAACAAAGTCGGGTTAGTTACACCACTTATAACTCAAAAATTTCTGGATTGATTTTAATGAAATTTTATACAATGTTAAGAAAGTTAGGTACAAAGTTTTGAAAAGATCGTCATATACAGATAGCGAAATATGTTGAAAATTATAATATAAAATTAAAAATAAATACACGTAATAAAAATCACGCGAGCTAGAGCAAAAATCACTATTACTTACTAAATAGAAGAGCCGCAAATACATAGAATGTAGCAGTACAGGCACTGGCAAGGAATACTCCGGACACGTTAGCCCCTACCACTGAACCCACGCGCCCAAACATGAGCACTGCGCCCACTGCTGTACCCCTGTAAAAAAAGTAAAAATATAAATACAAATTGTTTATAAGTGTAATATGTTACGAAGCACATAAAAAATAAATGTAATTGCCCAACATTCAATCAACACACCAGCCAGTGTCGAGTCCCAGTCCCGTACACACAGTATGAGTGGAACTTTATGAAAAGAAATTTGCTTTCGTTTACGACAAAGAAAAAATAAAGTTAAAAAACTATCGAATCTAATCGATCAGTCACAAGATTATCTATTTATAAAACTAATTTTTCTTGCCTGATTGAATTTAGATGAATCTCCAAGGACTTATGATGTCACTGCAAGGACCTATTGGAACTAGGTCAACACAAACAGCTGTAACTTTTGAAAAAATTTTTTTTTTTTCAAATTTTCGTGACTTCAAGTTTTAAACATTGTGTGATGATGCCATATTATTAATTTTATAAAATAAAATGATTTAATGGCAGAAGCAATACTGTTTTTTTCATCAAAATCATTCATTTTTTCATGTCTCCAACTACCCCTAACCCCTAAATCTACATAGATAATGTAGTTAGCAACACCGTTTATAACTTTGTATTCGCGAGTATACATTTTAAATTTCAATTATACCCGTAACAAATTATAACAAGATAAGTTGCCAGTTGTTAAATGTAACTCGCTTGGAGACCAATGTGGCTGTAAAAATGGTGTGGTATCGTAATGATGGGACTCCATTGTGAAGGATTTCGTAAGTGAGACAGTATTTGCTTAGTTTCCGTCTAAAGTATATATTATTATTGTCTATGTTAGTGAGCAATATAACTCTTATATATATATAATAATGTATTAAACGTATCTACTTACATATATGAGTCTAGTTTTATTTTGTTTAAGAAATAATTTTATTCATTTTAATTTATCTTCACTATGAAATGCGAGCGCAAGTTTTAAGTCTCTTATAATTCCAACTGCGGTACTTTTCGATTAACATTTTAGTTATTTTTTATGAACAACTAATATAAGTTTCCTTTTTTTAATGTTTCAAATAGTCACGTTTTACACTATTTATCTCTGACAATGATCTGATTAAAAATAGTAAAAGAAGCGATGGTTCTAAGATAAGTATTTATAAGCGATACTTATTAATATTAATGATATAAAATCGGTTAAAACTGGATATTTGAATGATACTCATTTATAGAAACATTGTATTTGAGTAGATGATACTTAATTTGTCAATCGAAGCCTTTGCTTTGCAGGGAAAATGAATTTAATCTTATACTTACTAATATATAAAGCTAAAGAGTTTGTTTGTTTGAACGCGCTAATCTCAGAATCTACTGGTCGGATTTAAACATTTCTTTCAGAGTTAGATAGCCCATATATTGAGGAATGCTATATACTATATATCATAACGCTACGTCCAATAGGAGCGGAGCTATACGCGGATGAAGTCGCGCGGGTTGACTAGTAGTAAATAAGCGAGTTCATAATATAATATTTAAGACTTATACAATCTTTTTTGTACCAATAAAGTATTTTATTTAAAAAAGTATAATATAAGCGGAGAATTTTATGAAAAAACTGTTTGAACTTGTCTTATGGATTCTAGTATTTTCTACAAGGCTTAATCTATTTATACAACCACTGGATGAATAGTTTTATATCTATTTATTCGTTTAATAAAGGTAGAGCTGCGAAATATTCCCGTAGCACTGTAGACCTCACATATAACAGAAAATATTAATTTCGCCATTACTTAGATTATTAAAATATCCTATAGACATAACTATACATTTCCACAGTCTAGGATATATGTATCTATTTAAATTTGTAGAATCTTCTAAATTGACAGAGAAGATAATTATTTAACTGTATACTCGAGTCAACCTCTGACCAGATATGAGATCCTCATTGTTGTATAAATAATCATATCTGACATTCAAGAAACTTGTTACTTGACACTACAAAGAATAGAAATCTATATTTTCACAAGATAAGCGAGGATTGACAGTTTCTAGATTCTACTACACATCTACACATCGATGGGTTTTCCCAATGTGTCTAAAGAATAACGACAATACCAGCAATAAATCTTATTATCTTCATCATAATACAAATATTATATGACAAATAGAAATGTAAGAAAGTTCTTAAACTGAATAAATATTACATTTTGTAAAGTAATAATACAGTATAGTAGCCGGCAGCTAACTTTAGGTGTGAAAAAAATTAGTGGGGGAAAGTTACGCTACGGGAGCCAATGACAGATTTTAATGATCAAGTCCCTGCCAAGCGAAAAATCGTTCAATGCATAAGGGGTTAATATTATGATTACTCGTGACCGTCAGCTGCGATTCCGTGGGTGGGACAAGCAAAAGATATAAAAAAAAATTTTTTTTCAGGCTCTTCCTCCCATTTGAAAATTTGTCGGATTATAGTTTACCTAGTATCTTGAAGGAAAAATAAAGTCAGCTGACCATAACGTGGTGGAATATACGTCAGCTGGCTGCTTGACCATGTAACATTTTGATTTTTTACAAACAGGAGTTTCGTGAGGTCGTCTTCGGCTCCGTTCATTTATTTACAGTCACGAGTAATCATAATATATATTCCTTATGCAGTATACGAATTTTCACTCGAGAGGAAATGATTGACCGAATTTGAATCAGGTTACCACATACCATATTGGCAGTTCCATCCCGTCGGCTGCAATAGTGATTCTGCGCATTCAAGGTCAAACCTATACTTACGTGCCGGTAGCTATAACACCTAATAGTGACAAATGAATACTGTCAAAAGGAAAGCCAGGACTTTCCACGAACAAACATAAAAAATGTTATTGATATATGCTTGTTATCCCATGTATGTTCGTTAGTCATATATTTCTCTTTTTAATAATTGCTATTATGTTTAATACATAGGACAAATATAGAAATTTGACTACTTTTGAATTGATGGAAGTGGTCATGTGACTAAAGGGGAATTGGATCTCATTTACGTTAGACACTTTAAGTGACTGCATTCATAGATAGTTTTACAACACAATAACAAAAAATTGTTTATAACTTTTTATAATACATATTAGTGTTCGTGATTTGTTAACGGCTAAAGTAAATTTGATTTGGGATCTGGGCTTTTCCTTATTGCGTCAAAAAATGTTTACAAATTTATTAACTGTATTACCGGGGGATATTATATTTAAAAAATTACATGATGATAATAAATCTTACGTAATCTTCTGATTTTTTTAATGAATTTAGGATGTTATTTAATTTATTATGTTTTTGCACATATAAGAAAGCAAACGTAAATTTTGAATATGATTTAATATGTCCGATTTATTAGAGGTAGTCTAATAACTAACATAGTGATGAAACGTAGTGCAAATGGAAGTGTAAAAAACTCAGTCAACTAGTGTAGGCGAGCGTCTCATTTATATTAAAAGGCTCCGTTACAATAGTGTTGCCAGTCCAGTCACTAAAAAAAGTGTGTTTTTACCCTATTAATGGATAAGATCGAGATTACGATCACGTTCTAAAACTATATTTTCCCTTTACATTTTTTTTCTCACTTATCTATAACTATATATGTTTATAAACGTGATAAATGACTAAATTTTTACGTAATAAACTAACATGTTTGTTTGAACTATTCTTTGATAATATAGATATCTTTCTTTACATAGTATAAAATGAAGTCGCTTCCGCTTATCGCTATATCTTTTAAACTACCCAACGAATTTTAATGCGGTTTTTACTAAAAGACTGAGTGACTCAAGAGTAAGATTTATATGTATAACACATACATATTATAGTTGAGGAAGAAATCGGGAAAACGGGAGACTATCGCTAGTATAATAGAACGTTTAGGTAGTGGTTTTCCTATGTCGTATTAAATTAAAATTGTTATCAATACTAAGTAAAGTAAAGTAAGATACCTTATTTATAAATAAATATTAAACGATATCTTCTAAAAATCTTATCTTCTAAAAACTGGCTAAAATGATCGTCCTTACCTGAGATTAGTAGGAAAAAGTTGTACAGAGTAAGCGGTGAGTGGTCCAATACCGAGAGCAGTCACTTGTAGCGCTGACATTGATATTCCAGCTATTATTCTAAAAATAATAAAATATTCAATCAAATGTTATAATAGACTAATAGCAAGTTAACTTACAAAGTAATACTCTTTATCTACTCCCATGATTTAAATCCTCTATAAAAGATCAGAATCAGTTAGCTTATTGCCAACATTATAACACTCAATGTTCTAATAACCATTATGTCATCCAAACGAGTGATGTATAGTTGTACTGAATTTCATAACAACACTCATTTGTTTTTTTTTCGAATCCTTCTGTGCAAAGGTTTACTTAACAGACAGCCACATTTCACTTACTGCTCGATGCGCGATGCGTGGTATCTGTAGAATTTCAAAAAAAGAACACTTATTCCCGCGCGTTTCTCGAGCAGAACGCCGTGCGACGCGGTAAAGAAAAAATGTTGTTCGAATCCCCGCCATTTTTCTTTGATATATTTATTGTTTTGTTTATAAAAAAATGAGCGATTACCTTCCAACATTATAGAACGTATTCAAGTCAATTTTAATAATAGCACTATACAAAATATTCATTACAACTACAATAAATGATTGTTTCATCAATACTCAGTAATGAATGATGTTAGGTCACTAAGAGTGGCTGTCTGGGGAGTGTTAATGTTGGAAGTAAGCTAACTGTTTCAGAATCTTTTATAGAAGATTTAATTATGGGTGTAGTATAAAGTCTTGTATGCAACTATTGATAATTAGGTATTAAAACACTCACGTGATATATAACCCACCACCCCATTCCTTTTTTTAATGCTCCTCATTACACGACATTTGCATAAATAACTATTAGTTTACCCCTCAAACTAAGTAGTTAGTTAACTCAAAGCTTTTTTCATTAAATAATCCAAAGAATTTTGATAAATTGCAACCATACAAAGAAATATATTTTTATAAATATAGGGAAATGGAAGTTAATAGTTCAGGCAACATTAAATAGTAATCACGTCTTATAGAGTAATTTTAATCTGTCAGGAATGCAATACATCAGCTACCACAAGGATTTTAATGATTATAAGTATTTAGATAATTATAACAAAAGACATGGCTTTAGCCTTACTATAAAATGAATAAAGAATAAACTACTAAAAACAAGGCTGTACGTTGTAATATCTTTGCCTTTTACATTATGAAAAAAAATAAAAAATTTAATCTGTCAGACTATGATTTAAGGATGCATTATGAAGGTGTAAATTTTACATCTATACTTTTAATATACAAAGCTGAAGAGTTTGTTTGTTTGAATGCGTTAATCTCAGGAACTACTGGTCCGATTTGAAAAATTCTTTCAGTGTTAGATAGCCCATTTATTGAGGAAGGCTATAGGCTTTTTATCGTCATGCTACGACTAATAGGAGCGGAGCTACACGCGGACGAAGTCGTGCGGGTCGACTAGTGTTATATGTATAAAAGGTTACATGCAACACTAGTCGAATTTTTTGTTTCAATGAAACCTCTACATTTATGTAGTAGTAAATTAGCTGAAGTTTCCAAAGAATTACAATAGAATGAGTATTTTTAAATAGTTACGAAAAATTCCTTTATCATAAAACGGATGATATTTCAGTGAGATTGGATAATTAGTTTTTAATTAAAATTACCTATTAGTAGTTACAGCGGACACAAGGCAAGTTCCACCAATAATCGTGTACATGCCCACCAACAATGTCTTCTTGGTGAGGGGACTGAGGCTGATCAGCAACACCAGGGTCCCGTAGATGAGGGACGCGACGATAGTAATCTGGAAGGTTCCGTAGGATATGTCGTCTACACATGTTGTAGGTTCCGTCTGTAACAGATGTAAACCAACCATAAAAGGCAATTATATGCAAATATTTCCTCTTGGCTGCATCATCAGGCAGACGGCCCACCTGATGGTAAGTGGCCACTGCCACCTCGAAGATAGAGTGAGGAAGGGGAATCAAGAGAAGAATGCAACGTACGTAAGTAGACCCTGAACAAGAACCCAGAGTTCACTAGAACTGCAACATTAACGGGATGGGTGGGTTAGAGATAAGTCTGGCTATGCGGCTCGACCGGAACGAGTCAATGACACTTGGCGGTCGGATTCGCATGCTGGTGGTCGCAAGCAAGTCGGTGAACAGATCCCCTACCACCAAGGGGGTACTGGGTGCCGTGTAGGCTCTTACGAGAAGCTCTCCTAGCGGCAGAGCGGAATTGTATTCTAACCCGTCTACATTTAATTGGCAGTTAATTTAGTTTAAGTATATAAAAAATACGGGTCTCTTAACATACCAATATTTTGACCTATATTTTTATTTTTAGAAATAAAAAAGAATAATAAGGTAATATACAATGTAAAAACATTAGTTTTACTTAATATCAAGATATGAAAATTGGTGAAGTCCGATTTTCGGTTTTTGTATTACAAAACTCTCATATAAAGTTACTAGCTTTTACCCGCAATATTGTTTGCGATATTGAGATTAATTTTATGAGGTAGTCATACTAAATTTGCACCCTCCTTCACCCCTTAAGGGATGATTTTCGAAAAAAAATTTTATACGAATAATAATCATTTCAATGAAGAACCTTCATAATGAATTTCATTTAAATAACTTCAAAAACGGCAGTTTCATACTAACTTTGCACCCCCGTTTTACCCTCTTGGTTTTCAAAAATCCATTCTTAGTGCTTCCCTACGTTATAAAAGGAACCCTTGTGCAAATTTTCAAGTTTCTAACCTTTATAGTTTAGGCTCTGCGTTGATATGTCAGTCATTAAGTCAGTCAGCTTCTCCTTTTATATGTATAGATGATCAATTACCTGATTAACTGGCTGGTTCAAAATCATACAAATGGTGACTGGTTCATCCGATGACGTCATCATTTTATTTATTGTATTCGGAGCGAACAAAAACAATCCATTTAATCTGAAAAATAACAAAATAATGTATATCATTATATTGAATTAAGCTATTAATTTTTTAATAAAAATAACTTGGTCCAAATTAAGGGCTCTCGAGAAGGCGCAATATCCTATAATAAATACCAAAAAATATATTTTTTTTATCCTATTTTCTTAATAATCTTGCGCATGAGAATGTGAAAAAAGTTGCAAGAGGATAGTAGAAACAATATTCTCTCTCTCTCTCCTTGTAATTAAAATGTTTTTAATATGTCTTTTAGATACAATATGTAAAAGTCCTGAATTTAAAAAAAAAATATATGTCTATTTTTTTGAGTATCTCGTAGTTTTTTTTATTTTGGAACAGCAATTTTCTTTATTTCAATCGCTGTCCGTATATACAAGAACAATTCAAATAATATAATAAGAATCCTGAAGTGGTGCTGGTGTTTAATTTTTGTCAACCTTTACTTAAGTTAATTGTTATTTATTGCAACTGTATACTAGTTTTATTTAGTTACTTTGTTTTATGTAAATGACAGGAGTAATTGGTATAAAAACAAGACCAGTTTTACATTTATTATTTGTAATAATATATCAATATTAATGTAAATCCAACACGTGATTTAAACAAATAAAAATGCTTTTGTCTTACGCAACAATTGCACTAATTTCAAATTTTCTATAAAAAAATGTTACCGCATTGTACCGCAGTAAAAATGCATAATATTCCAATCAATTTATTATTATTATAATATAATGCATTTTTTCTGATCCTTTTTCCGTCCTACAAGACTTATTTAATTTTTTAAATGACCCGCTTTGGGTTCATTGATGTAAAATGTAGTGTTTCCGTGGAAAATCTAAGAGACAAGAATATTTTGAAAATCTTCCTGTATAATGATAGCTATAGCCTTATCTTGTTAATTATAACATTTAGACCCTACGTAACCAACCACCAGGAAGAATTCTATCGGTGAAAGATTATTACAATCGGTTTTATTGTTTCTGAGTCTATACGCCATAGACAAAATAAAATCTTTTCTAATTTATATTACACTAGCTGACCCGGCGAACCCGGCGAACATATTATTTTATATCATATTATTTTATATTTTAAAAATCTAAAATACACCTTTATCCGAATATTGTGGATATATCTTGTCGATTCGAAACCTTTAATTAAATACGTTATGTAATTTGAGGGGAGAGTTTACCGTATCGACGGGATGAACATTAAATGTTTGACAGTTAAGAAACCCATTTCGTCAATTTCCCAATGTTATTATTATTAGTTATTCTACTATTCGGGACGGAGACGCCACGCCGTTCTCGAGTTATAAGGATTCGAAGAAATTCTACTTTTTTTATACATGAATATGTACTATGATGTATATAAAACATACACCGATAAATGTGTAAATGATACTTACAAAGAAAATAGTCCGAACATTAAAAATCCTGTCAATGCTATCCATTTTAAATGAGGTGGTCGAAGTAGCGCGAAGGCTGAGTTTTTCGATCCCCCGGTGTCCATTCCGTCCATTACTTTCGCACTATCTTCTGCGTTATTTGTTAATGATGTTACCTGTATAAGTAAGAATAATTAATAAATTAAGAAAGTCTAAAATAACTTTTACCCGACCAGATTATATATTATTATATTAAAACAAATCTACTTTTTTTGTGAAAAAATGCGTATACTGCTGGACATAGGCCTTCCCCGTAGATTTCTAGTATGACCCGTGACCTGCGTCGCCCCTCTTTCATTCCCCATGTCCTCCCGTGGGTACCGTAAGAGGCGATTAGGGGAAAAGCCTTTTTTTATTCGTGACGGGATTGCGATTGGCCTAAATCTAACCTGATGTTAAGTAAAGATTAGGCTGAAGATGAAGCTCGCTGTCCCGTAAATAGCATATTCACTCTCTTCTTAATGATCCCCAAGTTGTATGTTGGACACAGACAAGGAGAGAAAATTCTAATCCTTAGCTGTACGCACGAGGACGAAAGCATACAACAACATAAGGGTGAAAACTCTAACTCTAAACTCAACCTCGTGAACTTCCACAGCACACTCTCCAAAATGTATCCGGTAAAAACCGAGAGGCAAGCTATTCTGCGGCGATGTTCGAGACTCTGGAGCTTAGACTCAACCAAAGTAGTATCGCTAATCAAGCGGCACTATTTTTGTTGATTTTAAGGTCCAGAGCAGCGTTTCTAGCTCCATCATTCCAAGGCTTAAACTGCCAACACGCCTGAAAGCGTGACGAGTATTGGCAACACCCCCTCCGGAAATCAACAGTTATACAGTTCGAACATTGTATACGTATATATAGTTCGAACATTGTATACGTATACGTGGTATACGTATACAATGTTCGAACATAAATTTTTGGTAATTTCAACCAATTCAGTCATTTATATCGGCATATAAATATTAATTTTAGTATCATACACTATAACAACTAATCTTGCTTATACAGAAAAAAAACAAAAAACTGATATTACATACAATAATCATGTAAACCCATTTCCGCCGGAAGAGTGGTCATTGTGCATATTATCCAAATCAATGTTGCCAGCATTATAACAAATAATACTTACGCAATAATTATCTTTTCCATAGCCAGTATTAACATCGTAGATATATCTTAAGACCTCTAAAGCTTCTTTGGGCTTGTTCTTCGTCATCAGAAACTTGGGACTCTCTTTGGCCTGTGTGAGCCATAAAGCTGATAAGATGAGAGGAATCGCGTATACCGCAGTCAGCACGCGCCATGGATGAACAGCTATGGCGTCCAACCAGTCATAGGATAACACACCCCATGCAAATACTGAAAAAAAAATATTTTAAGTTTTTGATCACTTAAATTCATTAGTCATAATTAAAATCACTACATAGTATAAAACAAAGTCGCTTCCCGTCTGTCTGTCTGTCGCTATGTATGCTTAGATCTTTAAAACTACGCAACGGATTTTGATGCTGTTTTTTCCATAGATAAGTGATTCAAGAGGAAGGTTTATATGCATATTATAGTAGAGAAAGTAATTGTTTGAAGCCGGAGTGGGTCGCTAGTTATGTTCTAATTCATTAAATACAATGTTCTACTTTTTAATATTGCATTCTGTGTTTAATTTTATTAGTTGCAACAATAAGTTATAGATGAATCCACTAGCATAGTTTTGCGAATCGACATCAAAACAATTCGAAGAGATATCGAAGTGCAGAGAAAGTGGTGCCTAATCGTAGTAGTGGAATATTGTGAAGTGTATAGCGACAGCGGTGGAAATAGTGTTTCGGGAGAAGTGCGCGCAATAAGTGTAGTGTAATAAAAACTGTAAATACCGGAAACGTGTAAATACGTAACGTAATGTAGGGTTATTTTTGTGAAGATGTAGTTGGACTTTTATGAACATTATTAATAAATTTCCTACCATCGAAGCATCTATCAATTTGTTCCAATCAGAACTCAAGCTCATAACAACAGCATAATAAACTACATATTATTTATTTTTAAAAATATCATTTACTTTTATTTAAATAAATTTTAAACAGCGTTGATGTCTTTACATTCGATGCTATTTACGATAATTTTAATTTATACATATAATATAATTTCTAACAATAATGTATATAATAGATGGCATCACCCGACAAGAGAAGTAAGTAAATTGAGCAATATGGAAAATGCAAACCATGCTACTAAATTAATAAAAGAATTTTAATAACAAGTGAAGATATAAACGGATGATCATCAAACCAAAAGGCAGGATTTTGAATTATTAATTATTATTAATGGATTCTCGGATCTTTGAAAATGTGAAATAAAATCAAACAATATATTATAACTAAACTATATGCACATAATCATAATTAATACTAACTTGAAATAAATAATTTACAAGTTTCCTTATAAACAAAAATATAGTTTCAAAAACGTGTTAAATTTAGTTTTAAAACTTTGCTATTAAAATTCAATAAATTAAGTAAGTATAGTACATTTAACAAAAAAAATCTCTCTGCAATCATTAGCAACTGCCATACCATATGTAATTAGCACTTTATTTCCATACTTGTGAGGTAGAAATAATATTTTGCTAGTCATCATCACGACCCTTCAATGGCCCACTGCTGAGCCGCGTCTCCTCCTCAGAATGAGGAGGGTATTAGGCCATAGTCCACCACGCTGGCCCAGTACGTGTTGGCAGACTTCACACACCTTTGAGAACTTTTAGGGAACTCTCAGGAGTGCAGGTTTCCTCACGATGTTTTCCTTCACCGTTAAAGCAAGTGATATTTAATTGCTTAAAACACACATAACTCAGAGTCAGAGGTGTGTGCCTGTGTGGGGGATCGAACTCGTACCTCCCGAGTAAGGCTTGAAGTCTCAACCACTGGGCCATCACTAACTATTTTGCTAGTATTGTTAACTTTTTCGTACTACCCCAGAAATGACATTGTATCTGCGTGTAAATTAGTAATAAGTTATATTTTGTATTTCTCTTTGTAAGTTAATTGTATTCTTTAGAGAAATAAATATCTAAAAACCATAATTATCACTATTAAGTTTGTTGAATTTATTTATTTCTGTTATAAGCTTAGAATACTCACTTGGGCATAAGGCTGCAAATAACATCAAGAGAGCATTGCACATGAGCACAGCGATGTCTCTGCGCTTACGCGGCATCATTTCCCCAGCGTACGCATAACCAAGGGATGACGCGCAGGATATACTGGAAAAACATACGTAAATAAAATGTTTGTCAAAATTATTTTTTGGTTTTACCTCGTGAGAAAGGTAAAGAACAAAAATCATACAGGTTGTATGTAATCGGTAGCCGTAAATGTATTATTGATTACTTTAATAAAACTGCATCGCTTACTCACTGGTTTATAAAGTTAAAAAATTAAATAATATTCAAATATTTAACAAAGTGTTTTATATATGTTTTTGTTAAATACAAGTAAAGTTACTCCAATTTTATATTTCTGATACTATACTGAAGTTAAAAAAATGTAGTGTCGCCAGTGTATGGATAATGACCCGGATTTCAGGTAATTCTAGGTATTATGGTTATTATAGTAAATTCATTTATTTAATAAATCAAGAGATTGTTGTTTTTCATAATACTTTATTAACTTATCTAAATATCTTTTGTGAAAAACATTAAGGCAGCAACGATATTTTAGACTTATATCGGCGCGCGTCTTAGCAATTGTGCATAACGAAGCTTTAAGTCGAATTCTTGTTGTGTAATATATTTACTAACGTTTATGTCGGAAAATATACTTATAAAAGGTTAATTAATTTTCTGCCAACACTGCAAATTTATTGAGTATTTTATTATCTCTTATAATCATAAATTAATTTTGGAATAAGCGTGTTAGTAACGCCGTATATAAAGTAGTATTCGCGGGTAGGTTTTTTTATATTATTTCAATTATACCAACGTATAGACAATATATAACCTTTAGTGCAATAGAATAGAGTAAGTCCCCCTGGTGTTTTCGCGCCGTGTACATGGAAGTAGTATTATAATGTCGTGGTTAAGATCTTCACTTTTTTATCTATTGTAGTTGGCAAGGTCGAGCGGTGGAGGTGAGATAGGTATATTATGAAAGAGCTCCTTAAACCTGCTCCTGGTTCTCAAGCCTCAGACACTGCTCGCCTCCGTTTAAATAACATGTGTATACGTATTGCTGTACAGTAATGGGTATCATTCCTCTCTCATTCTATGACAATTGGACTTATTTAGAGGTGAGGCATAACCGTTTATGTAATCTAAGCAGACAGAAGCAATATAAAAAAATGTGTACTTACAAAAGTGAACCAACAAACTTGCACAAAGCAAAACTAAATAGTCCCGGCATAAAAGAAGCTATTAGACCGACTATTCCGGACATTGCAGTGGAGTAAAGAAGTACTGGTTTCCTGCCGAATGCGTCCGCTGCTCGACCCCAGAAAGGCGCTGTTATTATGATACCTGAAAAACGATGATTGTATTGAGAATTTTCTCCAAAAGAAAGTACCACAATGGTCAATCTTATAGAGATACTAGAAGTTCCTATTTCTATGATTTTATTCTACAATTTTTTTTTTCAATGTGTTGTGTTTTAAATCTCTTTTTTATCCCCATCGTATCCTCATATTGAGGTCGAATGAGCTTACAAAAACTTATATATGTCGCCGTCATCTGGTTCAATCTGCTATTTGATTGAATGACTAGCGCGTTCATTGAATGACAACATTCAATTGAATGACTAGGTCGACCGTTGATTGAACAAGCGACACTCAACGTTCAACTAGTTAGCGGATTGTAACATAGGCCTTTAAACAGAGCGGACGTAAAATCAGTCAGGTGACTGAAATATACTTCATTTTTTTCCCACTGCAGCGGTAGTAGTCACCAAAACAAATATAGCGTCAAACAGCTCGCACAGATAGCACTGTGTTGTTATTTTTTTAATTAAATTTACTTCAAAGTGCGTTATTCGTAATAAAATAGTGTGACAGCGTGGATTTACCTATTATTACGCCGCTGCCGGCTACTTTTAAAGAAAAATTTGAAGACTTAAAATGCAATATAAAATCATGTCCTCATTTTTGTTATCTAAAGTAAGTTACCTTTTAAGTTGCGAACTTATGGTCACCCTCACCAAACATTACAAAATCGGCTATATCCCATTCAACGACAATGCTAAATGACGTTAAGCCAAGACGTTGAACGTTACATTAAACAACCTTTAGTCATTCAATTGAATGTTGTCATTTAATGAACGCGCTACTCATTCAATGAAGTAGCAGATTCAAGCAGATGACTGCGACATATACACAATATCATTAATAGTTCAAAACAGAGCAATGGTCTTAGTCTGAATTTCGATGAAATCAAATAAAGTGACAAGTAGGATCATCTAACAACAACATTAGTAAATACATATTTATTACAAGCATTTGCAATAGGTACATTATTTATAATTATTACGACAAACTACTCGCATAAAACGTTTTCAACTAAAGTAACTGCTTGTTGGTGTTGATCTAATAATCGCCGTTACAATATGATGATGAACCTTACCTATATTAGGAAGAGAAGTTATAATTCCTCTTAAACTATCAGATAACCCCAGGTCACAGGCTCCTGCTGGCAGTATAAAGGAGTATCCAATAAGTTCCAATACTGAAGCTCCGAGGATCGCAATCATAATTGTACAGTGATAAACTTGATATTTTCCAGCGCCTGCAAAAATACGTAGAGCAATAATTTAGTACTATGAATTAGTATAAAAATATTTGTAGGCGAAAGCACGGTAATAATAAATCGTTATAATTTCATTTTTCTTTATTTTCTTTAACTTCTTAGCTTATATAGTATACCGAGTCGTCAAGTTTGTATATCATCATCATCACGACCTGTTAATAGCCCACTGCCGACCTGGGTCTTCTCCTCAGAATGAGGAGGGTATTAGGCCATAGTCCACCACACTGGCCCAATGCGGGTTGGCAGACTTCACACACCCTAGAGAACATGGAGAACTTTCAGGCATGCAGGTTTCCTCACGATGTTTTCCTTCACCGTTAAAGCAAGATGATTTGATATTTAATTACTTAAAACACATATAATTCAGAAAAGTTAGAGATGTGTGCCCAGAATTGTGTACTGTAGAGTTTAAATATAACCAGTTGTGTTACGAAAGATGAATTTTATTTATCTATTAGTTTACGTCTTTACGAATAAGATAATAGAGCTTATCAGATGAATTTAAAAACATAATTTTACTCCCAAAGAAGTATAGCAAAAATACCATAGTATAGCCGTTATTCCTATATAAAATAAAGTTTCTTTTTCTTATAAAATATCATTAGAATTAGAACGCTATGAAGAATGAGTTGTGTCAATAGTCGCAGTAGGATGTAAAATATCACGAACTCGCTATGATAATTTTTAAAGCAATTTTTTACTAAATATGATGATATTAATTTCAAGAATTACTCAAAATAACTTTTTCGACAAACAATTGTTTCAGTTTTTCCAATTGTAAAAATAGCAGTAATAAGGAAAATTTTATTTTTACTTTCTGAAATCTGGTGAAAACTACTGCGTTGAGTATTGTTTATTCGTTATATTAGCTTGTATAGTAATTTAGTGCTGATTAAAATAAAGTATTTACAATGTTATTTTAATTAAATATGATGTCGGGCTATGACTAAAACGCCAGTATAAGAGTTTTCTTTTGATGAAAATCATTTCGATTGTCGATATTTGAACCCAGATACAGATTTCATTATTTACTTATATCTAAGGAAAAATTGGTTACTAAGGTGGAATATATAAAATCGCTCCAAAAATGTGTTATCTTGTTTTCAATGAGATCCTGCTAATTGAAGTAAATCACTTGGAATAAAATATTTATTGGACAATTTAGTTACAATCTACTAGTAGCCTTTAGTACTGATATAGTATAATACCTTACAGAAAATAGGAGTGCTACTTTATCCTAAAGGAGTTAAAATTGATAACCAAGCAAAATAAAATAAAATAAAATTTAAAATAATAAATTGATGTATTTTGAACTTACCACAAAGATCCAAAGCTCTTTCTAAATCCACCTCCATATTCCCATTTACGCCACGAATGTTATTTTCTATCACTGGACATTCCTTTTCCGTCTTCATTTTCCTGAACATTTTGACAGAATTGTTAGAATTACTCAGAAGCGGTCAAAAGTGTAAACACGCGGATTGTTCTAGAATGAACTTGTTTTGTTTACAATATATGGTTATCACTGCATTATATTTTATGATAAAATAATTTCTCAGATCACAATAATTAAATATGAAAGACGTTGGAAATGCGCTACAAATAGTCACCTAATAATCAATTTATCAAACCCATGGCTTAGTTTAACCTAAGAACGAAATATTATCTAGATCTTCGATCTTTGGCTTTTTGTTGTTTACATTATGCACAATAAAAAGAGATCCGGAGAGAGTTTGTCTTTCACCTATCTGCTCACCTGACAAGAAACACATTGTACCTAGTACCTACTTATTAAAAAATAAATAAATCGCGAATAAATTACCTAATAAATAAGTTTCAATTTTTGTTTAGTAAGCTATAGTTAAAATGTTTCTTTCTCATATTTGCCAAACTTTAATAGAAACTTTAATAAAAATATAGAACATAAGAGACGTGCAAAAGTAATGTAACCGACTATTTCAGTTTCTTATCTAGTAATATCTTCAGATTATATGATATGATAAGATTGATTTAGATATTTTTACCAAAAGGTTTTATATCTATACTAATATATAAAGCTGAAGAACTTGTTTGCTTGAACGCGTTAATCTCAGGTACTATTGGCCCGATTTGAAAAATTCTTTCAGTGTTAGATAGCCCATTTATCGAGGAAGACTATAGGCTATATATCATCACGCTAGGACCAATAGGAACGGATGATCACGGTCACGAAGTGGCAAGGGTCGACTAGTAATTCTTAAGCATAAAGAACCAGCTTCTTCTAAGCATAAAGTAATTTCTTTCTTCTATTTCAGTATTCCCCAATTTTTATACCCTGAGTGTGTAAAATAGGGAGTAAAGTTTTATAAGGAAAAAAGTCTTTAACGTAAGCGAAGTCTCGACTAGTTAAACTCTAAAACTAAAAAACTAAAAATATTTATTTTACCTATCACTTGTTATTTCGATATGCTTAACAAAACTATGCTTTAAATAGTTTATACGTTTTCTTCCACGATACATCACTAATAAAAATCACTTAAAAAATGATACTTTAAAAGAAAATTTTAATCCGTTTCAATTTTTTTTATGAGTTAAATACAAGCTGTCACTAACAAATATACATACTAACTAAATTTGATTTAGATATCTACTAGGATTTTAAAGTAAATATTTTATTTATCCATTAGCGTGTTTATATAATATAATTTGTGTAATTAATGAAAGAAAACAAGGTGATTAGGAAGTGTTGTTCACCTTTAATTTTTGTTTAACTATAATTATGTTTACTTATTTATATTACTACTTACTATAAGTTTACATTTCATTTATATACAATATACAAAATGTGTGTCAATGTTTATAGTATCGATAGTCGAGCCCTCGTTCAATTTTAGTCTATTGCTACTTACTGTTAATCAAAAATGGGTTACATTCATTACTATAATATCTTCCTGGCGGTTATACTTTAGACTCAGACCAACAACATTACTGCTAATATACTCGCGATGTAATTACAATTATTCTTTCGTGACGAGGTATTTATTTTGCAATCCTCTATATCTTCGACTAGCTTTTACCCGCAACTTCGTTTGCGATATTAGGGTTATTAGCCTACAGAAGATCGTCTCGAGACATATTTGATAATTTCATGATGTAATCATACTAACATTGCTCCCCCCTTTAAGCCACTTAAGGGATTACTATCAAAAAAATATTTTAACCCTGTTTCATGACTTCCAATGAAGAGCGTTCATACTGAATTTCATTTGAATAACTTCAAAAACTCCAAAGTCTCATACTAACTTTGCACTCCCGTTTTACCCCCTTAAGGGATGATTTTTGGAAAAATATTTTAACCCTGTTTCATGACTTCCAATGAAGAGCGTTCATACTGAATTTCATTTGAATAACTTCAAAAACTCCAAAGTCTCATACTAACTTTGCACTCCCATTTTACCCCCTTAAGGGATGATTTTTGGAAAAATATTTTAACCCTGTTTCATGACTTCCAATGAAGAGCGTTCATACTGAATTTCATTTGAATAACTTCAAAAACTCCAAAGTCTCATACTAACTTTGCACTCCCATTTTACCCCCTTAAGGGATGATTTTTGGAAAAATATTTTAACCCTGTTTCATGACTTCCAATGTAGAACTTTCATACTGAATTTAATTTGAATAACTTCAAAAACGGCAAAGTTTCATACTAAATTTGCACTCCCGTTTTACCCCCTTGGGGGGTGAATTTTCAAAAATCCTTTCTTAGTGCTCCTCTACGTTATAAAAGGAACCTCTGTGCAACATTTCAAGTTTCTAACCCTTATAGATTAGGCCCTGCGTTGATATGTCACTCAGTCAGTCAGTCAGCTTCTCCTTTTATATATATAGATTGATGTTTATCAGTTGTCCAACATTCAAGTAAGTAAAAATGTTACCCATCCATCTTACCAATATCATAAATAACAGGATCCTACTACAGGGACGGAGACGAATACAACAAACCAAAAACCATAAAAATCGGTCCAACCGTTCTCGAGTTATAAGTGTTCGAATAAATCCGATTTTGTTTTTTTTACTCTAATCTTATATATAAAATACTCGTGTCACAATGTTAGTTACTATACTCCTCCGAAACGGCTCGACCGATTTTAATGAATTTTTATATGCATATTCAGTACGTCTGAGAATCAGCTACTATCAATTTTTCATCCAAATTTATATGGCAAAACAATGTTTGTCGGGTCAGCTAATATTATAAATATTAATTGGTTAATATTTTTTTTTTGTTTCGTTTTGAAGCAGCTAATCGATATTATTTGACTTTCCGGGAGATACTTTCAATTAAAATAAGTTACGCCTGAATATTTTTACAATTTTTGCAAACTAGCTGCGCCCCGCGGTTTCACCCGCTATATTTTGGATAATTTACACTATATCATTATAAATTATAGCTTACTAGCGCACTGCCTAGCAGTAGTTTTCTCTCAGTGAAAGAATTTTTAAAATCGGATTAGTAACAACAAAATGGCCATATTCAATTATTTAAAAAATGTATATGGCAACACTAAATCACTTTTATCCCTCACGAATAGTGTACTTTTCTATCAGTGAAAAAAAAATTTTAATCCTGATTTGTAGTTCCTGAGAAACTCTTAAATTTACAAAATGTCCACCTTATGGCACTTAAATGGCCATATCTTTTTAATTAGAGTATTTATGACAACACCACATAGCCTATGTTACCCGAAAAGGATGTAGCTTTCTATCGGTGAAAGAATTTTCAAAATCGGTTCAGTAGTTTTCGAGCCTATTCGCAACAAACAAACATACAAACAATCAAATCTTTCCTTTTTATATAATAGTGTAGATGTAGATGTGTTATTCTAATGTCTAAGCTATAATATTGAAAAGCTTCAGCAAAATCCAGTTTTTGCGTGAAAGGGTAACAAATATACATCCATACATTCTTACAAACTTTCGCGTTTATAATATTAATAGGATAATTTAAATAGCAATCGTGTGAAGCCGGGAAATCCATTTAAAAAAAATCGATATATAGGGAGAGCTTTTTAATAACCAACAGACACTCATTTGCTCCGTTGCAATAAAATAATTTTTTGGTAGATTTGTATTAAAAATGCTCAGCAATTTCAATAAATAATAATATATAATATATAAAATACGATTTTTTAGATAAATTAAATTAGAAAAGCCTACATGTTTTACGATAAACGAACAAACTTTACTAAGCCTAGTATGTTTGTAAATTATTTTAATGCATAAGTTAATGTAAACTTTTATCTAAGTCTTTATCTAGGTAGATAGTTTAATTATTATTAATATAAGTATTTATTTTACTTACCAATAGTATTAGTTTCAATATAAATCCTAAGAACACAGGCAGAGGCAAAACACAAGTAAAACAATATAACTTAAATATGGACCGCGACCGTCCAGTCTCTAGACATATCTAAGCATAAACATTATTTGTCCATCACTCCCTTTCTTCATTATCACCCCTTTCAATAAACTTAAATATTGATATTTTAAAACTAATATTTAACTTGTCAATATAGCAACACTGTTTGACCAAACTCTGTGAAAGTTGGGATGTTTTCGTAGAGATTTTTATCCCCTATGTAATCATTTCAGGGAAAATCCATTTTCTTAATAGACCAAACATCTATCTAGAACATACTAGATGTTAGAATTGTTTTTTTTTCAACCTTGAATGAAAAGTCTCATTACATTTAAGTTTTTTAAGGTAAAATTTTTCAGACTGTCGATATAATGTAATTAGGTATAGCTTAATATATAAATATTATGGAGATAGTAAATTTTTCGGAAAATGCAATTATTTAAATACTGTCAAATTGTCAATTTATATGACAGAATACACTTAGAAATTATTAGTGAAGAATACGAGCACCTAAAAGAATTAAAATATGGGGTAAGACCTCCTCAACTTCGTCACCTAGAGTATTTACCACATTTTGACGTACCAAACTACAAAAATTACTATGGAATGCGCACTTGGCAGTGTCTGTTACCAATAATATTGAACAATCTACCTAAAAGCATTATAGATCAATTAATCATAAGCAAAGATACCAAGCATTTAAAATTGGTATTAAAAAGGTGGTATATGCAAGGTAAATATAACATATAGATATATGAATAGCATATGTAACTGCACTATGTTATTTAAACATTTATATTCTTTTTTTTTTCATTCCTTATGTGGCTCACTCCCATACATAAGCCATACAAGCTTCAGTGGGAGTAACATTATGTTTAAGTTTATAAAGTTATGATATAAATAAAAAATAAATAAAAAAAAATAAAAAAAAAATAAAAAATTTCGACGGGATAGAAAGAGATTTTCGGGCAAGAAAAAGCGTTCTTTTACTATTAAATAAAACAACACTATTGACAATCGTGCACTGCGCCACTATGAGTAAGTATAACCTTTTTTTCTATATATTTTTTACCCGACTACGGCGAAGCCAAAAGGAAGGGTTATGATTTTGGCATTCTATGTATATATGTATGTATGCTTATATGTTCCACTCTAGCGCCTAAACTACTCAATCAATTTTCATGAATGAGGTGTCAATATATTCTTAATAGTAGCGCGGGTGGCATAGGCTATAAAAAATTTATGATTTATTTTTATGACGGAATTTATACCTCAGATTCTAACCTCGAAAAAAATTTAACTGAGCTGATTATCACGTGTTTGGTATCAAAAGAAAGGTCTTGACGAGCACATTACAAATATGTATATATATGTGACTGTTTATGTCAACAAATATGTTTAAAATGCGGTCGTATAGTCCGCGCGCTCCTGTCGTTGCTGTTATATACTCGTTTAAGCAAATAAAATCCAACATTACCTTACAACATGAGATTATAAAGGTTATCTCGATCGAGAAACGGAAAACTATTAAATAAAAAATAAAGTTTAATAAACTGTAACCCGACTACAAAGTGGTCTAAAAAGGATGAAACAAGAAAATAATTCAGACAGAAACCGAGAAATGCGTAGGTATTTATTTTATTTTTATAGTTTTTTTAACTTAATTTTTTTTATCAGATGTAATTTCTTTTATTTATAATTATGTATCTACTATAAAGGTAAAGATAGTTATATCCACGAAGTCTCGCCGCTTGCCTACAATCAACATAATAGGCGAGTCGTGAGTCGTCGTGGATTCAATATATAAATTTAGCATGGGCTAAACGAAAATTAACAACTATACAGGTGAAAGAAACTTAATGAGAAAATAAATACACATTATGACTTCTAAATGCATGTTGACAAAACATCATCTAGCATCTTAAAAAAGTGTTGATCTCAACAGAAATATAAATAACCCGCGCGAGTTCGTTCGCGTGTTGCTCCACTCCTGCGGATCGTAGCGAGATGTTAAATAGCCTAAGTTACTCCTTGTTACATCAGCTATCTACCAGTGAAAGTCCCGTCAAAATCGGTCTAGCCATTTGAGAGATTAGCCGGAACAAACAGACAGACAAAAATTGTAAAAAATAATGTAGTTTTGGCATATGTAACGTGTACATCCAGCACTTAGTAAAAAGCGGTTATTTAATATTACAAACAGACACACCAATTTTATTAACTTGTATGGATTGATTGTACGAAACATACACATAAATCTGATTATAATTCTAAAAAACGTGTTATAACTGATAGATATTTTAGATCGTAGTTTCCTTTATAAAAATTCTCTATAATTACAGTCAGTAGGTAAGTGGTGGTCGTGGGTTCAAATCTCAATCATTTGACGTTAAAAGTGGGTCTTTTAACACAAATATTTATTTATTTTTTATAATTGTGTGTATCTTTTTCTATTTAAGTTATTTTTTAATTTGTCTCGCCTCGGTCTTAAATTGTTTAAATTTATGAAGAGCCTCCCGAGGTCCTTAAATACATGCCGAATGCTCTCTAAAATTTTCCTTTAGTACTATATAATATATATAAATGAGTAGAAATGTCAATGTAAATTCAAACATTAAAATTATCAACTAATAATTATTGCAGTACTAAGCACTTAATTTGTTACTGATATGTCCACGACGCAATAATAACGTCAGTTACTATTCTTAATTCATCGAACTGTACACTCCTTGTAATAACTTAATATAGTCTTAGCAAAATATATCTTATTAACTTTAATTTATATCAAACTGGTGTCAAGTTCGCTTGTTATGATTTAAAAATAGTTATTTGTTTATTGAAATCGGTTTGCGAAGAATTGTATTTAGTTATATTTTGTATACCGTTTATAAATTAGAATTATTTTTATATTGTTTTATATAATAGGTTGGGGAAAAAGTATTTTCGCATTATAGTATGTATGAACTTGTAATAGAATCACTTTGGCTATACTATTTGTATCTGCCTGGTTTTGGTATCATTACAAGTTTACATTTTAAAGAAGATAATTCCAAATTCAAATTAGGAAAATCTGTGATTTTTATTTGTTTTTCGTACTGTGAAGATGATTGAATCTATTAAAGCGATTCGATACATTTTAAAATTTTACTACAAATAAGGTAAAAGTGCAACGGAAGCCGCGAAAAAAATTTGCGATGTTTATGGAGCTAGTGCAGTGTCTGTGAGAGTAGCACAAATTTGGTTTAAGCGTTTTCAATCCGGAAATTTTGATGTCAAAGATGCACCTCGCTCTGGTTGCCCTGTTACGAAAAAAATGGATGCCATTTTTGAAAAAGTGGAGCAAGATTGGCATATCAGTAGTTTCGACGTAGCTGAAGAGCTGGGATCTGACCATAAAACAGTTTTGGCGCATTTGAAAAAACTGGGTACACAAAAAACCTCGATATTTGGGTACCTCACGAGCTCACTGAAAGAAACCTAATGAACCGTGTACTCATTTTTGATTCTTTATTACGACGTAAGGAAACCGAACCATTTTTGAAGAAGCTGACTGACTGAACTGGTGATGAAAAGTGGATCACGTACGACAAGAACGTGCGTTAGCGTGCGAAAAGGTCGTGGTCAAATGCCGGTCAGACTTCACAGACTGTGGCGAAACCCGGGTTAACTCGCAACACGGTGATGCTGTGCGTGTGCTGGGATTGGACGGGCATTATTCATTATGAGCTGTTACCACTAGGCAGGACCATAGATTCTGAACTCTACTGCGAACAACTGATGAGATTAAAGCAAGAAGTTGAGAGAAAGCGGCCGCAATTAATCAACAGAAGGGGTGTGATTTTTCATCATGATAACGCTAGACCTCACACATCTTTAGCCACTCAGCAAAAATTAAGAGAGTTTGGCTGGGAGGTGTTAATGCATCCGCCGTATAATCCTGACCTTGCACCTTCAGATTTCCACCTGTTTCGGTCTCTTCAGAATTCTTTAGGCAGTGTCAGGTTAACATCACGAGAGGACTGCCAAAACTACTTGTCGCGGTTTTTTGATCAGAAGCCCCAAAATTTCTATAGCAATGGGATCATGTCCCTACCTACAAGATGGCAAATAGTTGTCGAACAAAATGGTACCTATATACCTTAGTTAAATGTAAATAAAGTATATTAAAAAATCTTTTGAATTTTCTTAATGCGAAGAAACTTTGCCCCAACCTAATATGTAGCCAAATACAATCGGTTTGTTTTCGATTTTAATTAATTATTTAATGTGTTGTAAAATTATATTGTCTGTTAAAATATCTGTTGATTAAAATTATATGAATATTTATGTGATGAAAGAAAAGATAAATTGTCTGTTAGAAATACCGTTAAATACTAATTAATTTACTGTAATAACGACGTGAGTTTTTACTTTAAGAGTGTTGACTGACTCCGTCATATATTATTTTATTAAACGATACCGTTTATATAAATTCTTCAAATATCTTTTTAAGATTTTTTAAAATATTCTTTGTTTATTAATACCAATTATTTATTTTTAAAGTCATTTATTCAACTTCAAATAATTTAAGTTTTAATGAAACTTTATAAAACAGACATCATCATCACAACCCATTAATGCTGCTGAGGCGGGTGTCCTCGTTTGAATGAGGAGGGAATTAGGCGATAGTCCACCACGCTGGCCCAGTGCGAATTGGCAGACTTTTAAGGAACTCTCAGGAGTGCAGGTTTCATTACGATGTTTTTCCTTCACACTGATTGAGAAAAGTCAGAGGTGCCCAGGAACGGACTCGGACCTCCCGAGTAAGAAACAAGACAGTATATTATTCAGACAGATCTTAAAACGTTAAATGTCAAGTTAGATGTAAAATGGCAAAAATCCATTGGATGTAATGTTTATACGTAATCTAAATATTTCATCACAACATGTTTATTATTTTTAAAACACGTAACTGCTGTAATTAGACTTCCAGAAATAATCAGACAAATAAATATAATCTCGGCCCCCCCAACAACTTAAATCTTTTGCAAACAAGATACGCAAACGTTATACGCAAACATCGCTTATCAGAACTCACGGAAGATTTCTTATATTCTGTTATTGTTTTGGAATTTCGGAGAGAAATAAAGATATCCATTGAACTCCATAAAAACAACTTTAATCCAAAAATAGGATTATGTGATTTTTGAAAAAATTCAAAGACATCAGCTATAAAAACAAACAATTATTAATAGATTTTTAATATAATATATATTCAAACTAATTTATTCTTGTCATATTTACGCTTATATGTATTACCATTTTAATGCCAGAACAAAAACGATCTCATTCATCAAAATAAGTTCTAACAGACAAACAGACCATGAAGACAAACGATCGTAACTTAATGAGAATGGAAATCGGGAACCCCTGCTGGTGATAATAGTTTATTGTCTGTGACTATTTAAGTAGTGTTTAGCACACTTTATCGTTTTGCGTCATGTTCAATCTGTAAAAGTCAAGAACAGAATGGAAAAACATAAAACGCATTTAATCACTACATAGTATAAAACAAAGTCGCTTCCCGTCTGTCTGCTATATATACATAGATCTTTAAAACTACGCAACGGATTTTGATGCGGTTTTTTTTAATAGATAGAGTGATTCAAGAGCATTTCAATGGTTTACACAAAGAGTACCAGATACACGAAAATTAACGTAACTTTTTTTAAAATTCATTGGTACCTTTTGCTGGACCAAAATCTCCCGATGTCAGAGTCAGCAAAAGTCGCTTTTGCTTACCGTATGTCTGTCCCTATGTATGCTTAGATCTTTAAAACTACGCAACGGATTTTAATGCATTTTTTTTAAATAGATAGAATGATTCAAGAGGAAGGTTTATATGTATAATACATGTATAATATAGTACAGAAAGGGGGTCGCTAGTTGACTATAAGAAAGTAAACATCTTCACTTACCATTTATAAATTATAACGATGTTGTGCGCTGGCTGTATGGTCTTTGAATATTGCCTTTCACAAAGGCGATATATAGAAAAAAAACAAAGATAATATTATTTAATAATATACCGATACCAAGTCGGAGATGTGGAAAAAACATCACGAGATATTACGTCAGGGAAAATAAATAAAAATTAGTTTGATGTTACAACATTTCTTTTAATTATATTGCATTTTTCGCATTCCGGAAATAGGAAGAAACATTCCTAGATACAATAAACACACATTGTAAATATCTAATGTTTATATATTAAAACAAGCAGCCGTGGGAGCAATGAAGTTAATAATAGATAAATAAATAATGAAAAGTACACGCGACGCGTAATACTGATAGCATTTTGCACATCCATGGCGATTTGACGATTTTACTATCTAATATTGAACATCAAATATGTTTGTCTGTTCATGATTTTAAAACTGTAATTTATAGAAAACTAGATGGTTTGAATCTGCAAATTATCATAGACAACAAAATGAACGACAAAACCTGCAATTATTATGAAAAAAAAGTAAGTCAGTAATTAATGTTTTTAAAAAATTATGATGTATATTTTTTAGATTAAATAAACTAGATCTTTCTAACTTCTAAGGACTGTCTAACCCTAAAAATTCTTCTGTTTGTCTGCTAGAGCCGTCTGCTGTTTCATTAATTTAACTATTACTTTTTATTTAAAATTTCATTCAAATTAATGAATAAATTAAATATAATCCGAATGGTTCTAGCATTATCTACACTCTGGTGATCTCTATAACAGGTTTCAGCAAATTCTATGCAACCTTGTCTTAGCACCTTGGTATTGAGTTTATAAGGAAAAAAAAACAAACCAATGTTTAATATCATTGTACGAAATCAATCATTGTTTTAGATACACGTTTAAGTTGCTTTCTGTTTAACGTCACTGGTGTAATATCTGTTATTTGGTCTATTGATTGGTGATTTAGTAGGAGTCCTATGGATCGAGGAGTTTCAGAAAAATGTCCAGAAATGAGTGGCCTTCTATCAGACTGTGCGGAAGAAAACAACTTGCTCTTAGGTAGGTAAAAGAAATGTTAAACAACAAATTTTTACTATTTATAGCTTTTGTTACTCTTTATTTTACCTCAATTAAATTATGATAACGTGTCCATCAAATTTAAAATAATAAAGGTGACAAATTTGGTCGTGAATTAAAAATTTGCACATTGATATATTTTTATCTTCGATTGCATAAAGTCACGGATTTTAACTAGTCTTCTAAAAGATCTGAGGTAGTGACGTACTCAGCATCCCAGTATATAAGATAATATTCTCTAATTATAGTTTATTGTTGAATATTAATTACAAAAGAAATTACTTTTACGAGACAGAGGAGAATTTAATTTTATTAAGTGTCGACTGATAAGATTTGATTAAATAATATTATAGGTAAGAGTGAGTTTTAAAATGTTCATAATTTGAATAAAATTTAACGAGGACATTAACATTTAGCCAAAGAAATAAATAAATTGGACCTTTATTTTAATTGGTTTATTAAAGCCTATACAGCCACAAATTTTATTAAGCCAATTTTATGAATACTTTAAATAATCTTATACTAATGTATAAAGCTGAAGAGTTTGTTGGTTTGAACGGGTTAATCCCAGGAACTACTGGTCCGAATTGAAAAATTCTTTTAATATTAGATAGTCCATTTATCGAGGAAGCCTATATGTTATATATCATCACGCTACGACTAATAGGAGTAGTAATAATTAAATAAAAAAGATTTAAACAGTTCTTCAGAATTATAAATAACAATATGTATTTATTTAATTTAACTAATAAACAATTTCGTCGTTCAAAGAAAACAATATGCAGTTAAAATTAAAGAAAAGAGAAACAGTGAAGACGGAAAAATCTTTACACGCAGCGACTGTGGAAGAAGCGCTCGATGTTACCGGTAAGTGGAATTTATTTATTACTGACCTTCCCTTGTGTTCATCTGTTTGTTTTTCTGTCCTTCTTGAGGACTGTTTTTTGACCTATTGTTATAGATTCTACTATCCCACTTCCTAATAGTTCTACTAATATTACAAACGCGAATGTTTGTAAGAATGTATGGATGTATATTTGTTACTCTTTCACTCAAAAACTACTGAATTCATTTTGATGAAACTTTTCAATAATATAGTTTACACATTAGAATAACATATAGGCTATAATTTATAATAATATAGTGTGAATTATCCAAAATATAGAGGGTGAAACCGCGGGGCGCAGCTAGTAAATAATATAATGATGAAATCTTAACGTCATAATCATCAATCTTATATCTATATAATAAAAACGTATGTTTGTATATTTGTTCTTTATCTATACTAATATTATAAAGAAGTAAGATTTGTATTTTTGTATGTAACGAATAAACATAGAAACTACTGGACCGATTTCCAAAATTTTTTCACCATTAGAAAGCTAC
Organism: Limenitis camilla; assembly: GCA_905147385.1. NCBI lineage: Eukaryota > Metazoa > Arthropoda > Insecta > Lepidoptera > Nymphalidae > Limenitis > Limenitis camilla. The sequence goes on from LR990235.1 coordinate 1,535,636, forward strand.
ATTATCCCTGAGTAACATAGGCTATATTTATTACAAGAAAAAATTAGAGATCCCCAGAAATTCTCACTAAAACCAACCCAAGGTGCAAAAAAATTAGCCATAAAATATCTTTCATCGCATGCGCTGCGAAAAGTATTGATGATAGAACAAAAAAATGTTTTACAATATTATAAAACGTATCAATACCTACAAAAAACTCCGCGAGACCATATGTCCAACTATTGTAGTTAAGTCACTATAACTACTTTTTTACATTTTAAAAGTTGATAAAAATGCCTATCAAAATCAGACCATGTTTTCCATAACTTTGTATTAATTCTTATCTAAATAAATTATTTCGTAATGAAGACTGTTTCAATACCTGTTAATTACTTTTTGAATTATTGAAATCGGACATTCCAGTCAAAAGATATTACGAAATAAAAATATCAAGATAAATAAAAAATAATCCCAGACGGGCCGCCGGCGCGGTGTGGGTGCTTCGCAGCGCAGCGAGTAACGCGGCGATAAAGGGAGCGACAGAATGCGGGAGCCAAAATGTTAAAAAAAAAATTATCCACCCGTGCGAAGCCGGGGCGGGCCCCTAGTGCATTCATAAACCACTCATTTGCTTGTGATGTGTTGTAGGTGAATGAATGATTAATTTGATATTAATAAAAAAAATATTGCCCTAATATACCTCAGCGAAGCGAGGACGATACAGCTAGTATATAATATTTAGTGCTCTGTACTTTGTGGTAAAATATTTTTTAAATTGTAATTCAAGTTTTGTAGAAGAAATAAAGTCTGACTTACATGTGGCGATAGAACTGATCCCCTACTACTAAATGTGATACTATAATGCATTTTACGAGCCATTTGTGTTCATTAGGTTTCGGCAAATACAACTTCGGCTTACTCCTAATATGCAGCTGGACTCTCCAGGCGATGGGGATGGATCTGTTCGGTACCAGCTTCGTTGTCGCTGCAGCGGTCTGTGACCTGGAACTGAGTATGCAACAGAGAGCTCTGTTGACTGCTACTCCTCTTGTTGGTAAGTAGGAAACATTAAAACCTTCCAATCCATACTAATATTAATAAGAAATGCAGATTGCATTTTTTTATATTTTTGAAGGTCTGGAAATACTGAAAGGATTTTGCTAGTTCTTATTCTTGATGACGTTTCTGACGTTATTCTTAGCAAAACATTTGATAAGAACTTTTGCTCTTTCGATCTTTATTTACTCATAAAGTTTGAGATACTAAGAATATACTCACAGTTTTATTATTATTGTATGTCTACGTACGTAACAAACAAAGAGACGTTGATATAATCATAATATAATATTATGTAAAGATTAAATTTGTGTTCGTAGGAGGTAATGTCTAGAACTATAACTCACTTTGACTTTTCACGTCTGATGTAGAGCTGTTATAAAGTAAAATGGTTATTTTCCCACTACAGGAGTAGTCCTCGGAGCTCAGCTATGGGGCTACGTATCAGATACGAAAGGTCGACGTCTAACACTAGTGTTGTCCATGTCAATCGGATTCGTGTTCGCTGCGCTGAGCAGTTTCGCTCCTAACTGGAAGATCATGGCATTGCTAAAGCTAGCTTCTTCAACATTGTAAGTTATATAAATTATTTATTAGCTATATTTTAGTATTTGAACTCAAAAGGGGTCTAGTAATAGGGAATAATGTTTTAAAATAATTCAAATAAAAGATGCAATGCTATATTTTATTTATTAACTTATTAAGATATTATAGGCTTTAACGTGCTTGGGTATAATTTATAATGTAGTAGACTTGTGGAGGTGGCATGGGTTAAAATAAATATACCAAAATAGCCATATAAATATATGACGCATAGCTGAAGTTAAAACGTTTTGTACAAGGTCCGGTATCTCTTGTAAATAGTCAGATAATGCGTCTCCGCCTCTCCGTTCAACGTACTCCATCTGACGTAATGGAAATCGGTTTTTCATATCACATGATAACGAGTTTAGTACACAACTTGAAATTTAAAGTACATTATTTTTTTGGTAACAAAGATTCTTCCATCTATAATATTTATATACGAATGAAGATTATATCATACGTATGTTAGTAATCAACCTTTAACCATATTATTCACTTGCAGATAGTCTCCGTTTCTTTTATATTCCTGTCTTCTCATTTCTTATATTCAAGAAAATAATTATTTTTACAGTTTAAACTCGCTAATGAGAACGAAACCGAAAAAGTTGTACTTCAAACCTTATTGAATAGTTTAAGAAGTAAAAAATTTAATTCTTTAACTAACCCGTGAGGGGACGGGTTAGAATACTATTCCGCTCTGCCGCTGGGAGAGCATCTCGTAACAGCCGAGTAACCCAGCACCCCCTTGCTAGTAGGGGATCTGTTCCCCGACTGGCTTGGATATAGTGTACTGTGGGCTCTAACTTAGGGTCCGCTGAGAACGCAGCATTCTCTTCTTTACTCCCCCTTTCCACTTTGTATTCGAGGATGCAACGCATCGTCAAAACAAGAGGGCATTTCTTGTCTTGACGATTTCCATGGGCGATTGTGGTCACTTGCTATCTATATAATTTAAAAAAATAGGTATAATTTTTTTTGAAAAAACTTAAACACTGCTCTAGCATATTCACAACTGATTTTATTGAAATTCTGTTTGTAGATGAGTTAGATGTATGGTGAAAGATATATTTTTTTCTTAAGATATATTATATAAAGATATATTTTTTTCTTAAGATATATTATATAAAGATATATTTTTTTCTTAAGATATATTATATAAAGATATATTTTTTTAAATAAAAGATTATAATTCTTCTCTATTGTAATCTTTTTTGTTTCTAATGCAAATATAATAAACTGCAACTTAATTGCAAGGTTATTGCTATGAACACCAAATAGCAAATATTGCTGTAGTTTACTTTCACCGTGTTTCCCAGATAAATAAAACAAATGTATGTATGTGTCACTGTTAGCTCTGTTTGATATGACAATTATTTGTTGTTCCCACCCGATAATACCGAGTACCGAAATAGAGTGGCAAAGTTATCTTAATGCTATTATACTCATAAAGATATATTGCTTGTAAAACAATTTTATGCTAATTATGATAATATAATTTCTTTAGATAATATTAAAATATGTTATTTTTGTTTTCTGAAGGATTACTAACAATTCAGGTATTATGTGCTAAGAGTAGATTAATTAAATGATTGATTGTATATACTTAATTACAAACAAAATAGATACAATTTTATAAACTTGATAGGAGTGCGCAAAGGTGGTCTTATTGCTTAAAGCAATTTCTTCCAGACCAGACAGACGGCAGAGAGTTCATACCGATGCATAAAGTACATATAAATATTAACATAATATATATCCATATACATACATACATATATAATGATAAATAAACGTGGTAATAATTGATGGTATTCTATTTTAATGTTAAATAAAACTCTGATTTAAATCCTCTATAAAAGATTCAGAATCAGTTAGCTTATTGCCAACATTAAAACTCTCAATGTTCTAATAACCATTATATCATCCATACGAATAATGTAATGTTGTACTGAATTTCATAATAACAATCGTTTGTTTTTTTTTAATTACTTCTGCGCAAAGGGTTTACTCAACAGACAGCCACATTCTTACTGCTCGATGCACGATGCATGCTATCTGTAGAATTTCAAAAAAGGAACACGCACACGCGTTTCACGAGCAGAACGCCGTGCGGCGTAAAGAAAAATTTGTTCGAATCGCCGCCATTTTTCTTTGATATATTTATTGTTTTATTTACAAAAAAATGAGCGTTGACCTTCTAACATTAAAGAACATATTCAAGTGAATTTTAATAATTGCACTATACAAAATATTAATTACAACTACAATATGATTGTTTCATCAACACTTAGTGTATTTGTATATACTCAGTAATGGATGATGTTAGGTTACTTGGATTGGTCGTTTTAATGTTATCAGTAAGCAAACTGTTTCAAAATCTTGTATTTTTAGATTTAATCATGGGTATAGATAAAGTCTTGTATAAATAGAGATTTTAAAGAAAAAAACCTCACCGATTTTTTTTAAAGCAGATATTTTAACGTGAGATTTTTCGATTGAAAATAGGGGTGCTTTTTCAATGTTAAGGGTTAACAAAATAAATTTTTAAATCAAATATAAATACAGAGTATTTGGGACATGAAAAAGTAAGTATTCACCAAAATTCGTAAAAAAAAAATTGTTGAAGATAAAAATAAAAAACTAAAAACTTGGTTATTTGAATTTTTCAGATAAATTTTGAGGTTATGTGAAAAAAGTGTAAATACAAAAGTTGTAGATTTTTTTATTACCTACAACTTTTTGTTACATTCTCTTCCTTTTCTAATGGGTTTTATTCTACTATATTTATTTTTTGTTTCAATAATTATCGACATTGGTCTATGTTCACGTCATTTAAATTCTATAATTCTTAGAATTTGCTGTATTATCTATATAAAATTTAGTATTTTCTTACGTTTGTTCACCAGCACATCAGCGAGTAACTCGGGAGCCTACACATTATTAGGAGAGAGCTGTTCAGAACGTTCTCGAGGGCGCTCCATGCTGCTATGTACTTGCTCTCTCATGTGCTCTCAAGCTGTTGTTGCATGTAAGTTATAATATCCAATACGGTTGTAATTTACACCTATAATTTAATTTACGGTATATTGCTATATAAAAATGATTGTAATGACGCTCGTTTCCGTTGTAAATTTCATTGACACCCGTTCAGCCTTCTTGTGCTACTGAGTAACTTAACAATAACTGTCAATTAAATAGGAAAAAAACATATCATCAGAACTATATAAGTCACTGAAAAAAGCGAAAACAAGTTGCTATAGCTTGACCGCAACCGCTGTGCCGCGCCCTAGGTATGTGCGCGACGAGACGGGGGAGAGGATCGGCCGTCAACGCTTGCGTCGGGTTGTGTGTTTCGGATGCACATGAGATAAACATTCCAAGATGGGTCGTGCGTTATCTCGTGATGAGAAAAACATAAAAAAAATTAGTTCTTCTTTCTTTAAATTTTCTGATTCTAGTCTAATACTAACTCAGTCTTATCTTACCCTACTATATTTAATGAAAAAAACTTATCAAACCTAATAGATCTTACTTCCTAAAATCTAGCACACAAAATATTATTTACCTGAACTCATTATTCTCTTTACTATAACCTTAATCAGTAGTTAATTATTTTTTCACTGGTTTTCTCGTTTTGCACTGATTGGTTAGAAATTAAAGAAAGAAAGAGTATGAACTACATTATTACTGTTGTTTTCTCGTCGTGCACAGGTTTCGCATATACCATGAAAGAAACGAGGTAATTAAATGAATTAGTATTAATTTAGTATATTTATTTAATTAATTCCCTATCCAAATTTAATACGTACGACTGGCGTGTAAAGCCAAAAATGTTTGAATAGGTCATTTTAATAATTTTAGGCTTTACTCGCCGGTTGTACCTTAAAACTGATGAATAAAAATAATAATGTATATCGGAAAATTAAAAAAAAATTGCATCGTAAGATCCTTCCGGCAATATCGATCTCATGAGAACTCGTACTCTTTTTTACCCGTTCCCTGCCTCGTCGCGCGTTCTTAGGGCGCGGAACAGCGGTTGCGGTTACCTTAAAAACTAATATGAAACTTTGTCTAACAGTATTCGCATACCCAATCCTACCACTAAAGTTCGCATACTGGATCGATTTTCTCTCCATCTACTACCGACCATGGCGTCTCTTGGCGCTGGTGATGGCGCTGCCCTGCGCTGCGACCGCCTGCCTCTTGCAGTTGTTCCACGAGAGCCCTAAATTCCTCGTCTCCAGAGGAAAGAATGAAGAGGCTTTGGAAGTGCTAAAGAAAATCTACGCTTGTAATACTGGAGCGAAGGCGGATGACTTTCCTGTAAGTATGAAAACCGGTAAAGAGTACCGACTGTAATATATGTGAAAAACTGTTTATGAAAGTTATAATTAAATAGAGAGTAAAAAAGATCAAGGCAAATCGACAAAACTCAAGTAATTGCAACATTATATGGATTTTTCATTAAATAAAGTGGCTTTAGACTGCGTTTCCACCAGAGAAGAGAAAGTCCCCCTATTGTTTTTTTTTAAAAACATATAGTTAGATAATATACGATCTTCTTACCCTTATAATTCATATTGGCAGTTGAAGCATTTGACTGTCTCTTTCTGGTAATTACTGCAACATATTCGTTAATATATAATATTAATTTTATCTACTGTGATTTCAGGTCAAGAAACTCCTAGATGAAGCAGAGCAATCAATAGACCAGGGTTCATTCCTGAAAGCAATGTGGCAACAAACTGCAGCGTTGTTTAAAGCTCCTTTACTTAGAGTCACTCTTAAACTCTTTTACCTTGTCACTATTATTTATATGACGTAAGTATTTTTAATATATTAAGATTATTTCTAATCTATTTTAGCATTATAAAAACATAAATTCTTTATGGAACTAATACTAGATCCAAACTTTGTATGTATGACAATCTAAATTCGTTAATTCCAATTTTATATCTTCAGTGGAAGTGGCTTCATCCTCTGGTTGCCGTACATCATGAACAACCTGTTCTCAGTACTAGAGGCCGGAGGAGGGGCAGGCATGAATCTATGCACTGTTATTGGATATTCTGCTGAAAAAATTGCTGTAGTTAGCAATAATACTGTAAGTTCTTAAATAGTTTTATTATATGCTAGCTTATCCGCGCGACTTCGTTAACGTTTTGCTCCGCTCCTATGGGTCATAGCGAGATCAAATCAAATCATATCAAAATTATTTATTTCAATTAGACTTTTTTGAAATGTCAAAAAATTTGTCGGTCAGTTAGTTTGTCTGAAGCTACCACCAGCTCGGAAAGCAGTTTTCTGTTGAGAAGAGCCGGCCACAAACTCAACAGTCGCTCTTTTCAAAAAGCCATGTTTACATAGTCTGTTATACAAATCATTTAACTTGAGAGTCAACGTCACTTAGATTCCAAGCATTCTCATCATTTAAGTAATCCTGTACATTATAGTATGCTTTATATATTAATGACTTCTTGATACGAGTTTTAAATTGTTGAAGTGGCAAGCCTAAGATAGGCTGTGGAATCTTATTATAGATGCGAACACCAAGCCCCATGAAGCTATTACTCACTTTGTGGAGACGATAGTATAGATGTTAAATAGTAGACGATAGATGTTAAATAGCCTAAGTTACTCCTTGTTACATCAGCTATCTGCCAATGAAAGTTCCGTCCAAATCGGTCCAGCCATTTCAGAGATTAGCCGGAACAAACAGACGGACAGACAGACAAAAATTGTAAAAAATATTGTACCGCGTATACATCCATATGCACATTTTAATATTACAAACAGACACTCCAATTTTATGTATTTGTGTGGATTTGTGGCAGTATCCTTTGAAGAGAAAAGCGGCCGTTCATAAAATACCTCACACATTTCTGAGAGCTTCTTCAATCTGCTGTTAAACGTAGAAATGATCAAATTAAACAGCATAGAATAAAGTTGCTAATATGTTATTCGTTTACATATACATCTGATAGATGTGATATCACGAAGCTTATCCGCTATCTCTTATCGCACGATGTTATATTTGGTTGACCCCCTTAATAAAATATAGGCGTCCATTTCGGTCAGAACACAACTGATAGTAAATCACTCGCTTCTCTTCACGTCTGTTAATTATATAATTTGTCATCATCCAACATTACATAGTAAAAGAATCCTAAAAACGTTACAATAACGTTTATAATTTGATAACACCCAAAAACAATGCCCCCCAAAACTTAAGGTGACTCGTGTATGTATATAATCTCGGTGCTATAAATAAAAGATAGAGATATTTTATTGCAAAGAAATATACAGGTCGAAGTCGACAAATTACCTGATATCTATATATTGTTTTGTAGTAAAATTCGATGTGTTATTTATTTTTAAAAGCGATAGTCGAAGACACTTGCCGATTTATAGACACGACAGTTTTCCAGCCAAGTCGAGCAAAACTAACAAATAAAACATCCCATTCGAGTTCAAATATACTTATCTAATAGCTCATCAAGAGTCAAAAGTTTTTGATTTTATCACTGACACACTCATCTCAAAATTCTAGGTACCTACTTCTAGCAAACCCCAACTAGAATTAAAAAACTCATTTTCAATATTTTTGATATCCTTGATTAATTTACATAAACAGTTTTATGTATCTAACATATTACAGACGCTGGAAAGCGCGCCTGCGTTCATTATTTTTCTAACTAGGTATAATAAAGATAGTTATCTTATTATGTATAAAAAATAATCGTTTGCTAAGTAATTTGATTAATAAACTCAAACGTGCAATTGTCAAGCTATAATATTTTTATTATAGAAACAAAAACGGTTAACATTGATGCGGTCCAAGTTGTCAAATAGGTGCTTCCATAGATATTAAATAAAATAACTGATTTGCACTTTTCGAGATTTCTCACATTGCGAGAGTTAGCTGCTTTTACAGTTTGTTTTTATTAAATATAGTCACGACTATCATATGTATGTGCGCCATACGAGATTCTCTAATTAACTATTACGATTAATCTATAACTTTTAAGGATTGTTATTTTTATTTTTAAAAAAAATCGTGTTAATTTACTTACCAAACTCCTGTGTGTAAAAAGCTACTTAAATGGTAGCTTACTTTATTTTTCCTTCAAGATACTAGGTAAACTGTAATCCGACAAATATTCAAATGGGAGGAAATGCCTGAAAAAAATTTTTTTCTATATGTTTGGGAGGCTGCCACTACTCGCCCCACTCACGAAATCGCAGCTGACGGTCACGAGTAATCATAATATTAACCCCTTATGCATTTCACGAATTTTCGCTTGGGAGGGACTTGGTCATGAAAGTCTGTCAATGGCTCCCGTACCGTAACTTGCTGTACTTTTTACCAGATGGAAGTATGCGACGATACGATCCAAGGAACGACGTTGCTATCTGCCATGTCGTATGGAGCGCTGGCCAGCTCTGTCAACCTAGTGCTCTCCCTCACATGTGGCTCCAGGAAGAGATTGGCTATGATTTGTATATTAACGGTAAGTGGAATATTTTATAATAAACAAAATGAATGTTGGTCTGTTTATGGACTTAGAATGAATAACATTATAAAATAGGGGCAATCCCCTGATGGTAGGTTTTGTAGAGGAAAAGATTCAGCCATTACTCATATGTCTCTCTATATGACGTTCCTCTTCAAACTACAACCGAAATTATAAAATAATAAGCGTCAGCGTCCTTTAAATGTATTTAATATGGCATCTGCAAATATCTACTTGCATTTTATGTAATTTTTTTCTTTATTTTTATGTCAGGTATCAGCAACTGCTGCAATTCTTCTCAACCTAGTGGCTGTGCCAATAGCTGGAGGAATATTCTTCTTCATTTTCCTATTGAGTGCATTGTCAATGGGAATATTGAGTGTGTATTTTGTAGAGTTATATCCGACTTCATTGCGGTGAGTTTGTTGATGATACTTTATCTCGAATACTTGCTGAAATTTTAAACTTTTATAGACTTCTTTGTACTGATTGTCAATTTCGCGATCATTTGGCAAGCAAGGCCAAGCTGGCCTCCAAAAAACTTGGTGTGATCAGCCGAGCCAGACAGTACTTCACGCCCCAGCACCGACTGGCGCAATATAAAGCGCAGGTTCGGCCGCATATGGAGTACTGTGCTCATCTTTGGGCTGGTGCACCTAAGTATCAGCTTGAACCCTTTGATCGCATTCAAAGAAGGGCTGCTCGGATAGTCGAGGACCCGGTGTTGCATTCACGGCTGGACCCTCTGGCACTGCGTAGAGACGTATCTTCATTGTGCGTCCTCTATCGCATATATCACGGGGAGTGTTCCGAAGAGCATTTCCATTTGATCCCTGCCGCCGAATTCCACCATCGCACTGCACGTCATAGACTAAAATATCATCCTCATCATCCGGATGCGTGGCGTTCCTCAACAGTGCGTTTTTCTAGAACTTTTATTCCACACACAATCAACTTATGGAATGATCTACCTTCGGCGGTATATCCAGAACACTACGACATGGGGACCTTCAAAACTCGCGTATATCTCCACCTTAAAGGCCGGCAACGCTTCTGTAACTCCCCAATTGTTGCAGGAGTCCGTGGGCAGCGGTGATTACTTAACACCACGTAACCCGACTGCTCGTTTGCCTTCCTATTCTATAAAAAAAAAAAAAACTGATTACCTCTATATGATATATATTTTTTATCTGCTCTAATGTCTCTTGCGTGTAAAAATTTTAGATCTATTTAGAGGAAATTGGTGAAATTTAATAATATATCTATTTTTTCTATGATTTTCTCTTTTTCGCAGTGGAATGGCGTCATGTCTTTCAGTGATGTTGGGGAGATCAAGTGCATTTCTTGGTGTTAATGCTATAGGAGCTTTAATATCTGCTAATTGTGAAGCCACATTCTACGGGTGGTCTGTGCTCTTATTCAGTAAGTTATTTGTTATTTTACGTCCTAAAGTTATTTGTTTAAAGAGTTTTATTAGTACATACATTTTTATGATAATAGTTTGGCTTAAGAAAAATACAAAGAAATGTCATGTTACCAAAAGGTTCAGCATTATGTTGTAGTATGACAGCATACTACAACTCTGATATTCTGAGGTAACCCTTCGGAGACACACGAATGACAGCTATTATGTACGTACTTAGTAAACAAAAATAACAAAATACAATTTAAAGGAAAAACAAGTATACAAAAATTAGAAATTTAAGGAAAGCATTTTTGGCTAAAGTATATAAAATACCAAAACTAATAATTGGGTAAGTAATCGGTACCTAAAGTGATTATTGATAATTTTCCTCCATGATTTTTACACCACATTTTAAATATTATTTGTAAATTGTAGTCTTTACGTAGCATTTTTGTTATTACTTTCTATTATAAATATAATAAATCTTTATTATCAAGAGCAATTATTATGTAAATCTTAACTGTAACCAACCAATAATAAATACTTAATTAAAAATTTATATCCATATTATTCATATAATTTGCACGGAAAAGTCATCAAAGTACATTATTTGATAAATTTTGAGATTTCTTGCCCTAATTATTTTATTGTTTATTAAATCTATTTGCTCTTAAAATCTAATTTCCTAATCGTCTATTTATGATTATGTTATTAAGTGGCTATAATAAAATCATTATAAATTATTTTATCAGAAATGAACTATGCTAAAATGTATGTTATCATGAGCTTATAATTTATTGTATTTATATTTTTTAATTAGGTGCAGTAGTATTCGCATGGCTTTTACCAAAGGACAAACAGCCAAACCAGTGAACGACAACCCAAAAATCTGTTGTGCTAAAATATATCAAGATTGGTCTGGATTGCCGAAGAATTTCACTTTTAAAACTTAATTGCATGTAATTTATATATTAGGAAATACAATTGTCTACCGAAAAAATATAGAAAAGACTGTAAAATAATTGATTTCATGTGTATATATAGTTCTAGAATAGTATATAGGCGTCTAGACAGATTAACGGTATACCTTGTACCTTGAGGTTGAGAAAAAGCCCTTTTAAAGACACTACATATAATGACTAATGTCTCGTCATGTTATTTTGTTATTTTTTATTTTCTGAAATTACTAATGTTCTTCTTATGCATAAGTCAAAGATTTTGGTTTGAGATTGTTAGTCTATCTGGTGTAAAGGTCTGTATTATATAAGTAACTAATTAAATTGAACTGAATTCTGACTGCCTAATGTAAACTAATAATTATTTAAGTTATACAATTACTATACCTCTGTTATTTATTAATTTTCAAAATTGTGTACCTGATAATGATCTACTATACATTTATTAGTAATTTTACTGTATCAAATATAATCTGTCACAGGTTTTTGGCTGCAACGTTTAAATTATTTGTATATTTAGGTAAGACTATTAATTATTATAATAAAGGTAGTAAAATAAATATTAATATTTTGTTTCATTTACAAGCTGATTGTCTACTACTGTTAATGACAGAAGGAGTCTATGAGAGTACTCAAAGTAGGATTCTATGATTGAGTGTAAGCCACACCAATAATCGCATTGATGAACGCACTAATCTCAAAAACTACTGGTTCGAGTTGAAAAATTATTTTAGTATTGGATGGTCACGATTGCATCACGGTAGGATAAGCACAACATCAATGTTGGCTGGCTGCTGTATAAAACAACATAGAGAGACGAACTTCTTAGCATTGCATGGATTCACCGTGCTGGTGCCGGGTCCATCGTGTGGAAAGATAGAAACTCTGAGTAGAGCCCTACCTACAGGAGACTTGTGACACGGGAGTAGGTTTCTTACAACTTCACCTTCTCTACTCGAGTACTTTCTCTTCCCAGTCAAATTTGGTATGCTCATGTTAAAGCAGCTTTGGATTTTAGCTCCAGTTGCTCCAGTAGTAGTTGCTCCAGCAACTTATAGAGATTTTGCTGGTATACCTTTCACTCTTACTTCTCAGCGTATACATTTACTACATAATCATTTCTCATCAATTCATTCGTAAATTAATAATATGTTTTTAGTTTCATTGCGTGGTGTTTAGGTATCTTTGTTTCCCTGTACTACTTTGTGCAGTGGCTCTAGAAAAGACGAAAATGCCCGGTCTGGATGACGAAATACCAACATCCTCTAGGTTTTTATAGAGATATTTTAATGAATATTTACATACGTTAATATTTCTTATGTTGTAATAAACTTCACTCCCATCGTTTAATCTTATGAAAATTTCCTATGGAAGCAATAAGTAAAATTAAATACCATTAAGGGAATTAAAACTTTAAAATAAAATTCAATTAACATATTGAGAATAAAGTAATATACAAATGTAAACATACAGTTTCCTTACAATTAATTGATATTTAAATCAATTAGTGTAACAAGACCTGATTCAACAAAATTAAACTAGATGGCGCCACCAGTTAATTGTATCGCGCAAGCACTTTTTACTTTCAAATCCTGTAGCGGTGGCCGTCACCAGCAATCCGTGTCCAAATCAGCAGGACCTAATTCAGTGTCCAATTCAGAAGAACCCAATGATCAGCGCTTCGGCGTCTGCTCTCCTCTGTAGGAGACACTCGCAAGCACTGTCTAACGCCAACAGCCGAATCCAGGGATTCCTATTATTTCCCTGTTCGGACTTCGACCCACCTCATAATCATCGTGCAGCCAGGACTGACTTGCGCCCCTCTGGTTGGTCATCGTGCCATCTCATCGAAACTAGAGGTGTGTCATTACTCGTCAATCTACGTACTAAGTCTTACAAGTACGAGTACTTGTAAATACGCGTTCCAAAGACTAGCTCCAGGAGTATGAGTATCTGCGTCTGCGTGAAAGCACTTATTAGATACTACGGAAGTATGGAGGGTTGAAGCTAACTATAAGTAGATATGAGTATATTTAAAACGACGATTTTTTTTAAATCGCAGTCTATACTATGTACACGGTTCGAATATAATATAATAGTTTTCGAAAATCTATACATATAACAAAATTCTAACTGAGTCGATCCTGTACAATAAATATTTTTTGGAAAATTATTTAAATAGTCATGATTATCGAAAGAGAGGCCAAATCTATAGTTTTTAAAATCTTTGTCTACCTGTCTGTCTGTCTGCCTGTAATCGCATCACGAGATCCCACTGGATAGATTTTGATGAAATTTGGTATGATGATATCTGGCTATCCAACTTCACTACTATCGCATCTACTAATCGAAACTTTATCTTAATCAAAATAAGATAGAATTTTGTCTGATAGACACACACACACACTCACAAACAAACCGAGAGTACGCGGAGTATGAGTTATTTAATTTAAAAAACAACCTTAACGCTAGTATTTTACAGTCGAGAGCTGTTATTCTCACTTCATTCACACACACTAACGTCGAGCGCGTCTCGCAACGAGTACGAAGCAACTCACACATGCTTACATCGAGTGTGAACTCGGTGAAGACGTATACTCGCATATTTCTCAGGATTAGGTAATATTAATATATTCGTCTGGCAATAATATAAAATTGTAACTAATACTAAACATTAATACTTTTATTTATCTCAGATGTGTAATATTACTTGTAATAGGTTTTATAACTAAGTCTTTATTATTGGAACTGGTATAGTAATATAATCTGTGTACAATGAATCCGAACGATATTATCCGACTTATTTTGAATGGTCATCACAGAGATTATGTGAATATGAAATATAAGCATATCAGAATTTGTCGGAGTACTTATTCACAGATCTTTCAAAATACTCGGCATACTTCAATACTTGTAAATACTTCAAGACGCGTTTGGACGCTAATCAGAGACTTGGAACAGAGACGTCTTCGCTGAAATCTAGTCTTGAAACCTGTTCCAGTATATACGCCACACCTCTAATCGAAACCTCTCCATCATCACCGGCATCACATCAACCTTTCCCCCAGTAAATCGTTATATTAGTAATATCTTTTCAAATAAACATAAAATATGTTTTGTCCAATAATGGAGATTTAAGTCAGTTTGAAATAAAACAAATTTTCCAAACACACCAATTAGGCGTGTCTGAAGAATGGAGGCCTAATACAAAAGAAGCTTTTACTAAGTAGGTAAACTAGATTAAACTTTAACCGGGGAATTTTAAACATAAGCCTTCTTGACTCAAGCTTTACAAAATCATCTTTGATACATTTTATAAATATAACGATTTATCTTTTATCTAACTTAAATTTAATTATTTTATTTATAATACCTATAAACCAAATAGTAAAAAGATGACAATTGTGATATCCATATCTTCTACCTACTATACCTACTATAAAGACCCGTGTGGGGTTTTACTTCGCTCCGGGTATTTGAAGGAATATTATAATTGATGTCATTAAATTGTCACTCCCTAATTGTGTAGCTTTTTATTATTTGGTATAAGAGAGAGAGCTAAAAGAAAAAAAAGAGAAAAGTGACAGGTAATAATAGAGCGAGAAGGACAGAGCAAACTTAAATGTGAAAGAGAGATAGATAAAGGAGAGAGAGAGATATAATAGAGAGAAAAGAAGTGAAAAGAGACAGAATGAACAGAGATAAAGATATAAATTGAAGAAGAGAATAGAAAGAGAAAGGTGATGAGAGATAATGAAAGTATAAAAGAGGAAGAGAGACGGGAATAGTATAGTTTTCTCTCAGTGAAAGAATTTTTACAATCGAATCAGTAGTAACAAAATCGCCTTATTCTATAAAACAAAAAATGTACATGGCAACACTGCATCACCTATGTTACTCAGGAATAGTGTAGTTTTCTATCAGTGAAAGAATTTTTAAAATCGGATCTGTAGTTCAAGAGAAAACATTAACTTTACAAAATGTCCACGTTATGGCAATTAAATGGTCATATCTTTTAAATTATAATATTTATGGCAACACCATAGCATTAGCAACAAACAAACATACAAACAATCAAATCTTTCCTCTTTATATAATAGTGTAGATGTAGATTGCTTTCAATGGTTACCATTTAAAATTCAAAATTAATGCAGTTCATAAAAACTTTAATTCTCTTTTTCACCTAATTCTTTTTTTCTTAACTCACAGTGTAAAAACCTATGATCCCAAGCCCTAGGAGTTGTGCTGTTCGTTGATATTATGCGATTCTTTTATCTACCTATAACAGTCTAGATAATTTTTAAATATATTTAACGGCACAGTCTAGAGATAAGGTTTTATAGAGGGCTCACGTTTACGTAGATGCATATCATGTTCAAGGATCTAAAGAGGCGAGACATGTGTATGGAACTTCGAGCTTAATTTCTAAGCAATAAGCTCCATAGAAAAAGCATCCTTTTTGATCTCTACGGTGGAAGAGAAAATTTTCAATTTTTGTTGAATAGGCATATTTTACAGAAGCGTCCTTTTCATAGCAAGTGGAGAAAGCAAAGCAAACGGTGACCAGTCACTATACGGAATCAGTCAAGAAAGGCATTAATAATAATAGTAAATGTCTCGTGTAATAGTGCAAAACACGTTATATATAATCATTATCGTAAGAGATTATCGAATTAAGTATATCTAACAAATAATAACCATATAAGAATTACAATACGAAAAGTGTACGCTATACGTGCGCTAAGTAAACATAATTTATTTTTTTGTATTTATATACGTTACCGTAAAATTATAAACACCGTTAGATTATAATGTATCTGTAAGCAATGAGATACAAAACTACTACTACTATTACAGTAGGCATAATGAAAATAGTAAAAAATTAGAAGAGACAATAATATTGTCTTAAGAAATTCTGTGACTTTTGGGAAGGGTAGCCCCTTCGCCCTCGTGTAACACAGTGCGAAAACATGCATACGCTCGTGTCTCTCTTCGACACTATTATTAGTTTAGCTCGTAAACGACTTTATAGCCCATCATGATATATGCTATTAGTACTTGCAGAAAAAAATAAAAACATTTTAACTTTAAAAACATAATTAAAAAGTTCATTTAATATTTATTTATTTATTAAATTTTTATTTTGGTTTGCATTATTGCTCTTCCAATTTACAATGTCCTCTAGCTCGTTAACCAGAGTTTAAAGTGTAAAAATATTTTATATCGGTATTGAGAACATATTTTTCCCACTTAACGTAGAACGCGAACTGGGCAAAACTATTCAAGCATATAATTTATTAATGTCATCCTGTAGCGATTAAATAGTGAATATTGTAAATATGAGTATTATTGATTATTCACGAGCTGCCTGCACAGCGGCGGTAACGTCCTACTGTTACATAAAATAAATTAGAATAAAATAAAAATAATAGTAGTAAGTAGAATAAATAATAATTATAGTAGTTACTTGATAAGTGAAAACATTGTGTATTAAAATGGCTGGTTCTGAGGATGGCGGTAAGGTCACATTCGAGGAAGCCCTCAATAAAGCAGGTGAGAACTTCCGAATAAATTGAGTTGTCGATTTCTAAAATATTTTACAATTCATTTTCATGTATTTTACATTATATTTAATGACCGATCACAGTGGAAGTTAACGATCAAACTAAAACTTAAAATATTTTATTTCAATTAAACCACGGTTTCGAATCCCTCTAACTCCCTCTAATGAAGAGTGTTTTTTTGTATATTGGGAAGACATATAAAATATCATTAATTATGGTCATTATAGACCCTACTATATACTAATACTATAAATGTAAAAGTTCGTATGTTTAGATATTTGAATGTTTCGATATTTATTATTCAATCACGACTGAACGGATTTGTCTGAAATTGTGTATATTCATAGATTCTTTACAAGCAGAATGAACTTATAGACTTTTTTTATTATTCTGAAAAACAAAGGTCTTGTAAGAATAGGTGTAAATAAATTTTAAATACAGACATTTTATACCTCGGGAATACTCACGGGGAGTGAATGAGTTGTCTCTCTCCCAATGATTCCGTTGCCGGAGCCGTCAATAGATACTAGTTCTTTATAAAACTGAACTGACATAAAATACATTTCATACCAATTACAAGAATACGTTTTTTTCGAAGAACGAATGTTGGTAATGATGATAATGATTAAAGACTATATTTTATAATGAAAACGGGAATCAACCATCTGATCGTCAATAAATAAACGGACTGACTCCCTGACTCATTACTACATGCCAAGAGTACTTTGTAAAAAGTCTAATTGAAATAAACTATTTTGAGTTTGAATTATTAAAAAAATAAAGGATATTTCTGCAAACTTGAAGCACTAATTTTACGCAGGCGAAGTCGGAATTACCACATCATCATCATTATAATGATTTGTTATTAATTCCAGGATTCGGCCTATACAGCTACTTGCTAGTAGCATTATCCGGAATAGTTGTAATCGCTGTAGTATGTATAGCCTATAGTTCTACTATAATAATTCCTACAAGTGCTTGTGAGTTGGAAACCACCAGTGGGCAGAGAGGAGTTCTAGCTGCTGCTCCGATTGTAGGTAAATTATATCTTATACATAGCTAAATTACAGTTAAATACTACAATAACATATAATTTGGATGCCGATCGTGGGGCTTGACCCCAGGAGTAAGTTTAAATGGCTTTTCTACAATATTTAACTCCTACCTCCGCTGCTCAACCTCCTCGTTTAATCTAATATACTAATATGTAAAGCTAAAGAGTTTGTTTGTTTGAACGCGCTAATCTGAGGAACTACTGGTCCAATTTGAAAAATTCTTTTAGTGTTAGATAGCTCATTTATCGAGGAAGGCTATAGGCTATATATCATCACGCTAACACCAATAGGAGCGGAGAATCACGCGGATCCCCACATGGATAGCATCAAACCCTATTATTTTTATTTTTAATTAAGCAATTTTTTATTTATATTTTTCAATTACTTAAGGAATCGATGACTGCAGCAGAAGTATTAATTCTACAATAAATAGCTGTTACATATGATTTTTTAAAATCATTTTAAGTTAACCTGGCACTTATACAACTTCGAAGTAGGATTAAGAATTAATAATAACATAAACTGTAGCGGTGTAATAACACTAATGTCGCCCATGACTCCATGGAAGCTAATTAAATGAAAAGCACATACCTAATGGACTGTGGCGTAACTATAGGGCAAAATGCCAGGGGCCCCGAGCCGAAGGGGGCCACCGGTCAGAGAAGGCTGTGGCGCCTATAAATATTTACCACGCAGGATACTTGTGGGCGAATGACTTTTTTTTTGCTCTTCAAGTACAGGCGCTCATAAGTATTTCGCACACCGGCGCAGAAGATGCTTGGCGCGTGCCTGGGTTAAGTTTCTTAATATTGGAGGAGAGGGCTTGAACTGATGAATTTGCCAGGGGACCCGAACGGTGTAGTTACGCCACTGTTAATGGAAGTTTAAAAGAGTGCATTTTTTAATGTATTTATTTCGTTTTAGGGTTGATCATCGGTGCGATACTATGGGGTTACCTGGCAGATGTTTACGGCAGAAAATTTACTCTTCTAATATCATTGTTCTCTTCCGCAACAGTCAACTCGTTGGCGAGTATATCAGTCAATTGGATTATGTTGATGTTGCTACAATTTATAGCTACATTGTTGTAAGTACAAGAATAAGTAAACTATATCATTATAATATATGGTTCTCCCTTGTGATGTAAATTGTTGCCTTGTAACATCATTTTGACTTCTAAAGCAAAAGAAGAATTTATGTTGTTATACATAGCAACATCTACATCTCTTTGTTAACAAGTTAACATGTTTAAAATAATTCTAAATTACCGAATTATCTCTTTCATCCATAAAACTTACTTTACACTACTTATAATTAATATTTACGTTATAAAATTACTATTTATTTCAAATTATTCTAACCCTTAAAAACCGTATAAAATAAGTAATATGACTTTAAAAGAATAGTAAATCTATACTTAATATTATAAAGAGGGAAAAGTTAGTGAGGTTGTAGGGGGTAATATCTGGATATACTAAACCGATTTTGCAAATTCTTTTACCAATACAAAACCACATTATTTGTGAATGTAGGCTACATATTAACCCGTAAAATGAAAATGCTTTTTCATGGTAGTCGGATTTGCAAAGTATGTTGGTGAAAAAACAGTTGAACGAAAACGTTTCTTACGAACGCTGACTTGAAGATGAGAGATATATCATTGAGTTCTAGAGAAAAGTTGTAGAGCTTGATGATGCCTACGAAAAAGTCAGCGACAGAATAATACGAAAGAACTTCGAATGTCATAAATTATAAATAATTTTCCAGAGCGTCAGGTCAATATTCTCAAGCAATGACAATGGTTAGTGAGAGTGTACCGATGGCTAAACGTAATCTGGTAGTGTTGCTTGTTGGGAGCATATTCCTGTTATCACAAGGAATTATGGCAGGTAACTAACTTCACCAATATCACTTTATGAATATAATAATATGATAGAGATTTTATGCAATTTATTTTAGTTGAGTTGTACTTAAACTCGTGTCCTTTTGACTTTTGTTGGCAATGTCACGGATCTAAGAATTTTTAGCGATTATTTGCTTAAAATTATCTTATAATAGTTTCATACCAATGATGAAAAAATTTAATTCTTATAATTGTACCTGGCTGCTGAGCTGAAGTTATAGGAATAAATAATAAATAGTAATTTTTGACCGCATAGCACAAAAATAACTCTGATAAAAAAATTATGTACCTAATATTAATTTTCAGCCTTTGCAATACCAATAGTTCCACTTAATTTCTCTTACTATTTACCTTCACTGGGCATCTACTGGAACTCCTGGAGAACCGTTCTTATTGTATACTCTGTACCCAGTATAATAGCTGGGTTGTGGCTAATCTTCATGCAAGAAAGTCCGAAATATCTCTTTGCTAAAGGTAGGGAAGAAGAAGCAATAGAAATTTTAAAGAAAATTCACAGACTGAATCATTTTTCATCGCAGGAAGAATTTCTTGTAAGTTATGATTCTACAGAATTAAATTTTAAATATATTTAACTTAACGTCTTATTTCTATCATAAATTTTAGGTGAAGGATATCCAAATTGAGTCGACAGCTTCAACGAGCTCTGTTTCAGGAAGAAACCAAATTTTACCATTATTCAAAGCACCTCTACTAAAAAGCACAATAATTTTAACCACTCTCTATCTCTTACAACAGTTGAGTATTGCCCTTAATCCTTCTAAATAATGCCGATACTGTTATCATTATTATTATTTATTATATAATTAACAATACATGTTACATGACCGATAAGGATTTTATAAATTGCTAGATCATCCGTAAAATATTATTCTGATATGCTAGTTACAACTAATTTTAAATTCCATGAATATTTTTTGAATATTTAAGTACATTATCGAAGTAATTTGGTTTTAAATGTGTTTGTTAAGGATCTTCGGAGAATAGAATCAATGGAATATTTATTTTCAGTATCGGTTCCTTCTTAGTGTGGTTGCCAACAATAGCCAATCAAGTAGTAGAGATATTTGAAACAGGGCAGAGTTCTAATCTCACTCTCTGCGGAATGATCCACAGCGGTATCAATGCACCAGTTGATGTAAGTAACGAATAACTATTGCTTTCTCTATCTCTATTCGAATTATTAGGATAATATTATGGTATTTTTTTTTAATCTGAAACGTTCTCAATTGTGTTATTCTTTACAAAGTATAAAACAAAGTCGCTTCCCGTCTGTCTGTCCCTATGTTTGCTTAGATATTTAATACTATGCAACAGATTTTGATGCATTTTTTCTGAAAATTTTTTCATCAGTTGTTCGCAGTAGAGTTCAGAATCTATGGTCCTGCCTGGTGGTAATAGCTCATAATGAATAATGCCCTTCCAATCCCACCACACACACAGCATCACCTTGTTGCGAGTTAACCCGGGTTTCGCCACAGTCTGTGAAGCCTGACTGGCCTTTGACCACGACCTTTTTCGCACGTTCTTGTCGTACGTGATCCACTTTTCATCACCAGTTATCAGCTTCTTCAAAAATGGTTCGGTTTCATTACGTCGTAATAAATAATCACAAATGAGTACACGGTTCATTAGGTTCCTTTCAGTGAGCTCGTGAGGTACCCAAAATATCGAGCTTTTTTGTGTACCCAGTTTTTTTCAAATGCGCCAAAACTGTTTTGTGGTCAATTCCCAGTTCTTCAGCTACGTCGTAACTACTGATATGCTGATCTTGCTCCACTTTTTCAAAAATGGCATCCATTTTATCCGTAGTAGGGCGACCAGAGCGAGGTGCATCTTTGACATCAATATTTCCGGATTGTAAACGCTTAAAATTTTAATGATACCAAAACTAGCCAGATACAAATAGTATAGCTAAAGAGATTTTATTACAAGTTCATACATACTATAATGCTAAAAGACTTTTTCCCCAAACTATTATGTATTAATTCAGACTCTTCTCTTCCATCCCATTAATGCTGCGATGCCAGTGAACGCTGGGTTCTTGCTCAGAGTCCACTGAAATCACAGCTTTCTTCTCTTCGCTCCACCTTACTCTATCTTTGAGGTGACAACGCATCGGCAAAACTAGAATTCTCATAAAACGAGTTTGAAAATGACCTAAAATTACATTTTTAAGTATAATTCGTGCGTTTACTACCAGGATCATTTTGTTTTTTATTCGATCTGTTCTTTATATTTTTCTTTATGTTTATTACATATGGGATCGTTAATCACCATATTTTGTCTTAAAATTCATTTTAAATGTTCAAGGTTTATATTGCCAATATAGGGCAATATAAGTTAAGCGAATGATAAATTAAAAATCCTCTGCATTTTTCGTTACAGCCGAATGTAGCACCTTGCTCTCTGAATTCCACATCACTTCTCCTTGTTCTTGGAGTTGGAGCGATTCAATCAGTATCAAATGTGATAATAAGTTTGGTAAATATAGCAAACCTTATGATTTTTTCATTTACATACTTCTTCTTCATTGATTCTGTTTTAATGTCTATTTGATCGTGTTGTAGGTCATCAATCGCGTGGGTAGACGGAACATGGTGATGTTTGTATCTGCAGTCTGTGGTATAAGTGGCATAATTGTCAACCTCATACCCAATGCAATCGGAAGCCTTGTCTTCTTCCTTATCTTCCTCATCGGTATTGTGAGTCTTGGGTTGTACACTGCCATCGCTGTTGCGCTGTTCCCTACATCTCTTAGGTGAGTCAAATATCTTATTATTGCAAAAAAAACACGCATACATATGACTTTTAGTGCCATACAATGGTTACAAAATATAGTTAATATAGGATCTATTATTGAATAATGGTAACGTAAAGTTAAGAAATTAAACGTTGAATACTAGTCGCAAACATATCCATACCAATGACCGTTTTACTATAATATAATATCATAAATGTGTAAATTTGTATATTTGGTTGTTTGTTACTCAATCACATATAAACGGCTGAACGGATTATTTGATAATAATAAAATATTTTATGCCTTAATATATATATTTTTAAATTAAATATTTTTTAGTAAAATATAAGAAACTACGCGAGTTAAATACTCACTTGAGAATCCGGCACGTGTCGACTGGTTCTGACTATTATTTTGTAGGTTTTTAATTAGCCAGAATGAATTAATCTTATAGCATGTAAAGTAATAATCGTAATTATTTCAATGATCTAAACTTCATTTTTATTTTCAGGGCGCTAGCAGTTGCCTTCACAATGACCGGAGGACGTGTCGGATCCTTTGCATCCGTACAAATCCTTAATGTTTTACTTGAAAACAACTGCGAAGTTGGTTTCTACGTTTTCTCTGCTATGTTTGCATGTAAGTTAATAATATAAAGTATATACTTAGTGTTAATTCCTTTTAACACCCGATTTAAAGTCAAAATTACTTGACTTAGTTTAGCTTACCTTGTAGTATGTCGTTTTCTTTATTTCTTTATTAATGTAAGTATTGCTATGGCGAGTGTACATTGTATTAAAGACCAATCTTTACGTTATCGACTAATTCTTTTTCAGCGTCAGCCATTTTAGCAGCTTTTCTTGCGGATGATCGACGTCCACAGAAGATTTGAGCTGAAAACAGAAGTTATGTTAGATTATCTTCTATATTATAAATTAAGTTTAACCAATAGAACTACATATAGCTCTAGTCCAATTGCGTAATTTTAGATTATTATGTAAATTGCTATGAGAGAATTTACATTATAAGAATAAGAGTGAATGTAAATATAAAATGTAATATTGGATTTATTATTTTAATTAATTAAATTATATATATAAAAATAAATCACATTAATTTTAAAAAAAAATCATTTCTAAACTGACCCTATTTGTAAAGTATATTTTCTATCATTTATTTAAACTCAAACTCAAACAAAATATTATATTCAAATAGACTTTTTACAAAGTACTTTTGACACGTCAAAATTGATCAGTCAGTCAGTTTGTCTGAAGCTACCAAAAGTTTGGAAGGCATTTTCCTGATGAGATGAACTGGCAAGAAACTAAACAGTCGCTCTTTTCAAAATGCCACGTTTTACATCGCTCTGTTTTACAAAGGTATAATCATTCAGCTGACCATCAAAATCATTTTCAACCCAAGCTTTGTCATCATTCAAGTAATCCACAGTATAGAGTAGTAAGCTTTATTTACTAAAAACTTTTTTATTTAAGTTTTAAATCGCTGAAGTGACGAATATAATATATGCTGTGGAATCTTATTATAGATGCGAACATCAAGCCCCATGAAACAATTACTGACTTTGTGATGACGATAGTAAGGCGTTACATAAAACGTTACGCATCTATATTTTAAAACTATTAAATAAGCTTGAGATGAGAACCTAGTGGTGTATCTAATTTTATTTGGTAATTTTATTTGGTTTGGTATAAAATTTATGAACTGTCAAGCGGAGGTGGTTCATCTAATAATTTTGTCAGGGGATTAAAACAGTTTAATTTCGTTCTGATTGGCGACGGCGGCAGCTCGGTAACTAATATAGGTAGGCCGTGTATTATATATATAACAACGTGATATAGTGACCAACAAAATTATGGTTACGAAATACGATTATCAGTCTAAAAGCCTTTCCAATATTCTTTACGAAAAGACATAAAATGTTTTTTCCCATCCGATCACGGAGCTTCTAAGCGAGAAGGGAAATGTTGTACCCCCATCTAAGAAAGCTCTAGAAATCTCAGTAATAAATGCTTACAAGCGTTGAATTTATTTTATTTATAAATACTTACGAGGCTGGAATGTATGAAGGAAGAGGATCCTATTTGTCGAAATCACTTCCTCAAACAAAAAGTATTGTTTTATATTAGATTGTAAGAGACCTACGTACTAATAATTATTATTTAACGTATTTTATAGTACAGTATTTCCAACGTTTGACATTGAGTACGCAACAAATATCTGCCTACATAATTTCTTAAAATGATGAGTGACAAATTATATAATTAAACTTTTAAATATTAACTATTTTATTGAAGAGGTGATTTTATAGATAATGTTTATTATCAGGAATACTTTAGCAATTGAGTTGTCAAGATACATTTATATATATTACTAGCTGACCCGGCAAACGTTGTTTTGCCAAATAAATTTAGGGTGGGCCACCCTTATCACTTAGAGGGATGAAAAATAGATAGTAGCCGATTCTCAGACCTACTGAATATGCATATAAAATTTCATAAAAATCGGTCAAGTCGTTTCGGAGGAGTATGGTAACTAACATTGTGACACGAGAATTTTATATATAAGATTTATTAATGAGTCCGTCATATTAAATACGTAAGTAATGTTCAGAACGAACGCAAAAAAACTTTACATTGTTAGGTACTTTTAAGGAATTGAATTTTATATTAAATAGTGAAATTTTAAGTCTTGTCTGTTGGTTATTATTTTATATAAGGGCGATAATACATAGGTACATCAAAAGAACTGTAATGAATGAGGACATGCATAGCATAACAATTCAATAAGTTTAATTGTAAATAAAGATTATTTTTGTAGTAGAACTAATTACTGCAACAGGCCGCCGCGTCCGCAGTCCCGGCCAAAGACAGTAATCTCGCACCTCGGTGCGTGAAGTGGTTGACACAGAGCCATACGAATGCTTAATGTAGCAGGGGCAGTGGCCCGTTGCCTGAGCCCCCTCCCGGCTGTGTTTTGTGTGGTAAGCTTGGGCAACCGGAGAACTATCGCGGATGTCCCCGCGCCCCGCCCAGGATTAACAGTTCGAGGGAAAAAACTATTAAACAGCAAATCCCGTTAGTAACACTAATAATAATCTCTCGCTTTACAATTTAGGCACATGTAGTTTTAGTCTACGTATCGATCTACCCGAACCCAAATAGTTTTTCCACGAATTTAAATTTATCCTTCAGATATGAGGGTGCATTTAGACTAAATAATACACAGTACGAAAGAGAAAGAATAAGTAGGTTCCGGCGACAGCGTATAGAAAGCCACTTGAGCTTTGAGCGAAGTTCTGATACATAGTCATATTTGCGAAGGCAGAATATGAACCATATACACCGAGAGATTAAGATAGTTCCGATGGTTCCTGCTGTAACGCTGGAATAGCACAATAGACGTGGGCGGAGCCTCAGGCGGGTGCGGGGGCGGTGCTGGTATCGGCTGCCCGAGGCTTGGGCTACCAGGTACACGTCGCCTGCCTACGTCTCCACAAGAACACCATGATGGCGATGAATAAATACGTAGCCAGGATGTAAAAGCCACTTAGCCACGTAGTGATGAATTTTCCGCAATTGAATCCGTTCGATTTCGTTCCGTTCAGCTTTCATCTCTTCAAACCGATTGTCTTTAAGACATGACGACTTCTCTCTATCTCATATTTATTCATCTGATATAATGCTGTCGTTCCCATTAATCGATATAGTGAGGTTGATGATTTTGTTAACTAGTGGCAAGTCTATAGATGATATGCTTCGTTTTTCATGGATTATATTTATTTGTTGATTATGAGAGTGATTTATAAAATAATCTCCTCGCAGTACACAATATCTTTCGATGGATAAATAGTACGTGTTGTAAGCAGTGTTTGACATTGTTCTGTGGTATGATTTTTGATGCGCTCTTCTTCCATGTGGCGAAAGCCTTTGACAAGGTCTGGCACAATGGTTTAATTTATAAACCATTTAACATAGGGGTGCCAGACAGACTCGTACATATCATACGAGCATTTTTGTTTAATCGCTCGTTTCGCTACAGAGCAGAAGGGGTGCTATCCTTCCCCCATCCTGGCCGCGCCGGCGTGCCGCAGGGCGCCGTCTTCTCCGATGTTATACTCATAGCCTAGTTCAACAGAGTTAAACTAGCTCTCTTTGCGGATGAGAGCTCTCTTTTCACCTCTTCCCGATATAGCCACACATGACAGATTACAAGAAGCACATAACGGGAACGACAACACAGACCGATTTAGACGCCCCGAAGCATCTTGACAGACTCTGACGATACACTACACCGTTTCCGATTCGTCTGACCGAGCACAGCTACACCCCCTCCTCCCACCGGTACCGTCTTGAGCCAAAGTCTAGAGCCCTACAGACGGCGCCCTCAGCGAAGGGCACCGTAAACTCTCTCGGGGGCTAGGCCGGTTCTGACCCGGTCGGCCTCCACCTTCTCTGGGTGAGCCCTCTGCTCGCCCGCCCCTCCCAGTGATACTGTCGAGGCCAGTAGGGCCAATAGCATCCTGTAAGGCAATCAGCACAGTTCGAAAAAAAACAACGGCCAGCGGCGTTCCCTTTGCAACATCGACTGTTGTATCACTACATAGTATAAAACAAAGTCGCCTTCTCTGTCCCTATGGTTAAATCTTTAAAACTACGCAACGGATTTTGATGCGGTTGTTTTAAATAGATAGAGTGATTCAAGAGGAAGGTTTATATGTATAATACATATATAATATAGTAGAGAAACACTGATAATTGTAGAGGTTTCTAATGTGATGTCGTAAATAAACACATTTTTTTGCGCTTACATTGCAAACGCTGGCTGAACCCTTCGAGATAGATCAAAATAATGTACTACAGTATTGTACACCTTAAAAAGGTCTACAAAAAAGTCCGCGATGGTATATGTCTACCTCTTAGGGATAACCCACAATAACCATTTATTATCCTTTACTTTTTACAAAAAATAATGGTTTATTTACGAAGCGATTTTAAACGATACAGCATTAATCCTTATCCAATGAGGTACCTTAAATACATTGTGCATTTAATATAGATCAATATGGCCCTTTACAGCATGAAATTTAAACGAATATTTTTGAAGATATTACAGATTCAAAATGCAGGGGCATAGCGGTTACGGCTAAATACACGTGTTAAATTGCACCCGGGCGAAGCCGGACGGGGCGACTTATATAGTCTAAAACAAAGTCGCTTCCCGCTGTCTGTCTGTCTGTCCCTATGTGTATTTAGATCTTTAAAACTACGCAACGGATTATGATGCGGTTTTTTTAATCGATAGAGTGATTCAAGAGGAAGGTTTATATGTATAATACATACATATTATAGTAGAGAAAGAAACCGTGCGAACCCGGAAGCGGGTCACTAGTGAACAACAAAGAAGAACGTCTGGAATGTCCTTGTCTCAAAATACAGTCCACTACAATAACAAAGCAGAGAAAAGCGTAAATATGAAGTATTTGTTTCCTTTCATCATGAATGTCTATATCTAAATCGATTCTAATATTAAAAATAAAAGAGATAATAATCAAATACCAAGATCGGTCCATATTTACACACTGTAAGATTTTAGAAAACGGAAACGAAATTATCACCTAATCTTCTCTATATCTATCAATTCTATTCTTGATTTTTATCAAGCCAAGGTTGTAGATGATATATATTAGTCGCATACATACCTTGAAAGTATGATGTGTATAAGCACTTTGCTAATACATAAGACGAATCATTATCAAATTTGGTGTACCAGAATAGTATTATAAGAAAAATGTGTTCCAAAGACGAAAAGAAAGTCACTTTTGAGGAGGCTCTTACTAAAGCAGGTAAAATGAATGAGTGATTTATTTTAGTAGTGAGTACACAAATTGTTAAATGAATCAAAATATTTAGAAACAACTATACTTCACTGTCCTTACTTCGTCGAAGGATAATCAGTTTTTCGCTAAAGGACAAACATATATAAGAAAGTGTTTACCGGTCAAATTTATAAGAAATGTATACATTGAACAATATCTGTAAATAAAAAAACAGGTTATTTTTTTTAATGATAGATGAGGGACAAACGAGCAGATGGAAAGTGGCCACTGTCGCCCATGGACATCGGCAAAACTAGAGAGTATCTCTTGTTTAGCCGATGTCTCGAAAATAGAGTGAGGAGGGGAAGTGAAGAGAAGAATGCAGTGGACCCTGAGCAAAAGCCCGGTGTTTACTGGAACCGCAGCATTGGGATGGGATGGGGGAGGGAGGGGGTAGGAGCTAGCCCACATGCGGCTCAACCGGAATGCGACAGAGACACATGGCGGTCGGATACGCATGATGTGGTCGCAAGCCAGTCGGGGAACAGATCCCCTACCACCAAGGGGATGCTGGGTTACTCGGCTCTTACGAGATGCTCTCTCAGAGGCAGAGGGGAATAGTATTCTAACCCGTCCCATCAAGGGTAAAATACGGATTATACAGTTGCAAGTACTTGTACTCGTAGTATAGTTTTTAATTAGAATGTGTATTATAGAAAAATTCCTAGTTAGGCAAAGCTCTTTTGCATAAACGAGAATTATTTAATATCATTAAGTTAAAACTTTAATCCGTGATAGATAGGGTCTCCACCCCTAGGTAGTTGACACCGCCTATTCGTACGAAGCGTTTTGCTTCGTCTTTTGATGCGGACGACTCAGGAGTGGAACGCTTTACCGGCGTTAGTATTTCCGAAGTCATAAAATTTGGATATCTTTAAAAGGAGAGTGAATCTTATAGATAAGCGCGCTACATCTTAGGCTACATCATCATGTTCCATCAGGTGAGATTGTAGTCAAGCGCTTATCTATTGTCCATAAAAAAATAATAATAATTGCACAACATAATAATAATGTTTTTTTTTAGGGTACGGTTTGTACAGTTACCTGCTCATCGGTCTTGCAGGGTTTGTAGTAATCTCGATGGTGTTCGTAAGTTATAGTTCAACCATAATCGTCCCTACGAGTGCTTGTGAGTTAGAAACCACCACAGTGAAGAGAGGAGTATTGGCCGCTGTACCAGTTGTAGGTAAAATTTCATAAAAAATTCGCGCATATTCGCTTAAAGGTTATCTTGACAACAGTTAAAACACAAATGATCCGCCATTTGTCATTTGATTTGGAAAATTGAATTATTCAAAAATAGAACTTTGAAATTATGGGATACTTCAATATTTTATTTGTTTTTTGAATTATATCCCTTTAGCTGTTCTTGTAAGAATAATAACCCTTATCCACAGGCATTTTTCCGGGACACAAAAAGTACCCTATTTGCTATTATGCAGCTTATAATGGATCCGTGTACCAAATTTAATCAAATTGTTCCAGCCGTTAGATTACACAAATCAACAAACACAAACCGAGAAAAGTTTTAAAAACTATTTTTATATCTGTTAATTGTGTTCGGTGACTCAAGTGTTCCTCAAGGTTCAATTGTGGGTCCTCTACTTTTTCTCATTTATATCAACGACTTGCCAACAACAGTAAAGTATAAATGTATTTTTAAGCTGACAACGGCTGTTGTGTAACAGTCAGTACTAAAGACAGACTAGTAAAGATAAAAGTAGCCTTGAAAATGAAGTTTCGGAAGCTCTTGTAAATATTATAAATTGGTTAGAAACGAATAATTTGAACGTTAATATTTCTAAAACAAACATAATGCAATTTAGTGGTTATAGCCATAAAACGTTGACTGTTAGACGTAAACCTGCACTGGAAATTTCACGAGATAATATATGCACAAAAATTAATAAATTCATTTTTGCGGAATATTAGGAAAACTGTCTCGTTTCAAACAACCCTACAAACATACTATGGCTATGTAGATTCAGTTATTTGCAATGGCCTGATGCTTTGAGGTAACTTATTCTAAAAATTTAAAATACGGCCAGTGCCTTCTATGTATATAATATAGTTATGTATGTTCGTGAAGTCCAATTTTTTTTTATAAAATATGATGACAGTAAAAGATTACGGAAAAGACTTATCGGGAATGTAAATTAGCCATTTTTGGTAACAGTCCCTAATGTATAACCATAAAAATTTTCAATGAATTCCCCGATATTTTAAAGCAGCTCCCAAATAATAAATTAAAATAAATATTTATAATTAAAATAAAACGCTAGTACTGGTTATTGAAAAATTGTCTATTCTATTCTATTGATATTCCTTTAATTTCGGTCATATCCCTTCAGCTATATATCCACCACTAACACCGCTTCATACTGTTTTTAAAGCAATGCGTGCGCAACACAGACTCACCGACAAATAGACATAAATTTCACTAACTATTTTTGTATATTCTATTTTTCATTATTACGTTATAGCGTTACTTGCATGATAATTAAACTCTTTGTATGTAAATAATAGATAATTGTATTCTGTAATTTAAAACATTTTCAGGAGTAGTCCTTGGAGCAGTAGTATGGGGCTACTGCGCAGACGTGTTCGGCAGAAGATTGACGCTTCTCATATCATTGCTAAGCGCAGCAGCAGTAAACGCTCTGGCCAGCATATCTGTAAACTGGATCATGTTGATGGTTTTGCAGTTTTTCACAGCATTCTTGTATGTAATTTTGATTTGAATTATTTTAAATACTTTCATCCAATAAAGCAATTATTATATGGTTTAAATGTTATTGTATATGTCGAAGATGTTATTAGAAACGAAGTCGTACATATTTTGTACATTACATATGTCGGATGCTATTAAAAGGGATGGATGACCTATAAATATAAGCTACGGGCGCAACACGGTCAGGATATAACATAACGTTACTATCACTATTATGACCTTGGACTTGTGACCAAGGTGTAGGCTTAAAGGATCCCTTTAAGTAATTACAACACTCGCCTCCACTGCCCAGGTTCTCTGTTTAAACCTATACACTTCCGACATATACATTAAGGAGAATGTACGAGCCGTACACTATGCATTGTCAGCATTTTACGCCACCTAGCATTATTTCGTAATTTAGCACATCAGTACGTTCGTGACATCCGCGTCGGACTCATATCATATATTATATTAGTATAGTAATTAATCATAATTATTTCAATAGATTTAATAAGAAAATATAGCATTATTAATAAGTAGTTTATCATCATTTATCACAACAAGTGGATTGTTGGGAGTGCACAGCCGTTGTGGATAAAGTACCCAACATATAGCAGCATACCACCCAGCACAGCATCTAGCGCAGTGTAACATAACCTCAACTAACAAGGAAGATCTTTCCATAATATAGATATAAAACCATACTTCACTATGAAAGGCAGCCAAAGAAGAGTAGATGAAATGCTGCGCAAACAAAAAAAATATTTTAAGGCGTTTTGTCATACCATAGACAACACCAACGACCTGGATAATACCATGGAAAAATGGGAATTTGAGGACATTTTAAGAATCATGCAGTCTAGATGGTCTGTCATCAATTCTCTACATTGGGATATTGACAGTGAATGCTTAGATAATGAAGAATATGAATTAGCTTTCACCGAAATGGAGAAGAAGTATAATATTCTTAAAAGGACAGTAAACGGCAAGATTTGGTCCTCTCTCACTCCACATGCAGTGGAAACTACCAAGATTGGATCTTTTTTTTTTTCAAAGTAATTATATAAGATATCATAAATGACCTTGAATTAAAACCTGACATAAATGTAAAAAATCAGTTGTACCGTCGTCATTAAAGATTAAATTACAATTGTCAGTAAATATTGACATGGGACATTGAATAAACGAAGGAAAATCATTAAAGTATACAATAAATAATAATGGACCAAGAACACTACCTTGTGCTACGCCACGCGCATTAACTTGTCGGCTAGATGTGTAGGTCACCTCTGATTTAGATTTCATGTCAAGTGTTGTTATTTTTGTTATTTGCATTCATTACTAAGATACGATCTTAGCAGATCTAGTACATTTCCTCTTACTCCATAACTATACAACTTGTGAAGCAAAATACTGTGGTCAACATAATCGAATGCTTTTTTTAAGTCTAAAATTAAAGCGCAAGTAGCCAGTCCTTTGTCAACTTTAAGCATCACGTCTTGTAGAAATTCAAAAATCGCAATATTTATCGTGCTATTTTTCCGAAAACCTTTTTGTTGCATAGCAAACAGATTATTTTATACAAAGTAATTATATAAGCTATCATAAATGACCTTGAATTAAAACCTGAGATAAATGACAATTTAGTAGTCCAAAACCAAAGCCATAGCTCAATTTTGTCGACTAGAGAATAAATTTAATAAATATAAAATTATCGAAGAAAATTATAAACATATAAACAACATATTATATATTTATTCAAAACACATGAAAGAATGCATTAGTAACTCGACACTTGATTGTTAGTTACCAAACCATTGTGTATTAATAAAATTGATAAAATACAATACGATTTACAAAAAGTGTATCAATCAGTCTAAATTACAACTCAATCTCAAAACTTTAAAATATGCGAAAAATAAAGGAAAAGCGACTTGGCAGATAATAAAAGAAAAAACGGACTACATTCAAGTAAAAAATAGTATAACCTCATTAAAAATCAACAAAAAAATTATTGACAAACCTTCTGACATTGCCGATTCCTTTAATAAATTCTTTATTGATATAGCACAAGATATACAAAACAAATCCCGGACAGTAAAATTCACAAATACTATACCGAACATTGGCCAAAGTATGTTTTTGGAACCGTGTAGTACAAAAGAAATTTACACAACCATAATGTCGTTAAACAATACCAGATCAGTTGGTTTCGATGGTATTGCAACTCACATTCTCAAAGAAACAGCAAACATAACTGCACCAATTTTACAATTTCTAGTTAATCTCTCGTTAAGTCTAGGAGTTTTTCCACATAACCTTAAATTATCGATAGTAAAACCTATTCATAAAAAAGATGACACAAATAATGTATCTAACTACCGTCCTATAACTTTAATTTCTAATATTTCAAAAATTTTTGAGAAAATAATGCACGTTCGTCTAATTAACTATTTAAATAAATTTCAAATCATAAAAAAGGAACAAAACGGTTTCCAAAAAAGTAAGTCAACAACTTTAGCAGCATTCACATTGGTTCAAAATATCGTTGAAAGTATTGACAAAAGAGTGTTCGTAATTTTTTTTGATATGAGCAAAGCGTTTGATCTTGTCAATCACCAGTTACTTATCAAAAAATGTGAAAGCTACGGTATCAGAGGAATTGCGCTTGAATGGCTTACTAGTTATCTTTCAGACCGTAAACAATGTGTTGAAATTAGTTACATAAATAATAACCGCGAATGTACGTCACATAGATCTTCGTACAGTTTAATTAAATCAGGAGTCCCGCAAGGAAGCATAATTGGACCTATTCTTTTCCTTATGTACATTAATGATTTACCTACAGCTATAGAACACCAATGTATACTGTTTGCTGGTGACGTTTCCGTTATTGTCAAAAACAGTAATAAACTTATAAAATATCATGAAGCTAATCTCAAGATTACAGTAAAACAGGTACTTGAATGGTTACATCATAATTATCTTAACGCAAATATAAGTAAAACGAAATTTATTAACTTTCAAAATTATAATAATAATCCTAAATTATATACAGTCAAAAATAATGATCAGTTGATAGAAAATGTAACAGAACACAAATTTCTTGGTCTCGTACTTGACCAACATCATAATTGGAAATCTCACATAGATTACGTACAGAAAAAGGTAAACCATTTTATTTATGCATTAAGGCGTTTGAGGATAACTTCTGGTGAATCAGTTGCATTAACAGCCTACCATGGGTATGTTGCTTCTATACTCGGGTATGGCCTATTACTGTGGGGCAATTCTACTAATATTAACAAAGTATTCTGAACTCAAAAGAAATGTGTAAGAGCAATTTGCGGGCTAAGCCCAGAAACATCATGTCGACCACACTTTAAAAAATTGAGAATACTCACCTTAACAAGCTTGTTTATAATGCAAACCGGCATTTTTGTAAAAGAGCATCCTGAGCTATTTACTAACACAGAAACATATTCAAATAGAGACCCTACGCGTCTTAAAGTATCTATTCATAAGACAGCGCTGGCAAAAAAAAATTGTTCCGTGGCTAGTCGAAAAATGTTTTTATGACCTAAAAGAATTTGATATAATGTAATGTTTAAAATAAATCTAAGACATTGTATATAAATCTATGTAATTAAATTATGACTATAACGAATCCATGACATTGTTTAATATAATTTATGAATGAATTTTCTTTAACAAATATTTGTATGCCAAATCCTGGCAAAACATGTGGAACCTTTAGCATTAATCCAACCATTGTACCATGTTTTTTTTTACATATAAATATTTCATATATTACTAGCCAAGTCATTGACCACTGCTACGCATATAGTTTTTAATACATCATCAAAAACTTCAACGAGCTACTCGTTGAATGACCTCATGCACAATGGATCTAATTTACAAGAAGATCTTTTATCTCTTATCATGAGATGGAGACTATACAAAATAGCATTTACAGCAGATATCGAAAATGTTATTATGTAGCAAAAGTTATAGAACAATCATTTTATATTGATGATCTTTTTCATGGATTTCACAACCTCTCATCAGCAAAGAAATTACAACAAGATTTAATGAAGTCAGGTGGATTTTACACAAACTATTCTAATTTGTTGCAAGGTCAATCTAATGAGCAAATTCAACAAGATATTATTCTCTCCTCCATTTTAAGCAAATAGAAACAAGAAAAACTCTTGGGCTGCAGTGGAATCCAACTCAAGACAATTTCACATTTTTATCAACACTAGACACACACTCGCGTGGATATTACGTATCACTTCCAAGAAAGAGGAACGCTATTTATATCTCATATTTCATGAATTAACTAAAGCAAAACAAATTATTATAAAATATGTACAACAAAAGGAGTTTTTTGAAGATAAGAGAGATAGTACTTTACCAAAAGATAGCAAACTCAAAAATTTGAACCCATTCGTCGATAATGAGGGAATTTTACGCGTTCCGTCGACGTGCCGAGGTTTGCGTAATGCGAGAGTCGAATTAGACATGAAATATCCTATAATCATTCCATTCAAGTTAGCTTACCACCTTAATTATAGAACAAGCTCATGAGCTTACATTCCATGGGGGATGCCGACTGACTTTATCAAATCTGCGACTAAAATATTGGATAACTTTATATCACTAGCTATATCACTTATGTTATTTCTAAACATATTATCAACAGCGTCATGTTCATTTAATATCAGCAACATAGATATCAATCAGTCGCTATATTTTGACCTATCTCTAAAATCCAACTTCTTAGAGACACATGGACGTTAGTTGCATATTTTGATATGGAACCCTACTGGCGATCGGATGCGTTGCAAGCTACTTGCTCAGTGTTTTATACCAGCCTTTCGCAGAAAAATATGAATAATATATATCACAGCCGAAAAATAACCATCAATACATGGCTAAATTATGGAAATAAACAAACAAACTAAATAATCAAACTTGCATTGTCGAATCGAAGTATAATTTACTAAAAGGGATGAATAAACCATAACGTACTTTTATTTTATTTGCCACACCCATACAATCAGATACATATGCGAAGATCAAATTAGAACAAAGCAATTAATCAATGCAGGAATAGTAATTGTAAAGGAAACTGATTTTACATTATATCCTGAAACAAGAAGACATAACGTTTTAAACATAAATCCGAATATAATCGACTTAAAGTTCAATCATATAAATAACACTTTCCACTTATCACTGCCTAACATTCAGTTTAAGATAAACACATTAGATGTTTATATACGCGAAACATTAGAAACCCTACATAAACAAATTAAAGATCTAAAGCAAAGGGCTAATAAATTAGCCGAGGAAATGTCATCCCATGAAATTCATCAATATAGCACCAGCTACGGATTAGGCATCGTGGGTCTTATCGCGACAGCAGTTTTCTTTTGGAGACACAAGCGGGCTAGCCTGAACACGGAACTGCGGCATACATCCCCTGCTTCTTATGAAGGATCCAATCAGTGTAATGAAATGCACCAGTGTAGTGTTTCTGGTGCGTTTCAGCATAGTGCGCGTACTGACGTACAGGACGACGTACGTACGTAGCGACTGTAAACGCGATAACTATACTTCTCCTATGCCATCAAAGCAACTTTTATTATAGACAATCAACATACTGAGCAATGAACCAAGTGTTAGTGTATATAAAAACAAAGTACTTCTAATTGAATTCTTCCATATATATTATTATATTGTTATAATATCGTAGATTAGGAATTTATTGTTTATCAACTTGTCTCACGTCATTCACAACCATGACCAAACTATCACCAGCATCCTTTTCTCATCTCTCGCGGGGGAGCATGTACGGGCAATGCCTCGTACACACATGCATTGTCAGCAATTTACGCAACCTAGGTTTATTTCGTAATTCAGCACATCAGTACTTTCGTGACATCCGCGTTGGACTCATATCATATATTATATTAGCATAGCAATTTATCATAATTATATCAATAGATTTACAATAAAAAGGTGGCTGTGATATCGAATTACACGGCTTCCGCGATTCTTTAAGTCAGTCCTATGCGTGTGTTATATGCTGCAAAATAAAAAATCCCGTTGTTTTCCATCTACTCCCTAACTAAGTCTATTTTAAGTCTAGTCTAAGCTATATTTGTTAGGCAGTGATAATATATATATAAATGTCGCAGGGTCGTGGGTGTTTTGGCGAATGGTCGTACCAAGTAGGGTAATACTCCCCTGGCAGCGCGATCTCGCAGGTGCAGCTGTTATGCAGCTGGCTGGCCTGGTGCTTATTGGCAATGTTGGCCGTATTTTGCAAAGAGTGACGGAGGGGCTCGCTCCGGATGAATCCCAGTTATGAAAAATCTTTAAGTCTGCGGTGATAGGGATATAAATTCACGGTTACGGTACAGCACACTCACGGTTAAAGCAAGAAACGGTACAGGGAAGCATTTAATGACAAGTTGGTGCAATTCACGATCAGAACGGAGTTACTATGCGAAAATAATAAAAAAATAAATAAAACAAAAGAAACCAGATAAAATATAATTAATTGATTTTAAAATTGAATTTTGACAATTTTTTATGGAAATAATTAATGATAGCAAGAAAAAGTTTGGTGTTGGTGTTTTTGTTTAAGAAAAAAAAAATAATGAATGAAATAAGTATGACAAGTTTACATCGCTCGCTGCACAGCGATTGATCATGACAAAATACAAATCAACAAGAACTAATTAGGCACTAAATCTAAGCACCAGCAATAAATGAAGCATGTGCCTTCCCCTTATTTGGGGTGAAAATTAACACTACCAAAATATGTTCAATAGTAAAATATTAATTACAAGAAAAGAAACGGCCTCACGCATTCAGGGACGCCTCATCACTGCTGTGTAGCTTAGCTCGACCCGCGCGGGCGTCGATTACCCGGTTCTTTTGTTCCACTAATTGAAAGAATTAGGGTTCGTTATCATTATAATTTAAATGATTTATTTTTGATAATAATATTATTTCTTTTTTTACATTTTATACAATTTTATTTTTACGTTATTAATTTACTTTAAATATAACGTATGCTAGGTACTCGTAAAGTGATATTCATATACCTAACAAAGAATTAATTTTCAGAGGATCCGGTCAGTTTTCTCAAGCTATGACACTGTTGAGTGAAAGTGTACCAATGGCACAACGAAATATAGCAGTCTTACTTGTTGCCAGTATATTTCTCTTATCGCAAGGAATTATGGCAGGTAAATCTATTTGTATCTACTAACTATAATAATTAATTAAAGTTATCTTACCAGTAGTCTTTTCATTTTACTAAGTTTATTTTATTTTAATAAAGTACAATAAACTTAAGCCACAACGTTTACCAAAAAACATTTTAAAAACCAATAAAGATATGAAATATACGATAATAAGATAATGCCCTTGGTGGTAGGGGATCTGTTCCCCGACTGGCTTGCGACCACCAGCATACGATTCCGACCGCCAAGTGTCATTGACGCTGTCCGATCGAGCGACATGTGGTCAGACTTACCCCTCCTCCTCCCATCCCGTTAATGCTGCGATTCTAGTGAACTTTAGGTTCTCGTTCAGGGTCCACTGAAACCATAGTATTCTTCTCTTCATTCCCCTTCCTCACTTTATCTTCGAGGTGGCAACGCATCGGCAACACAGGAGTCACTCTCTTGTATTGTCGATGTCCATGAGCGACGGTGGCCACTTACCATCAGGTGGGCCGTCTGATATATAAAAAAAATAATATTCGTTTCGTTCGTTTTTTAAATTTTTATATGTTTTCAGTGACGGCAATACCAGTTATTCCACTAACATTTTCTTACGAGTTGTCAGCCTTGGGAATCTACTGGAACTCCTGGAGGACTGTCCTTCTTCTATATTCAGCGCCGAGTATAATATCTGCGTTTTTACTATTTTTCATGTACGAGAGCCCCAAGTTTCTTTTTGTTAAAGGTAGACAGGATGAGGCTTTCCATGTCTTGAAGAGGATTCATAGAATTAATAATTTAAGATCGAAGGAAGAGTTTGATGTAAGTTATTTAAACAATATATTTGTCTTGGGATTTTAAATGATGAGAAGGAAATGGAAGTAGGAAGGTGGGGATATTGGAAAACACTAACAGGGGGGATAGTATTTAATGGAATATTAGGTAAACGCAATGTGATACTTCTACTGAACCGATGAATACAATTACGAGAGAAACCTAAGCAGTGTCTTGGACTTGTGACCAAGGTGTAGGCTTAAGGAGCTCCTTTAAGAGATCACGACACTCGCCTCCACTGCTAGGCTCTCTGTTTCAACCCAAGGTTAAATGCACATACACCTAACCTAACACAAGTCGTGGTAATTACATTGTAAGGTACTCACGTGACCTTGATCGGACAGCACTCCTAGCACTAACACTGCACTGCACAACACTATCACCATTCAGAGACTACTTCACATCTTAAGAGACCGCGTACGACTAAGACTTCAGTCAGATTGTCAAAGGCATATAAAAGGTCGAGGGTCGAGACTGTCAAAACAACGGAAGTGACTACTACCCTACTCCAACGCCATAGATACTGATGACAATTGGATTATTCAATAGTCTTTTACTATTTTCCGACATATTTATTAATACTCTTTAGTAGAAATAATCCAATATTAATATGTATAAAAACCTTTACATTTTAGATACAGGAAATAGAAGCGCCACCTACGGGAGGCTCTTTGTCAATGAAAGAACAAATACTTCCTATATTCAAAGCTCCACTGCTAAAGAACACTATCATTCTTACAGGTCTTTTTTTCTTCCATCAGTAAGTGTTATCCGATACGAATAATATACAGACACTTGATATGATTTACAACTTTTAACTGTTATACACTTAAACAATTGTTTTCAGGGTACTTGCGTTCCAAGTTTGGCTGCCGACTATCACTAACCAATTTATCAATGTGTTAGAAACTGGAGAGGGTTCGGATCTTACACTCTGCGGGATTATTCAAGATTACATGAATTCGCCTCCAGATGTAAGTATTATATCAAAATTAAACATACTACATAAAACTTGTTCAGGTTCTCTAATTTATTTAATTTTGCTTTTGACAACGATGATACAAAAAGTTGTAAAGAATATTATAGTTTTAACAGTTAAAGAGTACGAATTCTTGCCTTGAATAGAAAGTCAGATTCGTATTTTAGTAGTCGCAATTCACTTCATGAAATTTTAAAATATTATAATACTTATAATCCTAAATTATTATTTTTATATAAACTGTTTTATATTAAAAAGAGAAATGAAGAGTTGTAGTCTATACGCAGACTAACAGTATGACTACTCCTGGGGTTATTACTACTTTAGAGTCAGAGCTCTAGTTACTGCTAGAATCCTCGCGATGTAATCAATAATTATTCTGTCGTGACGGCGTATTTATTTTGAAGTTGGCCAATATTCAAGAAAGTGAATGTGCTACCAACATCAAGTAAAAATCCTAGTCATATCAATCCCACCAACATCAAATAACAGGATGCTGCTCAAATTATCAGTGTGGCCATCCTCATAGTTAACAATACTTTATTTCCAGCCAGACATAATACCTTGTTCATTAAATACAACGTCGCTGCTAATCGTGCTCGCAGTTGGTGCTATTCAGTCCGTACTGAATATCCTTATAAGTCTGGTGAGTGTCAGGTTTAAGATATAATAAAAAAAAATCTTTATCATATATCTATATTCATACATTTATATGTCAATCACCTAAAATTATTATTTGAAACTTAACGGTTAAATGAAGTGATTAAGAAAACTGTAAACTTTACAGTAAAACTAATGAAACTATTTCAATGTATATTTTTGATTAACATTGGAAATTAATATTTTTAATATTTCAGGTCATTAATCGTACTGGTCGACGAAATATGGTGATTTTTATGACTGCATTATGTGGTTTGAGTGGTATTATAGTTAACCTAGTACCCAACGCCATTGGAAGCTCTATATTGTTCTTTGTCTTCCTTCTCGGTATCCTCTGCTCTGGCTTATATATGGCTATGGCTGTTGCTTTGTTCCCCACTGCGCACAGGTCAGTTGTGATACTAATATTATAAGAAGTATATTTTTAATGATTTTTTAAGGTCGAAACAGTTTTATTGTATACACATCACATCTGTTTTCAGGTCATTTGCGATATCCTTTACGTCAACTGGAACTCCTATTGGATCATTTGCATCAATTCAAATTCTCAATGTTTTATTAGAAAGCAACTGTGAAATCGGATTCTACGTTTATTCAGCTATTTTTGCATGTAAGTGATACATTTTGTACGATTTTGTGGCGCCCACTTGCGAGATATCGCTACGATAAAATACAATGATACATTCTATTATCTTATTTTTTTCAGCATCTGCAATACTTGCCGCATTTTTGGCCGACGATAGACATCCACTTAAGAGTTCCTTAATAAACTAGTGATTTTGATCAGTCAGTAGATATAGTATAACTTTAGTTAGATTTTTTTAAACGTTGAGTGTTATGCCACTACTTACACGCCTTTCAACAAAAAACCTGTTACTTCATTGAAGTCTACCAAAGAAGAGAAAACGAAGAAGTATGTATATATATATGTTATTACATAAATATAGACATATATTACAAAGTTTTATAATTTTATTTTCCCTTGTAAATAATTACCACCTACAAATGAACTGTTAAAATAGTCTCCGCTGACATTAATTTCAGACTTTCAGTTATATTGCACAGTATTGCATATTCTGTAATTTTATATAAAATCCTTTAATCTTAGATAGATACTGCTATAGATATGGAGAGAGATATGATACCCATAACTGTACATCAATACGTATTCACATGCATTTTAGACTGAGGCGAGTAGTGCCTGGGGCTTGAGACCTAGGAGCAGGTTTAAAGAGCTCTTTCATAATATATTAACTCTCACCTCCACCACTCGACCTCGCTAACGACAATAGATAATAAAGTAAACTTACATGGACCTTAAGAAGGGTAACCTTAATCACGACACTATAAAACTAACACCAGAGAGACTGAAACTAATCTATCGTACTAAAGATTATATATTGTCTTCACGTCAGTATACTTGAAATAATATAAAATGATCTACCCGCTACTACTACTTTATAAACAGTGTTGCTAACAATATATAACTCTTTTACACACAATCATAGATTGGTTGGAAAAGGGATTATTCTAGGGATCCACCTTTGCTTGCAATGTATCATAATCTGTTTATTTTTGAGTCCAATAAAGAATATATATAGATAGATAGATAAAATCTTTATTGCACATACAGAGATAGATACAAATTAAAGACTCTTCTCTTTAAGGCAACCCTTGGAGGTAGGCACACTTAAGATCAATTCGACTGAAATAGTTTTATGTAGCGACTTGTGTAACAATGGAGACATTGCTCAGTTTTTGAATAGTCTATACTCTATTTACAACCGTTTCTTGTGACCACCTCCACCTTGACAAGAACTTGAGCTCGATATGCTAAAATGCTGGGTTCAATCACTTTAGCGCGTAATAGATTAGATTCATTTGCTCTTCTTCGGAATGGCCTCACGAACAAATCGCTAGCGGTGAAAAATTCGTAAATATAGATCCAGGTAGAACAGAGGCTTCAATTACATTACAGATTTTTAATGGTTCCTTGTTTTTACACCAAGTTAGTACACTTGGTGTAAAAACAAGGATTACTAGAGATTAATGATTTTCAAGGGATCGTGTCTAATGATAATATCTGATATAACATAGATAATTTCCAATTAGTAAATGCTGGTGTTCAAATTTTGTATTCTAATTAATTGTATTAATCTAACAACTAGTCGATCCAAGTAAATTTGTCCATGTAGACCTTAATTTTAAGAAAAAAAAATCAGCCAGATGCAAGTCGGTTAGATAAAAGTAACATTATGTGTCAATGCGAGTTAATACTGATAAAAGTATTCTATACTAGCTGTGTCCCGGGGTTTCACTCGCTATATTTTGGATAATTCACACTATATCATTATAAATCATAGCCTATGTGTCATTCTGATGTGTAAGCTATATTATTGTAAAGTTTCATCAAAATCGAATCAGTAGTTTTTGCGTGAAAGAGTAACAAACATCCATATATTCTTACAAACTTTCGCGTTTATAATATTAGTAGGATGGTTATAGCTTGACCGCAACCACTGTGCTGCGCCCTAGGTATGTGCGCGACGAGACGGGGGAGTGTACCGGCCGTTCCGCTGTGTCAGTCGGCCGTCAACGCGCGTCCAAGATGGTTCGTGCGTTATCTCGTGATGTGAAAAACAAAAAAAAATTAGTTTCATTAAATTTTCTGCTTTAAGTCGTATATTGCCTTAGTCTTATCATACCCTACTATATTTAATGAAAAAACTTACCAAATCTAATAGTTCTTACTTCCTAGATAGATTCTAAATATTCTTTATCTAAATTCATGATAGTTATTATAACCTTAATCAGTCTCAACAGGAAGACTACGTTTTATCCCGTAAAAATCATAGTTCCTGTAGGGTAATAATAATTATCCACCTGAATGTTTTTATTTTTTTATTAAAAATCAAATTCTTTTTCAGGGTTCCGTACCCAAAGGATAAAACCTGTACCCTATAACTATAACTTCGCTGTCCATCAGTCTGTCTTTCACCAGGCTGTATCTCATAAACCGTGATAGCTACGAGACAGTTGAAATGTTTACAAATGACGTATTTCTGTTGCCCCCATAACAACAAATACTAAAAACAAGCTGGTCTCCTGTACAACAAATATGATTTTTGAAAGAAAGAAACATTTATTCAAAGTGACCACTAATATATACATTACACTTATTATATAAAATCATTTATAATCAGTATATATGATTATTGTTTAGATCGATTCAGTGGCACTTCAAAAAGGTGGACCCTCTCAGTTAATTATTGGAGGCCATGCTTCCAAAAAACTGATTTTTTGTGGTACAGAACCCTACGTGAGCGAGTTTGACTCGCACTTGGCCGGTTTTCGTTAAATCTAAGTAGGTTAACGCGTGTTAAATTACTCACTTCCGAAACCAGGGCGTGTCGACTAGTCCACTTCTTTTTTTTTTCGCTAAGAATTCTAAGTTCAAATTATTTTTTAGTTTAGAATTTTATTAATAATATGGAATTCTTTTTTTAAAAATTACTCATTAGTTAAATTGTTAGGTTCTGTTTTCATCGCATTTGTA
Organism: Limenitis camilla; assembly: GCA_905147385.1. Taxonomy (NCBI): domain Eukaryota; kingdom Metazoa; phylum Arthropoda; class Insecta; order Lepidoptera; family Nymphalidae; genus Limenitis; species Limenitis camilla. The sequence goes on from LR990235.1 coordinate 1,580,296, forward strand.
CGTTTTTCGTCATTATTTAACTGAGGTAGGGCACAGCAGGAAACTTCCTGCTCAAATATGGAGCAGCCCGACTGGGGTAGTACCTCGACCTTACAGAAGATCACAGCTAAATAACACTACTCTAAAGCAGTGTTGTGTTCTTGTTGGTGAGTAAGGTGACCAGAGCTCCTGGGGGGAATTGGGGACAGGGTCGGCAACGCGCTTGCGATGCTTCTGGTGTTGCAGACGTCTATAAGCTACGGTAATCGCTTACCATCAGGTGAGCCGTACGCTTGTTTGCCGACCTAGTTACATAAAAAAAAAAAAATCATGGATACGTTAAAAATTCGAGTGACATTCACACACTCATACTCCTTAAGTATGAGTGTGTGAATGTGTGAGTGGCAGCAAAGCGGCAGAAGCGGTACATCAACGCTACATCAACGTATACGGAGTGAACAATTGTAGCGATCGCACCACCCGTTACTGGTTTGCCCGCTTCCGTTCTGGAAATTTCGGCATAAAAATGAACCCCGTGGACGACAATGACAAATTAAAGGTGATTGTGGAAGCCGATGATTCTCAACCTACAGCAGAATTACCAGCAGCTTTCGATTTTAGCATCAAAACAGTATTGGTCCATTTGCGTTGAATTGGCAAACTACAAAAGCTTGACAAATGAGTGCCCCACGACTTGAACGATCGCCAGCGCCAGCACATTGAATCGCATTGTTACTTGCGACGAAAAATGGATTCTGTTCGACAATCCCAAGCGTTACTTAGATCCTGGTTCAGCACCTAAACGAAAATGGACCCCTAAAAAGTGATTGATGGTCAAGCGCCGGTGTCATTCATCACAACTTCTTACCAAACGGGATGAGCATTACTGTAGATGTATACTGAGAAGAGCAGGGTTGTCTGGAAGAGATAACTAACTAGTCATAAGATCGCCCGTTGTACTTCACATTATATTTAGTTTTTATTTTACTGTATTATTTTTTATGTGGTGTACAATAAAGTTATAAATAAATAAAAGCTAAACACAATGTTGAAGAAGTTTGCAAATCTCCAACCAGCTTTGGTTAATCGTTCGGCTCCGCTGCTCCTGCATGACAACGCGAGACCTTATACTGCACAGCAGACGGTCTCCAACTTAGAAGAGCTTGGGTTGGAAATTCTCCGTCATCCACCGTACTCACCAGACCTTGCTCCTTTTTTCAGAATTTGGATAACTACTTGGCGAGGAAAAATATTAATAACCGAGAGGCAGTTGAAATGCCTTTGAAGGATTTGTTGTCTCCCATCCAGCAGACTTTCAAAATGGGCATCAATAAGCTACGTTAGCAAAAATGCATTAATTGCATGGGTAATTACTTTGATTAATAAAAATAAAAATATAGAAAATATAGGGAGTTAACTTATTTCATGAAAAACTACAATTTCATAGGTAAAAACCAATTACTCTTATAACCTATATAAAAAAAATTTCATGGAGTTAGCGTTCGTTCGTAAACTGACCGTATTTAAAAATATATTTTCTATCAGCTATTTAAACAAACATATATTTCTTATATATAAAAATGAATCCCTATTTCCCTTGGTCACGGCATCACGCCTGAGAATGGCTGGGCCGATTTCGCTAATTCTTTTTTTGTAGTATTTGTTGTTGTTAAATTGTTCTAATGTAATGGCGTTTGACATAACTGTCAGTCATTTAATAGTTAAGACAAGACAACGTCAGTCGGGTCAGCTAGTCTTATATATAAAGACTAAAAAGTAAAAAATAAAAAAAAAACTACGTTTAAAAATACCGAAGTCGATGCCAGCCAGGTTAACAGACGTGTAGTGAGATAGAATATTAATAGGTATATCTATTTAGCTACTACTATTACTATACTATTGCTGGCACCGAGTACAAAAATAACAATTATTATATATTATTGTCTTAATAGAGGATACTAAATAGCGGAATTATTTCTTTCTTTTTAGTGCATTTTTTAGTTTAAAGTCGGTTTTTTTAAACGTAGTTTTTTTTTATTTTTTACTTTTTAGTCTCTGTAATAGGTTGTTCTGTAAAGAAGGTAGACTATATCATATATTGAATAGTAATTTTATTTTAAGTAGCTATGGGTACGCCTACGAAAGGTGCCGCGCTCCTCAAACTATATAGACCCCAGGAAACAGAAACGGAAAGAATGTTCATAAAATGAAAACTACTGGGCCAAATCATATTAAATTTTTATAGGACCAGATGGAAACTATTCCACATCTAACTAAAGCAGAATCACGTTAATATGTTCATAAATCTCGGCGTAATAGGCGTACATAAATTAAAAAAAACATACCAATCGAATTGAGAACCTCGTCCTTTTTGAAGCTTCATAAAATTAAAACCACTGGGTCAAACTATGTGAAATTTTTGTGGGACTAAATAGTAACTACTCCGCATCAAATTAAAGAAAAATCACGTAAGTCCGGATTATAAATCTCAGCGCAATTGGTATACATACATAAATAAAAGTGTCGCGCGCCTTAAACAATATAGATCTCAAAAAGCGGGAACGGAAAAAATGTTTTTAAAATGAAAACTAATGGGTCAAACTATGTTAAATTTTTAAGGGACTAAATGGTAACTATTCCACATCAAACTCACGAAGAATCACGTAAATCGGATTATAAATCTCACCGCAATTGGTATACATACATAAATAAAAGTGTCGCGCGCCTTAAACAATATAGATCTCAAAAAGCGGGAACGGAAAAAATGTTTTTAAAATGAAAACTAATGGGTCAAACTATGTTAAATTTTTAAGGGACTAAATGGTAACTATTCCACATCAAACTCACGAAGAATCACGTAAATCGGATTATAAATCTCACCGCAATTGGTATACATACATAAATAAAAGTGTCGCGCGCCTTAAACAATATAGATCTCAAAAAGCGGGAACGGAAAAAATGTTTTTAAAATGAAAACTACTGGGTCAAACTATGTTAAATTTTTAAGGGACTAAATGACAACTATTCCACATCAAACTCACGAAGAATCACGTAAATCGGATTATAAATCTCACCGCAATTGGTATACATACATAAATAAAAGTGTCGCGCGCCTTAAACAATATAGATCTCAAAAAGCGGGAACGGAAAAATGTTTTTAAAATGAAAACTACTGGGTCAAACCATGTTAAATTTTTAAGGGACTAAATGGCAACTATTCCACATCAAACTCACGAAGAATCACGTAAATCGGATAATAAATCTCAGCGTAATCGGTATACATACACAAATAAACAATACAATTTCCAAAGTACGAGAACGGAAAAAATGTTCATAAAATAAAAACTACTGGGCCAAACTATTTTAAATTTTTATGGGACCAAACGGAAACTATTCCACATCTAACTAAAGCAGAATCACGTTAATATGTTCATAAATCTCGGCGTAATCGGCGTACATAAATTTAAAAAAACATACCAATCGAATTGAGAACCTCGTCCTTTTTGAAGTCGGTTAAAAATGAATCCCTATTTCCTTTGGTCGGCATCACACGTAAACGGCTGGACCGATTTCGCTAAATCTTTTTCTGTTGTGTTTGTTATTGTCAGGAGAAGGTTCTTATGTAAGAAAACATTAAGAAAGTTGGGTGGAAAATTAGAAAATTTAAGAAAACTTAACGAGCATATTATATATCTTTTAATGTAAGCTTTTGACAGCCAATTCGAATTCACTATTCATAGTTAAGACGGGACAATGTCTGTCGGGTCAGCTTGTATTAATATAAAATTATTTATCTTGTCACGTCATAATTATAACGTAGACTTCCCGACTCTATATTTCACAATTTTATAATCTATAACGCAACCACTGTAATTAATTAGGATCATTATCTCACAAATTAATCAAATTGTAAAAAAAAAATATTTTTAAAGATTAAAATTTTACCATTTGTCTGTATGTAACGAAACAAATATTTATGTTCACTAAAATCAAATATTTATTAAGTCTCTAAAGCTTGTATTCAAAAGGGTTTATAATATAATCATTGTCTAATATGTTATGTGGTGTCGTCATAAATACTCTAATTAAAAAGATATGGCCATTTAAGTGCCATAAGGTGGTCATTTTGTAAATTGAATAGCTTCTCAGGAACAACAAATCCAAATTAAAAAAAATTTTCACTGTTAGAAAACTACAGTATTCGTGAGTGACAAAGGTGATTTAGTGTTGCCATATACATTTTTTAATTAATAGAATACGGCCGTTTTGTTGCTACTGATCCGATTATAATATTCTTTCACTGAGAGAAGTCTATAGTATTTCCGTCTCTCTTTCTCTTATAATACTATCACTGTCTCTCATCCTCTCTCTTTTTTATCACTTTAATTTTTATTTTTATCTGTTCAGAATGATTAGCCTCTTCTTTCTTTCGATAATTTCTCTCTCTCTCTCTTTCTCTCTCTCCTTTACCTTTATATTATATTATAACTTTTTCTTACTCTCTCTCATTTTTCAAATAATGAATAGTTACACAATTACAGAGTGACAATTTAAGGACATCAATTATAATATTGCTTTAAATACCCGGAGCGAAGCGAGGTCAGCCCTCTAGTCAAATATAAAAATCGTTTTATATTTAAGCAATGTATTATTTTAAAAATGGAATGAAACAAAACGATATTATCACTTAGTCTTCTTTATATCTATTTTAGATTATTAAATCAAGGTTGTAGATAATATACCTATATTAGTGGCATGTATGTATACGTAGAAAGCATAATGCATTAGCACTTTGCCAATACATAAGACGAAACATTTTTAAATTTCGTGTACCAGAAGAGTATTGTAAGAAAAATGGGTTCCGAAGATGAGAAGAAAGTCACTTTTGAGGAAGCTCTGGATAAAGCAGGTATGAATAAATGAATGTCTAATTTATTTTGGTAGTAAGTACACAAATTGTTTATAGTATCAAAATTTTTAAAAACAATGACTAGACTTAAGTATTTGCTGTCGGACCTCACCTCCCTGAAGGATTATTAGTTTTTCGCTTAAGGACAAACATACATACAAAAAGCTTTTACCGGACAAATATATGAACTTCATACATTGAACAATATTTGCAAATAAAATACGAGTATATACAGTTGAAAAAAGCAATGATAGCCCAGTCATTAAGACATCGGTGTCTTAATCGGGAGGTCAGAGTTCGATCCTGGGAACATAATGTCTTTTCTAAGTTATGTGTGTTTTAAGAAATTATCATTCCCTTTAACGGTGAAGGAAAACATCATGAAATAACCTGCACTCCTGTTAGTTCCCTAAAAGTTCTCAAAGGTGTGTGAAGTCTGCCAATCCGTACTGGGCCAGCGTGGTGGACTAAGCGCTATCCTCTCCTCATTCTGAGGAAGACACCCGTCTCAGTCTTTGGCCATTAATGGGTTGTGATCAAGATGAAAAGACAGTTGCAAGTACTTGTACTCGTAGTATAGTTTTTAATTAGACCGTGTATTGTAGAAATGTGCTATAACCACATTTTGTACGCGTTTTCAGACTGGCTGTTATACATAAACGAGATTTGTTTAACATTATTAAGATAACTGACACAAAAACTTTAATCCTCACGACCCTTCAATAGCCTACTGCTGAACCGGGTCTCCTCCTCAGAATGAGGAGGGTATTAGGCCATAGTCCACAACGCTGGCCCAGTGCGGGTTGGCAGACTTCACACACCTTTGAGAACTTTATGGGAACTCTCACTCGTGCAGGTTTCCTCACGATGTTTTCCTTCACCGTTAAAGCAAGTGATATTTAATTGCTTAAAACACACATAACTCAGAGTCAGATGTGTGTGCCCAGAATCGAACTCGGACCTCCCCAGTAAGACTTGAAGTCTCAACCACTCGGCGATCATCACTGCTTTTTTTCAACCACTGGGTCATCCATTTAATCCGTGTTAGATAATAATTGCACGAAATAGGCTAATTTAATGTTAATAATTATTTTTTTTCAGGGTACGGTTTGTACAGTTACCTGCTTATCGGACTTGTAGGGTTTGTGGTAATCTCGATGGTGTTCGTAAGTTATAGTACTACCATAATCGTCCCTACGAGTGAATGTGAGTTAGAAACCACTACAGCGCAGAGAGGAGTATTGGCCGCTGTACCAGTTGTAGGTAAAATTTCTTGAAAATATGTTAATTTATACAAAATTTTAAACAATACACCAACGCATTCGCAACTACGCGCATAATCGCTTAAAGGTTATCTTGACAACAGTTACATAAAATGGCAAAGCGTCATTGGATTTGAAAATTTGAATTATTCAAAAATTGAAATTTGAAATAGTGGGATACTTCAACATTTTATTGGTTTTTAAGGTACCGTACCTTAAAAGGAAAAAAATAACCCTTACAGTATAGTTCTCAGTATCGAGTAAAGTTATCAAGTTGAAATTACGACTGTAAATAAAACAAATTTCTAAGTCAACACATTGAAAAGATATGACCGTTAATGTGGTCACTCACAAAAGTATGGGGTACTTCCCGATGACCTGGAATTATGAAATTTAGCATGAAGCAAGGTCTCTTTAATTTTCTAAAACTGCCTGCCTGACTGCCATGCAAATTCCTTTTTCTCAGAAAATGGGGAAGATATGAAGGTGAAATTAATATCAAATATTCAAGTCTCTAGTCTCTCAGATATGTAAAAAATGCTTAATCATTTTAATAAAAAGATACAGCAACTTTTATCTCATGTATTGTAATTTTGATATGGATAAGAATCAAAGTCCTCAGACTTTGTCTTTTGACTTGGAGACAACATTTTTGGCAAAAAGCTAGTTCTTATAGCACTGGTATGGCGAAAAATCCGAAAGATACCAATTTGTTTAATCAGGGTTTAAATCTGTACCGAAGACGTCTATACGTATAACATATTCGAATGTTAGTAAAATCGCAAACATGTTCTTATCGTCTTATCGTGTGAAATGAATCTAAAAGCTTTCGACAAAGTTCCCCACAACATACTCCTAAAGAAAATGTCTCAGTATGGTATTTTTGACAGTTTACTGAAATGGTTTACATCCTATCTTAATGATAGGGAGTCGATTGTTGTCGTCAACGGATATAAGTCTCTTCCATTTAAAACATTATCTGGCGTTCCTCAGGGCTCTCATTTAGGGCCTATTCTTTTTAACATTTTTATCAATGACATTAGCCAATGCTTTTTACATTCCAACTTTTATTTATTTGCCGATGATTTAAAAATTTTTCGTTCCTTATCAACCTGTAACGACGTAGCTCTCCTTCAGGAAGATATGGATCGACTTGTCACCTGGTGTAATAACAATGGAATGAATCTCAATATAGATAAGTGTAATTCTATGCTTTTCTAGAAAAAAAAATGGTCATAACAAATACTTACAAAATAAAATCTACCGCGCTTAAGAGGGTTTGCGAAATAAGAGACCTCGGAGTCTATCTCGACTACAAATTACGCTTTCATTGTCATATTGACAATATGTGTATAATATGTGTATATAAGTTCATTTCTATTATATTCATTATTTTTGCTAGAATAAAGCCATTCAATGCCACAGAAACTCCTATACCCAGATAAAAGCATTCTATAAGTTGATTCAAATTACATACTGATTATAAAGTATCCGGATACCGAATTTTATTCTGTTTTAATGTAATACTTACGAAACAATCAGACACACCGACAAAAAAAATCATAAACAATTTTTATACATTCTATTACTTATTTCATGCGTCTTACACTCCGCCAATCTGCAGACACGGCATGTCTACAATTTTATTAAATGTAGATTATGATTATAGATATTATGTATAGATAGATATAAATATTCACATGTTGGAAAACTATATGTTAAAAAATAATACGAGCAAATCATTTATTAAATTTGATTTGATCAATAGATAGCGTTATAGCGTTACCTGCATGCTTAATAAACTCTTTGTAAATAAATAGTAGATACCTAATTGTATTCTGTAATTTGAAACGTTTTCAGGAATAGTTCTTGGAGCAGTAGTATGGGGCTACTGCGCAGACGTGTTCGGCAGAAGATTTACGCTTCTCATATCATTGCTAAGCGCAGCATCAGTAAACGCTCTGGCCAGCATATCTGTAAACTGGATCATGTTGATGGTTTTGCAGTTTGTCACAGCATTCTTGTATGTAATTTTGATTTGAATTATTTCAAGAATCGTTATCCAATAAAATAATTAATACGTGCTTTAAATATAATATGTATAAAGGCTCGAAATCCTCAGTAACTTTTGACTTCTGTAACCAAATTCTAAGATATAAATAGCCTGAAAAAATTAAATAAGTAATAAGGAATGCTATGTTGCCATCTGACTCGTGAGATGATGATATTCATATACCTAACGAAGAATCAATTTTCAGAGCCTCCGGTCAGTTTTCTCAAGCTATGACAATATTGAGTGAAAGTGTACCAATGGCACAACGAAATATAACAGTCTTACTTGTTGCCAGTATATTTCTCTTATCACAAGGAATTATGGCAGGTAAATCTATTTGTATCTACTAACAATAACAATTAATTAAAGTTATCGCACTAATCGTCTTTCCATTTTACTAGGTTTTTTATTTTAATCAAGTACATCTTTAGCCACAACGTTTACCAAAATACATTAAAAACCCAATAAAGATAGATAGAGAGATATAATACAATAAGATACGTTTCGTTCACTTTTTAATTTTTGATATTATGTTTTCAGTGACAGCAATACCAGTTATTCCACTAACATTTTCCTACGAGTTGCCAGCCTTGGGAATCTACTGGAACTCCTGGAGGACTGTCCTGCTTCTGTATTCAGCGCCGAGTTTAATAGCTGCGTTTTTACTATATTTCATGTACGAGAGCCCCAAGTTTCTTTTTGTTAAAGGTAGACAGGATGAGGCTTTCTATGTTTTGAAGAGGATTCATAGAATTAATAATTTAAGATCGAAGGAGGAGTTTGATGTAAGTTATTTAAACAATATTTATTAATACTCTTTAGTACAAAAGAATCTAATATTAATTTATATGAAAACCTTTATATTTTAGATAAAGGAAATAGAAGCTCCGACTACGGGAGGCTCTTTGTCAATGAAAGAACAAATACTTCCTATATTCAAAGCTCCACTGTTAAAGAACACAATCATTCTTACAGGTCTTTTCTTCTTCCACCAGTAAGTGTTATTCGATACGAGTACTAAACACAGACAAGGTATGATTTAAAAGTTTACACTTTTTGACACTTATTTGTTTTCAACAATTGTTTTCAGGGTACTTGCATTCCAAGTTTGGCTGCCGACTATCACTAACCAACTTATCAATGTGTTAGAAACTGGAGAGGGATCGGATCTTACACTCTGCGGAATTATTCAAGATTACATGAATTCGCCTCCAGATGTAAGTATTTTATTAAAATTAAACAGACTATTTTGGTTTTCAAAACTTCAAGACTTGTTCAGGTTCTCTAATTTGTCTACTTTTGCTTTTGACAACGATGATACAAAAAGTTGTGAAGAACTGTATTATGGTTTTAACAGTTAAACAGTAAGAATTTTTGATTTAAATAGAAAGTCAGATTCGTATTTTAGTTGTAACAATTCACTTGGTGAAAGTTTAAATATTATAATACTATAAGTATTATAAAATCCTAAATAATTATTTTTATATATACTTTCCTGCATTGATGGCCCAGTGGGACGACAGTGAGGAGTGAGACTTCAGGTCTTACTGGGGAGGTCCGAGGTTCGATCCTGGGCACACACCTCTGACTCTGAGTTATGTGTGTTTTAAGCAATTAAATATTTACTTTAACGGTGAAGGAAAACATCGTGAGGAAACCTGCACTCCTGGGAGTTCCCTAAAAGTTCTCAAAGGTGTGTGAAGTCTGCCAACCCGCACTGGGCCAGCGTGGTGGACTATGGCCTAATACCCTCCTCATTGCTCATTCTGAGGAGGAGACCCGGCTCAGCAGTGGGCCATTGAAGGGTCGTGATGATGATGATGATGATGATATATACTTTATTTCCAGCCAGACGTAATTCCTTGCTCTTTAAATACAACGTCGCTGCTAATCGTGCTCGCAGTTGGTGCTATTCAGTCCGTACTGAATATCCTTATAAGTCTGGTGAGTGTCAGGTTTAAGATATAATAAAAAAAAATCTTTATCATATATCTATCATTCATACATTTATATGTCAATCACCTAAAATTATTATTTGAAACTTAACGGTTAAATGAAGTGATTAAGAAAACTGTAAACTTTACAGTAAAACTAATGAAACTATTTTAATGTATATTTTTGATTAACATTGGAAATTAATATTTTTAATATTTCAGGTCATTAATCGTACTGGTCGACGAAATATGGTGATTTTTATGACTGCATTATGTGGTTTGAGTGGTATTATAGTTAACCTAGTACCCAACGCCATTGGAAGCTCTATATTGTTCTTTGTCTTCCTTCTCGGTATCCTCTGCTCTGGCTTATATATGGCTATGGCTGTTGCTTTGTTCCCCACTGCGCACAGGTCAGTTGTGATACTAATATTATAAGAAGTATATTTTCAATGATTTTTTTAAGGTCGAAATAGTTTTATTGTATCACATCCATTTTCAGAACATTTGCGGTATCTTTTACGTCAACTGGAACTCCTATTGGATCATTTGCATCAATTCAAATTCTCAATATTTTATTAGAAAGCAACTGTGAAGTCGGATTCTACGTTTTTGCAGCTATTTTTGCATGTAAGTACCAGAAACTTTAATACTATCATTGGGATGCCTCATTTACGATTTTGTGGATAAAATACAATGATACATTCTATTTTTTTATTTTTTCAGCATCTGCAATACTTGCCGCATTTTTGGACGACGATAGACATCCACCAAAAGAACAATAAACTTGTGATTTTAATTAGTCAGTAGATATAGTACAACTTTAGTTAGAATTTTTTTAAACTGTAATTGAGAGTGTTATGCCACTAACACGCATTCCAACAAAAAACCTCTAACTTCAGTCAAGACTACCAAAGATGAGAAAACGAAGAAGTATATATGTATATATAATTAGTGTAAATATATTAGTTTAATTGTTTTTACATAAATATAGACTTTTATTATAAAGGCTTATTATTTTATTTTCCTTTGTAGATAATTTTCATATTTTTCGCTGACATTTTAATTTCTGACTTTCAGTTACATTTTACAGTATTGCATATACAGTAATTTTTTTTACAAAATCCTTTAGTCTGAGACAGATAGATAAAATCCTTACTGCACGTACAGCGAAAGAAACAGATACAACAAATTAAATTTTAAAAGGCTTGCAAAGGCGGCCTTATTGCTGAAGCAATCTCTTCCAGGTAATCCTTGGAAAGAGTAAATAAAATTATATACATTTTATAGTTTAATTTACTTAATTACTTATACTCCATATATTAATTTTACATACAATACGTAATGCATGCACTATAAAAAATAACACGTATATTGATAAGAATTACTTAGATATTTAAATAATATTCAATAAGACGACGTTTAATAAAAATATTAAAAGACTGACGAATGTAACGGGGTATCTCGTTCCATTGACAGCTGTTGCGTACTTTAAAGTGCATTTTATATTTAAATAAATAATGCTAACACAAAAACTCGTTTCATATATCTAAAACTTTAATTTCTGAACGTTTGTGCTCCACTGGCCTGACGTTGTACGTAATTGCATCCGCAAGACCGTCAGAGTGCAACTAACTTCACTTCGAAAAACTTCAGTGCGTGCTAGCTTATAAAAGGACAAACGGTTGCTCACGCCTTTTTCTTTCGTGCGAGTGCTAGTACACCCCTAGGCAGACCGAGACCAAGGACAAAAACGGAGTACCTCAGCAAGCAGTCCGGAAGTCAAGTTAAGGTCATTGGAACCATTTATTACGAACAGCCAAGTAAATTTTCGATACAACAGCCAACATTAAAGAATCTATTAAAGAACCTATACTATTAAAGTCTCCAGAAACATTAAAACGTAAATAGCAAAACCGATTTATTAAATATGAGGTAGTGTTCGAACAGTGAAGGAGAGAAATAATGTGTACGTTTCTACGTTGTCGAATTGTCAACCATTTCAGCAAAATTCGTAACTGAGACATGGTTGAGTTTGCGTAAGCCATTTAAATATATTTAATACATAGGTTTAGCAAACGCTCGAATTTATTAAACTACTGTTCGGTTAAATCCGAATAACAACAATCGGTGTAATCCAGTATAGGGAGTAAAAGTGAATTAACGGGGGAAATTTTAGTTTTAACTGGTTAGAAGCATTTACATGGAGACCAAAGAATTAACTCCAAATAAGGGTTCTATCTAATTCCCACTTAAGTCTGTCGATGACATTGTCAATATCAGCCGTAGATGCTGCATCATATAATTGCAGATTATCAGCGTAAAAATGATGAAAGAGTGACAGTATTAATAAATATGGACAATAACAGAGGGAAGGGACATCTCCTTGAGGAACTCTAGATGATAAAGAGAAATAGAAGGAATTTCTATTATTAGCTTTTACACATTGCTGACGATCGTACAAACAGGTATGGAACTAAGTGAAGTCAAAACACCTGGCGACAAATTAAGGCATTTTAGAACTGCTAATAAAACTTCAAAATTGTCTATGTTAAATGCTTTGCTAAATACAAACAGGACTACAACATTAAGGCATTTGTTATCCATGTTAAATCGAAGATCGTCGCTGACCTTTAAGAGAGCCCTTTTCTGAAACCGGATTGATAGGAAGAGAGAATTTTATGTTCCATTAAGTAGTGATTGAGTTGTTGAAATATTATTATTGAAGACTTTGGCAAAAAATTGAAGGATAGAGTTGGGCCGATGGTGAGCAAAACATATTGGTTTTTTTTTTAATTTTAGGTATGGGCTAAATGTAAGCCCAAATGCTAGGAAATTTACTACTGGTAAGCGAAAGTTATAAAGATCAATATGACACAGTAGAGAAGTTATAGAATCCAGCGCTAGAAGGATAATTTTGCGATTTAATCCATCTCATCCGGTAGCTTCCGACTAAACTAAAAGCTACAGATCAGCTGTTTTGTTAAAGAGTTGCAGTAATAGCATGTTCTACGTTTATTTTTTTCTACGTTTCAGCGTCCGTTCCAACAAATATATCTTTTTCATATATTTACTTATTTATTTACTTCAGCAACAAGATACAAATTAAAACATGCTTAGAAATACAAAAATGGTACCTTCTTATAGTTACTACATTCTTATAGTTAAATTACACAAAGCTTAAACAGATTATTTAAAGTATTATAATATTAAAGACCTTAAAACGAATTTACTATTAACAAAAAATAATTGAAAAATTATGTGAATTTATAACTTAAATGTGTACTTTCTGAACAGATTTGCAAAAAGGAAGACAATGGTAAAAGAGCGGGTGTACACTATTTGTACTAAAAACTAGTTGTATTAAAAACTATTAATGGACATTTTTTTTAATTTCCCTATACTAATCATTAATAATATCTATATAGTATATACGCGGTACTTTACTGTACAATTACACTCAAAAGACTACAATAATACACAATCCAGACGGAAGCCGAGCAGGTCATGCGACCCAGGTGCAGTATTAAAAGGCCTTAAACAACCAGTAAACGATCTCCTTAACCGCTCGACCCACTGACTCTAATATTTAACACTGCTTCAGCAAAATAGCAATTACACTAATTATCGCTATATGAATAATTAGACGACATTATTTATATTAATTAACATCTTCAAAATCAAATCAAATCAAAATTATTTATTTCAATTAGACTTTTTTGAAAAGTACTTTTGAAACGTCAAAAATTTGTCGGTCAGTTAGTTTGTCTGAAGCTACCACCAGCTCGGAAAGCAGTTTTCTGTTGAGAAGAGCCGGCCACAAACTCAACAGTCGCTCTTTTCAAAAAGCCATGTTTACATAGTCTGTTATACAAATCATTTGACTTGAGAGTCAACGTCACTTAGATTCCAAGCATTCTCATCATTTAAGTAATCCTGTACATTATAGTATGCTTTATATATTAATGACATCTTGATACGAGTTTTAAATTGTTGAAGTGGCAAGTCTAATATAGGCTGTGGAATCTTATTATAGATGCGAACACCAAGCCCCATGAAGCTATTACTCACTTTGTGGAGACGATAGTACGGCGTTACAAGTTTATTTCTGTTTCTAGTATTAACATTATGTTTGTCACTGTGTTTTGAATACAAATGAATATTCTGGTAAATGAACAAAATATTACAATATATGTATTGAGATGGGACTGTAAGAACGTCTATTTTTTTATATACATCTCTAAGGGAATCCCGCGCTCTTAAGTTATAAATGGCCCGAACAGCTCTCTTTTGAAGAATAAAAATGGATTCAATGTCCGCGGCCCTACCCCACAGTAAAATGCCATAAGACATAATACTGTGAAAGTAACTGAAGTAAACTAGCCTAGCAGTATTGATATCAGTCATTTGTCTGACTCTCCTTACTGCGTAGGCAGCTGAGCTGAGTCTTCCCGCTAGAGATGATAGATGGGGGTTCCACTGGAGTTTTGAATCTAAAGTTATACCCAGAAATACCGTCGAGTCCGCCACATCTAAAATTTCATTATTTAAACGTAGGTTAAATTTTTGTTTTTTAACATTAGGTAAAGCAAACTCAACGCATTTAGTTTTTTTAGCATTAAGAACTAAGTTATTTACCGTAAACCATTGAAGAACCTGCGATAATGCACTGTTTACATCGTCATAATTATGTTTATTTCTGTTTACTTTAAATATAAGAGATGTATCATCAGCAAAAAGTACAATATCACACAAGTTCCTCACATAGTATGGCAGATCATTAATATAAATCAAAAATAAAAACGGGCCTAAAATGGATCCCTGTGGAACGCCCATTTGTAGCAAAGATCCAGAAGATTTTACACCATTAATAGTAATCCTCTGGACTCTTTGATTTAGGTATGAGGCAATTAGATCCAGAGAAACACCACATATACCGTAATAATTAAGTTTTTTTAAAAGCGTTTCATGTTGAACACAATCAAAGGCCTTGGACAAATCGCAAAATACACCAATCGCATTTTGTGATTTCTCCCATGCTTCATAAATATGCTTAAGAAGAGCAACTCCAGCATCTGTTGTTGACCTACCCCTAGTAAAACCATACTGTTCACTATGAAATAGTTTATTTTCATTAAAATATTCTAAAAGTCGGTTTAAAATAATCTTTTCAAAAACTTTACTCAGTGATGGTAATATAGAGATTGGTCTATAGTTACCGGGATCATTCCTGTTTCCATTTTTAAGTAGAGGTATTATTTTACTGTGCTTCATTAAGTCCGGAAACTTTCCTGTATCGACACATTTATTAAAAATATCAGCTAGATGTGGGGCAATATTATTGATTATTGTATTTAATATTTTTACTGAGATGTCCCATAAATCAACAGTTTTTTTTATATTAAGTGTCCTGAAATTCTTAATAATATCAAATGAAGTAATATGTTTAAACTCAAAGTAATTAGCATAGCCTAGGAGTTTATTTTTAAGTAGAGAAATAGCATCTAAGGGCGATGATTTTAATGCAGATGTTACTGTGATAGGTATATCAGTAAAGAATTTTTCAAACGTGCTTGCCACTTCTTCTTCCGAATTAATTAATATATTATCAACATTTAATTTAATTAGTTCGTTTTCTATTTTAGATCTTCCAGTTATGCTATTAATAATATCCCAGATACCCTTTATTTTATCGTCTGAGTTAAGTATTTTGTTTCTAATATAAATTGCCTTTGCCTGGATGCAAACACTTTTAAAGATCTTAGAACTAGAATCTATTTATTAAATCTATGTATGGTTATAAAGACGCTTTCGTCATCTCAACTTGAAGTCGGAGTTCAAATACCTCGTCCTGACTCGTCGTAACTGCAAAATTATGTTTTCTAGCTATCGCCCAGTGTACGTATTGAAATAAATTATTGTGGCGTTTAACATAGTACGTACCTGCAAGTTTTTCTCATCCTGACACTATATGTTGTACTGTTTCAGAATTTTCAGCACAGAGACGACACTTACCATAAATATCCTTCATTAAAATGTCCTTTTCAAATTGTCTAGTTATTATTGATCCATCTTGTATTGCGAATATAGATACTTCCAATTTGGGAGATACCATTTGTTTTTTAAGCCAATTAAACGATTCAACCTTATTTGTACTTTTATTATTCTTAATTACTGCTTTTTTTAAATTTCAACATCTGTATAGTTTTCTTTTCCCCGTAGTTACTACTTCCCTACAAAATTCTCCTGCTTCCTTATTTATAGAATACTTACTTTTGTTTTGATCGTATTCATTAATTATTTCCACTAAATAATCTGTTTTGGTATTAAGATATTTTTTGTATTTTATTATTTGAGTCTTATATAATATTTCTAAGTTAGTTAAACCTCTTCCGCCGTCTTCTAAAGGTAAATATAATATGTGTATATCCGCTTTTTGATGGTGTGCTTTGTTCATAGTTAACAGTTTCCTAGTCTTAACATTTATGTTACGGAGGTCTCGGATCTTATAGTTAATTACACCAAAGAAGTACAACAACACTGGCACTGCATATGTATCAATAGATTTGATTAAATTTCTTGCAGATAGATGTGTATTTGTTAAGCTTTTAACCCTTCTACAATATTTACACAGCAGCCGTTGTCTTGTCTCATTGTGATTAATTTTTCCCGATTCTAAAATCCCTAAGTATTTATATTTTTCATCGTTATTTAATTGTTTTATTTGTTCACCGCTCAGTAGTAAATGATGGCCTTCTCCCTGTTGTTCTTTTCTCTTGTCATCCACCAAATCCAATACATTACACTTAGTTACACCAAAAGTAATACCGATATCGCTAGTAAATAATTCTGCACTGTCTAATAATAGTTTTAAATTGTCTTTATTGTTTGCGTATAATTTTAAATCATCCATATATAAGAGATGGCTAACATGCGTATTGTCTTTAAGCTTATATCCTTTAGTATTGTATTTATTTAATATTTGAGATAATGGGTTAATTGCTAAACAAAATAAGATAGGTGATAAGGAGTCTCCCTGAAAAAAACCTCGGCGTATGTAGATCGGATCAGTAGTGATTGAGTTGTTTGTTCCATGAGCTAACATTATTACCCTCCACTTAGGAATTATCGATTCTAACAAGTTTTTGATATATTTCAGACATTAACATGTCGAATACTTTGAAAAGCCAATCGTACGAAATACTATCAAACGCTTTACGGTAATCTATCCAAGCCATACTAAGATTCTTCTGTGAGTGATGTGCCTCTTCCATAATAGCTTTATTTACCATCAAGTGATCTTTACAGCCTCTGGCACCCCTACGGCAACCGCGTTGTTCTGGTGCCATGATATTATTTACGTGACAATGATTATACAATCCATCTGCAAGTATGGATGTAAGAAGCTTATATAATGTTGGCAAGCAAGCAATAGGTCGCCAATTTTTTGGATTTTATGTATTGTTATAATCCTTTGGTATCAAAAACACTTGTCCTGTTGTGTACCAATCTTCTGTATCCTCGGTGCCTATTAAAAGTTAAAACTAAAAACCTATGTGTCATAAAATTCTTGAGGTAGAACTTTTGAATTTTATCTATTCCTGGACATTTACAATTATGTGTCTTTACATCGTATACGGTTACTTCTTGCGTGTTGTTGACTAGAATATCTTCAATTGTATCTTCTATTCCGTTGATCCAATTCGCGTTCTTATTGTATGTTATAGGGTAAGCTAAAATTTGTGTCCAAAATTCTTCAGTAGTTTTTTTGTTGGGTATTTCTATATTAGTTGGCTGTTGACCACCTGACAGACTTCTATAAAACCTATGCTAGTTTTCTCGAAAAAGTTTATTTTGCGTGGTATTTTTGCTAATACCTTTTAAGTCTACCAGCATAGGCTTTTATTTTTTGTTTAAGGATTTCAATAATGTAATTTAAGTCTCGATCATTAAAAATATTATATTTACTAAAAAGATTAATTTTAATTCTATTCATTCTTCTACTATTAACTGTGTTATTCTTAATCTCAGTTAATCTACCTAGTTCTTTCCTAAGATCTTCAATTTTTCGTTTAATTCGCATTTTCCAAGGAGGATCCTTTTTTATTCTGTACTGACTATCTTTAATATATTAATGTTAGAGCTGCTGCAAAAGTCATTTATTTTATTTAAATTATTAAAAAACTGCTAATTTAATTTAGGTTTAGGTAGATCTTTTCTAATTTCTTTTATATCTGAAACTGTCTGCAATAGCTGTATCATTAATGGATCCATATCTTCATCAACAGTAAACTCAAGATTACTCGTGGTTGGTACAGAAATCGGATCACTTCTCGTTTGACTAGATTCTACGATTTCTGTCTCAGTAACGTTCTCTGCGTTTTGAGTAAATTCTGTGTTGGCTATATGTTCTGTATCTGGTTGGTTTATATTATAAATGTCGTGTGTGATTTATGTTGGTGTTTGTTCCGCTGCTTGTTTAATATTGTTAAGTAATTCCTCTGAAAAAACTCTACGATTTATTATGCTTCGCGCTTGTGGTCCCTTCCGATGAGCCGGCAGGGTGTTGAGTGGGCGACGAATCCCTACCCCGCAAAGCTTCATCTGTTTCCCCCCGTCCGTGTATCGGCTGTAACATTCTCTTCGGCAACCGTCCGCCTGTTCAACGAAGAGCCGCTGGCGGTCCGCATGCTGTCATGTCCAGCGTCAGCTCCAGACATGCCCCGACGATCACCTCGGGTAGCGACCTTATACGTGAATTGTCAAGTTGTCTCTCCATATTGAAGTTTCGCTATACCTCCGTTAGTTAGTTTTAGCTTAATTTTTACTGTATCCTTATCCTATTGTGGTGTACAATAAAGTTATAAAATAAAAATAATTTAAATATTCGGCAAACTATCTTTAAATACAACACTTTGAAGTCACACGAGATCCGAGAACAACTAAACCTTATTGCGTTAAAGTCATCCTTCATCGATATTTTATAGTATTAATATTTCAATAAACCATAACACTATCACTACAATTAGGTAATTTTTTTGCAAGACCATATTTATACAGCCAACTAGACTTAGCAACGTCAGCTTTTAGATCATTAAAACTTTTAATAACCTCTTTAGATAATGAAAAAATAACTTGTATGAATGGCTCTGTTTGAATACTCTGACAGAGTAGTCCATTTGGAATAATGTGCTTTGTCATTAAATTATGTTTTTCAGTTGTATAATTTCAAATACATATGAATAACATTGTTTCTCTCTGTGTCAGACGTATTATAGAGATCTTATGTGTAGAGCTTATTTTATTCTAGCATGGGTGTGCCGACCCCCTAATAGTGATTTTTTTTATGTTTTTGAGTCTATTATGGACAACGTTCTGAAACGTATCTTTACATAGTATAATAGTTGCTTTCGCTAGCTGTTCGCTTAAATCTTTTTAACTACTCAACGGATTTTGTTGCGGTTTTCACCAATAGGTAGAGTGATTCAAGAAGAAAGTTTTTATGTATAATACAAGCATATTATAGTAGATAAACCTTGCGAAACCGGAGCGGGTCGCTTGTAAGTAATAAAAATTTATAATTAATTGTGTGCCGAGACTTTACTGTAGATATATTATTGGAAAAATCTTTAGGTCGTCGGGTATTAAATTTATTAAAAGAATTTAATTAACCAAACGTAATCTCTGAGCCAACTCATGTTGGAGAGTCGTTTGCTACCTGCACAGACAATGTGTTTTGTGACTGAAATGTCCGACAGTCTAATCAACAAGAACTTAACATCTGATCACTATGGACAGAAATTTACGTTAACAGATAAAGTAATTGACAATCTAAAAAAGATAACATGTAGACCAAAGACTATTAATAAAATTAATTCGTGAAGACAATATTAAGACTGATTGTAGACTTTATAATAATCTATTTGAGATAATTCTAAACGACTTCATTGATATATTTAAAACGAAAATATTTTATAAAAACTTGAAGCTCAAATTTTGTGACTGGGCCACAGTAGGCATATTTAAAATTAAGGCCAGGGGGATTTTTCCTTCCTTCTTCTTTTAATTATTATTATTAAGTTTAATGGCTTTTAGGCGTGCCAGTTGAGCACATTTAACTCCGCCAATGTCACGTGAAATAGAGAAAGCAGGTATAGAGACAATGTTCGGTAGAAAAGAATTTTACAAATTAACTGGTTTTTCCAAGCTCTAAAAATAGGTGGATTTTTTATTGTTAGTAAACCTAAAACCAAAAAAAAATTAATCACACATTGAAGTACACAGATACAAAATAAAAGAAAAAATAGGACAAATAAATTGATTAGTTTTTATAGCTTAATATTATTAATTTTGATATATTTACATAAGAATGTACATAATGGACTAAACACATACATTAACAAACATTTAACACTTAATGGGCGGGGGACTTTACGTGGGAGAACGTCATAGAGAGGGTGTAAAAGTTTAGGACAATTAAATAGAATGTGCGAGGCAGAACCTTCGTCAAGGCCGCATTCACACAGCGAGTGATCCCTAACTCTGATCTTAGCCAAGTGCACAGGTGTACATGCATGTCTGAGACGTAGACGGCATATTGTAGAGGTAATCCATCGATCAGTATATCTTTGAGAGAAAAACCACGGCCGTTGGGGTATTTCGGTTTGGATGGATGCATAATATTTGCCTTTGGTTGATTTTGATGATTCCCAATGCTCATTCCACAGTTGATCTAAATGAGTTTTCGCAAGGCAACAGAGGTCCTGAGACAAATTAGAGTAATGCTCAAGAGTAACACATTGGGTTGCTATTTTAGCGCATGAATTTTTCGCAGTTTCGTTACCTCTAATGCCTGAATGGCTAGGGATCCAGACTAAATGGATTATGAGTCCTTTTTGATGACATGAATACAAAGCTTCACGAATCTTCAAAATGATGCAATATCTTGATTTACTACGAAACGGGTTTTGTTTAATAGCCATCAGACAGCTAAGTGAGTCAGTCAAAATAACAGATTGCATTACATTATGGGATAGGGAGAAAATAATAGCCTCATACAGTGCGACAGCCTCGCCTGTAAACACAAATGATTGGGGAGGACTTGAATTGCAATATTGTTTTGTATTTGGGAATCCAGCAGGCAGCACCAACATTACTATTTGGGGATAATTTAGAGGCATCAGTAAAAATTAATAAGTGATTTGACCAGTTTTTTAATGGCTTCTAATTGTGCACAAGAGACATACACAGCGTACTTTGCCAATGTCACGTAGTGAGGACAAAACACACTTGTGAAGTTTGACCGGTGAATGGGAGATTTTATTTTAAGAGACTTCTTTTTTAATTTACAACAACACAGTATTCGTTAAAAAAAAGTAGTTTACATTCTAATAAATAAATATATACAGTTAGTATAATATTTAATATTGCTGGACTTGATAAATTTACGTACATATTTTACAAGACGCGGTCAAAACACTAATTGAAGGAAACATTTATCATCAATAGAACGAGGGATAGAAGAAGGGAGAGCATTATATAGTTTTGCTTTATCATTCATAAATTAAAAATGACAGTTTAACAAAATGTCATCAAAAGTCAAAAAAGTCACATTACTGCGCATTAGTATGAAAATACTTATTATTGTCTCTGAATTCGTTTGTCTAAATTAAGCAATTCTACATTTGCTTTCCTTAACCTTACGTCAATCCCAAAAATTTTTTTTCACAAAGCGTTATTTTATATTAATGTAACATTTTGCTAAAGCCACAGTTATAAGATTTATATGGCATTAGGCAGTTTAATCATAATCCTGAATTTGTACAACGTGTATGAAGGTATTCTAGGATTTTAAGCATTGTTTTTTTTTAAGCAAAGCTCATATTTATTAGAAATAAAATCTTAAACTTTGAGATAAAATAGGAGCTACGTGTGACATTATTACCTACCAGAATAACTAAAATCTAAAATTGAAAATAAACCGGTTGATTTCAATGTTAATTACACTAATTAGTTCTGATATTGAAGTGGCAAATTAATTTTTTAAAATTCTTTGCAGAAATACCGGTTACGATAACGGAATCTCTATAAGTAATTAGCATTACTATCTCACAAATTAATCAAATTGTAAAAAAACGTTTTGTACAGATAAAAAATTACCATTTTGTCTGTATGTAACGAAAAAAATTTAATGTTCTTTTAAGTATTAAAATATAATATTTATTATGTCTCTAAAGCTTGTATTCAATAAGGTTTATTATATTATAAGCAGTGATGGCCCAGTGGTTGAGACATCAATGTCTTACTCGGGAGGTCCGGGTTCGAGCCCCCACACAGGCACACACCTCTGACTAGTCTAAGTCTATCACTTGCTTTAACGGTGAAGGAAAACATCGTGAGGAAACCTGCACTCCTGAGAGTTCTCCATGTTCTCAAAGGTGTGTGAAATCTGAAAACCTACACTGGGTCAGCGTGGTGGACTATGGCCTAATACCCTATTTATTCTAAAGAGGATTGACGGGTCGTGCATCATCACGACCCGTCAATGGCATAATGATGATTAATATTATAACCATTGTCCAATAGATTAAAATATTATAATTTAGATATATTATTTCTGCAGAAATCAATTGCGGCGAAATGGTGAGCCGTGAGTTCATTATTAATAGTATTTTTGTATATAAATGTAAATTCTTTAGTTTTATGTGTTACTTGCCGACCTACGCGACTTCGTTCACGTTTTGCTCCTCTCTTATGGCTCGTAGCGAGATATTAAATAGTCTAAGTTACTCCTTGTTACATCAGCTATCTGCTAGTGAAAGTCCCGTAAAAATCGGTCTAGCTATTTCAGAGATTAGCCGGAACAAACAAACAGATAGACAGACAAAAATGGAAAGAAAAATGTTTTGGTATATGTACCGTATATACTTCTATATGCACTAAAAAAAGCGGTTTTTGTTATGGATGAGGAGATAATACTACCATCAAAATAACAGCGGAATTAGCAGAATAAAAGGATATAGATGCGTATTTCATAGTTTACTTCCATCTAGGGGCGTATCTACCGCCGTATCAGCCGTATCAATCATTTAGGGCCCCCGGGCTAGAAGGGCCCCGTGTGTAACGTATGTAAGCAAAATTAGTAAAATGTTATCTACTATGTCACTTAATCTCGTGCTTCACGGGAAAACAAAATTTTTGAAGTGAAACTTCTTTAGAATCGTTGTGATTTCAAACCGGATGCAACGGAAAAAACGACAGGTAAGAGACACAAATACAAAAATGTGTAGGAAAGAATGAGATAGAAATATACATACTATTTTATCTATACTAATATTATAAAGAAGTAAGATTTGTATTTTTGTATGTAACAAATAAACATAAAAACTACTGGACCGATTTCAAAAATTCTTTCACCATTAGAAAGCTACATTATCCCTGAGTAACATAGGCTATATTTATTACAAGAAAAAATTAGAGATCCTCAGAAAATCTCACTAAAACCAACCAACCAACGCCGAGGTAGAGAGGCACCGAAATGCGGGAGAGCCGAAATGTTTTAAACTAAATATTCCACCCGTGCGAAGCCGAGAGGGGCCCCTAGTATTATTATATATATTCATCTCATTCTTTTGTCGATTTACTGAAGTTTCACTTCTATCGTGTGTGAATCGCACACACACCTTTTTTTTTTCATTTCAAAAATGACAAAAGTCAAAGAAAGCAATCTCTTTTTTTTTCAGGTTAAGCGTGCGCCCATAATTTGGTTACTGAGGCAGAAATTTTACAAAAACTGAAATCGTCTTCAGCTGTAGATGAATTAACAAATCAATTTGCCGAAAAAAAGACAGTTCAATTTCAAGGAAGAAGAAGAAGAATCAATAAATATTTATTTTATTTTAATGGAAGAATTTTGTTTCTTTTGTGAGAAATCTTTACCCTTCATTTGGGCCCCCCCTACTAATTTTGATACAGGGCCCCTCCAAGGCACGCTACGCCTGAGTCGATTCCAATTTTGGAAATAAATAAGATTATAATCAAATACCAAAATCGGTCCATATTTAAACAATGTATGATTTTAGAAAACAGAAACGAAATTATCACCTAGTATTCGGTATATCTATCAATTATTTTTTTTGATTATTAATAATCCAAGGTTGTAGATAATGGATATTTTATTCGCATACATACCTTTAATGTATAATGTATTAGCACTTTACTAATACATAAGACGAAACAGTGTTAATTTATTGAACCAGAAGAGTATTGTAAGAAAAATGGGTTCCGAAGATGAGAAGAAAGTCCCTTTTGAGGAAGCTCTGGATAAAGCAGGTAAAATGAATGTCTGATGTATTATAGTAATAAGTATTATATTAAATTTTTAGGAAAAAAAACTTAAGTATTTACTGTCGGACCTCACTTCGCTGAAGTGAATTTAGTTTTTCGCGTAACGACAAACATACATAAGAAAGTTTTTACCGGACAAATTTATAAGAAAAAGATACAATGAACTATATCTTCAAATAAAATACGAGTTGTAAATATTTGTAGTATGGTATTAATTAGATCGTGTATTGTAGAAGTTTAATCCGTGTTATATGTATAATAATTGCACAACATGGGCTAATTTAATGATAATGATTTAATTTTTCAGGGTACGGTTTGTACAGTTACCTGCTCATCGGACTTGCAGGGTTTGTGGTAATCTCGATGGTGTGCATAGGTTATAGTTCAACCATAATCGTCCCTACGAGTGCTTGTGAGTTAGAAACCACCACAGCGCAGAGAGGAGTATTGGCCGCTGCACCAGTTGTAGGTAAAATTTCATGAAAAAATGTTAATTTATACAATACACCAACGTATTCGCTGCATTCGCTACTTCGCTTATAGGTTATCTTGACAACGATTACCATGAAAACTGTTTTCTTAAAAACTCTCTTGTGACAACCAAAACATAAAAGATCTAATCATACTGCAAAGAAACAAATCACTGCACTGCTGCACAAACTACATATTAAGTAGTTTCAACTTTTGCCGTCCCCGTTTGCCTTGTTTCGCCGCCCGCGTGCGGTGAACACCTTGCACGTCCGCTTGCGGCGGACCATTTATATCTTTTTCTCTCTCTTTTCTTCTTAAAGACTACGTCGCTCCGTAAAGAAACAAATGACATTCAGACAAACAATAATTTTAACATTAACAGTGAAGTTCATCTTCGTGGGAGACATTTTCTGGCTATCCGTAATAACGCCCTGGCCTCCTCAGACAAAAGATCGGCCAGTGCAAAATTACGCCCACCCAATTCCCGTAATATTAGGATCGAAAAAAATATCTCCCATCTTAATGATTCGTTCTGAACACACTCAAATAAAATGTGCTATGTATCTTCCACCATGACGCACGCAGAACAATTAGGGGACGGAACTTTGCCCATCAAGTATACAAATTTATTCAAAGGATGTGTCCAGTACGAATCCTCATCATATCCACTAACATACTCCTATAAAAAGAACAGTTGCTTATCCAAGATGTTACAGGTCCTGACTGTATAGTGCGATACCAAATACCCTCTCTAGAGCGTAGATCAAAATACTCCTTCCACAACTCAGTACTTTGTTAAATTAATTAATTTCGCTGATATTCCTTCAGCTGTATATCTCCCACAAATACCACTCAATCCCCCAGGAACTGTGCATTTATCCGCGATAAAAAGTATCCTATTATCCAATCTAGGTTGTAAAGTATCCGCGAACCAAATTTCATTCAAATCGGTAGACCCGTTTTATTGTGATATTTTCAAAAGCTGTTTTTATATGTTCTCTTACTTATTTCACTTATTGCGTCTTCCACTATTTTTTTTGCAAAAATCTCTACATTCTCTAAATACAGACATGTCTACGATATTTTATTTTTCTTAATAAAACGTTAATAATTCCCTAACTATATTAATAAATCAGTAATATATACCTACATGTTTATCGCCTGACATAATAGTAAGTAGTTTTTTTCTTTTACGTAATTCACGTTTTTGATAACAAAATATCTTTAAGATTAGAGAATATATTAGAAATTAAATTAATATCGTAGACTAATCATATAACAATCATATTTATTTCTAAACAGATTAGATTCATATATAACGATAAAAGATAGTCGTAAAAACTAAGAAAATCCGATTAATAAATATTATGTAACTAGTCGACTCGCGTGACGTAGAGCTAAGTTTGGTCTAGGTCAAAAGTTTTTTGCAATAATCTCCAATGTACTTATACAGACGGCATGTCAATGATTTTATTATTAGTACTTGTTTTTAGCACATATAACTTTATGTATTCTTAAAATATACAATTTGCAAGACCATACAAAGTAGTTATCTTGTACAAACAACCGAGTTTTAAGATCATCCCTATGATGTGGGTAAGATTATTTCAGTGGTCATCAATTATTTTTTAAAACAAAAAACACTAAAAATGCACAACTACCGAAGCAACATCATTTTTAAGCAATCATAAGAAGACTGAGGTACTTCTAGCAGTGTAAGTTTAGTCTTTAATGAAAAAATTGAATTTAAATATTTTTCTCACATTGTTTAATTTAATCACAACCTTTCCCCTAAAAGTTAGTGTAATTTTAAAACGTTTACAGGTATGATCCTTGGAGCAGTAGTATGGGGCTACTGCGCAGACGTGTTCGGCAGAAGATTTACGCTTCTCATATCATTGCTAAGCGCAGCATTAGTAAACGCTCTTGCCAGCATATCTGTAAACTGGATCATGTTGATGGTTTTGCAGTTTTTCGCAACATTCTTGTATGTAATTTATAATTGAATTATTTCAAATATTGTAATCCAATAAAACAAATTATCACGTGGTTTAAATGATATAGGTTTGCAAGTCGAAATCCTAGGTTCGATCTCCTTAGAAGATTTTTTTTTTAAATTACTAGCAGTATGGATCACAGACTACTAGTATTCCCTTTACCCCTCCGTAGTGTCAGGAGTGGGCCACGCCAGTAGACCAATTGGCGTTGGATTCACAACCTATCGAACCACTGCGCTACTGACGCTTCATCTTCTTCCTTAGAAGATTTATTGTTAACTTTCGATTTTTGTGAACAACTAAGGCATGTGGCCTGAAAAAATTAATAAGTAATATAATGTTTTTAGACCTCGTAAGGTAGAACAAAATAATATTTTTTTAACAAAGAAGGATAACATTTTCAGAGGATCCGGTCAGTTTTCTCAAGCTATGACACTGTTGAGTGAAAGTGTACCAATGGCACAACGAAATATAGCAATCTTACTTGTTGCCAGTATATTTCTTTTATCGCAAGGAATTATGGCAGGTAAATCTATTTATGTCTACTAACATAAGTACTCTCTCAAAACATAATATCCGAGGTTATTAAAAGGTTAAATTTACCAAAAAAAATAAAAACAAATTGCGAGATAATATATACGATAATATTTGTTTCGTTCGTTTTTTTTAATTTTGATACTTTGTTTTCAGTGATGGCAATACCAGTTATTCCACTAACATTTTCTTACGAGTTGCCAGCCTTGGGAATCTACTGGAACTCCTGGAGGACTGTCCTTCTTCTATATTCAGCGCCGAGTATAATATCTGCGTTTTTAATATTTTTCATGTACGAGAGCCCCAAGTTTCTTTTTGTTAAAGGTAGACAGGATGAGGCTTTCCATGTCTTGAAGAGGATTCATAGAATTAATAATTTAAGATCTAAGGAGGAATTTAATGTAAGTTATTTAAACAATATATTTATTAATACTCTTTAGTTCAAAAGAATCCAACGTTAATTTGTATGAAAACCTTTACATTTTAGATACAGGAAATAGAAGCTCCGCCTACGGGAGGCTCTTTGTCAATGAAAGAACAAATTCTACCTATATTCAAAGCTCCACTATTAAAGAACACTATCATTCTTACAAGTCTTTTTCTCTTCCAACAGTGAGTGTTATTTGTATCTAAAATCTATATTTATATCTTTATATTTTCAATAGTCCTTTTTTTAATCTTTATTTGTCTATAACTTTTGTTATTTTTTATGTGCTAGTACACGCTTTTAGCATATTTTTCTAGGCGTCATTCCGGATCCAATGATCTACCAAACATAATTTTAAGAGCAGTATCCCTAATTTAGAGTAGACTAAAATAAGTATAAAAGACGTATACTGTGTATTCATAGACACCTCGTATGATTTAAAAGATTACACCTTTTTTACAATTAAATAATTGTTTTAGGGTACTTGCATTCCAAGTGTGGCTGCCGACTATTTCTAACCAACTTATCAATGTGTTAGAATCTGGAGAGGGTACAGATCTTACACTCTGCGGAATTATTCAGGGTTACCTTAATTCACCTCCAGATGTAAGTAATTTATAAAATTAAAGAGGTTCAGAAGACAGGTTCTCTAATTTACTTACTTTCACTTTTGACAACGATGATACAGAAAGTTGTGAAAGATATTATGTTTAAGAGTCTTAAGCTGAAGGCTCGCCCAGGTTGAGGTCGGCCGGTTCTGGCCCGGTCGACCTCAACCTGGGGAACGAGAGGGAACGCAGCCAGCATTTTGGACACCCTGTCTCTTTATAGTGGAATTGATTTTTTTTTGATATTACATAATTTAATGAAACAATAGTGTTTAAAATATATTTTTTTTATTTTTATTCGGGTATTAATCGATTTGCACATCGATTTATATTTTATATTCGAGGTGAAAAAATAAATATTTTAAATCAAAATTATAATCTTATTTCCAGCCAAACGTTATACCTTGCTCTTTAAATACAACGGCGCTGCTAATAGTGCTCGGAAATGGTGCAGGTCAGTCCATAGTAAATGCACTTATAAGTCTGGTAAGTTTCAGCTTCAGGTAAATTTACAAAAAATATTTTTTTCATATAAATTATATTCTATCACCTAAAATTATTATTTGAAACGTAACTCTTAAATTAAGTGGTTAAAAAAATATAAATTATAATTTTAAGATTTAGTATTACGATATGTTAGAGATAAAGTTTACTGTAAATGTAATGAAACTAATTTATTTATGAGTATATTTATAAATATTCATTTGTAACTCAATATGTATTCTATATTAACATTGGAAATTAATATTTTTTAATATTTCAGGTCATTAATCGTACTGGTCGAAGAAATATGGTTATGTTTTTATCTGCATTCTGTGGTTTGAGTGGTATTATAGTTAATCTAGTACCCAACGCCATTGGAAGCTCTGTAATGTTCTTTGTCTTCCTTCTTGGTATCGTCTGCTCTAGCTTATATACTGCTATATCTGTTGCTTTATTCCCTACAGCGCACAGGTCAGTTATGATACTCAGTCAGTTTTGAACGTAAAAGTAATGAATGTTTTTAAATGAAATACTTATATTGTGTAACTCGTCGTTTTCAGAACATTTGCGGTATCCTTTACGTTAACTGGAGGTCGTATTGGATCATTTGCATCAATTCAAATTCTTAATGTTTTATTAGAAAGCAACTGTGAAATTGGTTTCTACGTTTATTCAACAATTTTTGCATGTAAGTTCCAGAAACGTTAATACTATCATCGTTATATATCGTGTACGATTTTCTGACACCCACTAACGAGATATCGATTACGATAAAATATTTAATTGATTCAGGCGTTACCAACTTTGCAGAGATTCATGTTTAACAAGAAATCAAAACAATTCGAACAATCAAACGTTCTATTTTAATTTTTTCTTTTCAGCGTCTGCAATACTTGCCGCATTTTTGGTCGACGATCGACATCCAACAAAACAACAATAAACTTGTGATATTGATTAGTCAGATATTGTATAGAAATATAAGAAGTACTGTTAAAGTTTATATACTTCTTACACGCCTTTCAACAAAAGACCTCTTACTTCAGTTCAGTCTACCAAAGAAGAAAAATAAGAAGTATATATATAATTAGTGTAAATATATTAATTTATTGTTGTTACTTAAATATAGACTTTTATTACATAATTTTCTTTTTCTTTGTAAATAATTTTCACCTACAATTCACTTTAACATCACAATAAAATTAACTTTTTTTTAAATATTGAAATCCGGATACAAATTTTTATTGGCCAACGAAAATTCTTTCTTAGTGTGTCAATGTCAACAAAAACGTCTATTTATCTTCTACTAAAATTAATACTAAACTGCTGTAAAAATTATTTAAAAAAAAAACTATTTTAAATGTTTATATTCTAAGTATCTATTATCAGACTATACTATAATAAAAATACTTGTCAACGCTAATATGATAAAGGGACAAGATTTGTATTTTTGTATGTAACAAATAAACTTAAAAACTAAGGGACCGATTTCAAAAAATCTTTAGCCTTCGGAAAGCTACATTATCACTGAGTAACATAGGCTATATTTATTACTAGAAAAAATTAGAGATCCTCAGAAATTCTTATTAAAATTAACCATAAAATGGCTTTCATTGCATGCGCTACGGAAAGTATTGATGATAGAACAAAAAAGTTATCTCACTATAACTACTTTTTTACATTTTAAAAGTTGATAGAAATGCCTGTCAAAATCAAACCATGTTATCCATACCTTTTGTATTAATTCTTATCCAAATAAATTATTTCGGATTCAAGACATTTTCAATGCCTGTTGATTACTTTTTGAATTATTGAAATCGGACATGCCATTCAAAACTCAAACTCAAAATATTTTATTCAAATAGACTTTTTACAAAGTACTTTTGACACGTCAGTCAGTGAGTTTGTCTGAAGCTACCACCAGTTGGGAAAGCAGTTTCCTGATGAGAAGAACTGGCAAGAAACTCAACAGTTGCTCTTTTCAAAATGCCATTGTTTACATCAGTCTGTTTTACAAAGGTCATTAGATTAGACTAGACTTAAATCATTAGATTAGACTAGACTTATTAGTTTTAAATTGCTGAAGTAGCAAATCTAATATATGCTGTGGAATCTTATTATAGATGCGATCACCAAGCCCCATGAAACGCACAATGGACCGAACTAGAGTCTGAGTGCGGAAACAAGAGCCCACATACAATACACATACAAGCCCCATGAAACAATTACTCACTTTTTTGAGACGATAGTATGGCGTTACAAGTTTATTTTTATTTCTAGTATTCATACTGTGTGTGTCACTACTTTTTCTTCTTCTCTTGGTGTGTCACTATGTCATTACGAAATTAAAAATGTCATTACGAAAAATTACAAAACTCATTACGAAATTAAATTTGTTAATATTTACAAAAAATAGGCTAGTACTGAATAAGTTGAAAAAATTAATAAAATAGACAAAATTGAATTCACACAACAGCAACATTAGTAAATGTCAATTCACAATCGACATTGACATTTCAATTTCAATCAATTTTACTTTTTGGTGCTTTTACTCAGCCGGTTATCCGCCCTGTAATTTTATGGCTGGAGGAAACACCTAAAACGTTGTGTGTTGTTCTACTGAGCATCGATTTTTCCATAAACTCACATGTTGATGAGTCGCATAGGGTATAATCGTTAGTCTCTTAAATTGTGATTATTATTCGTGTGATGTTGACGTACCCTGTCCGTGCTCCGAGGTGAATAATTCAAATTGTTTCTTCCAATTATAAATTCTGAACATTGCTGTGATTACAATTATCTAGAGGTGGTAAAATTTGACTAACAAGTGAGTATTTTTGTCACAAGAATTTCTTTGTAATTAAACTAATTAGTAAAGTATTATATATATTTTTTCGTTACGAATAAGCCAAATGTAAAACACCGTACAGCCTTGTATTTAGAGTTAATACTCTTTATCAGTTTATTAAAGAATTTGAACTGTAAGCAACAGGTGGCATTTTATCCACAAGTCTTAGGAATCATATGCAGCTTAAGTGATAGCAAGTGGTTTCAATTTTTCACTGATAGAAAGCTACTTTCCCTACCTAAATAATCCAATTTTAGATTTCTTTTCACTAATCAAATGTAACTTAAATTTTATAATTACAAAGATATAATCATTATTTTACTAATAGGAAGCTATCTTGGTTAAGACAGGTGGTATAGTTAACTAAAAATTTTTTTATTAAATAGATAAATCCTTTGTCAATGTTTGTTGTGATAAACAATTCTGAAGTACCAAAATATAATACTGTTTACTCATTAAATGTTTGCATGATCTAGAATCCCTTCAACTTCGGAAAGAGACCTTACAATGTGTACCAAATTACATTTAAGCTTTTAATACAATTACCAAATTAGTTACTTACGTACTATTTCATTCAATAACTTGTTATCATAGAGTAAATTACCTTTTATGATTTTATTACAAACAACAAAATTTTGTTACCCAGTAGCAGATTTATATGATTAGATAAAAATTAGTAATCATTAAAAGATTTCTATTAAAAAATCATATTGATACAGATGTGTACGACTCAAGAGTCATTCAGGAATATGTGAAGGAAACCCCCTCCTCCTTGTCATTAAAGATAAACTATAAAGATTTCATTTTAGACTAAATTGAGAAGATATCAAAATGGCATCTGGATCATGGGAAGAATTCTTTGCAGTTCATTTACCTCCAACCGATTTTGAAGACAATCGCTCCTTGCTTAAGGAGTTCTGTGAACGACATGACCAATATGGAAATAAAATTGTATTAGTTACTGTAAGTACCTAGTTATTATTCAATTATTAATAATTCAAAATTTTCAGATTAATTGTCTGTTCATACCTTCCTTTTTTATTTAATCAGTAGAAACTATAAAAAATAGTGTAATAATAAGTAATAATACACAAACACAGGCACGGGTTAGAATACAACGCCTCTGGAAGAGCATCTAGTAAGAGACAAGTAACCCGTTGGTGGTAGGGGATCTGTTCCCTGACTGGCTTGCGACTACCAGTATACGAATCCTACCACCAAGTGTCAAGAGCCGCTTGTGGGCCAGACTTACCCCTCCCCCTCCCATCCCATTAATGCTGCGGTTCTAGTGAACTCTGGGTTCAGAATCCACTGAAACCGCAGCACTGTTTTCTTCATTCCCCTTCCTCACTCTTTCTTCGAGGTCGACGCACCGGCAAAACAAGAGTCACTCTCTAGTATTACCAATGTCCATGGGCGGCGGTGACCACTTACCATCAGGAGGACCGTCTGCTCGTTTGCCCCTTAAATTAATAAAAAAAGAATATAGTACAGGCACCCACAATAACCTAATTTTGAAAATTCTTCCTATTATTGTTAAATATAGTAATTATTTGCAGTCTGGTGGAACTACAGTCCCCTTAGAACATAACACAGTCCGATTTGTTGACAACTTCAGTGCTGGGACCAGAGGATCGGCTTCAGCTGAATATTTTCTGGAACATGGCTATGCAGTTATATTTATGCATCGACAGAAATCTTTAGAACCCTTTACAAGACACTTTAGTGGGCAGAAACTTTTAGATATGTTGGATTTACAGGAAAGGGGGCCAAATACTACCATTTCAGGTATTTTTTTATTATGATATATAAAGTGTTTATTTTTTAAATAATCATCGAAATCACTCGTTGTTGATGTCAAAAGTTCCCAAGTACCTTATTAAGATACGATCTTAAAGCACTTGACATTGTTCAATATGGCCCTTTAATCAAAATCTCTATTGTATTAGACATTGAATATCTATAATAAAAATTTTAAGGAACTGATTATAGATAAGTCTTTTTTCTCTTGCTAATCTGCAATCAGTTGTCCACTATAAGCAGATATGATGTGAGATTTTGCCAGGTCAAGTGCAACCTCTAGCGAGGATGGCTACTCTTTGTATATGTGCCTTGACATTCACTGGATTATGTCTTTTCTTTTGAGGCGCTTTTGATAACTGCGCTAGACTAAACTCACTGCAAGTACGTTCGGATGATTTTCCAGCCGTTTTAGGTATTTTTCTGTTGAGGCCTGGATTTTCTCTTTTACAGTGGCCATATTTAGTTGTTTGTGGATTTCAGAGATTGTATTGAACCACGGAACATTAGCTATTGTTCTTAATATTGCATTCTGCATTCTTTGCAATATTGCGTTGTTAGAGTTGCAGTTCCCCAAAGCTGAATGCCATAAGTCCAAGTTGGTGATTATAGATAAGTGTTAAAAGTAGCATTTGATAACAATACAGAAACTGCATTTAGAAAACAATGTTTTTTATTATGATAAATGGTCACCATTGATTAAATTGGCTCGAAATATAGTAAAAAATTATATTACTATAAGTTAAATATCATATTGTCTGTCTTAAGTCCTATCATAGATAGCGGTGGTATATCAAAAG
The DNA here is from genome assembly GCA_905147385.1 of Limenitis camilla. Lineage (NCBI taxonomy): Eukaryota > Metazoa > Arthropoda > Insecta > Lepidoptera > Nymphalidae > Limenitis > Limenitis camilla. The sequence goes on from LR990235.1 coordinate 1,614,744, forward strand.
ATGTTTTATTCGCGTCATGTATATTCAAGAGACAAAGCCTCTAAAGCAGGCGCTCTATTAACCTTGAACTGGTCGTTTTTATCGTTGCGACGTTATATCTTGTGGTTACGAGTGCTATTATATAAAAGAATAGGGTTTTCTTTATGTTCAGTTAATTAGAAGAATAGTATATAGTTATTGCAGATTGCAAAGTAAGTGTGACGTGAAAAATTGCTTATATTATGACTCCCTGTCGTTTAAGCGTCGGGGATTAAACATTATTATTAGCAATATGAATTTCATTTCTTTAATGCATAACCTCAACATAGATTACAATAGATATTATATTGTTTTTGTAGTAAGGAATTTTCCATATCTTTTCTTATAATTGAACTAGTCGACCCGTGCGACTTTGTCTGCGTGATGTTCCGTTCCTATTGGTCGTAGCGTGATGATAGCCTTCCTCTATAAATGGGCTATCTAACACTGAAAGAATTTTTCGAAAGTTTTCACAAAATCCGATCCTGCCTCTGTTTTATTAGAAAGTAATCTTCTATTTTAGCAGATTTTTTGTGGAACTTCCAAGAAATTTTCCACTGACTGAATATTATCATTATAGTTAACTTTTTTTTCTTTTCTTTTTTTAACTATCTCGATACACTCACTGTCTGAGATGGTTGTTTTATAGGGAAGTGGGTGTCCGCAACATCTAAAAAGATTTTTGAAGCCCAAATATGAATCCAAAATTTTATTTTCAGTATCAAGGTTTTATAAGTTTAAATTTTAAATTTTGTCATCAACAAAAGTAATCAATCCAATCAGCATGTTTAAGTTTGTATTTTAGTCAGAGGTAAAAGTGCAGCTAATCTGTAACACGACATTCATGGACTGTTAGGCGGTACGAAGTTCGCCGGGTCACCTAGTAGATAGATAAAAAGCAGCAAACAAGTCATGAATACTTGTTAGTCGTCATCCTTAGTTATACGAATCGGCAACATTCGATTCGAAATCATTTGCTTCAATTATAGCATTGATTTCCAAAATAGGGTCGAGGACTAGTTGCAGATGGTCAGTGAACAAGGAGATAGTTAGTGGTCATCATTTTTGATTTCATGATTAAAAAATGATTCCACAATCACATCTTCCAAAGTATTTCTTTTATTGCATTAGAAGTAAAACGAACTTTATGGGATACGGTGTAAGAGTGAAATACGTTTAGGGACACCTAAGTTAATTTTCTTTTGACACGTCTAATAAATCATTTCTTCTGTTTTTCTAAATCTAACAGCAACCTAAGAATAATTGATACAAAGGAAAATTGTAATTTTGAGCCATTTGATAAATAAGAACTTTTCTTTCCAGTTAAACCAGACAGCGTATTTGCTCTAGCACCGGTACTCGCTCGGTATCAAGCAGCTCACGCAGCCGGAGCCCTACTCCACGTATCGTTTACCACCGTATCAGACTATTTCTGGTTGCTACGAGCTGCCTGTGAATGTTTGGCTCATACTGGCGCTAGAGCTGTGCTGTATCTTGCTGCTGCAGTCTCTGACTTTTATATACCTAAGGATAGAGTTGTAAGTACTCTATATGCTATATTTATAAAATAGTACAAATATAATATATTGAGGAAATTATACATTGCAGCCAACCCACAAAATGCAATCAGCAAGTGGACCTCCTGTGATACAATTACACCTGGTACCAAAAATGCTAGCGCCTCTCGTTAACCTTTGGGTTCCGGAGGCCTATGTAGTGTCTTTCAAATTAGAAACTGATGAAAGCCTCCTCATTCCAAAGGCCAGAGCTGCATTAGAAAAGTATAAACATAAGGTAAGATACAAAGTTAAAAGACGTTAGTCAATCTATTTAGTAAAAAAATGCCACCAATGTACTTCGTCCAATTTTTTTTAATTCTAATATTTAGTGGGTTTCGTGTTATATGAAAAAAAAATACGGGTAAAAAATTCATTATAGATGCGCATTATGCTATACGTTTATTATTTTTATTTTTAGATGGTAGTAGCCAATTTATTGCAAACTCGTCATCAACGCGTCATTCTAGTATCACCTGAAGCGAATCAGGAGATTATCTTAACACGAGAAGAAGTACATGCAGGTATGTGACATGAACTTACATTTTATATACTCATACAAAATAAGTATATATTAGCGTTTGAGAAACTAAATATCACGGAACATTCAAACAAAGCTGACATTGTCCTAATGATCCGCCATTAACCAAAAAATTTACGTCAATTTAAAGATTAATAAAGGAGCGTTCATTAATTACTTAAGGCGTTTTTGGCTATTTTCCGACCCTCCCTTCCCCTATAATGATTGTGAGATTTATATCAACCCCCTCCTCTATCGTCCCACAATGTCACAATTTTAAAAATATGTGATTTTTAGTGTAAATGCGTTGGATTTATTAAAAAAAAAATTTACTCTCAATTTTATCCTGTTCCTTTAGGAAAAAAATTATGCGATATCTGCCGAGATTCCCTCCTCCCCCTCTTAAACGTCTCAAGTAAATAATAGACGCCACCTAAGTAATGTTTTTGATTTCCAGGTGTAGATATAGAAAACATGATTGTGTCTGAGATAGTGCGACTGCACGGCGAGCACATGGCGGGCGTGGCACCGCGCTCGCCTCGCTGAGGGTCGCGAGCCCGTCTTGCGCGGTTGTACCTCACCGACTAGGCGGATTGGACTATACGACATGTGCTGTGTTCTCATATAGGTGTTATTGTGATGTTAATGACCGTAGATATCTTTATTTAATTAAAAATATTGGCCAAATGCGATTCGAACTCACGTATCGAGGGTTCCGTACAATCGAATTGAAGGGCAAACTTAATTTTGCCGTTGGAAAAATGTTGTCTGTATACATCAACATAACACGCAATTTTAGCCATATTTTTATGTATCTATACGGACTATTTCTTTTATGTGTAATGAAAGGCATTTAAGGATAAAAAGTTATCTATAGGATTGCGAAAAACAACACAAAAAGTCGTATCTTTTGATTGCGTTGGCTTAGAGTTTGATTTTATTCGCAGTTCAAATGAAATATTTGATATTAATTTTATCTTGATTACCACGGGTTCCTGAGAAAATGTCTTGTGAGATAGACAGATGTAAAACAAAGTGTTACTCCTTTCATTTTGTGGTACGGAACTCTAAAAATCGCTGAATTATTTTTAAATTTGTTTGGCGTTTGTGCTCATCAAAATTACCTACCAACTCTACCTCAATCTTTTGGAGGTTATAATATTTTGTTGTGCTCTTAAATCCCTTTTAAATAAAATTAAAAAAAAAAATTTTTCTTCTATCGATATCATTATGTAGATTCAAAATAATAAAAGCAACTAAAATTTCAAATCGTTGCTCCAGATTTTTCCCTTCTGTTCAACCTGTTTTTTTTATCAGAACTGACTCCTAATCTCTAGCACGATTTCCTATATCTTTTTTACTATTTCTACTTTAAACAAATCCTAGATTTATAATTCCGTGTGCTAAAATGTATCTTATGGTCATAGTAATAAGATGTTACATAGAAGAATACTTACGTAATTACTCTGATGGCTCAACGACCCAAAGTGAGTCTTGGCCTCAGACACAAAAGGACGCCATTTGTCCCTATCCTGCGTAACCTTCCAGCTTGTAACTCCGAGTTTACGCAGGTCCTTCTCCGCTTCGTCCTTCCATCGGTATCGGGGTCATCCCACAGGCTTTTTGCCCTTCGGTACTCCCAGATAAGCTCTATTTGCAAAAACAAATAACCCAAGTGTTACAATATCTTAGAAATTATTAAATGTTTGGTTCTCTCATTTTTATTATTGTAAGAACTAGATCATAATGTATAAGGTTTTGGTGTTTGAGTGTTGCTTTAAATGGTATATACATTTATGTAATAAAATCTCTTTGTATTCAGAGATTTAAGCTTTAAATTATATTTGAAATCATCATCAGCATCGGTGTCCAGTTTTATTATGTCAGTGTCACAGATAGTGTATAGATGTGTGATATTTTTTGTCAAAATGTGATTATTATCTATGGCCAGAACAAAATGATGCTGACAGTTGATTTCAGTCTAAGAATTCCAATTTTAAAAATAATCAAATATCATTGAATGTATTAGTTGACGTATATTTTATTAATGTTTACAAATTGTAATCGATGTTATATTAAATATGATTGGGCAAGCTCTAGTGTTTAAAATTACATATCAACAGCATTTATAGTCCAAATATAGTGTAAACTCTATATAACGATAATAGGCTAGTTGACTAAATTGAAAAACTTGGTTAATTATATACTTTAATATCTATTTTATCCCAAAAAACCTTTATTTTTAAAGAAAAAGCAATTACATTAGGTTTTTCGTATTTAAAAAAAGCAATTTAGATTTCCCCCGAAAACGCTGAATAGTGTCATGGCGTCTTGAATGACGTCACAGTCTGCGAAGTAACCTGCTCTGTTGTGTGAAAACGTCAACAACAATGATAATGTTTTTGCGTGGCGTGACGTAACACTTTCTGATCGAAGTTCGCTGTCACGTGACTAATTGCCTATTTTTTTTTTAAATATGAATAATGTTTAACTTTTATGAGAAATTACTTTTGTTTTTCTTATCTACATCTCTTCATTTATTACTAGAAACCAAGCAATTTTTTATTAGTGGACACAAGCCTATTCCGTTATTGGGAGTCACGTTGTTTAATATTTAAATCACTTATGTAGAAAGTAAAGAAATGGCGCCAAAATGTATAGATGTCAATGTGACAGATGACATGTCTCATTAGCAGTATCTTAATAATCTATATCTTCCCTATACATCGCATCAGATATTACGTAGTGCGCAAAACACACTGAGTCTATGTACAATAGTTTTTGTGCATTATGAAAGATGCCGTTATAAATATTTCTTGATGTTCAAAACTTTTAACAATGTTTATTCGTAGTGTATATCTAGTTTAACATGTATCGAATATTGTTGGATATAAAGGGTATTATATACGTGTTTGTGAACTCTTGTTGCTGTGTACTTTTCGTATAATATAATGTGTGTTTTATGACAATCTCCTTGGAAAAAATCTATTTAAATGCTTACGAAAGTTAATCTCAACTTGCGTCATGTTTTTCAAACTCATGAAATGTTTAAGGGGTTAGAGGTAGACAGAGACATGAAAAAATTAGAATTTTCATTAAATTTTTTTGCCATTATTAATTTTATTTTATATTATAAAATTAATAATATGCCATCATTACACAATATTTTGACTTGAAGGCACCAAAATTTGAAAAAAAATTATAATTTCAAAAGTTATAGCTATTTGTGTTGACCCAGTTCCAACAGAAGGTCCTTGCGGTGACCATCATAAGTCCTTGGAGGTTCATCTAAAATTAATCGGACAAAAAAAAATCGTTTTATAAATAGATAATCTTGTGCCTGATCGAAGGTTTTTTTTTAAATTTCGGTTTTTTTATAAACAATTGACTTTTGATTTTTTCCCGAAAATCTAGAAAAAAGTTTCTTGATCGCCATTTTGTAATAAAATAAAATGGTATATAGGCAGAAAAAATTCGAAAAATTCTAATTTTTTTCATGTCTAACTATCCCTAACCCCTTAATAGAAATAATGAATATCTTTAGTAAAAAAGAATACAGTAATAGAATATAATATCTTAGAGATGCGCATAGTGTAGTTATTATTCTTAAATAATTTATATTATTATGTAGATCGCCGCCATTTGCAAAAACAGACATGATGAATGTAATGACAGAACAGTCGTAAATTGAATTTCTTTTTTCATATTTTATGATTATGAGAAATTAAATTCAGAACTTTTTAAATAGCTTTTTCTCAAGGAGGTTGTCTCTTAATGTAAGAGTGTATATGACTGTTCGACTTATTTAAATAGTGTATCTATGGCGTAATAGGTTTCCAATCCTGTCAGGAATACTGCCGCTTCTGTTTGACGTATTCGCAAACCGCCAACTCTGTTTACATTTGTACCCGTTGCTATAAAAGACCCGACTTAAGTGATCTAGCTCAGTATTGAGGTGTTTCGGATCGCAAAGTGAGTGTTCTCGGTAGCGAAGCTAGATGAGAAGGGTGGTGGTGTGAGTCAGCTCTAAGATATCTGTCTGTGTGTGTTGGTTTGCGGTACACTGTGCGAAAAAGCTGGCCATTGGACTCGCGCATCACCAACACATCTAGGAAGGATAAAACTCCATCTTGCTCACGTTCCACCGAGCTGTTCTAATAGCGGATTTATCTTGTCCCTATATATAATCACGAACACGTCATCCACATACCGCCACCAGTGTCTCGGTTTGTGTGGAGTGTGTAGTAGCGCCAACTATTCAAACTATTCCATACATATATTGGCTACTACAGGGGGTAATGGAGAACCCATCGCAACACCGTCGATTTGTAAATAAATATTCCCTTTCCATACAAAATAACCACTCATTAGTGTGTACCGTATTAAATTGATGTACTCGACAGGTATCTTTATGTGTTGAAATAAATCAGATATTATGTTGATGGTGTCCTCTATCGGTACATTCGTAAAAAACGATACAACGTATGCGTTAAACGGAACACGCGCAACATCGGTGGCAAGAGCGACAGTATTACTGCCTTTCATAAAGGGAATAACGGACAGGATTAGTGTATCTATGTGACTAAGGCAAAATTCGTGAAACATATTTAATTATTAAAATTATAAATTAGTTAAACATATTCTTTCAAGTATATTATAATTATCGTTAATTCAGATATAATTGTATTTGTATTTTATATAATATTTACCAATCAATGTTATTCATTATTTAAATTAAATTTCGGTGTTGCTTTACATATTGGAGGTAGGTTATTGACACTTCGTGTGTAAGGCGTGGTGCATACCGATGACGTCACTTGTGTAGACCACGCCGTATATAAGTGTAAGCCATCGTCATCTATCTTACATACATAGACAATAAGATCTAAATTTATTATCACGGTGTTGACTTTCTTTAATTTGAATTTCATGTTACAAGAACCAATAGAATTTTGTTACAATTAGTGTCAGAATCTTTTAAAAGCTAATAATTAACATCAAAATTATTGACAGTTTTAACTCAAAACTCTAGAGATGGCTCTATGGTTAGTTTCTTCATAATAATCATTTGAGAACAATTTTTTTAAGATTAAGATTGATTCAATAACAATTAATCGGATTTAGTCAAAAATCGATTCTGATGCATTCGATGTTAATCAATCGAAATTTTTTTTTATTTATTAATTACTAACATTATTCAGGAGCAATCCTTGATTATATTGAAATCGTACTTATATTGTTATTACTTACAAACTATAGATAGTTCAATCCACGATTTTTCGCATCTCGCCTATTAACTATCAAAATAGTAAACGAGCCGTCGTGGATTGAGCTATCTATATTTTTTTCTGTAACATGAAAATCTATATATAATAGTTGACATAGATGTTTTGTGTGAGTCGATATATAACAAATGGGTATCTCTTGTTGTGATAACGTTCTACACTGATGCTGTAGTCTTAGATTAAATTTTATTAGACCTGAATATATATTTCATTATTTTATATCTATCTTTTATTTTATGTAATTGATAACTTTGGTAGGCATGCGTTGAATAATATAAAGTATTATTCTATGTATATATTGCTAATTATGATGTTGGCAACACTAATTTTAGTAGCATTTATCATGTTGGTAGGATCGATTTGAGTACCATTTTTACTTTCTTGGATGTTGGACAACTGTTAAACAGTAATGCTGTTGGTCTGAGTATAAAGTATAACCCCCAAGATGAAATTCTAGTCAAGCCGTTTTATTTTGGACCTTTTTACCCGACTACGGCGAAGCCAAAAGGAAGGGTTATGATTTTGGCAGTCTATGTATGTATCTATGTACGTATGTTTTTATGTTCCACTCTAGCGCCTAAATGAACCAATTTTCATGAGTGAGGAGTCAATAGATTCGTAATAATGGCGCGGGTGACATAGGCTATAAAAATTTTATGATTTTTTTTTAATAACGGAATTTAAACCTCAGATTCTAACTTCGAAAAAATTGAACTGAGCTGATTATCACGTGTTTGATGTCAAAAGAAAGGTCTTGACGAGCACATTACAAATATGTATATATATCTTTTTTATTATTGAAACTAACGTGGTAATTAGTCATTTTTAAAACTATGCAAAACGGTAACACTCACGTATTATTGTGGTAGATTGGTACTACAGTTTCGATCGCATTGGGCGATCTTCTTCAGCCAGTGGACGCGCTCGCGGTGGCCGCTCGGCGAACACTGCAGGCCGCCGCTCTTATATATATCTTATTGTTTAAGTCAACATATATGTTTAAAATGCGGTCGTATAGTTCGCGCGGTCCTGTCGTTGCAGTTATTTACTCGTTTAAACAAATAAAAGCCAACAATTACGTTATAATATTAGATTATAAAAGTTATCTCGATCGGGAAACGGAAAATTATTAAATAAGAAATTTAATTTATTTTTTAAGAATTAGATTTAACGTAAACTACTTTTTGTATTATTTCGAAAAATCACTTTTTATTTACTCAGTGAAATAAAATGATTCTTTGATGATTTTTTTGTAATTATCGTTATAAAACCTTACTGTATTTGATCGAATAATATTGATAGGTCTGACAGTTTACTTCAAAATTGTCATGGCCCATCAGAATCGTATATAAATATTTTAGTTGATAAATTGTGGTCTCGTGTTACACCGCGACTAGATGTGATTTTGTATCTTTTTTGTTCCAAATTCTACAAATATGGTAAGTATATTTTGTCTCACTATATATTTTCCATATTTTCACCTAAAAATTTACAAAGTTATTACAGGATGAAGAAGTTGAGGACATCGTGGGCGACGTTAAATATACTGACTCACAAAAAAGCATGACCACATCAGCGGTTTATTCACAAGACTTTACAGACAGCAGCTCCGATAAACACAATTCCTTTGGCAAAGAAACATACACAATCGCTTGCGACAGCGACGACAGCGCTAAAACTTTTCCCTTACAAAACAATGAAAGTATCCTTAACTTTATGGATGCTACAAATATAAATTTCAGGCAAGATAGTCCTATTTATTCAAAAGATCAAGCGGTTTGTACAAGTGTCCAAAAACTTAACATTGTAGCGCAAGAGATATTCACTCAAACGAGTAAAACAATAATGGAGTTAGCACAAAGTGAACCTTCAAACAAGCCTACAGATACAATGGAAACTCAAACCTCTTTTGTATCTATAATAGAAAATAAAACTGTTGAATACACGATACAAGTTATTGAAACAAAACCCAAAGTTAACGACCACAATCATGTACGTGAGATGATCAAAAATGTACTTCATAGTAATAACCAAGTAATGAACATAGACAATTCATCTCCTCGCCATGAAATAGAAAATATAAATCATGATAATGATGAAGAAGTTATATACTTTATAGAAGATGATTCAAAAGAAAATTTACATAATAAATATGATACAGACTTTGATTCATCAAAATATGATTCTGATATTGAAGATGATTCCTTAGAAAAGGTTTATCAAAGAAAATGCAATGTAGACGACAACAGCAGCGATATAAGTGAAGTGCCGAATTCCATTGATAGTGATGTTGAAGATCTGTATAATAAATTATCTGAAAGCCCGCTTTTGCTATCTCCGATCATGTCAGCTGGACCTGCACGAAATGTATCTATCTTAACACCACTCACAGAAGAAACTGCACTTAAAAAAGACAGTGTGGAGATATCTCCTAGTGTTTTAACTTTAACTCAAAATAATGATGAAACAATATTTATAAATAACGGAGTCAGAGTAAAAATGTTACCTGACAATGAAAGTGGAGAGGGAAATACATTTAAGTTGCCACCTATTTTAAATAATTCCTGTCCAAATAGTCCGCATTTGAATTATTTATTTTCGCTGCACAGTCAAAATTCTAGGAGATTTGGATATCTAAATGAAGGCTTCAATGAACAATTTGATCGATGGGAGTTAGGCGCCAAGGAATTAGCGTCTGGTGAAAGTCCTCTTATAACAGGCAGAAGTGGTAAGGTTTTTAAATCATTGTAAAACATTTTATGAACTTCAAAAATAACTACCAATATGCTGGAATATAAAATTCACCTTTTCTAGATTCTCTTAAATCTTCCAATGATCTTCGATTACCACCAATCCACTTGGAAGGATATTTTTGCAATACTGTCACCAATAGAGCAAACATTCTTCCTACAAATCTCGGAAAATCCTGCAATCAACCATTAGATGTAATAAGTATCAATGGCAAAATAAAGGAACTTAAATTAAGCACAAGAAAATCAAGGTAGAACTTTTTTTAAAGTTTTTTTTACTTTCTGACTCAATAATCGTATATTCTATTTTCTATCTGGACAATTTTATCTTATCTATGAGCTTTAAATTATGGGATTGAATCAAAACTTTATTTTTTAATAGTTACTTAAACTTTGTGTATAACATATTTGATATTAAAATAATTTTAACAACTCTGTCTCTGGAACTATTTGGTTTTCAAAAACGGTAATTCAGTCGGATCTAGTCCAGGCTGACACAGCGATCGACTGCGCTTCGGCGTCTACTCTCGCAGTGAGAGGAACACCCGCGAACATTTCGCGGGAGATTCGTGCCTCCTGTTTCTATCCACTGTTTGGATTCCTCTCAAACGTGGAAGCCTCATCTACGTGCAACCAACGTCAGACTCGGGGACCCTGCTCTGTCTAAGGCCCCCTAATCGAAATAATCATCCCCTCATCTCCACACCTATAATTTTACAAACCATCTTAGCGATCGAACGTTATTTTAAAAATCATCATTCAAAAACTTTATGTTTTTTTAATTTTCCTCTGTAAGATAGCGTGGAGTATAACTGTTTATACTCTCTTCTTTACAGAAGTAAAATTTGTGAGGAGGCTCCCTATTTTATTTAACAATTTTTACTTTATCGTGACACGTGTAAAATTGTTACTATCTTATAAACTAATATATTTTTTTTTTTTTTGAAAAGATTACTAGCAGTATGGATCACACACTACTAGTATTCCCTTTACCCCTCCTAGTAAGCTAATAAATAGCTTGTGTCAGGAGTGGGCCACGTCAGTAGTCCAATGTCCGGGATTTGAACCCACGACTTGTTGATCGTGAATCCAATGCCCGAACCACTGAGCTACTGACGGCTATAAAGCTGAAGAGTTGAACGCATTAATCTCAGGAACTACTGGTCCGAATTGAAAAATGTAGATATCATCACATTAAGACCAGCGGAGCGGAGCATCATGTGGACGAAGTCGCGCGGGTCGGCTACAGTTCAAATATGTATAACAAATTAACGAACGGGTTGCAGAATATTCAAGGACTTGTAGGTCATAAAATGCTTTAATTAATTTTTTAATTAGAATACCCAAGTATGAAAGCAGAAGTAGTTCACCAAATACTACATCTTCACCCGAAGACAGTAGACTGAGTGAGGCAACGGAGAGAGGTTGTGATGCTTTGAGTTGTGAGTTGCTACGAAGATTACGGTCTTCATCGTGGTAAGAGTTTAATCATTACATGTTACAACAGCCGTTAATTATGATGTTGGCAATACTAGTTTGAGTAGCATGTTTACTTTCTTGAATGTTGGACAACTGATAAATAATCGGATAAGTAGGGGATTACGCTGTCATGACAGAAATCATTATTTCATCGCGAGTATTCAAGCAGTTATTATGGATCTCTGGGATTCAACAAGCCAACATACTGTTAGTCTGTGTGTAGACCCTATAATCAGAATATAACAGTAAGTTCCAAATTAGTCAAAAAAGTTCAAATGTGAGAGAGCTTTAAATGTTCTTCAGTATTAATAAATTGCTCAATTTTTCTCATCAGGCTCTTAAGCTTTAAAAAACATTGTCGTATAAACAGAGTTCTATCCCATCCTTTGTCGGATGGGGCTAGAGCGGTGTACAAACTTGTTAGGGTTGGTTTGCAGCTGAGATAGGATGCTGTCCTGGTCTCTAGCTCAAATCAACCTCAAAAACATTTTTTATGAGCTTGTAGAGCGGCATGGTCGCGTCTTGTTAGCGACAAAGCTCTTTAAATTACTAATTTTAAAAAAAAAGTTTTTTTAGGGTGGAAATATGTGAGACTTTAGAAGATCTTCCAAAAGCATTAGATAAATTCTGGTCTGTCATATCCGAAAATCGCATTGCGGACTTATTACGGCGAGTATGTATCTTTGTCACAGATCGAAGTGGGTATTAACTAAACAGGTATTAAACAGTGTAGTTGTTAAACAGTAATTATTACTTATAATGCTCACGACGAAGTTTTCATTGAATAAATAAAATGAATAGTTTTAAAGTTAACAATCTTTTTTTAACCCTTGAGGTGCCTGGTAAACATAAATTACATAGTTCAGGTACACTAGGTCTGTTGGGTCCGTCAATAGAATATATTTTTTTATTTAATGTGTTTTAATGCCAAATGGTAAATTTTACTTAAATATCAGACCTGTGTTCACAGACAAATAAAGAGGTACTCTTTACAGATCGTTAGATACAAAATATTGTAACTAAGTATTTATTCGTATAATATACTAGCCGACCCGCGCGACATCGTTCGTGTGTTGCTCCGCTCCTATGGGTCATAGCGAGATGTTAAATAGCTTAAGTTACTCCTTGTTACATCAGCTATCTGCCTATGAAAGTCCCGTCAAGATCAGTCCAGCCATTTCAGAGATTAGCCGGAATAAACAAACAGAAACCCAAACCGACAGACAGACAAAAATTGTTATTTTAATCAAACAGACACTCCAATTTTATTTATTTTGTATGGATTTCATACAGTGTTTTACGATTATTTTTGCCAAAACATAAATAATTTTCATATACATAAATAAAACGCGTAATTTGCGGGAAGGGCCAAAACCTATTGGAAGTTTCTATTCTGTGAAATGACCGGTCTGTCAGACCCACCAGGCACGTGAAGGGTTAAATTAAGTTATTTGAATATTAGAAAATATTAATTTATTATAACAAGTTGTGCCATGTAAAACTATTATTATGAAAGATATTTTCACATTTATAAAGTAGTGGGCAACAGGTGATTGGACACATCGAGTCTCCCCGCACGCAAGTCGCTCGCGCCGCCTGCGCCACCCTCTCTGAAATACTCAAAAACACTAACTACACTAAGAAACCGGTAAGTTTACAACTAACACCCCATTATTACATTGTTAAAAATTATTTGAGTAATTTACCACTCACAACATATTATTTTTAATATACTGTCTATTTAAAATTGTATAAAATTATATATTTAAATAATAATATTACCCGTGAGGGGACGGGTTAGAATATTATTCCCCTCTGCCGTTGGGAGAGCATCACGTAAGAGCTGAGTAATCCAGCACCCCCTTGGTGGTAGGGGACTTGCCCCCTCCTTCTTCTATCATTAGTGTTGCGGATTTAGTGGACGACGAAAAATCGACTCAATCCATACTTTCACACTAAAAGTAGAGACAGAGAGAAAGTAGTACCAATATTTCATTTTAGATCTTAAATTCTTTAAGGTCTAACCCTAAAAAATAACCAATTTCTGCAGTGTTATCTTTTAAACAACTGACAATAGCTGTGGATCGAAAAATGTAACATTCTGTATTCATTTACACGAGTGGGTGTTGCATGACTCTAAGAGGTATAAATGGCAACTTACCCCTTTCGCCCTTTTCGAACTGTAAATTACTCCTATTTTTATTATTTTTCTAAATACTGTTACGAGCTTGAGTTCAGGATTGGAAGAAATTAATAGATGCTTCGTTGGTAAAGAACGTCAAAATAACTCTACAATACGTTCTCGCACTATTTACACGTCTCCGAGTTCTTATTTCTAGTCTGCACAGTTCCAAACTTATTGCGCGCACTTCTCACGAAACAATATTTCCACCGCTATTCGTCACTATACGCTTCACAATATTTCACTACTACGACTAGGCACCATTTTCTCTGCAATTCGAAAACACTTCTTCACTCTCGAGTAATGGAATGATATGCAACCGTCCGTATAACCTTTTATATAGGTTTTCATATAGAAACTTGTCGCAGGGGAATGCATTTACGCATACCACCCGATCCTTTGCGGGATCGAATGATTATGTGGGACTCGCCAGCGGTAAGCGCCGTCCTACCCACTAAACCTACTGCGATACCCTCTCCGTCAAAAATGAGGCGCCACGGGGTCGCTATTCGCATTCTACCGCGACGCCTCGACAGTCGGTCCACTCTAAAGCAGGCCTGCCCGCCCTGGACGTGTCCTGGGTACGGAAGACACGCCCAATGCCCTGCTGTGGTCCGGGGGAGGAAGAAGATGCGCGTATCTGCGCCTCCTACCGCCCGGCTGACGTCTGCGGATCGGGTCAGCCAGAGGATGAGCCTCGCGTTCCCTTTCCGCGGCCTCCTTTAGCGAGATTACCGACTCGCAAAAGGAGGCCACTGCCAACCAGCTCCTTTCATCTTCGAGCATGGCCCCAACCACACTCGACAATGAAGGGTCCCCGCCAATTGTCGACCATAGGGCTTGGCGCTGAGGACCCCATGCTTGGAATTCAGCCACGGTGTGGTGTGACGTATCCTCCGCTGCACCACACTCATGACAGACCGGCGTCACCTCCCTCCGAACTATCTTCTAGAGTTATTCTCAACTCACTCGAACACATAAATTTGCCTAATGCCGTACTTTTCCCAAATGTCTGTCATCGAAGATGCGTTAAACTTCTTTCCGTCTCTCTCGGTTCATCTTGCCGTCTTATTCTATTTTGACATTTTCTAGCCAGTTTAAACTAAAGTCTAGGCTTGCGAATTGTTTTGATGTTGATTCGCAACAATACTTTTCTGTCCAAAAAACTATAAGAATTAATGTTTAATATTTGCAATTAGTGTGAGTTTAAGGTGCAGTAGTCTATGTATTAAATTTTGCTACTCTACAATGTTATGTACTTTGTCAGGATTTCTATGAAGGAATCTCCAGTCTACTGACAAAGACGGGCAGCTACAACCGTGCGGTGCGACGCGCGGCCAACGTCGCCCTAGACGACGTCGTCAGCAGTGTCGACATCACGCACTCCGTCACTGCCATCTGCGTTTATGGTGTCGGGTATTTGTTGCATTATCTAAAAATATTTTACACTTAAGCAACAAATCGATTGGAAAATCGAAATATATATTATCTTAATACTAGTCACTGTTATTTATTACAATGTGTGACACACTTTCCCTCTCGTTCTCCAACCCCATTATTGCTGCAGTTTCATTAAGTTCTTGTTTTCTTGCTCCTCATTCAATTTGTACGGCGACACCGGATCTTGTACTAGGTATGTTTGTCTATCGGGTGAACCTTCTGCTCATTTGCCGTAACACACAATTTCGCCACTAGTGTTCAGTATCGCTTTATAGAATTTACAATCCATATAATATTGATTCCAGACACAAAAATGCACTAGTGCGCAGTGCATCCGCACGTTTACTGGTGGTGTGCTGCGCGCTAGCTGAGGGGGGGCGACAAATCCTGCGTTCGCGTCCCCCCACTGCCGCAGCAGCCAGGAAGCACACTCTACGATCTATGGCTGAACTATTACAAGACAAAACCACTGAGACCAGGTAAACCAAGAAATGCAAAATATGTCAATTAGAAAATCGAATTATTGTAAGTTGACAAAAAAAAACTGGCAAAAAGTACAAGTTGGACACGCGCAACGAGGGGTCCGTGCAGACTATAGTCTTATATAAGGGACAATCTTGTAATTAGAAAATTATTCTACTGATACTTCAACTTGTACTTCAATGATTGTTAGATTGGTTGGTTTGAATATAGTTTTCATTCCGACCTCACAATAACATTTTTTTTCAATATAGGTAAATAATTATCGAAATGAAACACAGTATTTGCACGTGTTACGGACAGTTTATCGCTTACAACCTTTTGATAACTTTTATAGAACATTCTACTGTAACATTAATTTTAACATACTAAATAAACTAAGTAATTAGTAAAATGTATGTCAGAAGGGGAAACAGAATACGAATTTGAGGAGAGATGAGTTAGCTATGTAAAATCGGATATACGCATACACAACGGATGGCCTATCTTGAAAGCTACGGGCGCGATACGGACAGAAGATAATTAAACGTTACGATCTCTTAATATTCTGACAGGAACCCAACCAGTACCTTGGACTTGTGACCAAGGTGTAAGCTTAAGGAATCCCTTTATGTAATTACAACACTCTCTTTCACTGCCCAGGCTCTCTGTTTTATCCTAAGGTTAACTCACACAAACCTAAGCCAGCACAAGGCCAACCTAACCTAAGGCTAACCTAACGTATGTAAAATAATACCCAAACCGAACAAGGAGGATTATACAATCCTCGGATCACACAGACCCATAGGACTTATTCCAGTATTCGGTAAGATACTGGAAAAATTATTTGTAACCAGAGTAACATATTTAGCCGGATCGAATGGCAACCTACATCCTACGCAGTTCGGCTTTAGGGAGTAGACTAGCGCCACGGCGGCTAACACTGCGCTTCAAACCATCCGCGGAACAAAGACCGATAGCCGACGAGTCTTATCTAGATATTAAGGCGGCGTTCGACAACGCCTGGTGGCCGGCGCTGTTACATATACTTCGAGCAATCAACTGCCCAAAGAATATTTTCGGACTTATTAAAAGTTATTTGGAAGACCGCGAAGTTATTTTAGACCACGCTGATGTACGCGTCAATAAAAAGACCAGCAAAGGATGTGTCAAAGGAACTTCATTTTAGACCTATTTATGAATTTACCTGAAGGTTGTCAAATTCAGGCGTTTGCTGACGACGTATTGCTGAGTGACAATCCAACACCATCCAGGAATTACCGCCGGTGTATGGGGTCAAGTGGCCTACAGACAAAACATCAAGACCAAGCTTTTAAGCTTGCAACGCTCTTTTGCCTTGAAAGCGATCCGATGCTTTAGAACTGTCTCCACTACAGCAAGTATTGCACTTGCACAGTTCACCCTTCTCGACTTAAAGATTTGTTAAGTATATGTCATTGAGTCTACCAAGCTTACTGGCATTAGTTCACAACTATCATCTGACATACAACTCGAATCACGCACACCACCATATCAACTACTTCATCCACCTCAACGAATTTCACTCCCTTATAAATCATTTACAAATCAGACACCAATCGACGATCACTGCCATTCATAAAATTGCCGAATAATTCAAATTTACACCGATGGAAGCAAGCTTGAACATTCAACTGTTGGAGCAGCTTTTGTAGGTTTTGATGGAGAACGACAAATAATTACCAAAAAAACTTAAGCTGCACCGAAGTTGTTCGGTATTCCAAGCCGAACAATTATATTAGCCATCGATCGAGCTTGCTTCTGGGCCCTAAAACACAAAACATCTCAGTATACTAAATATTAAATTTTTTCAGACTCACTTTCATCCATTAAGGCCATTCAGAACAGGAGCAATCCTGATCCTCTCATAGCATCCATCCATCGAACAATTCATTCCATTCACAGCAGTTCCACTAAGACAATAAAGCTATCCTGGGTGAAAAGCCATGTATTTGGAAATGAGGCTGCTGACGTGGCAGCCAAAGCCGGAGCAACTTTGCACAGGGCCTCAGATTACAGCGTATTCCCTATTGGCTTTGTCAAACACTAAGTTCGTACGTATATACGCAGAGAGTGGGAAGAAAGATATCAAGATTCAGTTCAGGGGACTTGGACCAATAAGCTTCTTCCTACCCTCGGAGATATCAAAAAATATCATTCCAACTCTCTCAGATTCTGACTGGTCATGGATACCACAAGAAGTACCTTCTTCGATTTCATATCACGGACGATGTCGACATCTGTCCATGTGACAGCTCTACAGTACAAACTCTGTCTCATCTAATTGAAGAATGTCCTCGCTTCGATCCTCAACGATTGGACCACACTATAAATTGTGAAATTGCGGGTGTCCCTCCCTTCGTTTTGACCCAGGTCATGGTGAAAGAGGGCACTCTGCAATCATATATTCAATTTACAGAATATATCATGAACCAACTGAATACTTCAATGGTACTTAAGAATCCTAAACTGATATTGTATATATTAGAATTAATGTTAAATAAATATGTATAAACAAAAAAAACAAACAAAAATAATAATAAATAAATTATTTAAGATTGCATGTAAGGTTAATTGTTAAAATTTATTTTTTTGTATACATACATTTTGCATATAATATGAGGCTTAATCCTAATTTAAGTTAGTTTAATCATTCGTCTCTAATTATCTCTAAACTGCATAAATATTTTGTTAATACATTTCTCATTGTCACCTTAAGAGGCTCGCGTTAGATGGCAGGGTCAAGGGCCTGATGCAGAAAGAGGTACTACTGGACACGACACGTATCGTGCGGAGGTTCCTCTCTCTGGAACCCTAACCGTCGGTAGCTTGGACCATGTCCCGCTGCCGGTTGGCCTCTATTTTTTTATATTTTTAAATGTATTTTTTTTTTTAGATATATTTAAAAATGTAAATTATAATTGTGGATAAATAAAAAAAATAATAAATATACTTTATTGTACACCAAATATTACAAAAGAAAGCCAAAAAATTACACCACAAAAGAAATATATGTATGTCGGGGATTTTAAATGGTGTGAAAAGGAAATGGAAGGAATATTGGGTAAACGCAACGTAGAACCGATAAATGATCAAATATGATCTCTAAACAATTACGAGAGAAACCTAAGCAGTGCCTTGGACTAGAGACCAAGGTGTAGGCTTAAGGAATTCCTTTAAATGATCATAACACTCACCTCCACTGCTCAGGCTCTCTGTTTAAACCGAAGGTTAATCTCACATAAACCTAACCGAACACAAGGCTAACCTAACCTAACATTGTGTTTACTTAACCACGTGGCGATTACATTGTAAGGACTTACGTGACCTTGGAGAGCACTTCCAAACTACACTGCACTTGACACTGTCACTAGCACTACTTAGATAATTTTCACTTCTTGAGAGACCGCGCACGACTAAGACTCCAGTTAGACTATCGATGGCATATAAAGGGTCACAACGGAAGTGGCTACTACCCTATTCCAACGCCATAGACAACGATGATGATTCGATTAATCGATAATCTTTTACTATTCTCCGACACGGCCATTCTGATAATCAACGCGCTCTCGCGTTGCCTTTAAACAGTTTCAAAAAAACGTAAAACGTAACACTAGTTTCATAATGCAATAACTTTGTTACAGCGTGACAGCTTTCAGCATTATTTTCCACTAGACATAAGAATTTCAATCCTTGACGCACAAAATAACAAAGAGCTCTCAACACTCATTACAGAGATCATCTCAAATTCGTGGCAAAGCGTAACAACTTTCAGCCCCAACCGTACAGCGGCTTACTACACCGCCTTACAACGGCTCAATAACAAAGCGACAACGCTTACAATTCATCTTTCCGACAAAGCGTAAAAGCTCTCTGTCCACTAATAAAACGTTAATATGATCAGTAATTTCCAATCACAATGCGTAAAAACTGTCAACACCACAATTTACTACCGAAACGACTGATGAGCCTCATGTAAAGCGAAGGCGTACCTACTTCAAATAATAATCACGATTTTAAGGTTTTAAACTACCTTCGCAACTATTTCTGATTTCAACTATTTCTGAATTCTTTTTTTTAAACTACCCACTTTTAACTTTTTCGAAAACTAATTTTACTCGCATTGAAACTAATTTAACTGTCAGGATTATACGCAAAGAACCCTTAACGTGAACTTTTGGGCCTGTGATCCCACTTCTGATGTCGGGGATTTTAAATGGTGTGAAAGGAAATGGAAGGACGGAGATGGGGAATATTGGGGAACACTACAAGGGGGTGATGGTATTGAATGGAATATTGGGTAAACGCAACGTAGAACCGATAAATGATTAAATATGATCTCTAACAATTACGAGAGAAACCTAAGCAGTGCCTTGGACTTGTGACCAAGGTGTAGGCTTGAGAAATTCCTTTAAATGATCATAACACTCACCTCCACTGCTCAGGCTCTCTGTTTAAACCCAAGGTTAATCTCACATAAACCTAACCGAACACAAGGCTAACCTAACCTAACATTGTGTTTACTTAACCACATGGCGATTACATTGTAAGGACTTACGTGACCTTGCAGAGCACTTCCAAACTACACTGCACTTGAAACTGTCACTAGCACTACTTAGATAATTTTCACTTCTTGAGAGACCGCGCACGACTAAGACTCCAGTTAGACTGTCGATGGCATATAAAGGGTCACAACGGAAGTGGCTACTACCCTATTCCAACGCCATAGACAACGATGATGATTCGATTAATCGATAATCCTTTACTATTCTCCGACATGTACAATAGGCGTACATAGGCGCACATCATGTATTCCTCACTCTAATTAGCACTCTAAAACAAAATTCACGACAGAAATATCGACATAAAGTTATGATTAATTTACATCTGCCGATTTATAGTAAAACATTATTTTGTTGGCAGGAAATACGCTGAGCGACTCTACACGATGCTACGACCGCTACAACACTTCGAAGCCTACTTCCTCACCGACGTCGACGTCGAGCTCGCCTCCAGCCACATGAAGAAATACGACCCGCTACTAACAAATCAACAAACCACATGATTTATATATACGAGTACGGGACACTATTAGAACAAGCCTAGTTAAATTTACGTGTTACGTACGTTACGTTTTGTGTGTAATGACGGTTGTGGGGAACTGATGTAGATTGTGTTTTAAAAAGAATTTTGTTTTCCTACGTCAAATAATTAATTATAAAGCTGAAACCTTCCATCACTAATAAGAACTAACAACCAAATTTATTTTTGAACGTTTTGGGTGGATTAAATAGTAGTAGTAGGGGAGACCATGATGATAAATGGGGATTTACTCGAGTGTCTTAGAGATATATAACATTTTGTAGAATAGATGATAGTTTATCATTTTAATGTTCCGAAAAACATCTATAGGTCACTGATATGACGGTATGTTCAACTACCGACTTGAGTGGTGGGGGAGGCCATCTAGAAGGATAGAAAAAAATGTATTCAAGCGTGGTCATATATTCAAAGGGGATATTAAGTAATACATACATAAAATGACTGAATGATTTCAAACCAAAAAATTCCCTCTAGGGCTCCCCCTTCTAAAGGAGTTTCATAACGTGAATGTTATTACGAGCTGCGCCCCGCGGTTTCCCCCGCTATATTTTGGATAATTCACACTATATCATTATAAATTATAGCCTATGTGTTATTCTGATGTGCAAGCTATATTATTATAAAGTTACATCAAAATCCACTCAGTAGTTTTTGCGTAAAGGAGTATCAAACAAACTTGACTGAGGAAAATTTTGGGTGTTTTGTATGAGATTGTGTGTTTTTATTTAGTGATCGAAGGTTTAACTATATTCTCTTCATCTCATATACTTAATTTTCAAAAGCGCTTTAGACGTGCTGAGGTATCCCAAACAGGATCACAGCGGCAGTTCGCGGGTCCAGTTTTAACTATTTAAGGATCCACATAGAATTTTAACGAAATCAATTACAACATACACACGTAATTCTTTGATTTTACCTTAAAGAAGATTTCCCGTTTAGTTTTCTCTAAAAGTTGATATTGTTTAGGTAAACTGTGTTTATACGTTGAACTAAAAATATATATTTTTCATTCATAACAACAACATACAATTTAAATTAAAAATTGATAACCTGAAATAGAGTAGTACCAAAATTGACCTCACCTATCTTGTTTATATTCCGAGATAGTCTGTTTACGTACAATACTCATGTTCTAAAAACGTGGAAAATGTTATGTATACTATATATGCACATTTGTTCTTAATTATATAATTGTAATTGTACCATTTTGTTTTATTGACATACTAGCCGACCCGCGCGATTTCGTTCGCGTGTTGCTCCGCTCCTATGGGTCGTAGCGAGATGTTAAATAGCCTAAGTTACTCCTTGTTACATCAGCTATTTGCCAGTGAAAGTTCCATCATAATCGGTTCATCCATTTCAGAAAATAGCCGGAACAAACAGACAGACAGACCCAAATTGTAAAAAAAATATTTTAGTATATGTACCGTGTGCACTTAGTAAATAGCGGTTATTTTAATATTACAAACAGACACTCCAATTTTATTTATTTGTATGGATTATTTTTTTTCCTACATGTTAAAAGAAATTAAGTATGTGTTAAAATTAAAAAAAAAACTAGGGTGACAAGTGAGGCGAGGTTTTCATTGATGCTTCGTTCCTATGGGTCGTAGCTTGATGTTGTATAGCCTATAGTATTTTATTTATTTATTTATGCACCTTAAAATCTAATACAAGGATTTTATACTAAGAAATATTGTGTACACAGGATGACTTATCTCTTTAAAGAGATCTCTTCCAGAAACCCCGAGTAAATATAGGAAAAGAAAAAAAATCATTTAAAAGTTGTGTAGGCACAAGATATAACAAATAATTAATATTTAATTATATATGAAAACATAATATATTATAATTAAATAAACATAATATACAGTCTTTATTGATAAATGTGCTATCCGATACTAAAATATTTTTTCTAGTTGAACCAGTAGTTCCTGATTAAACACATTCAATCGAATAAACAAACTTTTCAGCTTTTTAAAACTAAATTCAACTTTTTTTCCATCTGTATCTCAAACCCCAGACGCTTTTGTCTCTTATGTATAACAAGCCGACCCTTTCGACTTTGTGCCCGTGATCATCAGCTCCTATTGGTCGTAGCGTGATGATATATACCCTATAGCCTTCCTCGATAAATGGTCTATCTAACACTGGAAGAAGTTTTACTATTTTTTATTTAAAATCATTTACTTACTCAGTTGCATTAAGCAAATAAAAAAATCAATACTTATAATAAAATTAAATTTATTTTGTCTTAAGTAATAATAAATTACATTATACTTAATATTACATAATTATTTATATAACATACTGTAGTGTTAAAACCAAAAGATCAATCAGTACTGGTATATCATTACCTGGGCACGGCAAAATAAATTAAGGTACAACCGGTGTCGCGAATATAGGTAACTTTTTAAAAGTTTATTCTTAGGAGTTCTACGTATGTATGTAATTATGAACTACTAGTGGTCGCTTGTGGTCTAAATTCGACCATCATTATACTTATAAAGCGGCTTATAGAGATATATAGGCTCTTATTGGATTTCTTATTAAACATTGGAAACATATATATATAGACCTGCTTGTGCTGATTCAGTGACTCATTGATCACCTATCCTGTAAAATTTTGTATGAAAAAAATATTTTTCACTCTTGGTTTCGTATAGAAGACGAAAATTCATTCAGAGGAAAAATATGAAGAAACCTGATGATTGAGCATTTCGGAGACGACGAAAGAGCACAGCCAGGATATTTAAGATAGGTGGGGGGTGC
Source organism: Limenitis camilla (assembly GCA_905147385.1). Taxonomy (NCBI): domain Eukaryota; kingdom Metazoa; phylum Arthropoda; class Insecta; order Lepidoptera; family Nymphalidae; genus Limenitis; species Limenitis camilla. Next base: position 1,638,347 of record LR990235.1, read on the forward strand.
TCGAACAAATATCATTCGAAACCTCATCCAATTGACAATGAGCTGAAAAAAGCTCCAAAATGGCGAATTTAAGATGGCGGCCATACAAATTTCGTTGGCGTCAATCTCAGAAAGTATACAAAATAGAAGTGTTTTTTTTTGGGAAAAGATGATGGGTTTCAAGGTCTATTTGATGACTAGAAAAAATTTAAGATGGCGGAATTTATTTTTCTATATACAAAAATTTATGGGGAATATTGAAGAGACTACAAGTTGGAAACTATGCAAGACTTTTTGATGCGGTTCATAGAAGAACTTTTATTCTGACAAGTGATGATTAAAGATTTCGGAGACGTGGAAGGAGCACGACCAGGGTATTCAAGATAGATGGGGGCCGCTCGAACAAATCATTCGAAACTTGGCAGGCCTCCTTTGGCTGGGAACTGGAAAAAAATCAAAATAACTTCATAGAAGAACTTTCATTCTGACAAATTGAGAGCTGAAGTGACATTCATGTCCTGGATGTTTTTTTACATCTTATGGCTCTGGCTATATCAAAGAAGGTCTATTATTTTCACAATCCATTGTACTGTCATGCATAGCATAGCAATGTGATATTTGCTTTAGAACATTTAGTCAGTAAACAGTTGACAGAGCTATAGATAGTAGAAAAGTAAGTTACAGACAGTGCACAGTAGAAGTTAATGAACGTAAAATAGTAGACCCCTGTCTACCCTGCCAATCACTGACGACCGTTTTTTACCGCCGTCTACAACTCACTACTTCTTACGACTACTTTCTGCCACTGTCTACCATTTTCTACAAAACCGCCATCCGGAATCCGACCATTTGTTATCACAACCACTCCCTTACGTGGTCCGCTTTAGCGGGCCGCGCACCCACACGCCACACCAGCTATACTTATAGCGCGTTTATTTATAAAATGTTATTGAATTGAAGATTGTATGTAGCATGGTCAAGTCTTATCAGTATTTCTCCCGTTTTAAATTATACTATGCGGCAGCTATCTGTACGCTTGAGCAGGATAGTTTCGCAATTTGAGTACACTGCTTCAAATAGGTACTCCAATCCATGACGTCTACTATTTAGACCTGAACTGTCGTAAGAACCAATCACTTGTAGCGCTCTCCTCTTGAATCGCGCTCCCCGCTAATAAGGCCTTAATAATGATTTATGTGCATTAAGGATTAGAATTATACCTACTTAGGCTATACTTGAGACTAAAAGCAAATTGATGCCTTTGATATGGATTGACTAGTATTAATTAGAGTACTGGTCTACGATATTTTTAACAGCATACTGAGTACCAAAGATAAGAGCACAAACGCCAAATAATATGAGAAAGAAATTCTTTATGAGTCGCCATTTATAGCGACCGTACCCAATATCCCAGTATACAAGCAGTTCTATCACTGCTGGGAAAATAATTCCAAGTATAGAGAATCCCAAGGCACCGACAAGCGTCACTAGCGGACCAATCGTTGGTAACGCTATAGCTATAGAGACACAAGTGATCACCAACAAGGCTCTTATGGAATATTCTGCTAGAATCTTCCTGTTGAGGAAATATTTTTTCACCCTCGTCCAGACCATTTGCTGGCACACATAAAATTGCAGCCCGAAGCTGAAAAGCACTGTCGATCCTATCAGTAACATCACAAGTTGAGCGGCTACATCAGTTATCCGCAAGTTCGTAGTGATTATCTCATTAACCTGATCACCGTATCTGACGTAGCCCAAAACACCAAACAAAAGATAAATTACAGTAATTATAAGCATTCCTCTATTCAAAACTCCACACGCACCCAAAAAGTTGCGTGGAGTCTTCATATTATTCTCTAAAGGCATAATAACTCCAATATTCTCCATTGCAAAGAGGGTGATACTGAAAAACTGCGGAAATTCTGTAATGGATGCAACTAACGATAATTTATTTAGAGGCTTTACATCCAGCACGAGATAGTAAAACGTTATACTTATAACGATCATCATGAAACCGTTTGCTATCATCGATATCGGAGCAAGGTATTTCAAATCTGGTATCCAGTTGAACAGAATCAGTGGCACGAGAAGGCAGCCCATGATAGTCCTCAGAAGAGAATAATCGACGGGAACAGCAGCAAGAGCAGGAGCTGTAACATTAGCCTCAACCGTGCTATTTTTGTATTCGTGGTCAAGATAATATCCAATAACTTTACCATAGTTTTCTGATATTAAAAGATTGTCGACCACACACGCACCAAAGTATGAAAAAAATAACCATATTAACACAAATTTCCTGGCATGCTTGGCGTATTTTCGGATCCATTCTGGTCCTGTTGCAAATGCTGTTTCAACAACTTCTTCGTAATCCATTTTTGATTTTCGTGCTTTATAGTAAAGTTTGTGAGCACAATCCACCTGAAATGATAAAAGATATCCTGTAACTTTTAAATTTCATCAATATACTTAAATTATCGCAAATTTAATATAAAATATGTAATTATAACCTATCGATAAAAATTTTATCACTCATTTTCCATAACAACGCAATCATGGAGAAAACATACAAACATTAATTATTTATTTACAGATTTTTCTAATTTTGTTTCTATGACGATAGTAAGACTATAATGGTTTCTAATTGACGGAATCTTTCAACCCATATATCATCACCTTAGAAGTAAAATTGGTAATTTTAAGAACCTTTATTAGCGTCCTCTTAGTGTCTAAGAAACACACAGTTCTAACCAAAGAAGTTTGGACTGTGCTGCCTTGAATGTAAGTTAGGAGTGGGAGCGGAATGCTGCGATTTCAGTGGATCCTGAGCAAGAACGCAAAGTCGACTGGAAACGCAGTATTCATGGAACGCGTTTAAGACACTTGGCGGGAAGATTCGCAAGCAAGTCGAAGAAAAGATCCCCTACCATCAAGGGCTACTGGGTTACTCGCCTCTAAGGAAATGCTCTCCCAGCGCGGCGGCAAAGGTTAATTGTATTCTAACCCACCTCCTCGCGGGTTACTCTATATCCATACAAATAAATAAAATTGGAGTGTCTGTTTGTAATATTAAAATAATCGCTTTTTACTAAGTGCATATGGATGTATACGCGCACATGGTACATATACCAAAACAACATATTTTTTACAATTTATGTCTGTCTGTTTGTTCCGGTTAATCTCTGAAATGGCTGAATCGAATTTGACGGGACATTCACTGGCAGATAGCTGATGAAACAAGGTGTAACTTAGGCTATTTAACATCTCGCTACGACCCATAGGAGCGAAGCAACACGCGAACGAATTCGCGCGGATCGGCTAGTATATAATATAGATAACTCACTAAAATATATGATGTATGTGTACAGATAGCCGCCAACAACAGTCCACCCAATAAACCGGCCACAATCCCGGAGGTTTTAAAAGCAAAAGGCATTGCCATTATTCCGCTTCCTAATGTAGATTTTATTAAATGAATCAACGTTTGCCAATCCCTAAAAAGTAATGAGAAATTATATTATCTAGAAGTTTAATAATTCGTTTACACCATAAATAATAACGTACGGTTTTAGAGATCACAATAGACTTATATTAATGCTTTTTATTATTTTCCGATAACATTTTTATATTATCAAAATAATTTATGTACTCAATACTTACGTGGTTGGGTTGTTAACGTTTCTGCTCTTGAAAGGGTCAAACTTTTCACATTCTTTTGAAGGTGCTAGTTCTACATCTTTGAAAATTCTGAAACAAGGACGACATTTAAAAATTGGCTCTGAAAGTTATATCTTAAATTTGTTCTAAAAACAAGCAGAATGAGAAAGAAATAACATGTTTATTCTTTATTACTAATTGGTAATAAACATTAACAATTGTTTTTTTTGTAGTATTTAATTGATGTGCTTAAAAGAAAAGGAGAATATATTAAACCTAATATTACCTTTTACAAAATTAACTTTTATATCCTACACAAAAAGTAAATTGTAACAAGAAAACAAAAAAATTAATGACTTGTATTCTAATTAGAAACACTTTCAATTATTGTAAATAATTCATAAAATCATAAATATGAGAGCCAATGAGTGCTTTCATAAAATATAAAATATGTATTAAGCAGATAATACTAGAGTAACAAAAAAAATATTTTGTTCAGAGCTGTGTAAACTATTTTTATTATATCCCTTATTTTTTTCTTAAATAATTATAAATAAACTAATAGAATTAAATAAAATACTTACGTGGAATTGTTTTCGCCATCTTGGGGCAACAAATTAAACTCGTCAGGATGTGAATTTTGCTCTACCTAAAAGAAAATCTCATTATCACTTAAATATCACTCATAACATTGTATATAATTAACCATTTATTTACCATTTTATATATTTATTTAGTAACCACGATAAACAGTATTATAATCCAAAACGGCTGCGGTATTCGACTGATGTAAGTTATAGTTAAATGTACATAATATGTAATACAGAAATAATTCATAAAAATGATAACACGTTTTTCCCGTATCCCTACTACGCTTATAATCATTAACTACGTCATTTTAATAATATTATCTTGAGGGCAAACCCGGGAAATTCGATATTATTGGTTCTCCGTCTATGCTTATTAAGAGAAGAATCTCAATGAGGAGAGGATTCCGACACCTCTGAGAACATTAGGAACTTTCAGGAATATTTCGTTGCTTAAATCACACATAACTCCAAAAAGCCGTCGGTGTGTGCCTGTTGTATGAGATCAAACTCAGACCTCCCGAGTAGACATCAAAGTCTTAACCACTAGGCTATCACTGCATTTTTTATCACGAATATTTGAATTTTGTGTTGATTTGGATTTCGTCCACCTGCATGAAAAAACTAGAATGACTTATATTTTTTTTTAATAAGGGACAAACGAGCAGACGGTACAACTGATGGAAAGTGCCCATGGACGACGTCTAAACTTGTGAGTTGCCGCCTCGAACATAGAGAGGGGGTGAGGAGGAGGACGAAGCGAAGAATGCTGCGATTTCAGTGGACTCTGAACAAGAACCCGGTGTTCATTAGAACCGCAGCATTATTGGGATGGGAGAGGGAGGGGATAGATCTGGCCCACATGTGGCTCGACCGGAACGCGTCAGAGACATTTGGCGGTCGATTTCGCATGCTGGTAAACGCAAGGTATTCCGGTAACAGATCCCCTACCAACAACGAGGGTGCTGGGTTACTCGCATCTTACGAGATACAGCGGCAGAGAGGAATGGTATTCTAACCCGTCCACTCACAGGTCGTATAATTGAAAACATTAATAACATGGTATTTTTGCTGGACTCCATTCCTAAAATACTAACCAAGAATTTTAACTTTAGCACCACTTCGTCATCCGTCTCTCTGGCAAGACAGCATAATTATTATCTCAGGAACGCAATGAGATATAAATTTATATCTAATTAGGGACTGAATCCTTTCTTTCTATTAAAAGAAAGAGCCGTTACAAATGATAATGTATAGGTGGGTGATATATTTTTTCGTAATGAATCAAAAATCATCGTTGCTACGTCAATTATCGTAAATGGTTACCAGAAAGATATCTTTTTTAATTTCCTATTGAAATTGTTATATCCCGATATAACTATATTTAACATTTTAATGCATATATGACTAATTCCCAAATACATAACGCCCACACAGCTCGACATGCATTTCGTTCTTACGTCGATAGATGGCGTAATCGCACACTCATTTGTTCAGTTTGTATTCTTAAGTATTTTTTTTTTTCGCGATAAAACATAGCCTACCTCCTTCCTCAAGCTCTACTTTATCTCTGTATCGTATTATATCAATATCGGATCAGTGATTTAAGCGTGATTGTTAACAAACAGATAGACGCCATCTACTTGGCAATAGATGGCGTTAGTAGTAGATTAAATCGTACTTCGTTTGTTTATTTTGTATTCTTAAGTATTTCCTATGTTTCATAAGTGGTTGTAAAAGTGGTTTTAAAATAGTTATATATTAATAATTAATTAATATAATACAAAAAGGCAACAATGAAATATTGAGCTAGGACGTGTGAAGGTAGGTGAATACACGTATGCATTAATAAATTTAATAAATTGAAAACATTTGGTATGTCAATTCAAACTCAAAATATTTTATTCAAATAGACTTTTACAAAGTACTTTTGACACGTCAAAATTGGTCAGTCAGTCAGTTTGTCTTAAGCTACCACCAGTTCGGAAAACAGTTTCCTGATGAGAAGAACTGGCAAGAAACTCAATAGTTGCTCTTTTCATAATGCCATTGTTTACATCAGTCTGTTTTCAAAGGTATAATCATTCAGCTGAGCATCAACGTCATTTTGATTCCAAGCTTTGTCATCATTCAAGTAATCTTGTACAGAGTAGTAAGCTTTATTTACTAAACAGTTCCAAGCCTTCAACGTAGGGTGGTTTCCCTTTGCGAAGCGAGGAACTTCTTGTCAACAATATAAACATCTGTTCGATCATTATCTCACTATTTTACTACTCAGCGCTACGTAGCAACTATAAAATGATGTCATATCGTAACTAAAGGGCCTGAACTCTAGTTCGCTTGCACTAAGCCGGTGCACTAGTACTTATTTACGTATATGTATCTAATGATCATGATTGTTTGTATATTACTAGTTATTTATAGATAAGAGATTTCATGAGGCCGTAAAATAAAGTAAATTCATATTCATCGTAAATAATGAAACCAATTGATCAAGGCAAAACCCAATTACCAATAGCAAGTCTCTAAAAACTAAATGTAGTAGGTATATGCATCATATTTTGCATGTAATACGTGCTGTTTATACAGGACAGAGGACCAATAAGGAAAATGAATTCGGAATCCAATTCCAATTCATTCTTCTAGCGAACCATGATGAGAAGAGTAAAAACCCCCAAACAGAATCTCATCATTTTTCATTTCTTTCAAGAAAATTAGTGAGACGTATTTTTTTATAAAAAACAAAAAATTCACTTTTATTATGAACTAGTCGACCCACTCTAATTTCGCTGGGCTAAAAAATCTTTTAAAATCAATAACTTTTTTCTGACATACAATCAAAATGAAATTATGTATTTATTTTAAGAAATATATAATTAACTGTACAGAATAAACATTTTTGTTTCTTTTCTTACATGTGTAACAATTATTTGTTCTGATATTATGTTGATTTATAATATCTTATTATGCCCCATATTACACATATAATGCGTTTGTTTAAAATTGGCACGCTTGTTACAAACAAATACTCGAGTGCACCAGTACTCGATCACAATCGAGAATATTATAGAATGTAGTCTAAGAGACGATAAGAGCCCGTTTTCTATTGTCCTATTTTTTGTATATTTGTTGCTTGGCAGCATCGAAGCCCCGATTCTGCTCTTTTTGTTTGGTAATAAAAAAATAAGCATTTCAAATAAGTTATTGTAGGTTCGGCCGATTTTGTAAGGCTCCTTTACTCTATCAAATGTGGACTTCGTATTAAAATTTTTCTTTTATCGGGTTTTTTTTAATGTTGCTAGACTATAAACATCACGCTATAAGGGAAGTAATAAATATTGAAGTTTTTAAAATCATAAAAACCATTTTGCAAGGCCCCTAATTGTAACACCTGACCAGTGTTGGGATCTATAATAGAAATAGGGAGGGAATAGTAGAATAGACTTTTATTTAACTTTCTTTAACTACTTTTACTAACTAATATTTTACATATTTTACAACTGCCAGCTTTGTGTAACTGTGTGTTCACCAACAATCCTCCATACTACATGATCACAAGCGCAAAGCCTAGTGTCGACACCGCCCTAGCACATCATTTCGAATATTTGGTCCGCCACAATATTTTGACAACGTTTTGTGTGAAAGTATAACAAAACACCAGCGGAATTTTATATTTAAGGCAACTCTAAATGAAGGAAAAAATGAGTTGGTCTCTTAAAGTATAAGCATTTCTCTAACCACCCACGTCGCGCAATCTTAACGACAGTGAAAACATTCGCGCATATCAATAAACCGAGTCCTGACCTATCGCCTGTTTGCCTTAAAGACCTTATTGATAGAAGATATTCACTCAGCATGCTTAAACGTGCATAATATTATACCAATTGAAACCAAAGATTATATGTAATTGAAGCTGTTTATCGTTTTATGTATAAATTAAAATCGCTTGCCGCTGTCTGTACGTTTATTTTTTTTTATGGTAGATAAGGTGCAAACGAGCAGATGGTCCACCTGAATGCTGCGGTCTCAACGGATCCTGACCTAGATCCCTGAGTCCACCAGATCCGCAGCATTAATGGGATGAGAGTGGGAGGGGGTAAGTCTGGCCCACATGCGGCTCGACCGGAACGCGTCTATGACACTTGGCGGTCGGATTCGCATGCTGGTGTTCGCAAGCCAGTCGGGGAACAGATCCCCTACCACCAAGCAGCAAGCTCTCCCAGCTGCAGAGGGAAATAGTATTCAATCCCGTCCCCTCACGGGTTCGGTCGACTTCCATTTGTTGTGGAAGAGGAAGGCTTTAAAGTGGCGGCAAAAACGGTACTATCGGAAATGGATATCGAACCAGTAACATTTAAGTACCAGTAACAATTACAAAGATTAGATATATTATATGTCTAATCTAATTTTGCAAAGTTTTAGACCGACTTACAGGTGAATTGATTAAACCTTTGCTTCAATTTAAGTCGATATAATCTCTGAGTTAAAAAAAATATTACTGAATTAAACTTATCGTTCGAATTGCGTTGAACGAACACTTGCAAAAGGCTGTTGCTCTTTAAGAACTTGGTGATTCCACGTCATCAAATTAATTTGCCTATGCTAACGCTATCTAGAGATTTGAACTATGATTTAGGCGCAGCTTATAAGTTTTAACCTATTTAAGTATTAGCGAGCTAACCTACAATTAATATAATATGAAATATTATACTGGTAAACTCAAGATTTCGATTCGTGCTAGATATTACTCAATATAGTAACTAATAATATTAAATTATGTATGCTTTTGTAACACCAATTGTAACACTTGTTTTTATTTTATCTCTACAATTTATAGAGTAAATCTTACTAATATTATTAAGTGTGTTTGTATGTGGATATTTGAATGTGATGTTTGTTACTCAATCACACAAAATCTGGAGAACTAATTTCCTCGAATTCTGGCATACATATATTTTATAACTCGGACTAACCACATAAGCTTCTTTTTATTCCGGAAAAATATAGTTCCTGCGGAATAATAATTTTTTATACACCCATATATTGATTTTTTTTTCTCGAGAGACTACGGAGCTATATAATACATATCTTAATTCCCCTTTAAGCAAACCCATAGAAGTATGTTTTATAATAACAAGAAATGATGCGTACAATGCTTGAAGTACGTAATAAATGGGTGACGTATTATTATTATAGCTACCTACAGTCAAATGTTAAAGCGTTAGCGGAGAAAACTTATCTAATGTTATGTTTTATTATATTTTATGTCATATTACAGTTAATTTCCCATTTACAAGAAATATACATTCCACAAATTGTTAATTAGGTACTAAAGTTTGTAGTATTTTTTTAATATTGTCGTAGAGCTTCGTAGCTCGTAGCAAGGAGTTAAAAAACTCTCAGATAATTTTTATTTAATAATAATAATAAATAAACAGCTAAAGGTGTTTTAAATTTTAAAAAATTACAAAAAATATTTAGCTAAATTTAAGTTCAATAACACATTCTATCTATATTATCACGGTTTACCATTTTAGGCTTTAAAATTTAAAAAAAAAAAACATTTTTAAAAAGAAATTTCTCTCAAAATTATGAGTTGTAGAGCTTTTTTTTTATAAACTAATATTTTTATTTTTGTAGACAAACAATGTTGCCCTTAAAAAGGGGTACAATTCTTTCTTCTTCGCTTATTAATTACAGATACAGTTATATTCAATGAGAGCGTGCTAAATAATTTTATTGTTAAGATAAAGTGATCGCAATTTGCTCGAACTAACGATCTCACCCTTCACTGTAAGTGTCATAAGGATATCATAATATTAACGCAGTGGTACTTTTGACCCGACCACTCCCACCATTCTTATCGATTGCATACATACAAAAATATCTATTGATCATCTATGCTCATTCAAAATCTAATAAATATATTTTTGTTTTTTTTTGCTACTCTAAAATGACTGATATTTATTAAATTTAAATCATAAAAGAATTTTTAGCGAAATATCAATTATTTCCAAATAAATATTGAAATTTGAAAATTACATTTAATATATAAATAATAGTATTTCTCTGAAAACTATAGGAATGATAATAAAAAACTTTCATTATATTAATAAATTTATTACAAATTTAAAATGTTAAAATACTACAATGTTACAAATTGTATACAGTATACCTAACAATACTACATGAAAAATGCTATAGTTATACAATCAATATAAAACATGGCTAATTTAACACTTATTTCTATCTAATACAAAATAAACTATATATCTAATAACTAAATTTAGTAATTAAAAATCAAATAAATACTTTAATTACATTTTAAGTACAGACATTACTTCTGTTAGGCAGTGACCTAGTATAGGTCAAAAGAACGAGTATATACTCGAAATAATGAAACTATTAATTTCCATGAAATTAATTCCGTTGTCCATGTTTTACTGGGCTTTGATTTATCTCAGTTTTTGGATCCTGTGTGGGACAGGTGGATAGCTGCATAACTTGAGCAAGCACCACGAACGCCTTTGAACGTGCCTTCTGTGTTTGTTTGAAGGGCGTCCTTCCGTTTGTGCCGTGAGCAGTAAAACGGCAAAAATAGTGATAAAAATATAGAAAAAACGCATTTTGATGATCACTTTGACTGCTTGTTAGTAATAACACAATTTCAAATTGCTTGGGTATAAATAGACCGCGGGAAATATTTTAGGGTTGACGCGGTCAGTATCTATTGGTGTTTGAATGTGTACTGGAGATTTAATTGAGTATCTCAGCCTTATATATGATGGAGTTGAGGTTATCTGGCGCGTGTGTGATAACCCACCAAATTGTGATACGCGAAGTTCGATGACTGGATCTCAATGTCATCCGATTCATTGTAGTAAAATTATCTCTTTATAGGTAGGTTATGGTACCGAGACGTAACTGGTTTTGGATGCACAGTTCATTCATGATTTTTTTTAGTTTTGCCCTAACATTTTCAACCTAAAAGTTTATGGAATATTTTTGATCACTCCTAATTAGTGATGCAATTGACATTTAAATGTTATCACAACAATAATTTAGCTATCAAGTTTCTTTGAATAATATTTTGGTAATTGGTATTTTCATATACCTGTCGATAATAATATCAATATTTTTTTTAAATTAAACGATGGTAGATACTGGAGTGAATTTAGATTGTAAACTAACAGGTTCTCAATCAAGGCTTTTCTTTCAAACTTGTTCCCATCAGTTTTCTTTTACATTAACAAATATCATATAAAAATATTATAATCAGGCTTAATATCTTTACTGTAGATTCATCAATTTTTTTTAAACGGCCTTATTTGACAATTTTTAAGGCTTCTTCAGACAATACTTATAGATGCCACTAGGACTTGATACAAAGTGTAATTTCAAATGTTTATAAACATTATAAATTAAGAAATCAAAATTAAATAAACATTCAACAATTTGTATAATTTTAATTAGTAGTTTAAGAGATAATTTTAAGGCACAAGAAAATAATTGGTTAATTCGTCGATGACCTGCCCCAATTTATCTAAGAGATATAATATCAGCATCATGCTATGCCTGATAGTTTTATCAATACTTTAATACTTAGAATGTTAATATCTAAAACAAGATATATGTTGGAGATATGGAATTAAACAAACGCATAAAGTACAAACAGATATTTTGCTCTTTCTGGTCTGTAGAATATTTTTATACCGGAAAAATCTAGTTCAGAAGTTCACCTTTTTATTCTATTTATTTATCCATTAATTTATAGTTTCTTATAAGAATAAATAAATGGGGATACGAGTAAGAGACATCTTTCATTCAAGGATTCAGGACTCAATCCTGAATTTTGCTGACTATTTTAGTATAACAAATTATTTTAAAAAATAGAGACTTGACCTACCCAAGCTAAGGCAGTTCTGAGTCTGGAATATAGAAAAAAATAGACTAATCGTAGAGATCATTTTGAATGAATCCTAGATAAAGTACTCGTATGTCCTTCCCTTCATTCGTGAGTTCATTCGTCACCCTCGACCTCAGTGTTAAGCTATCATACCTCACAAACAGCTAATTAGGTCAATGCGATTAAAAAACCTTGGTCGCTGTAAACATGTGGACTGTGGTGCCCGGTATTTATCTAACTGGGTTAGGTAATACTCTTTAATATAATCTATATGTTTTTTATGGTATCGACAATGCTATGACTAGACAATGCAAAGAAAAAACTATAACTTTCATCTTCCATATTATGAGTAACTTTTTAATGGGTCATTCCACGTCAAATCGACCAATAGTTGGAATCGAACCCTTAGGAGATATAACGAAGTTCCGCCAAAGGAAAAAATTAATTTTTTTTTTCAAAAGTTATGCAAAATCAAAAATCTTGAAAATAATTGCATTTAAAAAAATCACTTACGGTAAGTTTTAAAAGGGATACTTAGGGCTATTAAAAAAAAAATCTGAAAATTTTTTTTGAAAAATCTCTTATTTGTGAAATTTTGAATTATTCAAAATTTTCAAATATACAATAAATTTTTGGTTCAAGTTTTTTTGTACACTACCTTGTACCAATCTTAAAAGATCCTGAAATTTTTGGAACGGTATTTTCTGTTTTTTCAAAAATATGAATTTTTGAAAAAACAAAAAACACCGTTACAATCCATTTCTTAAAACCATTTGTTTGCATTGCATTTCCATTTGTTAAAACCAGATAGGAACGAAGCTCCTTATTTTAACAAGGAAGACCTACATTACACTTGCATTACTTTAGACAATGCTGACTGTGACTGACTGAAGCGAATGTTGGCAAAATAAACATCACGTGATCCTCAATAAAGAAGAGCTAAAAAAAAAATATTTGTACTGAGTTTTAAAAATGTTGACTATGAAATCACTCGACTATCACCAAACGACGCCACCGACCGGACCAATACGTAATATAATATTATAAAAAAATATTTAGTCCGTCATATTAGATTTAGACTGACCTCACTTTATTTATCGAATTATTCTTAGTCCTTTCATTTGATACTCATTTTATAGAAGACTAGAAATGACTAGAAAAATAACTAGTAGCCATCTTGGATATGCAGCCATGTTGGATTTAGAATGACGTCACGCCAAATTGAACCTGTATACAAAATTTCAGCTCAACTGGTTGAAGATATCTGCTTCAATAAAAATCTTACGCTTTTTTTACGTTACGGACGTTTTCTGCCGGTTAGGAACTTCATTCCAAAAAAAATTCTTGAAATTTAGTTTTATCTTAATTAAGTTTGGCAAATCACGTAATTTTGATATTTCGAACTGTTTAAATTTCATTTAGTGACATGATGATGAGCAAAAAACATGAATGACGTTTGTGTATTATTGGTTATACATTTATTTAAAAGTCTTTTTTCTTTAATCCTTCTTGTTCTTGTAATGACCCAAATATATAATTGTGTATATAAAACAAAGTCAGATTGGTTACACCATTTAAAACGCAAGAACTGATCAGCCGATTTTGATGAAATTTGGTACAGAGACTTGGGAAATGACATAGGCTACCTTTTATCCCGACAAAAGTTTGAAGGGGTTAAAATTGGGGATCAAAACTTTGTCATATACATGTCGGTGCATAAGTTAGGCTTGCCTTAACCTAACCTTAGGTTTAAACAGAGAACCTGGTCAGTGGAGGCGAGTGTTTCAATTGAAAGAATCCTAAACTTTGGTCACCAGTCCGAGGCACTGTTTAGTTTCCTGTCGTAGTTGTAAGAGATTATAATGTTTAGTTATTTATCGGTTCAGTACCCCCTCTCATCCTATTAGCGAGACTGTTTAAAAAGTAGTAGTAGCGTGTAGATCATTTTATATTATGTCAAGTGTACCTACGTGAAGACAATATATAACCTTTGGTGCGATAGATTAGGCTCAGTCTCTCTGGTGTTTTAGGGCACATCGAAATTAGTGTTATAGTGTCGTGGTTAAGGTCATCCTTCTGGAGGTCCACGTAAGTTTACTATATTATCTATTGTAGTTGGCGAGGTCGAGTGGTGGAGGTGAGAGTTAATATATTATGAAAGAGCTCTTTAAACCTGCTCCTGGGTCTCAAGCCCCAGGTACTGCCCGCCTCAATCTAAATTGTATGTGTATACGTATTGCTCTACAGTAAAGGGTATCGTTCCTCTCACATCTATGACAATCCTTTTCATTTTCTCCGATTTACAAATAGACAAATATGTTGAAATTAAATATGAGATACAATTCATGCAAGTGAAACCGGGAAGGTCGACTAGTATAAGAATAAATAGTGTTATAAAAATCTATCTAGCTATCATACAGTAGGTGTCCATAATCCTAATATTTAAACAAAAACAAACACAATATGTGTCATCATCACGACCCTTTAATGGCCCACTGCTGAGCCGGGTCTCCTTCTCAGAATGAGGAGGGTATTAGGCCATAGTCCACCACGCTGGCCCAGTGCGGGTTGGCAGACTTCACACACCTTTGAGAACTTTTAGGGAACTCTTAGGAGTGCAGGTTTCCTCACGATGTTTTCCTTCACCGTTATAGCAAGTGATATTTAATTGCTTAAAACAGACATAACCCCCTGTGTGGGGAATCGAACTCGGACCTCCCGAATAAGACTTGAAGTTTCAACCACTGGGCCATCACTGCTTTTTTTGTATTATTTATCAAATTATGTTATCTGATAAGCACAAGTAATAGAAACTTTCGGACCATTATGATTTAAGATATAACAAGTTAGTCTTACACAACAATTAATAAGTTTTGCATGTTAATAGTTATTTATGCAAGTTTTGTGTAATGAGGGGTATTAAAACACGAATGTGGGGTAATAGTATCACATGAGTGTTTTAATACCTCAATAAACAGTTGCATACAAGATTTTATCTACACCCATAATTAAATCCTCTATAAAAGATTCTGAATCTGCTTACTGCTAACATTGAAACAGCCACTCCTAGTAACCTAACATCATCCATTACTGAGTATATACAAACAAACTAAGTATTGATGAAACAATCATATTGTAGTTGTAATGAACATTGTATAAATGCTATTATTAAAACTGAATTAAATATGCTCTTTAATGTTGCAAGGTAATCGCTCATTTTTTTGTAAACAAAACAATAAATATATCAAAGAAATATTTAACATTTTTTCTTTACCGCGTCGCACGGCGTTCTGCTAGTAAACCGCGCGTGAATGAGTGTTCTTTTTTTGAAATTCTACAGATCCATGCGTCAAGCAATAAGAATGTGGCTGTCTGGAGTAAACCTTTGCACAGAAGGAATCAAAAAAAAAACAAACGAGTGTTGTTATGAAATTCAGTACAACTATACATCACTCGTTTGGATGATATAATGGTTATTAGGACATTAGGTGTTTTAATGTTGGCAATAAGCTAACTGATACGGAATCTTTTATAGATGATTTTAATCATGGAAGTAGATTAAATGGTTTACTATTAGGATTTGTCTAAGATAATATATAATAAGAATTTCGATTGCGTGATATGTATTTTAGTGTCTAAAATATTAAAGTAAACAATTTTTTCTGAGGTTGCGCTCGGAGTGACTCATCGAATCTATACTTATAGTAAAGTAGAGCAAGTCGTGCTATGTAGACCATATAAAACCAACAAACATTTACCTTTATTCTTTCACATTTTACACAAAATCATTCGTTTTACATGCTGCACGGTTGTGGAATTCTTTTTCTATATTTAATAGACAAGCAAAAAGCTGTGAAGCTTTCAAATTGCCCTTTGATTGCTACTGGAATCTATAGAAGGTAGTCTTAAAATTCTTTCAAGTGTCATAGAATGAGAGAGGAATGATACCCATTACTGTACAGCAATACAATTTAGTTAGAGCCTGGGGCTTAAGACCCAGGAGCAGGGTTAAAGAGCTCTTTCATAATATATTGAGAGCTCTCGACCTCGCTAACGACAATAGATAATAAAGAAAACTTACGACTTACTTTAATCACGACACTATAACACTAACTTTCATGTTCACTGCACGAAAACACCAGAGAGACTGAGACTAATCTATCGCACTAATGGTTATATATTGTCTTCACGTCGGTACACTTGATATAACATAAAATGACCTACCCGCTAATACTACTTTATAAACAGTGTTGCTAAAACAAGATCGCTGTTTAAAAGTTAAGTTAGTTCTTTTGTATGTATGTGTATTGTATGTAAGTACACATGTATGAATTTGTATGTATATTTGTATTTATGTAAGAATCTAGTATAAAATAGCGAACTTCAATATTACATTCTTTTAATTTTTTTTTTTTAAATTGTCATTAATGACGTCAGTATTATCCCTAAATACTTATCAATAATAGTCTTTAATCGATCAGACAACGATTATTTTAATAAATGACTTAATTAGACAGACATGATTTAAGTATGTTTATCATAGATAATATAGATACATTATCTACTTTTTTTATTAATATGTGTATGCGATAAAAGGAATAATTTAAAAGATTTGTTTCAATATATGTAAACCAAGTATGTTTACAAAATATATGTTTAGAAGAGTCTGTAACCCAGATTGATATAGATCAATAAAACTATTAAAAAAGATTAATTATAGTCTCTGGAATAAAATAATTTTTAATGCATAAATCAAATTTTAAAATTATAAAGGGTTGAATCTATAGGAAGTTGAAATCGCAGCAGTACTACTCAGGGTTACTCGCCTCTTACAAGATGCTTTCCCAGCGACATAGGGAAATTATATTCTGACCCCCTCTCTCTATCTGATACCCTCGCAGGTAAAATACAAATGAAGATCATAATTTCATATTTAAGATTTATGATCACTATTTTTATTTAAAAAAAACAATACTCGTGTTTAGAACAGAAGAAAAATTGGTATTTTTTATTTTAAAAATAATAAAAAAAATAAAAAGCATTATATATATTTCCAATCACTGAGGAAGAAACCATTGATCATGCTATTGTTGTTTATTTAATAACGAGGAAAACCAGGTTAAAGGTTAAACTTATAGATATTATATACAAACAAACTGGAATAACGTAATTCGTTATACCTACGTAGTAACCATTAATGATTTCTATAAACATTTTATATGAAAGCAAAACAAAATTGCGATATATCTATAACTAGCGTCCCGCGGTTTCACCCGCTATATTTTGGATAATTTACACTATATCATTATAAATTATAGCATATGTGTTATTCTGACGTGTAAGCTATATTATTGTAAGGTTTCATCAAAATCCTGTCAGTAGTTTTTGCGTGAAAGAATAACAAACATCCAGACATCCATACATTTATTTCCTTTGACTATGCTACGTTTACAAATTTAAGACGTGTCAATGTTATATTTTAATTCTTTATTGATTATTTGCACATAAAAAAATAAACACGTTTTCAAATATACAGGACAGATTTTTGAGACAGGTCAGTAAGTTTTTGAAAATGTACGGTCAACGAAAAAAATGCTAAAATCCAAAAAAAAAAATTTTTATACCTATCGATCCAACTTCTGGGGATCAAAAGACTCTACGGGACCATTTAAGGTATGAGTACTAGAAATGTCAGATATAGCCAAAAACATTTTCCATGTTTTTTGTACTGAATAACTTATGGCACCCACGGTTATTTTTTTTATACTATTACAAGCCGACCCGTGCAACTTCGACCGCGTGGTTTAGTACTCTACATACTCACTCACTCTCTAGCAAACCTCGGTGTTTAGCCAAGTTGACTTTCTACAATTGTTAACGCATATAGAAAACCAAATTAAAATAACGCATGTAGAATGACAGTTCGCACTTAAAAACGCACTCAGCGTTCCACTAAGCACTCATGAGTACAATGACCACGCACACGACCACGCTTTATCCCGGTCCATTTCTTCGCGAGCGTTACAATCGTTAACCCAAGTGGAGTGTATTATTAAATTAAACTAATGGTTTGGCTAAAATCTTTGACAAATGATGAAATAGAAAGTATTTTTGTTGTTTTAAAATGATATTGATAAAAATATATCATTTATTGCGTCATAGTGTCAATATATAACGTGTAATAAACTAAATACAATGTTTAGTATAGATGAATTATAAAATATACTGTTTGAAAATAAAATAAAATGAGATTGAATAAAGAAGATGATTCAAAGGTTTTTTGAGTAAAAAAAGCAATTCTTTAAATTAAATAATGCAATAAAATATTAAACTAGCTATCTGACATTATATGTGTTAGCTTCAGAGCATCAATTTTAACAGGTTTTTGAATCATACATATGGAAGAGACTATTATTCTAAGATACAGGCTCGGCCTAGTTTAGATACTAGATAGAACTCTAAACCACATTTGAAAATAATCCAATAAATATTGTTTAGGTCCATAGTGTATGTGGTTAAACTTGTAAGTTGCTTATTTCTTTTATCATTCGTGTTTGTTTTAAGTCATACTACATATATAAACTATAACTAAAATCCTAACCTAAGGCCTCATCGCAATCAGATGGGAAGGTGCCGAAGATGCTGGCTGCATTCCCTCTTTGGATAGCAATGCTAATTTTTTGGCCAAAATGCAGGCCAGCTCTCCGATCCCGTGTCACATCGTACAGACGCGCCGAAACCTCTTTATGAAAGCGCCGTACCAGCGCATGATGAAGATGCTAAAATATGGGAAGGTGCCATGGTATCTACGCACGTGGCGTCTCATACCAGCGACCTTCCATGCCGCCACGGAATGAGCGTCACACCATCCGGGCGCTTACCAGAATCATTCACTTCCACTAATAAATCTTTATTCTTATCAAACAAAATTATTTACACCCTAAAGTTATTTGGGCGTTGTGAACGCTTAGTCGAACGCACGAACGAACGAGAATAGAAACATAACGTTTGCAACTTGGCTAGACCCTCTTAACTTCAAACTTTGGCAGCATTTTCGATACAAGTTCCATGAGGCTTCATTTTTCCCTAATTTTAAAAAAATATCTTCATATGTCAAACAAACCTTAACCTTTCTCATGACTCTATCTATTGGTAAAAACCTCATGAAAATCAGGTCAGTGGTTAAACTTTAACGTAAACAGTTTAACCAGTGTATCTGTATATGTGTCCCTGTCTGTGGCAAGAAGATAATGTACCGATACTGATACGACTTTTTAAAAATTTAAACGTAAAATAATCGAGATGCGTCTTAGCTATTTGTGAAAATCTCATTTCCTTTCCTTCTTTTCTTCAACTTATACGTCAAGTTTTCTTCATTTAAAATTTAGTGTAATGTTACTTCGGTGATATTTCTAAGATATGACAACCTTGGATTGATTCTGCAGGGTACCTAAGTTGCTGCTGGATACCCTAGTCCTTAGTAACTCACGTACCCGATACCCGGTACTCTATAGAATCTTTGAAATATATATTAGAGATACTTAAAGGGACAACAAACATTTTTTTTCTCTTTATACCTTTTTAATTACATTAAAATTACATTAAAATCCAAATAGTAATTTTGGGGTATCTAATTATACTAAATGGATTATTCTCATTTCATATGAGCATGTTTAATTTTAATAACCTCTACTATTGTCTGATAATTTTTAAATGACGCAATATTGATATAAATTACTAGTAAAAAATTACAGAAGGTCAACTTTAAAAGTTTTAATTTATAATTTTCTGAACGGAGATCAATTGTCTAATAATATCGCGAGATAATAATAATTGGACTTTTTGCAATTTTTTATCACATGAAACCAATTCCCACTGGTTTTTATGATCAGTCAGGTCGTTGATCTTATCTTGCAAGTTACTATTAGTATTTGGAATTAATTTCAACGGGATAGCTCTATTTACTCCTATGAAAAAAGTGCTTTTTACTTCAAACATCTGTATTAGAAATAACCATGTCATTATAAGAGATTCATATAATGGCTAAGGTTATTTTTTTCAGTTAAATATTATTAATTAGTCCCCCAAAATCATTATTAATCATTTTGCCACAGAACAGATTTTACCCGTGAGGGGACAGGTTAGAATACTATTCCCCTCTGCCGCTGGGAGAGCATCTCGTAACAGCCGAGTAACCCAGCACCTCCTTGGTGGTAAGGGATCTGCTCCCTGACTGGCTTGCGACCACCAGCATGCGAATTCGACCGCCAAGTGTGCATGTAGACCAGACATACTCTCTCCCATCCCATTAATTCTGCGGATCTGGTGGGCTCTTGCTCAGGGCCCGCTGAAACCACAGCATTTTTTCATCACCCCCTTTCTACTCCATCTTCGAGGATGCAACGCATCGACAAAAGTAGAAGGTATCTCTTATTTTGTCGATGTCAAAACATTGACAAAACAAGAGATACCTTCTAGTCAAAACTAGATCTATGATACTACTTGTAGAAAAAAAGAACAAGATAGTATTGTTTGCTGATGACACTTCACTAATATTTAAAGTGAAACGCTATCAAACTGAATATGACGATGTAAACAATGCTCTCTCTGATATTGTACATTGGTTCAGTGCTAATAATCTAATGTTAAATAGTAAGAAAACTAAATATATGAAATTTACGACACCTAATGTTAAAAAAATAGAGACTGGTGTATTTATAAATGGAGAGGAGTTGGAACCGGTGGAATCTACCGTATTTTTGGGCATTACTATCGATTCTAAATTACAATAGGGCCCCCATATTGACAGATTGGCCAATAGACTCAGCTCTGCAGCATACGCGGTTAAGAAAATACGCCAATTAACTGATATAGACACGGCTCGTTTAGTTTACTTTAGCTACTTCCATAGTATAATGTCTTACGGCATTCTACTTTGGGGTAACGCAGCCGACATAAACACGATTTTTGTACTGCAGAAGAGGGCTATTCGCGCAATCTATGGTCTCGGCCCTAAAATATCTTTAAGAGATAAATTCAAAGAAATTAGTATATTGACTGTTGCTTCACAATATATTTTTGAAAATGTTATGTATGTACGTAAAAATATTAATGATTTTATTAGAAATAGTGACTTGCATGACATCAATACTAGGAACAAACACAGACTTGTTATTCCTACTACTCGATTGAGTAGAGTTAGTAATTATTTTGTTGGGCGATGTGTATGCTTCTACAACAGGATCCCAGAAAACGTTCAAAATTGTTCTATAGGAAAATTTAAAAAGTTAGTTAAAAAACGTTTGTGTGACAAAGGCTATTATAACATTAAAGATTTTTTGGAAGATGTCACGCCTTGGGAATGATGCGTTCGCTCCAGGCTTTCTCAATATATAAATATATTTGTTATAAAAATTAGCGTTTAAAAAAAAATCAAAGTTAAAAAGTAAAATATCCAAAAGAAATAGTCCCGCTGAGTTTCTTGCGCCCATTCTTCTCAGGTGTGGGTTAGGTCGTTTCCGAAAGGGTGGTAGATTCCGACGTTCAATAAGAGAATGTAAATTCCAATATTGAATAAAAATTTTGACTTTGACTTTGACTAGTCGATGGGCGATGGTGGCCACTTACCATCAGGTGGACCATCTGCTCGTTTGCACCTTAACTACCATTAAAAAAACATTTGGATATAGAACATTTTTCATAAATACTTTAAATATATTACTAAAAAAATAACAAGATATATTTATTGCTACAAATATAAATAGTAATACGGATTCGGAAGAAACATGTTTAATTATTGTCGAAATATCACGTTTGTCTTTAAAGTAATGAGATCCATCATCTATCAGTTTAAGGAAAGAACCACACACGCAAAGAAAAGTTTTCAAACTTTACAGCTTTATAGATTTTATTAATATAGATTAATTAGATTGTGCTTCAAAACTTGTTCCTATATTTTTCACAAGGTGTACGGAGTTAAGTAATAAGGCAGCCGCAAACAGCTATGGGACTATTCATTTATAACGTAAGACGATTTAGGGAAGGAGGGGGGGTCGACCATATCTTATTTTTTCTTACAAGGGAATGGGAGGAAGTCTCGATAGTTCTTACGTAAGATCACAAAAATGTATAAATATAAATTATACATCGAAAAAGCGCGGGCAACAGCGCGGGAGTCGAGGTTCGCTCGGATTGAGTGGGTTTTAAACCCCTGGACTGATTAATCTTATGTAGGATGAATGATTAAAACCGATTATTACCACCAATAAATACAAATAAACATTTCTAAATATTGTCACTTTGAAAAATAAACAAAAAAATTATTACTTTTTCCTTTAGAATCTTACGTAATAAATGAATGGCCCCTAAGGTCTGGGTGTCAACGTGTACTGTAGAATTAAATGATGAAATATCGCACGGCGACGTAAATGCTGACTAATTTATTTATTTTAATTAACCAGTGTTATTTTAATCGATCTGGGGTTTTTTATCTTTTTCCTATACCAACGTAAAACTAATGCGTAGCATCGTTGAAGTAATTACTTATTTATAAAATCTACTTCTATCTAAATACCTTAATCTTTTAAATAAATAAATGATGTAATATCGTCAGCTTTACTCGTTTATCAAGGAAATCGAAATTTTAATTCGAAGGACATTTTATACTTACATATATGTAGATACAATCTCCTACAGACTGAGGGCTATCTGGCATGTTTACTTTTATACTAGGTACTCTATAATAATTATAAACGTACAGATGCGCTTACCTGCGCACTAAAATGGTAATGAAAAAGTAAAGTAATTTAGTCATTTTCATCGTCTTCTTTGGGTCTTTAGGTTTCTCAACTCCCCAGTTTATTTTTGGAGTTTTATTTATTATTATAAATATAGAGCCTGTTGTAGATGTAAATTTAGTAGTGATTTTAGGTAGTCTTGGGTAATTCGCGAACGACCTAGTTCAAAACAGCGCTCCTTTAGGTGAACTATACGAACTAGTTCGTCGACGATCTCGCTCTTAGTTCTTATTTTTTTTTTTAAATTGAATTAGTTACTTTTAGGGATGCTTATGTTTCATCCATACTTGACTACTTGTTTTCTATAAAAATAAATGTGTAATAAATAAAAATAGTGGATTATTTCTAATAAAAAATCGATATATACTTATATATTTAAATGATGATAGAAATATCAAAATATTGTTAACAAACATCGATATTTCTAAGATCGATGTTTCACTTTTGAGAATATCGATTTTTTTCCTTTATTTGTTATATTTACTAAATTATTTAAAGAAAGAACTACCGAACTAAACGAGCGATCTAGTTCGCCTTTGGATTGCGCTAAGAGCTGCGATTGAAACTAAAAGGAGAGCTCTTTTTGGTGACCGACTAGGCCCAAGACTATTTTTATGTTTGCACATTTCATTAAATTGATTAATCTGCGTGATAAATTGGACACGGATCTTGAAATAGTTAAATATTTTACATCATTTTTAACGACACATTAACGGGAAAATGATAACACAGCTACCGGTTCCTAAATATTTATATTTAGCAGATTATGTAAGCGGCCACGCGGTATTAAATAACTGTATCAATACAAACATGCTTTAAGTATACAAATATTCTTATCGTTCAAGTGTTCAGCACGTGTTTAGCACTAACTATCATTACTAAGTTTTGAATACTGGTTTTAATCACCCTAATTTTTTATTGTAATAAATTAGGAGGCACAAGAATAGAATATCCGTCTAATGTGAAAAATAAAGTCTTAATACATCAAAAACCCTGCACGGACTCTCCCATATCCATACAAATAAATAAAATTGGAGTGTCTGTTTGTAATATTAAAATAACCGCTATTTACTAAGTGCATTTCTTACAATTTTTGTCTGTCTGTTTGTTCCGGTTAATCTCTGAAATGGCTGGACCGATTTTGACGGGACTTTCACTAGCAGATGTCTAATGTAACAAGGAGTAACTTAGGTTATTTAACGTCTCGCTACGAACCATAGGAGCGGAGCAACACGCGAACGAAGTCGCGCGGGTCGGCTAGTGTCCTATAAAATCTGAGATAATCCGAAAGGTTCGTAACTTGTTATATATTAACACATAAACACAACAAACTTCAATATGTTTTATTTATATATAATTTTTAATTATAATATAAATTAGTCACATGAAAGATAAGATAGTTGTGTCCGATCGAAAAAAGTAATTATCGGCGCGTGGCTTGTTATTATAAAAATAAGTAATTTATAAATAAATATGACGTATTGACAAATATTTTCATAAAATTAAAATAAGCTCCTTTCTGTGTAGTGGTCTTTCAAAATGATGAAAAATTTTAAGGGGTCTAAAAATGACTGTTTATTAAAATGTGATGAAAGAATAAAAGCAGATATTTTATTCGTTTTTTTGTAAGCAGATTTAAAAATGATAAATTATATATTAAAGGAGAGCCTTTGCAATATGTTGATGAAGTCAGAAATCTTTATAGTATAGTAATTAGTCCTGATCTTCGGTTTGAGAATCACTTACTTGGCGTTATGCGCTCGTGCTTTTACAGACTCTAACATTGTACCAATTACGATAGTATCTAAGCGTAGACATGCACACGCAAGGTCTGTGAAACTCTAATTTTATCCAAGCTCAATTATGCAGATACTTTGTACGGACCCCGTCTGCTTGCTCGTACCCGTCAACTGGTACAGCGTATTCAAAATGCTTGCGCTAGGTTTTGTTTCAACATTCCACCTAGAACTCAAGTAACCCCGTTCTTTAATGATGCCAAAATACTCAATATGAACACAAGAAGAGAACTACATCTGGCAACATTATTGTTCGGGATTATAAAATTTCATAAACCAGACTATTTGCACGAGAGGATGGAATGGTTGAGAAATAAAGATGTTGAAAACGCCACAACATTTTACAGCCGCGTTTAGAGGGAGCTTTAGATATGCAGCTAGCAGATGTTGGAATAATTTACCACCACCTTTTCGAGACATCTCAAAATTGAAACAAAATTTCAAAATAAAAGTAAATGAATATTTATTACAAAAGCAGTTGGCTAACTAGCATATCTATCCTACATTGTGTAGTAAATTTAATTTATCTTTTTTTTTATTACAAATTGGATTCTAAATAGATACATGTCCGTAGACCGTATATTATCCGGTTTCACGGAAGACCAGCGCTGACTCTGCTTAAACAGAATCAGCTAATGCTGAGTGAAGACCATTTTGGTAACACAGAAACAGTCTTTTAGTTACTTAAGCTAATTAGTTATTTAAGGTTTTACCATTTGATACTAGTGTAATATTTATTCGAAGCTTTTCTGTGTATTTATTGCCAAATAAACGTTTCTTTCTTTGTTTCCTAAAAAAAAATTATAAACATATTTTCATAAATCAAACTAAGTTTTAACTCAAATACATTTTTTTATTATAATACAATGCTACTTATTCTCACATTCTATTATCACAGTCCAAGGGAATCTTTAGTAAATTTTAGGTAATATAGGTCTAGTGAATGTTAGCAACACTGTGTGTTTATAAAGTAGTAGTAGCGGGTAGATCATTTTATATTATGACACTTTGGTGCGATAGATTAGTCTGTCTCTCTGGTGTTTCCGCGCAGTGTACTTGGAAGTTAGTGTTATAGTGACGTGGTTAAGGTCACCCTTTTGGAGGTCCACGTAAGTTTACTTTGTTACCTATTGTAGTTCGCGAGGTCGAGTGGTGGAGGTGAGAGTTAATATATTATGAAAGAGCTAAATTGCATGTGTATACGTATTGCTGTATTATATATCTTTTGTCTGGTAGCATGAATACGAAAATAATAGTATATTTCTTGGTTTAACTCTTGTTTTTGAGGTGACCAGGTACAAAAGTTGTATGAAAAAATCCAATTTTAAAAGAATGAGCTAAATTTTTTTTATTTTAAAGTAGATTTCAAAGAAACTTAAGTGCTAAAATAATTCAAAAATTTAAATTTCTCGATAGATGTTCAAAGAAATTTTGTCTGAAAAAAATCTTTTCCAGCTCTGGCATAAATCTAACTAAGTTACGTATGTGCTCTTTATTATTTACTAGAACACAATTAGTTGAGAAATCTTTTCCGAAAAGAATCGCCTTACTGGCGCCCCCGAGAATGGCTCTCGGAGTCCCCAAGGTCGCGGCGCCTGTGTGCACCACACACCCTACACTATAGGTAAAGTCGTCCCTGACGAAAATGCTACTTGACGGGCAAAATAAAGGTAATAATTATAATCGCAGTTCCGAATAATTTTAAATTATAAGGATCAAAAATAGAAGAGTAAATCTTTTCAGTCAGTTCCCTCCTTAAAACGTTAGCGTGAGAAAATCACGTCCACGTAGTTGCGTATAATGTTGCTACCAAAGTAAATATTTAAGTCATTTCGAATGCCAATTTACAACTAAAATGATAATTAAAGAATTATCGTTTATCTATGATTAAAACTCATCAGCTGTCTGATGTTAGCAGTTCCAAGCAGTAAGAGCCGTCGTTAATCAGCTGATAAGCTAGCGATTAGCCAACTGTTAACAATAATAAAAGTATTTCATGTCAATCTAGTGGATTCACAATCACGTGCGAAATTCTTTTGTTGTCTATCGAGATATTCATTTCAATAATAAAAATCAATTCCTAAATTTCTATTTAATAAAAAACCAACTCTCAAATAAGTATAATAAAAAATCTTCACGTTTATTTGGATCTCCTCTGCTGAACAACGCATAAACAAAAACTGTTATTGTGGCTGAATTAAAAAATAGTCCGCCATATTGAATTTAGACTGACGTCACTTTATTTTTCGAATTATCTTTAGCAAGACCTTTTATTTGATACCCATATTGTAGAAGTGCATTAAAAATAACTAGTGCGCAATCTTGCATATGCCACCATCATGGATTTAGAATGACGTCACTTTATTTTTCGAATTATTCATAGCAAGCTCTTTCATTTGATACCCATATTGTAGAAGTGCATTAAAAATAACTAGTGCGCAATCTTGCATATGCCACCATCATGGATTTAGAATGACGTCACTTTATTTTTCGAATTATTCTTAGCAAGCTCTTTCATTTGATACCCATATTGTAAAAGTGCATTAAAAATAACTAGTTCTCCATCTTGGATATGCCACCATCGTGGATTTATAATGACGTCACTTTATTTTTCGAATTATTCTTAGCAAGCTCTTTCATTTGATACCCATATTGTAAAAGTGCATTAAAAATAACTAGTTCTCCATCTTGGATATGCCACCATCTTGGATTTAGACTGATGTCACTTTATTTTTTGAATTATTCTGACCAAAACCTTTCATTTGATACCCATATTGTAAAAGTGCATTAAAAATAACTAGTTCGCCATCTTGGATATGCCACCATCTTGGATTTAGACTGACGTCACTTTATTTCTTGAATTATTCTGACCAAAACCTTTCATTTGATACCCATATTGTAAAAGTGCATTAAAAATAACTAGTTCGCCATCTTGGATATGCCACCATCTTGGGTTTAGAATGACGTCACTAAGTTAACCATGCAATTTCATCCAAATTTTGTATACAAAAATTCAGCTCAATTGGTTGAAGATATCTGCTTCAAAATTAAGTTGCAAGATTTGTTACATACATGTAATCCTACTAGTATTATAAAGAATGTATGGATGCATGTTTGTTACTCTTTCACGCAAAATCTACAGAATAGATTTTGATGAAACTTTACAATAATATAGCTTACACATCAGAATAACATATAGGCTATAATTTATAATGATATAGTGTGAATTAACCAAAAAATAGCGGGAGAAACCGCGGGACGCAGCTACTCAACAATATTAGTTCAAACTATTTTTACTATAACGAGCTAATAAATTCACTTCCCTAACCGCCCTAAGTTCTAGGAAGAAAGAAGAAAGAAAGATTCTAGTCGATATCTACAATTTTATTTATACTTAATATATAAAGCTGAATAGTTTGTTTGTTTGCTTGAATGCCCTTATCTCATGAACTACTAGTCCGATTTGAAAAATTCTTTCTGTGTTAGATAGCCCATTTATCGAGGAAGGCTATAGGCTATGTATTGTCACGCTACGACCTATAGGATCGAAGAATCGCACGGACGAAGTCGCAGGGGTCGGCTAGTAATTTATATAACGTTAATCTCACTTCTCACACACACGCATCTTTTCCTACAAAGTATCAACGCAGGCTCTCACGCGATATTGCATCACAAGTCAGGAGATAATAAACATGGCGTGATGTATCGGACATATTATTTTATTTTTAATTCCGTGACGTGACTATTTTTGAATTCACGGCGCAGAAGATGCTTGGCGCGTGCTTGCCTCTTGGTATGCATAAAGATAATTTCGATGACACCATATTGGACTCTTTATATCTACAACAACAGTAATGAAAAATGTTTAATACTTTTCTATTATATACATACTAGCGGGCGCCCGCGACTTCGTCCGCCGAGAAGTACTGATTTTCTATGAGATTATAAAAAGATAATTTTTCCCGCTGCTGTAATAATCTAAATGCCAATTTTCATATTCCCGCTTTTCTAACCTCAAACTTTAAAAGCATAGGACTTTCATATAACCTTCAAACCCCCATTCCACCCCTTAGGAGGGGCACCCCCGTAAAAAAAATCTTAGCTGACACCTACCCTCTAGAGAGAACCTACTTTCCAAATTTCAAGTTAAGAGTGACAATAAATTAAACTTTCCCATACCAACTTTCATCCCCTATTTTACCACCCTTAAGGGGGTATTTTGCAAAATAAATTATACAGATTTTTATTATTGTAAGTTATTAATGTAAATACCGATTTTCATGTCTAACTTCAAAAACATAGGACTTTCATATAACCTTCCAAACCCCATTTTACCCCCTTAGGGGAGGATTTTCTCAAATCCGTTTCTTAGTGGACACCTACGTCCTAGAAGGAACCTACATTCCAAATTTCAAGTTTGTAGGTTTTATAGTTCCTGAGATTTCGTGATGATCAGTCAGTCAGTCAGTCAGTGACTTTTCGCTTTTATATATATAGATTATTATTTTGTACCAATTAATTTCAAATATCAATGCAAATATTACAAATTCAT
Organism: Limenitis camilla; assembly: GCA_905147385.1. NCBI lineage: Eukaryota > Metazoa > Arthropoda > Insecta > Lepidoptera > Nymphalidae > Limenitis > Limenitis camilla. The sequence goes on from LR990235.1 coordinate 1,667,620, forward strand.
ACAATAACTTATATATAAAATTCTCGTGTCACGGTGTTTGTTACCAAAGTCTTCCGAAACGGCTCGACCGATTTTTATGAAATTTTGTGTGCATATCGGGTAGGTCTGAGAATAGGTCAATATCTATTTATTATACCTCTAAGCCACCCACCCCAAGTTTTTAAATTGATATGGAAAAACATTGGTAGTCAGAGTCAGCTTAAAAGACTTTTGACTTTAAAAATTTATGAGACCACATGTTAAATCAAATCAGCTATTTTAGTTAGTATCTTAATAGCACATTATCTTGATTGTATCAATATTAGATAGTTTCATTTCTAAATAAGGATCATGACTAGTATCTACTAGTATCTAGTGTAATAATAGTACCTAACCTTTATAAATAAACTAAATTTGACAAGGGGCTTGGTCTCGACCTCTTCAGCTTGGACACAAGTAAACAGTAAATATTATTTAAAACTGTCAATAAAACCTAAATAATATTTATGATAATGCATGGAAAACACTAGTGTTATTACACAATTTTTTTGTCATATGTTAAAGGTGATTGGTAAAACAATTCCCAAATAAATGTACTTATTTTTTATATATAATTTTATAGATTTAACAAAAAAAAATATTTTTTTATCCCACAAGAATAAAAAGTAGGCTATGTGTTAATTGAGCCTATAAAGTATATGTGTGCCAAATTTCATTGAAACCGGTTCAGCCGTTTTTACGTGATTGAGTCACAAAAATTCAAACATACAAATTTTCATATTTATGATATTAGTAAGATTTATTAAGTGCTATTTTGCGACTTTTTTTTCTCTCCTCTCCTCACTCCCAGCTCAAAATTTTCAGGGACTTTTTTGATAATGCTCTCGAGCATTATCTTGTACTTGTGTAGGTTATATAAATAAAATTTAAATGCGTACAATGATTTCTAGTTTAAAATACACGTAAACTTTAACGTGACTTTGTTGTATAGCTCATTTATCGAGGATATGAGCAAAACATCGACGAAAAATGTTAAAAATCTAGAGATAATTTATTTCTTTTGAGAGCTAGCGCAGCGATAAAACAGACAGAAATATAATATGACATTATTCGATAAAAAAAGTTGGTTCAAAGGACGCAAATAATTGTAGGCGGGGGCGCAGAATACAAAAAGCACAAGAGAGGAAAACCAACCAACCACAATAATGTAGGAGAGCTCTTCAAGTATAAGCTCGCTCATAGGTGACTCGCCGGCGCAGAAGATGGTTGTTGGCGAGCGGAGACAGAGTTCCCGTTTTTTCTTTTTGCTCTTCAAGTATAGGCGCTCATAAGCATTTGACTCGCCGGCGCAGAAGATGGTTGTTGGCGAGCGGAGAAAGAGTTCCCGTTTTTTCTTTTTGCTCTTCAATCATAGGCGCTAATAAGCATTTGACTCGCCGGCGCAGAAGATGGTTGTTGGCGAGCGGAGAAAGAGTTCCCGTTTTTTCTTTTTGCTCTTCAATTATAGGCGCTAATAAGCATTTGACTCGCCGGCGCAGAAGATGGTTGTTGGCGAGCGGAGAAAGAGTTCCCGTTTTTTCTTTTTGCTCTTCAAGTATAGGCGCTCATAAGCATTTGACTCGCCGGCGCAGAAGATGGTTGTTGGCGAGCGGAGAAAGAGTTCCCGTTTTTTCTTTTTGCTCTTCAAGTATAGGCGCTAATAAGCATTTGACTCGCCGGCGCAGAAGATGGTTGTTGGCGAGCGGAGAAAGAGTTCCCGTTTTTTCTTTTTGCTCTTCAAGTATAGGCGCTAATAAGCATTTGACTCGCCGGCGCAGAAGATGGTTGTTGGCGAGTGGAGACAGAGTTCCCGTTTTTTCTTTTTGCTCTTCAAGTATAGGCGCTCATAAGCATTTGACTCGCCGGCGCAGAAGATGGTTGTTGGCGAGTGGAGACAGAGTTCCCGTTTTTTCTTTTTGCTCTTCAAGTATAGGCGCTCATAAGCATTTGACTCGCCGGCGCAGAAGATGGTTGTTGGCGAGCGGAGAAAGAGTTCCCGTTTTTTCTTTTTGCTCTTCAAGTATAGGCGCTCATAAGCATTTGACTCGCCGGCGCAGAAGATGGTTGATGGCGAGCGGAGAAAGAGTTCCCGTTTTTTCTTTTTGCTCTTCAAGTATAGGCGGTCATAAGCATTTGACTCGCCGGCGCAGAAGATGGTTGTTGGCGAGCGGAGACACAAACGAAGTCGTGCATGTTGTATAGTGTCGGTAATAGTTGCATATACCCCTTAAAATGAATGCCTAGTTTCCTCAAGTAGAGTATCAACAAAACAATTTAGGTACATTTGGAGTTTTATCTATAAACACGCCTCAAGCGTCGCGCGTGTAGGCCGGAGGGTGTGTCAGTGTGTCACATGAACACGCGAATTTCACAACAATGCCATAAACACTTGACGTAAGAAAATGCAATCGTTTATATTTAGTACGTATTATGAACAGTTTTGCCGCGATAGCCTGAGATATGCCCTTAACTTGCGTTATTGTTGATAGGATAGTGATAGTGGTCCTATATACTAATTTCTCTGGTTATCCTGTCTGTGTTTATCCACATTCATAATCTCGTAATGCCAACTCAATCTTTAAATGGAGGTCCAAAAAAAATTACGTTTTTAGTGTTAAATATATAGAAAACTCTTTTTTACGAGCAGCAAGGACTTTTCTAATATCTCATGTATTGTTATTTTGATTTTCAAAATTCTTGAGTTTTAGGTCTCTTTGACTTTTAAGACCTTAGGAATATCAACAATAGCTTATGAGCCAATATTTGAGGAATACTTGAAATTATCAAGTTAAAATGTATATCAAGTATATAAGTCACGCAAAAATCCTAAATGAATGTAATCAAAAGATCGAACAGCCATTTATATCGAACATTAATCCTGCGTATCAGTGGGGATCTTGCTCAGGGTCCACTGAAACCATAGTATTGTTCTCTTCAGTACCCCTCCTCTTCTCCTCATCCTCCAGACGGCAACAATACAAGACCAGACCTACCCCCTCCCTCTCCCATCCCATTAATGCTGCGGATCTGCTGAACTTTGGGCAGCATATTTTTCTTCACTCCCCCTCCTAACTTTTTGGTCGAGGATGCAACGCATACAAAAAACAAGAGGGTATCTCTTTTTTTGGTGGCCATCAGGTAAACCATCTGCACGTTTGCCATTAAAAAAAATTGAGGAAACATTTAATTATAAACTTTGTTTGTATTTTATAATGTAATAGTGTTAGATACGCAGACAAAGTTCAGGACATCAACTAGTATATCGTTAGAAGTAATCATGATTAGGCTAAAAGTACACGTGTCTTATACAAAGTATAAATAATATCTAAACAATCGTATCTCGCCATTTTTATCAATTCATATTGATATATTGCAAGAAATCATAATAGCCGTTTTGTTTTATAAACTGAATGGGTCTTACGTAAACAAACAATGTTATCTGCTGTGTTTATGTTCTGAACTATGTATACTATCTTTATATATTTATGTCTACTTTTATACATACCTACTCAATATTACGATTTTATCTTATCATAATAATAGTTAGATAAATTATAATTTTATTTTCATCGACACGACCATCGACTGAAATTGAGAAGTTTTTATATATTAATTGTAAAAATTATTATATATTATTTCGTTTCATGTTGCAGGCCAGCGTATGACGTCACTTCACCTAGTCGACGCGGCGCGTATGTACGTTTAGAATCTATATGTCGCAGTGAACTAGCTTAATTAGCCGTTTAATTAGTAGCCTAGGTTCTCAACCAAGCAGCGCCGCAACAGCCGTCTAACTAGCAGCCTGAATGATATTCATCCATTTCATCAATCACCTAAGCAAATGAATTGAATCCATGAAGATTAATTATTTGCCTAGGTTGTTCATTCCAAGCGCCGAAACTCTCCAAACTGTCAATACGGCGCCGGATAACAACAAATTTGATAATGTTTGTGTAGTTGTAGTGACAATAATAATGTGAAATTAGATGTGAATGACTCGAGCAATTTAATTTTAAAAGCGAATTTTCTATCGAAAACTTGATGTATATGACGAACAGCATCAAGATAAGTTTGTTTTGTTTGTAACTCGACACCAATTAGATTGCTTCAACACAATTAGTTTAACTAAGCTATTACTAAAATAAACTAACCTCTTAGTTTAGGCTTCCTTTAACCCAACCAGAAATAGGAACAGGTTGGTTAGGTTAGGTTAAGCCACCCAGAAGGAGGAGGGTTAACGTTCAAATTGGCCCCTGTTCTATCTTATACTATCACCAATTAAATATATTTAATAAAGAATTTTTTATCGTACGAATGGCCTAAGGCATCCAACCAAACGCCGCCGTTTAGTTGAGAGCCTAGGCTGCCAATTAAATTCAACATTTTTCAACGGGTATATTAGTTTTGTTCTGTATTTCAATTCTGTTAGTTATAGCATTATGAACATCATGAAACTTGTCCATTGAAGACAAATTCCAAAACAAAGTGGTCCCATCTCAGCTTAGACTTGGGCGCCAAAAATGTTAGAAGGAGGAAGTCCAATATTGGCTGAGATACGGACGACAATCTAAGATTAAGAAGATATCTAATATACTACATCACACTTCGACGAAAGCTTAATTTAGACGAAACCAAAGGAAGCTCAGACAGAAGCATAGTAGATGGTGAAAGGCTTCTAGGAAATTCTAATCCATACAAATAAATAAAATTGTCGTGTCTGTTTGTAATATTATAATAACCGCTTTTTACTAACTGCATATGCATGTATACACGGTACATATACCAAAACAAAATTTTTTACTATTGTCTGTCTGTTTATTCCGGCTAATCTCTGAAATGGAGGACCGATTTTGTCATGACTTCCACTGGCAAATAGCTGATGTAACAAGGAGTAACTTAGGCTATTTAACATCTCAGTACGACCCAGAGATACGGAGCAACACGCAAACGATAAGCGCGTGTCGGATAGTAATGTATATAAGGCTGTAGAGTTTTTGTGTTTGCTTGAACGCGCTTATCTCAGGAACTACTGATCCGATTTGAAAAATTCTTTCAGTGTTAGATAGGCCATTTATCGAGGAAGACTATAGACTATATATCATCATGCTACGACTAATAGGAGCGGCGCTACACTTGAACAAAATCACGCGGGTCGACTAGTATGCTATAAACTGTCAATAGAATGGTATAGAAATTCACTATTATAGACGGAAAGCGATATAGTTCACAGATAAATGGATGGTATGGAAGTACGTGTCATGTCATCAATGAAAATATCTACTTTTATCAAGTTGAAACCAGATCATTATTTCTCTTGTAATTCATCGCAATCGTATGAAATACTTACAGAATGAAGTAAAAAATCCCACACAAAAAGCAGGCGTCATTAAAATGTATTCTTGATAAAAATATAAGGGTTATCTCATATAGATAAATATAAAATCTTTGTATAATATATACAAAGTCCGTTAGTGGGTCTGTAAGTGATCGAGTAACTTCTACAAACTTGCTTATTTTATCATAAAATACTTAGTGTTTGTTTTCTCAAAACGAAGGATAATTACAAGTTTTCTTGTCTATAAAGCAAAATTAGATATTAATATCATATCTCAACGGAAACAAAATAGTTACGAATATATTAGTTATTTCTGCCCATGAATACGGGTTGGAATACAATTCCCCTCTGCCGCTGGGAAAGCATCTCGTAAAAGGCGAGTAACTCAGCTTTAGTGGCAGGGGATCTGTTCCCCGACTGGATTGCTCAAAAGATTATATACAGCTGCAAGTGCCAGACTTACTCCTCTCCCTCCCATCCCGTTAATGCTGCGGTTCCAGTGAACTTCGGATTCTCGTTCAGGGTCCACTGAAACCGCAGCATTCTTCTCTTCATTCCCCTTCCTCACTATCTTCGAGGTGGCAACACAAGTCACACTCTTGTATTGCCCATGTCCACGGGCGACGGTGGCCACTTACCATCATGTGGGTCGTCTGCTCGTTTGCCCCTATATATATATATAACGGCACGTATTATTTATTTGATTATATTGAGTTTTTATATCATGAAATTGTAAGATATTTTGGTTGTTTAAGAGCGGTTAACACCGAATGGGGTTGGAAGCGATAGAACTGGCCATTTGGATAAAAACGAGATATTTGTGATAGTAGAAAAATGGCAGATGCTTGCAAATCCATTGGCTCTATTAATTCATGTTATATCTAATTTAGTTTCGTAATTTAACTGGATTGTTACAATAATTATAAGTATTTTCCCTATTTTATCTATTTAAAAATTCAACAACTCGTTGGAACTTATTTCACATACAAAATTTAAGCGGAAATCAGTCGACACTTTTTTCATACAAACGTAGTCCCCTGTTTCCTCCTAGGATAATGAAGTTACAGAGGAAAAAAAACCATGCGATATATACGTACCTCTGTCATGACTGTACGTTTTGTTTTTTTTATTATTTGATTAATATAATAGAAAAAAACTTTTAAAATAAAAAAAATCGACTTTTTTATTTACATTTGCAAACATCCAGCAAACTAATTATTACTTACATAAACCAAAAAAGCAAAACGTACGGGCATAGCTTAGACCCTATTCTGCAGTTTAACGAAATAAATATTAAAATCGGTCCAGATTTCGAGGAGGAAACAAGGGATTACGAAAGGACGATTTTTTTAATGTTACGTAGGTAAAATCAGTTCGAGCTGTAGTTCTCTCTATCACACGGTAAGGGGTAAGCTAGGGGCTCACCAGCGCGACACCAATATTTTTCCTAAAAATCTATTTTTCAAATGTGTCGTTCGTACGTTAACGTTACACGCCCATAATGGATCGAAAGAGTGAAGAGGTAACGGATCGAGAAAATATCCCGCTCGGCGATCCGTAATTTATAAATAATTATTTATAAAAATCCTTAGAAATGACGTATACAACAATGCGAGCAAAACTTTATTCAGTATATGAGTGAGCAGTAGTTACTCCACAGTCCACACACACATGACGCAGTACAATCGCATAAAGAGGCCAGTAACCCGATATGGCGATAAATGATAACTATAACGATAGCATAACTAAATATACTCGTTTTTCTTAATTTATAATGTCAATCGGGTCGTGGGTTGTCTGGGACATCGACATTATGAACTTCGAAATTCTACGAAGAAAATTTCATGAAAATTAATAGTGCTAGTCAACTTATATAGATAAAACTTTACCAAGGCCTAACTCTAGAAAATTATTATGTTAAACTAGCTGAACTCCGCGGTTTCACCCTCTATATTATTATTAGGTATATGTCATTATAAATTATAGCCTAAGTGTTATTCTGATGTGTAAGCTATATTATTATAAGGTTTCATTAAAATCCATTCAGAGGATATATTTTTAATATAATATTGGCTATTTGACATTTCCTATAAAAAAACAGCTGTTAATTGGCAGTTAAATTTCCTTGAATATCGTAGAGTGCCGTCTTACAGCCGAAATTAATACCCAATCTTAACCCAAAATCATTGGATTATGGATTAAAAATAGATTCTAAATTCAAATTTGTGTATAGGAAATTCATTTGTTCATTTTTATTACTTTTGGCCGTTAGCCGTCATTGCCGAAGCCTTTGAAAATGGTAAAAAGTAAAATAAAACCACCTTCGTTATTTCAACCTCCGCTCCTCCCAAGACAGGGTTGTCTGGAAGAGATGGCTAACTAGTCATAAGACCGCCCGTTGTACTTCACTTTATATTTGGTTTTTATTTTACTGTTTTATTTTTTTTATGTGGTGTACAATAAAGTTATGAATAAATAAATAAAATTACAGTAGGATGAAACCTGTTGTAAAAGGAAGAGAATACAACAAAAATAAATGGAAAAATAATTTACGGGCGATCTGATGTCGGGAAGTGGTATAGGGAATTTAATAAATAATTTTTTTAACTGAAAAAAATTGCACATTTTTTTGATAAAATAGTACATAGTGTACAAGTACAAGTTTTTTTCATTTTTTAAGAACATTTACCATCAGAAAGTAGAGATTTCAGCGAACAAAATGCCCACCGACTTTTCAATTGAAAATTACAATGCTTTTTTGATATTAGGTCAAAATAAGGTGAAAAATATAAATATTTATAATCAAATAAATTACAGTGTATTTGGCACATAAAGAAAAAAAGTTTTTTTGAAAAAGATAAAAATAAAACACCAAAAACTTGGTTATTTCAATTTTTCACATAAATTTTGAGGTTATGTGAAAAGTGTAAATAGAAAAGTTGTAGATTTTATTATTACCTACAACTTTGCCATAAATCTTTTTTCCATAGGACTTGTAGTTTTGCCGAAAATCGAGATAAACCGTTTTTTACCCTTAAAAACTCACCGCCTCCCACTTCCCGAACTCGGATCACCGTTATTTATTTTTCCATCCATTTTTATCATATTCCCCTCCTTTTGCAATGGGTTTCATCCTACTGTTATTTTTTTTGCTTTCAAAAATTATCGACCCTGGTCTATCAGTCCAAATTATGAATACAGATATGGAGTCTGAATACATTCCCTTTTTAGAGCTTTTCGATACCGACGGTAAGTCGTTGTGCTTACGAATGATATATTTACAGAATTGTTATCAGAATAATTCGCTGTCTCTTAATCTGATTTTATTTTCTTTTTTTATTTAAATTAAAAGATATGGTGGCTAAACGATTTTACTTTACAAAACATAACTAAGTGCTAAATGAAATTTCAAAGGGATTTTTGACGGGGAAAGACCGTAGTCCACTACGCAAGCCAAGTGCGGGTTGGCAGACTTCACACACCTTTGAGAACTTTAGGGAACTCTCAGGAGTGCAGGTCTCCTCACGATGTTTTCCTTCACCGTTAAAGCAAGTGATATTTAATTGCTTAAAACACACATAACTCAGAGTCAGAGATGTGTGCCCAGGATCGAACTCGGACCTCCCGAGTAAGACTTGAAGTCCAACCACTGGGCCATCACTGCTGCATCAACCTAACCTAACCATATTAAATGTATGAAACCGATACGCTTCTGGCGCGACACGACTCGTAAATGTGTTTCCACCTTAAAATGGTCTACTCCCCACATATCACACCGGGGTCAGACATTTCGTGTTTGGAATCAAATTTGAACTATGTACTTGAACTTTTTATTGAATAAAGTAGAAAAACACAATACGTACACACTTCTCACTCAATTACTAAAGGAATAAATAATTGAAATACAAAACATTCACCTTATTATTATTTATTGCAGACACTACGTCCAGTCCAGTAACCCCGCCGACCTGACTGTATGGTGTACGACCCACGTGTTACAAAATAAAACCTTACTTATACAATTTAAAAATAAATAACCAAATTATTCTAATAACCGAGTAAGGACCCGCCATTATTGTACATTCGACTGTTTGTCGGATTTAACGGCGACCACTAAATCTATTTAATTTACCTATAACAAAAATGAAACTTTTTTTGTGTTTTACTTAACGAGATCATTGTTTTACGTTACAAATACAGAAATTATATCGTATGAACACAGCTGGTGTGATTCATTTACAAGAACACACAACAAGTTACATATATATGTATATAGTTTTGAGTGAACTAAAACGTCCACCAATAAATAATTCATTTTTTTTAAAGGCATGTGTCTAAATTTTTAGTAGACGTTTAGTTCTACAGAAACAACAATAACAAACGGCTCAAGATTGCACGGTTTGCTTATAATTTGGATTTTAATGGAGGGTTAAATAATAATTTTGATCTATCACAGTTAACTCATTGATAGATGTACCGATAAATAGTAAATAAATGTCATAGTCGCCTATAATATATATGGCAACAAAAATATTAACAAATTAATAGGAAAAACGAAATACAATAAGAAAAATAAAATACAAAATATCGTGAATAAATTATTTGAAGATTTGCAAATACAGTGAAACCTGGTTAAGTGGGACCTAGAGAGTAAGAAACCTCTATTATTGAGAATGCCAATGGGACTTCTCGAACCTGTTTAAGTTTACCTCTAAAATTGGGAATTCCATCGGGTTGAAAAGGGGACAGGTTCCGACAAGTTTGCTTGCAAGTTGCTAATATTTTTTTTAAATAAATAAATACCTACACTTATTTCAAAACACCAAAAACACACATTTTTATTAACATTTCCAGCTCTATAAATGGTACAAAATACTTGGTCCCTTGAGATCCTAATTAACCAGGTCTCACTGTATTGTAAATGCCTTATTACAGACATATATGTGCCTATTTATTAGATGCATATAAATAATGAATATTCATTAAAAAAAATGATGAAAAAATATAAAATAATTAGTAGATTTTGAGACAAAAATATTTTAAATACCATTAAGCTGTATATTAAATACATACAAGTCATTCTCATGAACAAAACCATTCTGAAGTCATATGAATTTTTCTGCAAACAAAATTAAGTTTTATGTCATTACAAATAAAGTTGAATATTCCATGCAACATTGCAACACAGACTAAAATGGCGTCATGTAGTATTTCAAAATTCACTTCTTTCTCATATTTATCAGTTATGTAGTTAGTCAAACGTGAAAAAATGAGAATTTTCATTTTATTTTATAAAATTAATAATATGTGTCATGAAGTCACGAAAATTTGAAAAAAAAATATAATTTCCAAAATTATAGCTGTTTGTCTTGACCCAGAAGGTCCTTGCAGTGACCATCATAAGTCCTTCAGAGATTAAAACTTTTTTTTCAAAATTAACAAAATGGCGGTCTCAAGAATTTTATATAGTATCGAACCATTGTGTAATGATGACATATTATTAATTCTATAAAATAAAATGATTTAATGGCAAAAAAATTACTGTAAAATCTCATTTTTTTATCACTCTGACTACCCCTAACCCCTTAATCAATGAAAATTTTAACAAAAAATAATATTTAATGGAAAGTTTGCCAAGTATTCTTATTGCAACAACATTAAGTTAATATTAATTTGTACTAATTACCAACAATAATGCTCTGTAAGGCAAACTAACGCCCACACACCTTCAGTTTTAACCGTTCGGTAATAGCAACTGTTTAATGTTACACTAAAAAAAAATTGAAAATCTGGTCTATCAATTAATTTGTAATCCTATTGTCTCTCTCTAAAGTTATAAAATAATCAATCACTAAAAAAAAAATTTGAAATCAATCAATAATATATTATTGAAGTTTACGTATTTCAGCATGGTCTCTGATTCACCAGTGACGTCATGTCACCTAACCGAGGTTTCGTATACCAGCCGTGTTTAGGTCAGATGACGTCACACGCCTGGGGGCTTAGCAATTGCCTTGAAGCGACTATATCTATAGTTGTAATTGCTTTATCATTCATAAATTAAATTGTCATTATTGTCAGCGTTGACAACTGTCAAAAAAGTCACTTTATGAGACTCATTGGTCTCTTTCAATTCGTTTGCCTAAATAGAGCAACTCTACATTTGCTGTCAATTCTACGTTTTTCGATTGTAAGTCACGTGACCTTTTCTTAACCTTACGTCAATCTCATACATTTTTAATTTAAAAAAGCGTTATTGAATGTTGATTTGACATTTTGCTGAAGCCCCTGTGCGGATGTCACGATATTATTGAGTCCCATAACTTTTTCATTTTCACATTTTAATTTTATTTTACTTAAATATTTTAAATTAATCCAAAAAATATCGGAAACTTCTCGATTGATCTGTCATGCTAGACTATTTTTAATATGACAATTGAAAATTTATAGATTATAAATTATTTATGCAGAATAGTGAAAGACAAATTAGATTATAGTAAGCGCGCCAGTTGCAGCACCTCCCCCCTCTGACCTCGCCTTTACACTAATTGATAGCCGAGTTACTGATAGTCTTAATACTAAATTGTGAAGCGTATTATTGTATTTTAAAAACAGATTTAGCATCTTGTCTAGCTAATTCACTCATGTGTTATCGATTTGTCCACTTGTCCAATGTTCAACCATCATAAAAATAAAGAAATGAATCGAAATTGTCTTTTTGGCACGACTAACTCACTCTCGCTTATTTAAACCAGTGTTTAAAACAGTTTGAGTTAAAAGATTGTTTTTATAACGTATTTAAAAACAAAAATATGTCGGCACTCGGCCGTCGAAAGAAATTACTTCAATGGACTTGTGGGTATTCCCCTTATTTAAATATAAAATAATATATTGGTGGTTTCCCCTATTAAAAATGAACATTAATTAGAGCATACAGGATAAATGTAAAGCGTTTAGTACTGATTAGAGATAGGTACGCACGCAACATAAAACTAAACTAAACACTGACACTCGACTGATACACTGCATTCAACTCGCGCTCCATCTACACTTTGTTCTACTATAAAATTGCACAATTAAAATTGAAGGTGTATAAAAATCTTAATAAATTTCCTAAACATGTTATAATAAAATTAATATTAAGCTCAATTTGTGCCACAACTAACACAAAAGATAAAGATAAGAAAATAAAGTATAATGACTAATTTAAATACTAAAATATAATTAAATTATTATAATTAAAGTAGTAATAAATAAAACTATAATAATACATGAAATAGGGCAACGACTGATGTCATTGAGACAGTCCCGACTTTTGAGCAAATGTTTTTTTAAGAACATTATATAAGTGATTAGAAAAACATTCTATGAATATGCATGTTTACTGTGGAAAGGCGATTTTTGCTGTATATAGTATCTTTACAATTGTAAACAAGTTTAAGATAGGTGGGAATGTCTACAACAAACCGCCGTATGTACAGCAAGGAAAACATTTACAACTGGCACCGAAAATATCAGAACCTGATATAAAGTTTCATATCGGAGCGTTCTTTTAAAGAGATACGCTTTTACAAATTTTTGGTTTCCTCTGACTCAGCTGATACTAAACCCTTCCCTTTTATATTTATTATTTCTATTACTTAGCTAGCTAACTATGGGCAGTGACTATTTTAATTTAACAATTTCTTTAAAATCCCATCGCTAAAAGTATCCGAAAATGGCGTAAATAATAGTACTTATACCTCATATAAAAACTGCATTAGATATGTATTTTATTTTCACAGAATTATCTTCTAACACTCAAGAAATTAAAGCCATTGCATAGTGACGAGGGTTGAAACCGACTACAGTGCAACCTCCATATAACAAAACGGAAGGGAGCAAGTAAATATTTGTTATATCAAGTAATTTGTTGAACTGAGGTTTGTTGTATTGAGGTTAGGTTGCTCTAAAATTTTTTATAATGAGGTAAAACCTGTCGCGACATTAATCACATACTATGGGATAAACAGTCATATATTGGTGGGAACATTATATAAAAGTTTTGGATTCACAAAATTCGTTAATTACAGGTATTTACACTATTTTTGGTAAATGAAAATTCGTTATAGAGTTTTTAACATTGACTCTTATGGACAATTCAAGGGGATTACAAAGAATTTGTTAAATCTAGGAAGTTGTTATATTGAGGTACGTTATATTAAGGTTGCACTGTATTTATATTAATAATCTAGTTCAGTAACTAAACAAACAAGCAAGATTTGAGATTGATGTTCAAAACTATCACTCTTCAACCCTCTGAAGGTAAACAGAAAATTATATTTAAAGCGGGGTACCTCTACCAAAATGCCCATTTATTAATTTGACTATAATATTCAATGTACAATTTACATACTGTTGTGTCGCAGAGTTCGATATGCTAATATTTACAAAATTCATAGGACTCATTATTCACAACCCATTTAGATTCCAAAATGTCGACTGAACTCACCTTAAGATTATATAATTATTGAGACCTAAAAATTTACAAATGGATATTAAATTTTATTTTTAACTAACTACACACGAAATTATAAAAAGTCGAGAAACAGTTGTAGCAGTAGCGACACCAACTATTATACAATCTTAGCAGAAAGTAAAATAAAATTATTACTCGATCAATAGGAACTAGATCAAGTTGCCAACTCAGATGATTTTTTTAGAAAATCGCCCATCCCTTATGGGACTATAGATTGACATAGCCAAGGTTTGTTTAGTAGCCTTTGTGTCTGGTGGGTCCAAATTTTATTGTTTAAACGAGAATTAATAAATAACAAGAGCCAAACATTGCGATTAACATTACAATGGGTTTAGTCCCCTTGAAATATATACCTAATTCTCAATTTTCATACTTAAATTTTTAAAATAGTCTATTTAGGCATAAAATATCACAGTTCTAAAAGTTTTTACTATAATACAATTTTTTGTTAATGTTCAGTACACGTACAATAAAAATGAGTTCAGATCCAATCAATTTCATCACACCCACACAAACCCCATCACACAACAATAAGTAATGTTTAAACAGCAAAATGCTCTTCAATATATATACACGCAAACTTGGTCCTGTATTTACACATTATATATAAATTTAACTAATTATTTACAGTGGCGATATCATGAATGTCTTGGTGCTGCATGCATACAAAATAATAAAGGCAACTCTGAGAAATTTTTAGAGCAAATCAGTTACTTCTTGCTGAGCTATAATTATATAGTTATCATTATGTTGAAGAACTTTGCCTACCTTTCAAAATCAGTCATCATATTGATAACATTTGTTTCAGAATATGTCCTAATGGTATTTGTTAATGGCGGTATGGAAGCACTGAGCAATAGTCAAACAATGTTACCTAATATTGTATTGCTCCACAAAAAGTAACTCCGGTATGTATGCATCGTAACAGCACCAGAAATTCATCTACCGCCATTTTGCATGTCTCATGCTTCTGTTGCAACCGGTTCTCTCGCATGGTGGATCTTAACGTGTTTATTGTGATTTGACTTATTGCTGGAGGTCTTCCCGCATATATTACACGAGAAGGGTCTCGCACCACTATGCACTTTCATATGTTCAGACAGATAATAACTCCTATGAAAAGATTTACCACACTCGGGCACTTTACACACATACTTCTTGGCCATTTCGTGTTCGCGGACGTGGCGCTGGCAGTTGTATTTCCTAATGAACTGACAGCCACAATAGTTGCAGGTGTAAGGACGAACAGACTTGTGCGCGTTCATGTGGGAGACATACTCAGTGTGGCGTATGAAGGCACCCTTACACAGGTTACACTTGTATGGTTTTGCAGAGCGACTGAGGTGAGTCCAGCGATGCAGCTTTAGGTTCCACTTAGTCGTGAAGGATTTATTACATATTATGCAGCTGAATGGACGTTTGCCGCTGTGTGTTATGAGGTGGGCTCGCATGTTTGATCTGAGATACATCTAAAAGAAAAAAAAATTAATATATTATTAATTATGAATTTCCTGCTTAATTTTTTGCACTTAAAAAAACTGTAAGTATTAATTTCGTGGTGGGTTAAAACTTTCTTCAACTACTTACTTGTTTACAAACAGGACAAGGCACATTTTCTCCTTTCGCTATCTCTTTATCAGTCAAAAAGTATTCATTATGAGACCGCCTCAAGTGCCTAGTGAGCGAAGCCGCGTGCACAAACTTGTCACTACAGTACAGACACGCCTTTGGTTTCTCTTCGTGGGTTTCCTTGTGCCAGAGCAGTTTCGCTCGTGAGTGGAATACTGCACCGCAATGACAAACGAAGTCGCGTACTTTTGCCTTCTTTTTGAAATGATGGCGGTTTCTGGAATTGAAAATATACATTATAATTTTTATGAGTATAGTGAACATGTCAGTTAACTTATTTGCACACCACATACATAAAATTATAATAACTAAGTAACAAATAATACAAATAATACAAGTAACACAAAACACTAAAACGAGGCAGAACAAGAGGCGGCCTAATGGCATATTAGCCATTTCTCCCAGATAACCTTTGGGTTAAGAAAGATTTTATTGAATAGGAATAAGGTTGTGTAACCATAAACTACATATAAATAAGTACAACCTAATACATAAACCAGATAACATATACAATATATATATATTTGTAAATATTTATAATCATATACTAATAAATATCTTAAACATAAAAATAAATATAATAAAATAAAAATAGTTTTTGATAGTCCAATGTATTCAAATTTATTTATCTTTTAGATGGCACAGTACGGAAGGGAGAGTAATAAAAAAAAATGCCAACATGTATATAAAATCGCGTGTTTAACTATGTTTTTCAGCAACAGTTATAATTATCCAATTACTGGAAGAGTGTGGGTGGAATTTAAAAAAAATATGGCGAATTACATAGATTTTAAGTCGAATTGTTTTAAGTAGACAACGGCGACATCTTTTTACCCGACTTAATCAATGAGGTGTCAATAGATTCGTATTAGTAATAATGGCCCGAATGACGTAGTCTATATAAATAAATTATATGATTTTTTTGATGGAATTTAAACCTCAGAGAAAAAAATTAAACTGATATAAATATGTATATATATTTTATTGTTTAAGTCATATTAAGTCATTATATGTTTGAAATGCGGTCGTACAGTCCGCGCGGCTAATCGTTTCAGTTATTTACTCGTTTAAGCAAATAACAAACCAACATTGAGTTACAATACGAGATTATAAAGGTAATTAAACGAAAAAATATTAAATAAAAAAATAAAGTTCAAAAAACTATAACCCAACTACGAAAAAAAAAGTGATCTAAAAAAACGAAATAAATAATCCAGATAGGAACCCAGAAATGTATACGTACAAAAATGGTCCAGGTAGAGTCCTGGTCGCACCCTCTGTATACCTACCATGTCTGTTTAATGGTGGTGTTCCTGAAAACATATATATAATCATACATATATATATATATATAATCATACATAGAGGTGTGCGACCACGATTCTACCTTGACCATTTTTGTGCGTATACATTTCTGGTTTCTACCTGAATTATTTTCTTATTTCGTCCTTTTTAGATCACTTTTTTTACGTAGTCGGGTTATAGTTTTTAAACATTATTTTTTTCAATAATGAATTACGTTATTTACCTTTTGTTTTACACCACCCTATAATATAATATTTAGTGTTCAATAATTGTTAAAAAAATAAATATTTTTTTAAAGCCCAAGGGCCAATAATCAGTTTGTTATAGCAAATTATTTTAAAAATAAAATCATGCATGACAGTATTGGATGTTGAGGAGAGAGCAATGATGTACCTGTGCTGCACCATATTGGAGTATCTGCGGAAAGTTTCATCACAGATGGTGCACTTGAAAGGCGTGCGGCCGGTGTGGATGTTGTGGTGCTCGTTCAGCTTCTGGCGCGTTATGAAACGCTTCTCGCATATTTCACATCTACAAGAGACGACGACGGTTAGTCGTTACTAACTATTCATCACAAACTTAGTACTTGTGCTAAGTAATGCTTTTCTTTAAAAATTTACCAAAAGAAATACTCTTTAACCTTAATTTGTTTTTGACTTCTTTGAGCTCTTCAACTTCCATACACAAATTAAAGTCAACGTTGAAGGCCGAGAATGAAATGAATATTGTAACTTTAGGTTTAATTCGATAATAATTCATGCTTTCAATTAAATTGGATCAAATTTTGTGCAAGAAAGTCCTCAACAAAATTAGCTGCAGTTTTTCATATAACAACTTAAAGAAAATCAGTTTAAGAAGTTCACGAATAAATAATAAAACCAATCTAAAGCGAATAGCCTTAAAATGGACGTACATGCGTAACTCACTTAAAGTTCTTTATCCCTAAATGAGTCTTCATGTGGAGTGCCAAGTTCGCCCGCCTAAAGAAACATTTTCCACAAGTTAGACACTCCAGAGGATGTAATTTGAGATGGGCATGGAATGCTACCTCTGTGACCTGGTCCACTTTGCATGTTGGACATATAAAATCTCTCCTACGCTTTTGTTTCTCTTGATTAAGTAAGCCCACTATTTTAGGTTTCTCTTCAAAGTTATACATGGAAGATATTGTTTCTTTAGAATCTAAGGATAGAAGATTACCTGTGGATAAAAAGAAAAAAGATTAATAAAAAAATCATAATAATAATAAGAGCTTCAAAACCTTAAGTGCAATGAGATATACTAATCCAAGAATCAATCTGTTAATCAGCATTTAGCACTGAATCAATCCAATGTTGTAGAAGCTGGTCTTTTGGTACCGAGGGAGGTATTACAGTAATATAATTCAACCATATAATCCTATCAGTTATTATAAACTACAAAATATGCTATTTAATATTGTTAAATATAATTTTGTATGAAAATTTTAATATCTTACCAGACAATATTACTCTTGTATCTAAGCAGGAAAATTAATTCAAAGGTTTGTTTTCGCACTAATTTAAGTTATAATTTAAATTAAAACTATTGTCAATACATAAACCTTTGACGAATAAAATAAATCTGAATGTAAAAACAGATTTTCCTATATTATTATATCCAAAATTCATTCTGATATTCATTGGGGAAACCTACTGATAGAATTTCCTGCTTCCTGATAAAAACTTATCATCAACATATATTAACTGTTGGTTTTTACGCTGTAAGTTAGATTTCCACAGAAATATGAATTATTGTTTAGACCGGGGGTACTCAACCTACTGCGCAATAAGGGTGGTTACTACATGGCAGCCCAACACTATATTTAAGATGTCTCATCGTGAAAAAAAAAATAAGTTGAATACTGATGATACAGTCTATTAGTAATATCACCTGCTAAAACATGTTCATCTGGCTTCTCCTCTTTTTTAATAGCTCTCGCCGTAATCAACCGGCTGTAGGTCGTCTTTGTATTTGAACATGTTGGTATAGCATGAACCAAAGATTTATGAGCACGTAGCTCTTTGAGAGATGTGAACTTGTTCCCACATTGTACACAATTATGCATTCCCCCCAACAAATTCCCCACACGCGCCTTAGGGAATTGGAGATCTTCTTCCCTGAAATTTGAAAAGCAAAATTCGTTAAGTAATGATAATTTTTTTAAATAAATTTCTTATTATAATGATATAATACTTACAGATTTTCTACTTTTTCACCAACATCAATATCTGATCCATCCGACACCCAACTTTCACGTGCCATGAGGTCATAGGGTTCTGCTGGTGGTACTCCAGAATACATCTGAAAATTAATATATTTAATAATTATTAAAATAACTAGTACCACAACCTAAAGCAATTTAATAGTTAATTAATAGACCAGCCAAACAGAGAATAAACCTTCAGGATCGCATTCATTATTCAGTATTAATTGAGACATTATTATAGAATAACAGATTGTATTACAAATATTTTATGCAATATGTATGGATATTTATTTAGTGAGACTACCGAACAGCAGTTCATTTTTATATATAAAGATGATACTTAATTAAAAATTGAATTCTTAAAATTAAATACAGAGCCTTAATAAAATATTGATTATAGATATAGCTCGGTTTTGTTGCATTGGTTTCTTAATTAGTGTTTTTGTACTTTAGCTTGAAATCGACTATCTTTATGAAGTTGAATTTACTTATTTACATCGTGCATACGACCTTGACACACAAACCGCGATTTCGTAGGTAATTGTATAATTGTTACCCACTTATAGCTGAATACAGATTGTGAATAATTAAATTGAATATGCAATTAGCTTACCCCACTCCAAGGCGACTCCATGTCTCCGTTGCTCTCTTGCCCGCTAAGTTCTCCTCGTGGCGGCATCTTTTCATCTGCGCATATATTTAGGGGCGGCTCTCCCTCGCTTCTACTTTCGCTTAACACATCCGCCTTGCTATCTCTTTCACACTTATCACCGTCTACATCTATGTGCTCATCACAAGCCCCCAACTCAGAATAATCTATCTCATTACTCTCAGCAATCTTATAACTTTCATGAATGAAATTTGGTAAAACAAAATCACTCTCCTTCTGAGAAGATTCGCCCCAAACATACATTCCTTCTTTACCAATATCTTTTCCATAACTTGATTCCTTCTGTGCTTCGAAGGTCTCTCCTCTATCTGGAGTAAAATAATCTGCATAAATATTGTCACCAAAATAATTTTCATTTATCATAGACACAAATTGCTTGTTTTTCGATGCAGCCTCTAGGTCTAAAAGCTCTCTGTGATTTGAATCATCATCAAAATCCGCTATATTGCTGTAGTTTATTACATTAATTGGCCGGAGAGTCGCCATCGTCATAATATCGGAAGATCTATTAGTTTCATTACTAAACTCATTACTTGAATTTATTTCTTCTTTGACGGACACCAAATGCACATTGGTAGAAAATTGATGAGAATTATTCACATCTGATGGAGTAATTGGTTCAATATCCATAGACTGCTCCTCTGTGTTAGCATCAAATACTTTACAATCATTGTCATCAGTGTCATTGTCTTTAATCTTTTCTATGGGAATGGCTTCTAATGTAGCTTTTGTGTCCACAACAGCTTCAGCTTGATATATTTTCGTTATTGAAAAGTCTTCAGGGGATTTTCTACAAGAAGATGAAGCCTTCGGCTCTTGTTCTAGCTTTGTAATGCTAGTTGAAGGACCTAATTTTGAATTCTTTATTTGCAAAACTTTCTTGTGTTTTTTCACAAAAATATTATTAAGCCTTAGTAGATTGCTTTTTTGTTGCCTGCTAGGTTTCTTTTTAATCTCTGCACATAGTGAATTTCGATATAGATGACTACTTTCAGGTTTAGGAGACAATTCTGATTTAGGAAACTTTTCAGGTTTAGGAAACTTTTCAGGTTTAGGAGACTTTTCAGGTTTAGGAGACTTTCCAGGTTTAGGAGACTTTCCAGGTTTAGGAGACTTTTCTGGTTTAGGAGACAATTCAGGTTTAGGAGACAATTCAGGTTTAGGAGATAATTCAGGTTTAGGAGACAATTTAGGTTTCGGAGACAATATGGTGCGGTCTGTAGAGTTATCTCCATGTTCTGACAACTCACTACATGGGGATATGGATGGCTTCTCATTGCAAATAAGGTCGGGAACAGGGCAACTATCAGAAAACTCTGTATCTAACTTAGTTTCAATGTCAGTAGATTTTGGAGAATCCTTGAATGAACGATTTGAGGAATTTTTAATTGCAATGAATGTGTTGGATGCTATACTATCAATGCTAGCATTTGACTGTTGAGTGCAATCATCAACAACATGTTTACTCTCCAAGTCTGGCAAAATCTTCTCTGGAGAAGTTGGAGGATCAGGGTAATCAGAATCAGCTGAACCAGTGAGATCCAGGACAGTGTTAAGCATATTTTTGTGATGCTGTACAGGCACCTCTACCTTAATATTACTAAGAATCTTCAAACCTTTATTTAGACCAGGAGAATCATTTTTACGTTCATGCTTTTCTTGTTGAATTTTTTTACTTACTGGCTTATTACTTGGCCGTGGCAGCTGAGATGTTGTCCTTGCTTCACTTACAGATTGCTGTGCTGGTGGTAACATTGGAGTAACTTCAATAATAAGAGTTTTGTTTGCCTCATTGGCAATATTTTGCACAGGTTTGTCTGGACGATTTTGCATATATGGAGTACTCTCGCTAGTGGCAGAATTATGCGATTTTGATATTAAACGTTGAGGGCTTGTATATGTGCATGAGGATTTTCCATACTGATCAACCACCATTACATTTTGATATAATGAACTACTTTGGGCTACATTTGTTACATTGTCGGGACCACCAAGTACAGGAGGCATATTTGAGATAAAAGGCTTACCATCTAAATTATGAACCATTTCCCTATAAATAATTTGTGAGTTTTGTGTGACCACAGTAGTTCCTGGTGTGAAAGCCCCTGTGCTGAGTTGATTAAAGTGATTGTTTAATGGGTTAATTGTAGAAGTCATAGATTTTGAGTCTAATATTGGAGTACCAGGTAAATTTCCAGAAACAATTAAATTTTTTTGTACAAATGGAGGTGGGGCAGGCATCATTACATGCATTGGTTTTGTCACAGGAGACATGTACTGCATTTCTTCCATATTAGGTTTAGATATCTTTCCCTGTTTGGGTATCATTTTCACAGAGTTGTTACCTCTTCTAGGCACTGTTGGCATTATAGGTGTTGGTAACTTTCCTAAGTTACCTGGAACCATTCCTGGCATACTGTAGCCAAATAAATTATTAGGCTGTTCCATGTGTGCATTGTACTCATAACTACGTGAAAACTTTATTTCAGCATCATCATGTTGCTCAGGATAATAAGAATATTGTTGATCAAAATCAGAAATTGAGGACTGTCCATGAGAGCCATAATATATCTCTTGTGTCTTATCAGAGTTCACAGTGTATGAATCAGAACAATGGCTGGAGTTATTGTTAGAATTGTTATTATCATATGACATATTAACCATCCTAATATCAGGAGTTGGATTTCTAGAATTACTAGAAAGTGGAGTTGGATTTCTAGAATTACTAGAAAGCGGAGTTGGATTTCTAGAATTACTAGAAAGAGGAGTTGCTTTTGATCGACTGGGTGTCCTTCGCCAGTACCTATCACTTTCACTGCTTCTGTGGTGGCTCCTCCAACGTTCACAGTCATCTGTAGCTGGTGTCCGTGACCTACTTCTATATGACCTCTCAGAGTTGGCAGGAGTGGTGCTTCTACTCCCAAAATTTCCATTTTTTGCTGACAAATTACATAATGCTTTTATCATTTGATCCTTTGGATGTGTATCTAAATGTGACGCCAAGGACATCCCACTGTGGAGATACAGTGTACACACAGGGCACTGAACTCTTTGATCCATGATTATTTTCTATATAATATAAATATATACAAAAACGCGTCGCGCAGGGTGACCCTGGCGAGGCGTGAAATGTTATATCGTCCAATGCGCACTCAAACCGAAGCACCAGTGGCTACGGCGCTCCTCAGTCCCGTCACGCGCATATCCGATATACACACGTAAGGCGAATGGCCCACAACACATATCTTCACTATAACTCGTCTCCTTATCGATCTGTCGGACAAAATAAAGCTACGTCAATATAAAGTATATAAATTCGCATGGGCACATGCTAAAAACTCGTTCGACGAACGACTCGAAGACAAAAGAAAACAAAAGTTCGAGATAAAGGCCATTGATACATAAAAAAATCGAAGGCGAGAATAAAGGACTGAATACCTTTGTAATGTTAACGTAATAACGGGGCTTACCTCTTTATTATATGTGTCATTTATAGTCCATATCATGGACGCCTGGAAAACGTGTCCCTTTATTATTTACGACTAAGCTAGTTCTAAAAATATTTCCAAATCGTCAGACATATTGTGATATTGCAGACGTCTCACTCTCAATCACATCGCCTATCGCCACAGAACCACAGACACACACAATGCTCGTTGCTCACACATAAACTTTTATACTCCAATACACGAAACTACTAATTCTACATGTTTTATAATATAACGTGCGCGCTGTAGAACTTAGCTTGCGATCGATTTTACTCTCAGCCAATGTATGCGTGAAACGAACTCGTCATTTAGTGTCAATAAACTATAAAGAATAGTACATATTATAGGTAAATTTAATAATTAAATTCAAATAAAATCATATTTAATTGTAATTTATTATATAATATAATATAGTAAACTCAAAAATTGAGTATATCGAAACTAAAATCTATGTTTTCAAAACTGTAAAGTAACTCCTATCTTTTATTTCCCTTTCTCACTTAAAAATAAAAAACTTTTTCATAGTGAGTTCCGTCCTAATTTTTTTTTAATGTTTTACACTACAATATTGGCACAACTGTATTTCGTTAAATAAAATATTGTTACCTATATTTTCATTTGTAGTTAAAATATTTTATTTTTATATGTACTTATACTTTTTATTACATATTTTGCTCTTTATTGCTAAAACAAATCTACGGCCTAATATTGAAATTTTCTAATTAATTAATGTGTTTCTAAACTAAACAAAAAATAAATTATTTTAACCAATACTTTAAAGTATAAGCTTATTTTATATATTAAAGTATTATAAACATATTCCATTATATAGTACGTATTAAGTAATAATATATTATAATCTGTGATGACAAAATTCTGGGTTAATATTTTAGTCTATGGTTGATCGGTATTTGGCATAGGGATGGGCAAATAACAAAATATATATTGATATGTTTAAAAGATTATGTGAGTTCATATGGAATAGCCCGAAATTTAGAGGGAGTTAAGCCGTTTTAAACAAAACTGACCTAATATTATTTAGTTTTACTCGAAAGATAAATACTTATGTATTATGTAAGCATATCCTATCAAAAACTAGAAGAAATTTCCCATTCGGTTCATAAATGGCAGATTCTGAGATAACCTTTTTTTTGTTCTTTGAAGTGGGTACTTTTAATTGCAACAGGTCTGGCTACAATTATAATGGATCAGTGGGCAACACTGATGAGTATTCTGTGCCTGACTTGTCTCAATATTTTCTGTTTTTCTCTATTAAGTCTGTGATATCTATGAATATAATCATCTGTGATATAATCTTTGGAGCATAGAGAAATATACATAAAGGAACTTTGGAGCAGTTTTGGACAATGTCACAATCGTCACAGTGTCAAATTCTTTGATCAAATTCAATATATAATTTTATATATTATCTTTGATATATAATTTTTGAATTCAATTCAAGTATTCCTGTACCTATATAATCTATGAATAGTATTCCTCTCATTATAATTAGGTTATAATATATTTGATTTTATTAAGTATAATATTTTACTACGGATAAATTAAAGTTGCTCATAAACTATAATTCGTCATCTACTAAATAATTACAGGAATTCCAATATTACCTAAAATATTCTTCAAATATGTCCTATAATTACGAAGATTTAAGTCGACAAGGTATTTTAAACATACTATATTCATTTAAATTTAAATTTTAACTTAAACTTATACCTAATTTTTCAATTATAGAAATATTCGATTTGCTGCGGCAATGGCGTGAAAACAACGAAAGGCGAAGTGAAGATTTGATGAACATGTTTGAAGCTATTGTGGAACAATCGCTCCAGAAATTGGGCACTGAAAGCAAGTATTTTGTATTCAGCTTGGGGTAGACTAAATGTAAACAAATCAAAAGACAGATAGACAGACCGATTTAAATATTACCAACAGAAATTAATTAAAGAACAATTATTATCCAACTAGTCGACCTGTCACGCATTTTACATCATATACTTAGATTTGACAAAAAACATTTTCATTATTAATATATTCAACATGTATAGCAATAAACAGGGCATTCAATAAACATATTTTATTATTAAACATAAATTTTTCCAGGATAAAAGTAACCTATACATTAATCCGATTAATTTTGATGTATTAATATTTTGATATAATAACAGTGTTAAAGCCACCATCGATTTATTTGTTATCCTTACCTTA
This sequence comes from Limenitis camilla, assembly GCA_905147385.1. Lineage (NCBI taxonomy): Eukaryota > Metazoa > Arthropoda > Insecta > Lepidoptera > Nymphalidae > Limenitis > Limenitis camilla. Next base: position 1,693,033 of record LR990235.1, read on the forward strand.
CCCTTTTCATATAAAGTTGAATAGAGTTAGTCTATATTAACTTCAATTTAATCAATACTAACGTCCTTTTGCACAAAATATTAACTCATTATTATATTTATAGAATACTTAATTATGGAGCAAATGATCTATGCTGCACTGGATTGCCACTTTTTTGGTATAGCTGAGTCAAGCATAATGATGTTGTCAGCTGAGTTCCCTGGGAGTCTTCGAGTCATGACTTTCAAAGCATTATGCCTTGAAGCTGAGGAAAAGTTAGTGCTTCATCTTTATCTGTTTGTCGGACATAAATTTTTCTAATTTGTCTAATTTGTCACATGACTAGATTTAAATACACAAAAAGTAAATAATATATTTTTAACTTTACAGATATGAAGAAGCATTAGACGTATTAGACAACATTATCAAAACAGATGAAACAAATGCATCAGCTCGAAAGCGTCGTGTCGCCGTATTGAAAGCACAAGGTCTCATCCAAGAAGCTATTAAAGAATTAGTGGATTATCTAAAAAAGTATGTAATATATACATATAACAACATATAACTTTCTCTGGTTTCTTATAGTGAACATTGCGTAATGAAGTGTAAGTGAATATATAATAAGTATATAGTATAGTTGATTAAATAATTTTAAGTAAGGTAAGGTCATGCAGCAGAGGCCAATGTGTGTGCATAATAAAAAGACCTTGTAAACCTTTGCCTGGGCCACAAGCTCTCAGGCAATGCTTAGCTTCCTGTCTGAAATCTCATAATATTATTAGTTTTTACAGCATTAAAACAAATCTTAATGTTTTTTGTGACATGAAACAATAATGTTAATGTTTTTATTGTTAGGTTCATGTCAGACATGGAGGCGTGGCAGGAGCTCTCAGAACTATACCTCCAAGTTCAAGAGTACTCCAAGGCTGCATTCTGTGCTGAAGAGCTAATCCTTCATCAGCCCCACAACCACTTGATGCACCAACGGCTTGCTGACATTCGATATACTATGGTATGTATAGTATGAGATGAGTTCCTTGTTTGTACAATATTCTACTTTTAGTTGTCCCTAACCCTTTAATAACCATTTGGACACCAATGACCTATTACTATTTTTGAGACAATTGCTAATATTTTTTAAGTATAAATTTAGTTTCTTAAATATCAAAGATATTATAAAAACGTAGTAATTTAAAAAGTTTAGTATAGCCTAGCAATAAGCAGTGATTGCCTAGTGGTTAAGTTAAGCTAAGACATTGGTGTGTTACTCGGGAGGTCCAAGTTCGATCCTGGGCACACACCTCTGACTTTTCTATGTTATGTGTGTTTTAAGTAACCTTCCTCCTGAGAGTTCCCTAAAAAGTTCTCAAAGGTGTGTGAAGTCTGCCAACCCACACTGGGTTAGCGTGGTGGGCCATTATTGGGTTGTGATGATGACTTGGCTCAAGTCCCCGTGGTTGTTATAAACAATTAAATAAACAGGAGATTCATACATAAAACATGTTTCAGGGTGGTGTGGAGAACATGGAACTCGCCAAGACCTACTATTGCCAAGCCTTGAAGTTGAATCCTGATAACATGCGCGCATTGCTGGGTTTATTCTTAGTAAGTAATGAATTATAAATGTTTATATCATTAGTTTAAATCTACAAGTAACGTCTTCTTTATAGGGCTACTGCCACTTTTCGTGTAGAAGTAGTCTTGCGAAAGTTTGTAAAAAAAAACCAGTGTATTTCTCATAAAAGTTAAACATTATTAATATTTTTAGAAAATAAATTCGAAAAAATAAGCATTAAGTCACGTGACAGTGAAACCTATCAGAAAGTTTTACGTCACGCCACGCAAAACATCATTGTTGACGTTTTCATACAACAGAGCAGGTTACTTCGCAGACTATTACGTCATTCAAGACGCCATGACACTTCAGCGTTTTCGAGGGAAATCAAATTGCTTTTTTTAAATACAAAATGCGTAATGTAAATATTGCTTTTTCTTTAAAATAGGGTTTTTGGGATAAAATAAGATAAAAGTTTTCAAATTTAATACCTATTGAGTCTGTGTAGTAATGCCAACTAATAAATAAAATGGATAAATGTTTCGTATGAAAAATTATGGCTAATAAATAACTATATGAGTAAAATATCTTACATAGATTAAGGAGCAAAGACAATATAACTATTGCAATAAAAAATCGATTGTTCCACACGGCATGAGGTCAGTCAGTGTTTTCAAAGTAATTTTAAATTTGCACTGAGACAATCTCAGAGTAACCAAGTTAAGTCAAGTTCTTGCTTTTTACAAAAAATAATTCCTTACTCTTTCTAGTAATTAATAAAAAAGATTAAACCTCTTAACGTTTTAGTTGTTTCATTTTTTAGAAAAATTGTGTTTCGATATCCTGGAGAAAAGTTGTTAAAGAAACCTACTATTAGTTCTTATTCTTCCAGGTGACAAATAACTTATTAAGTCATTATAAATCATCTGAGAGCACTAAACGTAAGGAAGTGTTCAAGCTGTCTCAATGGGCTCAGTCCGAAGCTGCGAAGAAGCAACGTAGTGCTCAGACCTCTCCCGCTGTACCAGACATGAGCAACATGATGTTGTCCTTGGCTATTACTGAATAAGTACAACTTTTATAGTATAATAACATTATATCAATATTTATATAGGAAGTAAGTGTAATCAGAATTATTGACATGAAAACATTATTTTCCCTGCGTTCCACTAAGCGATCTCAACGCCGATGCACACGACCGTGGTTTTTCCCATTCCACTTGACCGCGAGCGTTACGATCGTTAAAATTAGTGAATTTTGCAACGTTCACAACAACCCACGATTTGACATGGGTCGTCGTGAGCTTCGAGATAGCAGAAGTCATGACGTCATTAATGAAGTTTTCGCCGCGACCACAACGTCCGCGATCATTAAGTGCAATGGCTAAATGACCGTTTAGGGCATTGAGATTGCTTAGTGGAATGCGCCTTATTACTTATCTGTCTTTGTCTATTTATTATTGACTGTATTTGTAAACCACAGAATAAAAAAATTACATGTAGTTTTCACTGTAATGGAACAAAGGGCGGCAAATCCATTTATAGCATAATACGTTGTCAATAATACCTCGCATTCTTGTTTCACTTTTGTATAAATGTGGATTTATATTTGTATGACGTGTCGCGACGTGATGCGTCAGAACGGTATCTGTGTTAAACATTTAGTATGGTGACGTTCATACTAGTAATACGTAATGTTGTTGTGTGGCGTGTGTTGTCGCATTAGCAATTATCCCGAGCGATCATGAGTCAGAGCGGAGGGGCGGGGGGAACGGCGTCGTCATGACACGTCAGACAAATGTGCAAGCGCCAGTGTCATGTTGTGACGCGTTAAAGTCCCCTGTTTTCATGATGGTATTACTTTCAAGTATAGACGACTTAATTTAAATTGTACGATAATATAATGTGATTTATGATAGACAGTTGCCAGAATCATAAATTGAATATCTTCATAATCGGATAACTCATGGGAGAACATAGAAAACATGTCACCTTTCCTAGAGCTGCGGGTGTATTGATACAAAATATCGTCAGGACACATAAAATGTTAAAACATGGGTAGTTTTAACATTTTATGTATTACAAGTCACGACACATCAGACAGATATAAATCCAACTTTAGTCTAATTTACATAACTCCAACTTAAGGAGTAATAGACCATTTATAAAAATGAGCTTAAGCTATCCTTGTTGTTGAATTTAATTATTGGTTTATTTGTTCATGGCGGTAAATATCCCGTTAAAATTAAAAACATGATATGTGTGACTGTAATAACATGTAATTGAGAAATGTTTACATGTTCTTAAATTCTGACCTTATAACGTCTTTAGGTATTATATTTTATTATTGTGTTATGCATTTATAATTAAAGGTGATGTTATCAAAATGTTTGTTTTCTTAATAATGGCGTTTACCTTTAAAGTGCTATAAATTATGGTAATATTTAGAAATACAAAAAGACTTCCTAACCAGTGAGAAACAGTAAAGACTTCTGTACTTTTCTGCCTAAAATCCAACCAAGTATGAAATAAACTTTCATCACTGATCGAAGTTATTTCTCATTGAAGGGAAGCAATGGTAGACCACTAGTAAAATAAAAAAAACTCATTTATATTTTTTACTAAGGCTACACTTATGTATTATTATTCATATTTTCCATCTTCCCTAGCATATTAGCTAGTTCTTCAGCTCTCTTCTCTTTTTTCTCTCGTCTCGTCATTTCACCCATTGAAAAATATTTCTCTCTGAAAAAAAAGAGTTTAAAGTTCAAAACGAAAATTAAAAATTGAAGAATATTAATTTTTCTAAACCTGATGGTAAGAGGCCACCGTCGCCCATGGTGCCTCGAAGACAGAGCGAGGAAGGGGAATGAAGAGATGAGAGTTTTACTGTTTCAGTGAACCCAGAGTTAACCAGAAGTGCAGCATTAATGTTATTTACCTAAAATTCTGCAACCCTATATTGTTATCTACAGTCATATTGGTAGTTTCATTGGTAATCTTCTCGTAAGTCAGGAGTCGACGGGCAGTTAACTTTGATAGAACTTGCTCTGAATTTGCAATCAGGTTCAAACATGGGTGACTTGGAAGCTGGTCTTCAGAGTATTCCTCTCTGAAAAGAAACAGCAGTGAAGGTAAGTGTTGATGTACTTGAACCTAAAAAGGGGTGGCAGGTAATAAAATAACAAAATATCTGCAAGGAATTACTTTTCCTGATATAAAAACAGATCTACCACAATTTATTATAGTAGGGGATTACAAAGACTTCATTAGCCATTTATTTATTACGTAAGACGATTTAGGAGGCGAAGAGAGTCGATCATGTTTTAATTTTTTCTTACATGCGGGTGGAAGGGAGTCTCGATAGTTCTTACGTAAGATTACAAAAATGTGCAATGTTTAAATTATACTTAAACGAATTTCATTTCTATGGCAACGGACCCGCGCTACCATCACTGCGCTTGCCGGTAAGTCCCCGTTTGTGGACTAGTCGTCACTTGTTTAGGTAAACAACATACGTGATTGCGGCGATAATTTTAATCTATGATCGAGTAAGTCCCGTAAATTATTAGTACCTTTATATTCATTTTTTCCTTTAGATTCTTACGTAATAAATCAATGGCCCCTAGATTATATTTCTAAATATTCTATTCATTATTTGCAGTCCTACAGTTCTACACTCACGAGAACTTTCGTGACCAAAATAAATATTATTCCTCAGTTTGCAGGGTACCTTTAATATTATATATTTGATTGTGATTATTCTCACCTTACAATAGGATACCAGCACACCAACCGCCTCCCGACTTCCAAATGCTTGACGGCAAACTTGAGCAGATCACTGTACATGTTAGCCAATCCATATTCTACTTTAGACGGTATGTGATTGACGAGCTGGTCTTCTGATAGAGTATAATTGTCCCGTTCAATGCCTATCCTCTCTGTTGGTTCTCTTACTCCATAAGGTGCTGAAAAGGTTACATTGTAAAACATAAAGTTACAGATTTGCGTTACGAAGTGTAACATAATTCAATACTCAAACTGTCCACGACTCAAATGAAGAAATAATCCAAAAAACGTAAAATTACAAAATATTGAATAGCAATTAATAAACGCTTGCCGCCGAGACGGCAAAGGTAAGTTTGTCCACTCGCGCTTGGCGGAATTTTTAATAAATATGAAACTTGTTTCAAATATATAAACTTACGATCGGTAATAATAGCATCGAATTTTAAGCCATCCCTCCACATAGGTAGTGAGAAATCACTGACAATCACATCCAAATACTTGGACTCAGTGTTGTACTGCTTCATGTTACTTTTTATACTTTCATCTTTTGTACGAACCTACGTCAAAAAAAACCTTTTAAAAGTGTGTAAAAATTTAAATATTATTAAAAAGCCTATGCCTCGCACAATATTTAATTTATATATTTTTTTACAGACTATCACATTATTAAAGACTGCTCCGCTCATATGGGTCGTAGCGTGATGTTAAGCGTTAGCCTATTGTTTTCCTCGATCAATGGGCTATCTAACACTGAAAGAATTTTTCAAATCGGACCAGCAGTTCCTGAGATTAGCGCTTTCAAGCAAGCAAACTCTTCGGCTTTAAATATTAGTATAGTTTTTTTGTTCATTTTAATTCTGAAAATTTCAATTTTTTACTATTTATATCCTACTAATGATAACCATTGTAGAATGGTATTTTATTTATCTGAAATACATCTTCTTATAGACCAAAAATATAAATAATCTTATACCTTAACCCAAATAATACATACATTGTTACCTTTTGTCCGACGCGAGTTGGTCGTGATCGTGCGTGAAGGATCATGAAGTCTATATCTGAACCCCATACATATGCTAGAAACAATAAAAAAAAATTATGATCATCATCATCACAACCCGTTAATAGCCCACTGCTGAGCTGGATCTCCTCTTCAGAATTAGGAGAGGGTTTATTAAAACTTCTATTGATATAACATTCAATCCCCAGACCTTGTTCTGCCATGGCCTGATAAATTTTTATACTGCCATTTCGCAAATACTCCCTCCCCCCTCCTCACCGCCGCACTGGTTACGTTGTAATATATATGTGGGGTAGGATAGTAATGAAGGCCGTGCCAGGCTATACTTAGGATAGGATAGTAATAAAGAGGGCTCCTTACATTGTATTTAGATGTGTTAACACAACCTTAGGAACTCTTTAGGTTAGGTTAGCCTTATCTTAACCTAACCTAAGACAAACAGTGATACCGGGCAGTGGAGGTGAGTGTTATGATCATTAAAAGAATATCCTTTTTACTATCCTATCCTAAATATAGCCCGGCACGGCCTTCATTACTATCCTACCTCTACTATACCCCGACATATACTTTCTAGACTATATTTGCTTATTTTTTACGAAAGAATCCAAGTTTGCCTCAAATGATGACAGATTTATCCTGAGGTCTGGTTCCACTTTGAGTCAGTTTTTATATTTATTTTTAAGGTAAATTAGTGTTGTAAACCCGGCTTCACATTTGTAGACTTTGACAAAAGGCATTAAAGTTATTGCTTGATTGGATAACTAATATTGTGAACTTTTAACGATAAGATAACCAAAAATCTATCAATGGTCTTGTCTCGAATATATCCTTGTTTCGAAGTCTAAGTTTCGAGATAAATATTGTTTATTTTAAAACAAGCCGGGAATGCTGCGACCGGGTATTTTATTTTGATGCCCCGGTGCCGGTACCACCAATTGGGAAACGCTTCTATATAATATAAGGTAATGTAACGATTGTCATACTTATAATTGTTGAAGTAAAATAATTTGATTTTTATACATTTTATTAAACATATTAAATAAAACATATAAAAATAAATCATCTCTTTTATCAGTTAGTGAGTCTCTTCAGTACTAGCCTACATGAACAATTATTGATTTAGACTTATGAGCAGAAATTAAAACTTTTTGATTACATCATCAAAAAACATTCTAAAGTGTTTAAAGTTTTTTAAATTAAAAAAAGATGTTACCTCCAAAATGTGCAGCTGGAATTAGCAATGACCCAGAGCCCACAAAAGGATCAAGTATAACATTTCCAGGGGTCACCAGAGCCTGATTTGCCATTAATATTGCCAGTTGTGCATCCATACTAGTGTTGCCAATGAATTGTCTCTTTTTTAGAGAATGTGTGTGAATTAAATCTCGTTGACCATCCGTTACCTTGAAATTATAAAAAAAATATTGTATGCAGTATTTTTCATACTTCAATTACAATTTAAAAGAAACAAAAAGGAAACAAGTTTGTTAGTGTAATCTGAAATAATATAACATACCCATTTTCCAAAAAATAAGTCATGAGGTTTTTCAGGAACATTATTTGGGTCAACTCCGTAAAACTCAAGGTACGCCAATGTTATATCAGGATTCTTCAATTTCACTGGACCTTTCATAGGCAAGTAATCAAATTTCTAAAACAATATAATAAAGTAACGAATGTAAACAACTCATAAATATGTTATATGTTTCACACTATACATGGATTAAATTATTACAAATGGAAGTGGAAATGAATTGTTTATTAGTCTCACTACTAGGTAGATAGAATAAAATTTTTTTTTAATCACAATAAATATTGCATTCCAAATTACTATTTACACAACCCTTGCGGTAATAATAACTAAACTAACTCATGTTACATAACTAACCTAACTTATGTTACATGTTCCGGAATTTGGTGACTGTGAGAATGAATCACCGAGGGCTGTAGAAGCATTGCCTCACCGAGTCAGTCCCTGGCCCCAACTTGCACAGAGCTCACTCCTCTAGTTTTAAGATATAATATTAAGTAAAAATGTAAAAGAATTAAGAAAATATAATTCTAAGAATGTTCCGAATTTCCTTCCCCTCCTGACAACACCATCCCACCTAAAATATCACTTACTTAAAAATATTTACCTCAATTTTTTCCACCTTTTCCTTCATTGTAAAATGTTTGCAGAATGTTTCCACCTCAACTTTGAAAGACTTGTTAGAATCACTACAGTTTGACAGAAGTTCTCCTGGGCAAATATGAGTAGAGCTGTTAGTACATGATTTTTCAGGAATAATCCATTTTCCAGTTACATTTTTAATAGAACTTCTCAAATTATCATGTAGACTGTCTTCTGTTTTAGCCCTTGACCAAAGTTCTATACAATTTTTAAGTAAAACAGACCTTGATGCAATATTTTTAACGCAATCTTCAGAAGGTAGTTCAACAACCCAATATGGTTTATTAACGCATGGTTTTTCGATAAACTTTATTTGAATATTCAGCATAGAGAGAATACTTTGCATTTCCTACAAAAAAAACACTTAGAATATGTTATGTTTTTATCCAATATTATCCAAGATAAGTAAAATAATACTTACAGCATACCGAAATTCCACATATTCATGAGCAAACCATAATAAATATCGTCGCCACATTTTAAATGTTATACTACTGTTTATATTGTAATTATGTTAGTTTTATGATAAATGTTTCAAAGTTGTGATTCATGATAACAACTTAGCTTAACCTCACTTTTTTGTTTACAATTTTTACATGTGATGTGAGTTGTGACACCTCCTCGAGTAATTATAGTGTGACACACTGTCACAGTATGTCACTGTCGTCATTTTTTTTATTTCTTAAAAGAAACATACAGAATAAATATTTCTTATGAGTAAAATTTAAATAGATTTTTCTTAAGCCAAAACAGCTTCCAACTATATAAATTACATAGCGAAGATTAATTCTGTTTGACAATAAATAATGTTTAGGTACATAGGTAAAATATATATTATATGATCATGAACTATTAGTTATAGATAAATTAATTGGCAGCGCTAAAACGTAGTGATTATATATTATTGATTATACTCTTTGGGCAGCAGCAGCACATTACGTCGTCATGCTACCTGCTCGCAGTAATGAAAGATTATATATGGCAGTATACAATGTTTGATTGCTGCGAACTATAAGTAGTATCAAGAGCCATAAGGAAAAAGAAAAAAAAATAGATAAATTATATTCATAATCTATATGTTTATATATATCATCTTTGATCTATACTGTAGTGGACCCACCCCGGTTAATTTTATCACATGTATTTATTTCATTTATAATTTAATTTCCAACATATTTCTCTTTATGTATATGAAGGACTTCCATACAAACATTTTAGCGTGCGGGCCTAGTTAAAAGATATATACTCAACGCACTTACTTCATATTTACTGCTAAATAGACAAACATAAATCAAAATGCCCAATTCATTTTGATTACTAAATGCAATATAGACTATTTTTTTGTTCTAGAAATATTTCAGCATGAAATTTAACTGTAAAGTTAAGGACTACAACTTATATCCTAATAAAATCAAATTGGGATAACAACACAACAAAACATGGAATTCAATAAATTATAAATCATATTTTTCTTATTATTTTTATAGTTTGATTAAATTGATAGGAATGTTACACAGGAAAAATAACTTTAAAATTATTTAATTTTATTTACATAATACATTCATTATTATCACTTATGAACTTTTATTATTTTTCTCTTGGTCGTCTAATAAATCTTGATATCTCTCATGTAAGAAATCCAAATATGCATCTTTGATAGATCCTGAGCAGGCTACATAATGTCCTCCAGAATGTTCAGCGACCACTGGCTTTGTAAATAAATTAATGAGGGATTCACTCATTTCTGCGAAAAAGTAACAATCCTTGATAATAAAATAAATCTTTTTAAATTATAATGTATGTTTGAAGCCAGTTAAGTATCAATTACCTTTAGGAATAATCGAGTCACTTTCTCCATAAATGTGGAGAGAGGGTAAATGGATATCTTCATCATAGAATCCTTTATGAACTAAGCTACCAGATCGAAATCCAGATGCAAATATTGCAAATTTAAATTTAAAAGGTAAATCTGAAAACAAAATTATTTTTAATGGAGTGGCTTAAAAATCTGGCTGTCAATTTTATCGCTTGATTAAATTGTACATTACTAACATCCCTTTTGCTGCATAGCTGCAAGAAGCCCCACCAAGCAGGCACCTTGTGAGAAGCCCATAAATCCATCGAATGGCCCATGTTCTTGTACTACTTCTTCTACAAGATGCAAAGTGTCCTCAAAACCTATGGCTGGACCACCTAAGCATTTTCCGCTAAAAGTATTGTCTTCTGCATTAAACCACCAAGCTCGAGAATCTAAAAATCAAATAGAGCTAAAATGAATATTTCTTCAGCTTGTACAATATAAATTTTAGACTGGAAAAGAATTGTTAAGATCTTCATAATTTCCTAAAAATTAATTTGCTTTGCATTAAAACAATAGTTGAGCATTGATGGTATCTATGTTGGATTTGTGACATATAGTGACAAATCCATAAAACTTGAAAATACTTAGGTATTTGAATAAAAATTCTAATCCAATTAATAGCAAATTTGTACCTTCATCACCTCCACCTTCGTCGTTAACTACTTTATGAGGAGCAGATATAAAGAAAAGCTGAGCATACTTCGAAACAGTTTTTCTAAAGGATCCTATTTTCCCTCTAAACAGTGTACCATTTTGTCGATACCCGTGAAACGCTAATATTTTCAATTTAGGTTTATCTTCCTTGTTATTTGTAACTGGTTGGTTAGAATCTGAATTTTGCTCTTCCATTATGAAACTAGATGTTTGATTGCAATAAATTCTAATACATGAAAGGTGATGAGACAATGTTAAATACGATATAAAAGGAAAAATTATGTGATAATTTAATAAACTAATTCAATTATTAGGTAATTATCGCGTTTGTTTTCAAAAAACCATTGCCGATTCGTCAAAGATGCGATTCGCCCTAAGATTATATGATTCGCCTGTTGCTGTTGTTGTGGGTTGCCAAGATCGAGAAATAGAGATATCAATCTTAAATCGATTAATAGATAAACCAACTTTTTTCTATAATTTGAAATATTTCAATTTTCAACAATTCATTCATTATTTAGATATTTCGATAGAATCAATTCAAATTATAATTATTAAAGATGGGTTAATATAAGTTATTTTCAAATTCGTCTATCTACGGCAAATATTGAAATTCATGTAATTTTAAATAGAAAAATTTTTTTCGGGTTAAATACATGTGATATGTTACTAAATTAATGAACACATCGATTCTGATGCGTTGAAATTGAATCGATTCGAAAATGTTTGAAAGGGTTCATCACTAATCGGAAACATTAAGGTGACAGAGATTGACATAATTTTTAAATATGTTGTAAATTGGCAACAACAATTTTAAGCTAAAACCTAAAAATGTAGCGTTTTTTCATAAAAACTAAATAATTATATATATATCATATCATAGAATTCCTGAAAAGAATAACCATGGACATAATATTTTTGACCATGTCCAAAAGTATTAAATAGTACACTACATACAAGATTGCCGAGTGTTAACCATTGTCATCAGCAAGCAACAGTCAACACTCAATAACATTGTCACCTTTTGGCGCCAAACTTTGTCAGTTGTTTTGCAGTTGTTAAAGTTTGTCAATCTTCAAATCTTGTGCTTTGTGATAATACTATGTGATTTTTTTTATACTTTAATATTTCAAGATTAAACAAGTTTAAGAAATATGGAAGAAGGTGATTTTGATCAACGCTTAAGGGAGCTCCAACGAGAGTATCTGGAGTTTTTAGACGATGAAGTAATTACTTTTTACATAACCTTGTTCAGACGTAATTTAACTTAACATATTTAAAATGTTGTTTTATAACTTTCTAGGAAGACCAAGGAGTTTATATGCAAAGTGTGAAACAAATGATTAGTGAAAAGAGCAAAAGACTCGTTGTAAATATAAATGATCTGAGAAGAAAAAGTCCTGATAGAGCTAAAAATTTATTGGAGAATGCTTTTGAAGAGCAAATAGCATTTCAAAGGGCCTTAAAAGAATATGTTACTTCTATAGATCCAACATTTGCTAAAGAACAGGAAGAGTTTTTTGTTGCATTTTCTGGTAGTTTTGGTACTAAACATGTTACACCAAGAAGTTTAACTTCAAGGTAAGATGCCTATTATAATTTTTTTTATGGTATAAAGAGGACAAAAACCTTTAACTTCTGGGCAATGTGTATAATCTAGTACATCTTAATAAACCTTTTACTCTCAAAAGCAATAGCAGAGAATTGTACTGTAGCCGGTCTCCTCATGTATTCTTATAATCAATTAAAAAAAAGTTTTACTTTTGTATTTTATTTGAAATCTATAGGTATTTAGGTAACCTTATATGTGTGGAGGGGATTGTTACAAGAGTATCTCTAGTACGACCTAAGGTAGTGCGAAGTGTACATTATTGCCCTGCTACTAAGAAAGTTATGGAAAGAAAGTATACTGACCTCACTTCGTTTGAAGCTTTTCCCACATCAGCTGTATATCCTACGAAGGTAATTTGTTTTCAATGATTATGTCCATAAGTTTAATGTAGATTATATTTTACTAGTATTAGCTGTCAAGATTTATGAAATAATTCTAAATTTTACTTTTTTTTAGGATGATGAAGGCAACCCACTGGAAACTGAATATGGTCTCTCTCGCTACAAAGACCACCAAACACTCACAGTTCAGGAAATGCCTGAAAGAGCACCAGCTGGTCAGCTACCGAGGAGTGTGGATATTATCTGTGATGATGATCTGGTGGATAAGTGTAAACCTGGAGACAGAGTTCAGGTTGTGGGGAACTATCGCTGTTTACCATCTAAACAGGGGAGCTTTACTGCTGGTACCTTTAGGTAATGCTTGCCTGATTCTACTTATTAATTAAACTTAAAAGAATTCTGCATCTTTCAAGGTTAATAATTTTGTTTTAAATCTTTCCAGAACAATCCTCATAGCAAACAACATTACTCAGATCAACAAAGATATGAATCTCAACATCACAATAGAGGATATAAAACTTTGTAAGAGATTGGCTAAACGAGCCACCAATGACATGTTTGAATTACTGAGCAAGTCTCTAGCACCATCTATACATGGTCATGAGTACATAAAGAAGGCAATATTGTGTCAGCTTTTGGGTGGGATGGAAAAAATTTTACCTAATGGGACAAGGCTTAGAGGGTAATTATTTTAAATTGATATGTATTGATGTATGGTCAGGACTTAATTGACAGGACTAGATCATTGGATCTTCTACATCCTTGAATATGTTAAAGGATAATGTAAAATAATCTAACTAAAAACCTTATCCAAATTGTTGAAGTCTGTATATTTGTATATCTCAATAATTATGATAATATGTATTTAAAAATGCCTAAAATTTAAAACTTTTCTTTTCTCAGAGATATCAACATTCTTCTCATTGGAGATCCATCTGTAGCCAAATCTCAACTTCTGAGATATGTGTTGTTGACAGCTCCAAGAGCCATTACCACCACTGGTCGAGGGTCGTCTGGTGTGGGTTTAACTGCTGCTGTCACCACTGACCCAGAAACTGGAGATCGTAGGTATGCTATTCAATATTTTTCCATTTTAATTTAGCATTACACTGCTGGTCAACTTTAGAACATATGGAGTGTAGTGAGCCAGAGTAACATTATGTGACTCACTTTTGATGTGCGGTGCACTCACTCAGCTTGTTTAAACATCATAATTACATTTTTTGTGAGCCTTTTATACACAATTGATCTATCAAAGAAATATCCACGGGCAAAGAATAATAAACAATCTTTGAATTATTTATTATGGGTGTAACGACTATGATAACAGACACAGAATAGTTATTTAGGGACACATGTTGTTCGTCGATAAGCTACTACTGTTGGCAATCTTCAAGGCTGGCCTAAGGTGTAAAGTTATAATTATCATAAAGGCAACAGCCATTGCTGCTCTTTCATTGTACGCCATGTTCTATAAACATAGTTTGTATGAGTGCCAGTGGATGACGCTACTATTTAACTAGTTGTTAAAAATGTTGTACGTATGGCGAGAAGATTTAACGTAATACAACTTTTTCACTTATAGATTAGAAGCAGGTGCCATGGTACTCGCAGACCGTGGAGTGGTTTGCATCGACGAGTTCGACAAAATGTCGGACATAGACCGCACAGCTATCCATGAGGTAATGGAGCAGGGGCGCGTCACCATCGCCAAGGCAGGGGTGCACGCGTCGCTCAACGCCAGGTGCGCCGTGCTCGCTGCCGCCAACCCTGTTTATGGACGTGTAAGTTATAGACATTATATTACATATTAAACTAAACTATACAATGAATAAGCAGTGATAGCCCAGTGGTTAAGAAATTGATGTATTACAGGGGAGGTCTGAGTCCGATCCCCCACACAGGCACACACCAATGACTTTACTAAGTTACATGTGTTTTAAGAAATTAAATATCACTTGCTATAATGGTGTAGGAACACATTGTGAAGAAAAACCTGCACTCCTGAGAGGAATTCTCAAAGGTGTGTGAAGTTTGCCAAGTCTCACTCTGAGGAGGAGACCCGGCTCAGCAGTGGGCCATTAATGGGTTGTGCTGATGATGATACATTGAATAAAATAGTGAATAAAAATCACAATAGATGAATATTATAAGATTAGTCAGGAAAAACTTCATCATTTTTCTTTCCTTTTCCTATATTATTTTGAATTAGGGAAGGGCAGTGGTCAACTAGTGTATAATTTTTTTATTATCTCTCTTTTCCTTTTTATTATCTCTTATTTAAAGTTTTTTTTTGTCTATTCCATTGAAAGGTATTTTCTTTTGTTTTTATTGACCAAATCAAAAAATATACATATTTTTTAAGAAGTTACACCTATTCACAAAAGCTGTTGTGGTTTCTTTGTGGATAGTGAGTTAAGAAGTTATGATTATATATTAATAGTATTAATAATATCAGTATATAGCATTTGTAAGTTCAAAGAGCATTCCTAAAATACTCCTTAAGCCTACATATGCATTTAGGATTGTTAAGGTATGTATATTGAATTTCCTAAGGTAGTCTCGTATTTATTTTGGTATGTGCGTAATGTAAATTTTTATTTATTGTTTATTTGTCGTAGTCGTGCATCTCTTAAATGTGTATTTAATAATTTTATATTTTCCAAACCAAATTGTATTTCTGTATAAATCCGTATTTATTAAGTCTTATAAGGATTTAAATGACATTGTTTGATACAGTATGACCAGTACAAAACGCCAATGGAGAACATTGGTCTGCAAGACTCGTTACTGTCCCGTTTCGACTTACTGTTCGTGATGCTGGACATCGCGGACGCGGACCATGATAACATGATCTCTGAGCACGTGTTGAGAATGCATAGATACAGGTAACTGTAATTATTTACTGCTAATCTATTTTATTATTATACTTTAGACACAAAGCTCCAGCATTACTGATATATTGCTCGCAATGTAATAATAATGTTTTTATTCATGGCGACGTATTCATTTGGTTAGTTCTTTTCAACTAAGTCATTCATTTGTGCCAGCGATAACTTTAAAATGCTACTAAAATCGATGTTGCCAACATAATTACTAACATTAACCACTGTTTAATGGGAAACGTTATATTATTTACTAGCCGACCCGCGCGACTTCGTTCGCGTGTTGCTCCGCTCCTACGGATCGTAGCAAGATATTAAATAGCCTAAGTTACTCCTTGTTACATCAGCTATCTGCCAGTGAAAGTCCCGTCAAAATCGGTCCAGCCATTTCAGAGATTAGCCGAACAAACAGACAGACAGACAAAAATTCTGAAAAATGTTGGTATATGTACCGTGTACATGTATACATACATATGCACTTAATAAAATTATATTAATGTCTTGTAAGGTTGAATTTATATTTGTTTCTTATAGGAATCCAAAGGAACAAGATGGAGAGGTTCTCCCAATGGGATCATCAGTGGAAATGCTGTCTACTGAAAACCCTGATAATGAAGAAGAGGTTAGTCTCATATAAGAATTAGTATTTAATGAAATAATAGTATTCAGTAGTAAATGTAGAAACAATAAACACAATTACTCGAAATTTTTATGCAATATTTGATATGTATATAGATAGAATTTTATTTCCGTTATTCTATAATTTTGCGACTGTTGTTACTCCATTACATCCCTGGTTTATCATATTTTTTTTTCAGGACACAAATGAATCCATTTATGAAAAATACGACCCTCTGCTTCACGGAAGAACTAGGAACAAGAAAGATCAGATCCTGAGCACCAAGTTCATGAGGAAGTTTATTCATATCGCGCGTCTTATGAAACCAAAACTGACGCAGGACGCGTCTGATGCTATTGCGGACGAGTACGCGAGGCTGCGGAACCAGGACATGATGGATAGTGATGTTGCCAGGGTAAGTGTTGTGGTGACATCTATACAGCGAGCGATAAGAACTTACAACGCGTCCGCCTTTCAATGGCCCGTGACTGGAAAAGACATCCAAAAAATATATATGTCAGAGAAAAAAATATGAGAAGAAATAGATACTGCTACTTAACCGATAAATAACTAAACTTTATGATCTCTAACAATTACGAGAGGAACCTAAGCTGTGCCTTGGACGTGTGACCAAAGTGTAGGCTCAACTGCCCATGTCCTCTGTTGAAACCTAAAGTTAGGTTAACCTAACCCTAACTTCTGAGAGTTCTCCACTCCTGAGAATTCTCCATGTTCTCAAAGGTGTGTGAAGTCTGCCAACCCGCACTGGGCCAGCGTGGTGGACTATGGCCTAATACCCTCCTCATTCTGAGGAGGAGACCTGGCTCAGTAGTAGGCCATTGACGGGTCGTGATAACTAACTTAGACACTGACATATATAATTTTATTTTTCTTTTATAAAATTGGATAATCTTAGCAGTCATTTTGTGGCTTGTTGTAGACGCAACCAGTAACGGCTCGTACACTGGAGACGCTGATCCGCCTCGCCACCGCCCACGCCAAGTGCCGCCTCAGCTTCCAAGTGACTCACGACGACGCGCAGGCGGCCATCGAGCTGGTCCAGTATGCTTACTTCAAAAAGGTTACATTATTATATTTTACTATTCAGCCCGCGCGATTTTGTCTCCGTAATGCTCCGCTCCTATTGGTCTTAGCGTGATGATATATAGCCTATAGCCTTCCTCCATAAATGGGCTATCTAACACTGAAAGAATTTTTCAAATCGGACCAGTAGTTCCTGAGATTAGCGCGTTCAAATAAAATCAATCAAATCAAATAATATATTATATAATCAGATAATTCTCTTACATCCTTTCTGGGTACCATAGGCTATGTGGTGTTGCCATAAATATTATAATTAACAAGATATGGCGATTACACCAACTACCGTAAGGTCACTTTGTTAAGATTGCTTTTAACAATACTTGTCTATTCCATTTACATTTATCCTGAAAATAAATAGAAGCACAGTTGCTATAAGATAAACGTTAAGATGTAGGCAACACTAATTTGAGTAGCAACCTGTTAGTTTTGACGTTGAGTAGCGTTTGTACTTTTGAATGTTTCGAGTCAAATAATTTCATTTATTCAAACTACAGAATATGTGTGATTCTATCTAGCACAAACGCTGTTGCATATAGTTAGCTTCATTGATTTGATACTAACACTAGTATCTCCTGTATTGTAGGCATCAAATGCCCTTATCTGTAGGTGAGTCCTGAGCTAAGTAGTATAACACTCAATGGTTTAATATAATGTAGCTAAGAAGTAAAAACAAAAATAATCTAAAACCTATAACCAATTTAGTTAACTACGAATAATAATTAATAATAATCTATATAATCAAATAAAAGTATGTCGAATACATGTTGAGTAAATTGGTTATCACATTAATTTCAAAGGGACATCTTTCTTTTTTGACTTCTTGCACACCTTACCAAAAACACTTTCAGATGTCCAAACGTCATTTCAATGTTTTACGCGGGAACCGTCCTGATTGTCAAGCCGTCGTGTACGGCCGTGTTAGAAAAATATTTAAAAAAGGAACAAAACGTGACGTCGATTGAATTAAATTTAAAAACAGAAGACCATTATGCAATTCATTTTTCAAAATTTTCGTTCTAAAATTAGTATCGCAAAAATTCAAATAATATAACTTTATCACATTATTTTTAAAAGACAACCTTTTTACGTTCTAAATTTGAATTCCTTAACAAAAACTCTTTCATATATCAAACGTCATTTCAATGTTTTACGCGGGAATCGTCCTGATTGTCAAGCCGTCATACGGCCGTGTTAGAAAAATATTTAAAGAAGGAACAAAACGTGACGTCGATTGAATTAAATTTAAAAATAGAAGATTATGCAATTCATTTTTCAAAATTTTCGTTCTAAAATTAGTATCGCAAAAATTCAAATAATATAACTTTATCACATTATTTTTAAAAGACAACCTTTTTACGTTCTAAATTTGAATTCCTTAACAAAAACTCTTTCTTATATCAAACGTCATTTCAATGTTTTACGCGGGAATCGTCCTGATTGTCAAGCCGTCATACGGCCGTGTTAGAAAAATATTTAAAGAAGGAACAAAACGTGACGTCGATTGAATTAAATTTAAAAATAGAAGATTATGCAATTCATTTTTCAAAATTTTCGTTCTAAAATTAGTATCGCAAAAATTCAAATAATATAACTTTATCACATTATTTTTAAAAGACAACCTTTTTACGTTCTAAATTTGAATTCCTTAACAAAAACTCTTTCTTATATCAAACGTCATTTCAATGTTTTACGCGGGAACCGTCCTGATTGTCAAGCCGTCGTGTACGGCCGTGTTAGAAAAATATTTAAAAAAGGAACAAAACGTGACGTTGATTGAATTAAATTTAAAAATAGAAGACCATTATGCAATTCATTTTTCAAAATTTTCGTTCTAAAATTAGTATCGCAAAAATTCAAATAATATAACTTTATCACATTATTTTTAAAAGACAACCTTTTTACGTTCTAAATTTGAATTCCTTAACAAAAACTCTTTCTTATATCAAACGTCATTTCAATGTTTTACGCGGGAATCGTCCTGATTGTCAAGCCGTCATACGGCCGTGTTAGAAAAATATTTAAAAAAGGAACAAAACGCGACGTCGATTGAATTAAATTTAAAAATAGAAGACCATTATGCAATTAATTTTTTCAAAATTTTCGTTCTAAAATTAGTATCGCAAAAGTTCAAATAATATAACTTTATCACATTATTTTCAAAGGACAATCTTTGTTGAGTTCTAAATTTGAATACCTTAACAAAAACACTTTCTTATATCAAACGTCATTTCAATGTTTTACGCGGGAACCGTCCTGATTGTCAAGCCGTCATACGGCCGTGTTAGGAAAATATTTAAAAAAGGAACAAAACGCGACGTCGATTGAATTGAATTTAAAAATAGAAGACTATGGAAAAATGCAGATAATGCATTGATCTACTTCAGTTGTGGGTCACACAACAACCTCAATCAGCATTATTACATTTATTTGTGTACTTTATACATAATATTAAATCTATTATTTTAATATTTACGTTATTCCATTATTAGTTTTTTAATAGAAAAATGTATGTGTTATTTTTTTATATAATAATTAGTGTAACAATAAATGTGGATTGTAAGTGATGGACATGTAATGTTGCTTCTGCAGGTAATAAAGTGAAGTGATATGTGTTTAAAGTGAAGAATAAAGACTTATATTAATGTAAATTATTAATATTTAGGTGTTAACAAAAGAAAAGCGTCGCAAACGACGTGCGTCGTCTGGTGATGAAGAGAATGAGTCTGGTGAGCCTTCACAACCGCGACCCAAGAAGACTAGGAGAGCGGTAATATATTCAAATTCTATCCTATAATTAGCTTGAAAATTTTTGTGACTTGTTTATAATAAAAACATTTCTTTTTATAGACGGCTTCTCAAGGTGCAGATCCCTATGACTTCTCATCAGATGAGGAAGCAGAACCAGTACTACGCGCAGCACATTCATCACAACCAGAACCTTCACAAAGAACCACCAGATCCACGCAGAAGACCATTGATGCTAACAGGTATGTAAGGGATCATCTCGTATTAAGATCCAACCCATTAAGTCAAACGAAATTCATGATTTTTTGACCCCTCCCCCCTTGTCACATATTTTTAAAATTTAATATTTAGAAATTATTAAATTAAAACATATTGCTGAAATAATTATATAAATCCATTTAAATTATTTTTTTAATTTTGAAATGTTACATTACGATATTTAGCACACCTTTCCAACCCTTGTCACACTTCGTCAACCTTCACCCTCCCCCTCATAGTGTGACGTAATTTATGGGTGGCACAACAATAACTACTAGTCCGATTTTAATGAAACATTTTATTTTGTATGTATATCGGACAAGCTGACAGTTTGACTGACATATCAACGCAGGGCCTAAACTATGGGGGTTTAAAACTCTAAATTTTGCATAGGAGTTCCTTTTCTAACATAGGGTAACACTAAGAAAGGATTTTCGAAAATTGACCCCCTAAGGGGGTAAAATGCGGGTACAAAGTCAGTATGAAACTTTGCCGTTTTTGAAGTTATTCAAATGAAATTCAGTATGAAGGTTCTTCAATGAAAGTCATGAAACACGAATAAAATATTTTTCAAATATCATCCTCTATGGAGGTAAAAGGGGGGTGCAAAGTTAGTATGAAAGTTCTCTGATTTTCAGTTATTTCAACAAAATGTTGTATTTTAATAACGTAGGGGAGCACTAAGAAAATTCATTATGAAAGTAGGCCAATATCGCAAACGAAGTTGCGGGTAAAAGCTAGTCTAATATAAGTATTAAAACAAGAAAGAATTAATTATATTTTGTTGTTGATTTTATTCACTGCGATTTAGATTAGATGTGACGTCATACTAAGGAAGGAGTGTCATTAATGTGGCCAGCTGTGACGTAATTTATGTTTTTTCAGGTTAACACAATTCAAGTCAGCATTACAGCAGCTGTTCCGTGAAGAACGAGCAAATTCCCTCCCACTAGATCGTATCACAGCGTATGTAAATGAGAAATATTCACACGAGATATTTGAGACTGGTGAAATCCAGGCTGCTCTGGAGCGGATGACCCAGGATAACCAAGTGATGATGGCAGATGATATTGTATTCCTTATCTAAAGCTCGCGACATCGTCTGCCTCACTTAATGGCAACCGAGGCCATCCAATACTAATCAGTAGTTTCTGTGATTATAGTGTTCAACGAAATTAAACTCTTCTAATAGATTATTGAGTTTAGAGACAAAATGTAAACAAAGAAATCAATATACGTCTGTAACATGTCATACTTTAATATGTAACACCTCCTCTACACTACTCGTGAAGTTTCCTCGTGAAGTACTCTTAATAGGGATGTTATGGATATTAAATTTCGGATCTGGATACGGATAAAGGAATATCCGTGAAAAGCTTTTACCACACTGTTGACATTATGCGGAATGTAAATTAATTAAATTTTTTAAAATTACATCAGGTTTAATATGCAATATAAACAATTATTAATAATACAAATAATTAAAACAATGTAAGGGAGACGCGTGGATAGCTCGAACTCGATAAAACTTTTCATAACATGCATCATTTAGACTCCGCTCCTATCCGAAACCATTATATCGGATTGGGTTACGATTGCGGATATTTTTTTATTTCAGATATACTTTGGCTTTAAGTACGGAGCGCGCCACTACACACTCTGTCAACTTTGCGATGAGCTCATTCGCTCTGTGGTGCCGATAGCCTGCGCATGTTTGTAATAGACGCTCAAGTAGCAAATTCAAATTATTTTATTCAAGTAGACTTTTTACACGTTAAAAATTGGTTAGTTACCACCAGTTCGGAAAGCAGTTTCCTGATGAGAAGAACTGGCAACAAACTCAACAGTTGCTCGCATTGTTTACATCGCTCTGTTTTACAAAGGTATAATCATTCAGCTGAGCATCAACGTCATTTTGAATCCAAGCTTTGTCATCATTCAAATAATCTTATACAGAGTAGTGAGCTTTATTTACTAAACACTTTTTTATTCGAGTTTTATATCGCTGAAGTGGCAAGTCTAATATAGGCTGAGGAATCTTATTATAGATGCGAACCCCAAGCCCCCATGAAACTATTACTAACTTTGTGGAGACGATAGTATGGCGTTACAAGTTTATTTTTATTTCTAGTATTTATCCTGTGTGTGTCACTATGTTTGGAAAATAACGTAATGTTCTGCCTAATGTATAAAATGTTGCAATAAATGTATTGTGACGGCACCGTAAGAATACCTATTTTATTAATAACATCTCGAAGGGAATCTCTAGCTCTCAGATAGCAGCTGCCGGGTCCCAAATAATTGCCTCTGTTTGCAGTTTCCAGGAACAACATAATTTGCTCCTGTAACCACTGTGTATTGCTCATAATCATGTCACGCGCACTAATTATAACATAAGTCTGACTAGGGATTAATCGATATTACCGAATACTCATATGGTATCGATACTTATCATTCGATACTACTACTACTAGTATAAATAACACCATCAACACACAATACCAAGTACAGGTATCAAAAGAAAACAATGGTATCGTTGTCACTACCGCCCGGTCACTCGGCGCTGGTTGTGCACGAGTACGCCTCTTCTACTTCAGGTGTGCAACAACATGTGCACAAAGTACTCCGCCAATGTCACGTAAATTGAGTAAAACACAAAGGAGATTGGCCGGTTGTACTAGAATATTGCTTGCTTGACTTTCCATTAGAAAGACATCACAATAGGAGAAATAAAATGTTAGTATGAGCAACAAAAATATTATACAACAGTACGCATGCGGCATGTCGCGAGTGCGGATTCAAATTCATTTATTTGTTTTTTTGTTTATGTATGCGATATAATACAGTTTACATTTATGTATCGATACTTTAATTTCATAATATAGTATCCGCCCGACACCGAGGTTTGGCGAGGTAAGCCGAAGTGCCTCTCTACACTATGTAATGACATTCTTTTAATAGTAGTAGTTATTTTTATATTTAAATAATTGTAAAACAAATGAACATATTTGGCCTCAATAGTTTGATAATCTGTCTCAAAATTAGTTAAATGAAAAATCAGTTTTACTCAATATTGTCATATAATTACTGTTAAGTAACCAATCATGGAATTATGCACGAGTTATAAATGTAATTTTTCAATGTATAAAAAATGATTAGTTTTAAGTTGCATTGTCTTGTTAGTATTATGTTTTTTACAACCATTAGATTTTTAAATTAAAAATCCCAGTTTTTTTAAATTGTTTTTTTTACATACATTGAGTTTTATTTCTTGATTAAACTATGCCTTAAGCAACTTTGATTTTTTTGTACTCTATGCCACTAGAGGTTTTTCAATAAAAAATTTAAAAAAAAAAATTATTTCAATGTACACCACTTTGACGATTTTTTGTCTATACACAGACCAACTGTATGACATCTCATGTAGAATATCCTCCTGAGGATTATACTTTAGACGCAGACAACAGCATTACTGCTAGAATACTCGCGATGTAAACATAAATATTTCTGTCACGGCGGCGTAGTTATTTGGTTAGCGTTAACGTAAAGACAAACTAAGTTAATGAACTGAATGATATTTAATTTGTACCAACTTCTAAAATCAAATAAAATACAAAATAGTATTTTTGTTCTAAAACATAAAATACATGAAATGAAATTCTTAAAACTTTGATTTGACTTTGGGACACTCTTCTGAGGGTCCCAAATAATAAAATTTATGCAAGCGCTCATTTCCGCTTATTCATAAACGCCGATTTTTAAATTTTTAAATTTCGGCTGTAAAAATTTTTCTTTTTTTAAGATATCCCCACGGTTTAGATGGTATTTTGAAGGGTAAAGATGGCGCAATTATGAAAAATGCGTTCTTCAATAGCAACATGTTAAATATACTTGATATTTTACTAATTTTTTTGTAAATATCAGGACAAGCAGTTGACATACAACCACAAGTTGACTGAGTAGCTGCCTCCTTACAGAAACAAAATCTCTGCTTTAAAGTTCGAAATTTATTAAAATTGCAACAATTTAGACAGCGGGGCTTCATTTTTTAAAATCCTAATAATATATTTTATTTTCGTGGACTTGCAACGTTGTTTAACAAAACTAATTAACCATCAATGAGGTCGCTAAATGTATTTTTGATATATAAGTATTTAAAATACAAATTACAAAATTTTTGATAGTCATACAAAATACGTATTTAAAAGGAATCAAAAGGTTACCTTGCTATCCCCGTACCAGTATACACCACCCAAGCAGATCGCGATCGACAATCGACGTACGTTTCGCTTCGTAACCGAAGCATCTTCAGGAGGTGTTGACTCTACAAGCGTCACTTGTTAAGCACTTAGCAAGTGACGCTTGTTGACATCGACGCTTTGAAGTGTGGTGTGTCTTGGTTCGGGTTCGCGCGTCTCACTTTTATGTGGGCAGGGTGCTCTTCTGCGTTGTGCCGTACGAGTCTGGTTGTTCAGATTGCCGCGGATTATTGCAAGGGTAACCTTTTGATTCCTTTTAAATCATGAATTTCCGTAAAGTAACGCCTGATTCAATTCAGTAAGTACATGTTTGTATGTCAAAAACTGCCAACAGGCTACCACACAAATCAGTGTTGCCAGCGTCATTATTAATAATCGAGAAATGGCCTCATACTGAATTAATTATTATAATGTTACATAAACTATGATTATGCACCAGACTAAAAAAAAATTACAATTAATAAAAAAAAGCTTAGCACCAGTATTCATTCGTAGTGATCCTATTATATATTTAATTATTAAATAAAAGAAACTATTATATTACACATATATTATACACTTACAAAAGTATATTAAATAAAAACACTACTTCCTAGATTTCCCCTTCCCACCCTTCCCTTGTTTTTTACCTCCTTTATGCATCTTATTAAATTTCCCTCCAAAAACTTTCTTACTTTTGCCACCTTGACTCCTTTTTTGATTTCTAAACCCATCTTGATCTTTTCTATTCCTTTTATCATCTTTATTTTTGAAACCGCCATCTTTTTTATTTTTAAATCCGCCTTCTCTTTTATTCCTAAATCCGCCATCTGTTTTATTTCTATATCCGCCTTCTCTGTTATTTCTAAATCCGCCTTCTTTGTTTTGGAACTTCCTTTTCCCTTGATTATCTTTAGAACCGCTCGGATTCTGTTGATATTTCTTTTTTAATTTTTTATCTAACCTCATCTTTTTGAAGCCTCTTGCTTCTCCATCTTCGCCGACTTTCCTTTTCCTTGATGGATGTTGACTGAAGAGATCTGTAAAAAACATAATTATTTAAATAAAATAGGCTAGTTGACTAAATTTGAAAACTTGGTTAATTATATACTTTAATATCTATTTTATACCAAAAAAAACCTATATTTTAAAGAAAAAGTAATATTTACATTACGTATTTTGTATTTAAAAAAAGCAATATAGATTTCCCTCGAAAACTGAATAGTGTCATGGCGTCTTGAATGACGTCACACTTTCTGACCGGTGTTCGCTGACAAGTGACTTAATGCTAATTTTTTTTTAAAATTTATTTTCTAAAAATATGAATAATGTTTAACTTTTACGAGAAATAGTCTGGATTTTTCTTCATTTATAATTAGAAAACAACGATCATAGAAAAAAGTAGATACAGTACTTCAATCTAAAACGTTAATCAAATGCAACGTCGCGTCTAATAGTTGACGTTTCTGCCCGGCTCGAAAGTATGGATATCGGCTTCTTATTTTTTTTAATGAAATTTTATTGCATGTAAATAATATTCTTACTAACATAAGTATAATACAAAAAAATATATGCGCGTCAAATTCACTAACTGAAAATTCTGTACTAATTGTAATTGTAATGATTTTATAATGAAATGACAATTGTTTGCTAAACATGGTATAGATTAGATTTTACAATTTATATGTTCCTTATGTTCTACCACATTAAGGCATACAAATATTATATACACAAAAACACCATTTTAATAATAAGTAGCTTTAATGTGGTAGTACAAAAATATTGAATTTAGGATTTTAAAATAATTATTATATGTCGTTGTTAAATCAATTAAGTTAAATATTTAAACAATAATTTATAAAGAATCAATTAAATAGGATATTTTCTAGTTATATTTATGGTATAATGACAGTAGTGTCATCGGCAAATAATAATGATTGATTTTTTACACATTAGTATGGTTCCTTGTGGCACGCCAGAATCATTATCCCTATAGTCTGGTTAATACGTGTTATTTGTGTTTAATTGCTTACAGACCACTGTTTTTTGTTTTCTATTAGTAAGATATGATTTTAACCAATTAAGCATTAAACTACGTACCAAAACCCTCGAGTTTATTTAATAATTTTTCATGACTCGTGATTTTATTAGGTTAGCCTTGTGTTGGGTTAGCCTTTTGTCAGAAAGATGATGATTTTGGTAGTCATAGTAAGATTTTTATAATAAATTACCATGATCAGGCTCAGCACCAACTTCCTCTCTGTAGTAGTCCGCGTCGTCATCCTGCTCCATGTCCGCCATATTGCTTTGCGTTTCCGCAGCTGCCAACTCCATTAACCTTTTATATTAAAACAATATTTAGAATTATATTTGCTGCTGCAAAACTATAATAAATAGCTAGCTTTTTAATATTACCTTTGATTTTCAGTCATCTCTTTCTTCTTCTTAATACCCTCCAGCGCCTTCTGCTTCAAATCTTCCTTTTCTTTTTCCTTACGTTTCACATTTTCTGTCTGTTGTGCTTTGCGTTTTTCTTTGAGACGTCTACAAAAACAGTTAAATAACATATATAATATATTTCAGAACAGAGAGCCGATTTTAAATGAAAGAAGTGATCGAATAACACGATTTCTGTAGTTTTTGAACAGGAACCCAGGCAGTGGCTTGGACTTGTGACCAAGGTGTAGGCTTAAGGATATCCTTTAAATGATCATAACACTCACCTCCACTGCCTGGTCTCACTGTTTGTCTTAGGTTAGGTTAACATAAACCTAACCTAAGGTTGTGTTAACACATCTAAATACAATGTAAGGACTAACATGTCCCCTTTATTACTATCCTATCCTAACTACCTAGCCCGGCACGGCCTTCACCACTATTCTTTTTTTTTTTGGCCCGGAGGAATCTGTTTACAGATACTTCCCCAAGCGAGGACTTGGGAAGGTTATGGGGGGTTGGTATGACTGCTTCTAAAGGAGACAGTCCAATACTACCTCAGAAGGAGGAAGCCCGACACGCTAAAACTTCGGGGGTGATCCTCTCTCCTGCTCTGTAGCAGGACGAGGCCACGGGAAATTGAAAAGCTTACTACTTCCGCGACCCCGTCAGGCCTTCACCAATATCCTACCCCAACTATACTCCCACATATATATAAAATAAATAATTGTTCATTTCATATAACTCTATACTAATATATAAAGCTGAAGAGTTTGTTTGCTTGAACGCGCTAATCTCAGGAACTACTGGTCCGATTTGAAGTATACTCTCAGTGTCAGATAGCCCATTGATCGAGGAAGGATATAGGCTATATATCATCACGTTAAGACCAATAGGAGCGGAGCTACACGCGGGCGAAGTCGGAATTTAGTAAATGTCAAATAGCTTAAAAATAAACTTGAAATCTTAATAATTTTGTAAATCTTAATGTAGCCCTAATCAAAAGAATTATACCTCTTTTCATCTCTTTTCTTCTTGATCAATGCCTTTTCTTCTTCAGTTTTTTCAATCAGTTCGTGGAAAAGAACTTCACCATCCATTAGACCATCTTCTACCTATGAATTGAAAAAAAAATTATACTAAATAAAAACGTAAGCATATTTGTATATATTATATATGTATGTATGTACTTGTGTGTGTATTAGTTTATTATTTTCTTTAACCTAAGTTTTTTTTTTTCATAATACCCTGTCTGCACAATAATACCCGCTACGTAACTCTTTCACACACAATCATAGGTTGGCTGGAAGAGATCTCTTCTAGGGATAACTCCACCTTTGCTTACAATGTATCGTAATATATTTTTCTGTGTATTTTTTAATCCAATAAAGAATATACATAATAGAAGAATTTATAAATAATTCGATTTCTTTAAAAAATGAATCTCTCCTAAGTATGTTTTAAGGAGATCTCTTTTAATTTTCGCATTTCATAACTATCTATTTAAGAATATCTTAACTGCTATTGTATTTTTTGAAATCTGAACTTGTAACTAACATTTTGTTCCTATACAGTGTGGATTTTTGAGATGGGTCTGTAAGGGCAGCTACCTTAACGGTTATAGTTACAGGAGACCATCCATAACTTTTTAAGATATTCTGAACTGCATTTATAGATTTGTGAGAAAATGTACTTAGCGAAGAAAGTGCTAAAATCCAAAAAAAAATTTTTATGCCTATCGATCCTACTACGTATGGGGATCAAAAGACTCTATGGGATCATTTAAGGTAACATTTTCCATACACTTTGTACTGAAAACGATAAATCAACTCGTCATATTTTTATTGCCAAACAATCCTATTTCTTACTGTGATTAAAAGATTCTTTTGGACCAACTGAAATTTAAATACAAAAACTACGGCACGACACAACATGTCACACAAACTTAAGAATAGGTATATTAAATTTAGAAGACAAAACATGGAATTCAATCATATGTTATTTGTAATATATGTTAATTGTTAAGCGTCTTTGCACGGGTAGCAGCGCATACCCACATGTATTCCAACATACATTGTGTTTTATATATCCCATATGGGATTAGCAGCATCTCCCAGGTGGTGTGACTGCAGCCGACATTATCAACAATCTTCATAAACAAAGTGCAACCAGTGGCGTAACTATAGGGTGGCATTTCGGCAAAATGAATCGACCCCGAGCCGAAGGGGGCCCTGGTCAGAGAAGGCTGTGATGGATATTTAGTTAAATGTATAACTAAGTTACATGTTGGCGAATTTTTTTTTTTGCTGTTCAAGTATAGGCGCTCATAATTTCGCACACCGGCGCAGAAGATGCTTGGCGCGTGCCTGGGTTAAGTTTCTTAATATTGGAGGAGGGGGCCCCATCTGATGAATTTGCCAGGAGCCCCGAACGGTGTAGTTACGCCACTGAGTGCAACCTAAACAAATTATTTACATAAACTTTCCTCATAAATCACTCTGTCCAATGATTATGTTTGGAAAACTAGCTGCCACTAACCGGGTCTGATGATGGATGGACGACTGGTTCTTGGAGAAACGTATCGTACAAACGTATGTGTTGAAAGTAAGCGGGAAAAGGGGGGGTAATGGACGGAATAGTGACGCGCTCATTAGCTAATCATATTGGTCCATTTAAAAAAGGTAAGTAATTAATGAACAGACAGACGCGGCGTGGGATTTAGTGTTATAAAATGTAACGATACCTTTATAAGCTGTAAAGACATCCTAGGTCCCAGCTCCACGAGGCGCAGAGCTGATTTTGACTGCGCAGTCGCGCCGCGTGATGCCAAGTTCTGCGGCAGCACCACTTGATTGTTTTCATCTTCAAATTCACTCTCGGAGAGTAATGCAGATCTGTTAACAGTATAGTTTATTAGCTAGCGACCCATACCGGCTTCGCACGGGGTATCCCGCATTTCGGTGCCCCCTCTCGCCGCTTTACTCGCTACGCTGCGTGGCGTGCCACACAGGCAAGTCGGTGTGTATTTTTTGTTTATATTGACATTTTTAATTCTGCAATATCTTTTGAATGGAATGTCCGATTTCAATAATTCAATAAGTAATCTACAGGTATTTGAACAGTCTTGAATACGAAACGATTTATTTGGATAAGAATTAATACAAAGGTCTACTTTATAGGCATTTCTATCAACTTTTAAAATGTAAAAAAGTAATTATAGTGAAATAACTACAATAGTTGGACATATGGTCTCGCGAAGATTTTTATAGATATTGATACGTTCTATAATATTGTAGAACATTTTTTGTTCTATCATCAATACTTTCCACAGCGCATGCAATGTAAGACATTTTATGGCTAATTTTTGAGGATCTCTAATATTTTCTAGTAATAAATATAGCCTATGTTACTCATGGATAATGTAGCTTTCTAACGGCTAAAGAATTTTTGAATCTGAATCCAGTAGTTTTTTAATTTATTTGTTATATAAAAAAATACAAATTTTCCTCTTTATAATATTAGTATAGATTAGTCTGTTAATTTATTAAACGACATCAAGGAGGATTTTAACAATATTGCTATGAGTATAATTATTAACTTACTTGTCAAAAAAGTCCGACATGTCCTTACATTTGTTAAGATTTGGTATCTTCCCTTGAACCATCTGCAATACAATAAATAAATACAAATTGTTCTCCACTAATATGTCTGTATTATTTGCAACACAACAGTAGCAGTGATAGCCCTGTAGTTAAGACATTAATGTCTTACTTCGATCCTCTACAAAGGCACACACCTCTGACTTTTCTGAGTTAAGTGTGTTTAAATATCACTTGCTTTAACCGTGAAGAAAAACATTGTGAGGAAACCTGCACTCCTGAGAGTTCCCTAAAGTTCTCAAAGGTGTGAAGTCTGCCAATCTGCACTGGGCCAGCATGGTGGGCTATGGTCTATCCCTCTCTGAACTCTGAGGAGCACCCGGCTCCAAATTTGAATTTGGAATCAATCCGTAATCAATGCTTTAGGATTGAGATTCGTTATTAATTTCGGCCAAAAGAGAAGTATATATAAAGTAATAATTATTATTTTCTTATAATAAAGAAAGATAAAGCTAGATGTTTCTTGTTTGATAATCTCTATTCAGTTGTAAACATTTTATTACATTGGATTTAAAGTGTTCTTACCTTTTTGGTACCTTTGTTAAGACCAACCGGTGTTGCTCTGATAACATAATGCCGCATATCTACTAGTTTGGTTGATGGATTGTAGTTCATAAGCACGCAACGACGAATATCTTTTAATTTTACCTAAAAATGGTGGTTATAATTAGTAGTAGTAGTATAAAATAAAACCAGTACATATGGACCATAATTCTTTTATAGCGTTTGAGATCAAGAGGCAAACGTGCAGGCAGCCCACCTGAAGGTAAGTGGATGACCTGGTGACTGATACAAGAGTCTTGTTTTGCCGATACTTTGCCACCTCAAAGATAAACGAGAAGCCAGAGTTCACTAGAACCCTAGCATTAACAGGATGGGATGGGGAGAGGTGTCAAGCCCTCTTGTGGCTCATTGACATTTAGCAGTTTGATTCGCATGCTGGTGGTTGCAAGCCAGTCAAGACACAGATCCCCTACCACCATGGAGTGCTGGGTTACTTGCCTCTTACGAGATGATCTCCCAGCGGCAGAGGGGAATTGTATTCTAAACCGGCCCTCACTGGTAGATTCAACTTCATGTTTGTTTTATTTGAAAACTATACTTTTTGTTTTAAACCTTTAAATGAGTTTATGAAACCAGCAATAAACAATAATCGAAATATTGTTGAGAAGTAAATGAATAAATGTTTAATGGAGTGTAATATTAAATTTTGCAAATAGAGGTTGTTTTCAAACATTTGTTCACAAAAACAACAAACAAAAAGTGTGAAATAATGAATTTTTGTTTTTTACAGGTTGATATTAATTATGTAAGTATAAAAAGAATATTAAATAATTACTTACAGTAGTTATATTAATAGTAGGAAACATATTCTGGAACATAGTGGCCATGAGTTTCATATGCATGCCCTCTCCAGAGAAACTGTTGAGGACTATTAAAGGTGCATTTTTGAAGGCACGGGATATCACATACTGTTTGCGGAGTGATGATATCACATCTTTGGCAAGGCTGTACTATTGTAAAATTTATTTAAACACATTAATTATAAGGAAACTCTATAAATAGTTTTATAAATTTATTGCCAAAGCAATTAAGTTAAAAAACTGGCAAATTATCTTACATTGTGAATTCTGAAAGTAAGTGTGGGTCCTCTCGGTAACCTAGCTAGCCTCATGTATGAACCAAGTTCAGTTTCAGTGAACACCATCATGTGAGACACATGCAGATATCCTGATATAGACAAAAAGTCTTTTATTGTGTTCTTTTTCCTTTCCTGCAAGAAAACATTCATTTATAAAATATCTTTATTTACTAAAACTATCTTATAACTAACTAATCTTATAATCATGGTATTACCATAAGTTTAATACAGTTAAAGCCCTAACTAAATATCCTACTGCTAAGGTACATTACAAGGGGTGTATATTTGTCCCCAAAAACAGAGTTTAACTTATCAATTAATATAAGCTCGGCACCTTCTATTTCTTTTACTATCAAATGGATATTTAAAGTATATAGTATAATTAAAAGAGAGATAATTCTACCATAATGTTTAATTTCATTACTTCAGGTTTAAAATAAAGATTTAAATTAGAAGATACAGGTGAAAAAATACATATACATACTTTTAGCTGCGAGGCTGTAAATGGTTCCATAATTTTTCTAAAGTCCTTGGTTAAATCTATAAGGTCTTTGGAGCATTTTCCGCGATGTATAACAAAAGAATGAGGTGCCTTAACTAAATTCTCCGGTTCCAATGATTCCTTGTTTGCAGAGTTCTTTTTAGCACACTTTCCCTTACGTTTTCCCATTGTTTTTAATTTATTTAAAGCGTAATACGTTGATTTTACTATATTACTTCAACACTTTCTCTCAAAAAGTATCACAATACGAAATAGAAGGTAAACAAAATGTTTTTGAGGTTATCTTTGCGCATGTCGAGATGACGACTGTCAAACTGACAGCTAATAAATTTTTTTCCTGATTTTTATTCCATAATGGAAAAGGCAATGGTATTACACCGTACTGCCTTGACTTTAGTAGTTTTAGTTTATAGTAAGGCTAAAGCCATGTCTTCCGTTATAATTATCCAAATTGTGGTGGTAGACTCGTATATAATCTTTGGTGGTAGATGTGAATGAATGAATACTATGATATTCATAAGTCAAATCAGAAAAGTATATAGTCCTTTTATAGTTAAGTCACAGTATTATTGAAAGCTCCCTTGGACGTGTAATTTGTCCAGCCATGCGCCAAGCATCTTTTGCGCCGTCGCGCGTCGTGCCATATATATATGTATAGTTGGAGACCAAAAAAATCTGTCTCGTTTTGCCTACAATCATCTGCGGTTGATAACCTCCAGTTAGTTCTTGTAAGGCGCCCTTGTTTACTATTTATTTGTTTTTTCAAATCTTGTTACCCTTCACTTGACGTGCTTTTTGAATCTACTTTTTTATTCCAAATATGTTATATTTTTGTTCTGGCGCCCCATGATGTAAGCTTCACGGCGCCTTTTCTGCCCGAAAAGGCAAGGAAATATTGACTACCAAAAAAAAGGTGCAGACAAACGCCCCCATAGATGTACTATATCAATGAACGGCTCCTTCCCACCCCACCAAAGTTTAACAATACAGAATTATATCTTCAAATTCCAAAATAATTGAATTGGTCATTTCTAAGTCACATTATTTTAAGCTATATTTTTTGTTATAGGATTCCTGAATAATATCCAATAACCATGTGTCAATTTGTTTAATTAAATTTCTATTTTTTTTCAAGGTCTAACGCGCGTCCCAAAGGCAATAAATAAACGAGATGTTAATAACTATAATATAGTTTATAGCAGAGTTTTAAATTGAATACTATATATAGATATAATAGCATAAAAGTGTAAATTTCTCTGTTCCAAAGACAACAAAATCATGATGGACTCACCTATCTTAGCAATTCCAAAAGTAATTAAAGTAACCTCATTAGATTTTCTTAGGTTCAATTAAAATAAATAATTTATACGTTTATTAACTTTTCTCTTTATATCAATCAATATGAACTAGCAACCCTTCCTAGCTTCGCGTGGCTCGAGTAAAACATATTATACCTACATGTATCCTACCACACATTATTGGTTATATCTTAAAAAATGGATTCCCAGGCGCAGTCGTAGTCGAGTAATCCAGCACCAGAGATGTGACATTTTTTAAATACATGTATTTGAAATACAAAATACCTATTTCCATTTTGTATTTTATTTGAAATACCTTTTAGGACAAATTTTGTATTTGCAAAATACATTTTGACATTAATAAATTTAGTCATCATCAAAAAATTAATGTGATAAAGTAGTTTCACTACGGCAACACTGTACTGATGGGTAAAGATGTTCGTTAATTTAACATTTTATACTTCGTCCAAAATAACTTGATACAGATGATATGTAATATAATAGCTATAAAATCCTAAGATATAAGTTTTAACCAGCTTAAGTAAAAGCATCTTCGTTTAGATCCATAAAAGTATTTTATTTGAATAAAGTATTTTGAAAATATGTATTTTGCATTTAGTATTTTAAATACAAAATGAAAAACTATTTTGTATTTAAAATAAAAAATACAGAAAGTATTTGCATTTAGCTTTAACTCTGTCCAGCACTCCCTTGGTGGTAGGAGATCTATTCCTCGAAGCACGAAGAGGATTTTTGAGGATGCAACGCATAGTCAAAACAATAGGATATCTTCTGTTTTGCCAATCGCCCATGACGGGCGATGGTGGGCACTTACCATCTGCTCGTTTGTAACTAATCTACCATAAAAACAGAGAAGGCAGACACGTCGTAAGATTAATATGTAGAGATAGTACAATAAAATAAAACACATCACAACAAATGAAAACAGCTTTATTTCCTGCTGGTTCTCAAGATTCCCCATACTTGCACAACGCACATGAAACTACTACATTAGATATTAAAAGTCTCATCGTTAGCCACGCAGTACAGTAAACTGTAATGCAATAAATACAATCGAGTTGTTCTAATTGTATACAAAACCCTTAATTGGAAATCTTAGACAAATTACACTTAAATATTGTTAATCGACACCTTGTTGTTTATTGCTAGGTGCTATGACCACAGGGGATTCGTTTATAGACACCAAACATCAACGCTGAATGACGTGAAAACAATGAAATTACTAATTAATGAAAACAAGTATGAAAGACTTTAATAAAAATCTATGGTGGTCAAACTTTTACATACAATTGTTTTTAAAACCCCAGCCTAATAAGAAGCATATATTGTAAAATAAATACAAATAAAATATCAAATTTATTTATAAGTACTATGCGTTCCAATAAGCGATCATTTAGCCGTTACATTTGACAATTGCGGGCGTTGAGTTCGCGGCGAAAACGTCATTAATGACGTCATGACTTGTGCTCGCGACATGGGACCAGGGGGTGTCAACTCTTCTAGGGAGGGGTGGAATAACTACGGGGGTCAGAACCTGTGCTGCCACAACAAAGAAGAAAAATATTTTAATCAAGAATGTTTTTTTACGAGTGACAACATTTGACAAAACAAGTCATGAATTCCCTACTATTACAATTTCGCAACAACTTCTAGTTGAGTTTGAATTATGAAAGTCATTTCAAGTAAATAAAAATTATACATATTGTGAGTCGTTTTCTTTTTACTTGTAAATGCTTTTGGTGTATTAAATTCTTCATTTATCTTTTCTTTAACGAGTTGAGTTGAGCTTCTGCTCCTCCTCTAGTTGTGTGAAAGTGTGGTATTTGAGATAGTGACTCTTTGTTTTCTTTTAATTATGAAAGAAAATATGCGAAAATGTTTAAAATGTGGTATATCACCCGTGATAGATCCCTCTATAATATTACATCGTTTCCCCAGACCCGGGAGGACTAATATATTACGGTAATAATATTTTGTATTACACTAGTAGTGCCGCGAGTTTTCACCCGTGTAGTTCCCGTTCCCGTGGGAATATTGGGATAAAATATATTCTTGACACACAAATAATGTGGCTTTCTATTGGTAAAAGAATTTTCAAAATCGGTTTAGTAGATCCAGAAATTACCCCCTACAACGTCACAATCTCATAAACTACATCTTTATAATACTAGTGGTATAAGTATAGAAGTAGCTATAGATTGTATATCGATTAGATAAAAGCCTTAAAATTCATGTGAATCATATAAGTCTTTGTAGACTTATAAGTTCGTTGGGGATAAGATCTACATATGAGTAATAGTTTCATATTTTTATTACAGATGTGAATTATGGGCCAAATATTGTTTTCCTGATGAAGAGTGGTCATGTCCAAAATTTCAAATGAAACTCTGGACAAAACATAGGATGTTATGTTCTAGACATTTTTCAGAGTTTGCATATATAGATTCTTCCAAAAAGAAGCTATTAAAACATGCTACACCATCAGATGAGGTAAGAATAGGACTGAACAATAATTTAAACTAAAGTTATCTGAAATGTTTTAAAATTAATACAATATAATATTTTATTTTCAGAATATGGCAGTTTATTTTTCTAATGAACTATTAAGCCAACCTGTCCCTGGCCCTTCAAGTGCATTTAAGGATATTACCAACCTTGCCAAGGTAAAAACTATCATGCTAGTCATCTACAGAATTTTAATCATTATTTTAACTTTAACTATCTTTATGAAATCAATATGCATCTATAATTATAACATACTAGCGACCCACCCTCGCTTATCATATTCTATATGTGTACAAATTTTCGTCCAAATCTTGTACACATATAGAATATGATAAAGTCACAAACATCCAAACATCCTTGCAAACTTTAACATTTATATATTAGTAGGATTTTACATTTCTGCTCACTCTGCCCATGTAATGTTGTTTTTTTTATACTGTTAAAGATAACATTTTTCCAGGATAATCTATGTCACTTCCTGAATTGTAGTCAATTCAACAAAAAAAAATATTTCTCATATTATATAAACATTTTATTTTTACAGGAAAATACTTCTTTTGTTAAGCCTGGTCCTTCAAGTTTACTTCAAGGCACAGATAATATTGCAAGGGATGTTGCTGCTTGCAAGTCTGTTATACAAAACAGGATGTCAGATCATTCTTATTGTCGTTCATTTGGTAACTCACAATCACATTCCAAGGTATTGTTAATTTTTATAAGCATTGATTTGTTTTGGTTTTGATATCTTTATTATAATCTTATTTAAATATATAATAAAATTTTATCTGAAACTGTAGTTGTATTCATATATTCTATTAAAAAATATTTTAAAGATCTCAAGGATTTCTAGTATTAGTGCTCACTAGCAAATCGCCTTCGCTTCGCTTCAGGAAAATTAAAAAAAAATAAAATAAAAATTTTACGCGGATAAAAAGTATCCTATATGTTAATCAAAATCATTTTCTATGTGTGCAAAATTTCATCCAGATCCATTCAGCTGCGTCATTAAGTCACAAACATCCAAACATCTTCACAAACTGTCGAATTTATAATATTAGTGGGATTAGAGGGATTAATGTGAATATAATAAAATATAAACCTATAGTTAAGATTTTTATGACCAGGAATATAAAGAAAAATAATGCTATGATTATATTCAATTTCAGGATATTTCCTTGCGGTACAATAAGTGCAAAAAATATATCCAAAAGATATGTAAGTTACGTTCAGTAATAAAAAATATGAAAAAGAAGCAAATGATAACTTCATTAGTTGAAGATGAGACAATACAAAAATTAAGCAATAAAATAAGTCCAAGTTTTGCCTTGTTATTGCAAGGAGAATTGCAAAATTTTAAGAAGAAATTATTGGGTCGAAGATGGACTACAGAGTTAAAAATACTAGCCCTTAGGCTGTATAAAAGATCGCCTACATGTTATAGGCTAATGAGAAGGGTTTTTTGCCTTCCTTCACCTGGGACACTAAAATCTCTACTGGGAAGATTTAAAATAAATGTTGGTATGAATAATAATATTATGAAGGTTATCCAAGGCTTTGCCAAAAACCAAAACAAGTCTGACAATGCTTACACATTGTTATTTGATGAAATGGCAATTAAACGACATTTGCACTACAACATGAAAGATGATTGCATTGATGGCTATCAAGATCATGGTACTCATGGAAGATCTCCAGAAGTAGCTACTGCAGCTCTTGTCTTCATGATCACTGGCATAAGAAAACAAGTAAAACAACCAATAGCATATTATTTATCCGGTTCACATGTAACTGCTGATAGACTAGCTGTTATTATAAAAGAGGTAAAAATATAACAAACATTTGTGTGTTGTGTACATTGCTTGTTAATTATTAAAGTTTATTAATATAAAAACAACCTTATGCCTGCAGGTTGTTTCATGCTGTCTGACCTGTGACATTAACATAATGGCTATTGTGTGCGATTTGGATGGTGTCAACAGAAGGGCATTAAAAATCCTAGGTGCCACACAAGAGAAGCCATCACTTGTAATTAATAAAAAGGAAATTGTCAGTATTTTTGATGTGCCCCATCTTCTAAAATGTTTTAGAAATTTGTTTCTGAAGTACAATATAAGTTGTAC
The DNA here is from genome assembly GCA_905147385.1 of Limenitis camilla. Taxonomy (NCBI): domain Eukaryota; kingdom Metazoa; phylum Arthropoda; class Insecta; order Lepidoptera; family Nymphalidae; genus Limenitis; species Limenitis camilla. The sequence goes on from LR990235.1 coordinate 1,732,049, forward strand.
TGTTGACATAAACAACACTAGTGGAATAGGTAAATATAAAAAATACCATTTTTAGTAGTCACCATATAACATTGTCTTGAAGTGAAAGCATGCTAGTTTCCCTAAAGCTAAATACATTTATAATATTGATTATGATTTTATGTGCTGACGACTCATACCTTTTTTAGGTGTGGCTAAATGGAGTCATATAGAAGATTTTTACAATTTGGACTCTTCAAATCCCAATTTTGTTTTTGCTCCTACTTTACGTAGGGATCACTTAGGACCAAATTCTAAACAAAAGATGAAGGTCAACCTTGCTGCCCAAGTTTTAAGCCATACAGTTGCTGCGGGGATGTTAGCAAAAATAGCTCAAGGTACATTTCCCTACAATTTATTATTTTTAGCAAAACCAAGCCATTCCTTTGTAAAAAGTAATATGTTTATACCACATTGTTTTGTTTTGAACAGATACACTGGTTTTTTTAAACAAATTTCATCATATTAATTTTGTCTGCTTCTGATTGAAAGAGTAACAACTTAGTTAAAATTCCAAATATTCAATATATTTAAAATCTTAAAGTTTTTCAATCATAAATTTTTTAATTTATTTACAGGTGAACTCACTGCTGAAGCGATTGTCACAGCAAATGTTGTATCAAATATGGACAAATTATTTGACTTATTAAATAGTGACAATCCAGACAGGAGGCGTGGAAAGCCTTATGCAACAAATATGACTGAAAAATCACCACATTTGGATTTTTTTAGAAAAATGAAGAGTTTTTTTCAGAACATGAATTTTATTGGTAGCCATAGCGCGCCGCCATCTAAAGAAGGTTGGATTTGGACCCTTAATGGAATGGAGATGCTGTGGTCAACTATAAAACAAAACACAGATGTGAAAAGTCTCTCTACTCGTCGACTGCAGCAAGATCCTCTTGAGAATTTATTTGGGTGCATAAGAGGGAATTGTGGTTCTAATTCAAACCCAACGGCAGGACAATTTGTTGCTGGTTTTAAAACCGCAGTTCTTTCTAGTCTTTCCCATATAAGCACAGGAAATTGTGAAGCAGATAATAATATTTGTATTATTAATAATTTCAAATTTCTTTTAACTTCTGAAGAGCTCCCTAAGACAGTTGTCATTAATACAGATAGGGTGCCTCTCTTGTCAAACATGGTTTCTGCAGTAGAAAATTCTTTAGTTGAAACGATTTGTGAAGATGCAGGAGAGGTTCAAGCTTGTGCGTATGTTTGTGGATTTTTATTAAAGAATCAAAAATTAAACGAAACCTGTAAAACATGCAAAAGTATTTTTACGTCTTGTGAAAGTATAACTTTGCATAATTTTGTTACAAATAAAGAATATTACACAGAATGCAAAAAAAGCTTGAAATATGCTTCAAAAGATTTTGTACAATGTGTAGAAACCTGTGCTACACTAATAAATGAATTATTAATTCAAAATAGTCATAAAAATTACATAAAAAAAGATGTTATAGAAAAATTAAATAACAATACCTGTTTTAACTTCTTGGAAGAATGTATACCGCATAAAGTAGAAAATATACAATATATAAATAATAGTGTTCTGTACATATGTATTAAAAGATTTTGTGTTTTAAAAAATCGCAATTTTGCGCAAATGGCATCCATGTCAGCATTGAAAAAAAAAATTAACATATTGCAACACCGATAATAACAGGGGTTCTTATGTTAAAACTTATTTGCATGAAAAAAAACTATAAATATGTTAAAAGTACTTTTATTTTAATTATTTTGATTAATGTCTTAAAGGCAGGACCAAGTCCTGACTTATTGTTTCTTTTATCCGAGTTGTTTAATTTTTTATATCTAAAGTTAACTATTTTAAAATTGAATTGGGTGTATACACCGATAAAAACTGATATTCATAAACTTGAAAATAACAATATAACGAGTTACATGTTATTATATCATTTTGATTTGTGAGACAATAATATCTTACCTCATAAAAAATAAATGAGGTATCTGTAATATATAATTATTTAATACAGCATAATTCTTGTTTAAATAGTAATAATGAGTATCCTATTCTTAATGATATCTTAAACTTATTAAGTTATTTCAAATGTTATAAGTAATTTAAGTAATCAATACAAGTTGTTTTAATACAATAAAATTATATGTATATCAACATATTATGTTTTATTATCTTACGGTTTCTTTTTTTGTATACAGTAGGATATTTTAAATTCGTGTTTATAAGTATGGAGTTCTTAAGGTTGGTAGATGTAAATCTGTTGTATATATGCTAAAATTTTGTTTGGATTTTAGTACGTAGACATTACAGTTTTACATCTTCCATCCTTAGGATGTCCGTAAAAATGACACGAATTTAAATTATCATAATTTTAAAATTCCCGCCTACAGTGAAAATTTAAAAAGCCGTACATTTCCCGCCTCATTAGTTGTCTGGGGGTCGCACATAGATGGCGCTAGTATCTCAATTAGTCTCCCAATTTTTACTATGGAGTTATCATTCTTTCCTTTAGGATAATATATGTTCTGTGCATGGGACGCATGTCAAATCGTGGAACGTTGTGAGCGTTTTAAAATAATTGGCGGCATTTTTAAAACAACAAATATGGCGACGATGTAAATAACTATTTGATAAGGATATAGATTTATGAGTGGAAGTGAATGTTTCTTAAAAATTAATGTAAAAAAATAATTATTTAAGTTTATTATTAAGACTTACAAATTGTTGTCGTTGTGAACGCTTAGTGGAACGCGTTGAAAGACGTTATAAAAAATGTAAAATTAAATATGACGTCATCACTTGTCAGTCGATGGGCGCCAAACAAAATAAATATATTTAATAATTTTTTAATACAGATTATTAACTAATTAGGACGAAAAAGATTTATTTGTATCTAAATGTAACCTTCACGAATTCGAGATTTAAAAACAACAGCATAGACGTTGACAAAAATATTAATATTTTAAAACCAATCTAATCCTTCATCTTTCATACTTATATTTAAGAGAGTTTTCCATTTGACGATTGTTATTGTTGAATGTAATATCGCACTTAACGTTTGCCTATAGTGCTGTGCAATTATCGATAAACTAACTTTAAAAGAAAATTCTATTTGGTAACAAATGAATTTTGAAATGCTATTAGCTAACTACACCAAAATTAGAAATAATTACTAAAATGATTTTTAAACTTTATTAGTGCACGAATTAAAAATGAGTTACTTTTTCTTTTCATGTCATAGCGCCATCTATTGGTGGGTTGAGCATTCATATTCATAAACAATGTGTTTTTATAGAGTAATTTATCTATGAAAATGTTGCAGTGAAAAAATAATTCGATGGTAACTTTTTTGAAGAACATATATTTTTTAAGTGCTATGACATAAAAAGAAAATTAAGCAAAGGGTGAAAAACAAAGTCACAGGAACCATAGATTTTATTTTTCATTTGAACAAAAAAGAATGTTTACAAGATCTGGCAACATTCTAGAATATAAAAAGCCCCTACATTACCCTATTAAATTAGCTATTACCTATAGTCCATACTAAACTATCAGATAAATACCGCAGTTTTAGTAAATCATACAATCATCTATATTGAAAATATTTAACCCGTTTAATTCGTCGGTCGCACCTTTTTTATGAAATCTGGTATAATCTATTTTTTTATATAAAAATCTTAAATAAACAAATATTTTTCGGCATTTATCACAACATATAGATTTTCAGATATTATTTTGAGAATTTTACTTTTTAACGTTTTTTTTTCAAATTTGTTCGAAATAATTATTCACTACAGATTATATAACGTTCATTCCTTGTTATATCACATTTATATCCCTTATCTAGGTTAGGGATAGGCAAATGAAAAAATTTAACCATATATATCGTATCGATATTTTTAAAATACATCGATATATGTCGAAAAAAATATCGATATTATACCGTGATATTATTTTAGGTGATGTGATCGAAATTCGGCACGGTTCGCGATCACATGAGAGATTTAAAATATCGATATTTATTTACATTATCTATGGTTGTGTTCGCGCCATATTTGTTTATCTAAGACTTTTATAGATAAAAGGACTACTTTTGTTTTAGGGCTAAAACGCGAATTTGAATACTAATGTTAGGACACGGCGTGCTTTTATTAACAGTCTTATTTTATAAAGAGATAAAAGCGTGTCTCTATCCATGAGTTGAATTTTAAAGTACCTAATCTATTACTTCACTATTAATTTTGTTCACATTTGACCATCGTTTGATATCCAACAAGGAGCTGACAATTTAACCAATGACTTTTTACAAAATGAAAACACATTTAAATGTTTCACTCGTGTTTATTATTCAAATATCAAGACGATGAGTCAAATATACATTAATGTTTTATATACGAATTATATTATACCTTAATAGAGAATGCATTTTAAATGGTCGTTAAGCATTAAGCGTGACTTTTAGGATTAGCTTAGAAAATGAGCTCAAAAGGCATTAAACAAAAACTTCAATTTAAGCTTTGATGTTTTTGAATATCAACATATACAGATCGAGATTGAACTACAAGTTGTGTTGCCAGTTACGAAAAATATTTCGACAAAAACAGATTATTTATAAGTAAAGGACTATAAAAGTTGAATACGAAAAATCTAATTAATATAAAATAAAAAAAATGTATCCTTAACTTCAATGGGGAAACAGAAAAATTATCTGGCAACACTGAATTTATTCTCAATAAAATTAATCGCGAAACTAACCCTACGATACAGTCGCAACAACTAGTTGCAATAAATACAATTATCACGATAATCTCCTCGCTAGGTTAAGGAACCTGAAGTTTGGCAGAAGCTGGGCATATTGAGTCTGGCAACAAATTACTTTGTGGTACGCGTCAGTGTCTATTGAACCGTATTTACGTGCAAATAATATCAGTATTAGTGATGTACTTCATATGAACCCTTCTGACTGCCAACTGTCAGGTGTCTTAAAGGACCACGGCTATTAAAATTACCTGTTTCTGTAGACAAACGTACAAACTATGGGAGAAGCGTTACAAAAATACTACGAAATAAAAATAACATGGTCAGGTCCAAAGATAAGTCGTGAAAATTAGAGACCACTAAAAAAAAATAGAATTAGTAGAACGACCCTTCCCAATACCTACAATCGTGGACCTGTTTTCAAATCGAGCACAAATCGATAAACCGTTAACAAAATATATGCAAAAATTAGTAAATGCCCGCAGGCGGCTGCGGCGGACCCAAAATAGTTCAAAACAAAGAACTAAAAAATCGTTCGAGGCTGCATGTTCGTATCTCGCGTCAAGTCCGAGTCGGTTAGTGTTGGTCCATCTACAACAAAATTACGTCAAAATTAATTAGCATATCGTAACGTAACCACTATCATATCGTAATCATTTTATAAAAATAGTCGACGTAAATCAATAAGCTACATTACATTTTTTTATAGTAACTAAACTGGTGCGGAGTGTGCGATAGCGGCCATCTTGAATAAAGCGTTTTATCGTATAATTCACAGATTTGCGAAAACACAATAGAAGACTTGATTTGAAGAAAATTAAATATTATTTAATAAGTTCATATATTTTTCTGTAAAATCAATATTTACGCAAGTTTTATTATCGAAGAAGATCGCCCACGTTATCTTGACATTAGAAGTTAATATTTCCCATAAATGAGGTAAAATTAGACTCCTCTATTAACTTTTTATTTTATAAGAATATAATAAACTTAGTTTGTATATCAAATGTTTTAAACTAACCTGTTCCTGTCCATTGGTTTCCTGAGATTTCATGACGTCAGGTAGATCTGGTGGGGTGGAGTAGGGCGTCAGTTCCAAAGTTTCGAATTCGCCGTTATCTTTTCTGTAATAACAATTATTTATATGTAAGCATCAAAATAAAATATATTCTGCATGAATGTATTGCTACAAACAAAAAAAATGTTTAATGTGGAAAATATTTTCAGCATAATATTTAAAGCCCCCTTAATTGTGAATAAGTAATTATTATAGAGCACGAGTTTTTTTATGGCAGTTAAGGGCCAACAAGCAGACGGTCCACCTGATGGTAAGTGGCCACCGTCGCATATGGACATCGGCAATGCAAGAGAGTGGCTGTCTTGTTTTGCTGAAGCGTTGCCACTTCGAAGATAGAGTAAGGAAGGAGAATGAAGAGTAGAATACCATGGTTTCAGTGGACCCTGAAAGAGAACCCAGAGTTCACAGTAAGTCTGGCTCACATGCCAGAACACGTCAATGACACTTGGCGGTCAGATTCGCATGCGACCACCAGGGTCGCAAGCCAGTCAGGGAACAGATCCCTAGGCGTGCCATCAGGCGTGCTGGGTTACTGACATCTTACAAGATGCTTATAACAACTGTTTAAAAATTCAACAAGCAAAATCGGTCCAGCATTTCTTAAGTTATGATTTAAGAAACCAACAACATTTTACTTTATAAATTTTTATCCCCATTAATATCCACATCCATTACAAAGTGATTCAAGTTTTGGAGCTGTTTCAGTCAGAATAATCTTGTAAATAAATTATCAACTCATCCATGACATTGTATGATTGAAGTTGTAGTATTTATCTTGGTAATGATTTGGAGTGCGTATTTTTACATCTAGTTTGCTTTTTTGTACCGAGCTTCAGTGACAAATGTCAGTATCGCTCGCTGCCGCGCGCTTCTCTCCTTACACCCTGTGAGTGATATTTTTATTATTTGATATGTCTATTAATTCAATATAATCCATATACAGATTAGTTAATCTTATCATATCTTTAATATTTATCAATTATGTACTTAGAACCGGAACTAGTTTAGATAACACTGTTCCTATGTGCATTATTCATTCACTATCAAAGTTTTTTTGTAGTTATATTTTAACTTCTTTTTGTTTGTTTTAATTGTAACTAGGATTATAGATTTTAACCTACTATTAATATTTATTTTGAATTGAAACTTTTTATGTATATGTTAGTTTGAGTAATTATATTAACTATTATTTATGGCATCTTTTAGCTGATTTGATGGTGGAGCCATTAGGTGGACAGTTAAACTCCTAAGTGATCACTAGAAAACCCCCAGCTAATCTTAATTCTCGTCTCGTCTTCTCGTCACTATTTATTGACCCTGCTGAGCTGGGTCTCCTCGTGAGAATGAGGAGGGATTAGGCCATAATCCACTATGATAGCCCCGTGCTGGTTGGCAGACTTCACACACCTTAGAGAACATGAAGAACTCTCAGGAGTGCAGGTTTCCTTACGATGTTTTCCTTCACCCTTAAAGCTAGTGATATTTAATAGCTTAAAACACACCTAACACAGAAAAGTCAGAGGTGTGTGTTCAGGATCAAACTCGGACCTGATCGGCTATCACCATTTTTTTAGTTTTTAGCAGCTAATAGTTTGGAGTTATTTATAATTGAAATAAAATATCTAATATAACGTGAATTAAACTTTTCGAACCTTAAGGCCAGTCCAATAGGTGCAGGGCATTGAGCTTTAGCAGTAGTTGAAGTAAGACCATATTCAGCAAGGGTTTTCTCATCTTCCATAAGCTGGCTGTCTTTGTTGAATAGCATTTGATTTGGCGGTGGCACTTTGAGGATACCTGAATAAATAAAATAAAATTCATTACCTTTACCTGACTAGCAGTAGCTGATTAGAGTTTAAGGCTATAGTTTACCATACAGGCTGAGTGCAGATTAACAGATTTCACATAAGTTTGGCTACTGTCGAGCATGCAGGTTGTATCACAATGTTTTCACAGCTAATGCAAGCAAAAAATCAATTCTTGCAACATGCATGACTCTTAAAAATCAGTGAGATACTCTAGATCCCTTGAAAAAGATACCAGTCCTCTTTCTAACAACTAGGCCACCATTTAAAATAAAACTTATGAATCACTTAATAAATTTTGACCTAGATAATCTAAAAGCATGCCCTAGGCTGATTATATATAAACAAAGATTAAAAGGTCTAATCTATTATACATACACAACCTCAAGATGACATGATAATGACAATGTAAATGAATATTGTGAGATATTTCAATCTGTTTTCAAATTATATGATTTAAAGAAAATGCTGATCATATAAAAGTACAGAAATATAATTTTATGGTTGGTCACTCAACCATGTAACATGTAACTCAACTTTTAAGACATTATCATTATAACAATTAAAGTCATTTATAGTATTATAGTGATGTTCACATTTGAATATTTATTAATTGCTATTACTTAGCAAATAAACATGGTAAAAAATGAAGAAAAACATTTTTTTTTTTAGTTTTTTGCTTATAGTAAGTAACCTTTAAAACTAAGGTATTAGCTATTTAACATTTGATATTATTCTAGAATTAGCTACAACATAAATCAAAGAGAAATATTCAAATTTAACACACATAAAGAAATTAAGTCTTGTAAAAAAAGTGAAAACATACATGATAACAATCAAAGTCTCCCTAATCTAACATTTGGTTGTTGACCTCTTTACAAGTCACATTCAACATAAATCTCAAATGTACAATCGGAATGAATGGCGCTACATTCTACATAATTATTTACATTATTTTTTGCTCAGACAGGGCGTTAAAACACTGTTATACATTCAAAGAGCCGTCAGACATTGTCCCGCGACTAAAAATAGATTTTCCGAATAACATGTAAATCGCACTCACCTTCTATCATTTTCTTCAATTCTAAAACAGTCGTGGTATCTTTCGCATCAGTGAAGATGGTCAATTTTTTTCGCCTAATCATTAGAAAGACATCCTAAAAACAAAAATTAATTTGAGGTTACTCACTATAACACTACCTCAAAAACACGAGCTTATATATAATAAATTGCTTCAAAGAATGTATTTAACGTAATAGTAAATCTTACCATTATGATATTATAATTAAAAACTATAAACTATTTATTTTATACAAAAAACGCTTCAAGGCGTACGAAGCGTAATTAAATATTGAATGACAATTTGACAACTGACCATAGACTAAAAATATATTTTTCTAACGGGAATGACTAATCTAAACGACTGGCAGTACGTATTATAGTTTCCCAAATCTTTTAAATAATTATATTTTATTCAAGCATTATGCACAAGGGGTTACCTACTGAATTTGTAAATATGAAAGGACAAAGTTTGTATGAGTTATAAAGAAATATTCACCTACTTACTATTTAATGACCAGTATTCAGTCAGTATTCGAAAAATGAAGTTCACCCGTGGCACCTTGTATATTGGAGGTGATTTAGATCAATCATATTCTATTACGGGTATATAAAGTTATTTTGCATTGTACATGTAGGGGTACTTACTAAACATGAGGTATTCATGGTCTGTATAACTGTTCAAGTTACATACAACATAGTTGTTCATTAAATTATGGATACGTATCACGAATAATAACTTAAAAGTGGGTACAAGTCGTATCATATAAGTACCTATATACATTAATTGATTCATTAAGGATCGATTAATGTATATAGGTATTGTGATGTCACAATACAAGAAATATAATTTTTTTGAAAATTAGATTTTTAAAAATTGCTTATAAATTTTAATGCAATATTAAATGTAATAGAAATTTTACGAACGGCAACATTGAATTCATAAATGTCATTCGGCGTCTAACAAAGTGCAAAATTTTATTTTTGTGTATTTTGATTAATAATTAAATAGTTTATTAATTTATAAATATTGGTCGTATTAAAAATAAATCTTTATTAATTAAAAAACAAGAATTAAACGACATTATTGGGATTTTACAAAAATAAAGCTTAGTATGAATTATTTTATGATTTGTATTATATTCAATTGTGTTTTTTACTTAAACCAAACCAAAATAATATGATTCCATGTCTTGTTCATAAAAATTTCTTACAAATATTAAAGTTTTGGATTATTGTATATTATACACGATAAATAAGCTATAAGAACGCTTTAAAATGAATTCGCAAGTTTGTGTTATATGCTTCAATAAAAAGGTTATAAATCAGACAAATAACCGTTTGGTAACCGAAAGTTGTGGTCATGTGAAGTGTATGAACTGCCTTCTTCATGAGAACTCTGGCTGTCTAGCTTGTTTGAGAAATGGAAGTGAATCTGACAATACTCTTAAAGAGCGAGAAAACGAGGAAATAAAAACATATGAGCTTCCAAATGAATCAGAAATTTTGTGCGAAAACAATGATGTTTATTTAGAAGACTTGAGTCTTAAGAAAAAGTCTGAAAATTCACACATAAAAGTGGAAATGGGTATGTAAAAAAAAAGGTTTTATTTTTAATTTAGGCTTCAAAGAGCTCACTAGAAAAGTCAATAATTTGAAGCTTATTCTCTAATTTTTCACAAAATTAAATTGATTTATAATTTACATTTAATAAGCATGTCAAAAGTTAGGACTAACTATTTTATGGAAGATTTCTTCATTTATATAATTTCATTTCAGCTCACAGTTCAGTTTAAAGCTCTTTCTTTAATTTAAGTTTAATGTTCCACTATTTATTTTTTAAATTATATAATTTTTAAGGATTGTCTTTTTCTTTTGAGTAGGTATAATTCATAATAAATTTAAATTTACCCCAGAATATGTTTGTTTCTTTTATTGTTCTAGAAGATGGCAAAAAGTGTTATAGATGTACAATATGCAATAAAAAGTTCTACGCAAGAAGTCAGGTGTCCTATCATTCTTATTGCAATGGTCAGAAGAAACCTTATCAGTGTCAACCCTGCAAACAGGTGAATCTCAGATTGATTAGATTAGGCAATCAATCTTAATAATAAATTAAATTCACTCAAAATTATTTATTACATTATTTTTTTTGATGAATTTAATTACCAGAACACAATTAAAATCTCACTTAAAAAAATCTATTATATTTAATTAAATTATTTCAATTATTTGGCATTATTAACAATGTTTAGTTTATTATTTTAATATTTAGTCTATTAAGCAGTTAAGCACAACACACTGGCAGCATATTTGTATGTAGTTAGTATGATAATAGCATCTTAGTAAGTGCAGTTGTGACTTGTATATGGTTTAAATCACATGTTCGCAAACTTAATCAATCCATTGCTTTGTAATAATTAAAATAATAGGGTGCTGGAGACATACTATTAATGTAAATTCAATAACAGAATGCCTAAACCACAATAATTGTTTATCAATGAAGGTACATCATTTGCACATATGAATCCTTCTGAAACTCATCATAGCGCTCACCAGGAGGCAAATAAATATCAATAATTTGTAATTTTTATAATTTTCAAGATGTCAATATTTTGTTTTAAACTCACTAAAAATAATTTGTATGCACTTTTTATTAACAAAAATGTTATAAATATTACTTTATTATACTTATTATTTTAAATAAAAAAATGGAAAAATAAATAGAAGTTTTCTACATTTTAGAATGTAGAAAACTACAGTGTAAAGTTGGCTTATGGTTTTTTGGTCTGTACAGTTGCTCTATAAAAATATTGACATCCTTAACCTTAGGGATCAATAAAGACCCCTTTGGGAACCGAAATGGACATTAAATTGAGGAATATAATTGTTAATTTAAATATTTCCAGAGCTTTGCTTCACTATCTCACTATAAGTATCATATGAAGATTCACAGTCAAGAGAGATCTTATAACTGTGATGTGTGTGGTGCATCTTTCTACCAGATGTCAAAACTGAAACGACACAAACTTAAACACACCAGTTAGTAAAGTATTTAATATTTAAAAAAATATTGCTTCATAATTAATCCACTTAATTATCTTCTAAATTAATTAAAATTTTTTTTAGAAGAGAAGATTCATAAATGCAATGAATGTGACAAAGCATTCAACAACCTGTCAGCTCTCCGTAAACATGCACTCATGCACACAGAGGAGCGGCCATACACTTGTCCTATTTGTAATCGGAGGTTTCGTGACGGATCCAATTATAAAAAACATGTTGATAAACACAGTAAGTTGTTTTTGTCTCTTGAAGTTTCTTTGTAATTTAATAGAATTGAAATCAGGTTTGACTTTTAGGCTTATTGTTTTATAGCTTCATTGTTTAAATTTTTATAGAAAAGATTTGTACAAAATGCAATGAGCCATTACTTGAAGAAGGGGTACACAAGTGCGAGGCAGGAAGTGGAGGCCCACGAGCCCATGCTTGTCCAAGATGCAGGAAAGCATTTCATTCACGGAAGGATATGAGACGTCATGCTGCTATTCACACCGGTAAGATTGTTATAGAATCATAAAAACATATAAACCAGTATACAACATAGACAAATTCATTATTTCCTATGTCGCAATTTACAGATTCTAAGCCCTTCCGTTGTAAAGTATGCCCAGAAGAACGACGTTTCAGACGAAAAGACAACCTTGAGAGGCATATCCGTAATGCACACCCTGATTGCAATCCTTCTGCAGCTCTTGAGTGTGACATCAATGCCTTACAAAGCATCACCCACACCACCTTATCCGATCCCGATCATGGTTATGAGCAAACTGAAAAAATTAGACTTAAAATCCTTAACCCACTACCGCCGTTACCTCAAGAAGTGATACAAAAGCATATAGATGTTACCGAAGCGCCAAAGGAAGCAAATGTTACCAACGTAGTGGATAAAAAGTCAATAATCGAAGCCAATAACGCGCGCCAAAGTGTGATTGTTGAAAAAAAGATAGCGGAAGGTGAAAAGAAGGTTCCTAGTCCAGAAAACGAGTATGTACACAAGATTCGTAAAGCAATCATTCCATTGCCGCCGATAGATCAAGAGAAGTTCAAGAGTGTACAAAGAGGAATTCTACCAGATAGTGAAACTGCTCCAATTAAAAATATGGAAATTTATAAGAAAATATTGTTTGACTCAACTCAAATTCAGAACCCGAAAACCCATTGGATGAGGAAGATGGAGCAAGATATCAAATAAAAGGTAAAACATCTTACTGAGATATTACTCTTATTTAACTTAAAATTCTAAAAATGTTTTGACAAAAGAAAACATTTTCATGTCACAATCATGAGCAATAATACTTGTTTACGCTTCCCGTCTGTCTGTCCCTATATATGCTTAGATCTTTAAAACTATGCAATGGATTTTGATGCGGTTTTTTTAATGGTTAGTGATTCAAACGGAAGGTTTATGTGTATAATACATACATATTATAGTGGAGAAAGCGAAGCCGGAGCGGGTAGTAATAATTAAAGTGTGGTTTCTTCCAGATATGAAATGTAAAGGCTGATATTGGATGGCAAAGCAATCCGGACTGGTAATGTTTTATAATCATATTATTTTCTACTTTTACTATATTAAGTATAAAATGAAATTACTACATTTTTAGAAATCTAATTATAAAACAAAACTCGACGTTTTAATTTAAAATGGGTTTTTGCGTTGTAATAAACTTAACCCTTTTTTAAAAGGAACAACATATAAGCATGTATTTGTGAAGAATTCCATTAACTGACAGAACAAAGAAAATTACATGAATGTAATTGACTTTTTAAAGTAATTCGTAAAAAATTTAGTAGTTCTGAGAATTCAAAAATATTTTTTCGCAGATGTACTTTCCTATCTTCAAAACTAATTTGCAAAACTAGTACTTTTAAAGACTCAACTCGCAAACTAAAATGAAATAAAGCAAATTGTAATATAGTTTAAACAGTTTTATAATAATCTTCAAATATATTAACTATAAATTTAAATAAGTAGAATTTTCTTTATTTTATTTATTGGTTAAAATTTAAAGTATCCTGTATTGGAGTCGATATTCTTTAGTAGTAGTAACTGTGTTATACATTTATAGACTCCATGGAGACAGCTCCATTAAGGTTTGAAAGATTATTTGATTTCTAAGACTTTAATGGTAGTAAATAAAACTAGACTTATTTACTAAATGCGGTAATTTAGAATTTAACTAAATATATCGATATAAATTTCCAAATGTTCCGCTCAATAATGTAAAAAGTATACTTGTGTAGTAAAAATCAACGTAAATATGAGCTCGTACTTTATATTAGTATGTAGAATGTTTAAAATTACAGAGTGATTGCGATATGTGCCTCTAAGTCAATGTTTTGAGGGTACTTGAAAGGAATTTTGTTACGTGATGAGTCAGTAAGTTTATTTTAGTTTATAAGTGCGTCAAAGACGTTTTTAGAGTTAAAAGAAAATAAAGTAAAATCAAAATGTAATCTTAATTTGTTTTGTCCGGCTCGAAGGACCGAAATTTAATGATCTCGATTCTAATGAAAAATATGAGGCGTGTTTCTGAATATGAATTTTAAGCGTTGTTTGGCTGGTCCAACTACGAAATATATCTATTAAAAATTAAGAGTATTTGAACGAACTTCCTTTTGCTATGTATTAATTGGAAGTATCTGTAGTTTGTTTATTTATCAACTCCCATACTTTAAATCCTCTATAAAAGATTCTGAAACAGTTAGCTTATTGCCAACGTTAAAACACCCAATGTCCTAATAACGGATCATATAATGTTGTACTGAGTTTCATAATAACACTCAAATTCCTTCTGCGCAAAGGGTTTACTCAACAGACAGCCACGTTCTTACTGCTCGATGCGCGGTGCGTGCTATCACAAAAATGAGCAGTCATTCACGCGCGTTTCACTATCTAGAATCTTTGATATTTTTAATGTTTTGTTTACAAAAAAATGAGCGATTACATTCCAACATTAAAGAACATATTGAAGTGAATTATAATAATTGCACTATACAACACGTTCAGTACAACTACAATAAATGATTGTTTCATCAACACTTAGTGTATTTGTATATACACAGTGATGGATGATGTTAGGTCTCTAGGAGTGGCTGTTTTACTGTTTCAGAATATTTTATAGAGGATTTAATTATGGTTGTAGATAAAGTCTTGTGTGCAACTGTTGATTTAGGTATTAAAACACTGATGTACACTATTCCTACATTCGTGTTTTAATACCCCTTATTATACGACAGTTGCATAAATAACTATTTGGTGTTGTCATAAGTGATGACATGAGGTATTTTCATTCCGTAGAATTCTGAGACCTTGATTTTTTTGACAATATGAAACAAAAACTAAACTGAAAAGCCAAAGAGCTAAACAGCATGAACTAAAGTGATGTTACGTATTGTAAAATAATTGATTTTTTTAATATGTTTTTTTTTTAAATTAAACAGTATTAAATAAAGTCTATTATATTTTCTAAATTATTATTTTCAAAAGAAACATTTATGCTTGTTCTAGTTTTTGTTTCTTTCAAGGTGGTATGGTCTCGGAATTTGATTTTGATTCATTTGCAAACGTGCCATAAGGAACTTCGTTTAAAAAATAATTTAGGAATATTCTGTTGTTCTAATATTTAAGTTACAGGTTAAAGTATATTATTCTAGAGCATTTATAATAACACTTATTCCTAACTTAGTCAAAGCTCTTTTAACCTATAAGATAATACTTTTTTTAGTTTATTTAGCAGCTTAGCAACTAGACCTTTAAGCAAGTCTAAAAATTACTTTTAATATTACACTTAATTTTTAACACTATCCTTTATGATTGCAGTGTTACCATATAAGAATATTGGCAATATAAGACTGTTTCAAAAATATTTTGGGTAATTTTGAGTAATCGAGCTTTGGTCTGCCAAAAAAAGTGATAAAAAAAGTTACTTCTGTTTAGTGTATAGCGACGACTGATCTTGATCTCTAACACGCATGATCTCAACGATTCTATATAAGACTTTAAATATACGTTTAAATTTTCTCACATTTTATTGGTTTTTGTCATACACTCCTTTTACTATAGTTTTGGTGAAATTCAATTTAAGAAGAGCTAGTGAGGAATTTATACTTTAGCATCAGATATTACATAGTTAGCATCGATGCAATCTGAGATTACAGTTATTTGCATAATGTTAATTATATAAACTGACTACTCAATTAGTATTTTTAAGAAATATTAATATTAATGATTTATATTTTTAAATTAATAAATAAAACACAATAATTGCAATATTTTATATCTGTTTGTCATCTTGAACAAAACACCAATCACAGCGCGTGACGTCATTTGTGGGTAACATCAAAATGTCAACAACTACTGTGTCAAACTCTTACCATTTTCAACAATTATTTCCTTTTTTCTCAATAATCTGAATCTAGCTGAGTGATGATATCTTATAATTTCTGATAATAATCATCTGCTATATCTACTTACATCAGAGTGATCCTCGCAAAAGTATATCGGTGTTGTTACAGACATTCCGTTTTTCCGTATATCTGGTTTTCTTGGTACATCAAAGAATATTTTATCCGGAGTAAATATTGAATTGAATCAGGCGTTACTTTGCGGAAATTCATGATTTAAAAGGAATCAAAAGGTTACCTTGCTATAATGCGTGGAAATCGGAACAACCAGATTCGTATGGCACAACCCAAAAGAGCACCCTGCCCGCAGAAAAGTGAGACGCGCGAAACCGAACTAGGACACTACAAAAGTAGATCGTATCGTAACCGAAGCATCTTCAGGAGTTGTTGACTCTACAAGCGTCACTTGCGAAGTGGCAATTTTATTGAAAAAACAGCCTTATATTCCTTAACTCAATTCTCGATACTTAACTCGGTACTCATGTTTTGTTCTCACAACTAAAGAGTTATTTGTTAGTTCACATTTGAACTGGTTGTTCAGATTTCCGCGGATTATAGCAAGGTAACCTTTTGATTTCTTTTTATCCAGAGTAGTTACGAAAGTATTTATACAATTATATTTATTGCGTTCCATTATGGCCCAAAACTTTAAAAATACCTTAGTACTTGGTTATTTGATGTATGATGATGATGTTTACCCACAAATGACGTCACGTGACCTAAAGTGACAGATGTTGAGTTGAGTTTACGCGGCATTTTTATGCATTCAAATTTTAAATATAATTTATACATATTAATAGCCTTATTTAAATAAAGTATTATTTTTGATGGTAAGAAAAGGCCATTCTAATTAATTTCAAACACTGTGAAAAGTTGTCTGATCCTCTATTATAGGTTTTTAAGCAAACAGAAAGTTTGGTTGACATAAACCATTTAATAAGTGAATCACTAGCTCTCTCACATTACATTAGATCACGTCACAATCTTAACTAGACCTATGTCACTGTTGTATTGATTCTGTGTAATTTACTATATTTTACGATATACAGTATATATTTGTAAACTGTACGCAATACTTTGATACAAATAAAATGATTTTATATAAGATATTAGTATTGTTTATTTTATGATAATGGTTTTTATTTTGAAGATGAATTTGGATTTATATCTTACCCGGAGCGGTCGGTATTAATCACTGTTGAGAAGTACCGTAACTTATTTTCATATTTATAATGAACAAAGGGTGTTAATTAACGAAAAACGAAATGACTTTTTATGATCTTTTATTTAAAAACTAGTCGAACCCCGCGACTTCGTTCGCATATAGCTCCGCTCCTATTGGTCGTAGCGTAATATATATAGCCTATAGCCTTCCTCGATAAATGGGCTATCTAACACTGAAAGAATTTTTCAAATCGGACCAGTAGTTCCTGCGCGTTAGCACGTTCAAACAAATAAACTTTTCAGCTTTATATATTAGTATAAGATGCTGACGTCATTAGTTGCAGTATATTATAAAGTACTGTCGATCGACACTCAGCTAAACAATTGGGTGTTCGCCAATACTACTCGACATTACAGGGATGGATTTTAAAAATTTATTTAATAGATCAAAACTTAATATTATAAGATCTTCGTGGTTGGTTTCCCGCTTGCCAATTTTTTTTTTTAATTTTTGTGTACCTAGAACTAAACGTGTATGAGTATCAAAAAAAGTTTTACTAATGATTCCTAAAAATGTACTGCAGCAATAAACAATAACGCCCTTACTTGTTTATTATAAAGAGTAATTAAGGTAATCAATGGCTAATTAAAATATATTATATGTTAACTTTATTTGTATTTGAAAGAAAGAGACAAAACACTTCTTAATAAATACTTTTATAAGTAAACCTCTTAATTTAGTGGCTAATCCAATTATTTAGTTCGTGTTGTTTTAATATTAATTAGTATTACTACTCTAATATATATATATATATTTATGTACCTTTTTAATTAAATAAAAGTTCTTCAGTCTATAAAAAAAATTCAATACAGCCCTGCTCAAACACGTTTAAAAATCAATCACAGCAGGAGTTACGTAAAAGACGTCTTAGTTCAAAGTCAATGTTTGTTATTCTTAGTATATTATCTGTATAACTTTGCCGCCTTTTAGTACACACTATTGTTCTAAATTAAAAAAAAACACTAAGATGAGTGACGATATTGTTGATGAAGTTGTAATGCTATATAAGAAAAATGATTGGAGGACAATAATAAAAAATTATAGAGACCATCCAGATAGGAATAAGCTCCTTTGGGTGTTTCCAAGCGAAGAAAACTTCGAGTTTATAGCGAATTGTATGGTGGAGTTGAAGTGTCATAAAATGTTAAGTATTGGTTGCGGAAGTGGTTTACTTGAGTGGATGATTACTGAAGCTACTGGTAAGTTTAACTACTTGTAATAAAAATATATATATTTTTACCATATAAATCTGTGTTTTTAATACTCTTTTATTAGCTTCATATGTATGTTAGTATGTATGTAACGGAATCTTTGAACATGATTTTGACCCCCTTCAAAACGTCGGATTATCTCGAAATTTGGCATACTTATTAAGGATCGATGACAATTCAATATTTTAAACAGTTAGGTCCGTTATCCTTACTAGGATAATCAGGATTAGCGATTTTTTGTTTTCCTGAGACCCGGAGTGTCTGCGTCAAGACACTTTATATTTATGTTTTATACTTTCCCTATCTTATACGTACATCAACGCCCTATGTTCTAAAGTAGTTTTCACCCCCGTTTTATAGCAAATTGAAAAAAAAAGCAGTAAAATTGTTAAATTTTAACAAAATTTGGTTCAAAAATCATGTTTTTAGTAGACAATAGTAATATTAGTATATCCGATTTCGCTCGTTTATATATCGTTGAATAGCATTTTTTATCACCTATTCAACGATACCACTCTTGTTAAGATATCTTTCAGGACCAACGAAAAATTAAATAATTCATTGATATTCTCCTCACCGAGCCTACCTTACCTATAGGTTCAATATCTTATAATAAACATATACAACATATAACTTGGTGACCGTCTTGTTTTTGTTGTCAAATTTTTTATATCGTCTCAAAACATATGCATATTGTTAAATATAAATTATCAAATTTTAATTATTTAAAAAACAATAGAAAATAGTTATAAAAAAGGAAAAGTAAATAATAGCTATTTTCTAGTTGGATTTTCTATAAAAGCGTATTTTTTTAGGTTTTTAAGCTATTATTTTTTAGATAGATGGCCGTAAATTATATAGACAAATTCTAATTTAAGTAATAAATATTCAATGTTTTAGGTTATCCAGTATCGGGTATAGAAGTGGATGGCGCTTGGTGGCGCTGCAAATACGCCCCGCCTACTTTCATACCTCTCCTTCTCACATCAACTAAGTTAGACAAGGACATACTGTCACTGTTACAAAATAGTTATCAAACTGCTTTAATATTTTGTTATTTTAATAATGGTCCTGCGTTTAAAGATTATTTAGAGAACTTTTCTGGAGATGTTCTTATTATTATTGGGCCAGATGGGAAGGGTGTTCATACAGATCCGAGGCCTTTCGGAGATGTGCCAAGCGAGTGGAGGCTACACGCAACGCAAGAAGTTGGTAATAGTAAAGATTTTATTGCAGTTTATTGTAAAAGTAGTCTAAATATAAATTAGAAAAAAGTTAAAAATATTTTTTTGATGAGATATAATGCATTTATTCAAGAACATATTATAGATTCGATAGTTTTATTTTTTAAAACCCGCTTATTTTATTTTTAATCTCCGACACCTCAACTAGGGGATATTATATTAAGTACTTAAGTTTAACGTGTGTATCTGTCTGTGGCATTGTAGCGCCCAAGATAATGGACCGATTCTGATGAAGTTTTATTTGTTTGAAAGGTATTTAATAGAGACGATTCTTAGCTATGTATTGTGAAGATCTGGTCAGCCGTTTGAAGACTATCGCCTCATTTCTAACTTGAGAGCTTTGCATTATTTTTAAAATTTAATTTTGCCTTTGAAAATATTCTGCCTGTGTCACGTATAATGAAGAAAAAACTTACAATATTAATATATTGACAATTATAACCATAGTAACACCAAGAAATTTACATGCAACTGGAATGTGCACGTGCGCTCAAAAAACGTTCCGAAGACGTACAGCCACTATAGGGGATTGCATCTCTTTCTACTAGTATGAACATGCTTCAAGGAATAAAGAAAAATTAACTATTATTAGTCTTATTAATAACTTCAATTTCTGTCTATTTAACTGTTTAAAATTATTTTTATGGCACATTGTCACAAACACCCTAAGAAAAACATCGTAAGAAAGAGATAAAATCACCTTTAGATGACGGTTCTGCTTGGAACGATGTTTCCCCTTTACATGTTGGAAACAAATATCAACCTTATGCTGGTTATTTCAAGATGCATATTTGAATATACAATATTTTTAAGTGCCTGTTCCAGTTGTTATAAATTCCTTGGGTGACACACGGACATTGCTTGCACTGAGTACAGATGAAAGGTATTTCTCGATATCTTTATTACGAAATCAAGTATAGAATGGAATCGAGTATCAATCTTTTTGAAAGTACGTAACAACTAACAGACGTTAGTATACATTTTATTTATCCTTTTTACCCCACTACGGCGAAGTCAAAAGGAAGAGTTATGATTTTGGCAGTCTATGTATGTATGTTCCACCCTAGCGCCTAAACTACTGAACTAATTTTCGTGAATGTTAATAAATTCGTAATAATGGCGCGGGTGACATAGGCTATAAAAAATTTATGATTTTTTTTATGACGGAATTTAAACCTTAGATTCTAACCTCGAAATAATTAAACTAAGATTATAATAGAAGACCACGGTTCTACCTTGACCATTTTTATACCGATGCATTTCTAGGTTTCTATCTAAAATATTTTTTTGTTTCGTCCTTTTTAGACCGGGTAGTCGGGTTTTAAACTTTATTTTTTTATATTTTGTTTTCAACGATACAAAAACATCGAGTTATACAGATTAATATCGATTTTTCGATACTGTGTGACGATATTAAATTCTGAGAAAATTTCTGTAGGGGATATATTTAATTTTGAATTTAATATTTATAAGCCTATGCCTTGTGCAGAATCGAAGTTTGTAGGGAAATTTATTGGTGTTTTATAAAAGGAGATAAAACTTCAAACGAGACCATTGAAATATAACAATATAATATAATAAACAGTCTTCAATAATCAGAGTATACTTATTGATTAACTCATTAGTTCTTCATTAATTCTATATTTTTAACATTTATTTTATTAGTCGATGGTCGGACTGAGGTGTTCATCATTGGATCCTTTTTGCCCTGGATATAATTCTGGCAATCATTATCAGTTTCTACCGACACAACTTCTAGATTTTCTTTCTGGTTAACTAAAGGAACTTCTGACACCATTCTATGCATTTCATTAACAGGTAGTTCAGGTGGCATGTTGTTATTTGGAATATCATTATCCAAAAAGTGGAAATCATTATGCATTAAATAAAGAGATTCGAGAGAAAAGTTCATATCGAAGCGTGGTAATAGCTTATTATCATCTGAATTGTCGTCGATTTCTATAACATCGTTTTGCTGGCTTTCTTCTGGTAAAACTACTGTGGATAGATCTAAATGTGCTGGATATTGTTCTGGAATGATATTATCTATCATATATTGGTCGATTATCGGTGGATTTGCAGTCGAATTGTTTAAAGACATGTTGTAAAATGTAGATTTCATTTCGTTTTTAATTTCATTCATGTTTTTATGAATATCTTCTAATGGCGGTGACGCTTTATACTCTCTAGTTATTGCTGGGCTGGTCAATAAATTGGCGTTACACATTCTTTCCAAACTAGGAGACTGAGTATTCTGTTTGATTGTCGCTTCTAATTTTATATAACTTGGATCATTTGTCTGTATCTTTTGTGGCGTTTCGAGCATTGTCATAGAATTTACTTTCATTTGTTGGTTGAAGGAAAATATTTGGGGATTGTTTGTCATTTCATTGTCACCGGGAGTCGTCGCAGACTCGCCCATCATATTGTCTTGCGGATATGTCATTATATCATTCGGAGATTCGCTCAACTCTGGTTCTGGCTGTAGCTGCATGAATTGAGTAGTTATTAAATTATTAAAAGTTACAGGACCGCTAAGGCCATATCTTTCATTGTCTTCGAGACGTTTGAACGCCATTTTTTGTTGCGAATGAAACATATTAACTTGGTCTGGACCTTTTAGTACTAAATTGCTTTTGACAGATATCTTAGGCTTCTTTCGCGGCACCCCTTCGAGATCGTTTGTTATATTAATTGGGGAGTGACTAGATGATGGAATGGGAAGGATCTGCATCTGATTTATAATTGGGCCCGTTAGTTTTGTCATGGGAACTGAAATTTTATCTACTGGTTTTAACGTTATATTATTGCGAACAGATATTGGCGCGGGTGGTAGTCTGATGGGAAAATTACTCATAATGTTACTGTTACTTATTGATGAGTGGTTGGATGCAAGAGAACTTACACTATTGCTCTGTAATAATCCTTGATCTATTGATACTGTTGGGTTAAGAAAATGAAGATTTGTCTGTGGTGAGTCATATGTTAATTGTAAGGGATGTTGGGATGAAAACTGATGTCTTTCTTGAATGTTGAAACTCTCAGAAATAAGACAGTCAGAATTATTATCATCTTTACTTAAATCTGTTACCACTTCTGCACTAAAACTTGACTGCTGAACTTCATTAGCTGATGTGCAGTAATTTTTTGGATATTCTTGGGGCATTGTTTCTGGTAAACTATCACAGTCAAATACTTCAATAGGTATGGAATTAACAGTTTTAGGATTAGTATCATTATTTTGATCATTAGTTACATCTTGGACTTCATTAGGTTTGTCTGTTGTTCCACTAGGTATAGTCCAGCTGGGTTTGCTATTTTTTGACCCCTTATTCATTTCAATGAGCAACTTTATTTCTTCTTTATCCCTATGAGTTGAAAGATGTATCACATATTTGTCCTTATTGACAGATTTGTAAGGACAATAGGGACAGCAGTGAACATCATCAGAGTTTATATTAGGATGTTTGGAAATCATGTGTGAGGTGAACAGAGTGGATTGTATGGCAGTATATGGACAATATTTGCATTTGTACACAGCTTCCTTTGAATGTTGTTTTTTATGTCTGCGCAAGGCATTGTGGTCCCCTGAACAGTAGTTGCATTGATCACAGGCATAAGGTTTGTCACCTAAAAATTAAAAAATATTACATATATGTCTGTGGTGGTCATTCAGATATGACTAAGTTAAGCTAAGTTATGAGAGAGGTAACGAGTGATTGAAATTTAGGAACTGGTTTATTTTTTGGTCACTAGTAGTTCTCATGGCCTCTAACTAAAGGTCACCAGCAACTCCAACTGTCAACTGGCAGGATAACTATCAAGCCCATATTAAACTGCATCCTAAGTGTGAGATCCACTAAGATCAAATTCTTTTCTTTAATGCCAGACATAAAAATAAGATCACTACCTGTATGTGACCTCAAGTGAAGCTTAAGTTGCTCTTTCCTTCCTGTGCTATAATCACAACTGTAACACTTGTAGGGTTTAAAATTTTCATGTATAGTAGCCACATGTTTTCGCAGTTGTCTGTCTGTTGCAAACACTCGTTGGCACATATGACATTGCACTTTGTTATTTTTGTGGATCATTTTATGCTTTGATAATTGATTAGCATTTTTGAATTTTTTTGTGCATATTGTACCTAAAATTATAAATAATTAGATTCATTGAAAATTTACTCCCTTTTCATTCATTCTTTTGAATCTCTTTGAATTTCAGTGCAGCATATGCCACCTCTAAGTCCCCCATTTTACAACTGGATAAATTAATGGAGTACAGGTGAGCATTTAATTTAGGCCAATATTCAGGTGCTGTAAGCAATTGCTCATAATAACATTTGCTCAATGCAAATATTTGCATCAAGCAAATGATTATGTCAGTATCCACATTAAGAAAGTGATCTACCCCAAAAATACTATAACTTGTTTAAAAATGTTCTTAAAGTTTACTGTAAAATCTTGTGATGTAAAGTGCATGGATATTATATGATTAGTAATTTGCTAGAAGACATGCAATATAAATTTGAATTTTCTCTGCACTATACTCTTTTTGAGATACTCTTTAGATTTGAATTACTTTCATCTCTTTTTAGATGTGTAAATTAGGTATTAGATAAGAAAAAATTATATTATTTATATAATATACTTACAAGTATAAACTCTTTTGTCATCATGGCATTTCATATGTATATTAACTAATCTGTGCCTTGTGAATGTTTTGTACCCACAAATATCACAAGAATGCAGTTCCAAGTCTATTGAATGGATTTTCCAAAGATGTGTGTGGAGTTGGTCAGCCGATGGAAACCTTTTAGCACACTCAGGACAAAGGAATTTACCATTATTATGACATTTTCTATGATATGATAAATTATTTGCATCCTTCAGACGAATGTGGCAGTTCATTATTGAGCACAATTCACCTTTTGTTTCTATATTGGAATCTGTTATATTTTTTTCAGCAATTAATTTTCTTGCTTTAGGTTTCAAAGGTAAATTACTTTCCGTTGGTTGTTGTATTAAATTGTTATCATTTGTTGAAGGCATTCGAGTAATGGATGATATTAAATCCGGTGTCACACTTGACATTTTAATTAAATTGCAAGCAGTATTGGATGCTACTGCTTTAGAAACATTTACATATTGAGTTGAAACATCATTTGTATAAACAATATTTATGCTAGCTTCCTGTATTACTTCTTTAGGATCAACTTTTTCAAAGTTAGGTGTACTCATTTTATTTAATTCATCTACTGATATGAAAGCTACACCTTTTGGTAATAATTCATTATTGGCATTCACAATATCGGGTACTATTTCTATTACTTGAGGGATTTTCACTTCAGCTACTTCTGGCTGAGATTGGATTGGGGATTCAATTTGATTGACCTCTTTCTTTAATTTAGCATTTTTAAGAGCAATTTGGACTAGACTTTTAACCATTTTTTTGACATCCTTTATGCCCATTTTATGATGATTACGTAAATGAGTTCTAAGAGTTTCTTCCGCGTCAAACACACTAGTGCAACCAGGGCAAGGTATCTGTATGTTATCTGCGAGGCCATTACGCTTAGCGAGGTCTGGGTGTTCGGTAAATAAGTGGAATTTTATATCATCCTCAGCAAATGCCATATAAGGACACGCTTCACATTTAAAGAAAGCTGTCGATCCTACAGATTTCTCTTCATAAGACATTACTTTTTGTTGTTGTATAGGAGGTTTGGCCTCCAGATTTCCAGATACGTTTTGAGCCATTACTCTGTTTACATTCATAATAAAACATTGAGAAGACATCTTATTAAAAAAAACAAATAATTTTATTCGTTCTACGAATACTTTAATAAAACAAACATTATTAATTATTTAGTTAAAAGTAGAGTAACTTGAATATGCTTGAATTAATTGATTCTATATTCCACTTTGACAACTGTGATGACTGATGAGTGATTTGACAATGACAAAATTTTGTATTGTCAGTGTCAAAATATAATACAAACAAAATATAGATAATGAAAGTCTGTGGTTAAAAATGGATTTTATGAAATTCAAAAACATGAAAAGAAAAGCTTCATTAGTATAAATGTATTTAAGATTTTCACGCATATTTCTGCATAGCCTTTAATACTTTATGGAAGAAAAATATTGATGTACATAATATCGATTTAATATCGTCGAAACGCGATTTTTTATAAATGATTTTAAAAAATCATTGACTTTTTATCACCTTTTGAGTGTTCTAAATCTTTATTCAAAGTCAAACAAAGTAAAAACAAACATTTTAAGTGAAAAAAAATAATGAGTGACTTAGGAATTGTGTGTCATGTTTTTTGTGACCATATATAATTTTGAAATGAAATAAAAAAAATCTAATCTAAGTCATATATAACGAAAGTTGATAAGTGATTTATTATAATTTTTAATAAGCAAATATTGACTCGGCTGAAATTAAACCCACAAAACTTAAATTACCCTTAAATCAGGTAATTACCCACGCATGAGTAACACAGTTCAACTGACATTTGACAGTGACATATGTATTGTGACGTGACGTTAAATAAATTCTTGTAACTTGGTTATTGGCCGGCGTTAATATTTAGTATTTTAACTCGATCCTTTTAATTAATTACAAAATGAGTGTAAGTATTCATTTAATATTATATAAGTTTATTTTCTAAGTGTACAAAATATAAATATAATGTATATTTTTATAGTTAGAAATTGAATCGATGGTCCGCTACGCTTCGCCCATCAACCCGGCGATATTCCCTCATCTCACAATGCTGTTGCTGGGTATCGGAATATTCTTCACGGCGTGGTTCTTTGTATACGAAGTAACTAGCACAAAGATCTCCAGGGATCTTTTCAAGGAACTCCTTTTATCTCTTGTGGCAGCCTTGTTCTCAGGATTCGGAATTCTATTTTTGTTGTTATGGGTAGGCATATATGTATAGTATATGCTTAAAGTATTTTATGTATCATTCCCTCTAAATGTCTAATTAATTAATTTTCTAAGTTTTAAGAATAAAAATATCAGAATTAATAAAGCTTGTCATTTACATCCAAAACAGTTTTTAGTATTAAGTAGGTATAAGTAATTTGTTATTTTTTTTTGATCTACTGTTTCTGTCACTAACACTAAAACTATTGGGGAAATCAATAATGAAATACAGTTTTTGATTGGTTATGCAATTTATTAGCTCTACCTCTTAGAAGACTACTTACATGTAATGTTTTACTTCTGAAAAAACAATTTTTAAGATTAATGAATTAATGGGACTGCATACCTATTTGTAATGATAAATGACTTATGAATATATGACTTTTCTTGTATCCTTAGGAAAATCAATAAGAATATTAATAATCCTTGAGTATTCTTGTATAATGTGCTAGTATGACCCCATATAATGAATTATGTACAAATGATTCACAACATTTGCAATGATCTAGACATTACAGCATTCCTAATTTTACTTTCATTTTGTACATATTGTCGACTCTTTTAGCTCCAGATCCTTTGCTATTATGCTGATCCAATACACGGTTCTACCGTGACCATTTTTATACCAATGCATTTCTGTGTTTCTATCTGAATTAGTTTCTTATTATGTCCTTTTTAGAATTAATTAATAATAGAATATATATTTAAATGAACCTTAATGATAGTCGTTTATGCTTAAAATGTAATATAGAGACTCTGTCCCTTAAGATTATCTCTGTATTTGGCTCAAAACATTGAGTGCCTATACTTGAAGAGCAAAAAAGTAGATGGAATTCCGTCTAGGCTTGCCTACATTAATGTGGTTGGGCCTCTCTAGTAGTTTTTGTTGTGTGCGCCTCTGTCTACAATTATTTCTGCCCTTTAAACCAACTTTCAGTCTGATTATATGACACTTCGCGACCCTGATTATAGGACACGTCATGCATGCAATGTCGGAGAAATATTCGCCTAAGAAAATTTGCTATATGCTGATTTTTACACTAAATATAATTTGCTATGAAATTATGTAAGGTGCTCAGTATTTCCAAAACGTTTAGAACTATGACGTAGTAAAGATTGAAAAATTTGATACATATAAAATAATTCGGCCAGGTGTGAGTGTGGAACTCGCTCATTGAGGGTTCCGTACAATTTCAATAAAAGGACAAATACTAGGAAGTTTAGCCGGTCAAAATATCATTAAAAGTAGTATTGGGAGGCGTTTACTCCCGACATTGCGTGTTTCCATTGACATATTTAC
The DNA here is from genome assembly GCA_905147385.1 of Limenitis camilla. Taxonomy (NCBI): domain Eukaryota; kingdom Metazoa; phylum Arthropoda; class Insecta; order Lepidoptera; family Nymphalidae; genus Limenitis; species Limenitis camilla. Next base: position 1,760,142 of record LR990235.1, read on the forward strand.
AATTACTTAAAATAAGAAGTAAAAAATAATTACAATTAAATAATTTTGAAGTCGGTGAACATATATTAATGAAATACTTTTTTCTAAATATAGAACCTCCTTGTTTTGGAGTCGCAAAAATATTTTACAAGTTGTCATTTAATAACATGTCATGTCGTCAACAGTCGTTGCTAGGATACTTTCCGAAATAGCTTAAGCCTTAACCCTTAGTAACGGTAAGCTTAGAGGACTGAAAACTTAAGTAACTGGAAGAGGTGCCTTACTTGAAGCCTTATTGACCAGTGCTCAAAATTAAAAATTTGATAAATTAATTAATGGAATTTATATTATACTCATTTTGCGTTACTAATTTTTTCTTTCTTCAAATCAAATCAAATTTATTTATTGCGATATATTCGCACATAGGTGATAGATAAAAACAATTTGAATCGTTATTCAGCCGTGAGGCGTGCAGCATTTACAGAAAGGATAAAATTTTAAAACGGAACAAAATATACTGACTGGCATCGTTATTTAAAATTATAGTAATACATTTTTATCTACATTTTCATAATACTAATCACAAATTAAAAAAAAATATAATAATCTAAAATATTTAAGTCGAAAACATATTATTTTATTGTTATTTTATTGTTATGTCATGTTGTAAGCTTTATTAATTAAATGATCATGCAATTTCTTTTAAAATCATTTATACCCTTTGAAGACTTGATATTCTTTGGTAAATTATTATAAATTTTTACAATCATTTCACACACATTTTTATTAGCAAAAGTGGTTCTATTTGGAGGAAATCTAAAAATATCTTTCTTACGTACACTAGATAACTTGTCAAACATATTTTCATTGCTCCATCCAAATATAGCGGTTTCATATATGTATAAGGATGGTAATGTTTACAATTTTAATTCTTTAAACTAGGTTTTACAGCTTTCTCTTTTCTTGATACCGCAAATTCTTTTTTGGAATAAATTTATTTAAAGTTTTAAAATTTCAATTTTATAAAATTAAATTCTTCAACCAGAGTTTAAACAGTGAAAATATTTTGTATCTGTATCGAGAGGTATATTCATATATTGTATAACATATACGAATATTACTAAAATCGCAAACATCGATTTTTTTCATGTCCGCATATGTTGAATGCCCTATGGATAAACTACTTGTAATCACTTCAGTATAAATGGGCAAATTGCCTACACTTAGAAGTTTGTTTTTTTCACGCCTTCAAAATACTATAGAGTTATAGACTTAAATGTTTAATATTAACTTCACGTTTCTTTAAACCTAAATATATAAAAGATATTTTTTTTCGCGATGTAACAACAAATTGCCACTTTTCGGATTTTTCCCCATACTAGTGCTATAAGACCTTGCTTCTTACCAGAAATCATGTTCCTAGAGGAAGCCTGGGAGTTTTGATACTTATCGAAAATCAAAATTACAATAAGTGAGACAAAGTGGCTGTATCTTTTTATTAAATCGATTTAGCAGTTTGATTTACTTACATATCCGATATACTAAAAAATTGAGTATTTGATATAAATTTCAACTTGATATCTTCGCGTTTTTCTGAGAAAAAGGGTCTTGGCAGTGAAAAAAAGTTATTTTTCTAGTGTCGTAGAAAAATGCTTACAGTTTTTTATTTTATCTTTTACTTGTGCTATGAGACATTACTTCATACTAAATTTCACGATGCTAGGTCATGGGGAAGTACCTTTTAAGATTGATTTTTTGCCAGCCGCAAGGGACCGCAGGCTTGAGTATTTGTTATTAATTTCAACTTGATAAGTATCTCTGCGCGTTCCTGAGTTGCGTTGTATTACCAAAAAATTAAAGTAATTGCTCCCACCTTCAATCAGTCACACACCAGCTAGGACCCATGGGTCCTCAGTAGATAATAAAAATCAATCTCTTAAAAATATTTTAATATAAATAGCAACTATAAAAAATTTGTTCCTAGCAAAACTATATTTTACAGAATAATAAATATTAGATGGATATAATATGTATATTTAATTATTTACAACCTCTAACAAGATACGAACTCTGTAAATTATTTATTTCTAAACGGTGTGTTCGCGAACTCCGGACTGAATGGCGTAGGGTTGAACATGAAGTTGTTGTTGTGCGTGGCTACTGGGACCGGATCCTGAAAATAAAAATTAATTTTATTATATAATACAGTACATACAGTACAGTACAGTACAGTACAGTACATATAATACAGATAAAAAATTGCTAAAAATTATTAAAAGCTAACAAGGAAGAAAAAATTCAAAAGTTCTATCAGGATATTTTTTTTCTGGGACAGTATGGAAAAATCCTAAATATTTGGAGATACGTAGAAACAGTATAATTAATCATAATACTTTGTCTAATTTAGGATGATAATTTTGACATTTCAAGACTGAAGTTTCGTATTTTTTTTCGGTAATAGGTATGTATTGCAGATAATTATCATACTTTATAGAAGGGTAACGCCCACATTCCGTAGTGAAGTGCCACGAACTACGAACGCAGATAACCATAGACTATCGAATTATTCGTTAGATTTGCGATCAAGAATGAAATAAGTATATTTTATTTCCATTCATTAATTGTTCTACCATGTGTTCTGTTCTAAATCTTCGAAAATCTCTGATGGCGTAGATAAAATAAAGTAATATTTGCTTCTTTATTAACTCAATTAACATTATTAGTAAACCATTTGGACAATCGCATTAAATAACAATTCAATATAATACTATATAGGATATTATATTGAGTAAAAACTCCAATGTACATAGCTTATATTGACTATAAGCAGGCATTTGCCACAATTTACACTCAGCTATCTGGAAAGCACTACAAGAACAAGGAGTACAAAATGCCTACTTGGCAGTCATAAAAAATATTTATAAAAATAGCTTCAGTAAAATTCATCTAGAAAATATCGGCCCAGCTTTCCCTATTCAACGAGGGGTAAGACAGGGAGACCCACTATCACCGAGTTTAATAACCGTGCTGGAATCGGTTTTCAGAAATCTAGATTGGAAATTTCAAGGCATAGACATTGGAGGAAAAAATCTGACACACCTAAGATTTGCTGACGACCTGGTCTTATTTGCAAACAGTAGTTCTGATCTTAAGCACATGATGCACACATTGAATGTCGAGAGTAAAAAAGTAGGATTAGAAATTAACCATAGCAAAACTAAAGTCATGACAAATAGCAAGAAAAAATTAATAACCAAAGACAACGAAGATATCGAATATGTAGAAAAATATATTTATCTAGGGAAACAAATAAGCTTTAACCCAAAATCAAACGAAGAAGAAATAGAAAGAAGAACAAAAACTGATGGTCATGGACATCTGCTTACTGCCCACAATGACCTTCGCCTGCCAAACATGGAAGTTTTCATCAAAAGCAAAGAAGATGATAGTTACATGCCAAAGAGGGATGAAACGAAGCATGATGAAAATAAGAACAATACAAAAGATAAACCACTACCTAATCCAAACTTGGAGGGGTCCAATGGGAGCGAAGGGGAGAGGCAGAGCAGCAGAAAACTGGAGCTTATATCTTGGTTGCAGAGCAAAGGAATTGAAGCCAATGAAAATATGTTGAAAAACGAATTAGTGCAATTGGTGAAACAAAACAAACCTAGAAAACCAACTTATATTCTAGATGAAATCGCTGAACAACATGGCCATACAGTCCTTCGATTGCCACCGTATCATTGTCAATACAATGGCATCGAAGGGATTTGGGCTCATGTTAAAGGTTTGTTTTTCGTCGTTATACCTACACAAAAAAGTTATAGAAGAAGACTGGGAAAGAGATGTTCAGCATTTGTGAACAAAAATTTCAGGAACAGTTCTAGTAGTGAAATTAGTGATGATGATGATGCTAATGAACATGATTTAGGTCGTGCATTTAATTACCACAATTAATGAATGTTTACGACATTCATTTCATTCATATAGCGCAACAAAATGTATGATTGGCTGGTCAGTTCCCGACTAGCTATATATAACGAGATAAAAAATCAATGGGTATAAGGGTGGGGGGTGAAGGTGTCTACCTTGTTGATAAAATTTTGCCTAATAACCTTTTTAACAATCTTCCGTTTGTTATATATTTTTGCTTTCACATTTGTCTTTTATTTTATGTATAATAATATGAGTGAGTGTATATAAAGTAGCGTATGAAAACTAATTATAACTAGGTATTCAATGACAGTTAAATAAATTCTTATTCTTGTTTGAATTCAACTAAAGTCCTTTCATAAAGATTTCAACATAGAGACATGTGGAATACACATAATAAACGAGTAAAAAATACTATTATTACTAGTGGTAGGAGATACACGGGTAACGAAGGGGGAAAATCAGGGACCCCCTTTGATGTTAAGCTTTAATTTATTTTTATTATCCATAGTTGTACCGGCAATAGAAAATAATAATAGATACGGAACCAAAAAAAGATAGTTTATTATAATTTCACAGCGTTAGGTTAGGTTTATGTTAGCCTAACCTTAGGCTTAAACAGTGATTCCCTTATTTTGCGACATATACTTATAGAGCTAGCGCTGATACGCCAAGGTAAAGAGCTACTTGGTGGAGAAACCTAGAAAATGTTGCAAATTTAATAATAGGCGACATAAATGACAGAGCCAAATGGCGACAACATACTCAAAGGGCCGACCCCAAATGAACTGGGAAAAGGCACGGAGAAAGAAGAAGATATACTTATAGAATTACTTTATGTATTTAAACAGTTTACTCACATTAGCGACTATATCTTGCACGGAGACGTTATCTTCCGACGGGAAGTAGTCGTTGCGGAACTGTGGCAGGTTCTCGATGCCAATCAGATCGGAGTCATCTGATTGATCGCTATAAGTATTTTTTAAAAATTAGTTAATTATTTAAAAATTACTAGGAGCCATGGTTAACATGGGTTTAGTTTTGAAATTGATATTTCGAGTTAATAGAAACATGTTTTAGCAAATTTTAGCTCTTTAAAAGACCGCTTCTTACCTAATAGCGTCAAAATCGGGAGCTCTAATGGTCTCATTCCAAATAGGATTGGAGCCCTCAGTGGCGTGCTTGTTAGTACCGGGTGCTGCTATTCCGAGTCTGTTTAATCCAGAATCTTCTGAACCATATTTAGTCATGGATAGCGCTTGTAGACGACGATTTAGTCTAAAAAATAATTGAAAATGAAATATGGAATTTCCAGATATTTCTATCAAGTGGACCATTTCTATTCCATTAAATCTTTAAGAAACTTTTCTTTCGTCCGGTAAATTTTTTTTCTAATGTCCGTTTTTTACGTTTTCCCCCCTAAAGCAACGTTTATCATTTAAATTAACGACCTCGAAACTTTGATGAAATGACGTAATTTATTATAGTTATAAAATTAATATCTATACATTCAACGAATGAATATTAATTATGATGGTCGGTGGAAAAGTTCTATTAAGCAAACATACGCTCTCGTCCTAAACATATAAGCGAAAATCAACACGATGCAGAGGAAGGCAAGTACAGCCGCTATTCCAGCAAGAATGTACACTACGATCTGGGTATTGTCAGTGTTGATCTCCGGGGTAATGCCGGTCACGAAGTCGCGCAGGACGAGCAGTTCCGTGTTGAGAGTGGTCTGGATAGAACGGAGGAGTTGCGTGTCGCTGCGGAGACTGGAAACAATAAATTAATACTGTATTATAGAAGCTTTAGCAGTGTCGAAACATACTCTCCCATAGGTAAGAATAATGTATCGATATTATCGACTATGACTAACATAGTGATAGCTATTCAGTCCCGGGTGATTATTGTTTTTCATCCCTATTAATATTTAACTATTATTAAAAAGATTTTAATAGTTACAAATAATTATGACAGAAAAAACGACCATTCCTTGCTAGGCACTCCTCTCTGGTTTTGGCGCTCCGAGCGACTGGGCGAAGAGGCCCACCCATAAAGCCACCAGATACTGAATAGAGATAAAAACCTCGTAAATTACGAATATGACGGTAGGATAATAACTTCTCTATAACTTCAGTTGGCACAGGAACATTATCCTGAATGAAGTGAGCTCGCACTTCCGTCTGGTCAGTGCTGGCAACACCAGCAGAGTCAGTAAATTGCACCACCTGGTCCACGTTGCACGTCATGTTGAAGCCTGTGCCGAAGGTTTGCGCTATCTGTGAGGTAATTGTTTACTGTTATTTTTATATTATAATATTACCAGTTTCTGAAATACTAAATAATCGAGTATATAACCCGACATAGATCTTTCTGGAATCTGATCATAATAATGTTTGGATTGGTTTATTAGATTGACGCATTTTAGCGCCTTTTTTCTCTACGTAGTATTAATTCCCTAAAAGTTTAAAATTATTAACTTAAGCCAACTTTACAGTTCTATCTGTACTCTTGTTCCACCACTGACGGGAGATATTTTTTTTATTACTTACAAAATTCCTATGCGACTCCACTTGGTCCACCGTGTTGACGAAGCTAATGAACACTCTGTTCAATGATGATATCAGGTAGATCTTAACTGCTGCAGTATCATAAGCTCCAGCTGTAACAAAGCAATTAACATAGACGACTAGTTTGGGAAACATTTATGATAGTATAAGAATCAGTTTACATCTTTAACCCCATCGAAAAAGTAAATGAAAAGAACAATACTAGATCTACCGGTATCAGCCCCCTTTCGCTAATATAAAAATATAAATAGAAAAATATAAAATCTTCGCGAGTGTAAGCTTTGACAAGAAGCTTGTAAGAACAATTTATCAAAGCTTTAATACAATCGCATGACCGAATAAGTTTATTATATAGGTATTATTACTATTCGTTGAGCCTGTAGTACCTATTACCTACCAGGATCAGTTGCAATCACGTCGAATTCAAACATGCCGTGCATAGTGGCCGTGGGCTGTATGTTCAGCGTCAACACTCCCGTCACGTTGTTCAGGAGAAAGGCGATGTCGCGCACGTTGGCTAGTGTCGGATCCACTTCCATTGATTCTAGGTCAATGGTGTATGTTATAGTTGCATTTTCTGAGTGTGTGGCCTGTGGAAACAGTATTATATTTCGTAAAAAGGGGATCTTTTCCAAACCTCTTATTCTGAAGGCAAAAAAAGCCATTTTGTACACATTATGTGCGGTTTTGTATTAAATAAATATCCAGTATTCACTTTTAAATAAAGCCACTCTCATTTTTCTTCTCAAATTTAAAATATGGCGATAGTACTACATAGACTTATCTTAAAAAGAACCTAACAAAGAAAGAAATGAAATTTCATACGATATTTCGCACTGACCTGAGAACAATAGTATTTCATATAGGGTATAGAATATGCACTTAACTACTAGCGCTGTAATTTTAACAGATAACAGTTCAGAAAAATAAAATTTGTGGATTCAATTTCTAATCATTATTCCATTGTGGTGTATCCATAGAACGTAAATATTTATAATCATACCTGAACAGTAAGTAATTCCCTGTTAATGACATCCGATGTGGAGATACCAGCTGTGTACAACCGCCTTATAAAGATCGGTTGCGGATTTGCTTCTCTGACCTAAAAAAATATAACAAATAGTATAATAATTTGAGTGAAAAATAAAAAGAAAAGGAGTATTTCGTTTCGATTTTATTTTAACACTAGTCGACTCTCGCGACTTCGTCCGCATTTAGCTCCTCTCGAATTGGTCGTAGCGTGATGATATATAGTCTATAGCCTTCCTCGATAAATGGGCTATCTAACACTGAAAGAATTTTTCAAATCGGACCAGTAGTTTTTAAGATTAGCGCGTTCAAACAAACAAACTCTTCAGCTTTATATATTAGTATAAGATTAAGAAGGTAAGAACTCATATCATCTGTATGTACAAAACAAACTCACAATAACAGTAACAGTCAGTATAGATGTGCTCAACGTGCTATCTCTGGAGTTAGATGCAGAGATCCTCAAAGTGTAAGTTTCCCGTTCAGCGCGAATCAACTCGTTGTTTAGAGTCAGGATATTCCTTGTCTGATCCAGCGCGAAGTTGCCTTCCTCATTACCACCTGCATCAGAAAAGGTTAGTAATTGTACTTGGAGTTTTTCCGAAATTTCCCTTGTTAATGTAAGGACATTAAGGTAATAACAAAATATATAACTTTGATTTTTTAATCGTGAATCCAATGCCTTGGATACTTTGCTATAAAACCTATGAGTTTTCCCTCTTCAAATATTACATTGTTTAAATATTACTAGTGACTCAATGTGACAAAAGTTATTTAGGACTTTGTAGGACTCTTATAATTATTTACTTAAATTTCAAAAATAACGAAATTATATAGCGGATGGAATTTAAATTTAAAATCTTGGTTAGCAGCACCGACTTCCTTGCATCCATGTAGGATTGAAGCAAGACTTTTCTCTAAATAGTTTTGTATATATAAACATAACGTGTGTTACTGGTTTATATTTATACTCACTTAAAATGTTATAATAAATATCGTGACAATCATTATCGCATTGGTAATTTTTTGGATCTTCAGCTAGCGGTAGTTGATGTGATTCAGTCGGACCCACTTCTCTTTCTAAAACAAACACAATGCCAATTCAAATTAATTATCCAAAATAATTTCGTGGATTTCCGTTCCTGGAAAATATAAGGGTACGCATTTAATTTTTTGTACTATATTTCAATACATGATTCTTTTTCATGCTTTATTGTCAATATTTCGGTCCCTCTTTTCTGAACCTTTTTCTTGCGGACATTAAGAAACGTTGGTGAAATAATCATCCAAGTATTTTAAAAATATCTTTAAGCTTCCATAAATAACTTGACTTACCAACAAAACCGACTTCAACACTACTAGAAGTAAACGTTGGGTCTCCTTGTGTTGGAACAAAGACTCCAGTCAAAATTACTGCTGTATATAATGGACCAGGGTCTGTTCCACCGTCTGTTGCTCGAATGTAAATCTAGAAGAAATAATTACCATACGTATACGAATTATACGAAGTATAAGTATTAGTATCAATTAATTCTTACACATAAGAACGGAGAATGATTAAACGTAACTTTGAAGTAAATATCTTGTAAAATTATCTAAAATTACCTGAAATTCTCTAATACTTTCGGTAAACAGTTGTGTTAACATTAGTGTACCCTGGTTCTCACCATCATTAACTACCGTGAAGTACTCTGCAGCGTCATCTGGTGAATTTAAAACATTTTATTTCATTCATTTAAAATTTAACAAGATTTAACATACATCTTGAAAATGTACTTAACAACCTACTAATTTTAAAAGAACCATTGTCTTCCCGTATCTAGTTACAAAAACAATCTTTTAAAGGATCTGATCAACAGAAAGCACATTCCTTGGTGGCAGGGGATCTGTTCCCCGTCTGGCTTGCGACCACCAGCATGCGAATCCGACCATCAAGTGTCTGTCGCGTTCTGGTCATGCCCCATGTGGGCCAGATCTCTCCCATCCAATTATTGCTACAGTTCCAATGAACACCTAGTGCTTGCTTAGGGTCCACTGAAACCGCAACATTCTTCTCTTGGCTCTCCTTCCTCACTTCACACACTTCGAGGCGGCAACGCATCGGCAAAACAAGAAATGCCCTCTAGTTTTGCCGTTGTCCATGGGCAACGGTGACCATATTACATCTGATGGACCGTCTGCTCGTTTGTCCCTTATCTATCATAAAAAAAAAATTGATAGTCAGAAAACATTAAAATAAAATTTTACCATCCCCAGTGACTTCAAATGTGAGTGTCCCAGCATGGAGTCCATCTTCGTCTGTGGCGTGAATTCGATCCAAAAACTCTCCATTGACTAATGCTAGAAGACCATTAGTAACTGCCCGTTCCTGTTGTAAAAGTTTTATTATTTTTAAGTAATATTGCAATTTCTTGTAATCAAAATTCTTTTTTTTTATATTCATTAAAAAATAAAACGTACCCACCCTAGCAAATCGTACAATAGTCCCATTTCTTGGAAATACGAATTCTGGAGAGTGGAAGTTAAATGGATTGATGATCAGAGAGTATATCTGTTCCGAGTATAATGGAGTATCACCGTGGTCAAAGGCCTAAAAGCAAGAACGTAACTTTTTCATACAAATAAAAGAGAAAAACATCCGACTCATCATGATTTGATGACGTCATTACGTGACCTTATATTATGATGTTGTGTGAGGATTTTATTATTTAATACTATTGTTACGTACTCGTATAGCAATTTCATATGTCCCCCAGAAACCTTTCAAATCCACTGTAGTTTCAAGTTCAGCAGACACATTATAAATATTTCCATCTTCAAATATGTGAATTATATCAAAAAGTTCTGGTATTGAAATGTCTCTGTTAGTCAGTGTGAGGTTTCGTATTTCATATCCCACACGGGAATTATTAGTATTTGGTTCATCGCGGTCTCGAGCAAAGATGTTAGGAGATAATCTGGTACCCTAAAAATAGAATTTATTCAAATTCAAAAAGTATTGCATTATGATATATATAAATTAAAACATCTAATCTAATGCTTATTGTTTACCTCACGGAGACCTTCCGAAACGGACCAAAAGGGTTGTGTAGGGTAAGGAAGCTCAGGTGGGTTATCATTAATATCCAGTAGTACCACAAGGATTTCTGTATCATTCTGGTTTCTGTTACCATCTAAAATGCATTATATATTATATAACATCTAATAAGTCATTAATCCAATATATAATTGTTGTTCTTACCGCCTTCCGAATAAAAGTTATCAATGAGATTAAAGAATATTCTATGGGTAGGTTCATCTCCGTCTCTGTCCAGGACTTCATCAGTGGTATAGTCTACAAATACTCGCCCTGTATCTAGCTCTACGGAGAAGAAATCGCGGAGGCGAGAGTTAACTGCGTAGTTTATCTGGTAACGGACAGTGTGGTATATTTCTGAAAATATTACAATTATTTTTAATGTTACCTAGATATTACTAATATTATCTACTAATATATCTTGTCACACCTCAACAACAGGTCGACGTTAATCAACATCTAACATTGACATAAATAATAATAGTACTATTTCATGTTTGCATAATTAAAGCGATAAATTCAAAATTATTCGTAGTTTACCATCTCTATCAAGATCCTCTGAGACCAGAACAACAACTTCGTCACCAGATACCGCGTTTTCATACATATACACCGTTACATTGTACTTATCCGTTCTGGCTATGGGATTTTTGTTGTTTGTATCAATTATTTCTATTGCTATCTGAAATAAATCAACAACCATTTCATCCAGCATTTTTATCAATCTTTACTAAAATTATTTGTTTTTATCAATATTAGGACTAAATTATCGAGTTATCATTATTTAGTTTTATTGAGCTTACGTTTCCTGTAGTTTCCCAAGAATTGGTATCAGGCGGACAATCGTCCGGATTATCTTCTGAACATTCATCACTAGCTGTCACGGTATAGTTGAGATAGTATCGAGGAGGTGTATCAGCGTCGATGGCTCCATTCAAATCTACTTCTATTTGACCCGTATGAAAGTCGATTTTGACCAAGTTTTCTGGCGTACCTTCTCGAGGACTGAATTATGGAGTTTTTTAAACATATATCAAATTCAAATGCTCTAAATTATAACATAATTTTTGAGCTAAACCTAGAATGGGACACTTACGCTATAGTATACCGTACTTGATTGTAAAGTGGTCCATCAATATCAGTAGCTTGTACTGAACCAATAATAGTGTTTGAAGCTGAATTTTCACGAACCCGTAAAGTCTGAGTTAATGTTCCAGCGGTCCACTGAGGTGCGTTATCATTCATATCTACTATAGTGATTGTGTATGTCACTGAAAAAAAAACCGTATTTTTGAACGTTTTTCCATCTGTATTAAAGTAACATATTATATAAACCAACTTACATTCATCATAATCTTGTCCAATTTCAGTATTATTATCAACTACTCGCACAGTGAGGTAGAGCACTTCAAATTCCTCAAAATCAATTGTTACGTTTGGTCGAATTTCTTTGACAATAAGACGACCTACAGCAGATCCGGTGTTGTTTGGGTTAGGATATAATGTTTCGATATCTAAGCAGCTAGAATTACAAATATCATGTCAAAATTGTAAAGCATCAATAATTTTATTAAACTAAAAAAAAATATTTTTTTTTTTTAATGATAGATAACGGACAAAAGAGCAGACGGTCCGTCTGATGGAAAGTGGCGACCGTCGCCCATGGACTTCAACAAAACTAGAGGGCATCTCTTGTTTTGTCGATGTGTTGCCGCCTCGAAGATAGATTGAGGAGAGGGAGCGAAGAGAAGACTGCTGTGGTTTGGAACAGCAGCAGTAATGGGATGGGAGAGGAAGTGGTAACTACATTCAATTAAACTTATTTTTCTCACCCATGGTATTCAGATGTGGGTGTTTCTCGTCCTTGTTTACTAGCGTATGAAGATTCCCATATTAATTGAAAAATTAACAAAGCGGAAGTATCGGGATCAGTTGCAGTGATCTGTTGCGATTGTTGCGTTATTTCAAAGTTCTCCGGGACATTCTCTTCTACTTGTGGACTGCCACGAGGCTGTATAATTTTTTTTATTATAATGTTAAAAGATTTTAGATTAAAAATTGTTTATTAATTTCCGCTGATAGGGACCATATACGCAAATATTGGATAATATTTTAAAATGAAGAACTTTTAATGTGAAGTAAATCGTCCTACATCTAAAATAAGTTAACTTACCAATCGTAATGTTGGTGGTGTATTATTGATATCTATAAGTTGGATGACCAATTGCGACGTTGCTGTGTTAAATGGTTCACCCAGAGTGTCTTCAGCTCGTATCTACAATTTTAGATTGTTAGTAAATATTGGTTACCTGTCACAATAGCATCGAGCTCATTTGATTAAAATTTTACCTGAACAAGCAGTTCATTTTGTCGATGATAATCGAATGCGTCATCGACTGTGACATAGATATCTCCAGTAGTTTCGTTAATACTTAGAATGTTTTGAGCAGTTCCCAAGATACTGTGCCTGTAGAGAATAAAAAAATGTTATACAGGACAGATAAATTAGTAAATAAGAAAATTTGCATTTAGATTGCGTTAAAATTTTCTGTCAGATTAATTAGAAATGTTACTAACACAACTCGATCTCCGATATCTCTATCATGTGCTACCATAGTGGCAACGTAGAATCCGCTTCCCTCGGTCTCGTTAAAACTAATTGTTTGGATTGACTCCTCAAAGATAGGCAGTTCGTCGTTCCAGTTTGTTAAATTTATATAAACTATGGCTACACCTACTTTAGTAGGGTTGTCCAGATCTGTTGCTACTACCTGATACAAAAAACAATTATATGTAATCTATTAATCAACTTTTTTATTTCCCTAGATATATTAACTTACCAAAACTTACCCTAAGTTCAATGTACTGAAATGTTTCCACTTCATAGTCGAGCATGCTGTGGTTTGTAGTTCCCATTATAAATGTTTGTCTTTGATATCCCACTTCCGGTTGGATAAAGAAAGCTTCCGCTACTCCGGCTGGTTCTACGCTTTCTAAATGTACTGAATATCTCGCGTGTGCTCCCTGAACAATAAATAGCTATTATTTCGAAGCACGATGGACAAAATTAAACCTCAATGGTAGATAAGTGGAGTTTTGACGTTTACCTTAGTATCGTTGTGATTTTAATTTAGTTTTTTAATAATTATTAAATAAATAATAAAATATAAATAAATGCAGAAATCATTACCAAATCTATATCATGGAACCCAAACTCCGTATCAAAACTTAAAGTTTGAGCTCTTTCTTCTTCTATGTTTATAGAATAAATAGGCTGCAAAGGTTCAGGAGCGTTATCGTTCACATCATCGATAATTATAACCACATCGTTTCTTGTGAAAAATGATGAATTGTCGTATTTGTAAGCTATTATTGATAGCTGGAACACTTCTCGCTCTAACAAGTCTCGATTTATAGGAAACACTTGGAAGATGCCCCCACTTCTACCACCCTCTATTGTTATTATATTGAAGTACTCTTCATCATCTATTGAAATAAATTAAACATAACTGAATAGGTAGGTGATGCTTACCAAAAATTGCTGGCTTGCTTGTTTAAAACAACGTTTTGAATTGATTTTAGATTTTGCTTACCTTCACCAACCTCTAATCTATAATAAATACGTTTATTGATACCAGTGTCGCCATCTATTGCTCTGACCGTAAAATTTCTAGCAGTTTTCTCATCAAATTGTTGTACCGCGAATATTTCGACCCAACGTGGTGGACGATGCTCTACGTTTTCGACTTGCACCATTATGGTTACTGTGCCGCTATTTGGATGAGAATCCTGATGAGGTAAAATCGCACCATGATTATAAAATGATATAAACTATAAGATTTTGTAGATTTATTTGTACACTTTAGCAAAATTACTTACAAACGCTGTGACTCTAAATATATGTAATGGATTAAGCTCGAAATCCAAGCTCCTGTTTAAACCAATCGTCATTGTCATGGTGTTCCATGTGCCTGCTATGTTTTGTCCCAAAATATAGAAAGTTGAATTATCATCATTATTACCATCAATTGCAAAAGTCATGAATCTGGTACTGATCTCCCCATCCTCGTCAGTTACCTCGTACACACAGTCGGTTAAACGAGCTTCCCCGAGTTCCTGTATCATAAGAAAATATGTTACTTTTTTAGTTTGATCCTTAATTATTTTGTTTTAACTACTAGTTATTTTTTTATATAATTTTAATTATAGACAAGCTGCTCTGATATCTAGTTCTTATTCTTCTTTTTGTTTTTTATTCCCATCTTTTTCACAGTTGGAGCTGATTGACAACGTTTAAAATTTAGTATTTATCAAAAATGGTAAGAAGTTCAAAAATTTTTGAAATCTGCTAATCTACACTTGACCAGCTCGGGGAAAAAAATAAAGAATACTCACTGGCACAATACAAGTATTATCTACGAGACGTATAATGGGTGCATTGTCATCTATGTTAACTATTTGCAAGTTGATTGTAGGCACGAATGTCTCTCCGGGAATAGACACGCTGAACATATACCCTTGCATCTGTGGTGTTTCGTAGTCCTGTCTGAAATAAAGCAATAATTATTATTAATTAACAATAAAATTCATTAATAGAAAATACTTATGGATAGAAATCATAAAATAGTATTTAAAGTTATTCAGGTAAAAAATAAACCAGCACAAAAAACCTTGTCTGATCTACGGGAGGCGTAAAGGCGTAATCACGCAAAATTAAAAGCACCAAGTAAAGTATTCATGATAATAATCAACCAATTAATCAAAAATACTTTATTGCACAAAATTAAAATATAAAGAAACTTACAAAGCTATCGGTAAAAATAAATATGCAATGGCTAGGTTAATGTATTTTAGATACATTAGTTTTTATTAAAATTTCCCCAAAATCAAGCACATTTTCAAGATAAGACAATTACTGGACAAATAGACATCGAGTAACACACGACCTGTCTTATTTAAAATTCCTTTAAAGTTATGACGTCACTCGATAGACGAAGCGAGATAATGATCTAAAAAGATTACATAAATATAACCTACTAGCTGTGTCCCGCGATTTCACCCGCTATATTTTGGATATTTCACACTATATTATTATAAATTATATCCTATGTGTTATTCTGATGTGTAAGCTATATTATTGTAAAGTTTTATCAAAATCTATTCAGTAGTTGTTGCGTGAAAGAGTAACAAACATACATCCGTACATTCTTACAAACTTTCACGTTTATAATATTAGTAGGATTCTGGCCATATAATAATACCTTTGCTAATCGGCCAGGGTTTTAAAAACACACTCTGTATAAATAATAATTCTTGTTTACAGAATTAAATAATATACATAGATCACAACTACATAATAGATGCCGCATTCAGGAAGAAAAAGTGTGTAATACATATGTGATTTGTCACATATACGAGACGGCGTTCGTAAACACCAACTTGGTATCGTCCTGCTATCAGGCCAGTGCGGACGCGTCCTGGTTAGATTTGCATATACTTTAAAAATTCCGTTTTAAAAGAAAAAATTAAATTAGTCCAGTCTAGCAGAGCTCAAGTTATAATGGATTTAATATTTAAACTGTCAGAGGCGAATTGTACGCTCGCCTATGTTTTTTTGGAAAAGTCTCTTTCACTCATCACATTATTTTATATTTACGTCTTTTTCCCTCAAAAATGTTCGATTAATTTGAAATGCATACTGTTGTGAAATACTACATTTAAAAATTATCGATATATATTTTACAAAAAAATGTGATGCGTTTATAAAAACAAAATCAATATCGACCAGTCATCAGACCTCTGCGGACGCGTCCTGGTTAGCTTTTCTTACAGTCAAAAAATTATTTTTTACTATTATTACTCATCCAGAAATTTTACCTTTTTTTTCACATGGACATCATAAATATTTAACGTCCCCATCCTATCACTACAGCAAGTATGTTATTGGAATGATTTTTGAAGTCAAATCGCAAATCGCATCAGTCCTTCCCCGCGCGCCCTTCAGCGAATTTCCACACTCGACAGTAGACACGGAACAAAATGGTCAACATGCGGAATCTATTATGTAGTGATCTGTGATAATATATAACTAGATGCTACTAATGTACTAACCGTTGAGTTATATACAGAAGCCATTCATTACTAACGTTTCTTATTTCTGGACCCAAATTATTGTATGTACCAGCTAAGAACGGACGATTTACTGTTGGAGTTCCGGTACCTAAAAAAAAATTTTTTATAGATATAGAAAAGAAAACTACGGCTATTAGTGTACATTTCTAATTAAAATGTTCGTCCTCTTTTTATGTATTGCTATCTTATACTAATTGTTTGCTTGAACTACAGGTCCAATTTGAAACATTCTTCCAGTGTTAGATAGCCTATTTATCGAGGAAGGCTATAGACTATACATCATCACGCTAAGACCAATAGGATCGGACGATCACAGGCACGAAGTCGCAAGGGTCGGCTAGTATAATATAAGAAGGATCCAGTTACCTCTATAATTAAGTCTTGCAATTGCAACATCTCCAACAATTTCCTCCTCCATGTAAAGAACCTGTAAGTTGCCGGTCGTAAAGTAGTCTCCCATGCAAACGTCTTCCCTGTGTTCTGCCGGGACGAAAGGACGTTCGCTCCATGCTCCATCTGTTTATTTGTTAATATATGAGGTGCAAATAGTCCTGGTATCAAGACAAAAGTCTCATAAGAAAAATATTTACCCGTGTAATCAATTTCAGGCAAATCAGGCCACGGTGGTCTCGGAATGGCTGTCATAAACGCGCATCGATCTACAAAAGTAAAAAAAAATAGATAAAAATCGATTAAGATTAATTAATTTACGTTCGGGCAACCAAAATATGAAATCGCAAATCAGTAATCTCCCAATAAAGACGTACCTATTGTTTTATTTGCGGCTTGTGAGTTCACTTTAATATTATAAGTATTATCGTTATTAAACAATTTATGTTGAAGAAAAAAAGGTATGCTTTGCAATTATACATTGAATCGTTAAAGAGACAGAATATTTAAGATAGACTAAATAATTACTTGAAGACGAAAACGCAAATAAATATAGTTGTTATTCCGATCAAACGAGAACTTTCTTATCAAAAGAAGACTACAATATAACAAAACAATAAGCATATACCTAGGTATTATCAGACCTCAAAATAAAATAATAAGTAAGTCTACTTAAAACTTTATCAACGAAATTATTTCTAGGAACAACATCTATATGAAGATAAAATTTAAATTCTGATCCATATCAATAATGACTAACGACAGTAAATATATACCAGTTAATGTCTTAAGGCATTATTGGTTTATTTAATACTATAAGTTAATTCGGTGTACAATTGCTTTTTTAATCAAAAAGTGAATTTAAAAATAATGAAACATTTTTGTTTTAGACCAGAAGAATCTATCGATTTGCAGTTGCCGAAATGTGAAAATGAAGTTGTTCCTCCTCCAGTCGTTGTCGAGCCTGAGACAGTAGAATTTAAAGAAAAACGTGTTCAATCGCTGGGAGATGGACCTGTCGAATTTTAAAAAGCGAAAATTTTACAATCCCAAGCGAAATATGCGACAAAAGATAGATGATGAATAAAATAAATCACTAGACAAAATAGTTAATTAACAAAGTTTTTTGTATTTATCATTTTTATTATACCGCTGACCCGGAAAGGGTGGTCGAATTCATTGGCATTGCCCTTGAAAATCTATCCCCGAGACGAAATGAATGTGAATAACAAGTATTATATCATAATCACGACCCTTCGACGAATGAGGAGGGTATTAGGCCATAGTCCACCACGCTGGCCCAGTACGGGTTGGCAGACTTCACACACCTTTGAGAACTTTTTGGGAACTCTCAGGAGTGCAGGTTTCCTCGCGATGTTTTACACATAAACAAGTGTTTTACAAATAAAACAAGTATTATATGGAGACCAAAAATCTTCGCCTATAAACTTGAAATTTATGACTAATTTTCTAATTTTAATTAATAGTTTTAATAAAGATTATACGCTACGAGACCCGTCCCGGCTTCTCACGTAGCATGCAGCATAGCAGAGTATGTTATGCCTGTATGTATCCCACAATACATTGTTTTGTTATATCTCAATAAATGTGCAACCCCCTCCCCGCACTTAATGTCCCTCCCCTCGCAAGCTGCATTTTTTATTGGTATTTTATTTAGAGTAATATTTTTGAATTCGTAATATTAAAAAAAACCATTTAGCAATTTTTTCACACCAAAGTAACGAGCAGACGGTCCACCTGAAGGTAAGTGGCCACTGTCCCCCATGGACAGATACATGAGAGTGTCTCTTATATTGCCGATTGATTGCCATCTCGAAGACAAAGTGTCGAGGGGGATGAAGAGAAGAGTGCTACGGTTACAGCGGACCCTAGGCATGAACCATGAGTCCTCTGAAACCGCAGCAGTCTGGCCACACATCTTGCCGGAAGACATTTGGATTCGTATGCTGGTGGTCGCAAGCTAGTTGGCGAACAGATCTCCTGCCACCAAGGAGTACTTTCGAGATACTCTCCCAGCGGTAGAGGGGAATTGTATACTTACATGTTTCCTCATGGGTGAAAATGTATGTTTTATTACTTACCGTCAGCGAGTACGATTGCCAATCCGAATAACATCACAAGCCCCAGTACTTTGAGAAGGTATTCCATTTTGCATATCGAACCTTTGACAAAAATCTATTGTTATCTACGGTCTACATCAGTCTAGGAATCGAACTTTTGAAAATAGAATTATGATCTCTTGACGAAGGGCGCGGTAAAATTTGAATGAAGAATGTCTTAACGTCACTTTCTCTATCTTACAATTAGTTACAATACTCGACCGATTTTTATGAAATTTGATATGCATATTCAGTAGGTCTGACAATCGGCTACTATATATTTTTTACCCCTCTAAGTGATAAGGGTGGCCCACCCCAAATTTATATGGCAAAACAACGTTTGCCGGGTAAGTAAAGTATGAAATTAAATTCGATTTGTATAGTTGAACTAATAATAGCTGAACAAAGTATAGCTAGAATCCCGTAATTTACTTTCTAATACTCTTACATTTATTAGATACTAGGGGCCCGTCCCGGCTTCGCACGGGTGGATAATTTTTTTCAACATTTTGGCTCCCGCATTCTGTCGCTCCTCTATCGCCGCGTTACTCGCTGCGCTGCGAGGCATACCACACCGCGCCGGCGGCCCGTCTGGGATTATTTTTTATTTATCTTGATATTTTTATTTCGTAATATCTTTTGACTGGAATGTCCGATTTCAATAATTCAAAAAGTAATTAACAGGTATTGAAACAGTCTTCATTACGAAATAATTTATTTGGATAAGAATTAATACAAAGTTATGGAAAACATGGTCTGATTTTGATAGGCATTTTTATCAACTTTTAAAATGTAAAAAAGTAGTTATAGTGACTTAACTGCAATAGTTGGACATATGGTCTCGCGAAGTTTTTTGTAGATATTGATACGTTCTATAATATTGTATAACATTTTTTTGTTCTATCATCAATACTTTTCGCAGCGCATGCGATGAAAGATATTTTATGGCTAATGTTTTTGCACCTTGTGTTGGTTTTAGTGAGAATTTCTGGGGATCTCTAATTTTTTCTTGTAATAAATATAGCCTTTATTACTCAGGGACAATGTAGCTTTCTAATGGTGAAAGAATTTTTGAAATCGGTCCAGTAGTTTTTATGTTTATTCGTTACATACAAAAATACAAAAATCCAAAAATCCAAAAATACAAATCTTTCCTCTTTATAATACATATTAGTATAGATAAGTAAAATCTATAAAAATGAAATTTGGAGTGTGGGTTCCATATTATATATGAAATAGAATTTAAAAAAGGATAATAATAATAAGGTTTGTGTAAATGTAATTGTGCTAAACTCACCTTTTGAAAAACCCACAGGTATTATTAAAATAGAAATTCCTCAATAACAAAAGACACTGAACGATTCACAACACTTCACTTACGACTTCAGTAGGTATTGCCCAACAAAGCTTTAACGACTATTTCTTTTCTGGTATGACAAACTCCGATAAGATTACAGTGATAAGTGATAATAACTCATTATAATATTGATTACAATTAGATACCTCAACAATGCAGTCGGTATTTACAACGTGTCGACTTTGATTAATTAGATTTAGATTTTGATCAAGGTCATTTCCAGGTCTTTCCTAACTGGATCTACTTTGAAGAAAATGAAAGAATCTGCCCTTCAATATTTGTGTTTGTGTCTTTCTGAAAGTGGGAATTTAAAGAATTCTTAATATTTTTTTGGGTTCCTTTCATTTAATTTTAATTATTTAAAAAAATAAAATTAGAATCATACAACTATTTGTGACATTAATTTTTTTTTAAAACACACTAGCTCGTAAAATGTTTTTGTGAATGTAAACAGCTTCTCAATACACGCATACTTTTTACATTACATTACAAAACTCGTGCGGTAATGGATTTGTATAAACGACACGCGCGACTTTGTCGGTTTGATGCTCTTCATTTTTGGCAGATTATTTTGTGCTCCTATATACGTATGTTTATTTATATGGTTGTTTCTTTGTATGTATCTATATATAGTTCAATCAATGACGGCGCAAGGCACGTCTACACGTATATGTAAATATAAAAAGCAGGCTGTACTTCGTAGTGGTTTGAGCTATCTATACGTATGTTTGTTTATATAGTTATATATAAGTATGTATAAATTGTTCAATGCATGACCGCGCCTGGCTCGTCTGCTATTTGTAAACATAATAAGCAGGCTGTGCATCGTAGTGGATTGAACTATCTGTACGTTTGTTAATTTATATAGTTATTTCTATGTAGGTATAGATTCAGTTCTCGGCTCCGTTACGCCTCGACTGTAATGAACCACTTAGCACACTTGTATCATAATGTACTATAAAAGAATGGCTGTAATTGTTTTCCTTTGATTATTTTCAACCGACTTCAAAATAAAAAAGGAGGTTATCAATTGGGTTGTATTTTTTTATATTTTACGTTTGTTACCTGAGAATTTATGAAAAGCATTGGAAATTTCTTTTTCTATTTGGTAGGATATGCTTACAGATTGATCCCCTTTTTTTATAATCCAGTTAGGATGAAGATAGGATCCTTGAGGAATTGACAGAACTCCTTAAAAGTTATAGGCACACATATAGTGATATTGATATTTTCAGAAGGGTTTCAAGCATTTGCATTCGGAATTTATCATTTAGTTAAGTGGAACTGATGAGGAAGACCACAGATAATATAATATGGTTAAGAAAGTTAACCGACTATTAGGTACTATGATAATTTAAATAAATACTAATAATGTTAACGCTACCAGGCCACCCAGGTGAACAGACATGTAGTGAGATAGAATAGTAATAGGTATATCTGTCGTAGTCATCTGGTTAAATCTGCTATTTGATTGAATGACTAGCGCGTTCATTGAATGACAACATTCAATTGAATGACTAAAGGACAACAAGTCAAGTTGTTTAATGTAACGTTCAACGTCTTGGCTGGTTTAGACAGTTGCGCCAGCCCCGCATAACCTTTCCAAGTCCCTCCTTGGGAAGGTATCTGTAAGCAGATTCCTCGGGGTCAACAAAAAAAAAGGGTGTCCATACGTTCGCAACTTAAACTTACTTTAGATAACAAAAATGACGACATGACATGACACACCTTATTATGATTTTATATTGTATTTTAAGTCTTAAGATAGGCAATACTGACTTTTTTTACCAACTAATTCAAGGAATTCAAACACTAGGACAGCCATTTAAACCCCTAAATCTGTAGTATACTGTATACTTTCGGAGATTTAGGGGTTTACTATTTTTTAGGGATTTTTTGACAATTTATCATAGAATATTTTATTACTAATAACGCACTTTAAAGTAAATTTAATCAAAAAAAAATATTAACATAGTGCTATCTGTGCGAGCTGTTGACGCCATATTTGTTTTAGTGATTACTAGCGCCGCAGTGGGAAAAAATGAACTAAATTTCAATCACCTGAATGATTTTACGTCCGCTCTGTTCAAAGGCCGTTACAATCCGCTAACTAGTTGGACGTTGAGTGACGCTTGTTTAATCAACGTTCGGCCTAGTCACTCAATTGAATGTTGTCATTCAATGAACGCGCTAGTCATTCAATCAAAGAGCAGATTCAACCAGATGACGGCGACATATCTGTTGAACGAACCTGTAACGAAAAAGTGTGTACGATTGTACTATTATACTACTTCGTACTATACTATTGCTGGTATCGACTGCAAAAATAATAATTATTGTATATTATTGTCCTAATAAAGTGAAGTTAATAAATAACGGAATTATTTTTTACTTTTCAGTGCATTTTTAAGACTTTGAAGTCGGTTAAATTTTTTATTGAATGTTTCAAGTTTTCTGAATATAAAAATACTTTTTGATAAAATATATTAAATTCTAAAAAGTCACATTTTTAGTAAATTATAGACAAGTAAATACTTTCGCAGCTATCTTATCATATTATTTACAGTTAATCGGTGATGATAACGAATAATAGTCGAGGATATAGTGTTTTGCAGGCTACAAATAATATAGATATCATTCTACAATCATATGTATTTTTACATAATCTGTATCGGTCTGTATCATTGACAAAAAAAAATAAAAGGGATTTTATCTGTGGCCACAACTATCGATCGATAAATCTTAATATTATATTTATAACGTATGCCACGTTAGGCTGGGGTTCACCTCACCTTAGGTTTAAATAGTAAAACTAAGCAGTGAAGGCGAGTGTTACAATTATGTTAAAGGACGTCGTTAAGCCGACACCTTGGTCACAAGTTCAAGGCACTGCTTGAATTCCAGTCAGAATAGTAAGAGATCATAATGTGTAGTTATTTATTAGTTCAGTCGCAGTATCTAAGTTGTACTCAATGGTCCATTCAATACCACACCCCTTTGTAGTGTTTTTTATATACTCCCTCTCCTCCCCCCTTCTCATCATAAATCTCCGAGTTATATTTTGATTCTATACAAGTGCAAAGATGTTATTCGATAAGCTCTCTTCAGCTTCAGTACAACATAATATTATAATAAACAATACGCTATCTCTTGCTTATCAATCCATTATTACTCAAACGGACTTTGCTGGTATTTTATGGCTTAACACAAGCGTTTTACGGACTTCACTAGATTTATTTACATATCATAATTTTAACAAGAAAGAAAATAACGGGAGAGGGAGAGAGAAGAGAGAAAGGTAAAACTATAAAAGGTAATATTATTTTAGTGGGTTATATTGTATTCGAAATCGTTACAATTATTTTTTGTTGAGTCATAACAAAAATAAGCGTGAAATATCGTCTCTTTATGTTATCGTTTATTCGCTAAGTCCTAAAATACGCAAAAGATTTATGCGGATGCGGAGTGTTCATTCTTATGCATACATTATCTCTTGTAATATATCTCGGGAACTTCTAGTCTGATTTGAAAAATTCTTTCAGTGGTAGATAGCACATATGTCGAGAAAGGCTACAGGCTATATATCATTTCGCTACGACCAATAGAAGCGGAACTACACGTGAACAAAATCGTGTAGGTCGACTAGGATATTTTCTATACAAGTTTTTGTCTTTATAAAAATCAACCAATCTCTGGGTCACTTCTGCCGCAGAAATATTTTTTATAGCTTTCGTTGGTTAAACCTTAAGATAGCTACATCAAGAATAAAAGACGGGTATTTAAGTGTATTTAGTAATAACACCGAACCGAATTGTGGCGCTCAAAGCATTTTATATGCGACTCATTTTTCAATGGAATTCTTTCGAAAAAGGAGGAGGTTCTATGTTCGACTGATTATGGACCAATTTTCAAAATTCTTTTTTTATTCGACAGAGTGCACTTCTGAGGTGGTCCCATTGGAACCAAGTCAGGATCTGATGGTGGAATCGCTAAGCTGATGCAACGGTAGACACAACTCCTCAACGGTTAGGAGTAAGAGGATATTTCTTTAAATACTATGGGGACGTACAGACATCTAATTGTATACTTTGAAATTATTTAGGTAAGCTGATAATGAAAGCAATGATCGGACCGTAAGGGTTTGCTTACCAAAGTCGTTTAGTGCAAAAGCCGTTCAGTTCGCCTTATAGCACTAACAATATCATATGAGAAGCCGTAGAATTTTTGCAGGCAACTGCCTCTACGGTGTAAGGGCAGTACTAATAATTCATGTAAATATTGCGTTAATTTCGGCTAGATGCTCATAATAGTAAAACGCGCCACAATATTGATTCAGTTTTATAATAAACGGGAATATGAAGGGCATTTTAAATGTGACACACATAAAACTTCAGCCAACTTATATCAATAATACAATTGATCAATATAATTTACACAAAAAAGGATTGATGAAATAATACAACTTACAGAGTTTATAGCCGGCTTCCAGCCGTATGGTTTCCTCCTTAAATACCTTCCGGGAGCTCTCATCCCACTTCTGACATCCAAGTACCGAATGACTCGAAATCACGGTAGTCCAAATAAGAAAACTAAATTAAGACAACCGGAAACTATTGACCGGATATTCATAATATTTTAGAATAAAGTCAAAATATGTTCTAACAATTGAGAAATATAAAAATGAAGGAAATCAAAAGTGTGTTATAATAACCGGATGTTACACACCGGATATTCGTAAAATTATATCTTAAAATAAATTTAAAATACGTAAAGGAAGTCAAATTATATTGTAACAGCCCGGATATTATTATAAAATATATTAAATCAAAAGTGTATCCTAACAAAGGGTAACTGCGTAATTTATTGAGTAAATATCTAACACTAAAAAGAGAAAAATAAAATATTTGAACCGACTTCAAAAAATAAATAATGAACTCACTAAAAAGTAAAAAATAATTACCGACTGATCAGTTTCAAGTTGGTGCCGAGCGCAAACAATACAAAACTAATAATACAATTTTGTGCCACACTCGTAAGTATGTACATCGGCAACGACTTCAAATTGATGATCAGTTGGTAGTCTGTTAAAAATCTAAGTTTGATTATTTTGAATTCGGTTGGCAGTCTGTTAAAAATCTAAGTTTGATTATTTTGAATTCGGTTGGCAGTCTGTTAAAAATCTAAGTTTGATTATTTCGAATTCGGTTGGCAGTCTGTTAAAAATCTAAGTTTGATTATTTCGAATTCGGTTGGCAGTCTGTTAAAAATCTAAGTTTGATTATTTCGAATTCGGTTGGCAGTCTGTTAAAAATCTAAGTTTGATTATTTTGAATTCGGTTGGCAGTCTGTTAAAAATCTCAGTTTGATTATTTTGAATTCGGTTGGCAGTCTGTTAAAAATCTCAGTTTGATTATTTTGAATTCGGTTGGCAGTCTGTTAAAAATCTAAGTTTGATTATTTTGAATTCGGTTGGCAGTCTGTTAAAAATCTAAGTTTGATTATTTTGAATTCGGTTGGCAGTCTGTTAAAAATCTAAGTTTGATTATTTCGAATTCGGTTGGCAGTCTGTTAAAAATCTCAGTTTGATTATTTTGAATTCGGTTGGCAGTCTGTTAAAAATCTCAGTTTGATTATTTCGAATTCGGTTGGCAGTCTGTTAAAAATCTAAGTTTGATTATTTCGAATTCGGTTGGCAGTCTGTTAAAAATCTCAGTTTGATTATTTTGAATTCGGTTGGCAGTCTGTTAAAAATCTCAGTTTGATTATTTTGAATTCGGTTGGCAGTCTGTTAAAAATCTCAGTTTGATTATTTTGAATTCGGTTGGCAGTCTGTTAAAAATCTCAGTTTGATTATTTTGAATTCGGTTGGCAGTCTGTTAAAAATCTAAAAAAAAAAAAAAAATATTATTTAACTTCAAAAAAAATTACATCTTTATATAACTCCCTGTGTATGCGTATTTAGATAATGTCCGTTTTGATCGTAAGCACAAACCGTTGTCCATGCGCGCACGCAGCGTCGTTGGTCCACAGTCTAGTCAGCAAAAGCGCGTATATCAGCCGAACGTTAGAACGGACACACAACAACACAAGTGAGTTCACTATTCTACTATATAATTGCAGTTTAAACATCACTGTTATATTTTGCGGTTATTAGGCAATAATCTCTACTCAAGGCACGTTTTCTTTCTATCTTTCCTCCATCTAACTTTAACGATTTAAATACGGCATATAGTACATAATATAATTACTTATTTATTTGTGTACTTTATTTATATGTTTTAAATTTTGTTCTCCTTAAATATGAAGAGACGAAACTTATATATATTTTTCGTCACCATACTTGGGAGATAGGTCTTGGGAGAAAGAGTATTTATTTAACTCTACACTTAAATCCTAACATTGTTCATCTTATACTAATATATAAAGCTGAAGAGTTTGTTTGTTTGAACGCTCTAATCTCAGGAACTACTGGTCCGATTTGAAAAATTCCTTCAGTGTTATATAGCCCATTTATCAAGGAAGACTATAGGCTATATATCATCACGCTAAGACCAATAGGAGCGGAGCTACACGCGTACGAAGTCGCGCCGATCGACTAGTATATTATATAAATTATCTCTGACTAGATTTAAGCGTAGTTTTATTAATTTAAGTAAATTTTTTCTTTGTTATTTAATTAATTGTTAACACCTACCTTGTTTTCCTAATTGAAAAATAAATTAGTTAAAAATACTATGCAGATAACACCGCTTAACCCTTTATAGATAGTTCAATCCACGGCTCACCGATATTTTGTCAGTTATTAAGAGACATTGTGTATTGACATAATAAATATAGTCTTATAATTATGTTATTAGACTTAGCACTAAAAATGAATTATAATAATGTAAATGAATTATAAATATATTATATCACCGTTACGTGAACATGTTAAGAAAATTGTAGATTATTTATAAAACTTTGACCTCAACAATTATGAGTAGAGATATGGTTTTAAAAACAATATTTCGATCAAGCGTGGTGTGAACAATTAATATTTAATACCTATACTTTAAGTTTTTTTTCGGCTTATTTATTAGATTAGTTGAATATAGGTATCGTCTCAGAGTAAATCTATAGAATCTATAGAAATACATTTGAAGTAGAAACAAACAAGTTATCCTTTTGTGTATAAAACTCAAACAAAATCGATCGACCTTTTTTATTGCATAGCTTATGGGCTTGAATACTTTCAAGCACAGGCTCCTAATTACCCGACTACGGCGAAGCCAAAAGGAAGGGTTATGATTTTGGCAGTCTATGTATGTTTGTATGGTCTACCCTAGCGCCTAAACTACTGAACCAACTTTCATGAATGAGGTGTCAATAGATTCGTAATAATGGCGCGGGTGACATAGGCTATAAAAATTTTATGATTTTTTTATGACGGAATTTAAACCTCAGATTCTAACCTCGAAAATTATGATATAGTATATATAACATATTGTTTAAGTAAATATATATGTTTAAAATGCGGTCATATAGTCCGCGCGGCCAGTCGTTGCTTACTCGTTTTAGCAAATAAAAACCAACACTACGGTTTAAAAACTATAACCCGACTACGTAAAAAAGTGGTCCATGACCACGGTTCTACCTTGACCATTTTTATACTGCGTTTCTGGGTTTCTATCTGAATTATTTTCTTGTTTCCTTTTCAGACCACTATTTTACGTAATTGGGATATAGCTTTTAAACTTTATTTTTTTATTATCCTGAAAAGTACTAAGAATCTGTGGGTTAGTAAACAACATCAATTAAGAATTGCAATCGACGAAACCGAGGCAGGTCGTTAGTTGATTATAAATATTTTTATAACCTTTGCGTAGTAACTTTTTCAAAGTTCACACATTTAGTAACAAGATATTAGATAACAGTGCTACATTTACAAATTCTTTAGCAATTAAGGTAGTATCTCCAAAAACGATTTAGTGTTAACCCAAATATTAGGATTCTTCTATTTATGCAATATGCAATTTACCAAATGTTTAGCTTTAACTTCACATTTTAATCATTATGCCACTATATCGTTATATTGACTACTAGTCGACCCTTGCGACTTCGTCCGCAAATAGCTCCGCTCCTATTGGTCTTAGCTTGATGATATATAGTCTGTAGCCTTCCTCGATAAATGGGCTATCTAACACTGAAAGAATTTTTTACATCGGACCAGTAGTTCCAGAGATTAGCGCGTTCAAACAAACAAAGTCAGCTATATATTGTTTAGACTCAGAGCTTCAGAGTTACTGCTAAGAATACTCGCGATGTAATCAATGATTATTCTGCCGTGACGGCGTATTTATTTTTCAATCCCCACTTCCTTGATTTGTGTTTATCAGTTGGCCAACATTCAAGTAACAGGATACTACTCATATCAGTCGTACCGATATCAAGATCAAGAAGCAGGATGCTACTCAAATTATAAGTGTTGCCAACATCAATTTTTTTTTTAAAGATTACTAGCAGTATGGGTCACATACTACTAGTATTCCCTTTACCCCTCCTAGTAAGCTAATAAATAGCTTGTCAGGGGTGGGCCACGTCAGTAGTCCAATGTCCGGGATTTGAACCCACGACGTCTCGATCGTGAATCCAACGCCCGAACCACTGAGCTACTGACTGATATATTAACAATATATAATAATAATATATTCACTATGTTGGCGATAATAGCTTATTATATAAATGATAGATATATGCTGTCGTGGATTTTTTGTAGGACTATTTAAGAGAAAAATTTCCATCACCTATCTAATATATAAAATTCTCGCGTCGCCGCGGTGTTTGTTACCAAACTCCTCTGAAACGGCTCGACTGATTTTTATGAAATTTTGTGTGCATATCGAGTATGCTGGGACTCAGACCTAATTTTTTATACCCCTAAGTGATAAAGGTGGCCCACATCAATTTGTTTAAATTTATATGACACTAGCGGCCCATCCCGGCTTCGCGCGGGTGGAATATTATTTTTAAAAATATATTGGCCCTCCCGCATTTCGGTGCCCCCTCTCTTGCTGCTTTACTCGCTGCGCTGCGTCGCTATACTGGCCCGTCGCGTCGACGTGTATTTTTTGTTTATATTGATATTTTTAATTTCGTAATATCTTTTGAATGGAAAGTCCGATTTTAATAATTCAAAAAGTAATTTACAGGTATTGAAATAGTCTTGAATACGAAATAATTTATTTGAATAAGGATTAATACAAAGTTATAGAAAACATGGTCTGATTTTGATAGGCATTTTTATCAACTTTTAAAATGTAAAAAAGTAGTTATAGTGACGTAACTATAATAGTTGAACATATGGTCTCGCGGAGTTTTTTGTAGACATTGATACGTTCTATAATAATGTAGAACATTTGTTCTATCATCAATACTTTTCGCAGCGCATGCGATGAAAGATATTTTATGGCTAATTTTTTGGCACCTTGGGTTGGTTTTCGTGAGATTTCCTAAGGATCTCTAATTTTTTCTTGTAATAAATATAGCCTATGTTACTCAGGGATAATGTAGCTTTCTAATGGTGAAAGAATTTTTGAAATCGGTCTAGTAGTTTTTATGTTTATTCGTTACATACAAAAATACAAATCTTTCTTCTTTATAATATTAGTATAGAAAACAAGGTTTGCCGGGTCAGTTAGTGGTCATATTCAGATGGCACGTCACGTTATATTTTGGACAATTTACACAATATCTTTATAAATGGTACCCTATGTGTTATTCTGATGTATAATCTAAATTAATCTAAAGTTTCATTAAAATCCATTCAGTAGTTTTTGAGTGAAAGAGTAAAAAACTCAAACTCAAAATAATTTATTTCAATTAGACTTTTTACAAAGTACTTTTGGCATGCTAAAATTGGTCAGTCAGTCGGTTTGTCTGAAGCTACCACTTAGCTCGGAAAGTAGTTGTCTGATGAGAAGAACTGGCTAGAAACTCAACAGCGGCTCGCATCAAAACGTCATTGTTTACATGAATCACTTGGATCCCAAGGTTTGTCATCAAGTATTCATATACAGAATACTAACCTTCTTTTAAGCAACATTTTTTAATGTGAGTCTTAAATCAAGAAGCAAATCTAATATTTTATTGTGACACATCACAACACAAACACACAGTCCGTCTGTCCGTCTGTGTGTCACCGGGCTGTATCTCATAAACCGTGATAGAACTAGTGATAAAGTCTGGTGAACTAGACAGATGTCTAATAAAATAAATATAAATGGGGGTGGGGGGACTCCTATACAACAAACGTTTTTTTTTGGTCCATATTAATAATGGCAACAGGTAGACGCTTGAAATATTCACGGAATATTTAGTTGTATATTCACTGAAATGAAATTAAAATAAAATTAAATATTTAAAAGAAGCTGTGATTTTTTGCCAAATATTCACTCGACTCGCACTTGGCCGGTTTCTTTTTTGAGGAATAAAAATAGATTCAATATCCGCGGCCCGCGGAATGTTTTCCACAAACAATATCGACTGGAAAAACGTAGTAAACAACTTAACCTAGAAAGGGCCGAAAGCTCCTAGTTTTTGTTTTTCTGAAATTTCTAGAAATGTCCTGAACAAGTTAAAATATTGAGTAGTGTAATTTGTAATACTGATAAGATAAAACAGTTCCGGGTCGAGAGTTCTCGACATAAATAGGCGGCGGGATGTTCCGTTATACTCAAACCTATATGATATGATATATCACGTATAAGTCATCACTTGTTACATAACATATGAGTGATCTAAATTATATTTTTATTCAACATTAAAATATTATTAACTAAGCGTAAAACTCGAGAACGGTTGGACCTATTCACGTGATCTTTAAAAAAATAAGCTCAAGGAAAAGATTCAAACGAAGAAAAAAAATTAGAATTAATTGCAATTATTGTATGAACTTCCGGTCATTAAGGTCGAAGATAAGTGAGATAATGGATGATTGTCTATGACTCAGTTTACTACACACACTTGTGTTTGTAGTTTCAGTTTTGATGACTTCGTTCGCGTGGTGCTCCACTTCGTCGTAGCGAGGTGTTAAATAGCCTAAGTTACTCCTTGTTACATTAGCTATCTGCCAGTGAAAGACCCCATCAAAATCGGTTCATCCATTTCACAGATTAGCCGGTACAAACAGACAGATAGAGAGACAAAAATTGTTTTCCATATGCACTTAGTAAAAAGCAGTTATATTAACATTACAAACACACACTCGAATTTTCTTGAGGGAAATATCTAAATAATTTAAGCACTTCATATTAAATGAATATTCATTGGTAAAAGAAAAAAAATGTTGCAAAATAAGTACCCTAGCTTAAATTTATTTAAAACCTATTTTATTTTCTAATTATGAGTCTTATTAATCTTACACTAATACATAAAGCTAAAGAGTTTGTTTGTTTGCTTGAACGCGCTAATCTCAGGAGCTACTGGTCGGATTTGAAAAATTCTTTCAGTATTAGATAGGCCATTTATGGAGGAAGGCTATAGGCTGTCTAACATCACGCTACGACCAATAGGAGCGGAGCTACACGTGAACAAAATACTCAAAAGCAACAATTTAATGTGGGTATGTAAAGTTTCATAAGAATTGGTTTAATAGAAATGGAAAAGCTTTCAGTGGATTAGAAAAATAAGGGATCTAATGAAAATAGTAGTCTAAAATTTTCAAATATTTTTTTTACAATTAAAAGCTACGACGGCTTTTCATATATAGATTAATTGAGATGATATTACGTATTATTCATAGATTGAATTACAAAGGTATTTATTAATAGTGATGCCGTCATTTATATTAAAACAAAATTGAACAACAAGATAACCTTTTGTTTTAATATAAAGTATAAGTGATCGCGGAGTTAAATTCAGTCATTTACGGTGAGTACGTGTGCTTATTCGAGAACTCAATACGCCTTTTCCAAAATGGCATTCGGCGGTAATAATTTAAAGAAAAATTTTACGAGTCCGAGTAATGCTGTAAATAAACGAGCTTCAGGCTCTATTGCCAAAAAAGCTGAGGCTTATCTTCAGGCGGTTAAGCAAAGCCAGGGACCAAAAGGTTAGTGATATGTTAAAACAGATTTTTTTAATCTTAAATTAGTTTCACGATATTACTTCTGTTTTGTTGTGACAGCGTCGTGTAATAAATGCTTTATCTAAATTATATAATTGGCATTAAATTATTTTTTATTTTTATTACAATTAGTGATAAAGAAGTATAAAAACATAATAATACAAAAAGATGATATGCAACTTATTTTTCTTACGTAGATGGATGTTGGTTTGTTTTTTTAATTTGTTTCATAATAATAAAGTAGTCTTCTTGGTTGAAGTCTGGAACAATCTTTGCTACAAAGTTGTTAAAATCTTATTTTGTATTATATAAAATTTTCGTGTCACTGTTAGTTACCATATTCCTCCGAAACGGCTCGCCCGATTTTTATAAAATTTTATATACATATTCAGTAGGTCTGACAATCGGCTACTATCTATTTTTCATCCCCCTAAGTGATAAGGATGGCACACCCCAAATTTATATGGCAAAACAACGTTTGCCGGGTCAGCTAGTATATATATACGTATATAGGAGATTTTCCATAACAAAATGAAATGGCGAAGTAAGGATGGGTAGTCGTCAGGAACGGAAAACTCCAGAAAAAAAAATTTTTTTTATAAATTATATTAACTTATTCCGTTACATTTTTGCGCGCGTTGGGGGTAGATACTGAGGTGTGACGTCATCGTCGTCTAGTCTCAGGTTACGTAACAAGTTTAAATACTATGTAAACTTTTTGTTGCAGTGCCGAAAGTCCAGAAATCTGGCCTTCCACGGCTGGAGGCTTTGCAGAGAGTTGCTAACATACCTATCGTAGAATCTGGTATTGAAGTGACTGAAAAACTTTACTTTAAGATTAGGGTAAGTGTCTTCATAGATATTAAGGTCAATTCAAGTATTACGTGAACAGAATGTTTGTTATGCTTAACATACTTACGTATAAGTAAACAAATCTCTAACTCGATATTCTTACGCAAACATCGATTTAAGTAATATAATAGGTTGGGGAAAAAGTCTCTTTGGCTATACTATTTGTATCTGACTGGTTTTGGTATCATTAAAAGTTCATAATTCCAAGTTCAAATTAGGAAAATATGTGATTTTTATTTGTTTTTCGTACTGCAAAGATGAGTGAAGCTAATGAAGAAATTCGATACATTTATAACATTTTACTACAAAAAAGGTAAAAATGCAACGCAAGCCGCGAAAAAAAAATTGCGATAGTTATGGACCTCGTGCAGTGTCTGTGAGAGTAGCACAAATTTGGTTTAAGCGTTTTCAATCCGGAAATTTTCATGTCAAAGATGCACCTCACTCTGGTCGCCCTATTACGGATAAAATGGATGCCATTGTTGAAAAAGTGGAGCAAAATCGGCATATCAGTAGTTACGACGTAGCTGAAGAACTGGGAATTGACCACAAAACAGTTTTGGCGCATTTGAAATATACTGGGTACACAAAAAAGCTCGATATTTGGGTACCTCACGAGCTCACTGAAAGAAACCTAATGAACCGTGTACTCATTTGTGATTCTTTATTACGACGAAATGAAACTGAACAATTTTTAAAGAAGCTGATAACTGATGATGAAAAGTGGATCACGTACAAGAATGTGCGAAAAAGGTCGTGGTCAAAGGCCGGTCAGGCTTCACAGAAACCCGGGTTAACTCGCAACAAGGTGGTGCTGTGTGTGTGGTGGGATTGGAAGGGCATTATTCATTATGAGCTGTTACTACCAGGCAGGACCATCGAATTCTGAACTCTACTGCGAACAACTGATGAGATTAAAGCAAGAAGTTGAGAGAAAGCGGCCGGAATTAATTAACAGAAGGGGTGTGGTTTTTCATCACGATAACGCTAGACCTCACACATCTTTAGCCACTCAGCAAAATTAGCAAAGCAAATTAAGAGAGTTTGGTTGGGAGGTGTTAATGCATCCGCCGTATAGTCCTGACCTTGCACCTTCAGTTTTCCACATGTTTCGGTCTCTTCAGAATTCTTTAGGCAGTGTCAGGTTAACATCACGAGAGGACTGCCAAAACTACTTGTCGCGGTTTTTTGATCAAAAGCCCCAAAATTTCTATAGCAATGGGATCATGTCCCTACCTACAAGATGGCAAAAAGGTTAACGAACAAAATGGTACCTACACACTTTAGTTAAATGTTATTAAACTATATTAAAAAATGTTTTGAATTTTCTTAAAAAATGCGAAGAAACATTTCTCCCAACCTATTATATAAATTTTTTTTTAAAGATTACTAGCAGTATGGATCACATACTACTAGTATTCCCTTTACCCCTCCAACTAAGCTAAATGCTTATGCTAGGAGTGGGCCACGCCAGTAGTCCAATGTCCGAGATTTGAACCCACGACTTGTTGATCGTGAATCCAACGCCCGAACCACTGAGCTACTGACGCTTCAGAAAAAATGTACCGAAAATGTTGTTTTCGTGCGATAAAAAAATACCTATTGCGCTCGATGTTGTTTTTGATTCATTGAACTTTTTTATAATAGTTTCATTAAATATTTCTTTCTATAAGGAGTCGAACCCTCTTTTACGCTGGTACCTGAGCATGGGCGAGAAGTCCCTGGCCACTGGAGTACAATTAGCATTACCAGCTGTTCAAATGCTGGAGTCACCTATACACCAACTGGACAAATTTCTGTGCATGTCCTTAGATGTGGTGGAGAAGAGAGTACCCTCTATATATTTGCCACCTCAGGCGGTAAGTTATTTTAATACTATCGAAAAAAATATCCAAAGTATTTGATATTTTATTGTTATCGAATAATATTAAAGATACAGCATTTTCTGTATTTACTAATCGTAATTTTTAAGGTATTTAAACATTTTCAGTTAACAATTTAAAAAGCTAAAATAGATTGGAAAATAAAAATATTTTTTTATTTGTCTAATTATTTTACAATTACATTATTTTTATCAATTAATATCTATTTATTAAATCTATGTATGGTTAATGTATTGTATTATAATATAAGAATATATATTAGTTTATTATAACTGTATATATACATAGTATTATTTACTATTATTTAGGTTGTTTATGTATTCGGTTGTATCTTATTAGTATTAGTATATTGTAACTACACCACCTACTTTATTTTAACCTTCGCTCCTTCCAAGACTCGGTTGTCTGGAAGAGATGGCTAATTGGCCATAAGACCGCCCGCTGTACTTCACATTAGTTTAATTTAGTTTTAGCTTAATTTTACTGCATCCTTATCCTTTTGTGGTGTATTATAAATAAATAAAAATAAATAATTATGGTAGGTTACTCAAAAAAGCGTTTTTTCCGTTTTTACTTTGGTGTTGTAAGTATTACAATTTAATAATAATCTTACTATGTCCTTAGATGTACTCTGAGACCCGTCAATACGTCCTGCGTAGAGCGGACTCAGTAAAGCAGCTCGGTACAGCAGTCCTGGACTCCCGAGTGACCGCGGTGACTGCGAGCGCCCTGGACCGAGCTCTGACCACCGCTGATAAATACGTAGACAAATATCTACCGCCAGATTATCAAGATGCTGCGGATGGTAAGATACTTGCTCATATATTAAACTCTTCTATGAGTTCTGCATCAAGAATTTATAAATTGTTGATCTCCTCCTCAGAATGAGGAGGGTATTAGGCCATAGTCCAACACTCTGGGCCAGTGCGGGTTGGCAGACTTCACACAACTTTCGAAAACTCTCAGGAGTGCAGGTTTCCTCATGATATTTCCCTCCACCGTTATAGCAAGTGATAAAACACACATAACTCAGAAAAGTGCCCAGGACTTCCCGAGTATACATCAAAGACTTAACCACTAAAATAAATTGTTAAAATACTGTTTATTATCAATTAGAGAATAGTTCTTGCACAATTTACACTATGTTATTTTCTGAGAAGTATAGGTACCTAATATGTCATTGGAAATTTTTAACTAAAGATAAACAGACTATTGTCCGTCTGTCTGTGTGTCTAGACCCTCTTTCTGAAGATCGCATGGAGGTATCAATTTGAATTTAATATCAAATACTGAACACTGCGCCCCTGGGATCAAATCAAACTTTAATAAGTTTGACTTGGACATAAGTCCACAAAATGAAGGTCAATTGTGTAATAACTACATTAGGTAGAGTTAAAATAGAGCCATCTTACTTTAGAGTTTGTCGTAAAAAACTCTGTTTGTTATAGAAAAGAGCTATTTTTTTTATCCCGAAGCTTTATAGTGTAAGAAAAATTTGACGTATTGAATTATAACTTCGAGATTACTTTGACTGTCTAAAGAAAGGTATGATTCATTTGATTTATACAGTATTTAAGAATTAAAACAAAGAATATAAACTGTTATAAAATAAGTAAGAATATAAATTAAAAAACACACACACAAAATACCTAAGTAAGTCGTTCAATAATTTTAGTATATGTTACAATTTATAGCAATTAAAGTTTAAACTCTTATACGTAAAAATCTATTTTCCTGAAATGTTTTTGTGTATAAGTCCGAGAATAGGCACATTTAAAAATAATATGTTAAAATAGCCAAGTGTTAAGATTTTGCAGTGTTTGGCATATCATTATCAGTAGACAAGTCATAAAAGCTAAATTGATGTTAATTATGAACCAAAGTTCAATCTTTTCGTCTGGGCGACGTCTAATTAGATCTGCCCTATCAGACCACTGCCATTTCGATCTTTGCTCTTAGGAATCTGATGTTATTGCTCATTTGTCAGTTCCTCCTACTCAGTGTTGCCAACTTAACGGACTTTCCGTTAGATCTGACGGATTACAATCAGGCACTAACGGAGTAAAATATATTTTAACGGCTAACGGATTTGGTGACGGAAATATAATAATGTTGTATAGTAAACAAATATATACCCTTCAAAATTTTTCTTTATTTTGGCGATATTCAAATGGGAAGTTGTGGTATAATAGATTGTTTTACCAACAATGTATGGTGTGGTAGGCACGATGCTGGCCTATAATCAGCCTTCAACCCCCACAGCTACCGTGGCAACTACAATAACATCGGGTACTGAAAGTGATGATGATTGGGATGTTTTATTTTAATAATATAATTTTATTGCTAAAAAAGTCTTAAATTACATTATTTTTTTATTTGACGGAAAATTTTATAAAATTGATGAATTTTTGACGGGAAATACCAATAGCTTAACGGAATTTAGAATTTATTTTTGGCAACACTGCTCCTACTCGGCACTTATCGGGAGAATATTTTGAAAGTATAGTAATAAAGGAAAAATAGTAAAAGTAGCTGCTGTGCCATTTATAGAATAATAGTCACTATTGACGCAATTATGCTGCTTTAATAATTTTTCTGTGCTTTCAGATATCTGAAAGTGCAAATTCTTGGTACTTGAACTTCAAATTTAAGAATCACATCACTTACATATTTTAGTCAATTTCTTCAAAATGCATCGATCCTTAATAAAATTTACATGATTTTAAGTTAGGATATTTAAAATATATCAAAAATAAGCAGTTGAGAGTTGACAAATGACCGTTGACCCTAATAATTATTGGAAGGAAATATTCTCATATCAGTTCTAATGGCGGACGAATGTAATTTATCAATATCAAGGGTTATCTCTCCGTCTGTGAGTGACAAATTAAAATATCACGTGAACGGTAGACTTTGAATCCATTCAAAAAGAAAATATTTTTACGGGAAGGAGTCACATCAATATAATAAAATTTTTAATTACTATAATTTAATACCATTAGTGCAAGAATTTCAGGATATAGTTATTATAATTTTGTAAAATATAATTTTCCATTCTTTCTGCCTTATGTTTATACGTTCCCAGTTCATTAATGGATGCCAGAAATCGCTTACAAGAAATATAATATTTTAAGAATGATTTTTATTCACATAATACAATCTACAATAGCAATAGCTATGTAGTGTTACATAATACAAAAAGAAATAATAAATACCTATTAAAATTCAGTGCATTACATTTTCATGATATCTTATATATAAAATTCTCGTGTCACAATGTTAGTTACCATACTCG
Organism: Limenitis camilla; assembly: GCA_905147385.1. Taxonomy (NCBI): domain Eukaryota; kingdom Metazoa; phylum Arthropoda; class Insecta; order Lepidoptera; family Nymphalidae; genus Limenitis; species Limenitis camilla. The sequence continues at coordinate 1,798,867 of LR990235.1, forward strand.
TCTGTAACGGCTTGACTGATTATTATGAAATTTTATTTGCATATTGAGTAGGTCTGAGTATCGGCTACTATCTATTTTTCATCCCGCTAAGTGATAAGGGTGTCTCACCCCAAATTTATATGGCAAAACAACGTTTACCGAGTCAGCTAGTTCCTTATAAAATAAGGAAATGAAGACTTCCATATATTTACATATTATTAAAATACTAGCAACCCGCTCCGGCTTCTCCAGGTTTTTCTACTCTGTTATGCATGTATTATACATATAAACCTTCCCCTTGAACCACTCGATCTATAAAAAAAGCTGCATCAAAATCCGATGCTTAGTTTTAAAGATCTAAGCATACATAAAGACAGACTGACGGGAAGCGACTTTGTTTTGTAGTGATATTACGCAGATTTTGTGTATGATTATACGATTATAGTTTAGCGATAACAGCACACAGCTTTAGGAACATGTTAGGAAATTGGTTCATCTGTCAACTCTCCATTTATGCAACACCACCTTACCCTGAATAGAATATTTAAAAAAATGTAATTAAATTTTTTAGTCAAACGAAGTAAAGGCGGTGTTGTATAAGTGTAGGGTTGACATAAACGTTCTTGTTTAAAGAGCAATTTCCTTGCTTACCATAGTGGTGATCATAGTGACTAATGCGGATGCAGTGGACAGCTGCGACGAGTCGGGCAGGGCCAAGGCGGCGCAGGCGGTGCAGCACGGCGCCAGGTTCAAGAGGAAGCTGCAGAGGAGGCTGACGAGGCAAGCGCTCGCTGAGGCCAAGGCTATCAAGGAGCAGATACACGTACTTGTTTATGTGGCTGAATTGGTGAGTAAAGTTTATATGTAATCTAGAATTACAATTGATCACAAATAATTGAACACTTTAAGGGCCACAGATTGGTATGGTTGGATGTAATATTAAATCAAAAGATTCAAGCTTGAAGGCCTGATTTTTTTAAAAAATCTGGGACTCTTATTTAAATTCACGTCAATTCAGTTCCTTCTTTCTTCTGAATTGTGAATATAGAATTTAGTTCATATTTATATGTATATGTACATTGTATTGTAAATATAATATAAAGTAAATATGCATAGTTTTCATCTTAGTTTACAACATTACTTTTTGTACTACCCATGACAATAGTTTTTCATAACTCCAAAGGTCAAGAGGTTGTCTGGAAGAAATTGCCCAAAGCAATAGATCGCCTTTGCACACGTTCTCTTTTTGTTTGTATTATAATTGTCTAATTTGTAAGTTTTCTTGTAACTGTTGATAATGTGCAATAAAGTCATTTCATTCATTCATTCATTTTGTATCGAAAATTTGGAATTTCCAACCCTAATTGAATTGAATTTTAAACTCTTATAAGGCTTCCACTTTTTAATACGCTTTTATTATTAGCATACGTATGTTAGTATGTATGTAACGGAATCTTTGAACATGATTTTGACCCCCTTCAAAACGGATTCTTTCGGATTATTTTGAAATTTGACATACTTATTAAGGATCGATGACAATTCAATATTTTAAACAGTTTGATCCGTTATCCTTAATAGGATAATCAGGATTAGCGATTTTTTGTTTTCCTGAGACCCGGAGTGTCTGCGTCAAGACACTTTATATTTATGTTTTATACTTTCCTTATCTTATACGTACATCATCCCCCTATATTCTCAAGTAGTTTTCACCCCCGTTTTATAGTAAAATTTATCGAAATATTCAATATAGTTGTTAAATTTTAACAAAATTTGGTGCAAAAATCAAGTTTTTAGACAATAGTAATATTAGTTTATCCGATTTCGCTCGTTTATATGTCGTTGAATAGCGTTTTTTATCACCTATTCAACGATACCACTCTTGTTAAGATGTCTTTCAGGACGAACGAAAAATTAAATAATTCATTGATATTCTCCACACCGAGCCTACCTTATAGGTTTGATATCTTATAATAAACATATACAACATTTTAAAATTTAACTTGGTGTCCGTCTCGTTTTTGTTGTCAAATTTTTTATATCGTCTCAAAACATCCCCCTGCTTATTGTTAAATATAATTTATCAAATTTTAATTATTTAAGATATAATAGTTCAAAAAAACTAAAAATACGCTGTTATAGAAAATTCAACTAAAAAATTGAAAATAAATTTGAATTAAAAATAGTGTAAGGAAAAATTATTTAGTTGTAAAAAAAGCGTGGGGTTTTTTTCAATTAAATACCTTAATTATCTTTAGTTTCAGTTTAGTTTAGTTTATTTTATGTTTCGTAACTCTCAATGTGTAGTAACAAAGACTTTTTTGTTTCAGATTGCCACAGATCCAGTACTCGCTTGGAAGAAAGCCAAAGAGCTGTTCGCCGCACTGAGTCAGCCCGAACCAGAGAACCAAGCACGACCAGCTACTGTGGAGGAGCTATTAGTGCTATTGTCGCGTGAAACTGCCAGAAAGATTGTACATCTTATTAATTACACACATACTGATTTATCGAGGTACCTATATATTGCAATCTCGTATTATATATCATACACAGTTAGGAACAATATAGTCATTACAAATAGGTGTAGACTTTTGTAGCCATCGCTTTTTGATTACGTTTTAAAATCCTTCAAATCTATTAAAACCGAGATTATAAATTAACAGACTGATTTATTAAGTTCCTCACTTAATTTGGAAATTGCCTAAATGCGAATTTTTCATATCCTAGTCTTTATTTACAACCAAGTCAAAAAAGTCATTATAAAAAAAATATTAATAAACGAAAGGGGAGTCCCAACATTTCGTCGTCGTTTTACAAATCACAACGATTCTAAAGTGAAACTTCTTTAGAATCGTTGTGATTTCAAACCGGATGCAACGGAAAAAACGACAGGTAAGAGACACAAATACAAAAATATGTAGGAAAGAATAAGACAGAAATATACATACTATTTTATATTATTATATATATTCATCTCATTCTTTCGTCGATTTACTGAAGTTTCACTTCTATCGTGTGTGAATTTTAATAATATTTTTTGCGAGTACATTATTTCTGTTGCAGCAATATCCGTCAAGGACTAAGTATTGTGACGAAGCACCTATCAACAGCTACGGATGCATTGATAAAGGTTGGTTCCTAACCCACTTCTTATTTTACCAGGAAAGGATGCCGGAATGGTATGATCTAATTATAAGTGAAAGTAATTCTATCTATTACATTATGACGCTTAAACCGCTGATATAATTTTCATGATTTTTGTTATTATATACCTACTAGGCGACCTGCGCTGCATTCGGGTGCAAGTGTACTAAAATTAATTTTATTATTATTTTCTATGTCTTTTCCTATCACGGGTCACCTTTGGAAGGCGTGTGAGGAACCGTAACCAACGCGTTATAGAGTTTAAATTTGATTTGACACAAACCAGCGATTACTAGAAACTATAAATTGTAATGTTAAATTAAGAATATATGTAAATAAATCAAAATAAAGGAGAGGGAGATATAATCAAAAGAAAGAAACCGAACAGAGACTGACCATTCTGAACAGAGATAAAGATAAATATTAAAGAGAAAAAAAAGAGACAGGATGAGAGAGAATGATAGTATATAAGAGGAAGAGAGACAGAAATACCGTAGACTTCCTCAGTGAAAGGCCATGTTCTATTAATTAATAAAGTGTTTATGGCAACATTAAATCACTTTTGTCACTCACGAAAAGTATAGTTTTCTATTAGCGAAAGAATTTTTAAAATCGGGTTAGTTACGACAAAATGGCCAAATTCGTTTAACTAAAAAATGTATATGGCAACACTGAATCACCTTTGTCACTCACGAAAAGTATAGTTTTCTATTAGCGTAAGAATTTTTAAAATCAGGTTAGTTACGACAAATTCGCCATATTCTATTAATTAAAAAATTTATATGGCAACACTGAATCACCTTTGTCACTCACGAAAAGTATAGTTTTCTATTAGCGTAAGAATTATTAAAATCAGGTTAGTTACGACAAATTCGCCATATTCTATTAATTAAAAAATGTATATGGCAACACTAAATTACGTTTATCACTCACGAAAAGTGTAGTTTTCTATCTGTGAAAAAAAAATTAAAATCGGATTAGTAGTTCCTGAGAAACCCTTCAATTTACAAAATGGCCACCTTATGGCACTTAAATGGCCATATCTTTTTAATTAGAATATTTATGGCAACACCACATAGGCTATGTTACCCGGAAAGGACGTAGCTTTCTATCAGTGAAAGAATTTTCAAAATCGGTTCAGTACTTTTCGAGCCTATTCGCAACAAACAAACAAACATACAAACATACAAACAATCAAATCTTTCCTCTTTATATAATAGTATAGATAAATATGTTAATCCAAATTGTTAAATATCTGTGTGCTATAGATTATTTTTTATTGCGAAAATAAAACTTGAAGGGAGTAAAATAGGGGATCAAATATGAAAATTTAGTTAAATCCCCCTCATTTTTCCGAGGAAAAGACCCGGTTCAGCATTTAGCTATTAAAGAGTTATGATGATGAAAATATAGATATTATTTCCAAAGTTTCCCTTGGTTTTATTTGTTAGTATTATTTTTTAGGGTTCCGTACCTTAAAAGAAAAAAGGAACCCTTATAAGATCACTACGTTGCCGTCTGTCTGTCTGTCTGTCCGTCTGTCAAGATCCTTTTTCTAAGGATCGCGTGGAGGTATCAAGTTGAAATTAATAACAAATTCCACGCATTGAAAAGATATGGCCGTTAATGTGGTCACTCATATAATTATAAGGTACTTCCCAATGACCTAGCGTCGTGAAATTTAGCATGTAGTAAGGTCTTATAGCACAAACAAAGGATAAAATTAAAAAACTGTGAATTTTTTTCTACAGCACTAGAATATTATTTTTTTTGACTGTCACGCAAAACCGTTTTTCTCAGAAAAACGTGAAGATATCAAGTTGATATTTATGCGTAATATATATAATCTCTAGTTCCTCAAATATGTAAAAAATTCAAATTGCTACGTCAATTCAATGAAAGCCGCTTTTATCTCATGTATTGTAGTTTTGATTTTCGAGACAAATCAAAATTCTCAGTCCTCGTCTTTTGACCTAGGAACATAATTTTTTGGTAAGAACCAAGGTCCTGTAGCACTTGTATGGGGAAAATCCTAAAAATGGCTATATATTTTGGTTTTGACGCGGTTTTTGAAGATTACGTGAAGTTATCAAGTTGAAATTAATACTAAACATGTAAGTCTATAATATCTTGAATCTGTGAAAAAATCAAACTTCTAAATATAAGCAATCAATAAATATAGCCATTTATACTGATATGATAACAAGTAGTTTTTCTATAGGGCATTCTACATGCGGACATGAAAAAAGTCAATGTTGGCGATTTTAGCAATATTCACCTCGATAATTTTATAAAATTGAAATTTAAAAACTTTAAATAAATTTATTCCAAGACAGAAAGAATATAATTTGTAATGTAAAATGAATGTTAAAAAGATTATTTGGTAAAATATAAATTCCATTAAATAATTTCTTAAATTTTTAATTTTTAGACTGGGGAATAAGGTTTAACAGTAAGGCACCTCTTCCATTTACTCAAATTTTCAAAGCCTCTAGCTTAACGTTCATCAGGGCTTAAATCCGTGCCGAACACGTGTGTATGTATAACATATTCGAATGTTAGTAAAACCGCAAACATCGACGTTTTTGTCGTCGTATCGTGTGAAATGAATCTAAAGCGATATCAACGCGAATCCTAAGCAACGGCTGTTGACGACATGATATGTTGTTAAATGTCAACTTGTAAAATATTTTGATTCCAAAAAAAGAAGGTTCTATATTTGACAATTATATTTTAATGATATATGTTCCCCGACTTTAAAATTATTTTAGTGAAATTATTTTTTAATGCATTTTTTTGTTACAAATGTTTTATCATCTTGTCTTATATTCTTTTTGTAAGTAATTATAAATATGTCAATTGAAAGACGCATTACTAATGTCGGGAGCAAATGATCCGAATACTACTTTTAATAATATTTTAACCCACACACGAAAATCAATTGATAGTGTTTGTCCCTTTATTGAAATTGTACGGAACCCATCGCTGCTTTACATTTACTGATTGTAATTAATGTTCTAATAGAAGTATGTTCAAAATGAAACTTAATTTTACATTAATATTGCTATAGATGTTGCCAGTTGAAACAGCTATAACAGAAGTGCGAGGCTTACGCGATAGATTACATGATATACTGCAACAGTTGCAAGCCTCCTCTAAACTGTACTTGGTAAGTTTTCAAAATTAATTTCCAATTTATGAAAATACGCTTATAATTCAGCTAAAATCTAATATAAATCTTTTAATTTATGAACAGGAACAGTTTGCTATGCTTCTAGCGGGGAATGAAGAACGAGAAAAAATCGCACCACGATCGGTCTACGAACAACGTGATGATCTAGCGTTCAATGGCGTTAATTAATTAATCTTATTATATATTATCATAATATACTAACATAAACAGTGGCGGCCTTAGCTTTTGCAAGCCCCCCTTCGCACCTGTATGAAAAATCGGGTATAATAAATTATGAACATTTTTTACTACATAAATCGAATGTTCAAATAAGTTTTGAGGGATGTTTTTGCAATCTTATAACTTAATACAAAAAAAATGGTTTCATTCAAAATGTTGTCCATCGTTAGATACGACTTATTAACTAACGAAGCTGTACAGACCGAGTGTTATAAGTATAACGTGTGTATTTGTATTCGATGTATATGTCAACTTTTTCACAAGTACGTTTGATCGTAAGATCATATTTTCGCTTCATTGTAAGAAATGTAGTGCTGCTTGGCCAGGCTATGAATTCCCAATACTAATAAATTATAATCTAAAGGACCAACAGGGTTTAAACTTTTATATAAAAATCAGATATATGTTTTAGATGAAATATATGGACAATTTTAACAATTTCGACAATTGCGATCAAGAACAATGAGAAAACATAAAATAGCAGTTTGATTTCACTTTCAAATATATGAAGATTCAAGTACATAATATAATAAATTATCCTACTTCGGGACTTGCGCGAGGCCCCGGCAGTCGTCCTACTCGCCCCCGTAAAGCCGCCATTGAACATAAGTCGCGGAGAAGTAAAAATACATTATTTATAAAAAAATAATTTAAGAATCGCCGACACTCATATTCCAGAGTCCAGTATCAGGTTTTTTGATTAAATTGAAGCTATTGCGATTGTATAAAGTTTTCAACATTATAGTACTAAAAAATATAATAACTAAAATCTAGAGTAAACCTATAATAATTGTCATAATTTTAATCTGTTTCCAGTGTTATTATAGATCTACCTATTTATGATTTACAAATAATAAATGTATAAATAATATTGAATGTAGTTTTATTTTTCCTGCATATTTTTGAAATAAAAAAAAAAATAAGTCAGTCAGTGCCAAATTATGAAAATTACAAATTACCATCAACCCCAGTTTTTGATTTTTATTTTAAAGTAAAATGACTGATCCCATGAAATTATTAAAAGAAGCATCGCAGCGTGCTTACTATGTGAGTTTTAAATATTTTTTTAGTTCAAGATAAAATAATGTTATTAAACGACAATTTAGTTAAATATTATTTTAGGTCAAAAGTAACACCAGTATTCATTTACTAGAAATTGGATTACACGTTGAGGATGAGAAGCCGGGAAAGGATTGGCGAATGCAAACAGCTCTATGGTTGATGTTGATTTCGTTAATATTGTGGACTGTTACTTACGCTTTCGTTATTATCTTTATGTTCATCTGCGAATACACTGTTCGAACGTTTACAAATTTTGGAATATTAAGTTGGTTTAATACTTCTTGTTACGATGAAATATGGGAAAAGCAATCGTTTATGTACTGACAGTTTTTAATACACTTATTCTTTTATATTATATTATGTGTTTAAATTGTAATTTTACATATATTTATTTTCTACTGACGGGTCAACTTAATACTTAATGACATAAAAAAAGATGTGTAGGGAAATTTGTGAAACAAAATTTTGGCAACTCTGATTCATTTACATTCTCTATGAGAATGAATACAGTAGGGATGCAATTCTTTCTAAAATCATCCCAACAGAATCGATTTTCTATTAAATCAAAATTTTATTTATTAAGGATTCATAACTTCGTATGCTGAAGATGTGTTTGGAAAACAAAATTTGGCATCAATTTTTATTTTCTCCGGTAATTAATACAGTAATGCACCCCATTACAATAATTATCGATCAAAAAAATCGATTCATCTATTAACCGCTCTCAGATCAACTTCTTCGTCCTACAATAGTACAATACTGTCATTGTCAGGTAAATTCATCTCTATGGTTATTATCTATGTTCCTTGTGATAAATAATTATAAATCCTCTAATAATGTATAATACGCTCATAATCTTAAGTTTGAGTTAAATGCAATATATTTGTGGTTAATATTGAATCCTTATAGTCATATTAATTGGATGAAAGAGTGACGTAATAAGTTGGTACATATAATGCCTTCGATTGATGTGTTGCTCCCTCCGGGACACGATGGGCCTCTTGAAGAACCCCAAGCCCCACCAGCTCCGGTTATTGGAATCATTTATCCACCACCAGAAGTTAGAAGTATCCTTTATATTTGAAACTAGTATCTATCTGCGACTTCGTTCTCTAAAACTTTGCGTCCAGAGTGAATTGAAACAACGATAACACTTACTCTACCGGGATAAAAAGTATCATGATAGCTTATAAAGTATATGTATGCAATATTTCTCTTAAATCCGTTTTGGGTGGCAAGGCTTTCGTATAAACACCCGGTGACCTAAGCTTTCAAACAATACCTCACAACCTCCTGGAGGGCGTGCCCTATATACTATAGCAAGAAGCGTCAGTAGCTCAGTGGTGCGGGCGTTAGATTCACGATTGATAAGTCGTGGCTTCGAATCCCAGACATTGGACTACTGGCGTGGCCAACTCCTGACACAAGCTATTTATTAGCTTACTAGGAGGGGTAAAGGGAATACTAGTAGTATGTGATCCATACTGCTAGTAATCTTTAAAAAAAAAATGCCATATTTTGTACCTTAAAAGTCCACGGAGTGAGGAAAAAAGCATGTGTTTTTGCACTATGTTACGCATAAGTGATGAGACTACCCCTCCTGCGGAGCCGAAGATGTCACAGTAGTTATTATTTGAAACAATCAGAAAAAAAAGGTTTTATTTTAAATTGATTTTAGTCTTGCTCACCTTATGCTACTCAAATATATAGGTCACACAACCCAGGGCCTGGGGCCCATATACTAAAGTTGCGCCTTTTGTGTACCTGTACAGGACTTAAAATCTAGTTTTATAATAAGTGAGCGTAAAATAATTATAACTCCCTAAAAAAACTGTGACGGTTAGACACTGTAAGTTGAAACAAATTTTTCTGGGTAGGCCACAGTACAATGTACTGAAACTGTATTTAAGTAAATATTTTGACTATACTTTCTAGTAAATAAGAAAATTATGTAATTCTCTACTCTGTATACAATATCTTATTCGAGTAATCAAAAAAATAGTGTATGGAAAATAATATGGTCAGCTATAGTATACATTCACATAAATTGGGATTACAAGGGTGTTATTTGAAGGATTAGATATTATGTTCTTTCAATTAGTACTAATCCTAGCCTGTGGAAATGCAAAAAATTGGGTGGGCTGAGAGTAAATCCATTATAATCTCTACATGTTGTGGCAAAATACACTAAAAACTAGTCAAGATATTCAAATTCTAACCAAAGATATTTAATTTTTAAAATAGTTGTGTTCTACTTTTAATTAGAAAAAAGAAAGTTACGTTCAGTACTAATTTCTTTAACCAACTCATTTAGATATTGTTGACAAGACTGCTAGTTTCGTAGCTAGGAATGGCCCTGAATTTGAAGCTCGGATTAGGCAAAATGAACTTGGAAATCCAAAATTCAACTTTTTAAACTCTGGTGACCCCTATCATGCATATTACCAGCACAAGGTGAAAGAAATCAGGGAAGGGAAAGGTAACTTGCTTTACTTTATTAGTATATTTTAGAAAACCACACATTTCTTAGTAGTCCTTGAAAATTTTTTTTCTTTCAAATCTTTAACAGAAGTCTTTTATTATAATTTTCATAGTTTTTGTGTTGATTTAAAAAAGATAATTATCATTATACACTTACTTAATAAAAATTTATTCACAATTTTATAAAAATTATAGGACCTGATCTATCTGTAACTCCAGTCGGCCCACCACTTCAGAGACCTGGGCTTGCACCTGCTACAGCTGCTCGACAACAGGAACTCCTCAAAGCTGCTGCTCCTATAGAACCTCCACCACCTCGTGATCCACCTCCGGATTTTGAATTTATTGCCGACCCACCATCCATTTCAGCCCTTGAGCTGGATATTGTAAAATTAACAGCTCAATTTGTTGCAAGAAATGGTCGACAATTTTTGACAGATTTGATGAAGAAGGAAGAGAGGAATCATCAGTTTGATTTCTTACGTCCTCAGCATTCTCTTTTTCAATATTTTACAAGACTTTTGGAACAGTACACTAAAGTTTTGTTACCTCCAAAAGAACTTGTTTCAAAGTTGAGTGGTGAAATACGCAGTGGAGTGTTGGAGCAAGCCAGAAGTAGGGCAGCCTGGCACTCTCATCAAGCAAGACGCAAAGCAGTAGATGAAGCCAGAATTGAAAAAGAGAGACTGGCTTACGCATCCATCGATTGGCATGATTTTGTTGTAGTAGAAACAGTTGATTATCCCGCTGGAGAACCTGGTGACTTCCCGCCGCCCACTACTCCTTTAGAGGTCGGAGCTAGAGTACTAGCCCAAGAGCGAGGTGAAGATATGCATCAAGGAAATGAGGAGGATGATACTGAAATGCAATTGGAGTCGGAAACAGAATCTGAGTCGGATGACGATCTTGCTGAAATGGAAGATAGGACACAACAGCAGCAACGTCCGGATGATAATAGAGTTCAAGATATGGAAGAAGAGAGCTCCTCATCTGAAGACGAAAGCCAACCACAACCTCCTCGACCTGGAGAGGAGGCTCCGCTGCCTCCGCGTCCAGATCGCGTGGTCGTTAAGAAATATGATCCAAAACGTGCTCGACCACAGCCTGCACCCGCGAGTGAGGAATGGCTGGTGTCTCCGATTACGGGAGAAAAGATTCCAGCCAACAAAGTGGCTGATCACATGAGGATTGGGTTACTGGATCCACGCTGGTTAGAGCAGAGGGACCGGGCCGCGGCTGAGCGATCTGATCGTGACGAAGCTTTGGCGCCTGGAGCTGCTATAGAAGCGTCCCTTAAACAGGTCATATATTATTCTTTTCTAAAAATTATTTGCAATATTTATTCAAACAACTTTTAACTGTTTCTTTTTATCTAGTAATTCTTAACAATATTTGTGTCTATTAACAGTTGGCAGAACGTCGTACTGATATCTTCGGTGTGGGTGATGAAGAAACTGCTATTGGTAAGAAGATTGGTGAAGAGGAGAAGAGACGAGATGAAAGGGTTACGTGGGATGGGCATACTTCCAGTGTGGAGGCTGCTACTAGGGCTGCCAGGGCTCATATTACCTTGGAAGATCAGATTCAACAGATACACAAGGTAAAAAATTGAGTACTTTGATGTTTTGAGAGCTGTTTCCACATGAAGAGTGGGAAAGAGAAAATAAGTGACGCCTTGTCACTTATTAAAATTTTGACATTGACTTCAGCCCTTAATTTGTTGCAGGTCAAAGGTCTGTTACCAGATGAAGAAAAGGAAAAGATTGGTCCCAAACCAGTACCTGTGTCCGCTAGAGGTCCAATAATGCCCCGGCCTCCACCGCCCCCGGCACCTCCCCGTGCCGCTCCAGCCCCAGCACCAGCACCAGCTCCTCAACCAGTTTTACTTCAGCCAATACCTCCACTGATGGTCATACCTCCGTTAGCGCCTCGACCCCCACTAATCCCCAACCCCGTTGGTGCACCGTTCGGATTTCCTGTGCCAGGTGTACCAGGGGGTGTAGGACTGCCGGTAGGACCACCCGGTGTGCCGCCGGAGGAAGATGAACCAGCTGCAAAGAGAGCTAGGACAGAAGATGCACTGGAATCGGAGCAGGCCTGGCTTGCTGCTCATCCTGGTTCTACACCACTACAGGTACAATAAATTACGCTTAAAAGGCATTTTAAATTCTTTTCCATTATTTATATTTGCTCAACTATTTTATGGGATTTTGTTAAATATCCTCAATTCGACGCGCATTAATAAATAATTGATCTTCGCCAGGTGTTACTCCCATCAGCCCCCGAGCGCAGTGAGTGGCGCCTGGACGGGCGCACGCTGCAGGTGTCCCTGCCGCTGTCGTCCTCCGTTGGGGAGCTCAAGAACATCCTGCAGCGCTCCACCAACATGCCCACTGCCAAGCAGAAGCTGCATTACGAGGTAAGCTGTCTAATATTGATCAATAATTTAAATGAAGCAAAGTTTATATTTTATTTAGTCTTGCAGCACTACCACTGTCGAAACCGTATCTAATTTAGTGAAGTAGTTTTTATGTGATGGGTGTACAACATACAATTGTTTTTAATGAATGGGCGCTTCTTGATTGGCCGGCCCGACACGACACCGGCACGGGCCCGACGCCGACATCGACACCAGTGGACGCATAATTTTATGAAATTGTACTGCATGCTGTCTCACTGTCCCGACACCAGCGGTGCCGGACCCACGCTTCCGTGTAGGCGTGCTAGTAAATAATCAAAGGTGTCCATAGACATACGGAAATATTGCAAAACTTATGCCCCCATCCATCCCTATTATCGGTCATCAATTAGTTTTTCAAATAAATTGTAGTACGTACCATCTAAATATCTCACTTTAATAATTAGATGCACCCAAAATCGTCCAAAAACATTTCTTTTTTTGCGTCTTTAAATATAGTAAATACAACAAATACAATTTATATACGCTGGCATCGCATATCACTCTTGTGCACGTCTGGAATTATATAAAGTCGTCTCGTATCGGTCCGGAGCGTGGCGGTGTCGGTCTAATGAAGTATGTAGCTGCCGATGTCGTGTCGGTCCATCGCCTCGAGTACTGTCGGTGTCGAGCCAATCACGAAGCGCCAATTGATGTAGGGGTCTTTTAAAAATAAAGTTTTCTTGATTACCTATGTACAGATATCATTAGCTTAATTTTTTTTTATATTATTGGATTACTACTATAAATTATAAATATTAACTTACTCTGTCTGGTACGTAACTTATGTTGTATAAAATAAATATAACAATCCCAATGACTAGTAGTAAAATAATAAGTAATAATTTGTTATGTGTTTGAAATAAAATGTTTTTGTTTAGGGGTTGTTCCTCAAAGACACGAACACGTTGGCGTACTACAACGTGCCGCCCGGCGCGCTCATACAGCTGCAGGTGAAGGAGCGCGGTGGAAGGAAGAAATAAACCTCTTATTAAAATCTATTTCAATTTTATTATTACGAATTAGTGGAAATAAATTTTTCATTGAATTATTGTTTTATTCGTGGAAATTAAGTCTTTAGTCAGCCCAGTGGTTAGGACATTGATGTCTTACTCGGGAGGTCCGAGTTCGATCCTCCTCACACCGATGACTTTTCTGAGTTATGTGTGTCTTAAGCGGTTAAATATCACTTGCTTTAACGGTGAAGGAAAACATCGTGAGAACACCTGCACTCCTGAGTTCTCCATGTTCTCAAAGGTGTGTGAAGTCTGCCAACCTGCACTGGGCTACCGTGGGCCATTAATGGGTTGTGATGATGACATCTCTTACTGAGCTGCAGCTAGACTCTAATTTCCCATCTAAAACTAATATATTTTTGATATCCTCTCAATAATCAATTTGAATGAAATCCTTCCAATTCATTTTAAATGGTGACCTATGTTCAGATCAAATTTATTACGGATACGGATTCATATTCGTAAATCCTCAGGTCTATCAATTTTTACATTGCTCGGAGACCATTCTACAAGTACCTATATAAAATTTCATCATAAACCATTCAGGGACTCAGTCGTAAAGGCGTAATACATACTTCTAAATAAGATGCAATATTTAAAATAAATGCTGAAAAAAATGAGAACTGATTAATGTTGCAAACGCTAGTTCTATAGAACTAGCGTCCTCTGCAACAAAATCACAAGAAACACCTCTACAACAAAAAACAAAGAGAGAATCACACGATGAATCACAAGACTCGACTCATTACAATAAGACTTGAAGTGACTAAAGTCTAAGTGGATATCTTTTTGCGTTCTGTACACTAGGATGACTTACTTGTAAGAGGTATATATCATTAGTAGATAACTTGTATCTATTAATCTATTTCTTATATATATAAGGAGTTTTTCTTATTTTTTGTTCCGAGTATTCTTGTCCAAGCTGATCGGTATTAAAAAAAAAACACTATTTTATAGCAATTTTTATTAAAAACGTGTAAATGAATAACAAAGCACTTAATGTAAATATAATCTATATAAATGTCTTTCAAGGAATGTGTAAATGAGATGTCCGTGATAGCACCATCACAATTTAGTGATAATATTTCTAATTTGTTAGACAATAATTCCAATGTTAGATCATAATATGACTATCACAATGGTTTTAATAGTTATTTTTGCAACTGTTGTATAACCTAATTATCAACAGTTGCATACAAGAGTATCTACACACATGATTAAATCCTCTATAAAAGATTCTGAAACAGTAAAACAGCCACTCCCGGTAACCTAACATCATCCATTACTGAGACAAACAAAGTATTGATGAAACATTCATATTGTAGTTGTAATGAACATGTTGTATAGTGCAATTATTAAAATTTACTTCAATATGTTTTTTAATGTTAGAAGGTAATTGCTCATTTTTTGTTGTAAACAATAAAAATATCAAAGAAAATGGCGGGGATTCGAATAACTTACTTTTATTACGGCCCACGGCGTTCTGCTAGTGAAACGCGCGGGAATGAGTGTTCTTTTTTTGAAATTCTACAGATACCACGCATCGCGCATCGAGCAGTAAGAATGTGGCTGTCTGTTGAGTAAACCCTTTGCGCAGAAGGAATCGAAAAAAAATTTCAGTGCAACATTATATGATCCGTTTGGATGATGTAATGGTTATTAGGACATTGGTTGTTTTAATGTTGGCAATAAGCTAACTGTTTCAAAATCTTGTATAAAGGATTTAAAGCACGGGAGTAGGAAAAAAAAAATTATAAATGCTATTAATAAATGCTTTAAAACAATATGAAATAAAATTAAAATAACAAAACAATAAAATATGATAACAAATGGAATGTAGAAAAAAAAATTACAATATATAAAAAAAACATACAAACTTGGCATACGAAGTTCATATTAAGATTATGAGATTACTTAGAGACTGATTTGTAAATATTACTCTTAGTACAAATTGAAAGCGAAACTTGATCGTTTTCCGTAACGGTAACGCAGCTCTCTAGTTAGATATGAGCTGATAGTCTTCAAACGGATGACCATATCTTCACAATACATAGCTAAGAGCCATCTCGATTAAATCAGCTTTCAAACAAACAAAACAGCATCACATTCGATACATTATCTTGGCCGCTACCGACATACAAATACAAACATTGAACAAAAATTTAAATTTAATATAATAATATCACTTGTATGCAGTGTGCAAACACTCCCTATAGATGACGTCACTCCACCCGTTACACAGAAACTCATTCACCGTAAAATACTCGCTTTTACAAGGTTCGTAAACAATAGTGTAGTATGTTGTGTGTATTGTTCTTAAAATACTTCAGTTAACGATCAAGTTTCGATTTTAATTTCGAATATTAATTTGTATGATATTGGTATAACGTTCAAATCAATAATCGATATTTAAAGATTTTTAAAACATTATGAATTTATTTGTCAAATTTTAAGCCTCCTCTACTCTACACTGCTCGCGAAGTTAAACGATGATAGACGAATACGATAGTGTAGAGAAAAAAAATAAAAAAAACCACTACTCGCGAAGTTGAACGACTTTAGACGAATACGATAGTGTAGAGAAAAAAAATAAAAAACGGGAAAAAAACTTCACTACTCGCGAAGTTAAACGATGTTAGACGAATACGAAACTACATCATTCAACTTTTTATTCTTCTACACTATCGTATTCGTCTATCATCGTTTAACTTCGCGAGCAGTGTAGAGGAGGAGAGGCTTTAGTAAATGATTGCTTTATTCCCATACAAAAACTGTAATCACCTTAAGTATAATTATGGATAATATTTAGTCAGTGCGTAGTGCTAAGTATAATAATATTAAGCGTATTGTGTTATGAGTGTGATGTGTGGATTTAGTGTTGCCATCTTGAAAAAAACTGTTACTAAATAATATTTTCATTGTATAGTTTATTTTCAATTTGGCAACATTATGAACAGTGTTTATTATTGCAGTTTAGGAATATCTTCAATCATTTTCCTGTATCTGTCGAGCATGGGTGCGTAAATACGTTCCGCGTCGGGGTAAGGGGTCGCTACTGGCGACACCGTTGGTTCAGACCCTGGAATATCATCATCATTACATGAATCAATAACTGTTGTAATCTATATATTATATACGACCGGGCTGCCCTCGCTTCGCTCCGGGTGTTTAAAGCAATATTATAATTGATGTCCTTAAGTGTCACTCTGTAATTGTGTCTGTAATAAAAGCGACACATAATAAAAAGAAGAGGAGCTAAAATAAAATTGAATAGGTAAAGGAGAGAAAAATGAGAGAATGATAGTATATAAGAGGAAGAGAGACGGAAATACAATATGTATATGGCAACACTAAATCACCTTTGTCACTCACGAATAGTGTAGTTTTCTCTCAGAAAAAGAATTTTTAAAATCGGATAAGTAGTTCCTTAGAAACTCTTCAATTTATAAAATGACCACGTAATGGCACTTAAATGGCCATATCTTTTTAATTAGAATATTTATGGCAACACCACATAGCCTATGTTACCCGGAAAGGATGTAGCTTTCTATTGGTGAAAGAATTTTCAAAATCGGTTTAGCCGTTTTCGAGCCTATTCGCAACAAACAAACATACAAATCTTTCCTCTTTATATAATAGTGTAGATAAAAGGAGAAGCTGACTGACTGACTGACATATTAACGCAGGGCCTAAACTATAAGGGTTAGAAACTTGAAATTTTACAAAGGGGTTCCTTTTATAACGTAGTGGACTATTAAGAAAGGATTTTTGAAAATTCATCCCATAAGGGAGAAAAACGGGGGTGCAAAGTTAGTATGAAACTTTTTAGAAGTAATTGAAATGAAATTAATCATGAAGGTTCTTCATTGAAAACATGAAACACGTGTAAAATATTTTTTCTAAAATCATCCTTTAAGAGGGTAAAAGGGGGGTGCAAAGTTAGTATGACTCCTCATAAAATTATTAAATATGTCTACAAACGATCTACTGTAGGCTAATATAACTACCTCAATATCGCAAACGAAGTTGCAGGTAAAAGCTAGTTAAGGTATATAGTATTTAAATTGTGTTGAATCCTACCATTTAGTTTAGTTCCAGTTTCAGCGCTCCATACTTCAGCAGCTCTGATGGCAGCTCCTAATAGAGCTGCATTTGCATGTTGGTCCTAACAATAAGATATTGTCTTAGAAAAAATAATATAATAAAAATCCTGCCAAGTGCGAGTCCGAAGCGTACACACATTGAGATTTAATTATCACAACCCGTCAATGGCTTACTGCTGAGCTGGATCTCCTTCTCAGAATGAGAAGGGTATTAGGCTATAGTCAACTACGCTGGGAGTAAGACATTGAAATCTCTATTATTGGACCATCACTCCTTTATGGAAGGCAATAAACATATTTTAATATCAATTTGAAGCTCAATGGTTGAGGCGTTGGATTCATATCAAATCCCAGTCATTAGACTGGTGACGTGGCCCACTCGTAACACAAGCATTTAGCTTAGTTGGAGGGGTTAAGGAATACTAGTATTATTAAAATAAATTCAAATGCAATGATCATAAATTGGCTGGAATTCTTTACCTGCACATATACCGGCGTGTTGAACACATCGGCGAATATTTGCAGCAGCGCGGTATTGACTGAAGCGCCCCCTGTCGCCACTATGCGCGATGACGCGTCTAAACAATAAGGTTTGGATTATATTCAAAAAAGATCTTTTTATATCAGGGAATATGCAAATATTAAGCAATGACAAGAATAAGGTAACTATATAAATGTGCATTTTTTAATAATAAGGTTTAAGATGATTTTGATTGCATTTACCAAGTTTGAATCCCATATCCTCAGCGTGCACGCGGCGCGCTATCGCTTGCCCTTCTAACAGCGCCCTTGCTTCAAACTCCGCCACGGGTTTGCTCACACTCTTGCCGTTGGCGTCTTGGATCCAGCGACCCGGTGCTGCTCGAGGGACAATCTCGGCTGTATCGTAGTAGATACCTGATAAATAGCTCTTATTATCTTATGTCCTACACAGTATAACTGACCTATCACGCTTCGTTAAGGAAAAATACATTTCATTAAACAATCAAATATGTACTTTATAACTTTGTACCCTTTACATTCGTCAAATTTAATGATTATGTATGCAAAAATAAAATGGTCAAAGAGATGTTAATAATGTAAATAATTAAAATATAAATATAATGTTCCTGATTCTCTGTACATAAACGCAGTTTATATTTTAGCTTTAAGATGATTGTAAATATTTATAATTAGCAGGAAAACTTTAGATGTGACATCGTATCAAATAGCGGTTCACATCTATTACAAATACATATAACAAAACGAAAATTGTCCACATTTTATAATTGCGACATAACATTAAAATAAGTTGAATCCAAGCAAAAATAAATTCGATAACTCATGAAAATAATTAAATAGAATTAGTTGAAGTTTTATTTTAAAACAAAATCGGGCATACCAATGGCCGAAATTTAAAATAAATCAACAATTTAAAATCTTTGAATAACAGATTGAAAATAAATTCCAAATTAGAATTTAGTTTCTATTTCCCAAAGATTTTGGATTGAGATTTATCATTAATTCAGCTGTATGTCACGTTTAGAATAAAAAGTAAACTCGCATTTCATAACCCATGGATTGAGTTTCATTCCATTTTTTACTGCCATCATACCTATTGTTTACAATTTGTACAGATACAAAAGGCAGATTACATAAAAAAATCTTACCCATGTACCCCATGTTCCCTCTAATCGATATTTTTAACAAATTATTAAAATCATCCCAACTAGGACCAACGAGTCTGTCCCTGTGGTTTTGTCTGGTTAGGGATCCGTTAGCAAAGCACAGTAACGCCATGTAGGGGGCGCTGGTGGGGCCGACGAGCACGTGTCCTGCGGGGGGAGCGGCGGCGGACTGGAGACCCAGCAGTAGCGTGTCGCTGGTGCCGAGGCTAAGGCCTACCCAGCCCGAACGGAGGCGGAATCCTGTATTAAACAAACATAAGCTATATTATGAATCTAGTTTTGAGAATTTAACTTTCTTTTTTAACAGACTTCAAAAAGGAGGAGGTTCTCAATTCGATTTGTATATTTTTTTTTTATGTATGTATATCGATTACGCTGAGATTTATGATCCGATTTACGTGATTCTTATTTGGTTTGATGCGGAATAGTTGATATTTAGTCCCGTATAAATTTAACATAGTTTGGCCCAGTAGTTTTAATTTTATGAACCTTCAAATAGGAGGAGGTTCTCAATTCGACAGGTACTTTTTTAAAATTTATGTACACCGATTACGCTGAGATTTATGATCCGATTTATGTGATTCTTCTTTAGTTTGATGCAGAATAGTTACTATTTGGTCCCATAAAAAAAGTAACATAGTTTGAACAAGTAGTTTTTATTTTATATGAACATTTTCTCCGTTCCCGTTTCATGGGATCTATATTGTTTAAGGCTCGCGGCACCTTTAGTGGGACTACCCATAGTTACTTAAAATAAAATTACTATCTATATATTTTATATATGGAGGTCAGGAGAAGCTGACTGACTGACTAACTAACATATCAAAGCAGGGCTTAAACTATAAGGGTTACAAACTCTGTAATTTTGCACAGGGGTTCCTTTTATAACGCAGGGGAGCACTAAGAAAGGATTTTTGAAAATTCACCCCATAAGCGGGTAAAACAGGGGTGCAAAGTTAGTATGAAACTTTGCCGTTTGTGAAGTTATTCAAATGAAATCCAGTATGAAGGTTCTTCAATGAAAGTCATGAAACATGTGTAAAATATTTTTTCGAAAATAATCCCTTATGGGATGGTAAAGAGGGGTGCAAAGTTAGTATGACTACCGCATAAAATTATTAAATATGTCTACAGACGATCTACTTTAGGCTACCTCAATATCGCAAACGAAGTTGCGGGTAAAAGCTAGTTTAATATATGACAATAAAAAGCAACGAAATGTTATACTCTATCTGATGTAATCTAGAGTCCTACTGTAGTTTACAGAACGACCTAAAAAACTAAAAAATGAACTAAAAAGTAAGGAGATAATTCCGTTATTTATTAACCTGCCTTTATTAGGACAATAATATACAAAAATTGATATTTTTGCAGTCGATACCAGCAATAGCAATAGCACAATTGTACATACTACGTATTTTGTTAAAGGTTCGTTCAATAGATATAGTTATTATTTTTGAGTAAAAAAATTATATTGGATTAGTAGTATTGGATAAAGTCTGTAGTATTGATTGACTGATGAGGAATGAAATATTTTACTGATAGATCTTATGGATTATATTAGGTAACAGTAAAATCTATTTAAAAACGAAATCCATTTACATAGCAGAGCGAAGGCAAAGGACAAGTATTTTATAATGACATGTTGAAATAATTCTAAAACATCACAGCAATACTAAACTTTTTATAGCGCTAAAGAGTTTTTATGTTTGGATATAGGAAATAATCTCTGGCACAACTAAATACTATTTTTAAGCAAGATATGTTCTGTAGAGGTAGTTCTCATGTACATTGAAGTATATGTATTTCTGGGTAAGATTAGTATTTTATAAACATAAAGAAAATTTATCAACAAATAACGACAACAAAACATTCCGACATTATCTTATCTACAATTCACATTTAATTACAATACATGTTAAAACTGTAGTAATTATCTCTTCATAAGATTTAAATAATGCAAATTATGTGTTTATACTTAAAATACTTTATTTGTAATGGTAGATGTATGGTAATGGTAGTAACAATTTCAGGATAGGGAAAAACTAATATCAGGGGATCCAAAAACCAATGCATTAATGTCAAACTAGTCAACCCAAGCCGGTTTAGCACGGGTGCAGTTCATATTTCATTTTCAATATATTGTTGCTAAATTAAAATATTCAGGGGCTTACTACAGAAAACTTACTTGATTACCATCCTGAAGGTACTCTGAATTATTCCGGAATAAAAACAATCCTGTGTTAATCCAGGTTATGAAGTACCTGTGTGCCTTATTACAAGGAAATCCATTCAGCTGTTTTTGTGTAATTGAGTAACAAACATCAAAATATCCAAAAATACAAACTTTCACATAATTTCTAATATTAATAAGGTGGAAAGTTTTTTTTTAATGGTAAATAAGGTGATTTGAAACAAGCAGATGATCCACCTCCTGGTAAGTGGCCACCATCACCCATGGATATTGACTATTTGTTTTGATACTCTCTAAAAGAGATACTCTCTTGTTTTGTCAATACTTTGCATCCTCGAAGATAGAGAGGGGAGGGGGAGTGAAGAAAAAAAATGTTGCGCTTTTAGCGGATCCTGAGCAAGAGCCCAGAGTCCACTGAATCCGCATCATTAATGGGATGGGACAGGTCGGGCGTGTTTTGTGTATCAGAACTATGTCTGATAACATAAATATAAATAAAATGAAACGAGAACTCCTGAAGTGACTTATAGAGGACGAAGGAGGATGATGAAATCATTTTATTCTTACTTTCATCAAAAAGGAATAATGTAGATTCATTATGTACACCAAGAGTTGAGGATGATAGCTATCAAAGATTCAACTAAAAAGTCGTCATTTTCATCAGTAAAGGACGCCATTTTGACTACTATAATAACCGAGCGGCGCAGTGTAGCACTGCCGGGGTCGCGACTGCAGTCGCGGATGCCAGGTCGCGACTGCTGGAATCGGAATGCTACCTTCAGGGACGCGTTAGGTAAACAGCGTGTTGATCTAGGGTTCCATAACTAAAAAATATGAAATAGTAAATATTACATACCAGCAAGTGCTGAGCAATTATCGCCAGTGAAAGCAACCACCTTGCAGTTGGATTTGAACCCGTAGCGTTGCACATAGTAAGGTGATATAGTCCCAACCACCGTGGCAGTGGGTACTGGCTCACCTAACTTGTCTTTTAAACTTTCATCACCACATGCCTGAAAATATATATTAGAAATCACTAAATATTATATTTCGCTGGTTCGGGCTGGCTCGTTGGTTAAAAAATGTCAGAAATTTCAAGCTTCTGGGAGCTTTATATTTGAAAACTCATGCGCAGAATATAATATAATGTGATTAGTTGTCAATGTCAATAAAAAAACTATCTCAGTCTGATTCCCATATTATTAACCATAATTTCTGGCTAGCACCAGATGCCTATATGCATCTAAATGCATATACTATATAATTTTTTTATATTTTTAGGCAAATTCAATTGCTACATTTAATTACACATACATATATTTGGAAAATAACTTTAGGGGAATTTAGGCATAAAAATTAGTTATTTATTTGGAAATGCTCAAATAATCTTTTTAATTTACACATTATAAGGTATAGTTAATTTATAGATTTAAAAATTAACCTTTAATGCCTGTTCAGACCACTTCATAGTATTAATATTAAGGAGATTCATCCCAGAACCATCTGACAAGTCGATAGGCGCAATCTTTCCCACAAACAAAGAACATGCAAAGGAAGACACAAGTGAGATTCGTTCTGTTGCATGATATACTCGAGACTTGGTTCTGTACATTTTACGTATTTGTACACCTGTAAAGCGTTCATATGCACGGGAACCAGTGACTTTTGCTAATTCCTGAAAAAAAAGATAAACAGAGCATTTCATATATTGTAAAATGTTTTACAAGTTAATGGAGCATTAAACAAACCCATAGCTTTAAAAGTTGATTGGCAATGCTTAGTTAATAATTCATTTATATACATGTGATATAAAGGCCTCCCCATTAAAATAAAAACAACCCTTCCGCACAGTAGTGACTAATGATGCAGTCATACTACACAGATAGAATTTTCCAGGTAAGAGAAGACAGAGAGCTGTCCAGTGTCCAAGATATAATGGCAGACAACAAGCTGCTAATATATAAGATGATTCTAAAGCCATTATGGATGTATGGCATATAGTTGTGGGAAATTTTTCCAATTTAAATATAATTCAAAGGCATCTTAAAAACTGTTTCAAATGAATAAGGTGTCTCCTACTGAAGAACTCCTTGATCATGATATGAGCAAGAAAAAAATTAACACATACCTCAGCACCTCCCATTGCTTCTTCCAAAGCACGACAATCAGCACTAGTACTGGAGTCCATCCATACTGGAGAATTAGTCATAAAACATGATGATAACTGAGTGTGTAAAAATTGGTCTCCGGACAAACTGGATAATTTGTCTTCTGAACCTTTTGCCCACCACACTGAACCATGTTGCTGGAATATTCCAAATATTGTAAATTTTAATGGTTTTGGTTTAGTAAATAAAATGAAATACTTAATATACCTATGGTTGTTACATTTTATAATTACCTGTGCAGTTCCTGACAAAGCTTCAATGTTAGAGAAGTCAACTCCAGCTACAATAAGTTTATCCATCACCATATCAAGTGCCTTCACCCATAGTAATGTTGGTGTCATCACCTCACCACGGTGTTCCCCTCGAATAACACCCCCTGCAGTTCTATACAGAGCACAATATTTATACTTTAACCTTTGACTATGTTTTATTATATATTAGTTATGCTTGTTTTCTTTTTAAGAGAATTAAATAAATTTCTGTATCTGGTAGCCGGGTTCTGAGAGTGTTAGATAAGTCAATGATTATACAATTAATAATTATATCTAATTGTACTACCTTCTGGTAAGTAGTATTTCACCATTATAAACATAAAGAACTTTGGATTAGCCAAAAAAACATTACTTCTATGTAAAATATACAGTCTATACAAATAATATAAAATATAGTCATACACTTGCACTGCTATTTGAGTTCTTTTGTTAAAAATACTTTAAAAAATGGATTGTTTTTTTTAAAATAATCAACAATTTATTAAAACATACTTATGAGGTAGTTCCTTTTTTTTAAATGATAAACAAAATTTAAATATACACATACCTAAATTCCGGCAGGTCCACATCAAACTCAACATCTGCTTCTTGCTGAACAACATAATCTTCATTTATTACCACCGCTTTTAACTGAAAAAATTCAATAATTATTTTGATGAATAAACCACGGTCAATTAGTTATTAGTAAATAATCGTACATATTTTAGTTAAAAGCGAAATATAAAGTCATGAGCATAAATTAATAAACCAGCCTACGCTAAACTCGGTCGTTCACTTTCACAAATAATTTTAACTTCATACTTCTGCATTATGATAACTTTCAGTAAATTAATGTCAACATTGTTACTTTAAAATAAATTATTACTATAAATAATAATAATTTATATTGTACTTACATCATAAATTTAAAATAAACATGATTTATTATGATGACATATTTCTATGAACAATTTTTTAATTAAATTAACTTATATTGCAAGTAATTTTATTAATTTATACTATTTACACGCTACATATATTTAAAACAAAAGAAAAATAAAAACATACCCTTTGCGTACTAAAATCAAATCCCAAAAAAGTTTTTTTTTGTACTTCTTCGATCATTTTTTAATTTTGATAGTGTGCTCCACTCGTTCAGAAACTGGTACACTGACTTCGATTTGCGCGTATCGTGACTAAATATCATATATTAAAATTATACCACTATTTCAAGATTATATATCTCTTATATTTAATAACTTTTATGAAGTCTTATAATGATTATAATTGTTTATTATGATAAGTTAAATCAAGGTTACTGTTATCGAAACAAATGTTGATAACATGTGACGTTTGAAAAGGGGTCAGGAAGCATTACATTTAAATATTATTAAAAAAAATTAAAAATATTAACAAAAATGTTCTTCTATTTCGATATTTTATCTTGGTAAAAATATCTGTGTGCTTTTCTAATAGAATAAGATATTTAAAAAAAAAACGTTATATTAGCAAATTTTTCAATCTTAATTAAAAACAACTGTAGTAATAGTATTACTTAGTTTTATTGAACATTTTAGACTTATAAAAACTTTTTGCTCAATAACAGTCGGCGTGATGGTCTCATTGTGAACGAATACCGTTACTTCTCACGCCAACAATGATGCGTCACTGAACTGTAGCTTCCTCTCTAAATCAAATTAATTATCGACTAGAATAGTAATTTTTGTTACAAAATTATTAATTCCTCCAGCAGTATCAGACATAACCCATATCAGCAAATCGCAGGAATAAAAAGGTATTGAAAAATAATTAAAGTAGATTTCAGCAAAAATCAAAGGTATTTTATGGCAAAAAATATTACCTATCTAATCAGGGCCGGATTTAGAGATCTGGAGTGGAGGCCCCCTGGCCCCAAATTATTTTTCAAATTAAAAAAAATTTCAGTCGAGTTTTTCAATAAATTTTTTAGTATTTAACAAACATAGGTATATAAATATAATCGAAAACAAGAATTATCTGAAATTAAATTTTAGTGTTAACGAACGGAACCTTCCGAGATTTTTTCGCCGAAAAATCGTTGATGATTTTGCAGAAATCCAGTTTCTGAAGTAAATCGCTTTCAATGCTCAGGAGAGACGCCATTTGACTCTTTGATATTTTGATATTTTACTGATTGCCTGATTGGAGAGAACAAATTTCGATCAATGATTTCTATTAATATTAACCCACGTACTCATTACTTTTTGTAGGTTGGGTGTTGGGTAGAAAAATAATTGCGACTCCTTACGAAAATGTAAAAATAAGCATTGATTTGAAATACAATGAGACACAATCAGTCAAAGTCCAGACTTGATTGTCTTACTCGGGAGGTTCGAGTTCGACCCTAGACTCACACCCCTGAATTTTCTTAGTTATGTGTGTTTTAAGTATTTAATAATGAAAGAAAACATGGCGAGGATACCTGCACAACTGATAGTTCTCCATAATTTTCTCAAAGATGTGTGAAGTCTGTGCCAGCGCTTATTATGAGGAGGATACTCGGCTTAGTAGTGGGCCATTGACCGTGAGTAATACAATTGCAAAATAGTATTTATAATATTTATTCAATATTACCGTAAATATTTTTCTCTTTCTTAGCTTTACCATTTTGCTATTAAAAATGATAAGGTTTAATACGAGAAATATTGCTAGTTGCTTTATTATTAAGACACATGAATAACATAGCTGAATCTATCAGAAACTGAAATCGTCGAAGAAGAACGAAATGTGGGATCGAAGAAGAACGAAAAATGTTATGTGGGATTTCTACCCAATCAAGACGTATCTAGTTTAAGTAAATCTTTGAAAGTTGTAGGTGTGTAGGGTAATTGCTTATGGTAGAAATTAGAACTTAACTATCAGCATATTGTATTATTTAAAATGTATTACAATAGGTTCTCAGTAGAGTATAAGGTGATTAAACCTATATTCAATCGAGCAGCAACATGGACGGGTGACGTATAAATAGCGCAACGAGCCAGCCGTGGCTTTCCACACGATTACACTCTACCCTCAAGGCTTCAGGTACTAGATATTTTAAACAAGGGTACGTTTGCGTCAATTTTATATTTTTTATGAAATACTTTCATGTTCATAATGAATATGTTGAAGTCAATTAGATTGTTGACCGTTTCTGGTCTTTCACAATTATTAATAATGCCATGTATATATATAATATTCATATTTCGTTAACACGCAATTCATATAATTTATAGTCTTTTAGATCTCTTAACGTGGGATAACAAGGATATACACCTATAATCCGTACGGAATCCAGATATGGTTTGAAGAAACCAGTTGTAGAAACGAAAAAAGAGCCTTAACTGCACTTTAAAGCCGTAATCAGAAATATACATCTAGGAGATTTTATGATGAGAAGGAAAGGAGGAGAGGGGGTATATTGAAGAACACTACAAAGAGGTGATGATATTGAATGGACTATTGGGTAAACGCTACGTAGATACTTCTACTGAACTGATAAATAATCAAATATGATCTCATACAATTACGAGAGAAACCTAACCTAATCGAGACACTTGCCTCCACTGCTCAGGCTCTCTGTTTAAACCCAAGATTAAACTTACATAAACGTAACCTTACACAAGACGTGGCAACTACATTGTAAAGTACTCACGTGACCAGCACTAACACTGCACTACACAACACTATCCAGAGACTACTTCACTCCTTGAGAGACTGCACAAGAGTAAGACTACAGTCAGACTGTAGAAGGCATATAAAGGGTCGAGACTGTCAAAATGACGAAAGAGTCTACTACTCTACTCCAACGCCATAGATGGCGATGACGTTTACTATTCTCCAACATACATATTAGTAAAAGCTCCTTAACTGCAAGAGTCTAAGGAAAAATTCAAGAATGGCATGCATGTAAAGTAATGCGATGGCAGTCCTTGAATTGATGGTAGTTTTTTGAAATAGCAACTGCAACTGTCTCATATAATATTGGTACTTTAAAATTGTTAGATTCTTATTTTTTTATGGTAGTTAAGGAGCAATCAAGCAGATGGTCTATTTGATGGTAAGTGGCCACCGTCGCCCACGGACATTGAAACTACTAGAGAATGCCTCTTGTACTGCCGATGCGTTGCCACCTCAGTGTGGAATGAAGAGAAGATTGCTACGGTCAGCGAACCCCAAAGATGAATCTCGAGTCAAGTAAACTGCAGCATTAATATGAGGCGGGATGAAAGAGGGAGTGTGTAGGCCTGGCCTACATGCAGCTCGACCGGGACGCGCGGTGGTCGCAAGCCATTCGTTCAACAAATCCCCTACCAGCTGGTTACTAGGTTACTCTGCTCTTACGAGATGCTCTCCCAGCGGCAGAGGGGAATTGTATTCTAACCCATCCCCTCATGGGTAGACGGGTCACTATTATATAACTTTCTTTTCAGTTTATTGTAGCTATGATAAAATTTGGATCTCACTTAAATTTTAGTTTTCCAAATTAAGGTAGGTAAGAACCTATTTATGGATATTCTTGTACTAAAGGCTTTAGTCAGATCATTCCATCTGCTAGAAATTTGTTCATCTAGAGTTTGGAAGTGACTCTAACACATTTAATTCCGTATTACTCTGTAAAGCTCTATTTTCTAGAATATTGTAAAAACCTACTACCTATATTGAGATATGATGGTTTTGCAAAATATATAATTGATAACAGGAATTTATTACTACAAGTTAGGATAAAAAATACGCATGCTTCAAAATGAATGTTTGTTATATTATCAATACAGAAGAATAGTATATAGTAGTAGGCAGGCTCTAGTAATGTGTACCCTACATTTAAATTGAAAGTAAGTAGTGAATAGTGTCAATAGTGGCGCTGCGCATCTGCGTGGCGCTGGCGTCTGCCGGGCGCCGGTCCGCCGGAGGATGCTGCCAGCCTGCCTGAACCTCCTGATATTGTAAACAAGAGCTTTTTCGATTGGAGGCGGCAACGCGCACGCGCTACACGTTCTGTGCTTGAAACGACGTATATTGTAATCTTTCTCAAATTCATATTTAATACTTATTTTATTACTTTGTTATCTAAATATCTTTTCTTTATATAAATATTTTTTTTATCTAGAATGAAAAGTTCTGTTACATTCTTGACATTAGTTTAAATAATAAACTTTCGTGGTTCATTGTAAAAGAATTCTCAGGTCAGTACGAAATAATCTATGAAAACATTTGATAGTATCGTAGGTGGCAGAATAATACTCGCCTTTTTCAGCTACACTGCTAATGTATGTGACCATAAAATAACAGGAGACCATTGAAAAAGTGGTTATTTTTTTTGAAAATTATTCTTCAGATCTGAATTTCTGGTAGTAAAAGAATTCTCTCGAATCTTATAATTTTTTTTTTATTGCTGATAAGTTGCCACCTTAAAAATAGAGTGAGAAGAATGAGGAAAGAAAAAAATGCTCCGGTTTCAGTAAACGTACAAAGTAAGAAAACGGAACCCACCGGAAATCACAGCATTGACATAGGAAAGAGAGGGACTAGTTCGCGTCAAAGACATACTCGTGTGACTATATATCTACTGTTTGTTGGAAGGTAGTCAGGGAATCGATCACCTACCAACAAGGCTGAAGGTTGGGTCACTCGTGACTTTCGAGACATATTCCTTGCGGAAGAAGGGAATTGTATGTATGAAATGATGAAGATTCAACTCCTACGGTCATTTAGAAGAAATCACTCCAACATTAGTAGAGCCTACATGAAATATATTAAATCACTTATAGATTTCTATATATATTCTATATATAGGGAAAATCTATAGGGAAAAACTATTTCAATTTCTAAATTTTTTTTCCCGATACATGCATCTAAACATTTGTCTAGTTATGTAGGTAGGTACCAGTGTACAACTATTATACATATTTAGTCAGTCTTTACAAAATTGGGCTGCTGCCGAACCGGCAAGCCATTCAACACCTCAGTAATAGTGAGGTGACAATGTACAAATTAAGTAAAGTATAAAGCAAGTAGTATCCAGTAAAAGGATAACTTAAGTTGATACTTTTTATGATGGGTATTATGTAAAAATAGATTACATTTATTATACGTGGTATAATTTTTGAGATAAAAGAATCGATTGTTCAGGATTTCAGGACGTCACGTCAAGGTGAGCGCGTGTGCAGTTTCAGAAGCGCGGCGGCGCGGCGGCGTAGAGCGGCAGGGTATGTGGCGGGGCACGGGCGGGAAGAGCGCGTGCGCGGGGCGGGGTGGGCGCGGGCGGCAGACGCGCCGCGATGGTGGGCCGCGACAGCCGCTCGGAAAGCGCGGCGCGCCCCTTGGCGCCGCGGCATGAGTAGCGCGCCCGCTCGGCCCGGCCCGCGCGCCCGCCATGGCGCAGGCCGCGCCCGCGCCCCAACGCACCCACTCCTTCGCCAAGAAGACCTTCCACAAGCCCACTTACTGTCACCACTGCTCGGATCTGCTGTGGGGGCTCATCGGGCAGGGCTACGTCTGCGAAGGTACGCGCCGCGCATGCGCCCCGGGTGCGTCGATACCGCCCGCGCGCTCAGCACGACCAGCGTTATGCAACCCTCCCGGGCGTGTCCCGCCCCCCTCGATCTTCCCCCGTCCGGAACCTTCCGACCTCAAAATCCTCAAGTATCTCCTAAAAATCCCACATCCCATCTTACTAGACCAATCTTCGTCCTAGTATTTCTAAACTACTATATTTCGACCTTCACCTTCACCTTAAACCCGTAGTGAACTTCATTACCATTTTGAATTGAAACTCTTAACAATTCCACTTGTAATTATCCCGTCATATCGTTCGGCATATTCCTAGTGCTCTTTAAGGGTGTTAGATAGCAAAATATCCTAAAACAGCTGAAAAGGAATCGTGACGGCAATCAGAGTGAACGTTCATATCGATCGATCTGTTTTGTATGAGGTTTTTTCCTAGCGGTGAGGGGCGGGGCGCATCCCCTCCCGGCCCTAGACGTGATGATCTTGATCTGCTAGATAAGCCCAACGACTGGTAAGTGATGATCTCTGCTTGGGCAAGGATCATGTGCGATTATACATTTTTAAAGGATTTATTACTAGGTATGGGCGTAGCACGTTGATAAAAGCTCTGAAATTTTATGCATGATATAAAAACGTAAACTTCTTAGTATCACTGCGATTAACATTTAACCTTGGTGCTCCAAATATGTTCTTCTTTAAGTGATACAGTTATATTACTATCTAATAAATAAGTTGTCATTTAATATTTTATTTAACTTAATGATTAAACCAATTCTTAACCTGTTAAATGTAAAAGTTCTTAGATTGTAGAGTTCGAGAAAAAACATCATTTTATATATTAACTAGCAAATATACAAATAATTTGTAATGGAATTTTTGGTACAACGCTATACTTATAATTTGTTGCGATACGAGATATATTTTAGGAAATTTTTCCTCGTATTGCATTATTTTAGTCGACGTAATATACATATAGAGCACAGATAAGCAGAGCAGTATTATGGAGTATGGGCGCTATGGCGTCGCGTTACATCTATTGATTACTACACTTCGCGAGAAAAATTACACTTCTAATGTGTATACGCTTTAACAAACTTAGGGAATATAAATTATTTCGTTACATAGAGCCAGCAAAGAATTCAGTTTTAAAAATCCCTTTCTAACGATTCTTCAAGCTTCAAATTTTACGTTTTCAATATGTAATGTAACTCTGTCAATCTCTATTTTATACGTCGCTTATTAATTATTTCTCATGAGTATCATAATGATTTAATTACTTCTTATAAGGAAAGTCCATTACATCTTAACATGACGTACGTAGTTAATATTTTAATTAGTCAGATCGAGTCGATGCAAAGTGAGAACAACTTTAATCGAAAACCATATTTATAAATAAGAATGAAACTACATTCTAATTCATTGGGTATTTAATATCATAAATTAATAACATAGTGAAAATTCTTCCCATTCTCATACAATTTTATTATTTATCAGAAGAGAGATAGCCGATTCCATTAAGTGTTGCTGTAATAAGTGCCGAAACATGAAATCTTTCGCCAAAATTATTAAAATATAGGGTACGCGTACGTATGAGGGTCCATTAACAAACTGCTTTAATTCGTTATCTAGATTTCGGGAGAGATTCAGATTCCCTGAAAGGTAAAACTATTGCGTCACAGATGATATTAGGTGGTGATCATTTCTTATCTGAATAATATCTTGTCCTTTCGGGATTTTTTTGAAATTCAATGTGTCGTAAAGATTGGTATGTCGGAGTCGATACATCTAAGCTATTAGAAGAATACTAAATAAATCATATAGTTTGTCTTATTTCTTACTTGATTCTTCTTATCCTTCTGAAAAGTTATGATCTTCTTATATATAGAATTTTCATGTCAGAATGTTAGTTACCATACTTCTCCGAAACGGCTCAACCGACTTTTATGAAATTTTATATGCATATTCTGTAGGTCTGAGAATCGGCTACTATCTATTTTTCATCCCCCTAAGTGATAAGGGTGGCCCACCCCAAAATATGGCAAAACAACGTTTGTCGGGTCAGCTAGTATACTATAAGACGCTAATGGAAGAAGAGGGTTTGATTTTTAATCAAATGTTGTTTATGAATAATATGTGTCTCTGTGTTTTTATACTTGTTATTGTTTAAATTGTTAACTAATACTATTGTAATATAATTATTACAATTCATATAATTTTTTATTGGTATTCCAAAAGTACTCGATATTCTTGATAAATTTTCAATTTTTAAATCTCATAGTTATATTATTTTTATCAGACACAGCCTCGCTTCGCTAAGAGAAAATAAATTTTATGTGACAGTGCCATCTGGTAGCTAGTTACAACAATATGGATAGCAAATAATCAAAATCCAATAATTTAACATACAAATATACATAATAATGTTATACAGCAATTAATTTATATTTACTTTCTTTCTGATAGCGTAGCCTTCGCGTAGATCCGTAGCGCCTCGTAGCGGTGCGTAGCAAACAACTCCTTTTTTACTTACTCCACTTATTTTAAATATGAAATAATTTTAAAAAATCAGTTTAGTACGAGTATTATATTTCAATTTATTCCATTTTTCTTGTAAAGCAGTGTGGTAATAAAATAATTTAAACAAATCTAAGTTAATAAGCTTTATCAGAAAATCAGAAAATAAAGTACGATAATTGCGTTTCAGAACCAAGTTCCTTATATAATGTACTAGCGTTCCGGCTCCGCACGGTTATCTTCTCTACTATAATATGCATGCATTATATATATATATATAAACCTTCCTTTTGAATCACTCTATCTATTAAAAAAAACTGCATTAAAATCCATTGCGCCTTTTTGAATATCTATACAGACAGACGGAAAGCGACTTTGTTTTATACTTTGAAGTGATTATGAACTATGTTGCCATCAAAACAGAAGTGAGGCAGAAAAATAATATATGTACCCATAACATGCATAGTTTAATTTTATAGGTAGATTTGCTGTTAAAATTTCTTTACTAAAGTATTTCTTTCAGCTTTTTTCATTTACAAACTAGCCGTAAGGAATCTGACATAGACAATAGCAAAGTGTGACTTTTATACGACAATGGAAAGTCTGTATATGTAACATGAGAGGCTTATTGAATAGAGGTTCCGTTTAAAGACAAGACACGATAATAACATTCCTCCCGACACGTTCCACACTCGTCAGGCAACACAATACGTATACCACCGACAAGAGTACAAAGCGCCATAGACAATGCGTCCGCAACTAGAACACCAGATAAGATGTGAATGCGCGAATCATTTACAACAAACATTATTGCGGTATTATTATTTTTGTTCTCCAATTTAAAAGCCTAAAAAACACAACACAAAATGTTTATAAAATTTTAAAACCAGCTTTTAGATTTTATATAAAGTTAAAATTTTTTAAAATTTAACCAAACTTATAACTATACTTTAACAAACTGACAATATATTCTGAAGTTGAATAAATAAGTAAACGTTCCATTTTTAAATTTTAACTTTTATATGAACAAAAGTAGACCAACACTGGCAGAATGTTTGTTGCATAAGCCTATTCAAAGACATAATTTAATTGAAAAAAGAAAGAAAAAATTAAAACTGTCAATTAATTCTGAAGTTAAATAAATAAAACGTTCCAATTTTTTAAATAACGATTATAAACTATAAATCAAAAACCGAGCGACCTGCCCTCGCTTCTTTCGGGATTTAAATCAATATTACAATTGATATTCTTAAAAAGAGAGAGTGAGAATAGATGATAAAAAGAGAAAATATAGAAAGAAAAAAAGAGAAAAGAGACAAATAATAAGAACGAGAAGGACAGTGCAAAGATGAAAATGAAAGAGAGAGAGAGATAACAGAGAAAGAAAGTGCAAAAGACACAATGCATAGAGATAAAGATAAAATGAAAGAGAGAAAAAAAAGGGACAATATGAGAGATAATGAAAGTATAAAAGACGAAGAGAGACGGTAATATTATAGACTTCTATATGTGAAAGAATTTTAAATCTGTTTAGAAAAAAAATATAGCAACACTACATCACTGCAGTCACTCAGGAATAGTGTAGTTTTCTTTAAGTGAAAGAATTTAAAAAAATCTGATCAGCAGAATTAAAAAATATAGGTATATGGCAACATTACATTACCTATATCAGGAATAATGTTGTTTTCTTGTGGTCATGGTGTGTCAATTCACGGTACAAAATGGCCAAGTTACGGTGTTTAAATGGCCATATCTCTTTAATCAGAATATTTATGGCAACACCACATAGACTATGTTACCCGGAAGGACTGTAGCTTTCTATCGGTGAAAGAATTTTCAAAATCGGTTTAGTAGTTGTTGAGCCATCGCAACAAAGAAACATACAAATAATCAAATCTTTCCTCGTTATAGAATAGCGTAGATAAACCAAAATTTTGTTGACAGAATGAATTTACGAATTACTCAAGTTCTCACGGTTATAATATATAGGTAAAACATATGCTGGCAACCAGGATTTCATGTATTACTTCAAAAGTTTGCATCTTCAATTTGCTAAATATACCTAACACTAAATACCTATATTTATTACGTTAGATATTAAGTGCATCTTCTGATATCTTCAGTTTTATTTTAAAAAAGGTAACCAATGGTGATATGCAGTAAGTTAATATAGAATTTTCAATAACCTAATTTCGCTCAATAAGTTCTGTCTACAAGGAATAGTTACGTTTCAAAAAGGAATCTCACTTTCGATTCTTAAGGTAAAAGAAACCCATTCTACCTAAATTTTATTATTAATTATTTCATTTACGTCTTTAAAAAAAATCGTAACCAATTTCAACAGTTTGTTTTTGCAATTCCAATTCGTACCTACAAATGGTGAAATGAAAAAGCAGATCTAATCACAGTTTCGAGGCATCTGCTCTAAACTCCTTGGTGGGGATCTGTACCCAGACTGGCTCGCGACCACCAGCATACGAATCCGACCACCAAGTGTCATTGATGCGTTCCTATCGAGCCACATGTAGGTCAGACTATGGGAAGGGCCATCCCGTTAATGCTGCGATTCTGGTGAACTCTGGGTTCTTGTTCAGGATCCACTTTCCTCACTCTATCTTCGAGGTAACAACGCATCACAACTCTTGTTTGTTGAAAGTCCATGGGCTTGTGACCACCAGCAAGCGAATTCGACCGCTAAGTGTCATTGACGCGTTCCGGTCGAGCCGACCCCATCCCAATGCGGGCTTTTGCTCAGAGTCCACTGGAACTGCAGCATTCTTCTCTTCGCTTCCCCTCCTCACTTTCCCTCTTGAGACGGTAGCGCATCGACAAAACAAGAGATACTCTCTAGTTTTGTCGGTGTCGACGATGGTCACTTTCCATCAGGTGGACGTGGTGCTCGTTTGTGGAGGACAAAAATAACTAAATTAAAAATTCCGTATATTTTGCATTTATCATGTCGAAACAAACTAAAACTATTTCTTCTAAGAAAAATCGCAAAGTAAATCAATAAGTAGAAAGAGAAAAAAAAAGAAAAGTATACGAGTAAAACTTTGGAAATTAGCTTTATGCGTTATAAATATTTTCAGTAGTAAAATAGGAGTAGAATTTTTTATTTTAATTAGTGAATATTTAAATTACTACTCAAAAAGTAAGTTTATATAAAAAAGCTTTAAATTTATTATATTCCGTCATATAAATGTTAATATCTTGGATATCAACCACTAATTTGTCAAAGTGGTGTATATAAATAGACTACTCATGTAATTATTAGTTGGATGACTTCATACTATTTGTGGATATAAAAACAAGCCACGAGGGAAATTATTTTAATTTAACCATGCTCGACT
The DNA here is from genome assembly GCA_905147385.1 of Limenitis camilla. Lineage (NCBI taxonomy): Eukaryota > Metazoa > Arthropoda > Insecta > Lepidoptera > Nymphalidae > Limenitis > Limenitis camilla. The sequence goes on from LR990235.1 coordinate 1,835,191, forward strand.
CTATTACCTTATCTATAAATTTATTGTAGCTATCATCTATTAATATTATTAAATGACATCATTTATTAATTTTCTTTGTTTTTATTTCTTAAACTTGGCGATAGGTGAAATTGTCGTTTTGCCATACTGGCTATTTCAAGTCCAATTTTTTTCTATTTTCACTAAGAATTCTAAGTTCAACTTATTTTTATTTTTGAAATATGGAATTCTTTTTTGAAAATTAGTCATTAGTTTAATGGTTAGTGTTCTGTTTTCATCGAATTTGTATGATTTTATTCACCATTGATACGTTAAAAAGTCGAGTGATTATGGAGTATGTGTGTGTGTGAGTGGCAGCAAAGCGGCAGAAGCGGCACGAAATATCAACGACGTATATAGAACGAACACTAGTAACGATCGCACCACCCGTTATTGGTTTGCCCGCTTCCGTTCTGAAAATTTCGACCTAAGAAATGAACCCCGTGGTCGACTGAAAACGACGACTAAACGATGACGAATTAAAGGCGATTGTGGAAGCTGATGATTCTCAATCTACGAATGAATTAGCAGCAGCTTTTGATTTTAGCATCAAAACAATATTGGGCCATTTGCGTCGCATTGGCAAGCTAAAAAATCTTGACAAATGGGTGCCTCACGAATTGAATGATCGCCAGCGCGAAGCACGCGTCGAGTCGAGCCTTGTCGAGCATATGGAATCGAATTGTTACTTGCGGCGAAATATGGATTCTTTTGGACAATTGCAAGCGCTCAGCCAGTTGGTTAGACCCTGGTTCAGCACCTAAACAATGCCCCAAACGAAAACTGACCCCAAAAAAGTGATGGTCACTATTTGGTGGTCTAGCGCCGGTGTCATTCAGCGTCTTACCAAACGGGATGAGCGTTATTACAGAAGTGTACTGTGAAGATCTGAACAGAATGATGGAGAAGCTCGATATCTGCAACCAGCTTTGATCAATTGTTCGGCTCCACTGCTCCTGCATGACAACGCGCGACTTCATACTGCACAGCAGTTGCATACTTACAAGAGCTGGGGTTGGAAGTTCTCCGTCATCCACCGTACTCCCCAGACCTTGCCCATACAGCTTTCTACTATTTCCAGAATTTTGATAACTTCTTGGTGGGAAAAAAAACAATATCCACGAGGCGGTTTAAAATGTCTTTGAAGAATTTGTTGCCTCCCATCCAGCGGACTTTTTCAAAAAGGGCATCAATTAGCTACGTTGGCAAAAATGTATTGATTGTATGGCTTATTACTTTTATTAGTAAAAATAAAAAATATAGAGAAAAAAGGGCGTTAATTTATTTCATGAAAAACGGCAATTTCATAAGTAAGTCCTATTATTATTTGTATCTAGTATTCCAAAGATCCATTCTTATTGTTTTTTCTATCAATATAATACACAAATTATATATGGCCTAAACTCTCTGACAACCTGAAAATTTGAAGAAATACATTCGAAGTTAGAACACGTAGTCTATTCGACAAGTTGAAAATGGTCTAAAATAGAGATACTGCTCTTAAAATTATGTGTGATAGCTCATTGGATCCGGAATGACGCCTAGAAAAAAAATTGTTTCCTCCCGGCATTCTATCTCCATTATTTATAATGTTAATATAACGCTCTGCGCGATTTATTTTTAGGTATAGCGCGTGGCGTTAAAAGCGAGTACGACACATTGATTAATTTTTTAAGGTATAGAATTTTTTTTTTTAAATATGGAAAAATCATGGTATTTTCGTAACACTTTAAAAAATTTAATCCTGGTGGAAATTTTACTGAAAGTTAATTTTTCAACAAGTTGTTAACTCAAAAAAAAATCTCGAAATTCCGTCTTCATTGTAAATTAGAGAAAATATTTAAATAATTGTAAAGATTTTTTGCTTCGTAGAGCCTTTGTATAAACATACTTAACAAGAACACGATATAAAACTTAATTTTTTTTTGTTAATGCACAAAAACTGAGAAATCCAAGAAATATTACTTGTCGACTAGACTAACGGGGCAACGTTTTCTTTGGCGCGTCATACCAAATTGGCCACAAAAATATAATAGGATATATGTTATGACAGCTAAGTATTCTATTTTTAGAATAGCTTGCATACAACTTGAAGCCGGGATCCGCCCGGTGTATGTAGGCCATGCCTGACGTCACCGTGGTGACCCAGTTTGTTGCCATTGAGAAACGCACGTCAATGGTGCCCCCTCCGATCTCGGGGTACACGTGGAGGTGTGTCAAAAACTGTTTTTTTCATTAAAAATGTATTACTTATAACCCTGCCATTGATATCTTGAAGTAATTGATATAAAACCGTTGTATAAAAACGCCTTAATTGTAGCTTCACGTTCAGTTGTATTTTTATTCAATTGGGATTAATTTTATGATCGTTAAATTTAAATCAACACTTAGGTATATATACAGAGGAACGATTGATTAATTATTGTTTATTATCTTTATAAGCTCTGCCTGTCCTCTATTTGCTTTGGTTTATAGCCAAATATTTTTAATTATATCATTTACTCACTACATAGCATACTCGGAAAAAATCGTCAGAATTGGGTTAATTGTTTTAGAAATTACCTCCTAGATACAAACTTAAACTGTTTATAGTATTAACATAGATTGTTATAGCGCACCCAGTGCACTAGTGTTTGTTCAAAGTTGAAACAGAGGCAGTTAAAGTTCGGTCCAAAAGGCATTGTCATTGGAGACGCTCAAAGCACAATAGTTACCAAGTGGCCGTTGACAAAGGTACAATGAAACAGCGATGTTTTACAAAGACAGTTTAAATTTTGAATGATTACGTAGAAGTAGATACAGCCCAGCTTTGCTAATGAGTGCTCAATATTTCAGTGTTAATTACATGCGACCTGGATTTTTTAACGAGCCCTTTAGAGATTTGTAGTTTTATTTTGACAGAGCTACATATTAAACTTTTTTACTAAACTTGAGTATAGTGCTTTAATAATGAACTTTAAATACTTAACGAGCCCCATTAAATCAAACGACAGGTCATCATCATTCACTTTAAAAATAAAATGAATGATTTAATATAAAAAGGGCGATTATTATCTCAAATATCTGGACGCAATATCGGTATTAAATATCGGTCAAAACTCACACACACAATGCATCTATTTATAACAAAAAGCTAAAATAACATTTAGTATTCCTGTACGCACAGACGGAAATAGCTTACGCGTATTCTAGTTCGGTTCAGCATTGAATTGCCACTGCCCTCCTTCTGCTCTATATTTTTATGGGAGTCAACTTTTAGATTTGTGTAAATTTAGCTGTTTATATCTTTTAAGAGAATGAAAAATTTACTAACATCTTAGAGAATTAGAATCAGAATAGACTTTAGGTATAATAACTGGTAACATTCCTAAATTCTATTGGTTATTGGACTGTAGGATTTTTAAAAATGTTGCTCCTGAAGTGGTGAAAAAGGGGGTGAAAATTCGTAATTTTATATTCCATTATTTATTTAGAACGCCAACAACACATATAAAATTTTTAGTAATTCATCTTAACTCTAATTCTAGTTTAACAGTCTATTACAGGTGAACAAAACATAGATAAAGAAATTGATTTGCCTATCACCAAAAGCTAAACTACTATTGAAAACATAAAAGACACACTATAAAAAACTACAAATTAAAAAAAAATAATGACGTGAAAATACATTCACGATTTATTAGATCCGATTAACCAGAAACCTATTTTTATAATAGTGGATGTTTCTATGGCGTGAGTAAGTATTTAACACGATTTATATTTTGGTATAACTAATATTTTACTACGTCGTAGCTGTTTGTAGTCGTAGCAAGGTCCACGTAGACCTCTCGTAGCGTGGTTGTAGCAAATTCGTAGGCGTACTACGCGTTGAAAGGCTTTTAATTTTCATATTAATATTGGTTCTTTTAATACTCAAAGGTTGTTTAGAAAGGGTTCATTTAGGTTATGAACAAAAATAATTCTGACATATTTACTGCTATTTATATCAAACAGTTTTCAAATTTTTCAAACAAAACTCTTTATTCGCTTTTATTTTTTTTATCATAGTAACATTTAAAATTACATGGTAATTTTTTCAAAGAATTCTTAGGAGTAAAAGACATGAAAAAGTAGGGCGATTTTTGACGGAAGAAATAAAATTTTAATACTCTTTGAAAAGTGTCACTCACCGAATTTCGTCAGTAAATGTCTTTCATCCTCCTCTATATACCATATAGAGGAGGATTATTTTTTTAATACAAAACATCAAATGTAATTTAATTATCTACATATGCAATACTTAAAACATTATGTAAAAATAAAAAGTAACATATTGTTATTAAAAAGAATATTTTTATTTAAAGTGACGTCATCAGCAAAAGTGTACAATTAGTTAAATAGTATACCAGTTGCATTTAGTAGTAGCGTTACGCAATGCCCTGGAGCCCTGGAGCCCGCTTTGTGCCGCTTCCGAACTGTGTCACTCGTGACGTCAACATCTAAACCGACGCTACCGATCACATCTAAACGAGTATTGTGCACTTAAATCTAATTATATGAAGTATAATTTTCGTTTACTAAATACTAAATGGCTGCTCATGTTTTAAAGTCCACCGTTATTTATTATATACTAGCTGTGCCCTTCAATCCTTTTTCGCATTTAAAAATAGCCTATGTCATCTCTCAGGCACTGAACTATCTGTATACCAAATTTAATTTAAATGGGTTCAGTAGTTTGGGCGTGAAAGCGCGACAAACAGACAGACATATTTCAGGTCTGGTGTAGATTTTTCCCAAATGAGTACTAGATTTTTAGATGTTCAATAAGAGATTGTAAATTGTTATAATAAATTAAAAAGATAAAATACGGTTTTCACAGTTATATATTGTTGCAGGACTAACTTAAAATTTATAATAAATATAACTTAATAAAATAATTTTTTCCTAAAAAATAAAAAAATTCTTTAAATCTGAGTGTCAATGGCTATTTTTGGGCGTTTTAGCCAGAACTCAGAAAATAAATAATATTATAAATGCAAAAGTAACTTTGTCTGTCTGTCGCGCTTTTACGCCAAAACTACTAAACTGATTTAAATGAAATTTGGTATACAGATTGTTTAAAGTCTGAGAAAGGACATATGCTACTTTTTAATGCAAAAAAGGATTAAATATAGGGGATGAAAATATGTAAAGTAAAAAAATTAGCCTAAATAATTATAAATGCTACCCAAAGATTCTATTCCACGCAGACAAAGTCACAGCCATAGCTAGTTCTATATAAAGATTTGACAAATCAGGAATGACATAATACGATATTCAATTAAGGTCTGTGCTGACCCAGTTCTGGATTTATACGTATATCCAGTATCCTTAATTCCATTTAAAACGGCTGTAGCTCCGGCTAGATTCCATTATGATTTGCTCTGTTGGACACTGTACACAGAATTACATGTTACATGTACCATATTTTATGGTGACTTTAATCAATAACGTTTTGTACAATAGAAGATTTTATATACAATTGATGAATATCGGATACCTTAATTTTTTTACAAACGATGTCTCCTTTCAGCCAGTACTGTAGTATGGAGGTTTGTTGGTAAACAATCTCCATACACAATGACACAAGGCTGGCAGTCGATAATAAAATAATATGATTTCAAATATTTTAAAGATATCGAATTTGATATAAAACAAAGGGGAACTGCCCCAGCCTTGGGCCGGGCAGGATGTATTTCAAGGTGTGAATTATGTATAGAATTAAAATGTAAAATATTATATAATTAAACAAAATAAAGAAGGATATAAAAGAAGTTACGCCTTTCATATTTATTAAATCGATCCCGACACTGGGAGGTGTCACAGTACCTATGCCACAATACTGCTATCTAAAAACCTTATTATTAAATAAAAATTTTAGGTATTTCGTATTTTAGTGCATTGGATTTTCTTTCGACATTATCATTTTTTTGTGCAAGAAATTATCATTTTTTTGGGCAGACAGCAAAGAACTTAAACCTAGTATAAATTCTTATTATATTCAATGTTTACATGATAGTATTCACTAACTAATCAAGTCCCGGCAACATATTCTAAATGTTTAATGGGGATATTTGCTTTTAAATAATGTCTCGTAATGCTTAAAATCTCAATTGGCTCTAGGGAGGAAAGGGTTAAATTAATTTAAATTACTCAAGAGAAACCTTTATGCCATCAAAATTTCAAAAACGTCTTCGTCTGTACATAATATATTTGTTTGTTTGCTTGAACGCGCTAATCTCATGAACTAACTGTCCGATTTGAAAAATTCTTTCTGTGTTAGATAGCCCATTTATCGAGGAAGGATATAGACTATATATCATCAAGCTACGACCCATAGGAGTGGAGCATCACGGGCACGAAGTCGCAAGGTTCGGCTAGTATAAAATAAGTTGATTCGATTTCCTCAAGTCTATATAAGTTTTATTTGCTAAAAAAGAAATTCTAAATATCTATATATAATCAATTTATATATAGATATTTAGAATTTCTTTATATGATCTCTATATATAATCAATTTTAAAATCGATACTAGATGACCCGGCAAACGTTGTTTGGGGTGGGCCACCCCTATCACTTAGAGGGAAGAAAAATAGATAGTAGCCGATTCTCAGACCTACTGAATATGCATATAAAATTTCATAAGAATCAGTCGAGCCATTTCGGGGGAGTTTTGTAACAAACACCGCGACACGAGAATTTTATATATTAGATTAACGTAGACGCTTGTTCTGCGCTAAAGTTCTATAGTTATTTATGAGTTGGATATTTGTTTTGATCTGTTATATTCTCAATTCGCAGCCCTAACATTCTGCGTCATATCATTTGTAATCTATATCGGTACTGTTTACGCTGCAGGTGTCCCATGGTTCCGGGTCAGCGTTTGATGTTTCGATGAGTAAACTATTTATCAATACTGGAGTAATGGCTATATTAATAGATTAGGCATACGTATTGTCTTCTACATCCTTGACGACGAAGTGAATGTTGCATACTTTTGAATGAAGACATATAATGTATCGTGAAAACCGACAGACATAGCAGCTATACCTTGATAATGTAATTCTGAATAATTTTATGCGCTCTATAAAATAATTGGTTTCAAATTTCTGTTCCCTTTCCCTAATTACGATACCACAGATTCTATGAGCTAAAAAAAGTTCGCTCTCGAATATATGTCATAGATAAGATTAGGCAAAGCTTATTATTATCAGTTCTCCAGGGTATGAAGTACGAAATAGGATTATTCGTTACAGCAATTAATGTTATATTTTTCCTTGATGTCTTGAGAAACATTAATTTAAACTGGACTGCTTAGTTTATTAAATTTAAAAGTTATTAAAAGAAATGGGAAAAATTCACAATTTCGGTATCCTACAGTATATTAGTAATTTACTAAAGTTGAGCAAAGCCCCCAAATGGAAAGAGCATCTCGCGGTTAAGTCAAACGCTCGCATGGCCGGCGCGCTATTGGTTGCTCCGCGTGACGTCAATGCCGACCTCCCGCCACCCCCCGCTGCGCCGCACACCTCCGCGCCTCCTCGCCCCTTCACCCGCGCACGCCCCGAAGGCCGACTGAAAAATATACGCGCTTCCAAACAAACGACTTAGTTTTTCAGAAACTCTCAAGTCCTTCACTTCAAGGAGTTTGCATACAAAAAGTTAATTTTTTTTCGGAGTTATAAATAGAATAGAATAAACTCTTTTAAACTTTTAAAGGTTCTCTTTCATGTACACAATAATTATACTTTTTTCGATTTATAGCAATTTTCGAAAGATGAAAGATGCATTTCCAAATCGCTTCTGTTTGATATACATATATTTTGTTTGAATTCATTAAAAAAAAAGAAACATTTAATGTCACAAATCCGTAAAAACCTACTCTTATAACTCTTTAATTTCAGATGCTTCTTATTCGCAAAAAAAATATTACCGAAATAAAGTATACTAGGAAATAAGGAAAACCAAAACCTTAATAGTAGAGCGATAGTAAGTAAATGTAAATATTTTCGTTGCAATTACAAATGTGCTAATTAAAACGCTGTTGCCGCTTGCGATCGAAAACAGGTCAACAGCTGATTGTTCAACATTACTTTTTTCAACACTCCGACGTCAATGCTCAAATTTTCGAGGAATCACCAAAATGTAAATTAATGTTACGTATAATTTTATGGGATAAAGATTAAGCAAATTCTGTAATTTTTTTTATTTATTTCGACGAACTTCGTATCGCCTAACAGTCAATGAATGTCTTGTTAGAGATTAGCTGAACTGTTGACAACCATATATATATGTCAATCCTTTTTCATTACTCACATTATTCTACATTTTTAAAATCTTAAAATACACCACTATCCAAATATTGTGGATATATCTTGTCGGTTCGAAACCTTTAATTAAATACGTTCTTTATTTTGAGGGCAGAGTTTACCGTGTCGACGGGATGAACATTAATGTTTGACAGTTAGGAAACCCAACATTTATTTATGAGAAAATATTTATTTTATTTTTTCGCCAATTTTCCAATGTTTTAATAGTTATTCTGCTATTTGGGACGGAGGCAAATTAAAAACCATGAAAATCGGTCCAGCCATTCTCGAATAATAATTAAGTGTTCGAACAAACCCGACATTGTTTTATATTGATATGCACTGTGGTTGGAAAAAATCGGTGAGAATGTATATCTAAACTACCTATACCTATAAAAAAATAAAGTCATACAAAGTAAATAAAATAAAAAAGAGCTAAGTCATTTGATTTTCTACAGGGTACCTAAGCTATAAAATTATTTTATATATATTCTCTTTTATTTTATCATCTTTTACGTGTATTTTTAATAACAAAGAGGTTTCTATTTTAGTAAACTCTGGTGCTATTACAGTTCTAAATTAAAACTGGAAGATATAGACTTTGAAGATATAGATTGTAAAAATAAATCATCTATTAAAGGGAACATCTGTTAAAGTCTAAATATAGAAAACTATATGAATGTTGGCTGATTCATATCCTTAAATATATTCATGTTACTTCCATGTCGTGGAGCATTGGAAATGAGTAATTAAGAAATGAACAAGATTCACTTCCTCCCAGTACCTACTCTACACTGTTTTACTTCACTTTATGCTTTTCAAACGACATTACGAGATTTTACGGTATTTGTGCTTTAAGCGACGTAATTTAAGAAAAGTGATATTTAATAAAAAAAAAATCAAAAATTTTGGAATAACTAATTTTTGATTCTACTAGTTCAGTTTAACTATACTTAGAAATTTAAGTATATTTCGTTTACTAGTCACGACAGTCTTTGTTCAAGTGTAGCTCCGCTCCTATTGGTCTTAGCGTGATGATATATAGCCTATAGCTTTCTTCGATAAATAGGCAATCTATCACTAAAGGAATTTTTCAAATCGGACTACTAGTTTATGAGATTAACGCGTTTAAGCAAATAAACAAACTCTTTAGCTTTATATATCAGTATATAAGATTAGATATCATTTAACTTTGGTTGATTATCTTGACAATGAATATTGATATATATGTTACCTGTGGTGAGTAGTGTATTGTATAGATGATGTAGTGGAGACATGCACCAGACGCAACGCGAGGCGGGCGGGCCGGCGCGTGCGCACGCCGCCCCCACCCCGCCCCGCAGCAGTACTCCTGCGTGTTTTGTTTGTACCGCACGTGTTTGTGATTCAAATTAAGAAACTTGCTTTCTTATACGAGCTGTCTAAGTTTTGTGTTTCTTTAGTTAATATCTCTTTAAATTCGGATATCCAGTGGTAATTTTGAGTTGGCATGGACCAGAAACATTGAACTTCGTGAACCATTCGGCTATTGCCCTCATACTATTTCAATTTTAACTGTTTACTTTGGCAGATATCGCGCTATCGTAAAACCTTCAGCATTTGGCTTTAAGCCGCGAATAAGGAAGGACTTAACAGCCGGGTGACCTGTGGGACTTTTTATTATTTTTAAAATGGTAACACCGGACGCTGGAGGTGGTGCCGCGCGGGCTGTGATCGCGTCTATTCCCGCTCGGCCCCGCCCCGAGGTTATTTAAATATAGTGTGATGTATTAACGTCAGTACTACACCACTAATACGTTTCCTTGATTCATCCACGGGTGCCCTTCCGCGGGTTAAATCCTCCAGGATACACAAATCTAGTATATATAAATAGCCGCATGTTTTGTTGTTGGACGCGAAAATTAAATCAGTGTTGCTACGAGTATGTTTTGTGTTTTATTTGGTTTTCATAAGAACTATGACTATGTCTTGTGATACAATAGTTTCGCATGTGGCAAACGTTCTTTGCACAGCGGTACGAAAAGGAGGGAGAATTTTGAGCTACCCTCGACGAAGTGAGTGACATTTTTGACATTATTATTATTAACAATTACTACCGTTTAACACTATTTGTTTACTTTTTAAATCTGAAAAGGTAACCTATTTAATTTTAAAGTAATGTAGGCAATTATAAATACAAACATTGTAGCCGGATGCTCTAAATAAAGTGAATCTAACAGTTAACATTTATGCGTTACTTTTTACGATTAGGCTAATGCAGCTAACTAAACGTTTCGTAATTTTAAAAAAAGTATATTCAGAGCATTAGATTTAGTACAATTAAATTTAGATTTTAATAATCCAGGATGATTACTGATTTCTGAATTTTTATTTGTAAATCTTGAGAAAATTCAATCTTATCACATATTCTTATAGAAAATCCAAGGACCCAAATATATAATATGAGCTCATATTTATTTAAATAAATTAAGTTGAAATGGAAAAATACAACTAGGGATGGATTATTATATACCAGCTTTACATAGAGAGCAAAAGTGAACTAACCAACATTAAAGCATTGGACAGCATCTAATACATCACGAGGTACATCTATTCAGTGTTCAACGTTGAGCGGGATGCGGGCATGCGCGCCGCTATCGATCCCGTGAGATGAGGCCCGTGTCTATGCCGAGTGCCGACCAGAGACATAGAATACTTTTTATGGTAATAATAAACTACAGATTATATTATTGCGTAAAAAATTTACAATTAAACCCGCGGTTCATGACAACTGACAACGACTTCTATCCAGCTCGCTGTTTTGTGAAATGGAGTTTTATCTAGCCATCGCATTAAATCTAATTGAAATAAATTATTTTGAGTTTGAATTGTGTAACTTCCTAGAACGGCAAATGTGACAAATCTGCTCTACATAAAAAGATCTTTCGTTTTATTTTTAATATAAGCAACACTGGTACAATGTTTTATGCATAAACCATAAACACATCTAAAACCAATAAAAAACCCACCCGCACCCCGCACTGGGGGAGTGGCGCAGAAGTGAAAACTTGAACATTAACGTTGTGCATTTTTGAATATTCCCAAAGAACAAAATTAAAAAAAAAACCGAACTGTATTATTGAGATTTGACGCTTACGAATATTCGATCAGGTCACGTGTCCTGACGCGAGTTTAACATATTTTACCCATCCCAAAAAATACCTAACGAGCTTAAAACTTTGAATTTACCATAGTTTAGGTCAAAAAATTACTTGGATATGCAACGTTGTCTCTATATAACAGCCACTTTTGTAACGTAAATCCAAAATATAATTGTAATTCTTTCCATAACGTGGCTCTATGTATATATTTTTATATTATGTGTTCTAACACTAATGTCATTGTTTACAAAGTACATACAGACTACGTAAGAAGCGAGTAAATAACTCATAAAATATGAAATTCTAATTTCATCGTATGATTGCAGTAATCTGCTCTGCTCTGTGTCATGTTCAGCTTAATCCATTGAGTAGTTTCATTCCAATAGATATTACATTTTCATGGTAGAGGATTCTCAAAAGTAATTCCATATTTGCATACACTGTCTGGGTGGATTTTATATTACGGTTTAAATCGTTCGCGAACCAAAAATAAAATTAGCTATCTTTAACCATTTCAACTTTTCCACACTTCATCTCTTCGTAGCTCTCTTAGTTTTAAAGATCTAAGCATACATAAGGACAGACAGACAGCGAAAGCAACTTCATTTTATACATTGTAAAGACAAGCGTGGCAAATGCTAAAATAGGTGTTTATTTATTTTTGTTAATTTAATACTAAATTTCAAGCCAATGCCAAAGGAATAAATTTCTAATAAAAATCTCTTAGAGAATCTCTTCATCACAAAAAAATTACTGTTCACCATTATAACTTCAGCAGCTTTAGCTGTTCGTAGATGATGATGAGTAAGTCACCAGCTTCTTTAGTGTTGAACTTGGCTCAGTTATAAACTTCCCCTTTGCGAGGCTATTTTTTTAAAACAGCTGGTGTTGATTACCAGGTTTGAACTTGAATGCGGTCGCGTGCAGCCCGCGCAATCAACGCCTGAGCACTTGACCGTAAATTACTGTCGCGCTACATTCGTAACATTCATCAGGAATCAACAAGTCGCTTTGTATCGAAATTACTTCACTACAACTCCCCTAACTATGGTTTTTTACAATAGCGAGTTAGTTACACAAAGAGCGATATTAAATTGGTTTAAACTCTTCTCATACCAATTAATTAAAACGTTTTACACTTGCTTGTTAACAAATTTGACATTAATTTTTATTTTCATTTGAACTAATAGATATAATCGATTTCTTCTGTACGAGTATCGCCTTTATGAGAAGCTTTAGTCATCTAGCTGTGCACCGCGGTTTCATCCGCTATATTTTGGATAAATTATATATAACATCATTATAAATTATTGCTTATGTGTTATTCTGATGTGTAAGCTATATTATTGTAAAGTTTCATAAAAATTCATTCAGTAGTTTTTGCGTGAAGAAGTAACAAATATACATCCATACATTCTTACAAACTTTCGCGTTTATTATATTAGTAGTTTTGTTCTTGGTTTACTTTTCTATTTAACGACAACTCCTAGTAAAGGCGCAAAGTAATAAGTGTCTCAAGTGTTGCTCTAAATAGCAAATCAAAAATTATTAGCATTTATATGTCTCAGTGACTCAGCGATACAGGAATTTTCCTCAAAACACCATTTAATTTTCATCGTGTCTTCGCAGAAGTACTATAATATAAAACCTGTGGAATTTAATAAACACCACATCCGTTTTGGTTCAAGAACTAGCAGAAAGGAATTTAGCTAAGGTACTAAAATCGTACTTTTGTCGTCAGAAAGATCAGTTAGTCAGTGTCTAAAGTTGTTAGAGAAAAGATAAGAAAATAACTTTCAATTTTATTTAAAAATTGACACTAATATTTAATTTTTTGTAGTTTATGATTTTATTTGCTAGAAAAACTCAGAAATACATCACGAAAAAGAAGATGTAGATAGATAAATTTTAACAAAATATTTTAGCAAAGACATCATATAAACTATTTTCATCATTACATATACTCAATTGTCTTTTTCAATTCTCAATTTTTTTTCTTGTCCGCTTCAATCAGTACTATCATAATCAATTAATTTTACATTTATATTGTAGTTTTTAATAAAACGTAAAATTAGTCATTTTTTAGCACATTTTCATTGAAATTTCGATTTTTCCCCTATAAAGCAAAAATCGATTTACAGAACACACAACACAGAACCGTACACACATCCTCGGACTTTATAAACGAGGTTTTAATCCGCTTCTAGGCGAAACCTCTCATCGGATTTGACTTTATTTGATTCCGTTGGATAGAACTATCCAACGAGGTATAGGTAACACGCTGAAAAATAACACTTCATCATCGAAACTTTTTTTAGTTTTCATACTTATAATTTTATATGAAATTAATAAAAATAATGTTTATGAGAATTTTCACATAATCGGTTTATCTGACACCTCCATTATTGATGCGATTGTGAAAATACTTCAGTATTATACGAGCAATATAGTAAGAAATTTTTTCCTAAGATTACTACATATCAACGAATCAATTTCAAGCTCATAATCTCCTATCTGTATACGGTATGCTAATATAGGTGGTACCCGTCCCGGCTTCGTCTGGTTGCATTTCTACTTAAAGCGTTTTTTTTTTGTTAACAAAAAATATATAACTAAATGTTTAAAAATTTAATGAATTTTGTTCCTTTTAATATATTGCTTATAAAAACAATCAGGATCTTCCGACTTGTAAAGATACTTTATTGTTTCGCAGTAATTATGGATTTTCTTAATAGATCTAATCTTATTTACGTTCGAAGAGATTGCGTGGAAGGACAAACCAACAAACACAATTTGCAGTTTGTAATTATTAAATGTGGATTGTAGAATTGAGAGTATAAATAGTTTTATTGTTTCAGTGTGCAACTTCATAGTGCACGAACGTTGCGTGGGGCAAGTGGTAACGCCATGTTGCGGGGTGGCGCCGAGCCTTATAAAGGTAAATATATTTATTATGTTCATTCATTCATTCAACACATAACGATACAGAAGCCATACAATTTCGAATCGAAAAGAGAAAAGCAAGCAATATTATCCCGTCCTCGCTTTGCGGAATTAAAAATGTTTTTGTTACAACGTCATCTAGTGGCGAGTCACATCCAACTGGATAGCATAAAAACTACTCCATAACAACATACGTATATGTTCAATAAAAAGAGTTCAAAGTATTTGTATTATTTGTGACAGAATCCAGTGGCTCATTGTTGGTCGGAGCACACACACCACAAAAGGAAGTTTTGCACGGTGTGTCGCAAGCGACTTGATGAATTACCATCATTACATTGTATGAGTGAGTATCTAATTTATATTTATATATAACAAGCTTAAAGAAATAAATGAAAAATGAACATTTATTGTTTAACAGGTGCAACTCAAACAGACTACAGAAACGTAATTTTTATTTCTCTTCTCGTAAGCTCCTACATATTAAATGCTAGAGAAATTGTATCGTTAACAAGTAGCACATTCATCACATTTATAAGCTAGAAAATAAAACGATAATTTATTTGAGGTCTTCGAAGTAAATAATGTAGCTGTGTGTGTAAACAATTCTACTAAATTACACATCATCACAGTCATCCATACTTATCAAATTCAAAACGTCAAAGACCACTAACTTCACCGGGTTATTTTATAATTATTTTATTGAGTGGTGATAAGACTTCACCAGTCAATAAGAGATTTCTATCTCATTATATTACATAAGCTACAATAATAATAATAATATAATCTAGTATGCGAGTACTACGTCCACGGAGAATGTGTGGACTTCGCAGCGGCAGACTGCAAGGAGAATGCAACATACTGCGCCGGCAGCGAGCCGCGGCACGTGCACCACTGGCGCGAGGGCAACCTGCCGGCCAACTCCAAGTGCTCGGCCTGCCGGCGCGCCTGCTGGTCGGGCGAGTGTCTCACGGGTTACAGATGTGAATGGTGCGGGAGTACGGTGAGTTAACACAGCGCATAACTGTCAAGAAACTGCACGTATTTAGTCACAAACACTTGACTAATTAATTTTTGTAGTGTCATGCCGGCTGCCGCGCGCTGGTTCAGGAAGAATGCAACTTCGGGGCTTTACAACCTATATTCCTACCTCCATCAGCGGTTTCGATCCCCCGAACGGAGGTGCCGATGGAGGCGATCATCGGTGTGCACGTGCGACCTCCGCCGTCACAGAGAGACTTCGGATGCCGTAAGTGTCATTTACAGATACTCAGGCCGCTTTGGTCGATTCAAGCCAAGCGTTGGCCTTGCAGGGGGCACACTTGTGCCACTCAGGCTTAGGCCAAGCTTAGGCCCCGCACATGTGCCGTTCGGTGGTACATTAGACTGTCAGGTGCGGCACATGTACGGGGCAGCTTAGGCGAGCGGAGTGTGAGCGGTGTCTTTGGGGCAGCGCGGCGTCGCAGTGGATGGGCGCCGACGCGGCTCGTGCTGCTGGCGCGACGCCTGCTGCCTGCCGCCTGCAGTCCGCACGGAGGAGCCTCCCCACCGTACTCCAGAGGTGATTATCGCGCTTGTTATTGATCTCTTTAACCAAGCACTGATTTAATTCCATCTGTGCTGACTTATATAAGAGTCTGCGCTCATTCGATACTTTTATTTAGTTTCAACAATAAACATTATGTCTCTTAGTCGACAAATTAAACAAATATTTTTATTAAAATGTTTTATGACTCTCATCACTATCGGATATGCGGAGATTTTTAACTCGTAATGTTCAATTTGATTTTAATTCTGCGATATTTAGTTAAACAGCTTTCTTCATGCCTTTTATTATAAAAGCAATATGCTTCTATAATTATTATTTGAAGACTATTTTCCTTCCCGATATTTAAATAGCCTTCAGAAGTAGTCCAGATGCTTTTCTGCTTACTATTGCACACTCACACATCTTGAAATATTATATCACCATCTTTGTTTCTAAACGCCTACTAATATTTATCAATACATCGAACAATCTTTTTAGCTTTTTACCGTCTAGCAGTATCATTAAGTTCTCGGACGATAAGTCTATTTTTTCCTTAGTATCGAACGTTCTGGTCATCTTTGAGACCGTCTTCAAAATAGTCAGTAAGATTTTATCTAAAATTAGAGGAGCACTAGCATTTTCATCTTTCAAATCTTTTCAACCTGTAGACTTTGAAGTCTTAGTTCCATTTCCCATAATTTTCTCCGGATCGACTCCTCAAGAATGCTCGTGGTGCAGTATTCCATCGGTCTAAGGTAACATGCACAGACACACAGTGTTGCTAAAATTTAGTTCAGTGTTGCCAGTTACCATACTAGATGGCTACACGTTTATGTCTTCTTTGGGTCCTTATGCAACATCATAAAATTTAGCTTATACTTACGACTTGTGCGTAAATTTTTTCTGCCTTATTATTAATTAAAAAATAATAAAAGTTTTAAGATGGTGCATACTGAACTAAAATATTCGGAATCTAATTTGCAAACATGATGTGTTTTGTTGGTAATTTATCTTTGCAGGAATGGTGTTTTAGATGAAATGCTATTGTAGACTTTATGTTAAAAATGTGATCTAGATATAATGGTGTATAATAAAATAAACAATAAATAACAAGCTATACTAAATACTGCACTGGAATTACTCAATAACCAAACTCTAATTAAATACGACTCGAATAAAACTCGTAGATAGTTGGTGTTTCACTGTAATTAAACGAATTGTATATTTTCTTGTGTTTTAAGTCATGGAACCTTTTAATACTATGAAATGATAAAATAATTTAAAAAAATATTAGCTTTAATACAATACATGATTTAAATACTTAATGCATATCCTTTATACTTATTCCCCGAAACTATAACAAGATAATAGCAAGGGTATAGGGCCTATGCGATACGGGTTGTAATGTTGTGCAGCTCGAAGCGTGAGTGAGGAGTTCAGCTCCGGCTGCGAAGGCCGCTCCGGCTCCGGTGGCGGTTCCACGGGTGCTCCAGCCGACCAGGATCACCGACCAGATCACAAACAGCACCGTGACAGAACACCAGATGACAGGGATGAAGGTGAGTCCGGCGAGAGAATGAAAACACTCATATTTCCCTTTGAAATTCTCCTCGTCTTTTAGCATCTTCATTCCTATCGTTATTTTACAGAAGTAGTAAAGGTGTACGACGGGGAAGCGGCATGGTCCCGCCGGCTGTACCGACCGGTAGTGGTGGGGCGCAACTTCAGCGAGCGCGAGCTGGTCGCGGCGGCGTTGCGCGCCTTCCACGTGGCCCGCGAGCCAGAACAGTTCCAGCTGACTGATGCGCTTGCTGGCGACGAGCCCCCCGTCGAGGACCCCACACCGCTAGCCCACGTCACGCGACTGCCTAATAAGAGACCTGCAATGTTTTTACGTTTTAAGTATGTTATAAATCAAATTTATAAAAATCTATAACTTTTAATTACCGCAAAACGCACAACCGAAACTACTGAAGCTACATTCATTTGGGCTGTAATTTGTTTTACAACGTTACCTTAATCACAATTTTTTTAAATTTGACGCCTAAGTATGGGACCAAAAAATCTTGACTGGAAGTTTAGCACTAATTTTTTCTAATAAAAATAAATTAAACCCACATTCCCCTCACCCTCTTCGTGTCTAAAATAGGGGACAAACATTTTATTTAACTTTTACAGATTTGAATGCAGTTTTTATGAGTGATTACCTTTATGAGATAGAACTTGAGAGAGCTTGATTTAATAGAATTGTAAATTTGTTTTTGATATACGTGAATCAGTCCTATAAAAAATGAAGCATAGTACGAGTACTTTAGTGAAACGAAATTCGATCGATCGTAGGAAACAAATTCTCAAATATTTTTTATATAACAGAGAACCAGAAACCGGTGGGGGCGAGGTGCGAGTATACGCAGGTCGGGTGGCAGGGGCGGGGGATGCGTTCGTCACGGTGAAGTGCATGGGGGAGCACACCGTAGCTGACCTCATGCGCTCCGCTCTCGAAAGCTTTGGACTAGACCCCTCGACTGCTACAGCTGACTACCGCTGCTCTGAGATATTACTTGATCGAGGGGGTAATTTATTTTTTGTATTTCATATTTACATGAAATTTAATAAGTGTATTCCTTTTCAAGTCGGTTGTATATAAATATGTCGCAGTGAAATGACAAAACCCAAGATGTTAAAATAACAATACGTTAGGGTCGAGTCACTGTTTAAGGGATTATTTCACTGTAAAGTTCAGAAAATCTATATATGTATAGGAATTTAATCAAAAACGTGTTTGGTTTATCATTTCATTAAAACAGTTATCTATACTGTTTTAGTGATAAACCAATCATCATTAAATTCCTTACTTTCAAATTCCTTACGACCAAATTCCTTACTTTCTCTAGAGAAATGTTGAGCTTGGCCTTCCGTTTTATCGTATCCCCGAGGAATTTAGTCAAATCTTAATCTTTATCAATTCTCTATGAAGAATATATTTTTCTATATTAACTTAAATGTATCAGTGTCCGAGCGAGTATTAGAAGAGGACGAGCGTCCATGGCGCATCCTGGTGCGGCTGGCGCGTGAGTCCGTGCGGCGCATGGAGCTGGCCCGCTTCTACCTGCAGCCGCGCCGCGACCCCCACGGCCCCACCCTCGCGCTCTTTGTCGCCTCACTGCCCCCGGGACTCTCTGAGAGAAATTATGAAAATATACTTGTCGAGTTTCTTGGTACCGGTTAGTATTTACTTGTTTAACATACTCGTATAACGTTTTTTTGCCAAGATTCTTTTAAATTTTCATACGTCAATTATTCTGAATTAATTAATACAGAATTAAATATTTCAGTATTGAGAATATTATAACATCTTCGTACAGTAGAAATTGTCATTCGGTATACTCATCAGTTGTTCTTTTCAAATGTCTGATGTATTGTTGGGTACATAATCATGTACAGAATAATATTTTTATGAATAATTTTTAATATCTGTAAATGATGTAACAGAGAACAAATTCACATCAATCGGGCCAATCTACTATGAATACGGATCAATGGTGATCACGTACGAGGACGCAAGCAAAGCAGTGCGCGCCCTCTATGCGCTCCGAGAGGCCAAATATGAAGATAAGCATTTATTAGGTAAGGTTCTAGATCCTATATACACGTACGCACAATTTGTAACGATTTACATACCATATTTTGAATGTTAATTTTGTTATGTTAACAGTGATGCTATTACCAAGCATCGAACCGTCAATGGTGCCAGCGGGCGTAAAGCCGCTGTTAGTGTTTGTGAACGTCAAATCTGGTGGCTGTCAAGGCCTCGAGCTCATCTCTTCCTTCCGCAAACTCCTCAACCCCTACCAGGTGTTCGATCTGGAGAACGGAGGACCTTTACCTGGGTAAATAAACTTTACATCACGCTTTTTCAGAAAAAAGGAAGATCATCTCATTAATGACTCCTTACGATCATCTATCGTAGAAATCTAAATCCTATTTTTCTGAATAGATTATACGTATTCCGCCACATTCCAAACTACAAGATCCTGGTGTGTGGTGGCGACGGCACCATCGGCTGGGTGCTGCAATGCCTCGACAATGTGGGTCAGGACTCGCAGTGCTCTAACCCGCCGTGTGCCATCGTGCCTCTTGGAACCGGTAACGTTATTCTACTAATTTTGGTGATTTGTTTATAAGCCTTAATACTTACATTCCAAACACAAGCTAGTCGTACTCTGAGGATAAAAATAAGAGCCAATATTCAATCCACATATTTCTAGTACCATTGACATTTATAAATCCAATTTTCCCTATTCGTTCATCTTAAACTGCTGGACAATTTTCAAAATCTAAAACTATCGTTTTTATCCAGGAAATGATCTAGCCCGAGTTCTTCGTTGGGGTTCTGGGTACACCGGGTGTGAAGACCCCCTATCATTGCTGCGTGACGTCATTGACGCGGAGGAGATCCGCCTTGACCGTTGGACCGTAGTCTTCCATCCTGAAGACAAGCAAGATGAACCTAAGGAAGTTTCTAAACAGTTGCCAGGTAAAAAATCCGTCCAAGTGCGAGTTGGATTTGCGTACGAAGGGTTCCGTACCAATATATGTTGTTATACTTTATAGGGGCAACAGAAATACATAATTTGTGAAAATTTCAATTGTATAGATATCATGGTTCATGAGATATAGCCTGGGTGACAGACAGACGAACGGACAGCGGAGTCTTAGTAATAGGATCCCATTTTTACCCTTTGGATACGGGACCGGGAGAAGAATTTTCTTCTCATAAGTTTTCAAAAGTGAGATAAGTATTTTGTAACATAATAAATATTATGTCATTAACAGGTTCCCAGAGTGAAGACAATTCACAAATACTGGTTATGAACAACTACTTCGGTATCGGCATCGACGCTGATCTCTGCCTTGACTTCCATAACGCTCGCGAGGAAAATCCTAATAAATTCAACAGCAGGTAATAAACGTACCCATTTTAGACGTGAGTTCATGACAAAAGGATATAGGATAATAAGTTACTAGAAACAAATTGTCTCTAATAAATGAATTATACAATAGGTTACGCAACAAAGGCGTGTACGTGAAGATGGGCCTACGCAAAATGGTCGGCCGTAAAATGTGCAAGGACCTGCACAAGGCCGTCAGGCTCGAGGTGGACGGCAAGCACGTCGATCTGCCCGCAGTAGAGGGCATTATTATATTAAATATTCTTAGGTAAATATTTCAAATATATCTTTAAATATTGCACATATTAATTTTCAAAATTATAATTGTCCTAATGATCAAAATAATAGTACTCATAAACCTTTAATGTACAGCTGGGGTTCAGGCGCGAACCCGTGGGGTCCGGAGAAGGACGACCAGTTCAACAAGCCCAATCACTGGGATGGTATGCTGGAGGTCGTCGGCGTGACCGGGGTCGTCCATCTTGGACAGATCCAGTCCGGTTTGCGTGGTGCGATGCGGATAGCACAGGTAAGAAATGCTATAAATGTTTCAAGTAACACAGTAATTTCACCTTACCTTTAATTCTCTTTAAAAAATTGTGCTTAAACAGATTTCAAACTTGATTCTACAAGTTTTTAAGTTACAATGATCTGTTCAGTTTGTTTATCAGAACTCTGACTCTACTACCATCACATAAGCTGACATACTGTTGAAGGAAGTCGATCAAGATGCTTTGTTTTACATATATATCGTTGTCATCAATAAAGTCATATGACTAAATGGTCCCAACCACAATCATTTCAGGGCGGTCATATAAAGATCAATCTGCGCAGCGAGATTCCGGTACAGGTCGACGGCGAGCCCTGGGTGGCGGCACCCAGCGAGGTGGTCGTGCTCAAGTCTGCGCTGAAGGTACATTAAACAGCTATTTATTGTGCTTTGTCTGCATGTATCCGAGGCTTTCTCTCTGACACAATCTTTCCTTCTCGTAATTTATAAAACTTTAGTCATAATACAGTATAAGAGATATAAATCAGTTTTACCTCACCAATTGGTTGGTAGCATAGATTTTTCATTCTCCCTTCTTCAACTCTTCTTGCATGACCACAGACAGACACTAGACCTTTATACAATACTTTGTATATTATAAACCTTATCAAAATATATAGTAAATTATTATGAATACTTTCACTCATTCGACTTAATTTTTATTAAGTAACACTCCCTTATAGTTAAAATATTTAAAGCACATTGTTATTGCACGGTGGTTAGGATCAATAAAACCCTCCCTCGGTTAAACTCTAATCGCTCTACACTCGTGTCTCTACTGTACCTTGCATATGTTAAATTGTGTTTAAAACAAAATTGCACCATCCACGCTACGCCCGCGTTTTCACTGCTCGAGACAGCGCCGGCCCTACGACGACAAATCACCCTATTCTTTTTGATAACTTATTTTAATGTTACTGTATCTTTATAAAGCAATTCTGAATTTAACGCACATAAGCATTCTTTCTACAACATACCGATCTCAATAATCATTGTAAGCAACATTGATGTTAAGTTCAGGATTGTCGACTCGTTTGCTTGTTGCCGGTTACAGTAACATTTACAAATGACCAAATACTTGGCACACCACCGCGCAACGCACGCGGCCTTTAGAGTTAGTATCACAGTTTGAAACTAGTTGAAATACCATGGTTTCTTTAGCTCAGAGCTGAATTCACACGATAGATTGTAACATCGTGTGACTTCACGGTCCCCTCGCCGGTCACAGCCCCGAGCCGGCGCTGCCCAACGAACTAATGCTTTGATCGTGTCTGTATTGCTAACGTACTGAAGTGTTCGTTCAGTGAAAACGCAGTCAACGCCCGAGATGTGTTACACCTAAACTAAATGTTATATTGTATTGACTACTTGGAGTCACTCTAGTGCGTGATTGTACGCTCCGCACTTTCTGCTCAAAGCAAAATGATAAATCTTCTGTATAAATTAAAAAGGCAGATCAAATAGTCTAAATATTAAACGAAAACAATACGTAAGTGTCCGCACTAGGGTTGAGAGTCTGGTGGTAGTCGTGTGTATGTATCTCGGGCGGTAACGAGGTGAGCGGTGTGACCGGCAGGCGACGATGCTGAAGAAAACGAAGCGCGGGTCGGGCGCGGGCCCCGCCGCGGGCCCGTGACGCCGGCCCGTCTCACCTGCGCGCTGCCCGCAGGCCACCATGCTGAAGAAGCGCGGCAAGGTGCGTCGTCGAAGCACCGAGCCTGCGCTGGCGCCGCCGGATCCCCCTGCGCCCCACGCGCCGCCCGCCCCTCCCGATTCCTGAATCTGGCTCAGCGAGCGCCTCATCTGACGCCTCGGGCTCAAGGCCTATCAGCGGGCGCTCGCCGGGACTCGATTCCCTGTAGCTGTAGTTGTTTTAAAAAAATATTACACAATACACTATGTAAATAAATTATTAACAAAAGAAAATAAATATATAATAATAAAAAAATAAATTTATAGTCATTAGACGTTGTTTCATTTATAGCAAGTACGGAAAAAATAAAAATGTAAAAAAATAAAGAATTCAAATATGTCCGGACGTTTTTCATTTTATCGTCTCCCCACTACTACTATACTATACTAAACAATTTAAAGCAGTGTGCCTGCAATAGAAAAGTATGTTACTTTCGACGATTTATCCAGAAATCAGAAGCAAACAAGAGAGTATTAAATGAAATATAAATAGAAATACAAATGAAAACGCCAGCTAATAACAAACAATATTTGAAAACAGAAAATTAATCTTATTCCATTAAGTCAAAAAGAATATTATATATTTGCAGTTGTTGTTTGTTTTAAATGCAGAATGTCGTAATAAGTATAAAATAATGAAAATCAATAATTTAACAAAACTCATACAAAGCCTTTACTTGTATGATTTCTTTCAACAGAATGTTGGACAAGCTAATATCAAAGATTTGCAAATTATCGATCCATTTCCAATTCCATCGTTCGGTGACCCATATTCTATTTTCTTGTCCTAAGCTCCGCTATAAACTTTATGATTTACTTCCTTCTAACATTCCCCGTCCTACTAACGTGAAATACTTCCTCCAACTGGTTTTTAGTCGTCATGTCAAATTTGTATGTACATTTATTTATTTTTAACCATTTTATATATAAATATTGTTTTATAATATTTCTAATAGTTTTTGTGTTGTTGTAGATCTATACTAACATTTTATTCCTCCTATTGTGATGCCTCTCTAATGGAAACTCAAGCAAGCAATATTCTAGTACAACCGGCCAATCTCCTTTGTGTTTTACTCAGTATACGTGACATTGGCGGAGTACTTTGTGCACACATGTTTGTTGCACACCTGAAAGCCATAAGTGAAGTAGAAGAAGAAGAAGAACAATAATCGCCATATGCACAGACAATAAAATGACCGCTAGTGGCGCCAGTATTGCCACCAGTCACCACAGAGTGCTTGTAGAATTACGTACTTGATGTCGTTCTAGGTCAAGAATTAAATATTAATATTATAAATATTAGAGAGTCAAAAAATCCCTGAAAATACCCCTCAAAATTTCAGACCCCTAAAAAAATTCCATCTCACTTATTTACCCCCTAAATCTGAGGGGAAAACCCCTAAGTTAGTAACCGTGACTAGTCGCTATCTCTAAGAGTCATTTAAAATAAAATATAGGTAGAACAGATAAATCAATAAGTATTGATAGCAACACTAGCAAAACATCGATTTTAATATAACATCGATTAAAGAAAAAGCTTTAGTACAAAAACCATAACATGTTGTCTGTCTGTCTGTCAGATGTTGTTTAACGCCATATCGACATTCGAAAGGATTTTGTTAGGATTTCTTCGGACTCCGTTATAGAGCTGTAAAAGTAACGAAAAATGTATTCGGTACTTTACCAGTTAGAACCAGTTACTATCGCATCGTTACTTTACTCGTTACTTTTTGATACTAACACAAAGCATCTTATTGAGCCGCGTTACGTACGACTGCGGTACGGTTCGTTATGAGATCGCGTCGTTCGTACGACGCCACTATCGTGATTATATGCAGTAAAAGGGAAAAGTCTTGTTTTAAGTTACTTGATTAGTTTTGATAAGAATTCATAGATGTTGATAATTTGACCAATAAATATAGCCTAACGATTTAAAAAAAAGCATTTCACTAAATAATATAAAATTAGAAAAACACCGTCGTTGGTTTTTTTATAGGAAATATCAAGCTCTACAACTTTTCTTTAGAACTCAATTATATATCTGTGATCATTAAAACAGAGTTCGTAAGAAACATTTTCGTTGACATGTTCAGAAACAGTTACGTTTGTTAAAAAGTCTTGATATTTCAAGTTAATACCTATATAGCCTATGACACTCACAAATAATGTAGCTTTCTATTGACAAAAGAATTTTCAAAATCGGTTCAGTAGATTCAGAGATTACCTCCCCTACGAGAGCGAGAGCGAATCTTTATAATATTAGTATAGATATGACTAAATACCTACGTATCTAAATGCGTATACTCGTATAGCGCTCGATTTAACTTTATATTGAAGTAGTCATGTGTATAGGTAATATTAAATTTATTCATTTAATAATAAGGTAACCTGGTTAAAGTTACAAGAAGTTTACACGAATTAAATAGCTCAAAGATCTGACGAAAATCTACTGAATTTACAATGGATGTACTGTATTTTACCGGTGACAATATGTAATATATACATAAACATTACAATTCATCACACATCAACTAAATCAGAAAAATTAAAAATTGATATTTATAGTGAAACATGTAACCGACAACAATATATAATTGTTTAAACAATTTTTACGCTTAAGCCTTTTATTGTATGATTATAAAAATATAAGTTATCCTGTCACACTACTTGTTAAGTAGATATTTGTTTCCATAAGTAAACAAACATTGTTCTTTACATTTACAACATACGTTAAAATCATCAAATAAGCGCGCGTGATTAGAACGACGAGCAAACCGATTCCAACCGAGCAACCGTACTACCGTACTTGCGCCAAGTATATCGGTTCAAACGCCGTCAGTGCGTAAAATGCGAGTAACGACGTCTATTCGTGAGTAACGTTTCGTTACTTTGATTGTTGTCAAGTATTCGTTACTCAGTACCGAATACATACGGTTTGCCACAGCTCTACTCCGTTATGATTTGCGTATGAAACAAAAACATTTACTGTAAAATATGATATTTATAAACAAGTAATATTTTAAGAAGATATAAAAAAGTATTATAGCATGTATAAAGAAATACAATAAACGACGACTCACATTATTTTGAACTTTCTAAACATTTATTTTAAACTAGACGACCCGCGAGACTTCGTTCGCGTTTGTTTCGCTCCTATGAGTCGTAGCGAGATGTTAAATTATTCCTTGTTACATCAGTTATCTGCCAGTGAAAGTCCCGTCAAAATCGGTCCAGCCATTTCAGAGATTAACCGAAACAAACAGACAGACAGACAAAAATTGTAAAAAAAAAAAAAAATGTTGGTATATGTACCGTGTGTACTTAGTAAAAAGCGGTTATTTATATGTATCTGCTTCTGCAATGTAATTAGTTTTGATTTATTTACTTACATTTTATATAAGAAGTTAGTAGCCGTCGATTAAATAGATTCTTAAAAAGAATATACAAAGTAGTTTATTTTAATATCTAGCACCAATAGTAAAGGTTTACAAAGTTAGATGGAGGCACCACAACTATATTGAACTAAGCTATACAACAATTAATGTTTTATCAAAATTCATTAAGTAGTTTTTAAGATATTTATGACTGCTTCATAAAACAATAATGTTTCATGGCCTAGTCAAGGCTTTTGTCATATTATATTCCGCAAAAATCAAACATGGTGGAGTTAGCAAAAATTTTGGAAACCTCTTTTCAAATTTAATCGTATCTTCTCTTTATCTTAATTTTTTCAAAATTTGGGTCTATATTATGAGCCGTAATAGAAAGTGGGAGTGACACAGATAGTTAAAGTTTTCAATATTAATAATTCACCGACTAAACCGCTTTGTTGTATATCACAAATATCTTAAGAGTATTTCTTAAAATATTAATTTATATTATATTATGATTCTTAAATTTATTCATTTTTCCTTTCTTTAATGGAAAATTAATTCAATTTAATATATTAATTAATTTTTGTAATTTTCATATTTTTTATTTTCAATTTAAAAAAAAAAAACACTTTCATTGTATAACCCTTATATTCTAAATTTTAACAGCTATCAAAAATAATATTTCCATTTTATGCTCCCTGTTGCGCGCAGCTCCGAACTGAAACAAATATAATACTGTCTATAATAAAAATAACTTTAAAAACTATAACCCGACTAACAAGAAAGTAAATCAGAAATGCTTAGTTACATAAATGGTCAAGGTCGCAACCGTTGCATACCTACTATGATAATATATATGATTACAAAAACACCACCATTAAACAGACATGGGTGCTACCATGGTACTAAATTCACGTAAAAATGCAAGAGATGTTCAAGTTTAGAATAGTGGTGTAACAACTAGTCGGTGAAGCGACTGTCGACTATCTAGTTACTTTCGTAGTCGGCGACTAGTTCAGGATTTTCCGTTAGATCTGACGGATTAGAGACTAACGGAATAAATCTCATTTATCATCGGTGTCATGATTATTTACGCCCTCATTTACGTATTTTTTAATTTGACGGGTTTTTATTTGACGGAAAATTTTATATATTGACAGATTTTTAACTGGAAATACCAATTTACTTAACGGAATTTTGAACTTATTGTTGGCAACACTGTATGTAGCTTCTTAAGTTGTATATCTGAAAAAATGTAGGGAGGATCGAGAAGTGCTGTTATGGGGAAAACATCAACATAGGTAAAGGTAGTAAATATTTTTTGGATGGATGTAGAAAAAAATTATCCGAGTGAAACCAGGATAGACTGAATATAAATCAATCCCCTATATCTTATATATAAAAATATATAAGATATAGGGGATTGACCGATTTCGCTAATTCTTTTTTTGTTGTATTTGTTATTGTCAGAAGAAGGTTCAAGATACAAGAAAAAATTAAAAAAGTTGCGCGGAAAATTAGAAAATTTAAGAAAAGTTAACGACGATATAAACTTTTCTAATGTAATAGCGTCTGACATAACTGTCAGTCATTTCACAAATATTCATAGTTAAGACAGGACGACGTCTGTCGGGTCAGCTAGTTTTTATATAAAACAAAACATGAGGGGCTGTTAAATATTGCCCACCTAAGCATAATAGGAGAGCAGCGGCGCAGTAGTCTCCGCAGAGTAACTTCGCACGGGGCTGAAGGCGAAGGGCGGGAACTTGCTGGGCGTCAGGTCGAAGGAGCTCCACTGGTCGCGGCGCGTCGACACCTCGAAGCGGCGCCACACTAACTGCCAGTTGCGATGCAGGCGCAAGTTGCGCAGCTGCAAGTCCTTATACGAAATACAAATTTAAATATTTCAGATTCAATATAAATTTACATACTCATATCTGAATTTAGAATATATTTTCAAAATCCATTATCTGGACTGTGGCTGCGTTTCTACCACCACGCAGATCACAACTACATAATAGATTCCGCATGTTGAACATTTTGTTCCGCGTCAAGTGTGGAAATTTGCTGAGGAAAGTGAAGGGCGCGCGGGGAAGGACTGATGCGATTTGATTGGTCACTTTAAAAATCATTCGAATAACATACTTGCTGTAGAGATGTGGTAGGGACGTTAAATATTTATACTGATATCGATAATTTTAAACTCTATTTCGTATCTTTAAAAATTTCTCGATTTCTTTAAAAAAAATAATGATTTGTCTGTAAGCAAAAGCTAACGAGGACGTCCGCACAGATTTGATGACTGGTCGATACTGATTTTGTGTTTACAATAACATCACATTAAAAAAAAAAAAGAATTATATTTTTCGATAATTTTCAAATTTAGTATTTTACAACACTATGAATATAAAAATAATCGAATATTTTTGAGGAAAAAAGACGTAAATGTAAAATTATGTGATGAATGAAAGAGACTTTTCCAAAAAGACATAAACGAACGTACTGCTCTGACAGTTTAACATCAAATCCATTATAACTTGAGCTCTGCTGGAGTGGACTATTTTAATTTTTTCCAAAAAAACAGAATTGCTAAAGTCCGCACAGGTCTAATACTAATTTGTTGTTTACCAACGCTGTCTCGTATATGTGACAAATCACATATGTTTGACACACTTTTTTGCCCTGAATGCGACATCTATTGTGTAGTTGTGATCTGTGTACCAGCAATATGCGTGGATGTGTCATTATTTGTAATACAAATTATTTTAATGAATAAATTTGAATGGCAAATAATCTTGACAAGGGGCATTCCACGCGAAGCGAACCGGTAATAAAACTCTGTTTCCCATTTTAGTAATATTTGAGTATGTTCTACCTATACACGTTATTGATACGTCTACCAAATATTTTTGTAATAATATAATGCGCAGGAGCAGAACGCCACTCTTCGGCAGTATTTTCAATCTAGCTCCTAATCCACTTCCAAGTCCATTATAAAAGTTGGCAAGAATGTTCTATACAATATTAGCTATTTACATAAAAAAATAATAAAAAAATCGACATAGTCTAACTTTGTGAAAATCAAGAAAAAAAATTAATTCTCATTTTTATTTTTGGGAAAAAATAAGATTTTTTTTTCTTTCAAAAAATACAATTAAAAAACTCAACAAATGAAGTAATAAATGTATTGATTCAATTATTTTAATATATAATTTTATGACTATAAGCGAAGTCCCATAGCTCTTTAACTAGTCATTACTATATTATAAAACTATTTGGTGCACGTATCAATAACATGTATAGGTAGAACATACTCAAATATTACTAGAATCGGAAACATCGAGTTTTTTTACCTGTCCGCTTCGCGTGGAATGAATGACACACATTTAAAAAAAAACTTGAGTATTCCTCTAAAATATTCTTAATGAAATCTATGGTTAATCAAAACAAAACAATCTCACAATGTGAAAAATATGCTCTTGTGGCTCATTGACCTCCCTCCGTCGTGATCGGAAGAACCGCGTTGATGACTGTATTGGCCTCTTCTCCGATTTTTTCTTCTTTATCACTATTATCACCTGGTAAATAAATAAATTATAATAAGATTTGTTGTATAATTTAGAATACAAAAAATATAGAAAATCTTATCTGTCTCTTCGTACGAAAGCAAATAATACAAATAGGTATAAAGCTCTTTCATTTATTTTATTACAGGTCTATTGTGGGCTATCAGATGGACCTTTTTTTATATCTACACAATAGTTAAACAACGAGTTTACACAATGATCACTAACGATGTAGGAAATACAGTAGAACTCGATATAACGTCACTCGATTTAACGACAAACTTACTAAAACTCGATTTTGATTGACTTTGCTTGTTTTCTACAAGTAATAAAGAGTACATTTTAATAAATACTTTCAAAATCGGTATCAACGATCACAAGAAAAGTTTTTTATTTAATTGCTTTATTACATAGCACGTAATTAACTCAACTGTATGCATCATACCGCATACACACCGAAGATTATGAGAAATTCGTTATTTTCTTTGCATATAGCGCGCAAGCTATGAATGAAACAAGTAAACAATTATAACTATAGCAAGCGCGCCAGTTGTTTGAACCCCCCCTTACCTTCCGCGCCTCATGAGCCTTTACGGTAGTGTTTTCCATAACCAACTACATATTATCATACCTAGGCTCGCGCCAAGAATCTTCTGCTCCGGCGCGTCAAATACCTACTATTGAAGCGTCAGTAGCTCAGTGGTTCGGGCGTTGGATTCACGATCGATAAGTCGTGGGTTCAAATCCCGGACATTGGACTACTGGCGTGGCCCACTCCTGTCACAAGCTATTTGTTATCTTACTAGGAGGGGTAAAGGGAATACTAGTAGTATGTAATCCATACTGCTAGTAATCTTTTTAAAAAAAAAAACAAAAATACCTACATATGAGCGTCTATACGTGAAGAGTCATATTATCTTCCTCGCACATATGGACGGCGCGTCCCTGAATTCGTACCTCATTTAATACTTATAATCATGGTATGATATTGAAAAAAAGGGATTTAGCATATTTGCTAGCACAACAGATACACGTTATTGTTTCCTAAATGGGAGCATGATGAGCAGGAGTATCTCGCGTGTTATCATCTATATGTCCAGACAGATCCATAAAAATAATGAAACTATGCGAAACTGTTTTTTTAACGACATTTTGTATAATAATTTGTTACTTTTTTAATCAAAATTAACATAAAAGTGTTTCAAATATTATTTAAAACAGTTTTATTAATAAATTTCATGTCTGAAACTAATAAACTCACTCAAAATAGTTAATTTCACAAAGTACTTTTGACACTTTAATACCCTGTGCTTCTAGTGATAGATTAACCGAATTATATAACTAGAATGTTATTAAAACAAAGTCGCAATTTTATCGATATACTCTTTATAGACATCGATAATTCAAAGTATGTCGCGTCACTGTCAATTGACTGGCCCATTCCTCGAAGTTTTGGTGGAGTCAAAAACGTGACACGAAGATAACAGATTATAAACAATAAGTGTTCTTATTTGGTGGTGATGAATAATAGTAAAATACCTAGAACATATTTTTGTATTCTCTCCATTTTACGCCATAAAATGTGCAGTTCGTTCAGTGTCATTATATCGAGTTTACCCTGCATTATATTATGAGCAAATATACAAATAATTATTGACGAGCCTTGTGGCCTTGAGCAAAAAATTTTAGATTTATTAAAGCTCAAAATAATAATTAATAGTAGCTAACCATGTCTCCAACTAGACGATAATGTCCAGACATAATATCAAGATGCTTGTCCGTCTCCCGATTCCTTAAGTATTTAACACCGTCCGCTGGCACATTTTCTGTAGTCCACATCAACACTAAGCCTTCTGGGAAAAATCTGAAATTAGATTATTACCTTAGACCTTTGTCGCCCATGGACATTGACAAAACTAGAGAGTATCTCTTGTTTTGTCGATGCTTTGCCGCCTCGAAGATAAAGTAAGAAGGGGGAGCGAAGAGAACAATGCCGCGTTTTATATGGACCCCGAGCAAGAACCCGGTGTTCATTGGAACCGCAGCAGTAATGGGATGCGAGAGGGCGGGGGTAGATCTGGCCCATATGCGACTCGGCAGGCACGCGTCAAAGACACTTCGCGGTCGGATTCGCATGCTGGTGGTCGCAAACCAGTCGGGGAACAGATTCCCTACCACCAAAGGGAGTGTTGGGTTACTCGCCTCTTACGAGATGCTCTCCCAGTGGCAGAGGGGAATTAGACTACTTCTATATTAATGACCAAAACCACTAAATTAAAAATATATATCCTATAGAATATTAAAATACATTAATTTCTTTAAGTAATCTTTGTTGCTATGCAATGGCGCTAATACCTGTGAAAAGCCATCGAACACACTTTAGACGTGTAGTGTCATTTGCCAAATTTAATTGGTCAATAAGGATGTATTCTTGTTGTATCACTGGAGCACCTACAACACAGCCCGATTTCTTTGAAAAATTCAATTTAATCGAATATGTTTACCAGAAACAATTATGTAACATAGTTTAGTAAATGAAGAATAGAAGATAGGGATAGCCCAGTGGCAGTCAAAAAATATTAAATTTTCTGTGATGTAGAAAGAAATTGTACGAATTTTTTGAAAGATTTTTAAAAACAGTCTACCACTTAAATACAAAAAGTTATGGTTACTTGCCTTATGCCATGCCTCACATATTCATAGACATGGATTTGTTCAAAGAAATCAAAAAATAAATTGAAAATTAGTCACAGATCATACTACATAATAGATGCCGCATTCAGGGCGAAAAAGTGTGTAATACATATGTGATTTGTCACATATACGAGACGGCGCTCGTAAACACCAACTTGGTATCGACCAGTTATTACACCTGTGCGGACGCGTCCAAATTAGATTTTCATATACTTAAACAATTCAGTTTTAAAAGAAAAATCTAAATTAGTCCAGCCTAGCGGAGATCAAGTTATAATGGATTTAATGTTTAAACTGTCAGAGACGAGGCGAATCTATTATGTAGTTGTGATCTGTGGAATTAGTCAATCAGGAATAGATAGGTCAATGCTGAAAATCAAAAGAATACAGAATAAAATAAATAGGGAGATTCGCAAGAACATACGCGCGTGGTAAGCCAGTGCGCAGGTGGAAGGACAAATTTAAAACAACATATCAATGACCAATGGTTAGAATTATAATTCTGAAATTGAAATAATATAAATAGAAATAAAAAAGTTTAAAATTTAATATATATGTCGTAGGTGTGAGTTAGGTTTAGGTTAGCCTAAGGTTAGGTTAGCCCTGTGTTAGGTTAGGTTAATGTTAGTCTAATCTTAGGATTAAACAGTGGAGGTCAGTGACAAGTACTGCTTGGGTTCCTGTCATAATAATTCCTATCATAATATCAAGAGATCGTAACGTTTAGTTATATCCTGACGGTATTGCGCCCGAAGCTTATATTATACGCCATCCGTTGTGATCATACGACGCTTATAAATGATTGTATATCCCTATTTTAATATCCGACATATACATAAGTACAATGTAAGATATAATAATTATTAATAATGATGATAAATTTAAAATAATAATATTAACAGTAGATTTTAGCAGAGCAGTCTTTTTACCGTACCGTACGTACCAAACGCTTGGAATACCTACACTCTCATTATTCGCACTGCGAAATTGTGGAACGATTTGCCGAAGTCTGTTTTTTGATACGTACAACATTGGTATCTTCAAAACCAGAGTAAACAGGTACCTTCTAGGTAAGCATGATACATCCTAGACCGTGTCGTGCTTAACATCAGACATATTACGGTCAAACGCTTGCCTATAAATGATCCACCACGGGAAATAGATTTTACAAAGAAATATCAGAATCATGTCAGCTTCACCGTAAGCCAGAGCTACTAGAAGTTACAGAATCCCGAGCGTAATCGCGTGTTTTTCGAGTGAAAATCATTGACGTGAAATTTTGCTGTGACACAGGTAATAAACGTCTGAATAAAGCCTAGAAACCATAATAAGCATATCTATAGAACAATCATTCAGACTGGTTTTGACAGAAATAGGCATCTAAACGGTAAATCTAGTGTTAATAAGATTGAATTTTAATAATAATTTACCAAACCACAATTATTATAATTTGTGTAACGTGTTATGTAAAGTGAGAAATAAAAGGCTTTTTATTTTTATTAATTTTACATACCTAAGGTACCGAAAGTATTTAATCAGAAACCACGGCCTGTAGTACTGGTCCTGGAAGCTGTTCTCCCCGTATCGCAAGTACGTGGTCTTGCTGATGTAGCAGCCGTGAAAGTTGAGACGTATTCGCTCTATGTACATGTGACGCCAGTCCAGAAAACCACGAGTCCAGGGCATGTCACAGTCTTTGCCCCATATTCTGGTAAAAAAAATCACAGAGCTAATTTCAGCTAAATCCGAGATTTCGATTCGAATTGAGAGAGAAATATTCCGACTGTCTATCCAATACAGAATTGCGTCATCTTACCATATAAAAACGTAAATCTAAAAAGGTAATATGCTGAGGATGCAGAAGGCAGCTCACATTGCATCAGAGCACTAGTGAAAGCGAAAACTGAACCTCGTGAATGAATTCTACCCTAAGATTCCTAAGAAGATGGCAGACGGATTCATTATTTTTATTCATACCTGACACACATACAACGCCAGACACTTTGATCTCTGGCAGCAACATAAAACCCTCTACACACTGATGCGACTTTCTCCAATGTTACTGCATCTAGATCTGCTCCAACCACCCATCGCAAGACCAGCTGTATCACTTCATATGGTAAACAGGAGATGTGGCCTCCCTGCAAAACAATGATAACACAATAATCTATACATATGATAAAAATGTAGCATATGGAATGTACATGGACATGGAAGATATGAAAACTTAAAGTTAGAGGTGTTTAATTACCACTATTGGTTTCTATAAGGCAAAAAAAACAGTTTCTAAATTTGTCTATTTTTTGTCAGATATTTTACATTTTATTTAAATGTAATATAAAGAAATAAGTTATCCTTAGTTAAAGATAATTTTAGTAAAATCTACATAAGTAAAACTACTACATACCCTAATTTGAAATTCTGGTTCAAAAAGATAATCTTTCTTTGCAAGAATCCTCTGCAACCTGGATATTAGATTCTCCCCTTCTACAGCATCTTCATCATCACTATCTGCTATATATTCCTCATCGGTACACTGTACAGGCTTTAAGTTCTCTTAAATCAAAATTAAAATTTTTATATTAGGTATATAATGTAAATTAAGTACTGGTTATATGTTTTAAAAAATCCTTTTATTTGACTAACACTTACCTTCAGGTGTGTCAGGTGTAAAATCGGATTCTTCGTAAATCCTCCTTTCCACATCAGGCAGAATTTGTATAGCGCGTTTATACTGCTGTATCGCCTCATATAGATTTCCACCTCGCTCCATTTCTACACCACGAAGAAAAAAACGCTTTGCCTGACAAAATTTATTCAAAAAATGTAACTTCTTACTCTGAAGCTAGGACCAAAATCAATATGAATAAACTACCCCCTATATAATACTTAAGTTTTCATTATCAGGCTTGTTAAGCTACTTTTATTCCATTTGGCAGAATACCGAATACCAAATATCTAGGGTCAAGCAGTTGTTTATTGTTATAATGACTAAATATTTATTACAAATCTTAATTTCTCATATTGTAAATTTCGTGAATATAATCTCCACTTTTAGAATGTAGAGATAAAAGAAACAGGGAATGAAGGACAGAAAAGAGAAAATTAAAGCAAAATAGTAACAGAGAAAAGGAGAGAGATAGATATAATGTTGATTTGTGTTAGTGAAAACATTTTTAAAGTCAGATCAGTACATACAAAGAGACCCTCCACAATCACTCACTAAACATATATATATATATATATATATATGGCAGCACTATTCGAACTATGGGAAGAGAAAGAATAGGAAAAAAAATTGAATCAATTTAAAAAAATGGCTATGTCTTACATAATATTTATGACAACACTACATAACTTATTTCACTTAGGAATAATGTAGTTTCCTATCAGTAAAAATCTAACTATCTGCACTTTAATTTTAATAACCACATCATTTGAATATTTATAGCAACACCACATAGCCTATATTATTTAGAAAGGATGTAGCTTCAGTAGTTTTAGAGCCTATTCTCAACAAACAAAAATAAAAAAAATCAAATCTTTCCTCGTTATATAATAGTGTGGATTATATTCAGTAATAAACAATAGTTGTTTAATAAAAAAGAAATAAATAAGAAAATGTTTACTTATAATTCATAAAAGCCTTACTTTTTCTTCTTCAGTAAGAGGCTCTTCTTCTGTTTTTGGCTCTGGCTTTACTGTCAGCTCTCTTTGTGGTGAAGGAGCAGATACTAACTCTTTTTTCCATTCCTGACGGAATACTGCCAATTCATCTTCAATGTTCTTGTTCTGTAGAAAATGTTCACAAAATTTAAATTAACTTCATTGATTGATTGTTACACTTGTGTTAGTGGCAATGCGACATTTGCCTTCAATTCGCAAAATTATGCGATATAAACTAGGAAGATCATTTACAATTTTATAAAATTAATATAAAACTAACCACATCATTAAGATTCAACTTGTCCAGTGCTGCATTAGCCTCCATTACTGAATTATTTGAGGAGGAAGGATCATCCTGTTCCTCACCCTCACAGTCACCCTCATCAGCACCAGATGTAGTTCTTGTTGCAGAAGCCTGACGATAAATAAATATATTACAGTTTAATTGCCATTTCATTCAAATAGCAGACATTTATTATTTTACATTTTATTTGTGAAATACTCTAACAAAAAAATTCAGGATAGAATGATCTAGAATATGAATGAAAATATGAAATGTGAACATATTGTTGTGATATTGGTAAAGAGAATGGCGCTCACCATTTTTTAAATCAGTGTGGAATCATAGAATAAAATATTAGTCAATAATCAATATACAGAGTATTTATTTATTTCATAAAATCATAAGTCCTTTCTTATAATAGACCACCAACCCAATACTTATACAATTACAAAAATGATAATATTAAAAGCAAGGATTTGAAAAAATAATCGATTTTTTCTTATAATTAATTTTTAATAATCGATTATCTAAATACTAAATATCGATTTTCAATAAATCGATTATATTACTTATTTTATTTCTTGTAATTATTGTTTTATTTAATTTTTGTTGTAGTCAAATGTTAAGTCATACATTTGTGGCAATAATTTGTATTAATTGATTTATTGTTTAAATTAAAGAAAGTTTATTATTGTATTTCAGTTGTGATAGTGGTTTTATTTATTTATTTAAACAAATAAATAATATAATGATATAAGACATATTATATCAAATTAGTAGTACTTAATAAAAATTGTCTATTTTTATACTATCTCTTATATGAGATCCATTAATTATAATTTGTACAAAAGTATAAGGTGTTAACGCTTTCTCATTAAATAACGAAACTATTATCAACAAAAACCGCGTTAAGTAACTTCGTTGCAATTGTTTGCTAAATTGCTACCCTTAGGACTTGTGTTTTTTTATGGAAGCAATAGTCTTATTTTGGCGTACCAAGTTTTCTTGAAGACCCCAAGTTCAGGGCTTGATGTTAAGGCTTGTGTCACTATTAAAGAAAATAGAATAGAAAATCCCGACTGGCTTGCGACGACTAGCAAGCAAATCCGACCGCCAAGTGTCTCTGACGCATTCCGCCGAGCCGCATGTAGGCCAGATCTACCCCCTCTCTCTCAGGCAACGCATCGACAAAAGAAGATACCCTTTAGTTTTGTCGATGTCCATGGGCGACGGTGGCCACTTTCTATCAGGTGGATCGTCTGCTCGTTTGTCCCTTATAAAAAAAGAAATTTCGTGTTGGGGACATGTCAAGGAAATTGTAATTCAAGGTTTGTATTTGTATCTTTTTTCTTGTTTTTATTTGTCTAAATGTCCTATAAAATACATTTTTAAATGTATCCTTAAAATAAATCGCTAAATGTTACCTTACCTACATAAAATTTAAGTTTTGCCCCGCTTTTGATTAACTAATTGAAGATGAAGATATTATACTATAGTTTAAAAAATTAATTGTCTGAAATCTTAACAGAAACCATACAATCACCTCTCAAGATTTATCAATTAACTGAGAAACTGTATTTGCTTTACACGTGACTGAGTACCTACAAAATATTTATCAAAAAAGAAAAAAAATGTTGATTTTCCAGATGTCATGCAAGATCGAGTTACGAAAATCGATTCTTTGAAATTTGAATAATCGATCTCACTTTTCAAGTTCTCACGTCTCAAACTCAAGTTCTAGTTTTATTTCCTTTAAAAGAAATGAGATTTTATGATTTTCAATCCATCCGTGTATACATATATTACAAATAAAGATATTACAATTTCATGTAATTATTAAAATAGAAAGAATTAGTGATCAGTTGAAAACAAAACATTCCGAAAAGTATTATATTCTCATATAGACGCACAATTTGACAAAATGGTAAGTTTCAAAGTATGAACGTCTTAATGATTATTTATTTAGTCTTTCTAGTTGCATGGTGTCCATTATTTATAAACTAAACGATCACCTCGGTTTTGCACGGGTGCAATTTACCACGTACACTTAGATACTTTACGGCAGTAAAAATATTTGGATTATTCCACAGGAACTGGATTTTTTGGGATAAAAAGTTAGCTATATGTTAATCCAAATTATAAAATATCAATATGCCAAATTTCAATGAAATCCGTTCTACCGTTTTTCGATGATTGAGTAACAAAAATCTAATTATCTAAACATACAAACTTCCACATTCATAATATTCATAAGATTATATTAGTTACAATTGCACTTGATTGGAATGTTAATAACCTATTTAAACTTTCACATAATATGGGTATGTACAATCATGTACAATATACAATCCCTTGAAGGCTTCAAAAGATTGAAATTTTTGGGATTACATTTTAGGCCAAATTTCAACAAAATCAGTCTATGCTGGTCTTGAGTTGTAATGGCATAACTAACCTGACTTTGTTAGATCAATTAACTAGCTTTTTTCTGTGACTTTATATTGGAAATTTCTGAACAGGTGTAAATAGAATTTGAGACCAACTCAATTATCCCCTTCTTCTCAATCATGCACATCGACTCATTCACTCAAGCTTTTATTGACTCACTAATCCAATCAATAATTGTAACTAAGTAAGTTTGGTGTATATCACAAGAATTTTTTTTTTTCCCAAAAATAATCCTGTGTAAATACAAGTTATAAAGAATCTGTGTGCTGATAGCCGTTTAGCTGTTTTTGTGTAATTAAGTAATGGATATATGTTTCACAGTAGGATATGCTTGAATTTTTTAAATTTATTTCTAAAAATAAGTCTGTATCTTTCTTTTACATTCAAAGTACACTAAATATAAGGGAGCAGGTCATCATTATATTGAGGGTTTAATGATGCTAATTTTTTTTTATTTAATTAAACTAGCTGCAATCAATGCCATCTTTACCATAAGGGCACTCGGGGCCAGTGCTCAGGGCCCCCATCCTCAGAGATCGACA
Source organism: Limenitis camilla (assembly GCA_905147385.1). Classification (NCBI taxonomy): domain Eukaryota; kingdom Metazoa; phylum Arthropoda; class Insecta; order Lepidoptera; family Nymphalidae; genus Limenitis; species Limenitis camilla. The sequence goes on from LR990235.1 coordinate 1,874,911, forward strand.
ATTTCTCTCACATTTAATAACAAAATATTATTATCGGGTGCATTGCACTTTTCTCGTTGCATTTGTATGAATAATTTGAGTGATTCGAACACCATTATAGCTTACCATTTATGATTATAATCTAGTCTATAATGTCTATTTTCGAATTAGTTATTTGTTTTTTTTTTCAACTTTTCCAAATTTTGAAGTTGCTACAAAGATATTCCTTTGCTTAATTGTAGTGAAAATAAAAAAATGAATTGTGTATAATAATGCTACAAAAACGGCTAAGTAATTAGTCAATTATAAGCAAAGAAAGTGATATTCTTCAGAAAATTGAGTTTGAGGATTAATTAGAAAATTTAGCTCAACAGAAATCTTGAAAGAAATTATCAATCACCGTAATCACAAGAAAAAAACGTCAGCATACATACTAATATCATCAATAACATATTGTTTCATCATAATATATTTGATTAATAAAGCAGATCATAATGAAAAAAAATTGTATAGTTTGCATTCTTTACATTCCAAAAGGGCCCCGAATTCTTGTGTGCCCACGGGCCCCAGCATAGTCCAAGACGGCCCTGGCTACACTCTGCGGTTTCACCTGCTATATTTTGGATTATTCACATTATATCGTTATATATTATAGCTTATGTGTTATTCTGATGTGTAAGCTATATTCTTGTAAAGTTTCATCAAAATCCATTTAGTAGTTTTTGCGTGAAAGAGTAACAAACATACATCCAAACAAACTTTTGCGTTTATAATATTAATAGGATTCCTTTTTGTTCATAGTGTTTTGTAATTATTTCAGATGCAATTCATGCTGTTATTTAGCCGACAAGGCAAGCTAAGGCTTCAGAAATGGTATGTAGCTCACCCAGATAAGCTAAAGAAAAAGATAACAAGAGAGCTAATAACCACTGTGCTAGCTCGCAAGCCCAAAATGTGCTCTTTCTTGGAATGGAAGGATGTTAAAGTTGTGTATAAAAGGTGATTTCAAAGTAAAATTTATTTGTTTAAGTAACCTTTAAACACACACCACATGCATACACACAAGCAATATAAAACTATGAAGTTCTAGTGTAGGGTTATAGGGTCTCCATTATCACTCCCTTTTTTTATAAACAATACAAAGATTATAACTTTAGGGCTGCAGCAATACAAACCTGTGAATAGTGAAAACCATACAAACATATAGACGAGGGGGCGTCCATTAAATTAGGTGTTCTAAATCTTTCCAAATGTCACTTAGGGAGAAAGGGGGTCTTGGCAAATATCATGTAATTTTTTTTAGCAGAAAACTGATAAAATAGCATGTAAAATGATTTCTAGAATAGAAATCCTGATAAATTTTACTCCTTGGACTGAATTAGAATAAATGTTTGCTTAATATTTATTATTTAATTTTATGATTGTGATTTTAAGTCACAGTAATATTCACAAATACTAATCTTTGTTTAGTAATAGTCTTCAGTAACAGCAATAGAATAAGTTGTTTGTTTTTCTTCTCAATTTTCTAACATACTTACAGTCAAAACATAAATTATGAAGAATCTCGCATGGGATTACGGTAGGGAGGAGGGAGATAAAGAAAATCTTATGAAATCTCACCAAGTCGGGAGGATAATTAACGGACGCCCCACCAACAAATAAAAATGTTAAAATAATTGTTATCCGTCCATCCATCCATCATCCATCATGTCACATATCCAAGATATTTAGTTTTCTAAAATAATTACACACATTTGATAAGTTTCATTTTTAATTTATGTAGTAAGTGTGTTTGGCTATAAATTTAGTTTTTAGTATAGATAAAAAATGTGATTAGTAAATTAATAGTAATATTTAAATTACAATGTTTCCTAGATATGCATCACTGTATTTCTGCTGTGCAATGGAGCAAGAGGACAATGAGCTGCTGACTCTAGAGCTCATACACAGATATGTGGAGCTGCTCGATAAATACTTTGGAAGTGTGAGTAATTGTTTTTACTACAATCTTATTATAAAATATAAAATTTCTAATAATTTTCTCTGTTTCATATCTTATTTGTATATAATGACTTTTGACTTCTGACCCGTCCTTACTTCGCTGAGGTGATTAAACTACAGGAAAAAAGTTTTATTTCTGGACTCTGGACAACTAATTTAAAACCAAAATTAGCCAAATTGGTTCAGTCATTCTCAAGTTTTAGAGAGACTAACAAACAGCAATTCTTTTTTATTATATATGAGAATAATAAATAAATAAATGTTTATACTTGAAAATCCTATATGAAATGGTTTAAAAATCTTAAATTTAAAATAATTTTTTTCATCCTACTTTTGTTTTAAATTATATTACAATGGATGTGCACTAGTGTGGCCAGCCAAGTTTTAATTTTTTAATTAACATTCCTTTAGTGAAGTTAATATCTATTTAATAAATTTTATTTTGAACATATTACATATTTTGAATATTAAAAGCTCTTTCAATAAATTGAAATTCCATTAAATATATTTTCATTTTAATATTTTATTTTAAGGTATGCGAATTGGATATCATCTTCAACTTTGAAAAGGCATACTTTATATTGGATGAGCTTGTGCTGGGAGGGGAGCTGCAAGAGACCAGTAAGAAGAATGTTCTTAAAGCCATTGCTGCACAGGATCTATTGCAAGAGGTCAGTAGCCAGGACAATGAGCTTGTGTGAGCTTCCCTTAATTTTTTGAGTAAAGGGTTCCATACTAATGTATAGTTGTAGATTTAATATATAAAGGTATTTTTACATGAATAATTCATATCGAAAATACATATATTATGGGAGTAGGTAAAATTCACATGTCTTCAATGAGATTCTTCTAATTTGAAGAGTTTTAAGTACAAATTATATTTGCTTATGTTATTAGGATTTTTGTAAGTTGGACCAAATTAAAAAAAAATACATTTAGTAAATGTTTTTAAAAATTGAGGGAATGCGAATGGGACCATTATGCAAATTTCTTGTGGAGCTTCGTAATATTTAAAAAAATAACTTATTGATTTTTTTGAAATAACTATGGAACCCTATAATGAATACTTATTTTAAATAATTTTAAAGTTTTATTGAAATTTTATTAATTTTTTGTCTCATTATTATTAATATTAGCATGCTATTGCCACTGTATTCAATTATTTTCATATACCCTAAATTAACTTTTTTGCTTTAATAACAATATCAGTCATAAATTATTAAATCTTTAGGTAAAATTATAAATTTTTTTATAGGTTGTTTTATTATATTAACTAATTTAATTGAGTTATGATAGATGGGAAAAGTGCAGGAAAAACTAAAATGTACTAATTGAGTTAGCATCTAGTCATAAAATTATAATCATTTTCACATGTCTGTAGTAAAGTACCAAAATGATTAATTATTAAGTGCAGCTACGCAAAATAAAAGTTTCTGGTCCTAATAATAAAAAGTTTATGCTTTATGAAATAAATTTCAATATTGTATAAAACATTTTATTATTGGAGCTTGCCATAAACTTGGCGACACTAAAAGTGAGTAGGTAGGTAGGACAGTGGCCTCAATAGTGCCTTTTATTGTATATTTGAATGTCTCGGGACATTCCGTAGGAGCACTGCCTTTTAGGTAAACGCGATATTATAGCACTGTGAAACATATCTCTATAATTGTATTACAAAGTTATTTTATTTAAGTGGGTAATGTAAATTTCTAGAACACACGTTACCAAACCAAACAGCACATATTGAACAACTAATCCCCTCTAATTCTTTGACTATATAATATAATCTGCTTTATGATTGTGGCCCTTAAGCTTCCCCTAAGCACTGCACTGCTAATATTTCCTATTTTGATGTGATGTATGCATGCTGGTGGCGGTCAGGACCTGAACGATGGGCTGATACATTGACGAGAACCACACATACCGAACAGTTTTGTATACAGACATACTTCTATATATACAAATATATTAATGCATCTCAGAAACAGTAGACATTTTATCAAAAATATGTTGCTCTCATGTAGATTATATAAAATAGAGTTTATAATATTATTCCTTTTTATATATTATTATTTGTAGGTTAGAATTAATTTTATGCTTATGCTTTAATATTTTCATGCATGTATAATTTATATTCGTCCTCCTTATTCAATTTACAAACATTATTTCACCTTTGTCATTTAACACTAAAGTTGTATTTATATAATTCAAATCATAATGATTATTAAATTATATACACATACATTACTGTAGGTGACGGAAACATTAAACCTTTGCGTTCATAACGTAGATAATATATAAGTAATGGAGTATATGCCCATGTATCATTATCATTCCGGCTTAAATAATAAGTATATCAGAAATTCGAGCTTAATTAGACATTTTTCGAACTGCTATTTCGCTTTCGATTTCAACTATACTATTTATATTTTATTATATTATCTGTATTGATTGGGCTCAGTGAAAAAATGCTTAGTATTTATGTAGCTTAGAATTGAAAAATCATTGTGAAAAGGAAATTGATTTGTGAATATTACAAATTTAATAAACATTAAACAACAAATGTATACATTTGCAAAACAAAGTCCTGTATATGTCTGTAAGTCTGGCTGTCCGTGCATTTACTGTAATCAGTTGTCTAAATACATTGGTTTTAACTAAAACTTCTGTTTTCTTGCATGACCACTCCTATACCTTTTGGACTGTAGCATGACCGAAAATATGCAAGTTTAAACTTTTTATAAAATCTTTCAGTTATACAAGTATCACATTTATATGTTATATTTGAATAAATAGATCATGCTACGGTTTTCCTGTCGTGTGATCGAGTTTAAAGGAAATGCTGTCAAAGCTTGAGGTGTGGGTTTACAAAACTAACATGTTAAAAGCATGCCATAAATATCTAACCTTACGCTTGGCTCCACAATTGCAAAAAAAATTAAAATATAGTCCACTTAAACATTAACTCAACTTGGCTGTATGCACAACCGCGCAGCCATTTCTATACCCAAAAGAAATATTTAAAAAAAATAATAGCTGGTCTAAGAGTAGTTTTACATATAACCTCACAATGTGGGGCCGTGTGCAATAGGACGAGGCAGTCGATGGAGCGCTACGGGAAGTGGGACTCCTCTGAGCCTTGCCCCTAGCTGACCCCCACCAGGATCCATCGTGATAAGTCGCGCGTCAGCAAACCATGAGGAACTTTGATGAGTGTTATTTCCAATCCTATTTAATATAATAACGAATTTTGTAACTTTACTTTTGTACAATATTAACAGGGTAACTAAAGTAAAAATAAAAAAATCTTATATTATATAATACGCATGAGTGAAACGCTACTTGATAAGAAAATGTAATAAATTAACAATTAAAAAAAAAATGTGTTGATGTTAACACAAAATTTTTCGTCATTTTCATTTCATTGTTTATCTATCTAAATAAAAAATGACAATTACAATTAATTAAAAATAATAATATGTATTAAACAAACTTTGACTTCCAAGGTTTACTCCAAGTAGCGTTTCTACAATTCTGCAGTAATTCTCCAAATAAATCGTTTTCGAATTCAAAATGTTACAGAATTTAAAAATTCTTTGTATATTTAAAATATTAGTAATGCGCTAGAATTTAGATTAACTGCATTAGAAATTTTTCATTATTTACAATTCGAATAAAATGATTCCTTTTTCAAAATTCCGTAATTGTTTTTAAATTACGAATAAATGGCGTGTGTTATATACAATATTTTCAAAGTTAATATAAATTGTTATTTTTAAACCTTAATTTTTTTTATTTCGTTTTGTCAAGTATTGTCTTAAGTTTTACGTTATTTTGTTGAAGAATTTATTTTCGAATTTTATGATTTGTTACATTATTTATTTCATTCAATTATCAATTTAAAATAATATTATAATAAAGTATTTTGTATGTAGTATTGTAATTTGTAAAGTTTTTAAATAAATGTGTGTATCCATTTATATTATAGATAAATATAATGTTTAATACCTTAAACTTATTTTGTGTTTGAATATGAATTATGAATCTGTGCCCATTTACATTATCTGTGTCATTTTAATGGAATTAATTAGGGAATATTTTTTGAAATTTAATTTTATTTATTGAAGTTCAAACAAACGATATTGAATCGCGCTCTTTATGTAAAATACAGTAAGTATTTATAAATAATTTAAAATTACATTAAAATTGGTTCAGTAATATTGGTTCTGCTTGACAGTTATGCTTCCCTTACAAACGTTTAAACTTTATAATCTGTCAATGCAATCGCACAGCCCAATCTCCTGTGGATGAATGTGATTTTTTTTGACACTAAAGAAGGATTTTTGGAAAATAAAAAAGTTTGTATAAAAATTTTTGAATCTATGACTATTATTTAACTGTTTAATGTTAGAAATGGCATTAGTTTAGCTAGTGTTATGTTTCCGCCGATAAGCGATGGCTCGGCTAACACGGCCACGAGCGGCACTGGCTCAGTGATGACCCTTGTTGCAGGAGGAGACTCCGCAGGGCTTCTTCGAGGACCACGGCCTCGGCTAAACGGATACCGGATGGAACAGAAGTATTTGTAGTTATAGGTAAAGAATACATTTAACAATCGTTATAAAGCGTCGGTCCAAAACTTCTAAACTAATAGCACAAATCATACAAAAGGATGAGATAACTATACTACTGATTATTAATATTGGTTTGCAAGTTTTCGACCTACAACACAATTACTATGAACTTCTCGACTTATTCGACCTAAACATCTTTTATTTATTGTTTAACTAAAATAATGAAATATTCTGCACAATTTATTAATTTAATCAAACGTATTCTTTTACTTATCAATTACTTAAATTTTTTTATTAATGCATTTGTATGTTGTCCGAAATTACATTTATTATTATTATAAAATTTAGATTAGGAATTATGCATAATATTTAACGCTTCATGTTGTGATCGAGGCAGCGATAGTACTTACGATAACTATATGCATTTTATTATTCAATATACTCGTGAATAATTATAAAAAATATCGGATACTTTTTGGTTAGTCATACATTCACATGTCTCACTATATTTTTAACTGACCAAAAATGTATTCGATAATTAAAAAATATACGTATTTTTTCCAATATATTTTGATGCGGTTGTGCCAAAATGTACTCAAATCTTCCTGTATTACTTACACAATATAACTGACACTGAGATATACATTTTTAATTGTATGTGATTCTGAATCTTTTTCATGTTTCAAGACTTCGAACCCAAAATAATTTGTAATTATTGCTGTGTAAAATAATGTTACCAAATAGTATTGCTAGATGTAAAATATGTTGTGAGAAGTAACAAGACATTTCAGATTTTTTAAATAAAACAATGTTTGGGCTTCTGGATATCCCGCTGATTTATATAGGTAAGGTAGCATCTAATATTTTCTGGATTTATGGGTTACGAGTCTGTAAACATACAAAATGCATTTATTAATTTAAGAATAATCGATTTCTCATATCCAAATCCATATCCTTTACAGTTTATCCAAACTCTGGCCTAAGTGTTGTTACTATTTTTAAATAAACTACTTACTGTATATTGATTGGTTGTTTCATTAAAACCACGGTTGTTAAATAAATTTTTATTTGCCAAAGATTAATACAAAATAATATTTCCTTACATTAATAAATATATCAAAAAGACCTTCAGTCTCATATATTCATAAAATAGAATTGACCATAACAATGTTGATACACGAGCGCATATCGGCATTGTGGCTTCACTTACAATTATAAAATATTACAAATTATATAAATCATTGATTATTGGATTTTGCCTCGGGGGTTGATTTCACTTTTTCAGTGGTGGTGGGGGCGGAGGTTGGGGTGTCTGAGGGTTGTTCGACGTTTGCTGGCTCTGCTTTCTCTTGAGGTTTAGGTGGAGCCTCGTCGTTTTGTTGCTCGCTGGTGACCTTAGCGAGGTGTAGAGCAGCTAGCAACGCTGTGATGTAACGACGGACGTCGAGTTCAATGCCTGGGAAAGGGGGAAGTTTATTGAGCTTATTGTCATACATAAAAATAGTATCGTCTTATCGTATCGTGTGTTATCGTTAATATATTTTTAAACTAAGGATCGGTATTGGTACTAACCGCTATCCCTCAACTGGTTGACGCGCACAGCCAGGTTGGCCCACACGCGGCGCGCAGCCACTGCGCTGAGGCGGCCCACGGTCTGTACTGTGTGCAGCGCTGGATCACGTTCCGCTGGTACTATCTCTCCACTGATGGCTGAACAAAACAAATTGGGAGATGAAACTTAGCCACAGTAACGCGTAAAATCACAAGTTCTCATTCCAAGAGCCATTTCCAATAAGTAAAGTTAAAAAAATAAAAACAATAATAAGCCGACCACGTAAAATGGTCAAGGTAGAACCGTGGTCGCACCCATGTATACTTATTATCTCAGTTTAATTTTTTTTGAGGTTTAAATTCCGTCATAAAAAATTATAAAGTTTTATAACCTCTATTGACACCTCTCTCAAAAAAAATTGGTTCAGTAGTTTAGGCGCTCGAGTGGAACATACAGACATACATAGACTGTCAAAATCATAACTCTTTGTTTTGGCTTCGCCGTAATAGGGTAAAAAGATGTGCGATATTTACGGTTCGTCAGATATTATTGAAATCGTTCCAACCATTGTAAATATGGTAAACGATGCTATTTAAACAGCAGATATTTCATCAAAAGTAGTCCATTCTTTTAAGAAATGATCTATGATATGCATCCCTACTAATATTATAAATGTGAATGTAAGTTTGTTACGCTTTCACGCAAAAACTACTTAACCGATCATCATGAAACTTTGTACACATATTCTTGAGGGTATTAGAAGTAAGAAAGATATTTCATATCTATTGAAATGATCTCTGATACTTATTTAATGGCTTCAATGCGCGCGAAGCCGCGGATAAAAGCTAGTAGACGAATATTTTAATAAGTAGAATAGCTGTTAAGAATAAGTACATAGCCTAACTAAAATGTATTTGAATTACTTGTAATTGAAATACGTATTTGGTATTTATATTAATGTAAATTGTATTTTAAATACTGGCTTATAGCTTCAAAATACTTTTCACAAAATACATTTAGTGACCTCATTGACGTTTGATATATTATGTTAAACAACGTTGCAAGTCCATTGGAATATAATTTAATATTAGGAACTTAAAAAACGGAGAATTTTAAAATTAGATGGCAACACTGTCAATCGTCATTTTATTTCGCGGTTTTGATAGTTTATATTGTTAATTAATAAAAAAAGAGAAGGAATGTTGTAGTCTAAATGCAGACTAACACGCGATGTAATCCCTAATTATTCTGTCGTGATGGCGTATTTATTTTGCAATCTCCACTTCCTTGATTTGTGTTTATCAGTTGACCAACATTCAAGTCACAGGATGCTACTCAAATTATAAGTGTTGCTAACCTCGTAATTAACAATATGTAATTTGTGTTTTTTACGCATTTATTGTGAAATAAATTAAATTAAAATTTTGAGACCCTAAAGAAGAGTGTCACAAAGTTACATCAAAATCTAAAATTGAAAAAGCCCTTACAGATTTTTTTTATATTCTGTATTTTAGCATAAAAATATTGTATTTTATATTTTAAATACTTGTGAATAAGTATTTTTTAATTTGTATTTCAATTACAGCAAATCATGTATTTTGCCCAACACCGATTATTATCGGTCATCTCGTCAAACCCGTTCAGTAGAATCTGTTTACATATTATATAAAACCTGTTCTAAGCTAATAAGCATCGCAACTAAATGGAAATATATTTTTAAACACACGTTTATGGAAACTCAACATAGTGAAAGATTATTATTTGTCTATGGTCTTATTGAATGTCAAACGCCCGAAATTTATAAAAGATTGAAAATAATTTTCCATACGCAAATTTGAATTTGGAATCAATTTATAGTCCAAAGATTTTTGATTGAAATTAATTATTACTTTCGGCTGTATGTTATGATTAAAGAAATATCAAGCGATCCAATAAGTTTGGGAACCTTTGGCTTAGATAGGAAAAGAACACGTAACCAACCGCGGCCTTCAATATTTGATACATTGAAAACAATAAATAAAACGCCTGTACTGGTTATCATATCGAAACTCTTATCAGAACTGGTGTACTAAAAATATGTTTAAAAACTCGTGTATGTTTGACTTTTAAACTTACGATAGTATATTATGTTAGAGGGGTGTCTAAGGTCATGTATGTTTTAAAAAAGCTTTTGTACTTCCAATACAATACAATCTTAAAGCAACTTTTCGTTTAGTATATACGAGTTTATGTCCGTTATTTTGACACCATTAGCGTGACGTCACACAATCTATAATAACAAAGAATACAACTGTTACACCAAAAACAACATAAAAAAACCGGCGAGTCGAATTCGCTATGGAAGCCCCCCTTAAATATTTATTTCATTCTGTTTTTAGTATTTACTGTTATAGGGGCAACAGAAATACCTAATCTGTGAAAATTTCAACTGTTTACCAATCACTTGAGATACAGACAGTAATAGGTTCCCGGAACCCTAAAAACGAATTACAAATACAGCGGTGGATGGTAGCCAAAAACTACACAGTTGCTGACATTATTGTATAACGTGACGTCAGATATCATAAAACCTATAAATTCTAAAGTAATAAAATCACGCATATTCCTTATTCTGGTTTGACCTGGACTACATGACCTATCCTCCAGGGCTATTTGAAATTTTATCATATTAAGAACACTAACCATTAGTTTCTTCTTGTGTAGGCGGTAGGTAATGGTTGAGCAGCTGCATCGCGTAAGTGGCGCCAGTGTCCACTCCGTACATGGCCTTCTGTCCGTACGCGGTAGTCAGCAGGGTGTTGGCTTTGGTCCACGTCAACTCTTTGAGTGACTTGACACGCTGCTCTGCAACGTCGCGGGCACCGTACATCTGGAAAGACATCAGGAAAAAACCGCATCAAAATCCGTTGCGTAGTTTCAAAGATATAGGGAGGACAGACAGACGGGAAGCGACTTTGTTTTATATAAGTCGTCGTTATAGAGGTTGTTTTTAAAGGAATACCACAGCATTATTAATTAATAACTTCGAGATGGAATTTTTTACAATAGCCATTACAAAATTATCCACTAATTACTTATTAATTCATATTAAAAATAATATTTTTTGCAAATAAATTAAGTCAGATTTCCAATCCGGTAATTATATAAACGACATCGACAAAGAAGTATAAAAAGAAATTAATTAATATTTAAAGTGTTATGCAACCAAAATCGTGGACGAATATGGACGCAATAATGGACACTCGGGGGCCACTTAACGCTAGCCAAACACCGCTTGTTTTCATAAATATTAAACTGGACATTTTTTCCGCATTTAGATTTTAGAAAAATGTTGCTTAAAAAATTAAGATCATTTTTATCCATGCTTTTCATTAGGGTCTAATAAAGATGACCAGACCAATTGGTAAAATGTGTATTATTTACCTCTATTAAAAGGTAAAAGGGCGAATTTTACAAACCAAACAATATTAATGACGAGATTCCATAGACAACTTTAAATCCTTAAGATAGTCAAATTTTTTTCAATTTATATTTTGTAAAGGTATTAAAACTATTCAGCCACAAATGTCAAGGGACGTAAATAATCTGTGGTCTTCATCAATGTATGAGAACCCCGCTTACCAAAATGGCGGGATTAATTTTATATCGACTTACTTATGATTAATTACATGACATGTAAGTAATAAATTTGATTTATATATACTTAATATTAAAGACTTTAACTAAATCTTTAGCTAATTTAAGTCTTTAGCTCTGTTATTTTTTTACATATAAAGAATAATAAGTCTATAGTTGAAAATATGAAAACAAAACAAATGGAGGTCAGTTGAAGTCCGTGTGGAGAATTACAATAGGAACAGGTTTATCGTGTCCAAATTACTGCATACTAGCTCATAGCTGCACCTTGAGGCTTGATCGCGTCGTGCTCTTGCGGTTAAATAACAACATACTTATTACATGTTATTTATAGACCTCTACACAATTTCTTTAGTAGTAGTATTTATTTATTTTTTGGTATATATTCTTAGTAAAATCTCCTTAACTGCCAAGGCATTTGTCGCCTTATGGATTGCAAAAGAAAAGTGATTCTACAGTGGATTCCGTCTCATGTTGGCATAGAAGGCAATGAAGTGGTAGATCGTTTAGCTAAGGAGGCTGCTACTGAGGGTATTCTTTCTAGTTGGTTACCGTATTATACAAATATACTGTCTACCGTTAAACAAGAAAGTCTCAAAACATGGAAGGAACACTTTGACGAGTCGAGAGAGATTGTTGACTAAAGGGATATGGTATAAAACAATACAGCCAAATCTAAACAGCAAACCTTGGTTTGTTGGTGCCAATATGAGTAGGAATCAAATTACTAGTTTCAATGATAGGGAAATTACAAACACCGGTCTGTTTAGAATGTAACAAAAACGAAGATGCTATTCACATAAGGGCGGAGTGTGTCCGAAACGAAGCTGAAAGATCTGATTTTTTATTTAGATATAATTGTAATCTAACAGATGTAGGCCTTTATAACAGCATTCTGGCCTTTCCTGTATCGGAGCAGGCCAGAATGTTATATAAATTTGTAGAAATAGGTTTAAAACGTAGGAATTAATTATTTTTTTTTATGTTGATTTAAGTTACATTATAGTTATTTATAATTGTATCTCCTATGGGGGTGACATGATCACTAGGTGACCAAACCCCTTTAAAAAAAATAAAGATATATAAAAAAAAGCAATAAGGCCGCCTTTGCATACCTTTTATTTACTTTGGCTTTGTAATTATTAAACAATGTTATATTTTATCTGTGTGTGCAATAAGGACTTTCCATCTATCTATATATTTTGTTCATGTAGGAATTTATTTTGATAGCGTTTTGGTTTAAAACGGTCGCAAACTGTTATACTTCCGCAGAAAATGCCTTTGACTATAACTTCCTTAGTACTTCCTCATTTTTTAACTAAGACTAAGAAATAGAAGGTAGTCAGATAAATATACTGGTAAAATAGATTCGGTCATGATTAGAATACGAATTTTACGAGCAATCTCTATAACCAATTTCATATCTGTCCTCAGTTAAAGAGTGAAAGAAGGACAAACGGACTTACTTCTGCATATATAATACGCGACTTTGTTCACGTGTTGCTCCGCTCCTATTGGTCGTAGCATGATGATAAATGGGCTATCTAACACTGAAAGAATTTTTCAAATCGGACCAGCAGTCCCTGAGATTAGCGCGTTCAAGCAAACAAACAAACTCTTCAGCTTTAAGATTTAAAGTTAATATTTGCTTAAATAATGGATCTCCGCCATGTTCCGTCGCGTTAATTAAATATGTATATCCAAGTATAATTTCAAAAAACTTATCAGCTTTTTTACAACGTTAAAATGATACGTTGTAATAATTATTAATTTACAATTTTGTTCGGTTATAATTTTTCATGACTAGTAGACAAAAGTATGTGTACTATACAGTAGCTATGATGGATTTTTTAATTCCGGTTCAATGTCCGTCACTTGTATGTTATCACGACTGATATTAGTATCTTATCGAGGCCGACATTATCCAGTCATGCCATACATATGAAACAAAAGAAAAGAGAAAGTATATTTAAATTAAAAAATCAATAAAAATTAGTTTAGAAATAGGTGGATTTAATGCCATGGGTCATATAATGCCATGGGACATAACGCGAAACCAACAATAAAAAAAAATCCCTTGCTTAAATTCCTAATAAATAATAGATGAATCATATTTTTTATATTGGATATAACCTTTGCTCTCAATAATAAATTACAATGACAAGAACATTTTAAAATTATGAAAACGTTTACGAGAAAATCATGACTTGTAGACAGAAAAAATAATCTTTAAACCTTGAAGGACAGACTGGAATGAATGGATATTTAAATAAATTATGATCTTTATAGTGTGAGGTCATTTTATTATATAATAAAGACCTCAATCAGGTTTCTGTTAATTTTAGTAAATTGTTAAAGCGTTAAGGAAAATTATGTCGCGACTTAAATACGAAAATCGAGCAAAAGCAATTAACCTTTTAAATTATGAAAGGACGCGTCATACAGTGTGACTAAGCAGTGATAACGTGTAATGATTACAAAGAACTTAATACTTTAATAAATATCATGTTTTTATTTAATCAAATGTAAAATTTATAAGAAAATAACATGAATTTAAGTAAAAGAAAAGTTTAAGCTTTTGATTCCTTTCTTATCCGCGACCTAAACTACAGTAGCTATTGATTACGATCACTTAAAAATATTTCATATAAATTCAACATGCTCATAAACATTGAATTTTCATATATCTTATTATCGGATATAGTTGATATTAGGACATGCACCGATATTAGGACATTAACCGAGAACCGAAATAACCGGTTAATCGACACCATTACAATCCCGGTTTTATTTAGGTTTAAAATCGGCCATTTTCGGTTTTTTCGGGTTTTATTTATTACATATTATTTGAGTGGCTACTTGTAATTATTTTGAAAAAATTGGATCTGCCTCGAGAAAATTTTCGTGCGATGATTTTCTACGATTTTATATGTGGCCTAAAACCAGTAGATCTACTTCAAATGGCTTTTATGGATGAAGGACCAAACCTCAAACCTCAAAACCCCAAAAGGACCAGACCAAGAGCAATCATCTACCGTTGGCATAGCGAGTTCAAGCCAGCGGTCGCCTAACTTTGGGGGATGAACAAAGGAGTAGTCCTATGATGGCTGTCACAGAAGTGTCATCATCATCATCATCATCTTCACGACCCGTCAATGGCCCATTAGGACATAGTCCACCACGCTGCCCAATGCGGGTTGGCAGACTTCACACACCTTTGAGAACATGAAGATCTCTCAGGAGAACTGATATTTAATTTCTAAAAACACACAACTCAGAAAAGTCAGAGGTGTGTGCCCAGGATCATACTCGGACCTCCCGAGTCCCGAGGAAGACATACTCTGCTTAAAGAAAGAAGAAGAAAGTGTGCTGACAGTAAAAAATTTAATTCAAGAAAACAGGCGAATTATCTACGAAGAGATTCAGCATACACTGAAGATTGGTTTGGAAAATGTTCATAAGATTCTACACGAGCACCTTGGCATGAGGAGGATAGTTCTGCGCTGGGTAGTTGATATAAAAATATTTATCTCATTTTAAGCTACATGTTTATTTACTATTTGATAGTTAACAAAACAACCATGACACAATTTCAAAGTTCAAAATGGAGTCTGATTACAAAATAACTTATCAAATGGTGATACTGAGAGAAGTATGTAAGACATTAAAATGGCGTTATATGTTGCCACATTATATTCTTAAGGTATATCAATTTAGTTTCCATATTAGTATTGATTACTAAATATTCTTAACCAAAAAATAAAAGGTTTAAAATTACATTATTTACTTTAATTTAAAAGGACAATCACTTTTTTTATTTTCACACACTGCTACCCAAGGTTAAAATTTTTTTTTTTTTAAGTTAATAATGAATTGAAAGAACACAATTCCTATATTATCATAGTCAAAAACAATCACTAGTTTTTGAAAATATTCAAATTCTGTAATGTCATAGGACTTTTTTTTTTAGATGAAAACTTCTTTAGCGGCGTTGGGCAGTTTAGTACATTTTTTTGGGATGGGTAAAAAAATGTAAATCTCGCGTCAGGAAAATTCGTAGGCAACAGATTTTAATAATTAGAACTAGGAGAAATGGAAAATCGGAGTCTTGCATTCATATTTATATATTCAATTGGATATTTTATTGGTTGTCACAAATTCATATTGACTATCATAGTTTAGTGGTTCTTAATTAAATGTTGCTACGTTGAGCGGTCTAGGCGTGAGATTATCGGCAGTTAGAATGCACAAAGTTAATGTTCAAGTTTTCACTTTTGCTAGCCTTCCTCTAGTGCAACCTGTTTTTTTAGTTACATCATGTTCTGTGTTGTAAATATTTAACCTTTTTTTTTTAAATAAGCTAATTTTGTATCAACATATAACTAACATGACACTTTGTATATTTGTATGATGCAACATGTGAGGGGTACAGTTAAGTAGTAACTTCCTTGTTAATGCTGATGTAACTGCATTCAGTGGTTTCAATATACTTAGATGAATATAGCTAACTTTCCCTTTGTTCAAGTAGTTTATAACTAGCTAACAAATAACGGTACTTTTCTATTATAAATAATGTTAAATTGAAAAATTTGTAACAAAATTTGAAAGAGAATATATAAAAAGAAGAAGAATATATACAAAGAGAATATTATTTAATCCTGTCAGGGAGACTAGCAGTACAGGCCCAGCCCTCCAACCCAAATGTAGGATTACAAGATTATACAGCTCCAGTCCAGCGGACAGTAGAATAACGAAACAAATAATAAATTTCCTTAAAATATTTAAATTTATTTACTGACCTTATTTATCTGTGGTGTGAGTCTTGCCAACACAGCTTGTTTTGTAGTCTCCACAATAACTTTAGGCTGCTCAGTCACAAGTGGGACTCTACGTTCTAGTTCATCAATAGCAGCAGCTACTTTTGCATCTCCTGCTGCAAGGGGTGCAGTAATGAAGGGTGCTGCAGTTGTAGCTGCAAGTGTGACGCTTGCCTCCGCAGTAGATAATGCCCATTCTAGTAGTGAATGTGCACCTGCAAGTTTATGAACATTTCATTTTGTGACCTCACTGTGTATATTTCTTGCCAAAGATTGTTTTTTTATTGTTTTGGGTAATGTATGTAAATATATTTCAAACCCGATAAGTGTTCTGAACTTTAAGAAATAGTGCATACATAAAGCTTGTTTAAATGTGAATTCAGTTTTTATTGCTTTCTATAAAATTCTAATTCTTTTCCTTATGAGGTTTTTAATATGACTGTTCAATCTTAATACCAATTTAAATCTTAATCAACAATGATATCAAAAACTTTTAAATTTAATATAATATACACTGTTGTTTCTATTTTTATTATACTTGATGGTTTTCTAATTAAAGTAGCTAAATATGTTAAAAATTAAATATACTTTTTTAGTCAAAACTTACCTTTAACTCGAGTGTAGAAAGCACCAACTTGTCCCACAGCTGCTCCCACTGTTGGTAAGGACATAACCTTCTGGACTGATTGTAGTTGAGGTATTCCAGGGGCAGATCCAACTTCGGTGGCCATCTAAAAAAGTAATTATTAAGTATTATTGCAAATATTTAACAAAGTATTATCTTAAAAGTATTCTACTTATCGTTATAATAAAAATTAAATAACGAAACTTTAATGGTGATGAGTAAAAAATGATAAATTGGAGGGTAGTTTTTTATAGTGTTTATTAAGAACGTTAAAGATTTTAATATTTTACAGAATTAAATCAAAATGATTTTGCAATTATTACAGGTATGAATAGCAAAATATATATATTAACACTTAAATCGGCGAAAATTAAAGTAATAATTACGTGACCAATTAATTTATAATGACGGTCAATTTAAAACGATATATTCAGCTAAAAAATGATTGTACCTTTAGTTATTCGGTGTAACGAAGCCGAAGAAATATTTTAGATAACAAACTTATAGAATATCAAATGAAAATACTTTTAAAAATAGAGATCACAACTCGAAACAAACCGCACAACACACAAATTAATAATGAATGGATTTAAGAAGTAATGAATGAAAGAATAATTATTATGAAAGTTATTACATGCCATAAAGCGGAAAAAGAATGAATAATAAACTGTGTTGCTAGTGTAAAATCTCAATTTCTGTTTGACTAAGTATTTTCACCCGACAAAAAAATTCGTGGCTTTGTATTGTAATAAATTTACATTATATTCGTATTAAAATTCGAAACGTGTAAGTTTAAATGTAATGGACGCGCACTGTTAGGATTTAGAAAATAGAAAAGATGTATTTTATATATTTTAGTGGCCACAAAAAGTATATGCTGTATAATAAATCAACCAATCCTGGTCTATGACGATTATTATTATAAGGTTAAGACCCGAATCTCGCGCACTCAGTGTTATTTACGCACTGCAACCTGACAGACCATAGATTATGAAATATAGAGAATGATTGAATGAAAAAGTAAATATATGAAATAAATTATTTTTTATGTATATTTTATAATAAATTAGGAATTACTAATATCCTGAATCACTTTTGCACTTTGTACCATGATGAATCATGTTGTATGTAACACAAATGAGAAATCATTCTAATGAATAATTCTTAATTAATAAAAATAAATAATACGACACACGAGACATGTTTAAATGATGAAATTGTGATGTAATTTATTATATAACACTTAAGTTTTTAAATGCGATATCAGTGCAATACATGAACATAATTATAATACTTAACTGTAATAAAATTGAAATGATGAATCTATCATCATTTAAAAGGTTATCATTTTTAAATACATTTTAGAATTGTAATTTCTATTGCATTGCGATTAAGATTCTGAAAAAAATAAATTCAACCAAAATATTATGTGTTATACATTTACAGTTTATCTAATCTGTGCATTTTGGCCAACATATTGATGAACAAACATTGGGTATTAAAACGATTCCGATTGGTCGGAATGATCCAGTCAGTTGCATTTGATAGGTGACAGCATTGGTCAGACGCAATTTAGTCAATTATTCGGATTTGGCCTACAAACACAAACATTTGTGATGTCTTGGACAAATCATGTGGTGTTGGAGTTCTTGGAACTCTATCGGACGGAACAACTAATATGGGACCCTAAACATCCTTTGCACAGAAACAGGAGCGAGGTCAATGATGCCTGGATACGGATCCAAAATAATCTCAGTATTAATTGCTCAATAACAGATCTAAAGAAGAAAAAAGAATCTTTAATGACATCATTTAGATTACATTTAACTAGGAAAAAGAAATCTCCGAATGATTATCGTATAACATGGTTTGCATATCCGCTTATGGAAAGCTTTTTAAGCGGGAAATATGAATGTGATAATTCTATGATTTCAGAACATGATCCATTGCAGGTAAAATAATAGTTACGTCGTTATCAAATTTCATAAAGTATATATTGATGAACTTATTATAATTCTTGTCAATGAATGAAGACAATTTTAGGATTACATTCATGTTCTATATGTTTACCCTCTCGCACATATTAAATTAAATTAATCCCTCAGCGAACCGAGTGCGGTAATCCGGCTTAATTAAAAGCGTAATCTCTTCTACGTTTGTATCCAGATTTTTTGATATTATTTGATATTATCTAATTTTTTATTTATTTACATATATTAAACAAAGTCGGGTTTGTTCAAACACTTATAACTCGAGAACGGTTGGACCGATTTTCATGGTTTTGGACTTGTTGCATTTGTATTCGTCCCGAATAGCAGAATAACTATGATAAAGTTATAAAATTGACGAAAAATAAAAATAAAATAAAAGAAAAAGCATTTTCTCATACAAAACGTTGACGGGTGTCGTATCTGTCAAACATTTAATGTCCATCCCGTCGATACGGTAAACTCTCCCCTCAAATTGAAGTACGTATTTAATTAAAGATTTGGAAACGACAAGATATGCTCACAATATTTGGATACTGACGTATTTAAGGTTTTTAAACGTAGAATAATTTCAGTATTAAAAAACGTAACGCGATATTAATTGACTGTTAGACGGTACGGTACGCTGGGTCCGCTAGTTCTTAGGGGCCATTCATTTATTACGTAATATAAGTAATAAGACTATTTACGTTGTTTTTTGACCTTGAACCTTTGAAGTTATACTGATTTTTCAACTGATCTGTTATTAATACATAATAGACTTTGATATAGGGTAGTAGTGCCCTTGCGCTTCGCTTGGCTCGTCTTGGCGAGGGCACTACCGTGTCCCAGATATTATAATTCCGTATTTTCAAAAATTCGTATTGGTATCTCAAAAGTATTGCTTGACTTAATTATAATCATTATAGTTATCGATTTTTCCAGTTTGACTCGAGCAACAATTTTCAAAACACATCTTTCAAGCAGCCAATCAATGTCGCCCAAAATAA
Organism: Limenitis camilla; assembly: GCA_905147385.1. Taxonomy (NCBI): domain Eukaryota; kingdom Metazoa; phylum Arthropoda; class Insecta; order Lepidoptera; family Nymphalidae; genus Limenitis; species Limenitis camilla. The sequence continues at coordinate 1,895,072 of LR990235.1, forward strand.
ACGAAAGATTAAAAAATTTGGCGCTGAACTCAAATATGAAAAAAAAGATACGGTTGATGATGGTATAGATTTTTCTAAAACGACCACCACCGACAAAGATGAATACGACTTGTATGGACAACTTTTAGCAAAAAAGCTAAGGAAGTTGGACGAACGGCAACGGGATATTGCAATGCACGAAATAGATAATATAATGTTTAATGCAAAAATGCAAAGTGTAACACAAGTTGAGCACAGAAGTTTTTCTACGCCACCACCTCCAGAAGCGCAGGGAAAGATGAAGTCACCATTATTTATAGTACAACAACATGCAACATTTGAAGAAGAAAACATTACCTATACGGAACATCAACCAACTTAGAAAATCGTGTGCATATTCAACCATGATCGCCGATTGAAAATTCGGAGAAAACAGTTAATTTTATTCAAAAATTAAGTTGGTCTATAAAATACTCAAGATATTTTAAAGAAAGTTTATTGTTATGTTACTATATCTTTTATGTTGTATGTACTTATCAAAATTTAAATTAATTTTAAGAAGATTAATTAATAATTAGTTTTTTGTTTATATAGATATTTTGATAAGAACTTGTCCTTAATAATTAAAAAAATGATGTTGGTTTTGGTTACATAATTAGCGTTGGTAACCAACTGGTTTACCAATGTTGCATTATGGTTGTCCACACAAACCAAATTGGCCTTGGCCCTTAGAACAATTTATTTTTGCCCTTACTTTGTTAAGTAAAAAGTGAAATTTTTCTCCCCTTCGCCTTGTCGAGGTATATAAAGAGGCTATAATTTATTTATTGTACAGATAGTTTTAAATCATAAATCTAAGAAATTGCTATCAGCTAAAAGACTTTAAGTACCTATGTATAATATATGTATCTTATAATGTGCAATAAAGTATTTTTCTATTCTAAAAAAATTACAGGACAACCTGAGAAGTTTATTATGAAAAAAAATTATTTGGGTGACAAACTACTAGTATTTTTAACCCCTCCATCTAAATTATAAGCTAAAAGCTTATGATACAACTGAGCTGACGTCAGTAGTGCAATTACTACTATACTGGTCGTGAATTCAGCATCTTATTCACTGAGTATACAGCCGTTCACATGATCATGCAGCATGACATGCGTTACGTTGCGTTTTACGTGAATTACCATACTGCATGATCGAAAAACCAAATCATGCAAGCACTTTCAGTCCAGCCGCAGTGTTCGCAGAGTCGCTCGCTAATAATTTTAAGTTTAGCATGTTGTCTGTTAAAATTTGAACCCTTTGTATTGATTTTGCGCTTCAATTTCTCCACTGTGAAATCTTTATCGAATTTTTCAAATCGTGTTTTTATTTTGTTTAATGAAATATTTCGCTTGTTTTTATTATTTTTTCAAATCGTGTTTTTATTTTGTTTAATGAAATATTTCGCTTGTTTTTATCCATATATATTTTTCTTTTTGAGTCCCATAGATCGAGGCAATTTTAATACATAGATATTAAAAATAATATGAACCGTGCCCATCATCGACGCTGCCGAGAAACAAACTGAGCTGTTGCATGCAGCATGACATGTACCATTCTAAACGATCATACGTGCATGTCAGTCATAGTTTGCAGGATGAAAAATAAAAGGAATTATCGATCAACTGCCAGCACGTAATTTGCATGTCATTCTCATCAAATCTAAACAATTAAACGGTCATGCTGCATGGTGGTCTAGGGACCGCTTAATATTATACTGCCGATATCCAATTTTAATTAGGGCATAAGGTATCCCAAATAGATACATAGACTTATAGTTAAATCCTTATATTTTCTCTCAAAAAATAAATTACCACTTTTTCGTTTTAACAACAGAATAAGAATGACAGAATTCATTCGACAACATTAGCATGAGTAAATATGAACAAATTAAAATATAGTGTAATGAAGTAAGATTATCTTTAATTTTAATCCTTGGACATAATATAACTATATAATGATTGATCTGTGATTATAAATTGGACTACAGATTAAATTTAAATTAATTTATTTTTTCTTTTTTGTGCCTTTTCCTCTAACATTCTTTTTTTTTTCGTTATTTTAGTCTTGGACCTAGTCGGTCACCAAAAAGAGCTCGCTTTTAAACGAACTAGCTCTTTTAGTTCGTTAGTTCTTTTTTTAATTTAGTAAAAATAAAGGAAAAAAACATCGATATTCTCAAAAGTGACACATCGATGTTTATGAACAATATATTGATATTTCTATCACCATTTCCAGCTTGGTAAAAAAGAGTGTGATGCGGAGACAGCGTGAACTAAAAATTTATACATGTAGCAACACTAATACAGTTGTTAAATTCTGTCAAATATCACATATCAAATCTTATATACTTCAACACGAATAAGATGAATACTTGAAGATTTTATACATGAAAATTTCAAAATTACTTAAATACCGTTGTACAAAAAATTGTATGACGCGGTGATAGCGTGTAAAACGTGTTGTCGGATTTTCCGTTTAATTATACATACATAGCTCACACCTGTTTCGCAGAGGGGTAGGCAGTGACCAGGACCCCAGATTTCCATAATAATTAATAATATACCCCCAATCTGATTTCAATAAATAATAAAAATTAATAATCTCAAGTATTTATAGGTACTATATCCGAATATCCTAATAATGGTAAAAATTACAAGTATCAAACAGTGTCAAGACGTAGTATTTCGGGTTGCCAATGATAAGATATAGGCGACCTCATTTATACCACACTCTTTTTTGCCAAGCTGTAAATATATAAGTATATATCGATTTTTTATTCGAAATAAATCATTATTTTTATTTATTACACATTTATTTTTATAGACAATAAGTAGTCAAGTATGGATGAAACATAAGCATTCCTATAAGTAGTTAATACAATTTAAAAAATAAGAACTAAAAAAAACTAGAAGCGAGATAATCGACGAACTTGTTTGAATAGTTCACCTAAAGGAGCGCTCTTTTGAACTAGGTTGTTCGCCCATTACCCAATTTACCCAAAACGACAAAGGAAATCAATCAACTAAACACAAGGCTGTACGGTGTAATACCTTTTCCTTTATGGAATAAAAACAAAAAAAAAAAAGGCATTCGATTACCTCTTGGTAACCTCAGCTGATCGTCAAAATATAAATAAAATGTAGGAGTGAAAGCAAATACAATAAAATCAATAATTACCAATTCGGGAACATCAAAATTTTTGTCTTAAACCAAAATGGCAACTATGGTCAAAGAGAAACGGCGAGGCGTAAGTGCTTCTTCTCTGTTTCATTAATTTTCTTGATTTGCGTATTATTTAGCAAATTTAGTTTTCTAATTACTAATAAAAAAACAATGATTATGGAATTTAATGATGCGTCATTTTAGTTTTCTACACAATCCCGGGATTATTAAGACGATTTAATGCATACTACATTATTTTATTTTTAACTTGTAAGGTATTGTACATTTTATTGATTTTACCCATATCGAGAGCCGCGTCGTCATAGCTCTGCGAAGTTGAGTATTGAGCCCCAACTAAGATAAAATGTTAAATTACATCAATATCCTATGGAATCTATACATTAATATTTAAATTAAATAATTAATTAAATTTGCATCACAATTATGGTATATTACAAAGGCTTAATTATGTATTGTCCTTACCGTTTATAATAGAATTGGTTCCATTTGAATAAGATTATGATAATATAATGATAAAATCATATAAAAGAGAAAAAAAAACTGGTTGCACTCCGGGGTGCCAGCAGAAATCAAAACTTGAACATGAACATCATGCAATTTTAAATATTTTGGAATGGTTAGGGAATAGATTTATATATCAGTATAAAAGTACTATTATTTATGTGGTTAAAAATACATTTATCTATTGCGCTATGGTACAAACATTTAAATTCTGTTTTATATGAAACATGCTACCAATTAAGCATGCAAGTGCCGTCTTATGATATTTTTGTTTAGGTCGTGACCTGATCAAAAAATCATAAGGTTGTTGGGACACACGTGTCCTGATGCGAGTTTAACATTTTTTACCCATCCCATAAGTGCACAACGCTGATAAAGAAGTTTTCACTTCAAAAAAATAATGATGATTAATTGTTATATTTTAGAACAAGAAGTCTAAAACCAAAGAGACTTCCAAATATGAGGAAGAACCAGATAAATTTGTTGAGGATGTACAACCTCCGTCACAATTACCTGGAGATGTATCTGAGCCTACTTGTAATGTTATTGAAAAAAGTGACATTACTACTGAAATAGATAATGCAGACAATGAGACTACTGTTATAGAAGAACCACTGTGTGAAGAGGAGAGTTTGGCTAGTTTGAATGAAACCCAGGAAAACATAGAGCCATCAGCACCAATACTTGAACAGCAAGAAGCTGTATATAACCCTCTAGTAGAAGTGGTAAAAGATAAAGATATTAAAACTAAAATTAAATGCTTGCCATTAGATGAATCAATTAGATTGTTTGGTGGTAAAGAGATTGATGAAGTTATTGCTATTAGTGATTTTGAAGCGGTGAAAGTAGAGGGTTTTCAATGTGATCCATACCATCCATTAATGGATCTTTTATCTACATTTAGGTAATATGATCAATCTTAATAATTATATTAGTGACAACTTTTCTATAAGCAGGAAAGGATTTTTACATTCAGTCTTTGAAAAATCTCTTTTTAGTACTAATTTTTCATTTAAGATTATAACTTTAAAAAATCATATAATATCATTCCAAAGCAAAGCAAATAGTAGTAGTAATATTTGTTTGATAATTTTTTTATTATAATTTATATTATAGCTCCTCTTTAAAAGCAGTGGAACGTGAACGTAATTATATCACAAATGGTTTTCTTGAAGAAGAAAAATCCAGGGCTAATCTATGGAAAGTAAACAAACGATTAGTTAATGTTACTGAAAAATGCCCTTGTGGTGCTTCAATAAACTTTAAAGTGACTTTCGACATTGCTCAGTTAGAGAAAGAGAAATTACCGGCAGCCAAGATGCAATTAGAATCCTTAAGACTAAAGGTGGAGGACTCTTATTGTCACCATCAGCATATTACTTTACGAACACACTATGACGTAAGTAATGTAAATCAATCATTCATACCCTCCCCCTCCTCCCAACAAATTGTTTTAAATACTGTGAATAAACAAGATTTTATCTAGTATGTGTACATGTAGCTAGAAGTATGATAGCAGACTACTGTTGTTCCCTTGAAAAGGAAGAGTATTCCTTGTTTTTTTTAGTCCAAATACTCTTTAAAGTGATGCTAATGGTTATTTTCTGTTTGGTTGTGCCTTAAATTTATATATATGTCGGAGGTGTGAGTTAGGTTAGGTTAGCCTTGTGATAGGTGAGGTTTATGTTAGTCTTATCTTAGGTTTAAACGGTGAAACTAAGCAGTGGAGGCGAGTGTTGTGATCACTTAAAAGAATTCCTTAAGCCTACACCTTGGTCACAAGTCCAAGGCACTGCTTGGGTTCCTGTCATAATAGTTCATGTGAGATCGTAATGTTTAGTTATGTCCTGACCGTGTTGCGCCTGTATAGCTTTTGAGGTAGGCCATCCATCTATATTCTATTATTCCGACATATACATATATTATTTAAAGATTTATTTGGTTGTTTTTCAGTTTTTGAAAATATCACTGTATTTTTAAAGCACGAGAGCACAAGTTACAATAAATCTATTTTAGTTCCTAGTTATGTAAGGCAAATGTTACCTTAAATAGGTTTTTTTTAATTACTTCTATACTTGTTTTCTCTCTACAGATAGATGTATTCATGTATGAACTTACACAATCACGTAAAGAAAATATCCGTGACGCATTATCCCTGGTATTCCATTGTTTGCGCATGAGTGATGCTGCACCAGAAGCATATGTTCAGGCCTTGCAACGATGGTCCTGTATTCTATCCACTGCATTACTTGATGGAGAGTGCATAGGGGAGTACTTAATGTTTTTTCTTCACAATATTTTTAGGTAAGGCCTAATTTTATCATCTTAAATATTTTTATGCTACTGTCTATATTCTATATTATCATAATGAGAACCTGTCTGTAATGAGAGTTGTTGATATACATTTTTTTTACCAAGCGAAATTTAATTCCAGCTATGGCGAATGCGTGCGGATTTGTAAACTATTATATTTATTAATCCTAATGCCGCATAAGTCTAGCTTAGCCCTTGTTTTAGGAAAAATATAATTTCATCCATTTCCATCCATTCAGAAAAATATGAGTGTTATTCCAATGTATAAGCTTTATTACTGTAAAGTTTCGAAAAAAATGTGTGTGAGAATAAAACATATGTATACATACATCCTCACAGACTCTATTTTAGTATTATCTCATCTGTATCTCAAAGGTTGGGGCATTCACAATCGAAAATGTCAAGGATTCAGTCCCTACTATTGTAAGCCCACTCGCACAAGTATATAAAATCATTGTCTTAAGCAAATTTTATACTCTAAGATCCGGCTGCAGGATTTGTGCGTTCATCGGTTTTTTGCTGAAAACCAAGTTTTTATGTATATTTATAATTAGGAGAATATATATTTACCAGGTTGCCTATCAAAATTTGACGAGGACGAGGATAGCGATTGCCGGCTGTGCGACGCTTTTAAGCCATTGCGCATGCGTCGAATGTTAGTGTTCTCAACCACCGGGGAGTAATAGAGACGACTTAATAAATACTCCAAAACAATATGTCTTCCTTTTCAAAATGACAAATTTAATATTGATACAACAAAAAATTAATATTGATTTAATATTGAATTTATATTGAATTAAAAAATAAAAAAATAAAACCAAGGTTACTTAAGTAAAAGAAAATTTTATTGTGAAAGTACTGTTTGAAAATTTTAGTAGATATTATTCAAGTATTCAATCGTCTGTTACATGTTAATTAAACATTTAAGCAAATTAAAAATTTAAAAAATGTCTTATATTTCCGTAACTCTTATTTAAGAATCTGAATCATCGGAGCTTTCAGTTACATTATGATCGGAGCTATTACTTTCATCGCTACAAATAGAATCGTCATTATCGGAAGATTTGTTCATGGAATCACAGCACACTCTTAACTTGCATTGGTGTTGAGTCTCCTAGGAACCTTGTTGGTTTTAGAAAACCATCTAATAGCAGCCAGCCATTATTTTCCGGGCTGAACTTGATACAGTCCGGTTCAGTGGTATTTAACCACATCGAATTAACAAAGATTGTCCGCAACAATTTTTGTTTCATAGATTTCCAGCACGGTGGAATGTGCGTTGAGTCCAAACCTTTAATTCTTTTCATAAATTTTTCATTACTTTGTTTTGAAGCGTACATTTTATTTAATAATAAATATCTTGCGGCATTTACACTTTGGGAGGCACGTAAACTCTTGGACTGCATAAATTTTGGTTTCATTAAAGATGTCAGTAGGATTCCTCAGTGACGCAAAAACTTGTTGAATTAGTGGGTGCTTCATAAATAGATTCAAGGGCCGAAGTTTCCTTTTGTTGAAAAATGCAGCCGTGTAGTCGCAACCCGTGTAAGCGTGAAAAGCGGAAAGAGCAAGACATAAAGTCGCGCCTAATTTTATTGATAACTCCGTACAGTTAATGTAAACTTCATCTTTATTTTTACTTTTATTAGATGAGCTGTTTGCCAATCAAATTTGCAAATTAGGAAATTTATGCATATTACCTATAAAATTATTAAAACGTCAGTGTCGACATAAACATTCGACGCATGCGCAATGGCTTAAAAGCGTCGCACAGCCGGCAATCGCTATCCTCGTCTAACAAATGATGTTACGCGCTAACTCTCTTTCACTCTACCTTAAATATTTATAATTTTTAACAACCAGCAACCCTTATTTGCGGGTGGATTTAATTAGGCAACCATATATGATAATAAATAGAAAAAAATTAGTTTTAATTTCATATATGATTAATAAATAAACGTTATGAATGTATATATGTATCGAAACAGGATCTTCATATAAATTGCCGTGATGTAGACGTTATTTCATTTAAAAAAACAAGTGAACGAAATGATTTTGTTTTATTAAATTTACATGTAAAAATGACAGTCCTCTGGCATTTCAAGAACTACACGAAGAATTGGATGCATATTATAACCACGAAAGAAGCAATAAAGGAATTAAAAGAAAATGTTGGTGATAGCGATGTAGCAATAATAATACACTGATAGGGATATAATTTTGGAGGATCTAGACTTCAGCTGAGTCTTCAAACTTTTGTAGTTTAAACAAAACCACAAAATCCTATAGCACTGTTTCCCAAAACACAATGCCCTCATCAGCTGCTATATTGGAACATTTAAAACCGATTTTTAAAACTTTACCCACGCATATTACTGGCATTCAATTTGTGAGCGTCGGAGTTGTAATATACAGTATCGAAACAACACGATGTTTCATATTTTAGCTTCAAGGCTTCATTTAGAGGTACCAAATATAAAGACGATTTCCTGGACTTTTCAGAGAGTGACTATGGCAAGAGTGCCTCAGATAGTGTTGGTACTACGTGCAAAAGAACTGCAGATGCCATCGTTGTTACATACGTTGTTTGGATTCATTTATATATTTAGTAAAAAAAAAAAAAGTCCTGCTATTACTAATCTTTACAATTGACGGTGATGCAATAAAAAATATATGTTTACTATATATTGAACGCGCGACGGGGGGGGGGAGTGTTCGTTGCGCCACGGGCAGAGGCAGTGGTGACAGTGATGTAGGCATTGAGAGAGGCGCACGCGCGCAGTCTTTATCGCCTAACTGACAATAGATAACCCTTAATTTTAAAGAAGCTGAAAAGGGCCCAGCCAGCTTCCACGTGTGTGGGATTTGTACACCCCACTAACATATTCAGAAAGACGTCAAGAATCTGAAAAGTTTGAATGTACTCTTAATATACATCGGATTAAGGGTAAAATATCTAAATGTCCTTTGGGATTACCGCTAGTCACAAAAAAACTTATAATAAAAGGTTAAAGCTGTTTTGAAGAAGAATGCCAGCATTTTAACCTAGGGGTTATGAACTACCGAGTGAAAAATCTGCGCGTCAAGGACATTTACACAGACTCCAAAGACGAAACCAGGCTGCACATTTCTCACTGGATAATAACATTATTACAGAAACCAACATTTCGCGACCGTGTGACAATACGAATACTCATTTTGAGAATATTGCAGGGCCAGCAATACTACAATGGTGATTCCGTTTTAGAAGTTACCACAGCCAGATCTAACTAAAAGTGAGAAGAATATTTTATTATTTTCCAATATCCGTTTTTGGTTTTGAGAAATAAGTTAATTTTAAGATTTATTCCGTAAGTGCAATGTTAAGGCTGATTTTCTATAAGACTTTGCCGTTCTGTAATTAATGCTAATTAATTAATCAAAATATGTTTTAACTACTTAGAATATTGATTGTGATAATTAGTTAGTAGAGGTTCTATTTCTTTATTATTATGATATTTTAGTGTCATACAATTTGTATCTTAAAAATACTATTATTCTTATTTAAATAATATGTAAGAACTAGAAACAAAATTTGATTACTTTCATACTGAAATACTTGTTTTTATTTAATTTTGGGATAAAACCAGGACGAAAATAAGTGGGCTTTTCAAAGAGATATATTAAATTTAACATTGTCCTTCATTTTATTAACAAACATTATCAACATTTAATAAAATTTGCTTAGGACAGTCTTGTATGGGCAAGTTTCCAATTAACAGAGAAACACCCATAGATTAGCCAATAAACGGACCTATGTTCTTCTTGAATTCTGATTCATTTACAATAAGCGCAAATGCAGCAACTAATTCATAATGATGTCTTTTATTCAGTAATTGCTATTTTATGTAGTTAGCATCACATAATGTAATAGAATCACAAAATGACTTATATTAGTCCGTAATATATTTTAATTTCATTATCGCTTTCTATGAGATTTGAGTTTTTTTCCCCTAAATTGCAGATGCTTAATTAGTAAATTGCAGTAAGGTTATATAATATTTTATGCGTATATACAAATACATTGTAATATTAATTATTCCTCCAGACAAACTCGATCAGTGCAATGGGCGGTACACGTTTTCAGCTTACAACTGACTGACATGAGTTCAGCTGCAAGGTTACTGGGTGTTTTGGAAGCTATTCTGACGCATCCAGTGGTCGATTCTGCACAGGAATGTTCTGAAGGTATATTTAGTTCGCGTCTTATCCATAATTAGAAACAAAGACTGGAATTAACATAGACAAATTCTAGACAGGTTTAGGTTTTTAAAAGTCCCATTTTGGGACTTTACCATTACCATTATTGTTACAGATACATGGGAGGAATTAGATGATCTTGGTGAAGGCTGTGCAGTTGGGGAAGGCAGGCTACGTGAGCGTGACTTGTTGACGTTGTTACATGCATTGCCTCTGAGAGATTTACTTGCTAGGCTTGTTTTGTTTATGCGACAGGTATACAAGTTAATATACATTTGTATACAAATTACTCCAAACAAAATTACAATAACTTTTATTGTATAATTCGGTATTAATTAGCAGAACATTATAAAGACGTAATGTTTGTTTTTATAAAAGTATGTGATATACTCTGGATTAACTCATCCTATTTTCAAAGTTATTTTATTGATAAATGGTTACTTCTTTTAATTTATATATTCCATGGACCATTCAAATTAATGGAATATTTTACATAATTGTTTTAAATATTGAATGAACGTTCTCAGACGTTACTTTGCGGAAATTCATGATTTAAAAGGAATCAAAAAGGTTACCTTGCTATTATAATACGCGGAAATCTGAACAACCAGACTCAAGGTAACCTTTTCGATTCTTTTTAAACAATGGTTTTAATTATCATGAAATAGAGATGTAATCAGATTATTGACAGACATTTCTGTCCTTTAGGACATAAGTCAAGAAACTGATCAGTATTGGGGTGATAATAGCGGTGGTCATGGAGTATTAAAGTCAACATGCGGAGTCCGCACTTTATTGCATATATTGCAGAAAGCTCACGATACACACTCCAGATATGCTAAACTACAAAGAAAGTTAAAACGCCTCGCTGTCTCTGCCCTTACTGCACTTGCGGCATTACATATGCATTCAAGGTATGTCGCAGATATTTAATTGTATTTTATCATATTTTACTCGTAGAGTACAATTATAGAATATCGAAATGATTTTTTGAGTAATTATTATTGTAATGTGATTAATTCGAACCCCTACTCATTGGACTCAGTGAACCCTTATTGTAGCTAGTAGTTTAATTGTTCTAGTAAATGTTTACAATTTCAGTGCTAATTATTCTACTGACTTAAAAGACAAAATATCAGCAGAGTTGGAAGAATGTTTTGCAGCAGGCGTTAATTTGTTACAAAGTGAAGCATATAAGATACCAGCAACGTTATTAACTCCCGAAGTGGCTATGGAATTTTCTGGAACCTTCTTTTTCAAGTTGCATGGTAAGTTTGAGAAAAGTTGCACCTTGGTTGCTTATCGACATATTTATTTACAAGATACAAAAAAATTAATACCATTTTTCGTGTAGCACAGAAAAAGTGTTTGCATATATTATTCTTAAGAACGAGATGTTGAAACTATAAATAAAAATTGATGCTTGATTTTTCAGATCGAGGACCCATCTTCATTGAAACCCTTTCACTAGAATTGCCAATAAATAAATGTTTATTGCGCACACGAATCGCGGCTCAGCCCGCGCTAGATCGCGAGTTAGATTTAGACTTGGCCAAACTATCGATGGAAAACTTGTTTCAGGTTTGTTTAACCTTGTGAATGGTCTGAATTTAATTTTACATTTTTGGTTAATTTTTTCATCAGATCTGATAGTTTTTATAGTTTAAGTTATTGCACTTCCTTAACCAATAATGAAATTTTAATTTAATTTTTAGATTGGAATTAGGGACACATTATGCAATCTCGGGTGTGTCGTTGTCGCACGAGAAATGTTACGACAGTTACTTGCAGTACATCCGCGGTTGCATACATTGGCGTTTAAAATGTTTGCTGATGTATCACAAGGTATATTGTAATTTTAATAAAAATGTTATGTCTGTATACTATAATGCTTAAAACGCACATATTGCATCTTAACTTGCTGAAAGTTCGGAACTGCCTCAATTTTTTGTGCGCGCGTATGTTTTCTTCATAAGCAAATATTTTTATTATTTAAATAACTTTCTTTAATAGTCTGAATCTGGCTTCTGCTTATTTCTCTTCTGGCTACTACATATTTTATAAGTTCACTACGACGGGAGTTATATTCGCATTGTAAAAAGATTTTATACGGAATTGTAACAGTTGTCTTCAAACCAAAACGCAATGCAACTCAATGCTCTAAAACTAACCGTATACATATTTATCCCAGCGGAAAATACCGATCCTGCACTACTAGCATATCTATCTCGAGAGCGGTGGAGGCCAAGCGAAGCGGAAGCAAGAGGCATATTAACAGAATGGGCCGTGAAATGTTTTGATTATATACAACATTTGCTACCATATTTAGACTATACGCCGCATACGTAAGTATGTTCTTTATAAAACCTCTTTTTTTATATATAGGTGGCGATGCGGTGGAACCTCTAAAGGAAATGTTGAGATTAGGTTTTCATTACAACGACTATTATAAGAAATAATAAGGATTTGATGCATAAATGTTATAGCTGTCCAATTTAAGTATTTTTTTAGAAATATACAACTATAGATATATATATTTAATTTTTTTTATAGTGGTTTATCTCTTGAGACACAACTCTTGATCGGTAACTGGATGTGTGACTTTGCATGCCGCGGTGGCGAAACCCCAGAGTGGGCGTGGCAAGTGCTACGCCAATTGTCAGTACATCGAAGCCAATGGAAATACCCGTTGGATGCTCCTACTCAAGGCGTTCCGAAGAGTCTGTTGTCAATGGCATTCATGTTATTAGCGAGCGATTGGGGACATTCGCTACCATTGGTAAACTATCATTATTTTTGTATATAAAACTAGCTGACCCGGTGAACGTTTGTGTCGCCTAACAGTCAATGAATGTCGTGTTACAGATTAGCTGAACCAGTATAATTGTCAATCCATTTACATTACTGGCATTATTCTATATTTTTAAAATATAAAATTTAAAAAAACAAAAAAAAATACGCAATAATCCGAATATTGTGAATATATCGCGTCGATTCGAAAATTTTTACTAAATGCGTTGTTTAATTTGAGGGGAGAGTTTACCGTTTTGACAGTTACGAAACACAACATTTTGTATGGAATTTTTTTGTCATCTTCTATTTTATTTTATTAATTTATGTTTTTAATAGTTATTTTGCTATTCAAGACTGCAAAAAGTCAAAAGCCAGTCGTTCTTGTTAATTATATAAGTATTTTTCGTTTTAGATATGCGGTCCTGGTGTAGTAGCCCTATATCAAGTGGCACTGTCGCGTCCCACAGACGCGGTGCACTGCGTTAGTAACATAATGCAAGTGATGGCGCAGTCGCCTGAATCTGTTTCCTTGACACCGAAGTGAGTATAAAATTAATTGATCATTTAATTTAAATATAGTGAAAGAAAACCTTAAACTATTTATATGAATTATTTAACATATTGCCTTAAGACTTTATTGAGACTTATTTAACACGGTTGTTAATCTCCTAAATGTTTTCTTTCTCATATTTACAGGTTTACAGAAATATTTTCAGCCATACTAGGTTCTGGACCCAACTTACTTCAGCGAGCATTAGGCCAACGCGACTCTAATGGATACTTTTTGTTACAAAGACTTGTTATGCTGCAAATGGAAGATGCTAAGTAATTATAATATTTAGAAATATTTTTTAACATTGGTATATTTATTACTGGTTTTACATAAGCGGATAATGAAAGTTAGATCGCTCATGATGCCATAAAATAAAATTTACAGTCAGCTATTTTAAAACAGTTTGAAGCAGGTCAATTCGACTAACGTCTAACAAAATGCAATACTTGTTTTTTTTGTACAGATTAGTATGATCAATGATCGAAATCAGGCCAGTGTTTTGGTAGCAACGATGTCACAGAAGGATACACATATATACTGTTAAACTTGTAAAACAATGGCATCTTAATCCCATCTGCTTCCACACAGAAAATTTTGCATCAAAATCGGTATAGTTATTCGGGAGCTACGATATAAAAAGACATAAGAACATTACCATTAAAAATTACTTACAGCAATGTTAGGGTGGATGTTTTCTTAGATGTGGAAGAAATATAACGTTCGATATTTTACTTAAAATGGAGGGTGAGACCCGCGCAAGTTGTGAGCGAAGACTGGCCGTCTATCATGCAATTCCTATTACGCTAGCAGATTCTGTGTAACTTGATAATGAGATCAGGTGCGTTGGGCTACGTAATAATACGTTGGAATATAATTTTTATCATTGCATATTAGGGCAGATCCACAACGATGCAGCCCACTACTATCAGCGTGGCTGCACGCGCTATGGAAGCCATCGTTGCCCGCGAGCAGCAGGAAGGTGCTGGACATCGCAGTTCGTATATGTCGCGATTGGAGGACGCTGGACATGCATTCCAATATGTTGTTACAGGTAGTTTAAAAACATAAAATTTTAAATTGTTTTACTTTTACCACATTGTCAGAAGGAGTAATTTACCTCAGTATTAAATTAAACGTACATAATTTCATATGTCAATCACATTGTACAAATGTGGGGAATTGTATATTTTATTTGTTTAATATATTTAAGGCGGCTAACAATTATATAAGCTAATTTTTGTAATTAGCTTATATAATTCTTAGCAAGAAAGGATGGGGTGTACAAATCCCACACACATGGAAGCTGGTTGGGCCCGATTTCAGCTTCTTAAAATTAAGGGTTAAGCGGAAAGCGACTTTGTTTTATACTATGTAAAGATATAACAAAAGATTATTGATATGGCAAATCTAGGAGAAGAAATTATAGGTTGGCGAATTCGTGTTTTTTATTCAGTAGATATATTAGTACTGAATTAGAATTATTTGTATCGATTAGGCGGAAAACGCAAAAGAATATATTGAAGATGCAGTACGTCACGCCGCTTCCGCGCCATTGTTGTGTGAAAGCATCTTACGGATCTTGCACACAAACGAGATTAACTCGCAGATGTACGCGAGACTACTAGAAGAGCTGGTAAGGCAAAAGGCGGCTTCGCAGAAGATACATGTGGACAATGCTTTAAAGGTATGCTTAAAAAAACCTAGTTATATTTCAAATATATAAAAAAAAACATTTAATTTTTTTTATTGACTCTTAAATGCGTTAGATTTAATACCTAGGCATTTCAGGCAATCGGTATGTCGTTAACCGACGATGATCTAGTGATCCATCG
Organism: Limenitis camilla; assembly: GCA_905147385.1. Lineage (NCBI taxonomy): Eukaryota > Metazoa > Arthropoda > Insecta > Lepidoptera > Nymphalidae > Limenitis > Limenitis camilla. The sequence goes on from LR990235.1 coordinate 1,910,513, forward strand.
GTGCGCGTGCGCAGTCCTGGCGGTCGACATGTTTCACCCTGCGCATATCTTACTATTTCGCCTGCTTATGCACATGTTTCTACAGAGACCTCCCAACCAACAGTATGTGTATTTTCAATTGCAGATTATAGATAGTATACACAAAGTTTATTGAGACTTTTTATATCTTGTGTTTTCTGTTTATTATTTGTTTATCAGAAATTCTAATCATGTAGTAAACCTCCGATTCTGAGTTACAGTAAGATTAAATACCCGATGGTTATCCTTAAAAACAATCCGTTGCTAATATATAAAAAGTAACAAAAGATACAATGTTCGTTTTATGTACAGGCCGGAATCGCTGCCACCGGTGGGTCCGCTATTCTTCAACGGTCTGATAAAATCTCGTATTCTTTCCAACCTGAAGAAAAAGCTCCAAGAAACCTCTATTTTTCATCACTCTCAAAAAACGGCTCTACAATCAGTGGAATGTAGTACTGCCAGTACACCAACTTCTAGTGCAGTTAAGGCCAGCCCTAGTATCGACGACGATATATTCCAAACACTAGCGATTATCGATTTAACCGGGGTATCGAATAGTCAATCGGAGTCTACGCTCTCAGAAGATAGCAAGGATATAAAAGCGAAGGACACAATCGTTGAACAGAATATATATAACCTTGTGCAGTACCATACTGGAGCAGAAAAGTTAGTAATCGGTATTCTGAAATTGTGGTTTTTGACTGTTTTAATATAGTTAGTTTACTTACAAAACTATTTTTAGGTTAATACGTGAATATTTACTATGGCTAGAAGAAGGAGAAAAGGCTCATGCGCAGGCGTACCACGCTGACATTAACAGATTTCTATCTGAAAAAGTAAGTAATTTGTTTTTATGGTATTTATGGTTAAAAGTAGACCAAGTAATTTAATGCCGAGAATTTAAGGATATGTTTTTGAGCCATAAAAAATTAAATTCTTTTGCCAGTATTGATTCTATATAAAAATACTTAATATTCTCCTTAAGGCCTTAGATGCCGGATGGTCGGCATCCTTAGGCACAATATCGATAAAGATGGACACACCAAGATCGAGCCCTACTACCAGCACTCTCATTACTCCTGAACAAACCCAAATATTGCATCTTTCGCACTGTGATCGTGCTGTGCGAGCTATTATGAATATAAAAGAGGTCGCCTTGAAACGGTGAGTATTTTTAAACTTTTTTCGAGTATTACCATTAACTTATCCTTATTTATAGAATGAGATAGTAAATACCAATATCTGTGCCTACATATGTGTGTGCTCAGTAATATCCATTGCCGGATTTAGGGGAGGGCAAACGGGGTTACAGCTCCGGTCCTCCACAAAAGAGGGGCCTAATAGACTACGGATTTTTTTTTCAAATTTTGACTAGCAAACACTAGTAAACATATTTTACTTTGATTTTTTTTCGCTGTTTTACCTTCTTTGTAGAAACAGTGTGTGATTATGTTGTTCTTAAATATTAAAAGAAATCATTGATCACTCCTTACTGGATTTCAGCGAAATCATCAACGATTCTTTTGCGAAAAAAGCTTGGAAGGTTCCGTTTATTAACAATAAAATTTAATTTCAGATATTTCTTGTTTCCGATTATATTTGTATATGTTTATTAAATAACTGGTTGTAAAATAAATTAATTATTTAATGAAAAATAGGGGCCAGGAGCCTCCACTCATTTGTTGTCCCAAGGCCTCCAGACCTCTAAATCCGGCCCTTTTAATATCTTATTCTAAAACACAATATTTATTTATGAGGGAGCTAGTTACTTTCCATTGTAAAAAATCAAAACTCCATCTTCTTGTTGACGAAAAAAGCAACTGCAGCATGCATTATTACAGCATAATTCTAGATTTTATAAACATGTATTATTCCACAGATACAAAATCCCACCGCTACCTCAACCATTAGATGACGTGTATTTTACAGACTCGTATTTGTTGCAACAAACAGTTGACAAATATCTTAATGAATTAAAACAGCTCACTAAGTAAGTACAATATTTGATAATATTTTATTATAATATTTTTATTTGAAGTGTCGGGTCCGATGTAGCACTACTTTTACATAAATTTAATTAATTGAAGCAATAACAAATAATTCGGTCTGAGTTTAATTCTTGTGTTTTCGTTAGAAGTGTGAAGTGTAGAAGTTAGATTTTAGAATCAAACCTAACCTTTACAGCACTACCTATTCATGAGACTTCTTATTAGTTATAAATACTCTTTAAGCTTTCTTTGTTGCTAAGATCGACACTAATATTATAAATGCGAAAGTAACCCTGTCTGTCTGTCGCGCTGTCACGCCAAAATTACTGAACCGATTTAAATGTTATTTGGTACTAGCTGCGCCGCGCGGTTTCACCCGCTATATTTTGGATAAATCACACTATATCATTATAAATTATAGCCTATGTGTTATTCTGATGTATAAGCTATATTATTGTAAAGTTTCATCAAAATTCATTCGGTAGTTTTTGCGTGAAAGAGTACGAAACATACATCCAGACATCTATAGATTCTTACAAACTTTCGCGTTTATAATATTAGTAGGATAAAGATAGTCTAGAACCTCAGAATGGACATAGGCTACTTTTTAAAGCGAAAAAAGGGTTGCAAGGGCCTCAAAGGGGGGGATGAAAAGTTGTATGGAAATATCGTCATTTAGAGCTAGAAGCTTGAAACTTATTTTTTAGGCTGTTGATTCGATACTGAGACTAATTTAGTAGATTTTTTCATGTGGAGGATTTAAAAAAATTTTCAATAACTTCCGAAACTATGGTTTAGACGATTAATACAGTCTATATTTAAATAACTCGTATCTTTTAGTGACTGGAATAACGATTTGTGTGCCGTGACGCAACTTGACATGCAGTTGTGGGACTATGTTCGGAAACTCCGCGTATCTCGTCCTTTACCAACCGTGCGTAAATCTTGCCCGAAAGGATGCAAGCCCGTCACTATACAAATACCAGTAAGTAACTCTCATCTTTAAAAACGACTGACATTTAAAAAAAAGTACAAAAAGTTAAATCTTATGATATTGGCAATTACGCAAATAAGTTTCTGATGTTACATTATTAATTAAAGCTTAAATTTCTTTCATATTCTGCAATCATCGATTTCAGGTTTTCATTTTTATAGTTAGTTTTAATAGTATTTGTAGATAATCAGTAGGTGCACCAAGCATTTAAAATACTACGAAAAGCGTAAGATCTCTATGTGGTGTTTGTCGTTTAGATAGCTGCAAACCATTATTTAAAATTCTGAAAATACTGGAAGTATTTCCTCCCTTCCTTATCTATTATTTGAGATATGCATGTTCGTAAAGAAGCAATCATCACTTTTGAAAAAAAAAGGTGATGTCACGACAAGATTTCCCAATAAATTATATGTACCATATCAAAAATTATCATTATTTAGAAAAAAATTTATATTGCATGTCAATCTTAATATATAATAAAGTACCTGATGACATTAAAGAATTACCATCTCAATTATTTAAAAACAAATTGTTTAAATTGCTTTTGGATAAATTATTTTATGATGTAAATGACTATTTATTATATGGAATGTGAATTATAAATAATTTGACATTTTTAAAATAATATATAACTGTAATACATTAATTGTCTATTACATTTGACATTCTATAAATATATTATCATTCTTAGAGTGGGATATGTTAGAACATAAGATTAATATAAGAACAGTCTCTGGTCTGAGAATCGGCTACTATCTATTTTTCATATCCCTAAGTGATAAGGGTGGCCCACCTCAATTTTTTAAAATTTAAATGGCAAAATAACGTTTGCTGGTTCAGCTAGTTTCCTTATATCTGCTACTACTTTACAGGAAGATGAATGGGTTGTTTCTACTGGGGCACAACAAGGAATACAAGAGAACAGGTTATAATATTTTTATTTTGTAATAATTCCGTTTAAAATTAATTTTAAATATAATTAGTTTTTAGTATAAGTTATGTTTAATGTGTGTGTAATTTTAGGCAAAGCGCCCGCTCCGCTATACGACACCTATCTCGTCCGCGGCCTTACGTCGCTCGCCTCTCATCTATCGTCCATTCTATTGGAAGGTAATTATCAGTTATTTACTTTGTGCCTTTATTTCAAAGAAGGGTTTTTGCTATGTACGCATGTATACCTAGTTTCATATTTTTCATTTCATCTTAACTTCAATTGTGAATTGAATGGAGTCGGTATGTAAAGGTCAAATGTTTCTTTATGCAATAAATAATACTCTCCGACCTACGCTTTATTGATTCTTAACTCTGCAGGGACTAGAAGAAAACATCAAAACTTGTTGTTTTTTTTTTGTTTCTTCATTTAATATTTTTACTTATTATTTATCTAACAATACATAGAAATGTTCTATGAATCCGGCTCGAAGGACCACGATGTACAGTGGTTAGGCTGTACAGGAATGAAACACCTAGATAGTAACTATATTCTACTTCCTACTATCCTACTAATTATTATAAACGCGAAAGTTTGTAAGAATGTATGGATGTCTGGATGTATGCATGTATGTTTGTTACTCTTTCACGCAAAAACTACTGATTGGATTGTGATGAAACTTTTCAATAATATAGCTTATATATCAGAATAACACATAGGCTATAATTTATAATGATATAGTGTGAATTATCCAAAATACAGCGGGTGAAACCGCGGGGCGCAGCTAGTGGTTTAATAATTAACTTATCTTAGTGCTTAGAATGGTATGGTCTATGGTATTAACTAAGCTACACGCGATCCGCTCTGATCTCGGGGTAACGACGCTATAGGTAACTTATGGTTAGAGTAAGAACACGCGACTTGTCTGGTTGAAGTACGACATGAACTATTTAGGATGGTAACATGTGGATAGGAATGAGCCCACGCCACCTATCTGGTTGAGGAACCGACTTGAACTGACTTATTAAATGATTTATTATAACTCAATTAATTATTTTGCTTACGGCCAGGGAAACGCTGATGCGGCACCCGGCGTGGACGCAATGTACGGTCATTGCACCGTACAGAGATGTACAAAATGCTCTCATATAATGAGTGTTTAGTTCATGATTGTATTTATATCATGTATGTGTGTAAATATATTAAATAGTTATATATTATATAGGCGTATCAGACACGAAACAAATGCTCTAAAAGTGGCGCAGCGTGGATACGAAATCACCGCTTACACTTGGCTGTATGCACCCGCACATGACGCCGTCACTGCATTGGTATCTGACATTGCGCAGGTATACATTTTATTTCAGATTATATATTCAATTTTAAAATGACTAAGATATCTATATAACACTAATGACCACCACTATTGAAAATATCTAATTTTTATCCTAAAAAGTGACTTTGACTTGACTTTTTCATTTCAATTTCATATTAATAAAGTAAAACACGTGTTTTTGTAACTACAGTGGAAGTATAATAAATTATTTAAATAAATCCACAGAGGTTTATAAGCACTGATAGTAAAACAGCATCCGACTACCTGACTCGGTGGATGCAGGGGAACGACGCACAAAAGAGTCTAAGCACTTTTATCATTGCTCCTGTACGAATGAATCCGACCACGTGGCCAAAGTTGTACAACACTGTGCTGACTTTGGATCTTGAGCCTCACGTGGCTTTCAGCTTTTTATCTAAGGTAACAAATAGTTTTTTTATCATTATTGTTACTTTTACTGAATTACACTCAAGTAAATATATGTAAATATTGGTTTTTAAAATTTCTCTGGTGTTGATACTCGGGAGATAAGAATTTTAAGAAAATTCAGAATAAAGATAAATGCTCTTGACAATACAATTTTATTTTAATTTTTATGTTTTTTTGTTTGCTAATATTGAGTGAAGGGTAGATACATATTAAATATTAAAAATATAGTTTATTCCAACAATATTTGGAGAACTTATTTTTATTTTATACAGTTCGATATGGCAACCTGGGCGCTAAGAGCTGACAGCTCTCAACGAAGCGAGGTACTGGAATCTTTAGTGAAAGCAGCCTTGCGGAAGGGACCAGAGCCAAATGCAGAAGAAATGGTATTATTAGAGGTTGGTACATAATACATGTTAAATGAGCTTTTCTGCCTGCTAACTATGTGATGCCGACTCGTTCTTAATCGGTTATTTGTAAAATATTAATTGGTTGCAGATTTTATGCAAGCATTCACGCGCAATAGTGCAACAAGAGGAGGTGTACTCGCATATACTGCGTTGTGCCCACGCCAGCGTATCTTGTCACCTTCCACCTCTTTACTGTCAACATTTGCCTGAAATTGCTAATAAATTCTCACAAGTACTAAATTTTGATCAGGTTAGTGAATAATATTTTTGATAAGTGGGGTGGATAATATATGACGTTATCTACACAAATTTGCTGAAGTCCCAGCATTTCTTCTTCTTTGGTTAGCTTACTCTGTGTGTCAACTCTAACTACTCCATTATCTTCTGTTATTAGTAACCTTGACGTTTCTAAAAAAATTTTGCACCCTATTCTATTCTAGCTGGGCCACTTCCTTCGCGAGCTTGGTCTTATTTTTTGGGAGACTCGATCTTCAACTGAGATAAACAGGGAAATATATGCCAAATATGCGCCGCATTTAACGAAAACATTATACAATTTGTTGAAATGCTTTGTCGGCGCGGCTTTGTATCGTGGTTATGAACCTGAAAAAGGTTAGTACATATTATATATACAAAACTATAAGTTTTTTCCAAAATACTCGTAGCGACAAAATTGCTATTTCTTTTAAAACATGCGTGAACTCTTTTCTCCCACATAATTGGGCCACGAAGACTTTCCTACTCATTTTATTTATCTATGGATTTACATAACATAATTTAAAATAATGATCGGTTATAACTAGTATATCTTTGCAGTGGCTTTCTATGCATCATCAGCGTTACATGAGTCATGGGCAGCTTGGGTGGCACCTAACGCCTCCCCGCCTCTTATCCCTGATAGTGCCGACTCAGAGGAGTTTAGCAGTCTTTTAAAACTATATACAGATGCTATTGTTATGATCATGGAAGATGTACCAGGTGAGGTATTGTAGATATAAGTAAAAAAAATAAACTCTACTGTATCTTGAAAATATTATTTGACTTTTTAATGTATAATCTTGTTCAGGTTGCTCAGGATATGTGCTCCGCTACGTGTGGGAGTGGACTGTGAGTACGTTTGTACAGGATGGAGCGACATTTGGTGGTGGTCTTCTAGACCAACTGGCTATACTACCTTGGAACCAACCCTGGTTCCATGTCGATTGTCTACTATTAGTTTCAAAAGTAAGTTAATTTTTTAATTTTCCCTTATTTCGCCAAAACTATATCTTGAGCAATTGTGACGTGGTGATATGTGACGTCACACGTTAATAAATGAATAAATACTAAACATAAACTCAAATTGATATGTTACTATATATATTTATGTATATGTCGCCGTGAAATCGTCAACATCATTAGGCTACAATCTATCTCGCGATATTGCAGTGTCGATAGATTGTGAACTGATTGGTCGGTCTTATTCCCTGAGACGGCTGTTCTGTGTTCACAGAGGTATGAATGAAACACAGGTGTCAGTCAACTAACATAAATGTACTTCAAGATTTGTCATATAAAGTATGTATTTATTACTTAGAAGGTAATCAATAAAATCTATGTATGTGAAACTTAAGATTTACCATAAAGTTACAAAATTAGAATTAGAATGGACAAATAAAACTTTATTCATCCCAAACTTCACGCAGTATTTGTCTGTCCTACCACTAGAATGTATATAATAAGCGGAGGGCGGGGAGACCCCAATGGGAATCGTAGCGGCAGAAGCTAGGCCAGCAAGCCGAAGCTGCGAAGTAATAGTTTTGTAACTCTATGATAAATTAATCCTGAATCACGATTTGACGGTTTCACTTAGATAGATTATAATCTACCGAAAATTAATTCGTTAAATTGTGAACAGGTCATTACGGTTCACGATCTGTTGACTGTTTGCAATATACATATATATTATTTTAGAATCTTTTATTCCAGATCACTACAACAACCGATCAAAAGTTTCGTTCTTGGTGCAGTAACGTAATGCGTCACATCAAGGCCAAAGAGTGGCTCAACGGGGCAAATGATTTCGACATACCTCTGAATCTTCTTATTGTGCTTAGTTTACTAACTAGCAAACAGTTGGTGTTCCCTCCTGAGGTACTTTAGGTTTCAATACTTAAGAATACTCGATTAAATTTTGAAATAAATAATGGATGGTATATACTTTCTTAGTGTTACCCCAAATTTCTTTACTGTTCTCCATGTAAATAAAACTATAGAAGATCGGGAAGTACTAATAGAGACGTCTTCGTGATGGACAGATTTAAATACAATTCATAGTATTCCTACAGTAAAAAAAAATATCGTGCACACATTGATTGTTTTTAGACCTGTTGGTTTAAGAGGTCAGTCTCAGAATTTCTTTACTTACATTGAAAAATACTAAATTTAACGGATAAAATTATCACATACACAAACACTGAATGGAAATGCATTATTATATTAGACAAATTCTACTTTGTATTTGCAGACATTGGAAGAAGCGTGCAAATTACCGTGGTATCGACTACCACTTCCAGCTGTTGAAAAAGCTTTAGAGAAATACTTTGCTGAGCATTACACGTGTTCATTACCTTATCATCAACATCCGCATTTTAGGTAACATGGTTATATATTTGTTGCATTACTTTCGCACATCAAAACGTATTTAAAATTTTTAACATTAGTTTAAAGTTGCTTTCTATAAACTCGTTATATAACAATATTATGGATATATATAATAGGTTGGGGAAAAAGTCTTTTCGTATTGTAGTATGTATGAACTTGTAATAAAAAGTCCACTACCATCTGGAGACTGAGAAACCCCACCTCTTGATTCTCACAGAGACGCAGATTGGTTGTCCGTCCGACGTGTCGTACCTTAATTACCCAGGTTACACCCTGGAGAACAAATTTAAATCACGTGCGGGCATATGCGTTTACGCTCGGGAGGACATCTGCTTTCGGCGTCTCCGTCAATTTGAAAGCATCACGTTCTCTGTACTTTGAGGCCTGGTAGATACAGGAATAGAAAAAATTCTTCATGCCTGTGTCTATCGTTTGCACACTGGAGACCAAGAGACAACCAGGCTTACTGAATAGCGGCCGATGCGGCTCAATACAAGTACCCAACTGCTCAATTAGTGCTTCTGGGGGACTTCAATAGCCACCATAAGAATTGGCTATACCCATACCGGGACACAGACTATGCTGGATTAGAGACTCGTAAGCTCGCGTTAGCGTTAGGTCTAACCCAGCTAGTCCAAGGTGCAACTCGAGTACCTGATGTTGATTCGCATACAGCCTATTGCTTGGATCTCCTGCTGACAACTGATCCGGACCGTTATTCAGTGTCGATTTCTTCACCAATAGGTAATTCCGACCACTGTCTGGTGAAATCTTTATTAGTCTACTCCCCGCCTAACGCCAGTTCCACAGGTACCAGGCGGGTATGGCGATACAAGTCAGCAGATTGGGATGGGATGCGGACTTTTCTTGCTTCCTATCCATGGCGACCTGTATGCTTCTCTTCAAGTGATCCCTCAATTTGCGCAGATGCTGTGACAGACGTTCTACGTCACGCAATAGAATACTTTATCCCGTTTGCCGACATGCCACTGTCCTGCAAAGCTCGCCCGTGGTTTGATCCTGAATGTGTACACGCCGAGGCGTTGAAACATCATGCCTACCTAGCTTGGGTTGATGCTCGGAACCGCAAAGCAAGTGATATTCACGAAAAGAAGAGAGCCTTTAACAGAGTCGCCAAATCCTGCAAGAAGACTATGCAGAAGTCACGCTTCAACCACATAAGTCGTATAGGGAACAAACTGGCGTCGTACCTCCCTGGTAGTAAAGTGTTTTGGTCCCTATCCAAAACCGTCGAAGCGAACTTCTGTCGCCCCTCGCTGCCTCCCCTGCTGAGACCTGATGGTACACTAGCTCACACCGCAGAGGAGAAAGCAAACCTTTTTGCCTCTCTATTCGCGGAGTCTTCGCGTCTTGATGCTGGTAGCGCTACGCCTCCAAAGTCGTCAAGTGCTGATACTCATATGAGTAATATCCATATTCGGCAAAAAGAGGTACGCAAAGTGCTATGCAATCTGGATGTGAACAAAGCTAGCGGACCTGATGGTATTCCAGCAATTGTTCTAAGGAAATGTGCGCCTGAACTGTCTCCTATATTAACACGCTTGTTTCGCTTCTCTTTCGAGACTGGTCAAGTGCCTAAGTCGTGGGGCTTGCTAACGTGCAGCCAAAGTAGTCGTGCTGACCCTGCCAACTACAAGCCTATTTCGATTACGTCCATACTGTGTAAAACAATGGAGCGTATTCTTAACAGGAGGCTCCTGACGTACCTACAAGACAATGATCTTCTCAGTGACCGACAATACGGATTTCGCCGAAACCGGTCTACTGGTGATCTACTGGCGTACGTCACGCACATCTTGAGTGAGGCCATTGAGAGGTACGGGGAAGCGCTGGCCGTTTCCCTGGATATCTCGAAGGCCTTTGATAGGGTTTGGCATGACAGCCTTATAAGCAAACTTCCATCATATGGCCTGCCCGCTAGTCTCTGCACGTGGATATCGGACTTTCTGAGAAACCGATCATTACGAGTGCTAGTTGATGGCTACACATCTGATGAAAGGGCCATCAATGTCGGAGTTCCTCAGGGGTCAGTACTCTCTGCAACGCTTTTTTTGCTGCACATCAACGATCTGCTGAAGCCCGGTATTTTTGGGTACGCAGATGACAGCACCGTTGTTGAGAGTTACACATCCAGCGCAAGAGCTAGCGAGACCGAAATCCAGACTCAAAGAGAGACCATGGTTGAGCGTTTGAACCTTGCCCTTAAGGCGATCTCCGATCCCATTTCAACTGACACCATCTTTCCGAAACGTGTCCGTGCCGATAACCGACCACCTAGAGCTTCTAGGTGTTACTCTCACTCCGGCTCTAAACTTTGGCTCATATATTGAGTCAAAAGCCCAGTTATCAGCAAAGAAACTTGGTATCCTCTCAAAGGTGAGACATTATTTCACTCCAGAACACCTGCTCAGTTTGTACAAAGCGCAAATCAGGCCTTGCATGGAGTATTGTTCTCATCTTTGGGATGGCTCTGCCAAATATCAACTTGAGGCACTGGAGCTGATTGAGAGGCGCGCCAGAAGAATAATAGGAGATGACACCCTACTCAAGGCTCGGCTCCATAGCCTCGAGCATCGACGCAGTGTTGCCTCCCTATCGGCTTTTTATCGGATACATTTCGGTGAGTGTGCCCGGGAATTACATAATCAAATTCCTGCCGCCCCTTTTTTTTTACAGGACTCCCAGACAAACCCGACCGAAGCGCCATCGGTACATGGTGGACATTCCTCGGATACGTACCAAGCGCTTTGGGTCCACCTTTGTTATTCGCACTGCGAAGATGTGGAACGATCTGATGGAGTCTGTATTTCCTGAAAAGTATAATGTTGGTGCTTTCAAAATGTAGAGTAAATAGGTACCTTCTAGGAAAGCGTGCTCCAGCCTAGACCGTGTTGTGTTTTTAGGCAAGTCATGGTCAAACGCTGACCTATATACCATAAAAAAAAAAAAAAGATTAAAACTAGAAGTTGAGAGAAAGCGGCCGGAATTAATCAACAGAAGGGGTGTTGGGGTTGGGTAAGTTTTTCATCATGATAACGCTAGACCTCACACATCTTTAGCCACTCAGCAAAAATTAAGAGTTTGGCTGGGAGGTGTTAATGCATCCGCCGTATAGTCCTGACCTTGCACCTTCAGATTTCCACCTGTTTCGGTCTCTTCAGAATTATTTAGGCAGTGTCAGGTTAACATCACGAGAGGACTGCCAAAACTACTTGTCGCGGTTTTTTGATCAGTAGCCCCAAAATTTCTATAGCAATGGGATCATGTCCCTACCTACAAGATGGCAAAATTATTGAACAAAATGGTACCTACATACTTTAGCTAAATGTAAATAACTATAACTATATTAAAAAATGTTTTGAATTTTCTTAAAAAATGCGAAGAAACTTTTTTCCCAACCTATTATGTCATAAACTTGAATTTCAATTTACGTACTTTAGATCGAGGTATTTCACTTAAATTGAAAAAGAAAATGAAATTTATATTTAAATCTTAAGAAGTTAATAGAAATTATAATATCATTTGCTTTATGCTAACGATTTTGATTAGCCTATCAATAACATTAATATTGTAGATATTTCAATGTTCTAAGAGTAAAAGTATTTAGACAGTTTCACACAAAGGCGCAGACACATAAATATAAAATCTGTATTTTACATGTTACTTCGTCTTCAATACAAACTCTGGCACTTAAGGTTATTTTGTTTTAGGGTAATGCTAGCTGCCTGTCAACTTATAATTCCTGAAAATGAATCTGCACATAGAAGCGCACAAACTTCTGAGAAACGAATAAATTCTATTTCTCTGTGGATGCGCCATTCCACTACGCCAGCGTTAAAGGAGCATGTTCCAGAATATACGCTCTATCAACTTGAATTATTTACCAACCTAGGTATTACCTTTCAGTATATGGATAATTTATAAGTTTCAATTATACAATACATTTGGTACATTTTGTCAGATTGAAAAAACTTTCTATAAAATTAAAATAATGAAATAGCTCTTAGATCTCTATATAAAGTACCTATAACTATGATATATATTTCTCTGTCGTAGCCCCCCATCTTGAGGCCTGTCAAGGGGAACTGGAGGCGTTATTAGGACGCGCGGTTGTGATCATGTGCATGGAGCCTGCTGCTATTGCTTTACCCGTGAGTTAAAGCACATGTAATAGAATTATTTTAATAAAAGAAAGATAGATATGTGTGGTTATGAGTTAATTTCATTTTTATTATTTAATTTAATTATATTTTTGCGCAAAACGTAACGTTCCTACAGGGATTGCACAGACACAGCGCGGGGATTTCCCTTTTGTCTGACATGTGAACAGTGTGACCACTTTTAGTAGTTTTCTACTTTTTTAGTAGATTAGAAGCAAATATCCTAGCAGGATAAAATGTCTTAGTAGAACGAGAATATACATGTTGGTATTTTTATTAGACCCAACCCAAACAAAATTCACACTGACAGATAAAGAAGAAGAAAGTGCGTTGGAGGAAGCACGAAATCAATATGATGGTTCAGTTTTGCTACCATTGATAGTACTCTTACGTCAAAATCAAAATCATTCAGAAGTGTGATGCTTGCAGAACAAATAGTAAAAAATGTGACACCACTAGAGTAGTGGATGTCACAGAAAAATATATTTAGTGAAGAGAAATTAAATTTAAAACTAATTTAAACATTTTTGATTAAATCGTTGATTTATATTGAAAACATCATCTGATTTATTCATGTCAACCCTGACTTGTACCCACAATTCTTTTGAAAAAATTACATCTGTCTCTATTCCTAAATAATGAAGCGAATATTCACGTATTCTGTTTAACGTCAACTGGGACAGCAACTCTGTAACATTTTCAATTATAATTTGTTATCAGGTATGGGAACATTGGATATCTACATGTCCGCCAAAACTGCGTCGCGCATGCGCTTCCGCAGTTGCTACACTGACAACTGTGGAATACTTCATGGTTCTCGCAGACGCGGTGGCAAAAGCTATTATGAATGAGAAAGAAACTGCTTCTTGGTTTGACATTTACTATCGCTGGACCTCATGTCCTTGGTGGCTAAGCAGCACGCTGCTGGTGCGCAAGCGCCTGCACGCCGCATACGCGATGTTACACGCGCACGCACACTCGCACAAGGATATGCGACATGTTTTTAGAGCGTTGCTTAATGCTGAGATTGATTTGTAAGTACCCTACTAATGTTATGAAAGTTTTGATGTTTTTTACTTACATAAAAATAAATTGAAGATTTGAATGAAATTTAGCACTTCTGATACTATTGGTTTATCACTTGACACTAATAACACATTTATTATTATCCCAAAAAAAATTCCTGTGGAATAAAATAGAATTAGTAAAATAAAAACTGGTGAACGGATTCTTTTCGATATATTTTGTTATCTTTCGCCATAGTTCTAATTATAGTTATTTAAATTGAATCTACAATTTTTTTCAGTTCCGAAAACGAAATAATCATAAGTGTATGGATATGCGTAGCGGGTCGTGTAATTGTAGAGAACATGGGGAGTGAAAACAAAGAGGCCAGTAGCGAGAGGCGAGAATGTGTAGAAGCAGCACGGACATTACTAATGCGATGGGCAGAGCAGCGGAGGAGCTTGCTGCAGATGGTTACTCTGCATCCTGCTGGAAGCTGTCCCATGACGCAGTAAGCGTTATATATAAAAATTTCATACTCAACAAGCCCATTGGTAAAACCTTTGTTCGAGAAACTATATAAATATAGATGATAGAAATAAATTCCGAAGCTTATAGTCAACAAACAAATATAATATATTTTATTATATGAATATAAAACCGATCTAATTAATATAGATGCACTCTTATACAACTCTTCTACAAAAAACCTGATACAGAGTTTTAGATCTAGATACTTCACTGATAATAAGTAGATAAATACATTATAGTTATTGCATTATAATAATAACATTTGCAGGCACCGTGTCCTCTGCCGCCTCGCGCTCTGCATCGTCTCGCCCTCCGACAGCGCCGCACGCTCGTACGAGAGCGTGGTCACCTCCCTCCTGTCCGCCCCCGACGTGCTGGCCTGGAGCCGAGCCCGGCAGCCGCGCACGCTGCCCCGCCTCGCCTGCCGCCTCTATCCCGCACATGAGGCTTACTTTAAGGAGGAACAGGAACTCGCCCCAGAGGACATATAGCATAATGCCATCCCTACTTGGGCCTCCTGGTTATGCTTGAAAAACCCCTTCAATAAGTAAATAGTTATGGTATGTATTTACGTCATTTTACATATTTAATTATACATATAATTATATAGCGGTATAAGGTATTCTTGTTTCGATTTAGATACATTTTGATTATTTACGTTTTCTTAGTACCTCTGCGCAAAAGGCCTAAGCACCTGGACTTGCAGCATTGGGAACATGACAACACTTCGTGGTTGTGCATAAGGAACCCCTTCAAGTATGTGGGATTTGACTTTTAAATGACATTGATTAGTGTGTTAGATAATGTTATAACTATGAAAAATATGTTCGTTGGAGAATCCTAACTTGCCTGTTCTTGATGTTTATTGTTATCTTTCGAATAACTGCATTACTGTATTCTGGGAAAAGTGTAAATATTTTAAAAATTAGGTATTTGTTTACGAACTTCTTATTACATTACGTCTTGGGAGTACTCGTTGATTTTAAAGATAGAAGAAATAAGAAAGAAAGCTTTAAATATGGACTGATGGAATTATATGTTAAGAATTTGTACTCTAAATTATAAAACAACATATGCGAATCTTGTTAGTATGACTATTTGGACCGTTATGATATTCGACAACTGTGTTCGACTTGTGACAGTGTTCATGGTATGTTTTCTCTCATTATCGCATTATTTTAAGCTTAGGAAAAAAATAAAAAATGTTGTATATTATTATGTCTATATATGTTATAGTATAATCGTTAGTGTGTCTGTTGTTCGTGTAACTTGTGAACAATACAAGTACTCGTAATTGTGACAGTATTTGCATATTCCTACATTATGGCGATGACTAGTACTTTACCGATTATTCGGTGTTCTCTAGTCTTTATAAAATAAATATGAGTATTTTGTACAATAATAAAAAAACTATAAACTAACACGTCCTTTTACTAGTAGCTGTGAAGGATTACATGTCCATTACTTTTAAATAAAAGGTTTATATACCAAAATCTTTCATAAAACCAAAACTTAAAAATATTTAGTAGTATTGCTGCTGTACATGACAGTGATTATACGTAAATAGTTAAGAATTCGTTATTAATCATTCAATGTTAAATGGTTATAGATTATAATATTAATAATAAGAAAATTTGTGTCAAAACCTTTGGTTACTGATTGATTTTGCTGTGGTAACAAGATTTTTATCAAAACTAAAAATACTGTTCCTTATTCCTCTAGAAAATGAATTTTCAAAAATAATGAGACTCAAAGGATCAATTTAACATTTATTTGACATCGATTATCTGCAATATTGCGGTTATTAAAATTTAAGGCTACGGAACCAATCTTCTATATATATCACCAAAATCCATTTAAATCATTTCAATCACTAAAAATCAAGTAACTTGGAAATTTGACTGTCAGTTTATCATTTACTTTATTTATAAGTAGGTAATATAAATAGATGTTTACTTAATGTATTTTCTATACTTAATATAAAAGTCTACGTCATCGTTAATTATTGTAAGTTTAACGCGTATTATTTTTGCTGCGCTAACTACTTTAAATGATCTGTGATTTTCTTACTTTGCTGTAGACCTAGTTTTTTTACTCAGTTTATTTTATGCACAAATGCATATTTCATAAGCTTTGGTCTTCCTGTATTTGGATATATGTACCAATTTTTATTCTTAAGCTGAATAGAGGTTAATTATATATGTAAGTAGTTCTAAAAGTAACTATCTTCGTATTGGTTGGTTGTCTTGTCGGTCAGTGTTGTTGAAAAAATGTAGTCTCTTGTAATATAACGAAGCTAATATATAGTACTAATGTCCTTTCTCTACCCTGTCATATCATTCCGACACACCTAGTGATACCTTTTCGAATTTACGAAATATATCTATCTCCTTTTCTATGCCCTTTATAAGCTGTAAGTACTTTATATATTGTCTACATAACATAAGTATTATAGTATCTAATTGGTGTCATCTCTATCACCCTTGTAATCAAAATCTTGGTTTAAAAGGAATCAAAAGGTTACCTTGCTATAAACCGCGGCAATCTGAACACCCGGCAAGTAGGTAGCTCGACGATCTAACAACCAGACTCGTGGGGCACAATCCGGAAGAGCACACCGTTGTGTGGTGTGTCTTAGTTCGGGTTCGCGCGTCTCACTTTTATGTGGACAGGGTGCTCTTCTGGGTTGTGCCGTACGAGTCTGGTTGTTCAGATTGCCGCGGATTATAGCAAGGTAACCTTTTGATTCCTTTTAAATCATGAATTTCCGCAAAGTGACGCCTGATTCAATTCAATATTTAAAATCTTGATGTAACTTTAAGTAAGATCTTATAATTTTGCTCAAAATAAAACTCATATTCTATCCAAATTTAATAAATTATCAGTATGTCTAGAAGAATAAATGAAAATATATTTTTTGCTGTGTACCTTCAGAAATGTTTTACGATTATTCTCTATGGTCGATGTTTATTCTAATAAATGTTATAAAATAAAAAGTATTTTACATTTCTTTCCAATATATATTTTAAAGCTTCCGAAAAACGCCACTGGAATAAATGTTATCAAGACTTAGTAAACGTCTTACGTACTTTTCAGTTTTATTTTGTGTTATCATAAATTAACTATTACTTGATTATTATTGAATTTATTGAATAGTTTTTCAATATTAGTCATCATGCTTATAACATTATTTACGTAGGAGAACAAATGTTTTTTAGAGTCAAATATCATGGCGATTGCGCACTTGTATCTAATTAATAGAAAAAAAAACCAAATAAATTGAGCAAGGAGCAGGAAAACTAGAAAATCTTATTTCTAATCTGTTGTCAGATAAACTACAACAGATCTCAAAGAATATCAAGAGCCTTGACCTAATAGATTAGATATCTTAATATGCTAAGTCCTTCCTGGTTAAACAAACTCAGTTAATCTGGAGTTACAATCATTGATAAATCTTAGTTCATATAGAATTACTAAGAGACATGTTTGGAAATGTTTAATAAATTATAACTTTAATATTAAGATCGTATCTTTAGAACTTCCAATTATGCTGTCCAGTATTTAAAAAGCCGTGACTCCTTAAAATTTTTATATTTCTTTTCGTTCAATTCGTTCGTCTAATCTACTACATAGTCAACAATGTTTTGGGATCGAATTTTATATTTCTGGATGAACGGACCTTGTGGTAATAACTACACGAATTAAGCTGGACTAAAAAAAGACACGACTTTGGATAGAACTCCACTTTTTCTCTTATTTATCGCGGAATGAGTCTTTTCCCATGATAATGGAGGACTAAGCTCAGAACTCCAGATATAGTGGCAATTCCAGCGGCATGTGTATTCTGTAAGGTACTTCCCCATAACCAACCCTTAGGCAACCAGCTGACTGAGTGAATGACGTCAAGCAACAGTTTAGTGCTTGTTAGTGTGGCCTGTGTGAATCTTGCTGGAGCACATTTGGTGCGGTTTGGGTCCTTTAAGTTTTGGGCCGAGGCGTGTAATGCTCTGATTGACCTGTGAACAGAGTGACAACATGTTTTAATGTATACTAGCTACCCGCTACTTCGCACGGTTACTTTCTCTTCTATAATATGCATGTATTATACATATAAACCTTCCTCTTGAATCAATCTATCTATTAAAAAATCGCAATAAAATCCGTTGTGTAGTTTTAAAGATCTAAGCATACATAAGGACAGACAGATGGGAAGCGACTTTGTTTTATACTAATTAGTGATTTAATGTGTGTAAGATTGAGCAGACTAAAACTTCAGGTAATAATTTGGTATGTCAAAACAAAATTCCCAGAGCACGTGATTAGATAAGTGAACATACACAATCGCAAGAAAGATGAACAGCTGCCTTAAGATAGTAAGATATTTTGTCAAGTGTTGTATAAACTACTGCAATTTGATAAGAATTTCATTCGATAATACTACCAGAAAAGATTTCCTTGGAGTCCAGATCCAGAGAGGACGAGGAAGCCTTAGGGGATATTTTTAATCAACAAAACGATCAATAATTATTATCAATGAAATTTATGCAGTTGTTAATTATTGTGTGTAGGTAATGTGTAATGTTGGCATGATGAAATTTTTTTTTTTACATTTTACATGCAGTGGAACGAAGTATACTGAAACTGAGAAAAATACAGAAAACGAGAAACGCAGACATCCGCATGAAAACTAAATTAACAGACGCACTTCATTTTAGTTTAAAACAGAAGTAGAAATGGATACAGAAGTAGATAAAAATTTTATACTTTATGTAGATAAGGTGCAAACGAGCAGATGGTCCACCTGATGGTAAGTGGCCACCATCGCCCATTGACATCCAACAAGAGATACTCTCTTGTTTTGCCGTTTGAGTAGGGAGGGGGAGTGAAGAAAAAAAAGGCTGCGGTTTCGACGGACCAGATCCGAATCATTAATGGCATGGAAGAGGGAGGGGGTAAGTCTGGCCTACATGCGGCTCATGCTGGTGGTCGCTAGCCAGTCGGGGAACAGATACCCTACCACCAAGGGGGTGCCGGGTTACTCGGCTCTTACGAGATGCTCTCCCAGCGGCAGAGACGAATAGTATTCTAACCCGTCCCCTCACGGGTAACGACGGGTCGACAGAAGAAAAGATAGACGGGTGACATATATATATTGAACAAAGCTGGAAAAAGTTGGATGCATATGGCCAAAGACAGGGAAAGTTGGAGTTTTTCGAAAAAGTATTTTCTTACCTAATGAATCCAATGAAGGAGTACAGAGACCAGAAGAGTTTGTGTGCAGTTCTTATTTTCAAAGCCTTTTCTTCATCCAAAACAAGCACACCAGTGTCGAGCAGAAATACGATTTTCTCAGCTTGCAAGTATGCTAGCGTGAATACACCATTTGTGACGCCTAGAGTTCCCCACCAAGGACCATCCTGTAGAAAAACGATAGTAATAGAATTTAAAACTACTGCAAGACTACTTTCCGCTCACTCACTCCTCGAATTACACAAAAATATAATGTAACGCATATGAGAAATGTAAGCTAAAATAGAATGACTCATCCATACAAATAAATAAAATTGGAGTGTCTGTTTGTAATATTAAAATAATCACTTTTTATTAAGTGCATATTGATGTATACACGGTACATATACCAAGACAATATTTTTACAATTTTTATCCGTCAGTTTGTTCCGGCTAATCGCTGAAATGACTGGATTGATTTTGGAGCGACTTTACTGGCAGATAGCTGATGTAACAAGGAGTAACTTAGGCTATTTAACATCTCGCTACGTCTCATAGGAGCGGAGCATAGAGAAATATTGGTGAAAACATAAGTTTCGGAAGGGTCGGTGTATTTAGTTGTTTGAAAATTTTACCTGTGTTCCTAATCCATAATTAAGTACAGTTTTTAATACAGTGGCGTCATCGAAGAGTCGTAACGCAGCTCTTGCGCTGGCTAGCTTTGCGCTTGCGGTCAACAGGTTCTGTCGATTAGATGTAGCGCCCCAAAGCTTCAGCGTGTAGCATGTTAGGGATACTATCTGTTTAAAGATATATTTTAATAAAGTCACGTTTTTAAAGTGTACAGAGGATGCAGTAAATAGTTGTCTATACTAGTACTTACAATCCGGAGCCCTTAACTCATCTTGCATAAAGGTCATTATTGTACAGCAATACGTATACACGTGAAATTTAGACGGAGCCGAGCAGTGCCTGGGGCTTGACCCAAGAGCAGGTTTAAAGAGCTCTTTCATAATATATTAATTCTCACCTCCACCACTCGACTCCGCTAACGACAATAGATAATAAAGTTAACTTACGTGGACCTCAAGAAGAGTGACCTTAACCACGACACACTAACTTCCATGGACACTACGCAAAACATCAGAGAGACTGACACTATCCGTTAATGTGTGCTACTTTATCAACGGTGTTGCTAACATATGGTAAACAGTGGCGTAACTATAGCATGGCATTACGGCAAAATGTCAATGGCCCCCGGTCAGAAAGGTCCGCGAGTGCCGTCATAGGATTAAAAGTATATTGATAGAAAAACAGATTAACATTAAAAAGAGACGGACAACGAAGTGATTCTATAAGGGTTACGTTTTTCCCTTTAAGTTTTCCCTAAGAAAAAAACCTTTGTCATTGGAGGAGCTTCTTTATATTGGGGGATCCGAAGGACTCCATCCGATGATGATTTGCCAAGCGCCTCAAACGATATAGTTACGCTACTGATGATAATACATTTTTTAAGAGAAAGGGATAAATTAAAAAAATAACAGTTATTGGACGCTGGATAGATTTCTTTAATTTCGAAGCAAAATCAAGCACGAGTTAAGGTAGAACCGCGTGTAAGACAGACAAAACTGTTATTTTATTGAATGAATTTCGAGGATCGCTAAACTTGCACCATCATTCCTTCATTAAAAAAACTCGTTGGATTGAGGGAGTGCCGGCAGCTGTGAAAACTTGAACATTAACGTTGTGCATTTTTGAATATTCCCAAAGAACAAAATTCAAAAAACCGAACTTCATTATTGAGATCCTGACGCGAGTTTAACATATTCTACCCATCCCAAAAAAAGTACACAACTGCACAACGTCGCTAAAGAAGTTTTCACTTCAAAAATTGTCACAAATACAGATTATAAACAATTAATAGATTATGTAGATACTTGCCTTATCTCGATGTCCGTGCGCCTGAAGCAGATCGCAAATTTCATCGATCACTTCCATACTGTATACAAGTCTCCTAACCACTACAGCAACTACTGTACTACCAACACAATTGAGAAGCAATTTTTTTTTATCATACGGATTAAGATTAGATAATTCAAATGATATGTTATGTCATAAACAATTTTTTAACTTTTATTATCGAATTATGAAAAACAAATAATAAATTTTTTTACTGCTGGGGGTCGTTGTAATGGAAAAACCCGTTACCTACGTATTAATTTAACACTTATATTTCCTTATAATTGTGATTAAGATTAATCGTGGGAGTTTGAGCTTCTTCCATACAAACGTCTATTCCATACGCTACGTTAGCAAATACCAGTGAATTCTACAGTATTTACAAGGCTTTTAATTTTGCGCGCTAGCCATATTTAGAAAGCAATATACATTATCTTATAGATAACACTGAATGTGAGAAATACGACGCTACAAAAGATACTTTTTACCAAATAAGCAAAATCCGCTCATATAAGTCCTTTAGACTTCTGTCGTTCGCGCAATCTATAGTTTGTTTGTTACTGGTCCGATTTGAAAAACTCATTCTGTGTTAGTTAGCCTATTTATAGAGGAAGGCTAGAGGCTACATATCATCACGCTAAGACCAATAGGAGCGGAGCATCACGGGCACGAAGTCGCTTGGGCCGGCTAGTAAAAAATGTACTTGATGCGGGTAAAATATAAATACATATTGCGAGAATAATATCTTTATTTTGTACAAAATATACAAACATAAGTCACCTTTTATGTTACAATATTTAACACCAATTATAAATAATTATTTATATTTACAAGTATATGATTCAAATTAACAAGCCATTGCAGTAAATAACTAAGAATAGATTCACAATTGAACCCTGTAGGTTATGCTAAATAATACGTCTGAAAAGAGTTCGGGTAGTTAAATAAATCTCATAAATAGATGAGTTTATTAAATTAAAGTGGATATTTGTTACCAAGATTTGCCATATTGAAATGTAGATCGTCTAGTAATAGAAAATTAATTTAATTTGTACATTTCAATTACATAATTTAAAAAAAAATACCCGTACTTTAATGTGTTATTGACAAATTTCACTGACACATTAGTTCAGTTATGTAATCTTTATCTTTCCCCCCTCCCTTATTCCACTATCAACATTTATCATAAAAATCTACTTCAGCAGTCGCTTCCTAGCGAAGTATAAAGCGATACCGATTACTGATGAAAGTGTTGCAATTGCCGATACTTTAGTCCCACCTATCTTCTCCCCCCACAAACACCCAGAGGGGAGGCAACTAACTGCGTGAGTAATATCCAGACACAGTTTTCCAGCAGTAACGGATTGAAGTATTAATCTAATATCAAAGTTTTTTCTAGCTTCATATGCATCTTCTGAGCTAAGGCAGTCTCTGCTCCACCAGAGATGTCTCATTGATCGGAATGTTCTGGTAACAATAAAAAATTGTTAACATTTTGTAACGATTTTAAATTAGTTATATTAGTTCAAAACACAGAAGTATTTTTGGAGAACATAATTTTTGTAATAACGTATCTTTATTATATGTATAAAAATGAGTTTTTTAGTAGTTTTTTTTTTTCAAAAAATATAATGTAATAGAGGCCTAACAATAATCAGTATATTTTTTTTTATGCTAAAATATTTAAAAAGTAATTTAAAATTAAATATCATAGTATTTATATTACTAATGCTTGGTCACGCAACTGTAAACGTGCTCCTTTCGTACATGTTTTTATCACTGAAGTTTACATTTTAAAAAAAAAGAAAGTAGGCGAAGTCGATTATGATGAAATTTTGTCTGTTAATAATACTATAAGGTTCTAGGAAATGATCTTACAGCAAAGCAAGAGATTGTAATAATTTTTTCTATTAAAAAAAAGTAAAGAACTGTTAAGTGGCTAATTATTCTGAAAATTCAATCAAAATGAATTTATAGCCTATATTTCATTCGACTGTAAGGAAAAAAATTGAGTCTCATTGTCGTAGAACAATGATATTTTACAGAATATAAATTACAACATCTAACACTAATTAATTTAAAATTGTCCACAATTTTCACTAATTACCATTTTGTGATGACTGTTAAACTTTAATGGGATTTTGAAACTACTAATTATAGTTTTAAGCAATATAGGAATTAAATAATTATTTCAAATTTTGCTTTACTTATACCCATTTAAGCATTTTTTTTCTTCTAAAAGTATCTTAGTAAATTTCTTTTTACATAATAAATAAAAATAAATTTTATTTATATTACTTGAGAAATAAGCACAATATTTTTAAATTTAATTAAAGTACAGAATTAATACTTCAAAGTGTTTCTGACTTGTAAAAAAGCAGTTTTTTGTAATATCTAATAAATTATCTCACTTTTTGAATAATTGAATATTAATTTTATTTTTTACTCACTGAATAAGAGATATGTAGAGACTGGCGGCCCACAAAGCTGTGCTCACTACCTCCAGCCTATCTGCAGTTTGTGTGGAGAGCTTGAGAATGCCAACATCGTTCAGCCAACAGGCCTTCTCTACTGGTAAGAAAGCTTGGTCAACTATATTAGCTAGAACTCCTAAAAGAGCTGCTATTTTTGACGACTCCTGCAAAGAAATTATATAAAATTATAATCCTTTAAGTATCCATAAGTTCCTTTAATAATTTTTCATATTATGTTTATTTACTTACATGTCTTCCTAAACCATAGTTATATGTATGTCTTATCATAGGAATGTCATCAAACAATCGTAACATCAGCCTGGCATTAGAAAGCCGTGATCCTGCAGCCTGCCAGGATTTCTCTCCTTGGATACATCCATACAATTTGCAAGAATAACAAGCTAGACGAACAACCTGCAATATAGTTGTTGTTACATTCAATTATTTTCCTCAATGATTAAGCAAAATAAATTAATTACATCATACTTAATAGTGTAGTGCTTAATTAATAAATGTAACGAGAAAGACTCATTAAAAAATGTTGTAAAAAGTCTTTGAAATGAACTTTCGTGTTTGAGTTGGGTCAGAGAAAGTCATTGTCAAGCTCTAGAGATTGATATGGGCAACTTTGGGAACCAGAAGCCTTAATCAATATCTTAAATGGCTCTGGTTAGATGGCTGAGTAGGCCTCCTCTTTACATGTTATAAACTAAGCCTCTTCCCACTGTATGCTTAGATCATTTACACTATAAAACAGGTTTTAGTATGGTTTCCACTAATAGATAGAAGAATGTTCAAGAAGATTTCAAATATATAATTTATAATGTATTTTTTAAGATATTTATAAGTGTTCACAATCTGAAAATTATATATATAGAAATGATAATGAAAGTATATAATGATAAGAAAAATTTACAACAGATGCTTATTAGTAAACCATAAAGTAACAGGTTATTGACTGGTATTTCTAGTATGATAGAAGCTACGCTGAAGGCTACAATATTTCCGCATGCTTTACCTTGTCGCGCCCGTTGTAACTATCCAATAATTCACAAATATCGCTTGTTAGCGACGACATTGTTACTGTTCCGAACTTTGTATCTTGAGGCACTGATATCTTATCTGTTTGCTAAAATATCGGCACGTGCGATTGTGCAGATATTTGTTTGATAACTGAAGTGCTAGTTAGTTGGCTGTTACATTTCCCCATTCTCCACGAAAAGTCGCGGACCTTGATTTTCGAATTGGAAAGGTTATACCAACACAGCTGAGCGGTCTATTGTCAAATGTCAAATACGAATTGACAATGACATTTTGTCAAAGTCACAATAAATGTCTATGGTTTTATATTTGGTTTTTTTTCTATATCAAATAAAGTTATTTACATTTTCACCATTTTTGATGTTTTAAAAATGCCGCCAATTTATTTAAAACCTTCAAAACATGTGAAATAATCATTTTTACATTCCTATTGACAGTGACAATTTTACATAAGGCTGTACAGTGAAATACCTTTGCCTTTTGACTTTTCCCTTATGAAATAAAAACAAAGAAAATGTAAATTTAACATTGACAAATGAAATGTCATAACATTAAACATCGTTGACAATTGCAATTTACATAAAAAGTTCATTTAAAATATAAATTGAAAGAATAATGTTTTAAATAAATATATACATAGTAAATTTAAAATGACGCCAATAACATTTTCTATCAACGATATTCCTGAGTTCTCGACGAAAGAGCGCATTGTAGTAGTAGGGGTTATAGGAAAATCTCCCTATAGGTATCCAAACAAGACAACACCACTCGTCCCATCCGTACAGTTTTCAGAAGTAAGTTAAATTGTAAAAGTATTACTAACATCACAGATGTGTAAAAAAATGTACTACAAAAATACCTACATTAATTTTATCTTGAGAAACCAGTGAATGTAAACAAACCATAAAATGGTTCTTTATTGTTATTAAAAGTAAGCCTAAGATAATAATATATTTGATTTAGAATTATTTCAAAATTTTAATTTTATCAACAAAGTATTTAAATACTGTCCAATGATATAATTACGATTGGTACACATTTTAGAATGATATTGAGTGCCATTGGGATGAGAGAAAAAGCATTTTGTATCTACATGCTATCACACATCTTGATACTCAACGATTAGCATCCCTAGCTGCAGAATTAGATGAGAATTCTCAGAGTACAGTAAAAGATGCAGATGCGGCTCATTGGTTGGTGGCCTCCGGGGAGCTAGCTATGGAATCATGCAAGGCTATAGCATTGATCTTCCATCTATGTAACATAGTAATACTTTCTTCTCCAACTCCAGTGTTTGATCTGGGATATTTACAACTGTTTAAAGCTGTTGATGGTTACAGGTAAGCTGTAAATATTGAGTAAGATTATTTTAACTATAATATACTTACTATAGAAAATAAAAGAAATTAATATTTTTATAAAAATCACTACCAATTTACTCACTACTTGTTCTTCTGGTAGTATTGATAATCATTGATAAGTTGAAGTACATAAGCGTATACTTATACATATCTTGTTATTTCATTAATAGATTTAATAGAGACTAGATTCTGCAGAATCCAATTCAGATCATTTAAAAGATATTTTTCATAAGGATTTTCCTTGATCTGTTCAGTCGGTTCACATCAGAAATGTAATGATTTCCAATTCTCATTTTTTAGAACAGAGCTTATAGGTCAAACAACAACTGCACTACTATCTTCTGAAGCAGGAGGGGCCTGGGAGTCACATGGTCGACCATGTTGTCCTCGTTTACTGTTTCATTTCCATAGAGCACCCACACCTTTAAGAAAGGCTCCAGCTGCTCTTAAAAGATTAGAACATGCAGTAGAAGATCAAATATATTTTATACTGAGGAAGGGCAGAATAATTACAAATGTTTGGTAATATTTTATTTACTAGTTTCTATTATTTACTAATGTGTATAGTTTTGAAGCCTTCAATTGTCTTTTAACAATGATTGTGATCTATATAAGTCACATTTCACTAAATAGTTTTTGGAAGCTCCGCATTTTATTTAGGGCTTTTGTAGCTGCACCATTCTTTACTAAGCTTTCCTCTTGAAAGTATATCAAGGCCGGCAACAATTCACTCTCTTGTGTTAGCGAGTTTCATGGTTGATAATCATATTAACATAACATTTTCTAATTTTACAGTGCTAAATCACTCTTTGCGATACCAAAAAATGAAGAGTTTGTATATATAAACGCAGATGATGATAAAGACTCTGCAAGAGATGTCAGTTCCTTAATCCGAGGTCTAGTGCAACTTTGTAAGGGAACAGAACCGGAGGCCCCAACGCAGAGAAGTACTTTTAGACACTTTTTAAAACGTCACCTAGATCAGGCTTTTGGAGAAGGATTTGATGACAATGTTGGGAAATATGCAATGAGTACATCATTCTTTGAGGTAATATTTAATTTTAGTTTTAATAATATGTTGGCTAGCTTTGTTTTTATAACAGTTGTATAATCAGTATCATATCAAATACCTTTTATTCAGCTAGATATTAGAAATTAAATAAAATTGTGTCTTTTAAATTTATGTGGTCTAAAAAGAAAACACTTTGTCTCAACGCATTAAGTACAAATAATTAAAAATATCTTAATTATCAATTTGATTCTTTAAAAAGTTTTGACATTATTACTTTATTTTTTAATAAAAATAGCATGATATTTTTCTCTGAAAACCCAGAACAAGTAATGGAAAGAAAAATTAAAGGTGCTGAACCATACAACCAACTATCAAATTATATTAAGGAATCAACATCCTTCTCTCAATTTAAGAGAAGATTAAAAAAACATATGTTAAACGATTATTCAGAGTTCAAATATTTCAAACAACAATAAAAGAAAGACAAATTATAATATTAACCTTACACACATCAACACACACACACGCACATCAACCATTCATAACTCTACAAAATTAAATAAATGGGAGGCAGTTATAGGTCTAAAATCTTAAACCATAAATAGTAGTAATAAAAGTTAAACATTAATAATTTTTATTTTGATAAATAATATTCTAATTTTTACTGCTAACTATTTTCAGTTATCGTATTTTTCTTAGTGGCTGGATTTGTTTATTTAGTTACTCTTAGCAGCACATAGAACACTAGTTTATGCATTTAAACATTATGTTAGAGTTATTGTGTGTAGTTACCTAGTGCCTCCTCATGGCGAACAGCAGCTCAGGCCCTGACGCCGATTTACTTGCAAACATCCAAAAATGACAATGAAGAAGCAAGTGGCGCCCTCTTTGATGCCCTCGCTACTGACGTGCGATTCTCACAGGCGAGGTGCGCAAAGGTATGTAACATATTTAATATTTTTACAGACATCATGACACATTGCAATCGATCGCTCACTCAATTCTACACACTTGTTACCCGAGCATTAGTTATTATTAATTTATATAATTTCAACAATTATTATATATTATTATATTATGCAAACAATTTAAACATAACTTTAACAAATTAACCTTTCCAATATAACCTTAAGCTTTCCCATGTATCTTGCTGTCCTTTGCTGAAAACCGCATGAATTTCCGTTCAGTAGTTTTTGAATTTATTAAAGCAGACGGACAAGGATGTTTCAATTCTTATACTTTTTGTAAGTACCTTATACTTTACTGTATTTTTGTTTATAGGTGTTACCAATTGCACAAGCATCTTACGCTGAAGGTTTGCCGTCGCATTATTCAAGTCAACATCATGCGCACAAGGTATTTCTTTTTCCTTCCAAACCAAGCTTTATCTACTCAAAACTTGTAAAATTCAATTAATAATTTCTTCCCCTATTTTGCACATTCCGAGGGTAAAAATTGGTAGAATCAATATTTAATTATTATAATTGGAATTGTTTGTGCTCAAATTCAAATCTACTCTAACATGTTTTTAAAAACTCATATTATTATTTTATAATAGGTGGGCGTGGCCCTCGCCGTGGTAGAAGCAATGGCGCGGGGCCCGCTGGCTGCGGCAGCGCGTGTGCGCCTGCGCACTGCCTGTAATGCGGCGTGGCGCACGCGCAAGCTTTGTGAAACGCCTTCACTTACTGCTCATCCATGTATACATCCACAACAGTCAGTATACATTCACTTATATTAACCAATACTAAACATTAAACTGCTACAAATTATAAGAACAGTATATGGTAAAGTGTTACCAGGTCAAGATATTTTTAGATTTAGGTTTTGAACAGGTATTTACTAATGAGTATGAATAATAATTTAATAATAGCAACATTTATTTTGCTACTGTTACAGTGACAATACAAAGGAACACTCATCGGGCGTCCGGTATGTAAGCGCCTGCAATTGCGGCCGCAGCAAGTCCTCGCGGGAGGATCCCTACACCGTGAAGAAAGCCAACTACTCCTTCTATACATTCGCAGCGGACGAGTGTGGCACGTGCAACACATTGCAGGCCATCGACTTCCCTGTCTTTCAACCTTCGACTCCTAGTTTTAAGTAAGGATTTATATTTTTTCCCCTTTTTGTTTCTAATCTGATGCAGTTGTATTTAAAGTGTTTTGATTTTTCGATTTTATTTCTTAATAGAGGGAATATTTTTTATGAATTTATTGGTGAACTTACATTTTTTGATTTATTTATACTTTTATAGCTTACTCTACATCTGTTCTATTGAGTTTTTCAAAATTATTCTTAGTTTTACATGGCTAGAGAAATCATAATATTTAAATAAATAGTAGGTTCAACTTTGACAGCTAGAAGGAAGGAAAAAAAACAAACCATATATATGTGAAGATAAGTTAAAAGAAAAAATTGTGTCTTGTAAAATTACTTACACCTCCTCTGTAGGAAGTTCTTTTAACTGAAATCTCGATCTTAGATTTTCACATGAACTTAATTTCCAGGGCAGCATCATTGAAAGGTACAGCAGAGGAACCTCTAGAAGGATCAGAAAATAAAGAAGTTACAGAGGAATCTCCTGCCGCTCTTACTTCGCCTCAATCTCGCTCGCCTTGGACGCCTCCTGATGAGCTTTCCCCCGGCTCTGTTAGAGATGATGATGAGGATGAAGCGACTGTTTGTAGTGAGGAGGGGATAGAAGTAGTCACTGTGCAGGGCAGTAGTGCGTCAGGTAGTATTGAAAATATCTAACTATCCAAAATTAACGGATAATCCGACAATATCCATATTTATATATGTAATAACATGATTCAAATTCAGATCAAATCATATATCATAGATATTTCATAGCCATAATATCTCATCTAAAATATAAAGTTCATTTTGTTGGCGTATTAATATATTGATATTTGTTACAGATAAATCAATAAGCAGACAGCCCTCAACCACAGAATATCTGCCAGGAATGTTGCACACTGCCAGTCCAGCAGCGCTCCTTCCGGCCTTCCCGAGCTGGTCCCTCCTCTGTTTAGGGGCCTCCTCCCTCTACTCTCATAATGCAGGATTACCAGAGCATATCCAGCCAGGGTTTTTGCCGCATACAAATTATTTACTTCCGTGGGATTGCGCTGTCAGGATGGACGCCTGGAGGGCTAGAGCTAGGAAGACACCGATGCATAGCTTAACTGTTAAAATATTTATTGGATTTGAATATGAATGTCCAAAAGGGCATAGGTACGTATGCAGAAAAGGCAATCACAAAAATAACTATCACATAGCTCAATTTAATAAAATAACTCTGCGTATTATGCGTATTTACTTTTGGTAAATAAATTCATGGTAATTGTTTTGGTAACGTTGTACTGTAGTTTCAACCGCATTCAGCGGTCTTCCTTAGCTAGTAGACGCGCTCGCGGTGACGTTTCAGCGAACACTACAGGGCGTCGCTGGTAGAGCGCACGAGGACAACGGTTGCAGTGTACGTGAGAGAACGGGGACGGTTAATATCTCTTCGTCTGAGGCACTTAGAATTTCATCACTGTATTCACTTGTATATCAGGAATATACCAGAATGTTGGTTGGATGCTTGCTGATCTCGTCCAACAAACAAAAGAGACGGAGGATGGAAACTGCTACCGACTTGAAAATTATTCGTCTATAGTTAAAATTCCTGTAAAATGGTGTGTGAGTGTGTCTATAAAGAAACTTGTTGTGTGGATAACTTATCGTTATTATTTAGGTTTATGATGTCATCCCCGGACACAGTGGTGAACGGTGGCGGAGGCGCGTGGAGTGGACAGGCCGGGGCGCGCCTCGCGGGGAGCGCCATGCCGCTGCACGCGCCCTGCCTGTGCCGCGCACATGTGCTCGCTCAGCTTACAAGATTACACGTCGTTACGCCTAAAGCTCCTGTACACGTCACTCTCGATCCTAAGGTTAGAATTGAAATTTAAGAGAACAAAATTTTGACATTAATTATGTTACTTTATGAAGTTTTCGTCACTAATAAGTTAATAACATATTTAGAATTTTAACATCGATGCATATTCGAATCCAAAAGCAATGAATAAATAGACACGTGATTAGATAAAACATGATATCTTTAATCAGCCAGTCTCGGGGAAAGGCAGTATCTATTTATAAGGCTAGTTGACTAAATTTGAAAACTTGGTTAATTATATACTTTATTATCTATTTATCTCAAAAAACCTATATTTTAAAGAAAAAGCAATATTTACATTACGTCTTTTGTATTTAAAAAAAAGTTAAGTCATGGCGTCTTGAATGACGTCACAGTCTGCGAAGTAACCTGCTCTGTTGTATGAAAACGTCAACATCAACAATAACGTTTTCCGTGGCGTGACGTAACACTTTCTTTGATATCGTGCCTCTTTGATAACCTGCCGTCACGTGACTTAATGCCTATTTTTTCGAATTTATGTTCTAAAAATATTAATAATGTTTACGAATAATTCTGTTGACGTATAACAATCAATTATTGGGACTATTACACTTTTGTTTAACGTAATGTAACAGAAAACGATTTAAGTTGTATGTATATAAAATCTGGCTGGACAATATTTATTTGATATAAAAGCTTCAACCAGTTCTTTGGCACGAACATAATTTACTTTTATTATCTTTATACTTAATGCTGTCACGTTAAAAAATGTTCGCCAAAACAGATTTGATATAATACATTTTAAATCCTATCCAATTGTCATCAAATTCCTTTGTTAGATAGTGTTTTAATCAGTTTTGCCATGATAACAAAAATTTACTTGTCAAAGCAGACTAGTTTAGTTTAAAGAAGATGGTCGATTTACACGCATACATACACACACACACACATATTCGATAAATTAAAAAAATTGTTACTTTTTATTCTAGAGGAATAGTTGACATACATTTAGATACTTTAGTTGTTCTAAAGTAATGTATGTCCAATTATATTACACTACCAGTCGACCCGCGCGACTTCGTCCGCTTGTAGCTCCGCTCCTATTGGTCTTAGCGTGATGATATATAGCCTATAGCCTTCCTCGAAAATTGGGCTATCTAACACTGAAAGAATTTTTTAAATCGGACCAGTAGTTCCTGAGATTAGCGTTGAAACAAACAAACTCTTTAGCTTTATATATTAGTATAAGATGCAAGAAATTGTTCACTACACATTTACTTTGAAACCCCTTTTCAGGTGCAACCAGTCCCCGGTGGACCTATCTTTATCCCACAACCCGTGGGAGAGCCACTTATTAAGTTAACGGCTTCAACATACTGGATACTACGATTTCCATACATTTACGCCGACGAAAGAGGATGCTTACCCCGACCCAGGACAATCCAACAACAAACTGGTACTTTGTTAACTCCATTGTTTGGGTTACAAGAATGATATTTAAACGACGTTGGTCACAATCAAATCAATAAAATTGTGACAGATGAACATTGTAAATCGAATAGTAATGTTACGGCCGAGTCGTATGCACGTGTATGCTCTAAGGGATCTCGTTCAACAGACAATAAATTTTAAGATGACCTTCATTAATGTGAGTGCTGCATCTAGAATGTTGTATAGTAATGGATGATTCTGACTGTTATTGAGGCGTAGCATCATAAGAAACTAGACTAAGAACTAAATTTGTATGTAATTTTGAGTTTCAATATTAGATTGTATTATATCTGAATAAGATGGTAATAAATTATATAAACATATTTTTGTGCTTTATTTTTTCCTTCAGCAATACCACTAGCATTTGTATTTAGATTCCTGATCTAATAAAAATTCAAATTTGGCGCCCAAATTCTAACACACTCGAATAGATTAATAGCAAGTAGAGCAAACCGGATATGATATTTAATCACTGGTTTTTAATATTTAATAATAATAATAAATCTAAAAGTTAAATCTATATTCTAAATTAATGAAAATTATATTTAAATAATGGATTTCATCTCAGCATAAATAGTTGGAAAGTTTTGAACTTTGCTTTTAGCGCATGCGCCCTCTGTACTTGACAACCAGCCAATGGTAAAGTCAGGCGGGAAGAAGAACATTGTTTAAAACATCTTAATTTTCGATAATAATTCAAATGTAACTCTATTATTAATATTTCTATTTAGAAATTATTTAAAGATTTTATTAAAACTAATGACTAACATTGTAATTTTTTTATAATGTTTTTCAAATAAAACACTTTTAAAAAGATGTTAATTAGAGGCGTGGCTTGCGCAATCCACACCAAATGGCGGGGATGGTGGAGGGTGGTATCGGCTTCTTGCGTCGTTGCGCGCAGGACTGCTGTCAGTTGAAGTTTTGCTGCCGAGGAGGCTACAAGTCTGCACCGAGCTCGGGCCACTTCATACGTCGAAGAAACTTTTGGAAAACTTTTTGCGGCACTCATGCCGCTTTTACAGGTTAGTTAGTTTATTTTAATTATTTGGAAGAAAGTTTATCCACGTTAATGCTTTATCGGAGCGTTAAATATTGGAACTTTAAATCCTTTTTTTTTAGTACCCTCACTATTAAAATTACGATTATTTTTATTTCAATGTGCTTAAAATCTGAAGTATTCAGATTTGCTATGAAGTTAAATAGTTTTTTCTATTTATCTACCCTCGTATTAGCGATCCATTGGAACTAGAAATTTATTTAATCCACGTTAAAACATGATATTGCGCTTTTAGTTCCTAAGTACGATGTATCCCTATTTTATATCCTAAAATGAAAACCTAAGCCTAAGTCCTAAAAATATTTAAATTTGCTTATTAACTTGACGAATTTTTAATCTACCCTCCCTTCATCGATACTAGGTTAGGATATTGCTTAACATTTTTTTTACAGGATAATAATCGCGGTGGCGGCGGGTCTCGTGAGAACCGTCGCTCGCTTGCAGAATTCTTGGGGCTGGAGACGGCACAGCTGGCTGAAGCAGCAGCACCGAAGACTACCAGATCAAATGTATGTACTTAATGATAATTTTATATATTTTTTAATTTAAATTTTGGCGTACGTGCATACTGAATTTAAACTGTTTAACATAACTACTTCTACTGGTTAGTTTCCCTATTTACTTTCGATACTTTGTCCATTATATGGATAATATCGTCTAGTCGTTTGCAGATAAGTATCTGAAATGGCTTTGCGATTGCAAGAGCACCGTTCCGTAATATCAAACTTTTAAATTGTTTTTATATTAGTTCAAAGTTTCGAAATACCTTACGCAATACATATTCTACCCAGATTTGTGCCACGTTAAGCTCCAAAAAATTAAATTATAATGCGGCTACTTATCATTAAGAATGCGGGTAGTTTTTCATAATTGAAATGCGGGTAGATTTTTTTTATGTCCTGTTTTGTAAATTATATAGTAGTTTAATGACTTCTTACTCTAATTGTTATGTCCCACGTTGGGCGCCAAAGATTTTCAATTACAAAATTTAGTTGTTTTAATTGATATATTATGATTACCCTTAATATCATTAATATGATCACCCTCTTAATGTAGTCTCAATTTTAAATAAAAGCTAATTGTCAGTGCATTATAAATTTCGATTTAATGCACTTGAAAGCCTCAAGGCTCGATATTTGAGTACAAAGCACTCGACAGTTTTATTGTCCGTTCATAATGTCCGTACGACATCCGTTTTGATGGCAGTTAATGTTCGGGAGACGGCTGCCAGCTCCCCTATTAATGGGCGCGCCGTGCCAAATAATGCACCCGCGACCAAGCAGCTTGCATTAGCCCTGGATTTTGGAATTTCTTAATCTCATATATACTAGTGCGCCGCATTCAAAGTTTTAAAACGAGGCTACGTCGCTACAATGCTTTTGTATTCGAAATTATACGAAAATCCCTAATAAATTGCGAGGAAAATAAAAATACGCATCGAAAGACCTTCGTAACGACATATTTTGAATTTATAGCTATTTATTTCCAGAATTTAGGGAGTCTCTGCCAAGTTTAAAAATTATAGCCATGAATATTCATTCTACGTGAAATATTACGCTAATCCAATTTTGGCGTTGTAATAGATTCGACCAAAGGATATCCTCTTAAATTATATTCATTTTATGTACATGCTCTGTTAGATTTCGTAGTAGTCACTAAAACTATAATTGCTTCCAGTTTGCGAGACAAATCTTTTTAAGCGTTAAGAGATCCCACTTGCATCTTAAAATTGCCAACTACGCGTCCTTTAAGTGCAGTAATACAATCTATTTTAATGGCCTCCTCGATCAAAACGTTCATATTCCATGATTTATCGTATACTGTTTAATGGCACCAATTCTATTTCCTTAAATGCTTTTAAATGTTTAGCTCTAAATGTGTAATAGTCTCGATTTATAACAAAGTATCCCTATATTACTTACAATCTTTCTGACCTCATTCTATTAAATTCTGAATATATTGGAATTGGAATTAGTTTCGCAGCAAATATTAATCATTAATCCGTCACTCGCATCAATCGGCGCGAGGTTCCTAATTATTGCAACGACCTAATTTAACGTTTCAGTTTGCGAGCTAATTCTAGCTCCAATCGATTTTGATATTCTAATATCGGATCTAATATTAAATCTCATTTTGTTACAGAACCTTAATTTTTAGATAAATTATCCCGAGGTCAAAGGGTAGATTTAGATTGTAAAATACGTAAGACCTTTTAAATGTTTGTCCTCTGTAACCTCTAGCCCCCTAATATTTCGCTATAAATATTGTATGCGGTGTTTGTCTGAGTTTACGAGGGTCTCTATTACGAGACGTTAATAACTCATTCCAACCAAGACTACCTGTTACTGGGGGAAATGAACCCGTGACCTAATGGGGGACGAGCCTTATTATCACTAACTTTTCTTTGCATCCGTCGCTCTAATGTAATCTGTTGAAATCAATTTGTGCGGAAATAGTTATTGCCTTCTATCGACAACTTTCCATTTCAATATTGATGCGTTGCCAACCAAATATTCAGAGTCGAGTACCGTTAAACGCGTTGATCGGTTCTTAGAGTAAACAATCTATCGCGCGTTGTGCCAGCTCTTAATAGTCTCCTTTAAAGTTGCAACTTTTGTATCTCTTATTTGGCAGACGTCTACCGAACCGGCTATTGGCAGGAGCTGGCAATTCAATATTATTTGTGTAGGCTCATGCCAGCGTTCCGGTTTAATCCGCAGACGCATAAGAAAACTTGAATTTTGTATAACATTCTCAGGATGTAGATATTTAATATATCGCGTATCGACTCTAAAGTAAATGGCGATCCTTTTTTCAAATTAGCCTTCATTCAAATGTAGTTCAATTCTTGATGGTGTAAAAGTTTTTTGGCTTGTTTCTTCTATTTTGCCATGAATATTATATAGGTCCAATCTTTAGGAAATACAATATTTCTGCCTATTGTATATGCCGTTAGTCTAGACGAGCTAGATTAGCATAATATATCGTCACTATCCTACTTACACATTTCCCATTCTAAGTCTTTTATATATCTACAATATCAATAAAACTTGATCTTGTTCTCGTAAAATAGTGTTCCTATTTAATTAAAATGTATTTTTCAGGAGGGCAGAGAAAATGAATGGCGATGGGAGAATCCTAGTAGTCCAGAGG
The DNA here is from genome assembly GCA_905147385.1 of Limenitis camilla. Lineage (NCBI taxonomy): Eukaryota > Metazoa > Arthropoda > Insecta > Lepidoptera > Nymphalidae > Limenitis > Limenitis camilla. Next base: position 1,947,669 of record LR990235.1, read on the forward strand.
CAGCGCAGACCCCTCGTGGCCTGGTTCCTTCTGGATGCTTCCCTCCTAGGCATCCGACTGCCTTCGCAAGCTACAGGTTCGTAAACTAATTAAATAATCCTATTTTTCTTTCTGTCATTTATCACGAGAGTGGCGTAACATGTACCATTAAGAGGTAATTAGGAAATCTTTGTTACAGTGAGAGCGCGCGTCCCGGCGGCTGGGAGGACTCGGGACAAGGCATAACCGACCTTGTCGCATCATTTGTAAGGATTTCTTTTTAATACATATTTTAATTTAAGTTTTTATTTTTAAATTTTTTATTTCGTATGGATACTTTTACGTTTACTTCTGATCTGTTAAATCACACACATTGCATTAATCATTAATACTTTCTGTAGTTACACTATGTATGTTTCAGAAGGCGTTGGCGATGCCCCCCGCCTCGAGCACGCATACTATCACTTATCAGACGCGTCTCACTTGCGACAGGATAGAATCTGTAAGATATTTTAATATTTATTCTTAGTATTTTTAATTTTAATCAACTGCAATACGCAAACTTCAATCTACAGGTAGAGCCTCCTTGGCAAGTGGAGGGCGCTGGAGTTCCTGCGCGCGAAGAGTCTCGGGTACTATCACGCCGTGCATCATTTAGTAAGTGTTGTATTGCATTCCATTATTAGTGAATATTTTTATTTAATGTATGGAATTAATATCATTGTTTCGATCCAGGTGGCGTAGTATCAGTGGGTCGTAACGGAGAATCCGCAGTGTGCTGGAGTGGGATTCTACCGGCTCGTTGTTTGGACCCCAGCGGCGGATTCTCTCCTAAACTATTCCTTGGGGGACTGCCCTGGGACATCTCTGACACTGCGCTTATGTATGCGCTAAGAAACTTTCAACCTGTTTGGTATGTTTTATTCCAATTTTAATTTCTTGCAGAATGATTTTAATTTGTTTAAAATTTTCACTTAACATTTAAATCTATACCTTTTTTATTTCAGTATCGAAAGGCCGTGCCGCGGCGGCGCGAGCTCGGGCACGTCGCGGCGCGGCGGCTACGCGTATGTGACGCTAGAGAACGAGAGGCGCGTGCGAGCGCTTCTGTCTTCTGCCCGTAGAGATGGATCAGATTGGTATTATCGGATTGCTTCCAAAAACTTGCGAACCAAAGAGGTATGTTTTGAATAATATTGCAGTGTAATCGTTAGTACCGTCGATAACTTGACAGATAAGTTTCGTTTTTTTTTTATTAAGGTGCAAGTGATCCCTTGGGCAGTGTCCGACTCTAACTGGGTGTCGGCGGATGGTCCCAGCGGCGGTGGGTCGGTACGGCTGGAGCCCACTCGCACGGTGTTCGTGGGCGGACTGCACGGAATGCTATCCGCAAGCGCGCTGGCGCAGATCATGAACGACCTCTTCTCTGGTGTCGTTTATGCTGGTAACAAAACTTAATCAAATATTTTCAGTCAACACTCTTTAAATAAATTGTTTCATTATTAGTCAATCTTTTTACTATCATTTTTTGCAGGTATCGACACTGACAAAAACAAATACCCGATCGGATCTGGTCGTGTGACGTTCAACAACGTGCGCTCGTACGTGCGCGCTATCTCTGCTGCGTATATAGAGATACGTACCGATAAGTTCACTAAAAAGGTAATTCTAGTACCTTGCTGATCTCATTGTAGTCCTCTTATACTCGCTAGTATTCTGTATAATTTTAGTTCTAATTTTCAGGTGCAAGTAAACCCGTACTTGGAGGACTCGATGTGTTCTGTGTGTAACTTGCAGCAAGGTCCCTACTTCTGCCGGGAGCCAGTATGCTTCAGGTGGGTATTGTAAACATTACAAAAATTAGCAGATAAACTTGCGAGCATGTTTTACATAAATTATTTTACTTTACAGATACTTCTGCCGTTTATGTTGGATGTGGAAACATTCTAAAGAAAACCACAAGCCACTCATGCGCAACTCCAAGATAGCCGCTATACCGAACGCTTTCAATGGCAACAACAGCGGCAGCGGAAGTGGCAGCGGCAGCGGTAACAGCAGCACTGCGCTGCAATCGCTCAATGATCCAATCCTCAATGGCGGATTCAATGCTACTAATGGTAATTTGCATGTCCTCCTTTACTTATTATTGCTTATTTATAATCTCTAGCAACTATTGTGATAAATGTATGTTTATTTTTCAGCCACACCCTCCCCTCCTATAGGTGGGTGTGAGGCGGAGCAAGGCAGCAGCTCGGAGCCGGCCAACTGGCTGTCCTAGGCCCGACCGAACGTCTAGCTGCACTGCGACCGTGACGTGCCGATACTTTACATTTTCCCCGTTTTAATGTTTAGAATAAGTTATATCAAAAGTGTTTAACCAAAAGTAATATAAAGTTATCGACATGTCTGCGGTAGGTCACTGCGGTCGCGCCCCCTCGCGTCGGCGTCGGCCGCGTGTTGTCGAGCCGCTATTAAGTTGGGCGCTTCGTCAGCTTCATATGTTCGCAATTATTGATTACTCATTTTGATTATGTTCTCATATAATTAATGTACCGATTTTGCTTGACGTGAAACAATTGGTTTTAATGCTTCTATAAATATGAATTTAGGCTGTGTAGACAAAAGATGTTCCTATAAGATTTTAAAGATTTTTAAATGCCTAATATTGGCGTTTTAAAAGCTATTAGTGATTTATATGTAATTTTAGAAAACTGCTCATTTTATTGTAATTTATCGTAAATTGCTAACTGATTTTAGAGTGTACAGTATATAACTGTTACTAATAAATTATATTCATTATATAAATTATTTTAATTTATACCATACTCCTTTCTACCTAACAAGGGTAACATAGGGTTAGCCTTTTATAATTCATTTGTAACATTGGTGGAACTAACATTATATATACCCAAAAATATTTCCTTAATGAGAAATTGGCAACATTGTTTATAACTTTGTGTTCGTGGGTTCGATCAGTAAACCATAATATACGAGTACGTATTACTTATGCAATGAAAACAGAATTATTTACTTAAAATGGTGAAAGAATTTTTGAAAGGACCAGTAGTTCATACTGCGTATAGAATACAGTTCTCTTCTTTCTCTTTTTTATTAACACTAGGTATCAGGATAACAGTGGTATATACACCATTAGTAGAGAGAGACAGTGTTATGTATTGTTAATCATGATGTTGGCAACACTTATAATTTGAGTAGCATCCTGTTATTGGAATGTTGGCCAAATAACAAAACCAACCAAATAATCACAGACGCCCCGAGGTTTGTAAGGAACTCGACTATCCGACGCGACCTCAAGATGGAGACGGTGGAGGCGTTCGCGTAACCTTTTCGCACCGGATCGACGCCAGCTCCTGCGTGAAGAATCGTCGGCCTGATGACCGGACTTGACACCACGGATTTGACACTAATTGACATCACTGAATGATGATGCAACAGCATCGTCATCACCCCCAAGGACCGACACATTTTTATGTGTCGCGGGAGATATCACGTGAAGAAGACATAGTCTTGATCATGTCACCCCCACATCAAAAAAAAAAAATTAGTTGGATTACTTCGCGAGTATTCTACGAGTCACTCTGAAGGTTCGAGTGTAAAGTATAACCCCCAGGAGGATATTATATTATAGTTAAGCCGTCATAATGTTAGTCTGCGCATAGACAACAACATTCTTTTTCTCTTATTAATTAATAGTATCTTTTAAATAACGAATTAAACTTTTTTATAACGGCGTAAGTATATTCTAAGCACTGAAATGAAAAGAAATGAAATAAAGGTATATGATTTATTCAAATTTATGTAGTTATGTACAAAGCTCAAGTTTCACTGGAGTCCATGAAGCGCACAACAATAGTTTATGATACTTTAAAGTAACTTCTTCACAATTGCAAAGGATTCGTAAGAGCGCGCACGCCAATACGTATGCGCAGTATTTATTAACTTTAGGTTTATCAGTGGTGTTCAATCGAAGCTCATGCTCATGTCGGAATTGTTCGTAGCATCGGTGGCAGCAGTTGGAGTAGCAGGGGTGGAAGTCGTTGGTACTGAAATATCCACCGCAGGGAATGGGAAGTGGGGGATGTCTTCCTCTGTGGATTTATATTGTATATTAAAATTAATCTCTATGCGCAAATTTATTAAAATAATAATAATGTGTATCACGATACTTCTCATCACGCACTACAGATATCAACATCTATTTCCTGAATTAAAAAAAAAAATGAATGTAAAATAAAATTAGAGTTTTACCTGTTAAAGCATTATCTAACGCATCCACAATAACGTCCAACAAGGCTAAAGCCACGACATGGTTGGGGTCTCTAGCCAGTGCGGCGTGGAGAACATCAGCAGCCTCTGCTTCTTTACCCAGCAAGGCTAAACACAGTCCTTTGGAGGCGAGAGAGGAAGCGCGCGCAGGGCGAAGGGCTAGAGCTCGCTCGTGCCACGTGAGAGCTTCTGGGACGCGGCCTAAGGCCCTCGATGCGTGCCCGAGGGCATCGAGTGTCGCCGCCCAGCATGAACTTAACTATAAATTAATCATTAAATCAACAAGTTATGAAACATGTTTTTTTGCTTTTCATTACATATACATAATAAAAAACGTATATAAGAAACTTGTTCTGACAAGTTGTTCTGGTTTCCTACCTGGTCAGTAGGCCCCGCAGCAGCCAGCGCCTGCCTCCAGAGCTCGTGCGCCGCCTCGTGGTGTCCCGCGGCGAAGGCGGCGACTCCGGCCTCGTGCGCGACGTGTGCGGAGGTCACGATGCGCGCTATCCGCTCCCAGCCACCTCTATTTTCATCATCATCAGAAGTTTCTGTACACTACAAACATTATGTATAAATAAGAAAATTGGTACTGAGATAACAGAACAGAAATCAACGCTGCTCTGGTATACCCTAAGACTTCATCACTCGTAAACTATTTCTTTTTAAAACATTTGAATCGGACATCAGAGAAAATTATGATATGGACATTCAGTCAGTATCATCATCGTAACGCAATTAGAAAGCTTTTTAAAGCTTCGTAAACATACATCTGGGTCATGGGCTCCAAGCTTGATCTTATTCATATTACTGTGCAGTGAGTTTATATTATTTTCAGATTTTTCAGTTAGGCCTTTGAGAGATTAATGTATTGTTATGACACTCACCTCAGGGTTACTATACAAGGCTGCAGCTTGCGCCATAAATCTTTCGCACATGTTCACATTGTTCAGGAGAGAACATTCCACCCCCACATACAGAGACGGCAGATAGCAGCCCGGCATCAGCTGACTGGCCTGCAAATAATATTTACCTTTAACTCCCTAATCTATGTTAGGTATACTAAGAAAATGTCATGTGGATGAAGAGCACTACTTAACAGAAAACTTAGTTCAAAATCAACAACTGTATGTTTCTTCTATGTTATTAATGAATTGGAAAATAAAAAAAAATACAATATGAGCTACTAATTAAGCAGCTTTTATATGTTGTTAGGAAAATTCAAATATCTACCAGTTTCATAGGAAAATTGCAATGTACATTATGGGTTTCAAAAAAATTTCTGAGTATTTTATATACAAATTACGATTGCAATACTTATGGTACGGGAGCCAGATTCAAATTCGGTCAATCATTTCCTCTCGAGTCAAAATTCGTATACTGCATAAGGAATATATATTATGATTACTCGTGGCCGTCAGCTGCGATTCTACTCATATTCAACTATAATCCGACAAATTTTCAAACGGAAGGAAATGACTGAAAAAATTTTTTTTTATATGTTTGGGAGGCTCCCACTGCTCGGCCCACCCGGAATCGCAGCTGACGGTCACGAGTAATCATAATATGATTAATGCATTTCACGAATTTTCGCTTGGGAGGGAAATGGTCATGAAAATCTGTAACTGGCTCCCGTACCAGTATGAAAACTCTAATAAAAAATTCATGATTATTTTAATAAGGTTGAATTTTTATTTTTTGCCAAACAAATTTAATCGGAACTTAAAATATAAAGCATGCAAGCAAAGAAACAAGAAAATTGTCAGCTATTTATAATGCAACCAGCGACCCGCTCTAGCTTCGCACACTTATCTTTCTCCACTATAATATGCATATATTATTTATATAAACCTTTCTCTTGAATCACTCTATCTATTAAAAAAACCGCATCAAAATCCGTTGCATAGTTTTAAAGATCTAAACATACAGACAGCGGGACAACTTGGCTTTACTATGTAGTGATGATGGAATTCCAATATTTTCTACAAATAAATATGCCCTTGAGAGAAGAATAATAAGAAATTTAATTTCTTGTAGGTAGTATTTTTAAATAAAATATCTGACCTTAAAGTAAGCAGCCATGGCCTGGTCGTGTTCCTTCTCCGCTACAAAGCTGTGCCCGTACGCGAGCCACACGCAGCCCGCGCCCGAGTCCAGGCTGAACGCCTTGCTTAGGTAGCGGCGAGCCAGCTCACTCTTACCTTTTAACAAATTCCATATATCAACAATATTATTTACTACCGACTCGTCCCGGCTTCGTGCGAGTAGTAGAGCATATTATGCGTTCACGTATCCCATCAGACTTTTGTATAAAAGTACTTTTGATATGTCAAAAATTGGTCGGTTAGTCAGTTTGTCTGAAGCTACCACCAGCTCGGAAAGCAGTTTTCTGTTGAGAAGAGTCGGCCACAAACTCAACAGTCGCTCTTTTCAAAAAGCCATGTTTACACAGTCTGTTATACAAAACATTTAACTTGAGGGTCAACGTCACTTAGATTCCAAGCATTCCTGTATATTATAGTATGCTTTATTTATTGATATTATTGACTTCTTGATCCGAGTTTTAAATTGTTGAAGTGGCAAGTCTACTATAGGCTGTGGAATCTTATTATAGATGCGAACACCAAGCCCCATGAAGCTATTACTGACTTTGTGGAGACGATAGTAAGGCGTTATACGAATCATCATATATTGTTTTGTTATATCTCACAAAGGGATTAGACAGATTTCAAGATGAAACGAATGCTTGACTTGTTCAACAGTTATCACAAAAGTCTAAGGGAGTTTACTGTAAGTCCTCCTTTTTGCTAAACATCGTTAAAAATATGTTTTAGTTTCATGCATTAAAATCTTGACGATGTTAAGCTACATGATCGATGAAGCTTATTATGATTTTCACAAGTGTTAAAGAATTGAATGTTTCTCAGAACTACTCAAGATCTGTGAGTTTTATTTTTGTATAAGGGCACATTACGTAAATGTACATTGAGTTTTTTCACTGATTAATACTCAGTGGAGCAAACAGAGGAACCAACTAAGTGTGCAGTCAGTTAAATCTTTAATTCTTAAGTAATACAATTTCAAAAACATGGCATGTGGAGATTTTCACAATTATTTGGTGAAAAAACAAGAACATCTTTCAAAAATTAGCAGTGAAAAATTCGTTGAATTGTGAATGTCTTTAATTTTTACAGGAAATCCTCCTTTTTAGATCCATTTGCCCTCCTTCATAAAATTATCAACTGGCAATCCTACTTATGAATCACTCTGTCTATCGGTGAGAACCGCATGCAAATCCATTCAGTAGTTTCAAGTATTTTAGGAAGACCAATGTGTCATGAGACTTTGTTTTATAATATATAGCAATTGTGATGATGGTAAACTTGAAGTTAAATCCCTACTGTATATTATTATATTGTATTGGTTCCTTAAACTTCAGAGACGTAAGAAAATAGAAACCTACCTATAAGATAATAATAACACCCTACAGAATACCACGCCGTCCACGATTGTGGGTAAGCGTCGACCAACGCATGAGCAAACGCAAATAATTCTGCACTTTTCTTTAATTCTACAAGACACGCAGTCCTAACTTCCGCACAACTCCAAGGTCCAGCCGCATCTAAGACTTTTAGGGCTTCGGACCATTCACCGGCAGCTGCGAGCCTTCGACCTCTAGCTTCGGCTGCCTCTGCTGATCGAGACCTTGCTATGTCTACTGCAGTTTTTATCTGTGTACATTATAAAGCAATAGAAAATAAACTTTTAAATTAAATGAGTAACTATATGACAAATTTTAATAAAAACAAAATCTTACGTGATTCTCTGTCTCTGGCGAAGAAGTCAGAGGAGCATATCGTAATAACCTTTCTCTATATGCAACTCTTAGTAGTGTGGCTTCTGATGCACTCATCTGATTATTAATCGGTAATGATTCTATTAATTCACTCTCTGTAATAAAATAAATTCAAAATTAAGAATTAGAAAATAAGGGAAACTTTTAGTACTTATAACACTGCTTTACAAATTCTAACTTTGTGAGCCATATAAATTAAAATAAATACTCTATTTTTATATTAATGTGGTATTAATTAATACTAATGCACGAAAACTATTTTTAATTAGTATCTATTTCCAAAATATATCATGTATAATAAATAACTTGTTAAAAAAATTGTTTCTTCAAATCACTGTGTTAATATTTTCGACGTTCAGAATCTTCCTATTTAATTGCTGACAAATATCCACTCAAGTTATCTACTTTATATGTCATTAGTGAGTCACTTACCTACTAGGGTCACCTCCGAAAATCAGCAACATAATATAAGCTGAGAGGTGTACCCCCATATATATGTCACATATTTTTGGATTGTTTTGATAACCAGTTTATAGAATATAAGTTTACTTGTATTACTTGCCTTTGTGTAAAAATATGGATGTGACTAATAAAAAGTTATTCTATTCTATATTACAAATGGCCAAAACATTTGTAATATAGAATAGAATAACTTTTTATTGAGTGAATTTTGAATTGCATTTAGTGTCTATAAAATTTAAAAAATGGATAATTTTAGCAAAGGTTCTATATTAGTATACCTTGACTAGGTGTAAGTGCGTGTTGCTCTAACAATAGGTCCAGAGCCTCATAGCAAGCACAATCAGCTCTTAATGCAGCTGTAAGGGCTTCTGCAGCTGCTTCCCTACGGTCCAAAGCAGATAGCGCTCGGGCTTGCCATACTAGAACTCCAGCTAATGCTCTCTGTAAATTTATTTAAATATTAAAAAGAATCTCATGAGATTGCATTTTTAAATTTGCTTTCTGTTTTGCTTTGATACATTATAAAGACATCTTACATTGTGTGTTTGATCCATACTTCTGGGTTCTAAGAGTGCTGAATCACACTCTTCAAGTATCTTTAGTGCAGAGGCATGCTCCTTTGCCGCTATATAACCTCTCATAGCCACTCCGAGGCACAGAAGATGTCTCCTAAAATTATTTTAAGAAATTACTTAGTATTTGCTTGGTGAAAAAATTTTCTGATGTAAACTTCTACTTGAACCTTTTAAATAAACATAAAAATTAAGTAGATAAAATAACCTATGCAATCCTCTTGAAGTAACAGCATGTGCAGCTCTATGCAGCTCACCACGAGCCAGCATAGCACTGGCTAGTAACCACACATCATCACCACTTGCCACTGCTTGTCCACTTGATGCAGCAGCTGCTGCTGCATCCGCCCAGAAAAATGCACTTGTCCATTGACCCTAGAGACCAATATGTAATATTTTATATATGTAGGCTGCAATATATTTATAATAATTAATCAATCATCGCTTTGTAGTAAAGTTTACATTTCCAAACTTAATTTACACTTTCTGGGAAAAAAATATTGTAAATATTTGTTTTATTGTGGAAATGTACTTCTCCTCCATACAATCTTCGCTACTTCGGTTAGTCAATTGTAGCTTGAGAAATTTCTGCTGTGTTGATGAATCAGACTGGGAAGACATAACTAAAATGACACATTTTACTAATATTTTTAATGTGAGAGTTTATATATAATTGTGAAAATATGAAATGAAAAGTGTTTTGACTTAATTACACAAAAAGACTAAACAGATTTTGCACACAGATACTTTATAATCTGGATTAACATATGTGCTACTTTTTATCCAGATAAAACTCATATTTCCTGTGTGATAAAAATAAAATATGCTTATTAAGCGCCTGATTATTTTTTTTCAGCAACATTTAGAAAATTTAAGTTTTATGTTAAACCTAAGTACATGTGATACTCTCCTGCGAAGCCGGGACGGGTCGACTACTTATAAATAAGTGATACATAATAATATAGCGGTTTACCAATTCAGAATATTGTTTTACTAGAGATCTCATAAAATCTACGTTAAGGCTATCAACGTTGTTCCTTGTAGCAGACTCTGCCTTCGCCATCACTAGCAACTAATAGATTTTAGATTTATAAAATCTTGAAACCACTAGTAGTCTTACTGATGATGTAGTTGGTGGTATACATTTAATTTTATTTTTTGTATTTATTAAGGTTTCAAAAAACCGTTTGTTTATTTATTCTGCTTACAATTGACATTGATACATGACAGTCAGGGATGGGATGTGATGTGATACAAAAAAAATCGATTTAAAAAAGAACCGGTTTTCTGAATCTGAAAAAACGAACCGTACGAAAAAAAGGCGTTGAAATATACATATATTTATATATATAGATGTGGTAACACTGTATAACATAGGGTCGAAGGGCATAAATATTTGTTACCAAAACTAACTTGAAACTTCTATAATTATTATTAGAAATATTTAGTCGCCTATGATTATTAAATTAATCAAGTCAATTGGATGCTTTTTAGTTTACACTAAGTACCTAGTAATAGTATAAATCAAACTCAAGTTGAGAATCGATTTATTAATAGATCATTACAATTTTTTGTTTCACATTCCTACTACTTTTTTTTCATTATTAAAATATTAGGCTAAGGGTAAAATTCAACTGCCCAAATTACTCGCTTAATTAATAAATTATTTTACAATTTTATACTAAATTAAAAAATTATTAATGTTAATATTCTTTAATATTTTTAAAATTATATAATTTTTAGACGATATAGCCCATATTACCCCCATGCTGTCATTTGACAGTTTGAATTTTGATGACGGAAAGAAAAAGGTTATACACAGTAAAAGAGGGAATAGGCTGATTATGATAAATTTATTGTAAATACAAATAAAATATAATAATAGTATTCGTGATTTTATTAACTTGCATATTAAAGAGATTGAATAATAAGTTTGTAAATAGCCCCATAGTTAAACAGCAACGTGTCCTAGGTTAGGCCATTTGATAATCATGTTAATATTGGCATAACATGACTGAAAGAAAAATGTGCAAATTCTATAATTTGAATGTGCCTGAACGCCGGTCTGGAGAGAGTGCAAATCACAATCACGTTAACCACGATGAGGATGATCGGACTCCCGAAGATCCTTTACAGCCGTATGTGCCCCCGCACCACCATAAACTCGAGTATAGTTATTGGATGTGGTTTTCGCGGAGACCTCCCGCCAGAGAGCTTTCCACGACCACCACTGGTTATGGACAGGTGCTAATTTTAAATATTACCTTTGTATCAACACACAATTTTAACCTTTTTTATGCTACACTATTTAGCCTAACTGAATTCCTGTAGGTTACCAAATTTTGTTGACTTATTTTTTGAATTTTGTTCAATGACCACTAAATGGAAATTTTGTGCAATAAATCTTGATTGTTTGGTTCCTATACTTGCAATTTGGCTTAGGATTTTTTGGGATAACTCAGGGTGGTGCTTTATATACATATATTATAATAATGATTTATTTATAGGACCTTCACTTCATCAGTTTTAATATGCGCAAGTATAAACTTATAACAGTTTCAAATTAAAATTACTATGAGTGCTCTAGCATTTAAGGGTTAAAATATGTGCTGAATACATAAATGTAATCCATATATTGTAAAGTAAAATCAATATAATTGAAATATCTATTTATGCTCTTTTTCTAAATAAATCCAGGCTCTACGTATGGTGGGTCGCGTGGGGTCTGTTGAGCAGTGGTGGGGTCTGTATTCGCATCTAGCGCGGCCCTCTGAGCTCCCGCCACTTTCAGACCTCCACTTATTCAAGCTTGGAATTAAACCTATGTGGGAGGATCCAGCTAATGTCAATGGAGGAAAATGGGTGAGCTAGTTTTCATTGATGACTGTTACTCATTTTTAATACCTTTGAAAGTATCTTAATAAAGTTATGTTTTGTATTTCACCGGTATTTGTATATAAATTAATTCTAATCAAGTTTTCAATGTGATGCTAATTGTATTAAGCTTTGATAATACGATAAACATAACCATCTTAAGCGATGTGAACTTATTGTATCTAAATATGTAATTCTATTTATTCAGGTAGTTAGACTTCGCAAATCACAAACTGTACCTGCCTGGGAGGATCTCTGTATGGGAATGCTCGGGGAACAGTTCATGGTTGGTGGTGAGCTTTGCGGCATTGTGTTGTCTATTCGTTTTCAGGTAAGAAAGAGTCCTAGAGGTATAAATATGAATTATTATGCTATTAGCATTCATAAGCATAATTGAAAGAAAGTGGTTAGCATTATTTTGCATTAGGAACAAGATAGATGCAGTATTATCATGTTACATTCAATTTTATTTTATTGTATTTCGGAATAAAGTTTGGATCATAAATAGGTACAGAGTAAAAAAAAAATCACTGACACTATTCTTTATCATAAAGTCATTTTTCTTACATTCAATATCAGCCTATATATTATGAAATAGCTTTAATGGATACAAATTCAATGATTTCATGTTAATTTTAAAAAATTATTAAAGCAGTAGTAACCCAGTCAGAAAATTGACCACAATATATATTAACCAGTAGAAACATTCTTGCTGTGATAATCATGAATTATGTGAAATGGAACTAACCAAAATGGCGGCAAAAACGATACATACATTAACTATACTTTTATTTAAAGAAACCATAGATTTACAAAGGATTGTTGCTGCAGTCTGTGTTAAGGGATACCAACAGATCTTTTTAAAATTAAAAAAATTGAAATTATTAAAATTAATGTATTAAACCTCCATCCCATTAATAAATAATTATTTACTAGAAATAAACTAGCAACTATACTCATATATAATACCAAAATGAGGGTTCTGTATGGCAAAAGTATGACAGGATACTTCTGCACAACCTTAGTTTAAACAATTTCCCATTTAAACATTGACTTCTTTATTAATATGTACAGTAACACTATGTAAGGGATCACATAAACATGTATGAATGTAGAAATTGTAAGGTCACACAAATAGGTTACTGTCAATTAAACATAACCTAGAGTGATGGGTCCAGAGGTATTTAACAGGATTCCTTTGAATATATGAAATTTAAAAATGAACTTAAAGTGTGGTTAGTTGAGCAGTCCTTCTACACTTATAATGAATTTTTAAATAATGACTTGTGTATAAAAATTTATATTTAATTGTATTATTTTTTTTTGTTAATATTATGTTCCAAAATCATGTATCTGACCTGTAAAGATTATTTACCAAATAAATTATGATTATGATTGTATGAGAAATGACTCCCAATTCCAGGAAGACCACCTGGCTGTATGGCACAAGTCGGCCTCTGACATCGCTATGGCTGGACGAGTACGCGACGCAATGCGCAGGATCCTGAATTTGCCTTCAACGGTGCCTATCGAGTACAAGGTTCATAGTGAGTGTTTGCGAGCCTCCACCTCACGCACTACTGAAGAGAGCTCGTAGCTACTACTCATTTGACTTCAGCAAAAACCCCCTGTTAATAAATACCTTTATCCTATGGGTTGTTCCTTATTTGTACACAAATATGCCTTCAATGAAGTCTAACTTTTGCAAGTAGTCTCCTTACTCATTAGGTGGCTGGCTTCAGACAAAAAAGTCCAGAAAAAAAACCCAATAATTTTAAATATTGTGTGTTCTTTATTTAAAACAGAAAGTAATCTTTTTCTTATTAAAATGGCGGCACATAGGGTATAGCTCCTTAGAATTTCAGTTGAATTAACAAGATACAAGGGGATATGTCCATAAAGTATAGTAATGAAAACAAACAGTATAATCCCCTGAGTTCTAAAATGAATCCCCGATGTAGCAGAAATTAATGAATATAATAGCAGAAGTTGATTTTAATATTGTACAAATCTTTATTCATTTATTGGTAATTTTTTATTATATAAACTGACTACGAGCATGTGTTTTTTTTTCACACGATTTTTGGTTCTACATAATAGTTTCATTGATATAAAACCTCCGAGCAACTAAGTTTTGAATTTAAAATAAAAAAAAAATAATATGTTATTCTGATGGTTATCAGATACCTACAAATGAGGATAATATAAAAAAATAGTTCTGAATTTGCTTTTATAAGTAAAAAATGGGGAAATTAAAATCAATGAAAATATAGAAATAATTGACAGATGATTTATTAAAAGATACCGAACATCCATTTATTTTTTCTTATAATAGAAGTTTTAGAATACATTTAAAATGTTTGAAAATGAACAGTTTTACTTTCTCTTATTAAATCGAAAGACTGACATTAATTTGGCGCGAAAATTAAAAAAAATGGTCAAATCGCTCTAAATTCATAAACACTTTTTTATATTATTGTTGACTGGTGGTATACACTTAACAAGAACGACTTTAAAATGGATGACAGATTATTTAGATTTTAGACTTTGTTTATGAATTGTTATTTACAAAGAATAAAAATATGTAAAAACAATTTTCCTCGGTTAACCCATACTTGATGATGAATGTTGCCATAACAAATGTAACATATATATATATATTTAATCTGTTCCTGTTGGTTGGGGAGACATTCTGACACACGTTGAAGATTTGTAGTTGATTGACAATTCCTGAAGTAGTGCAGTTGAAAGTTTAAGCTGTTAATGTTTTTGTACATTTAGTACTCATTAAGTTTGACATGTTGCCATACTTATTTAGCCTTCTTGTACATTGTGAATCACTGAATAAATCGAATTTTTAATACTTTGAATTTTACTTTCATTTGCCCTCCAATATTTAAAATCTGTGCTGAACTATAAAATAATTTTTGAATTTTCCTCCGTTTTTAGTCCGTAATGGAAAAGGCAACACTGCTAAATTTGCACTAATTATAGTGTCGTTAGACAGTAAAAAAATAAGATAATAAACTCGATATCCTCTGTCACACACTTACCTAGTGTTGCAAAGGACTCGAATTCTATAAAGAGGAAATGAATGAATCACAAGACTCGACTCATTATAACAATACAACAACAACAACAAATACACTTTATTGTACACCATGAAATACGAACATACTAGGAATACAAACATACAAGAAATGACGCACAACAGGCGGCCTTATCGCTAACAGCGATCTCTTCCAGGCAACCAAGATGCTAGGATATCAATCCACAGAAATCATCATCTTCCTACACGAGTCTCTATTAAGCTTTTTTTAAAACTTGGTATTAGTTTTTTATCATAATATACGAGTACTGATTAGTTATATAATGATTTTATGTTATAAAAAAAATATTTTTATTGCTGAACTCTCTTTAGCGGCGGCGCGCGCATGCCGTAACCGCGCGGAGCCCTATTTTCAACGTCAAATTAAAATTACAAAAATGGAGATAGAGTTCCGGGAGTTAGGACTTATTTATTGGAAATTTCCTCCTCTTTAACGAGCTTTTTTCAAAACTGCTTAAATGTTAATATTTTTTGAGTTATTAACAAAAAACGAAATATCATTTTGTTAATAACAATTGCAATTTTTTACCTGCACCAAAATCCTTCAAAAACATGTTTCTAGAGGTGATTCCGAATCGAATGAGTCATCGCTCATATTTTTAGGACCTTTATCTCAGTTTTTCACGTTTTTGAACTTGTTGACTAGACTATACACTTTAAACATAGCTTTCAAACGAAAGAGATGCGTTAATTATTTTATACACAGGAGTGAGCGAAAGATGAGAATTATAAAGCGTCGGCATTCAATCTGCCGCTATTATCTACATCTTTTTTTGAGGATAGTTATTAAATAAAATAGCAGTATATGTCTAGAAAATATATTTTAGTACATCAAATTTCAACAGACATTTATATTTGTTAGAAATAAAAAATAAATGATAAACATCGTTGACGTCACGACACCCTTAATTCGACTACCTTCGAAGAATCTCAAAACGTCTAAAAGCTACACTAGAGTTAGACCATCTAAATTGTTCCTACGGTATCTTACAATAGTTACACTAGGCTGTGGACACATTCACACAAATCGACTAAAAAGACTATTCACATCTCCCAAAAATTAAAAAAGAGTTGTAGTCTATACGCAGACTATCAGTATCCTCCTGGGGTTATACTTTAGACTCAGAGCTTCAGAGTTACTGCTAGGAATACTCGCGATGTAATCAATAATTATTCTGTCGTGACGGCGTATTTATATGCAATCCCCACTTCCTTGATTTGTGTTTATCAGTTGGCCAACATTCAAGAAACATCAAATAACAGGATGCTACTCAAATTATAAGTGTTGCCATCATCATAATTAACATAATATAATAATTATGATGATGGCAACACTTATATTTGTATAGCATCTTGTTTTATGATGTTGGTAGCATTGATTCTTCTTGAATGTTGGCCAACTGATAAACAGAAATCATTATTATTACATCGCGAGTAAAGTCGCTTCCCGTCTGTCTGTCCTTATCTACGCTTAGATCTTTAAATCTACGCAACGGATTTTGATGCGGTTTTCTTAACAGATAGAGCGATTCAAGAGGATGGTTTTTATGTATAATACAAGCATATTATAGTGAGGAAAGTAACCGTGCGAAGCCGGAGCGTGTCGCTTGTAGACTCGACATATCTCACGACAACGTATTTCGTATCTCAATCGTGTAGTTAAACAATACATACTGGTAGATGTAAATAGTCCTTTTTGATTGATTGAAAATTCAATTTTTTTTTTTAATTAACAAAACTTATTAGAGCGAAAATTAGCATAAAAGGCACTACGACCAACGACAACTCAACATATACAACAATAACAACAATAAATAGCATAATGCTCTACATTTCATATTAGTTACACAACTCACTGGTTATTTTACAATTTACAAATGAATTAGGCCAAGAGCTGTGTCCACAACATTACCACTATCTTAGAATAACTATATACATTTGGCAACTCTCTTAGTCTATGTGTGGTGATATGCTCGGCGTAGGAAAACAAACCGTGTTTCCTGTTGATATAACAATATGCTTATAAAATAACTATTTTATGATACTTAACTTAGTGCAGTGGAGGCCGATAGCTGTTACACTCGAGATTAGGCTGAATTCACATCTGGCACACGTGATCCTGATCCTCGATAGGTTCTAATATATGTATATTATAAATATATAATAAATATACATTAGGTTGATTTAAAAAACGATCACATGAAAGCTGAAAAATATTTGCAAAAGGATTTTTTATTTTATTCTTAGGGCTCCGTACCCAAAGGATCAAAACGGGACTCTATTACTAAGACTCCACTGTCCCTCCGTCCATCTATCATCTCCGTAATAGCTATGTATTTCTATGGATAAAATAAATATTTAAGGGGGAGACATCCATACAACAAACGTGATTTTTCGCGCGCGAGTCCGACTCGCACTTGGCGGTTTTTGGAGCTTTTTAACTCTTATAATAATCATTGAACTGCTGAGAACATATTGTTGTAGGGAATTTGACGCTCTACAAAAAGGTCATAGCCACCTTCACCTTGAATGAGAAATAAAGATGTTCTTCATTCCAGCTTCCATGTGGGGTAATCGAAAAAAAGTCATCGATTTTTGAACAGCCGAATATGCTCATATATTGGGAAGGCAATGAAAATCAATTAAATTGATCATTATTATAAGTTAGCAAGTTTAAATATTGAACTGACAGATGTAATTTCACCCTTATATTATTAGTTCTGAGATAAACTTTAAATAACTTAACAAATTACATTTAACGCTTAATATGTGACAGCTGTCAAAAACTTAATAGTGTGGTTTCATTGATTCCTAAGCTGAAAACAATTTTTTACAATTTATCCGATCAAGATTTTTTTTTTAATTTTTGGTCGATTTTTCACATTCTGAATCTCATAACAGATAAAATAAATTGAAACGGTCTGGTCGTCTTTCCATACAAAATTAATAATGGCTGAATTCTTTGTGATACGTTCATTTTTATTAACATTTATGCTGACAAGTGCGAAATCAGCCTTAAAAATATATAGACAATCGACTCTCTTTAACACTACACTGTCATTAAATTTAAATAAATGATTTAAATTTAAGAATATTAAACTTAAGCCAATTAATAAAAAAAACAGTCTACAGACACTTAGAAGGCAAGATATGTAAATCGTGTAAACCAGTCTCTAAATGGAGTCAACTAAAATAACGCTAAACGTCGTAAAAAAAATATTTTTACATTAAATATGGCCGCGTTGTACATCGTGATTTGCAATAAGAAATATACATAAATAATAAATGCATGGCGAAATAGGTTATTACAATATAAACAATATTTACACATATCTTTACATAACTGTCAAAAATAATGTTATTTATCACTTGTAGAATTTTCCACAAATCAGTGTGACCGTTTTCACAATTTATGCTTCTCAAAATTGATTTATTGTTTTTTTTTTATTAATTCTACCATTATTCATGTGTCAAATTCATTTGTTTCGCGGATAATTAGAGTAGTCTCAAATACCATTTCTAGCGATATAAAGTGAAATGAAATTCATGTTTTTTAAATTTATTTAAAACCTCTTCGAAAGAAACTAAAGTTTTCTATTTTCGTTGGAACTGTCTCATTATTTTATAATTCAATTTTTATAATTGATATTGAACTCATTATTTTATAGATTTAGTCAAACATTTTTATAAAACAATCACACTTAAAAGAATTATTGCGCATCCGTGTGAACACACACTGAGCGAATAAACGAAAACGTTTTTAAAAGTTTCTTTATGTATTTTTTTTAATTAATAAAATGTATATATTGCTAAAACCACAGATATTATAAGAATATTTCCTTATTTTTTTACTATATTTATATTAAGTTTTATTGACCCGCTGCCTTTATGTGTGGTACACATTTAGAGTTGCCACATTTGAAATATTTTAACTTTTTTTTTAGAAGAATCTCCGCATTAAGAAGCTACAATTATTTATCGTAAAAGATACTAAACTCTGTCTACGCAGAATCTAATGATGTTTTTAGCTTATGGCTAACTTATGTCATACATTGATATGACAATAGGGAAAAGTCCTATTAAACTCCTTACAAAGATATAAGAGTTATATTTTACACTATTCATATTAATGACAATTATTTTATGCATTTTACCACAACATATAAATAAACCAACTTAGGATATGGAAATTGCGCACTTGTAATGTTACCAGTATGAAATAAATTGGCCCCGTACAAAAACGATTGTCTATGAATCTCACTCAAGAAATGTTTTGCAATCTATTTTTATTATTCAAGTACTTCTAATAATTTTTAAATGCCCCCCTTAGAGTATCTAATTATTTTGGATTAAACAAGTTATTCAGATCTGGTTTTACTGTTAGTCTAACTATCGTAAAAACTAATTTGTAACAAAAAATGAGTCATAGATAAAAAAAACTATACTTGTTTTTATACGTTAATAATGCATAAAAAAATATTCAATGTATCTATCTAAGAGATAAACTATTTCAGTAAAATGACAGATAGGCGCCATCTTGTTTTAGAAACTGTTCAAGTAAGCATAGGTCGCACTAATAAAATTAAAAAAAATACTATACTTGTCTATACATGTTCATAATGGATAAAAAAATAAAATAATAATGAATGTATTCGATATAAGAGTTATAAATTATTTCTGTAAAATGACAGATAGGCGCCATCTTGTTTTACAATCTGTTCAAGTAAGCATAAAAGGAGGTTGCACTCCTAAAATTAAAAAAATACTACACGTTTTATACGTTAATTTTGGATAAAAAAAATAATGAATGAATTCTATCTAAGAGTTATAAAATATTTCAGTAAAATCACAGTTTGGCGCCATCTTGTTTTAGAATCTGTTCAAGTAAGCATAAAAGGAGGTCGCACTCCTAAAATTAAAAAAAATACTACACTTTTTTATATACGTTAATATTAAATAAAAAAATAATGAATGTATTCTATCTACGAGTTATAAATTATTTCAGTAAAATGACAGATAGGCGCCATCTTGTTTTACAATCTGCTCAAGTAAGCATAAAAGGAGGTCGCACTCCTATATGAGTCGACTGGACTAGAGTAATGAGTCAGAAAATCTGTCATTTTACTGAACACTATAAATAAACAAAGTACTCGTCTTTCTCGTTAATAAAATCTTTACTCTATTTATTGTTCGTAGCTTATTTTACTTGTACTAATTCTTTTATACTTCTGTAGAATAGATTTACGTGACAGTATCAGGGTTTTAAAAATATAAGGAGGGAATATTTCATTACAAATATAACTTTAATATTACTTAAGACAATTACAAGTTGCTCCTTTTCTTCAAAAAATAAGAGAAATTTAATAATTATATTAAATGAAGTTTAAAACAAGTTATTAATTTATCATATTATTACGTAAAAAAATAAAGTATAATTATTTTGTATATATGTTGTATCCCTTCATACATTATCGTACTTAATCGTAATGTTTTAACGGAAACTTCTAGATGTTCTTAATATTGTTGTTAAATAGAATTAAATTGAAAAATATATAAGAATTCTAATATAAGCATCTCAGTCTGTATCTTACATAAACAAGCCGTATTATAGTACTAATTTCAATTAATATGCTCATTTATTTATTGTAGGAGTAGGTCCGATGGATTCTAAAATATTCAATCTGATAACCTAATATGTCTCCAATTTTGTAATAATGCATATTAATTAAAATTTAATATAGAAAATGATTTACAACAACCCATCTCAACCCAAATTCAAAATTGAATCTATTTTCAATCTGTAAACCAAAGATTTCGATTGAGATTAATTATTAATATCGCATCTCTATGTTGCGTTTTCATTAGACATATACGAGGATGCGTAGCGATAAATGTGTTTGTTAAGAACCGATAGAATCTCTTCACTTAATAAACACATCCCTCACTGCATCCTCAGACATGTCTGGTGGAAACGCAGCTTTAGTGTACCAAAGAACTGTCTCACCATATCACAACAGTATCAGTGGCAGATCTTCAAAAGCCGGTGGTCAGCAGGCCTCCAGCTCGTGGATGAGTAGCGGTGTTGTGTCGGGGGTGAGCGGGGCGAGGGTGGTGGTGGGGCGCTGCGCCACAATCCGCTCCAGCACACAGGACGCGGAGAGCCGCGCCTCTGCGTCGTGATCCCAACACTCTTCCATTGTGTCACATATTACAGACAGACCCTGCAAGTTTTTTTGTATTTATGTGTTTATTTGTATCAATTGGTTTAGTCAAACCAGTCCAATTTTTAAATAAATCAAACAGAAACAAAATGGCGGTATTATTTGATTGTATTGACTATATAAGAGAGCTAAATTTTTAAGAGTTTGTGCAGTGATAGCCTAGTGGTTAAGACGTTGATTGCTACTCGGGACTGTACACTCTAACTTTCTGAGTTATCTGTCTTTGAAGCAATTAAATATCACTTGCTTTAACGGTGAAGGAAAACATCGTGAGGAAACCTACACTCCTGAGAGTCCTCCATGTTTCTCCAAGGTGTGTGAAGTTTGCCAACCCGCAATTGGCCAGCGTGGTGGACTATGGCCTAATCCTTCCTCATTCTGAGAGGAGACCCGCCTCAGCAGTAGGCCATTAAAAGGTGAGGATGATGATAGTGTTCTTTATGGGATATATTTATAGAGTAAAGGGAAACATGTATCAAAATAGTGTGTTATCGTCGAAAACGTTAATAAAGCAGTGCAAATATATTCGTGCGTCGTAAATCAGGTCACTAGATCATAATAAATATAGCTTTGACTATTTTTAGACATGAACATTACAAACAGAATATTTAAAAACCTGTTGGTTCTAGTATAAGTTATTCAACTATATTGAAATGTATAAATGGCTGTAATAATTTAAATTAAATTTCAATCACAAAAAAACTATAAAAATTACCAAGGGGTTGTTCCGTATGAAATCGTCTAATTGAAAAGGCTGACTCATTTTGAAGTGACTTTTCTTTGGGAAACCCAAAAAACAACATAAAATTTACGACTTCCGAAATCTGACCAAAGGTGGAGGGGAATCAAAATATTCCCAAAAATGCCTCACGTAATTAATGGACGCCCTCTAATCGTTTAGGACAAGCAGTAGACAAGAAATAAAGTGCATTGTTTGTTTATTACTTGTTAAATATATTAATTTAAACTTACAGGATGATCTCTCCATTGCGGCGGTATGTGCGGTCTTAGTTTCCTCTGGACAACCGCCTCTTGCATTTCTTCCAATCCGGGATGTGAACCTACTTCCTCTTCTAATGGAAGACGGTGTTGTGCTGTTGGTTCTATATTGCCATCCTTACATCTGGGGATAAATAGTATATATATTGTAAGCTACACGTTAGCTTCACTGCACAATAACATTCAAGACTACAGTAATATACAATCTGGACAAAAGGCGAGCAGCCTACCACAACAACCAGTAAACACTCTCCCTCACCCCTCTACCTCCTGACCCACATATTTAAAACTTCTTCAGCAAAAAATCTCTAAATACACAACACTATAAAGTCACACAAGCTCCGAGAATAACTAATTGCGTAAAAAATCATCCTTTTTCCTATAATACAAAATACCATCCATCCCTTCACCGCAACAATCAAAGTGGGGGTGTAGGCCTGTGTTGCTAAGTTGATATTTAAAACCTCCCTTTAACTTATTTAATAAAGCTTACAATGCTCATCTACCTCTCTGCGATCTCACTCTTAAGCTGCCATTAAGCCAAAGTGCAATTGGTTGATTTACTATATCACTTTTGTTTGGTTATGTCAATTTTCTAATTTTTCAGACTACAATTAGCCTTATGGACTTTACAATTAGTGTTACTTTAAAATACTCTTAATTTAATGCTTTGTAAACAATAATATGAAAATTACTTTTGTTTTCATAAACAACTAGCTGACCCGATAGATGTTGTCCTATCTTAACTATGAATATTGGTCAAATTAGTAACAGTTATGTCAATTGTTATAAACGTTACATTAGAACAGTTAATGTGGTTGTTTTCTTATTTTACTTGCAACTTCCTTCATTTTTTCTTACATAAGAACCTTTTCATGAGAATAACAAACACAACAAAAAAAGAATTGGCGAAATCGGTGCCGTGACCGAGGGAAATAGGGATTCATTTTTATATATAATTTGGTTTTGTATTTTCTCCATTCAATTTCCTCACCTTGACGCAATCTCCCACAAGACCAAAGCACAAGCATACATATCTATTCTCAAGAATGCATCCTTAGTGAAATTGATTGCTCCGTCCAAAACTTCGGGGGCCATATATCTCCTTGTACCAACTTGACCATGGGCATCTCCACAACCATGTCCAGACACAAAAACTAATGCCAGGCCAAAATCAGCGATACAAGCACTTAAGTCAGCTTTCAGTAAGACATTTTTAGATTTGAAATCTCGATGAGCTATGGCTGGTTTTCCTCCATCTTCCTCGTGAAGATGTGCAAGACCCCGAGCTACGCACGCTGCTACTTTCCAAGCTTCACGCCAAGTTAATGTGTGTCCTTTTAAATAATCACAGAGGGAGCCCTGAAATTATTATTTTCCTTTAAAAATGATTGGCAATATGTGATTTAGTCAGTCTACCGTCATAGCATATTATTTGGTAGCTGGGAACACTACTAGGCTAATTTTTTATTATGATAAATAAAATGGCAGAAGTTACAAAATGATAACACTTTCATTTTCCTGCTTTTTATAAAATAACATTATTTAAAAAAGTATATGAGTCATTTTGTGTTATTGAATTTTAAATATTGCTTTATTAACTACATTACTGCTGGTTTACGCCCTAAAGATTACATGAATTCTATTACTCTCATAAAACACATTTCAAACATACCTTCTCATGATAAGCAGTAATCAGCCAGTACTCAGCCTGCAGATTATCACCTTTTTTATCAACCCCAATATAGTGCAGTATATCTTGGTGGTCCATACGTGGTAGTCTATAAATTTCCTGCTCTGCCAGCCATGATTGCTTGTCTTGTAATGGAAACACTTTGACTGCAACATCCTTTTGACCCAATTTGGCCCTCCACACAGCCCCAAACCTTCCTCGAGCACGAACTTCGCACAAAGTTATTTGACTTAATAATCCACCCGAATCATTTTCCATACCAGCTCCAGCTGATGGTGGACGTGATAGTGATGTTTCTCCACTTCCTAACTCATCAAATGAACTACCTTTACGTTTTCTGTACAATAGATAGCAACCTACTAACACTGCAAATAATAGGAAAAGTGGTGTCAAAGTGTATGCAATGACTGCTCTGGTATCATCATCGGTTGTATCTATTGGGGAATGAGGGATGCGTTCTGGGGGTTGTTCTGTGGCTGCTGACATCCCTGCCTCCAATCCAGGAAAGGTAGCATTTTCATTACACATATCCCCCTCACAACAACAATGAAGAAGAGGTAGTTTGGAATTATGGAGTCGACAACTTGACTCTCTATCTTTACATGCTACAGTGTCTAAGAAACATCCTTTGACTTTAACAGTGGCAGTGTTGGTTATATTATCATAATGCCAAACAACAAAGCAATGATTGCTTTTATCTGTTTCTAGGGGCAAGCATAGTTCCTTTATTACAGTTCTAGGAGGGCATGTGGAATTGTCAGAATCCAGGCATTGTGATACAGTGTTATTAAAGAATTCACAATACTTAGTTTCAATTCCACCCTCTTTTGGCCGTGGTGGTAAGTTCTCGTCTGATGGTGGAGCTATAAGTACTGATTTGAATGTTGCATCACAAATGCCTAAAAGTCAAAAATAATATTATTAGTATTAGAGTAGCAATCAAATGTACATTTTTATTTCAGTATAATATTTATACTTTCTATTAAGCTACAACTGTAACTATTGGAAGTCAACAGATAATCCATGGTATTTAAGACCAATAATGTTATTTTCATATCCATATCCAAAATTTTAAACCCCTAACATCCCTGATAGATGATATTTAAATGCACTGAGTACAATTTCTATGAGTAAAAGAATTGACTATATCAGATTAGTAAATTGAAAGTTTGCATGTAAATTTTAAAAGATTGATCATCCTCTTTATTTAAGTTTGTAAGTAAGAGGCATTACTAGTAATTAAGAAATAAATCAAAAGGTGTACAATGTTTAAAGTTGCCTATCTAAAACTAGGACAAGTTGAAAACGATGAATCAAATCATTAGACATTTATTATCAATAGACAACAGCAAAGTATTTATTTTAATCCAACTTTTTATTTATTTATTCTTATACAATTTTTCTTCTAAGTAAACAATTTTATATTACACCAAAAAAGGTTGCAAGTCTACTTAGATACGATCTTTAAAACAATTTGGCATAAATTAAAGTATTTATAAAACTTTTTCATTAGCCTAAATAAGATCGAAAACTAAATAAAGCCTACTCATTAAAATTGCATGTACAGTAATCTGATTAGAGTCGAGATCAATTGAATAATCGTCGGAAGATAAATGTTTGCGCCACTTACCTAGTACTATTAGAGACATATGAAATAAAACCTTAACAGACATCGTTAAGGGCTGTCAGGTACCGCCGCCCGACTGCTCGCGACAATCCAATGTTATTTTTATACACTGCCTCGACATCAAAAGTCTATTTAGGAATTCTCCAATTTAAGTACATGACAGATCATCCAAACAACGCACATTCAGATATCCTACATCCACGTAAAACAAACACTGTACAACTCCAACTATAATAAATCTCAAAAAAACAATGCGTTTAGTTATACAATTAATTCATTTGCAGTGATTCAATCACGATTTAAAAATAATAGAACAAACAAGTAGGTATGTAATCAAATCACAAGCTTCGCTTTTTTTGACGTTTGTGAATTGTTCAGTGTTGCACTATTATGCTGTGTTTGTCATTTTTACCCGAATTTTTCCCTAAATCTTCCACGGAAATAGATAAAAACATCAGAATAACAATACATAATATAGTACCAATTATATATGCCGAGAATGTACCTAACAATATAATACATTGTAAGAGAAATATTCTGTTAACATTATTATTGCAGAACCCTACTGTTCATGAGTTAAATATCATACTTCCGTATCCGTAAATAACTTTTCAACAAAAATTTTAAAAATTATTACTAAATTATAATTAATGTACCTACTACAAAATAAATTGTTATTTACTCAGTTTATAGGATATTAATAAATTAAAACATTTTAATAAATAATTATGAAAAAAAAATCTGAAATGATTTCATTACATATTTTAATACTAATAAATATATCATATAATTACACTCCTTGATGCTAATGCAAAATATTTTACAGGGTTTAAATTAAAGTTAATATTATCACAGTCATAATTAGATTTAACCAAAAATTTATTTTGTAGATATAACATACAAGCAGAGGTATACTTTTTATGCACTTGTAATGCTTTAATTTGTGAAAATATTGTATCAGTCTCTTTTACACTCAGTACTTTTAGTATTGATTCGTCATCAAAGGATTTAAATGGGCATCCACCTTCTGAACAAGAAGTATCAGATTCTTGTATATGTTGACAGCTTTTAGAAGAATAATTCCTTCGACCACCTTCCAAGCCATACAAATGTCTTATACCATACATAAACCTTTTTTCATCCTTTTCCCAATTGTGACAACAATTATGTTTACCATTTGGAGTTAATTGATATTCAGCTCGCCAAAAAATTATTGCTTCATTTATTGGCATTCCTACATCTTTCAAGAAAAGACTGTAATAAAATCTCTGATCATGACTCAGTCTGTGTTTTTTCCGTAGATATTGATGTAAGTTAATCATACAAGGTGGAAAGAACTTCACTGCTTTATCAACCTCTTGACTTTTTAACAAATTTATGTTGTTTTTATTGTCCAATGGTATCATTTGTGTTTTAACCTTTTGTACAAGATTATTAATTCTAGGGTCATGTTTTAATGCATCCAGGTTTTTATTGCTCATTCTCTTTTTTAAGTTAATTTCAAACAATAATATTAAATAACTTTTCCATTTGCTGCAAGGAATATAAGCTAAACCCTGTTTTAGTTCCACATCTCTTTTTGCTATAAATTCATAACAATGCTTAAAATACACTTTTAAATAATGAACTGAACAGTTAACAGTACATGAGCTTGAGCAGATATGATGGACAGCCGGTTTTAATAATAAGTGTTGACACAGTCTTCTCAGAGCATCAAGACAATATATATCTGTTTCAAGTTTTCTAATATGTCGTATTAGTTTTTTGGCAAAGCATCTTAAATCATAGGCTAACAGAGCCTTGAGCCTGTGCATGAATAAATTTACTTCTGCATTAATAAAAAACTGAGTGAAGTCTGGGTTATCTTCTAGTATTGTTATAATGCACATCATAAAATGACCAACGGTGTCGTAAATGCTTCCATCTGTCATATATTCATTGTAGACCAAGTTTCCTGATTTATGCAAAGATTTTAAAAATTCCAAACGTTTGTTTACTATTGTTTCAAGCAGGTCTATAGGCATATTTCCTTTTACAAGCGTCAAATAGAAAAACGACATATCTGTAATTGAAAAGAGAAATGTTAATTTGTATAAAAGGCTTAGTATTTCATTACTATAATTATAGTTTTAATTTTTGGATTAGTTACCTACCTATCTATATTTTTTTTTTTTTCATATTTATATGGCTTTGAATGTGCTTATGCACAAAGCATTCTGCCAGTGTCACGTATAATGAAACAAACACGGAGGAGACTGCGCGGTAAATCGTGCCAAAAAGTTAATGTAGTTATAAGTGATTATGATAAAATGTTGATGGATGCTACGATACAGGAACAACCTAAAACAATAAAGTGAAATAAAGCAGTTATACACAAGATTTACAATAGGTGAGAGAAATGTTGTATTTATACCTATCTATAAAAAATAATAAAAGCTCAAAACAATCTCAAAAGCACACAGCCTGACAGTGACAAGTGACAACTGACAGCTGAGATTCATTCGTATCTTTTTTTCCTGTTTTTATTCACAATGGAAAAGGAAAAGGCATTACACCGTACATCCTTGTCTTTAGTAGGTTAATTCTTTAATCATTTCATAGTAAGAATCAGATAATTATAACTTCCGTTATAATTATCTGATTCTTGTACTTAGTTGTAAAATTCCTTGTAGTAGTGGATGTATTGGCTTTAGGTTATTCCTAATTGACTCATTGTTCCACCCCCGTAGAAGTGCATCTAGCGTGCGACGCACGCTTGCACACTCGCTGTCTCCTTTATACACAAAATAATTTCACATTTGTTAATTAAAAATTTTTACAATTGAGTAATATTTTAACAAAAAAAAAAATGACCGTCTTTATGCTCAAAGCTCTAAGGAAGCTTTCCAATTAGTCCACAGAGTAAAACGTGGGCATTATACGACTTCAGTGATGGTTTGGGGGGATGTTAGAAGGTATGAAGGAGTGACTGAGCCATATTTTTGTGAAAAAGGAAAATCAAAACATCAGCACAAGTGTATCAAGATACCATTCTTGAGAAGGTAGTTAAGCCCATTTACAACACCATGTTCAATAACCAAGAATAGTCCTTTTAACAAGAGCCAGCCGGGTCATAAAGCTCGATCCACTCAATCTTGGTGAGATACCAACGTTCCGGACTTCAACAGAGCTGAAGACTGGCCGTCATCTAGTCCCGATCTTAATCCGCTGGATTACGATTTATGGTCAGTTTTAGAGAGTATCGCTTGCTCTAAATGCCATGTTAATTTGGAGTCCCTAACACAATGGGCATTGAAGAATTTTCCCATGGAAAGAGTGCGTGCTTCTATTGATAACTGGCCTAACGTTTAAAGGACTGTACTGCAGTCAATGGAGACCACTTCGAATAAGCTTTATATATTTTAATGGTTTTATAATAATGTAAACTAACACACTGTAATAGAAATAAATGTTACGTGCAATAGAAAAAAATATTTTTTCTTCAATACTTATGGCAAGACTATGAGTAATGGAAATGTTTATTTTAAACAGTCCTACAAAAAAGCCCGCAACAGCATATATATCGTACTTCCTACTAATATTATAAACGAGAAAGTTTGTAAGAATGTATGGATGTTTGTTACTCTTTCACACAAAAACTACTAAATGGATTTTGATGAAACACAACATCAGAATAACACATAGGCTATAATTTATAATGATATAGTGTGAATTATCCAAATTATAGCGGGTGAAACCGCGGGACGCAGCAAGTCTTACAATAGAAATTGACAATTTATTTCTAACGCACATTTGGTAGTAACAAACTGATCCTTATATCAAAATAAATACTTTTATCGCATTTGGTATTTAAAGTAGATAAACTTAGTCTTTTACACTACATTTTGGACAAATGTTTGAATAGTCATGACGATAAATAACCGAGTGCGGAAATTTGCATCATCACTGAATTTTCCATCTAGTTATCAGTTAGCAACACTGTTTATAAAGTAGTATTAGCGGGAAAATCGTTTTATATTATTTCAAGTATACCGTCGTGTAGACAATATGTAACCTTTAGTACGATAATTTAGACACAGTCTTTCTGGTGTTTTTGGACAGTGTACATTGAAGTTAGTATTATAGTGTCGTGGTTAGGGTCACCCTTCTTGAGGTCCGCGTAAGTTTATTATCTATTGTAGTTGGGGAGGTCGAGTGGTGGAGATGAGAGTTAATTATGAAAGAGCTAAAATAAAATTTAATTTATTGAGCCGAATAAAAATAATTTAGGAAGCCAACGGAGGAAGTCCAGCGTTTGAACACATGGGAATCCCTCCCCAAGATTAGGTTAGGTCAAGATAGGTTTCAAAATTCATATAACGATGCCAATGGACTTATCACAAGCTTATAAAACATTTACATAAATACAAGCAAACTTTTAACCCTTATTCCCAATTGTTATTTTACACCCTTGAGGGTAAAACTTTGACAAACTTTGAATGTCATATTTTGGTGTTATTCAAAAAAATTGTATATCTACTACTGTCGTCCTGTCCGTCATGATTATTTCATACAGTTTATTTTAAATTTATTTAGCTACTACTATCATCAATTTAAACGTTAAAATAATAAGCAGATTTTATTTTAAATTAAAAATACTGTGCCATGGTCGATGTAACTTCATACATGTACACCACGTCCACTTTCCGTCCAAACACCATAAAAAAAATGTTTTTATCAATGTATTTACTCCGGATTATGTATATATAAAATTAAGGATATTTTAAGCACAGTATTTCACTAAACTAGGTTTTTATGTGGAAATACATTTTAATGAATTAAGAATACATTAAAGTTAAATATTTGAATGCATGTCCAAAATTTCGTTCATCACTGTTATTCTCCTATGTAACGCTGATTACAAAATATTCCCAAATTAGAAATAACGACACTTTTGTGGCATCACTAATTCCAAAACTATCAAAACTAGGGGCGTAATCGTTGACTCTAACATTTTGTTCCTGCACTGTTGGTAACCAACTTTGCGCGCAACGGGTTCTTTAGAAATTTATTTCTGGATTTCACGTTGTGAATAATCTGGGATTGGTGAGTATTTTTCATTTTTATTTTTAATACTAACCGACCCGCCCGACTTCGTTCGCATGTTGCTCCGCTCCTATGGGTCGTAACGAGATGTTAAATATCCTAAGTTACTCCTTGTTACTTCAGCTATCTGCTAGTCAAAGCCCTGTCAAAATCGATTCAGCCATTTCAGAGATTAGCCGGAACAAACAGACAGACAGACAAAAGTTATAAAAAATGTTGTTTTTGTTATATGTACCGTGTACGTGTATACATTCATATGCACTTAGTAAAAAGCGGTTATTTGAATACTACAAACAGACACTCCAATTTTATTTATTTGTGTGGACAAGAGATAAATAATGGTTGTTGAAATTAGTTAGGCGGGTAGTTTTATGTGAAAACAAATTAGTGTCGGTTCCTAAAATTATTTTATGCATTAGACATGTGCATATTGTTCATATCCGTTATTTTTCTGTTACATTTCTCAGTTAGGCTGTGTACATATTGTGTTTTAGTGAAATTAAAACTAAAATTCAACTAAATTTTATGTTATATATAATATGTGGTGTTCCATACCAAATGGACGAGTGCAATGAAAAATCTTAATTTTTCATCAGTTTTTTTCTGTGCCATACATATTAGCAGCTGCAAGCGCCATAAACGGACGAGTGGTTTGAAAAATCTTAATTTTTCATCAGTTTTTTTTCTGTGCCATACATATTAGCAGCTGCAAGCACCATAAACGGACGAGTGGTTTGAAAAATCTTGATTTTTCATCAGTTTTTTTTTCTGTGCCATACATATTAGCGACCTCAAGCACCGTAATACGTTCCTAGGAGAGCTTTCCTCCCATACGCTTTACCCCTTTAAAAATTCCTGCTTGCTTGAAAATGTCACTTTGTGAATTTTGACCACACTTTATTAATCCAATCATGAGTAACATTCGTATCAACACTTCGTGCTTCTCCTCTTATTTTACCATAGGTGATATGATAGTTGACGTTGTTTGATTTTTTTTTGCTTTAAAAGAATGTAAATCAAGTTCTTCAGCATAATTCTCCGCCTTAGCTTTCACGATCCCCGAGAAAGGCATAATATTCTGGCGCTGTCGTTGAAACCATGATAGTATAGGTTTATCCAAATCTTCTTATTTAGGTTTCTTTAATTTTTTGCAAGATTTCCCCTCATCCTCTGCATGGAGAGTTTTTCCTATTAGATTTCATATCTGTTACTTTTACTTTGACATTCAATGAATACTCATATCCGTTACGTACAATTTTTTTGAATAATACCCGTTTATTTATATCAAATCCTTTCAACCCCTTACAACCAGTTATTTCGCTTTAAAAAGTAGCCGTATGTCCTCTCTCAGGCTCTAGACTTACTTTTGCATTTTTTATATTAGTAAGGATAGATCGATAAAGTGAAGTACATATTTAAGAACTTACAGAAGCGAGGTATAAAAATTCCACATGACAAGGTGTGTGAATGTTACAGTGTTGTGTCAAGGTGCAACTATCGATCTTTCCATTATAGTGTGAAGCGAGGACTGCACTGCATGAATATTAATAATTCAGAGGAAATTTTACAGTTAAATCAGTCTTACAAAGTCACTAAAAACTGGAGCAACGTGAGAGCTGATCACGATCACCTTTCTGATTTTTAGGTTATGAAAACTTACAAAACTACTTAAAAACTATGAAAAAATAAATTTGAACTTTAAACTCTTTTTTCTTTTAAACTTTTTTTCCGTGTCGCTACTACAAAGACTATTGTATAACACTATCAAATCTATATTACTAATATATAAAACTGAAGAGTTTGTTTGCTTGAACGAGCTAATCTCATTTGAAAAATTCTTTCAGTGTTAGATAGCCCATTTATCGAGAAAGGCTATAGGCTATATATCATTACACTACGACCAATAGGAGCGGAGCTACAGGCGGACGAAGTCGCGCGGGTCGTTATTTGTGTAAGACGGTAGCGAAAATACCAAGCCGACATCGACACGTAGATCGATTTTCTTAGAAGTCAAACTGTGCAGTAGGTACACAAAACGACAAAGAAGTATTATATAATGGTATTTGAGAAGGTGGAAAATTTTTCTTCCTGTAAAAACAAAAATTGCTTTAGCTCAGTCTCTTCTTTTGCCAATCTTAGATTACGCGGATTCAGGTTACCCAGGCTTAACCGAGAACCAACTAGACAAGCTGGAGCGTTTGCAGAACCTATGTATTCGATTTATTTTTAATTTAAGGAAATTTGATCAAGTGTAAGACACCGTCGTAACCTGCACATGCTTTCCCTACTTTACACTGTAATCTACAATCCGTTCGCCCCTCCCTATTTAAAAGAGCGTTTTTCTTTTCTTGGCTCCGATTCTCAAACGCAACTCGAGCTTACTTCGCGGAGTGAAAATCGTCTTAAATTGCCAATATGTCACTCTAATTTTTACAGCAATTCCTTTACGATGAAAGCCTCGATACTTTGGAATGAACTCCCAACCGATAATGGTCAGTCAAAATCACTTAGCATTTTTAAAAGTCGTCTCAAGCATCACTTTTTATCTAATCAAAATTAATTATTATTTTTATTAATAATTGGTACGGTATTTTCATATTCTTTTTGCTATGTATGAAGTTTTTTTATAATTATTTATATATTAGGTATATAGTATTTATATAGGTACTTGTATTATGTATATTTATGTTTATTAATGTATACATATGTTTATAAATATGTATTTTATTATATGTACGTATATGTATTATATTTACAAATAGTAAGTCTGCACTGTCCCGTTTTTATTTATAAAGATTCTTTACTGCCAAGGGTTGTCTGTAAGAGATTGCTTATAGCAATAAGACCGCCTTTGCATACCTTCTCCATTTTTAATCTGTATCTATGTTGTTATGTTCTATTTCTTTGATGTGTGTGCAATAAAGACTTTCTATTCTATTCTATATAAATACAAAATATTTTTAAAGTAATTAAATACATACGAGTATGTTTAAACTAGTTTAGCGTCTTATACTTAGATATCACAAAGGAAATGATTATGTACCGCGCTCAAGACTAGGAATTATTACTTTTTAGTGCATTTTTTTTAGAATTAGTCTACCCATGAGGGAACGAATACAATTCCCCTCTGCCGCTGGGAGAGCATCTCGTAAAAGCCGAGTAACCTTCTTGGTGGTAGGGAATCGGTTACCCGACTGGCTTGCGATCACCATTTTTTTTATTCACTCCCCCTCTCCACTATTTTCAAGGATGCAACGCGGACTGCGTTGAAGATGGGCTACGGCCACTTACCATCAAGTGGACCACCTGCTCGTTCTCACCTTATCTACCATAAAAAAAATAGTTTGAAGTCGTTTTTTTTAATTTTATACTTTTTAGCATCTGCAATAAGTTCATCTGTAAACTACGGTAGGATTTTTCTAAATAACATCAGGTAGAGTATAACATTTCGTTGCTTTTTATTGTCGTATATTAAATAGTGTTTTTTTAAGTAACTGTGGGTAGGCCTACGAAAGGTGCCGCGCTTAAAACAATGTAGATACCAAAAAACGGGAAAGGAAAAAATGTTCATAGAATAAAAACTACTATGCCAAACTATGTTAATTTTTTATGGGACCAAATGGCAACTATCCCGAATCAAACTAAAGAAGAATCACGTGAATCGAATCATAAATCTCAGCGTAATCGGTATACATACATAAAAAAATACCAATCGAATTGAGAACCTCCTCCTTTTTGAAGTCTGTTAAAATCCGACCGGGACATTAGAACAGAGCTTATAAATTATAGCCTTAGCAGAACTTTAAAATATTACAAAAGTAACTACTAGTCTCTTTACAGTTAGTGCTAGTTCAGACACGGCGGGAACCACGCGAGTCTTATTTACGTAGGTATTAATATCATCATACAGACATAATCGCGCGGTTACCTCCGCTCAACCGCTAGAAAATAGAATCGTGCGGCGCCCGCGCGCTTCTGTTACTATGGAGATCTTATTCAGCGTTCACACAACAGCTCGCACACGTGAACTTGCTATGGATCGCTTCGACATTGAGTTATTTATTAATGAAGTGGAGAAAAGACCTGCCTGCCTGAGATGTGGAATCTTTAGTGTGCCTATTATTCGGATATAATTTCAAAGAGTCGAGCATGGCAAGAGTCAGTTGAGAAATTTGGAAATGGTAAAGTCACGTTGGAAAAAAAAATCTCTCAAACATTCTTAAATTGGGATATAGCGTTACGAATTGGCCATGTGTCAGTCGATCCCTTAATATTGGGTGCACCCAATACTGTCTTTTCCTTCTTTTCTTTATATTTTGGAGCAACCACAGACACGCTAGTTCCTCTTCGGCTTCAATACTGATTGCAACTAACCGCCGATGTTTCAACAGTCGAAATTTTTGCGGTTCAAACCGCACGATCTAACAATCGCGCGATTATCGCCGTGTCTGAACTAGTCCTTACAAGTACTCAGCAAAAAATGACATAAGTGTTAAATAATTTAAGAGTATTGTCGTAAGTCATTGGAAACTAGCGACCTCATTGCTCTTTGCTGTGGTTTAAAGAAACTATTGTTTTCATACAATAACAATAATACATTTATGTATTAAATTATATAAATGTATATATAATTATTTATACATTCAAGGATAGAGATTTTTCTTAAACAGTACTAACTCATTACTTAAGCTTTACTAGTTTTTAAATTTTATTTTAAACTAGCGACCAAGGTATCTTTTAGATATCCTTTAAGTGATCATAACACTCGCCTCCACTGCTTTCACCATCTAAACCTAAGATTAGACTAACATAAACCTAACCTAACCTAAAACAGATCCACTGTCTTGGTACCAGAATATATAGTCTCCTCCACGGGTGGGGCAGACGGATGTGTTATTTTACTCTAGCGCCATAGATACGTATGACGATTCGATTATTCGATAATCGTTTACACGTTTGAGAATATTAAAATGATGCGACGGAAGTGATAATTAATTTTACATTAGCGCCATAGATGGCGATAACGATTTGTTTATTCGAAAATCGATTAATCGTTCCGGACATACATATAAACCTTCTTCTTGAATCACTCTATTTATTAAGAAAAAAAGATCTAGACATACATAGGGACAGACAGACGGGAAGCGACTTTGTTTTATACTATGTAGTGATAGAAAGCTTTATTACATTTTTAAACAATTCTTTTTTTTTTCATTTCCTTTACATTTCTCTGATATAATTAATAGGCTACGAGTACTATGCCTATATCTCAATCAATAGATAACCCCTAAACCTACTTAGTTTGACCTCCTTTTCAGGTCATAAAAACTTCTAGTAACAGAAGACCGTTGACCAAGTTAGCCTAAAGGAAAAGAAGAGCATTAAAAGTTAAGGCCCCTTAAAAACATACAAGCATAATTTGAATACCGAAGCGAAGGGCCATAATTAAAATAAAACATCATTATCCCACTCGAATCCTTTGGAAAAATTATCTTAAAGACATACAATGGCAATTATACATAATTATATTGTAAATTATTATATACAACTAGCTGACCCGGAGTATAGTAACTAACGACACGAGAATTTTATATATAATAATATATATAATTATATTAACAATTGCAAAATTATACTTTGACGTCTATGTAGGTATAATTTAATATTATTTCTTTATATTTTTGCAGCGTTAGTAGTTCAGTGGTTCAGGCGTTGGATTCACGATCTTTATGTCGTGGGTTCAAATCCCGCTCATTGGACTACTGACGTGGCCCACTACTCACACACTTTAGCTTAGTTGGAGGGGTTAAAGAATACTAGTAGTATGTCAACTATACTGCTAGTAATCTTTTTTTTAAACAACCTTATTTATACATGTCGGGGATTTTAAAACGATGTGAAAGGAAATGGAAGGAGGCAGATGGGGAATATTGGGGAACACTAAAAGGGGGTGATGGTATTGAATGGAATATTGGGTAAACGCGACGCAGATACTTCTACTGAACCGATAAATTATCAAATATGATCTCTAACACTTACGAGAGAAACCTAAGCAGTGCCTTGGACTTGTGACCAAGATGTAGGCTTAAGGAATTCCTTTAAGTAATTACGACACTCACCTCCACTGCTCAGGCTCTCTGTTTAAACCTAAGGTTAATCGCACATAAACCTAACCTAACACAAGACGAGGTAATTACATTGTAAGGTGCTCACGTGACCTTGATCGGACAGCACCCCTAGCACTAACACAACACTGCACAACACGATCACTATTTAGACACTACTTCACTTCTTGAGAGACCGCGCACGACTAAGACTTCAGTCAGACTGTCGATGGCATATAAAGGGTCGAGGGTCGAGACTGTCAAAACAACGGAAGTGGCCACTTCCCTACTCCAACGCCACAGATAGCGATAACGATTCGATTAATCGATAATCTTTTACTTATTCTCCGACATACATATATTATCCTCTTTCTTACACTCCACCACCTACCACCGCACTCTATTACTTTTGCACCCAATTCATTTGTAGTTGAAGCTGCCTGACTTTAGAACACTCTTCCAATCAAAAAATCAAAAAATTTAAATATTTTAAAAACCCAATTAAAGAATCATTACCTTTCAATTTGAATCCCTAGTTTTTTGTCTCAGTTCTTGTGTTTTAGTTACAAACAGCAAATATATATCGTTAATTATGATGTTGGCAACATTTATAATTTGAGTAGCATCCTGTTACTTGATCTTGATGTTGGTACGACTGATATGAGTAGCATCCTGTTACTTGAATGTTGGCCAACTGATAAACACAAATCAAGGAAGTGGGGATTGCAAAATAAAAACTGCCGTCACGACAGAATAATCGTGAATTTACACCGCGAGTATTCTAGGAGTAACGCTGAAGCTCTAAGTCTAAAAAGTATAACCCCAGGAGTATATTATAGTCAAGCCGTCATACTGTTAGTCTGCATATAGACTACTACACTTCTTCTCTCTTTATTAATTAACAATATATATATTTGTATGTCGGGGGTTTTAGTGATGAGAAGGAAGGAGGAGAGGGAAATATTGGAAAACACTACAAGGGGGGGATAATATTGAATGGATTATCGGGTAAACGAAACGTAGATTCTATTGAACCGATAAATAATCAAATATGATCTCTAATAATTACTAGAGAAACCTAAGCAGTGCCTTGGACTTGTGACCAAGGTGTAGGCTTAAGGAATTCCCTTAAGTAATTATGACGCTCCACTGCTCAGGCTCTCTGTTTAAACCTAAGATTCATCATCATCATCTCAGCCACAAGACGTCCACTGATTTCCAGTACGACATATCACCTGCGACCTGCATCCAGCGGCTCCCTGCCGCCCTGACCAGGTCGTCTGTCTATCTTGTGGGAGGCCTTCCAACGCTTCGGCGTCCTGTCCGTGGTCGCCACTCGAGAACCTTTCTGCCCCAACGGCCATCGGTTCTACGGGCTATGTGCCCAGCCTACTGCCACTTCAACTTACTAATCCGTTGGGCTATATCGGTGACTTTGGTTCTTCTACGGGTCTCCTCATTTCTGATTCGATCACGTAGAGAAACACCGAACATAGCCCTCTCCATAGCAAGTTGAGCGACGCGGAGCTGGCGCACAAGGCCATGAGTGAGAGACCACGTCTCAGACCCGTAAAACTACGTACTTTGTAAGTAATATTTTAATGGTAATGTTCGTCTATATCATATCTCCCGAATAACTAACGATTTTGATGAGGATTATTTTACAAGTTTAATAGTATACAATATGGTTTCTGTCAGTGGTGTTTTCGGGAGGCACTGACTTCAAAAATAACAATTATTGTATATATTACTTACTTTTTAGTTTGAAGTCGGTTAATTTTTTAGTTAAATTGTTTTATTTGTTTGTAATTTGAATAAAGCATTGTTTCGGAAAGGTTAAAAAAGCCATAAATATAACCGTTTGACGAATGACAATGTGTCGAATAAAAAAAATAAAAATATATATTTTGTCACTCTACAGCGTGAGTGCATGACCTCTTGAGGTTGTGATCTGTGAGTTTTTCTATCCATGGATATGTTTTTTTTTTAAAAAGATTACTAGCAGTATGGATCACATACTACTAAGTATTCCCTTTACCCCTCCTAGTAAGCTAATAAATAGCTTGTGTCAGGAGTGGGCCACGTCAGGGCCCGAACCACTGAGCTACTGACGGTGTAATGCATTTGCTTCCTTTTAATTCTTATCTTATATAAATGTTATCGAGGCTATCCAACATCAGTAGAATTTTCCAATTCGATCCAGTAGTTCCTGAGATTAATGCGTTCAACCAAACAAACAAACCTTTCAGCTTTATATTAGTTAATAGATGATATCTTCTCTATCCACATGCATGCATGCAAAAAAGGAAGCCTTATAGGCTCACTTCGTTATCCGTCTATCTGTCAAGGCCCTTTTTCTCAGGATCGTGTGGAGGTATTCAATTGAAATTAATATAAAAAAATCGCACCTGCAGCCCTTGCGACTGGCAAAAAAACTTTTCAGTCCACGCATGTAAAACATTTTTATTGACTCCAAAAAAAGAGGAGGTTCTCTATTTGACAATACAATTTTATCAATATTTGTTCACCGACTTTATAATTAATTTAATTATTTTTTATTGCAATTTTTTTTTAAAATGTTTTTTTATTCGTAATTATAAATATGTCAATTGAAACATGCATCGGTTTGGAGTAAATGACCCTTAATACTAGTTACTATAGGAAAATCATAATTTGTATGTAGTTGTCCATTTATTGAAATGGTACGGAACCCTAAGTGTACGAGTTCCACGCTCGCACTTGGCCGAATTATTTTTAAACGTTAGTAGTTCCAAAATAAAATTTGAAAGATTGACACATGACACTGTATTTATTATGTCATTTAACTTATAATACAATTGTCTAAGCATATATTTATTATTTTTGATTTAAGTGTCATACTCACTATTTACGTAGGCCAAACTTAAAATGTGATCCAAAATGTGGTATAAATAAAGATGGATCGCAACCTTGAACCAATAGTTCCCATCTGTATCACATCACATGCGTTGATAACGTAACGTAAACGTTCAGTCTACGTCGCGCTACTCCACAGTCATGGCGTTCCCCGTGAAATACGCGGGCGGTACTTACGATTTGAAAGATTTCATGCGAGACCATCCGGGGGGAGTTAATACTTTGGAAAAGTATAAGGGAAGGTCCATCAAAGAAGCCATGAGGACCCATGGACACAGTTACAGTGCTTACCACATGTTAAGTGATTTTAAAGTGGAGAGTAATGGAAAATTGACTGGAAGTGTAAGTGAAAATGGCAGAATCATCTCAAAGGAACAAGATGAGCTGGATCCAAAGGAAATAGAGTTTTTAGAGGAGTTGGAGGTATAGTTAAAATCTCAATTAAAAAAATAACAAACTAAATTTTTATTTATCTATTTCGATTCATTAAAGTTAATCTAATAAGATTTTAAAATAGTTAGTATTTTGTGGTATTTAGTATACGGATTCCTTATCACTGAACAGGTTTAACTATACATATTTAATTCATATAAGGATATGTGCTAATAAAACTTTAACGTTTTCCTTAATATGAGAGTCAGATAAAAAAAAATAGCGTTTACGTGAATATCCACATTTCTGAATATAAGAGAAATTAATAAATATAAAAGCTTGTAATAAATTATCAATATCTGTATATGAATAAATAATTAATTAATAAACTGCAAATCGATGCAGGCATAATGAGTTTCGTAGCTCGTAGCTTCGTAGCTTAAGCTTTAATAAAACTAATCGACTCGTGCAGCTTAAAATTGCTCTATGAATTTCTCAGCTTTTCTTTACTACAGTATGTATGTATACATATAAGTCTTCCTCTTGAATCACTCTATCTATTGGTGAAACCGCATTAAAATCCGCTGCATAGTTTAAAAGATCGAAACATACAGACAACGACAAGTGACTTTATTTAGCACTGGCTATGCCCGCGACTTCGTCACAAACTTATAAAACATTCACATAAACTTTACAATTTCCATACAAACTCTCATCCCCTATTCCCTATTGTTATTTTACACCCTTGAGGGTAAAATTTACAAACTTTGAATGTCATATTTATGTATATCGAATCAACAGACTAAAAAATAAGTTCCAAGCTTCTAGCTCTAAAAATCATCAATACTTCCATACAACTTTTCACCCCTCCTTTAAACCCCTAACAGCCCTTTTTTCGCATTAAAAAGTAGCCTATGTCCTTTCTCAGGCTCTAGACTATCTGGATACCAAATTTCATTTAAATCGGTCCAGTAGTTTTGGCGTGAAAGCGTGACAGAAAGAATATGTACATTGTACATGTATATGTTCTTCTTAGCTCTACATTATTGGTACTTTTAATATTATTCTTCACTAGCTGACCCGCGCGAATTCGTGCGCGTGTTGCTCCGCTCCTATGGGTCGTAGCGAGATGTTAAATAGCCTAAGTTACTCCTTGTTACATCAGCTATCTGCCAGTGAAAGTCCCGTCAAAGTCGGTCCCGCCATTTCAGAGATTAGCCGGAACAAAATAACAAAAATTGTGAAAAATGTTGTTACATATACTATGTACCTTGTGCGTGTATACATTCATATGCACTTTGTAAAAACCGGTTATTTTAATATTACAAACAGACACTCCAATTTTATTTATTTGTATGGATTATATCAGTGTTAACAAGATTCTGGTAAAAAAAAAATGTACTAAAATAATTTGTAAAAAATTTTAATTATATTAAAAGAAGGAACATATTCTTCATCTTTTTTATAGTAAAAATATTGATGTGACTTTTTCACCAGCTTAAGAGTTAATTTTCCAAAAATCCCTTAGTGCTCACCTATAGAGTAAGCTACCTATGTTTTGATAATATCTCATTATAAAAAAAACAGTTTAAAATGAGGTCACACTATGGACTTTATTAGGTGAGAGGTGAGCTATCCTGAAATATTGTTTGCGTGTCTACCTCATCGGCTGGACTTTTATTGATGACCGTGATTACTCCGATTTATAGTTATTTCGTTCCATTTAGGTAATACGAAAGCGTTGTCACTCTGAGAACTATATTTGCTTTTTAACATAGACCGAAAATTGATCTTAAGTGTTTGAAGATGATTGATCTAGCAACATAATATCGTTTGGCGCCTATCGAGTGATGACGTCACAAAATTAATTCTAAGTATCAGATCGTTTGTCGATATCGTCAAAAATTACTAACGAAATTATAATTGGTGATAATGTTTTCCTTAAAAAACACCGAATTGGAAATTTCTTTCTATATTTAATAAGATATGCTTACATTCTGAATGGGACCAATGGTGGGACCATTCAGAATTTATCATTTTATGAATTGGAACTGATGAAGATGAAAAAAACTTACGGTAAAAATTTAAATAAATAC
The DNA here is from genome assembly GCA_905147385.1 of Limenitis camilla. Taxonomy (NCBI): domain Eukaryota; kingdom Metazoa; phylum Arthropoda; class Insecta; order Lepidoptera; family Nymphalidae; genus Limenitis; species Limenitis camilla. The sequence goes on from LR990235.1 coordinate 1,989,897, forward strand.
TTAGGTATAGTGGCGTAACTATAGGGTGGCATTTCGCCAAAATGCTAGGGGCCCCGAGCCGAAGGGGGCCCCCGATCAGAGAAGGCTGTGAGCACAGGTGTAGTAAAATTTATAACTAAGGTGCAGGTATTTGTCACGCAGCATACTTAATGGCGACCGACCTAATTTTTTTTTGCTCCACCGGCGCAGAAGATGCTCATCATCCACTCAGGATGAGGTGAAATGTTAGTTGAAATTATGTTCGAGTGAGTAGTAACTTGGTGAATGGATAAATTGAGTGTGTGAGGCGACTCAAAAAACAAGTTTCGAAGGTTGGGTTTTGAGTGAGTGGCTTTGTATATAGGTGTGTGGGTAAGTTGGCAAATTGTTGAGCGATATAGCGAGTGAGTTAATAAGTGAAAAGTTGAGCAAGTTAGTAGATAAGCGAATAAGAGAACGAATGAATGCAGATATAAATAAAGATTAGTTAGTAAGATATAATAACTGAAACAACCAACGAATAAACATTAATTAATTTCTCATTATTAATGTTTTTTGTTCTGACAAACATTGTCTCACACATTTTACATTAATCTTTTTAATCAATGACTAACAAAAGACAAGGAAATAAACATTTTTTACAAAAAAATTTAACCGACTTTAAACTGCCATATGCACTGAAAAGAAAAAAAATAATTTAGAAGTCGGTGCCAGTCAGGCTGAACAAACGTGTAATGAAATAGTATAGTACCTATAGATAGTTCAATCCACGACGTGACTAAAATCACTTCACGTCACGATTAAGATCACGTCGTTCAATCCACGACGAGTGTTATTATGTTTTACTTTTTGTTGCATTTCGTAGTTTAAAGTCGGTAATGTTTTATTATAATTTTATTCCCTTCTGCCGCTGGGAGAGCATCTTGGTGGTAGGGGATCTGTTCCCCGACTGGCTTGTGACCACCAGTCGATACCAGTCATAGACGCGTTGCGATTGAGCCGCATGTGGATCAGACTTACTCCCTCTCCTTTTCCCATCCCATAAATGCTGCGGATCTGGTGGACTCTGGGCTCTTGCTCAAGGTCTTCTTGCTCCCCATCCTATCTTCGAGGATCTATCTTTATGGCCACTTATCATCAGGTGGACCATCTGCTCATTTGCACCTTATCTACCATAAAAAAAATCATTCTTTATTGAACTGAATTTTAACTAAAACAATGTTTTTTGAATATTCTAACCTTTAAGTAACATTATAAACAGGAAAGAACTTTAATACCAAACAACGATTTAAAGAAACTTTAAATTTGAGTTAATTTATAAAGTCTCTTAAGTAGACATTTACCCTCCGTAACCTTTGGTAAACTTGGTTAATATATTATGTATTTATTTTTGCCATTGTTCCTTATTATAATAATATCTTAACGAAGTGAGGGCGTGGCTCTAGTATTATCACGGTGAATCATTTTTTGGGCAGTCGGTACTTATCTGTTATCTTAACTTCGTATCTGGTTCAACGAAAAGTATCGATTATTTTGTGTCACACCGATTAAGTTTACGATATTTAAATTCGTGTAAATCCGCTTTCAAGAAATACTACACTTATGAAATCATCATTTATTCTGATAAATTTAAATTATTTAAATATGAAATGTTTTAAAAATTAAATTTTACTTATTAAAGGCTATATTCAAGTTTTTGTTTTTTATTATTCAATACATATTTACAACATTTATATTTACTTACGAGCTGCGGCCCTAGGTTTCACCCGAATAATTCACACTATATCATTCACACTATTCATCTTGAATAATTCACACTATATCATTATAAAATTATAGCCTATGTGTTATTCTGATGTGTAAGCTATACTATTGTAAAGTTTCAGCAATATCAATTCAGTAGTTTTTGCGTGAAAGAATAACAAACATACATCCATCCATACATTCTTACAAACGTTCGCGTTTATAATATTAGTAGGATTAAAGACGTGTCGTGTTTAAAGAGCTCTTTCATATTATATTAACTGTCACCTCCACCGCTCGATCTCGCCAACTACAATTGATAATAAAGTAAACTTACGTGGACCTCAAGAAGGGTGACCTTAACCAGAACACTATAATACTAACTTTCATTTATACTGCGTGACAAAACCGGAGAGACTGAGATTAATCTATCGCACTAAAGGTTATATATTGTCTTCACGTCGGTACGCTTCACATAATATAAAATGACCTACCCGCTAATACTACTACTACTTTATAAACAGTGTTGCTAACAGACGCGCGAAAAGACCAACAAAAAACTGTATAAGGTTTATACGTGAGGCGAATGGAGTCGCATCGCTCAGTTAATCACAAGATTCAGTAACTACTCATTCCCAAATAGTACAATAGAACGTCGATTATCCGAACCCTCAATCATCCGAACGATGACTTAGTTTATCCGATCACTTAATTATCCGAACGTTACCGCGAATTTGTTGCTTGCGGTCATTTTATAAAAGAAATAACTGCACCCGCGGTTTCACCCACTATATTATGGATAATTCACACTATATCATTATAAATTAAAGCCTATGTGTTATTGTGATGTTTAAGCTATATTATTGTAAAGTTTCATCAAAATCCATTCAGTAGTTTTTGCGTGAAAGAGTAACAAACATACCTACATTCTTACAAACTTTCGAGTTGTATCGGTATTTTTTAGGTGTTTTGTTTTTATTTGAAAAGGTGTTGTTTTTTTTTACATTACATTACGATTATCCGAATTAGTCTCGGTCCCAATTACTTCGGTTAATCGAGGTTCTACTGTATATGGAACGAAAATATATTTTAGTTGTCTTAAAAAATGTTGGTAGGATCATGTAGAGGTTTCACATGTTCGTTTATTATTCCTGTATTTAACTAATTTTCGTTGGTTTGTTCATGAAATTAAGACGAAAATATTATGTGTCTTAAACTAAAATTGAATCAAATTCAAAATATTTTATTTCAATTAGACTTTTGTATAATTCAAAAATTGGTCGGTCAGTCAGTTTGTCTGATGCTACCACCAGCTCGGACTTAGATTCCAAGCATTCTCATCATTTAAGTAATCCTGTACATTATAGTATGCTTTATTTATTAATGACTTCTTGATACGAGTTTTAAATCTTTGAAGTGGCAAGTCTACTATAGGCTGTAGAATCTTATTATAGATGCGAACTCCAAGCCCATGAAGCTATTACTGACTTTGTGGAGACGATAGTACGGCGTTACAAGTTTATTTCTGTTTCTAGTATTAACATTATGTTTGTCACTGTGTTTTGAATACGAATGGTTCCAGTATTGGAAAATTATTTATATAGTTTATTGTATTTTTTATTATGGCAACTGTGGTTAAATGTGTTCAGTATTTTAGACATTTGTGTGAACATACCAACACTACAATCGTAATTTCCGATATATACCTATATTTATTAAAACACATATTTTAATCATAATTTGGTAATTTTTATACTCTATAATATTTATACTTAATAATGTATCTATTATATAATTTTCACAAAATTTTGGACTATTATATTATCACGATTACACGAATAACAAGCTGATAAAAAAATAAAAGTTCAATAAAATAATATTTTTTATCGCAAAGTATTTATTAGTATAAGTAGTGCATACTGACATGTTCTGATGACTAATAGATATACTAAATTTATTTAATATTTCTTTAAGTTGGTAAATTTTTCAACTCCATATTATCCTAAATTTTTTGTGAAAATCAAAAATTCATAATAAAATGAAAATTTAAATATAAGTTTTCGTTTATATTAATAAATAACATAAGAGCTTAGTAAGAAATATAACAGATGTAAGCTTCTTTGTATTCTAATATACTCGTATTAGGCAATAAGTTCAATAAATTAATTAAAATAACAAGGCTATACATTGTATGGTGTAATACCTTTGCCTCTTTTAATAAAGTAAAAGAACAAAACACTTATGTTAATAGTAGAACTAAACATTAAACATGTCAAAGGCATCTAAGAACCTTGCCGTAATAATATCTAGAAATATGATGTTGAAGAGTTTGCTTGTTTGTTTGCTTGAACGCGTTAATTTCAGGAACTACTGGTCCGATTTGAAAAATTGTTTCAGTGTTTGATAGCCCATTTATCGAGGAAGGCTATAGGCTATATATCATCACGCTAAGACCAATAGGAGCGGAGCTACACGCGGGCGAAGTCTAGACTATTATACTATAATATTTATAACATATAATTTTTTTACCATTACCTTGAGGTTAAGACCAGAGCATTTAAATTTATTGTAGACATTATTGAAAATGATTTCTTTTCTTAATATTTTAAAGCCCATGCACACAAAAAAACATATTATTTTTGAAAAAAATTTGATTTATTTTTATTTTAACACAAATTAATAAAACCTTTTTGTTCTATGTAAATAAATAGTAACGTTAGTAATTTTGTTTTGCTTTAAATTACACCGGTCAACACGGATTTTGAGTCTGGCAATAAAATGTCAAATTTTGATTTCTTTTACCTTACTTATAATGGGTAAAATAGGTTTTTTGAATAAAGTTTGCTTTTATAGAAATTTCGTTTTCATAGAAAATTTCATATTATTTCGACAAGTAAAGTCTGTATGCTATTCTGCGACTCAGTCATATACAAAAGTAGTTGCTACAGTTTGTAATAGACATACATACACTCAATACAGTAGAATGCGCGACTTGTCGCCATTTTGTTTTAAAGTATTACCAATTATTATTTTACTCTCCACTAAGAACTTTAAAACTTAATTATCAATATAAAACATACAATAGCAAACTTATTTCTTCATAAATTAAGTTTTTGGTTATTTTTCAATGTAAACACTCAGACAATAGTCATTAAATAACAGACACAAAAAAAAGTTTTTTTTTTGTTGACTTGTGTTATTTGTTGTATTACAGCTGCGATGAATTACCAGAGATGTGCAAGAATGTATAGCAAGGGATGTGTTTGTTAAGAATCAATAGAATTGTTTAATATATCTAGCCTCAATCCTCCTCCTCGCACATCTCTGGTGGAACTGTCTTAAGCGAGTTTGATAGTATGGAATAGATCAATATCCATACAAAAAAAAATAAAATTGGAGTGTCTGTTTGTAAAAAAAATCGATTCGAATCGAAGCGTCGATTGTCGATCGCGATCTACTTGTGTGGTGTGTCTTGGTTCGAGTTCGAAACGTACGTTTCGCTCCGTAACCGAAGCATCTTCAAGAGGTGTTGTCTCTACAAGCATCACTTGCTAAGTGACAATTTTGTTGAAAAATAAGTGACAATTTTTTGTTATTGTTCGCGCGTCTCACTTTTATGTGGGCAAGGTGCTCTTCTGGGTTGTACCATACGAGTCTGGTTGTTCAGATTGCCGCGGATTATAGCAAGGTAACCTTTTGATTCCTTTTAAATCATGAATTTCCGCAAAGTAACGCCTGTACGGTACCAAAACAACATTTTTTTGTTTTACTGTTTCACTGGCAGATAGCTGATGTAACAAGGAATAACTTAGGCTATTTAACATCCCACTACGACCCATAGGAGTGGAGCAACTCGCGAACGAAGTCGCCCGGGTCGGCTAGTCGAAAAAATAATTATTTCTATGATTTCAATACAATATAAAATAATTGGGAGCTTCGGTGTTTTTTGTTTACCCAATGAATTACAAAGAACAAAACCAAGGTTGGCTTGAATAATTGAGTGGTAAGAGTCACTAGAGTGGTCGGAGCTCTACATTCGTAATTGGTCTCAAGTTCACAAACGCCGTTACTGTTTGATTTTGTGTCGTTTGAAGTGAATTTATATACCTACTTGTCGAGTCTTCCCTGCTTCGTTGGGGTATAATACATTTTTAAATAACAATAGCTTTGTCCTTACATATGAGTTAAATGAAACAAAGCCTATATTTTAAAGTATAACCATGAAAATAGTTTTCCAATTATAATAATTTATCGCGTGACGGGATTGCGAAAAAAAAATTTAGTTATGGTTTTGTTTTCTATTGATGTAATGAAGTGGTCCACGTTAAGTTTCTTAAAGATCTTTTATGTACTGACATTTGATAAGTTAAAGTTTAATAATACTCGTATGTATATAATCTCACCAATAGATTTTATTTATTCTCAACATGGTATTGAATACATAAGGCTTTTCAAATAGAATTTTATATATATGTTGGGGACATCTGCCGTACTTTATTCAACGATATTTGATAGCTTCAAACGAGTAATCGATTATTGATTAATCGGAACGCCAGCGCCATATTTCCTATTGGTTGATTAATTCACCCCACTAATGGAGGGGCATCGCTACCATTGTCTAGTCCCTTTATATTCCCCGACTGATGCAGTACACTTTAGTCTCTCGACAAGTCTCTTTGAGTGAACATCACCTGGAGTTGAAGTGTAACAAATAGTGTGTCTCTATATCACGGATATTTGACCTCTCGGACTAAGGATCATGTGAGTTTTTACGTCTTATGTCGCATTTAGATGTGTTACACAACCTTAGGTTAGGTTCAGATTAGCCTTAGGTTAGGTTTATGTTAGGTTAGGTTAGCCTTATGTTAACCTAACCTAAGACAAACAGTGCGACCGGGCAGTGGAGGCGAGTGTCGTAATTACATAAAGGGTTCCCATAAGCCTACACCTTGGTCACAAGTCCAAGGCACTGCCTGGGTTCCTGTCCAAAAACTAGGGAATCGTGATATTCGATTACTTTATTCATTCAAATCGGATCTCCTTTCTGACATATATTTGCGTGAATAATTGTTTTTTTTATCGAATCGGAAGTACCTAAATATTTACAAATAAGTTTTGAATTTGAAGTAGAAACATTGTTTATATGTTTTTGATACTCAAGCTTTGATTAGTCATCGATTAAAATTTAAAGCGTTTTTTCTGTTTTCAGCGATCTTACAACACGTCTCCTAGGTTGATACATTTATAGTTCAGTCTTGAATAATATGTCATGGACACTAGCTAGAGCAATAAGAACTATTTAGTACCTTTAATTAATAAAGTTAACGAGCGGTCACACGCAGTATCAGTGCTCACATTTTATGGCTTACTCTTACACTAAAATGGTCGAAGTACAATAGATTCAATTTAATAAATAGTTGTATACAGTTACTAGCGTTCTTGTACTGATAGATATTCGACCATGATTTATTAGATTGATCAATCTGAACTTAACCATTAGTTGGCAACGTTTTAAAATTCTTTAATAATCTTATTTGAAAGTTTGTACGCTTGGCTATTATTACTCAATCACGCACAAAAGGAATTCAATGAAATTTAACACACAGATACTTTATAAACTGGATTAAAATATAGGCTACTTTTTATCCTGGAAAATTTTAGAATTCCTGCGGAGTAATTATTAAATGTTACATACAATATATTGAAAATTAAATATTTTCTGATAAATCGAGATGATTTAATTAAGATTAAGTTATATATTATAATTTATGTCTTGCTTTTCAAAATTATTAAAATATATGTTTTCTAAAAATTTATTTTTATCTGCTCTGAGCTACTTAAATAATATTTAACTAAATATTTAGATAAAGGCTAGTCACAGCGTGACACATATTTGTAATCAGTTCGGTATCTACTAATAATCTATTGCCATGAATGATTAACATAAAATATTTTGAGGATAAACATTAGTTATACAATATTGGCCATAGGAGGTTGGAATAATAAGAGTGGGAAAGTATAATAGATTCAGATTCTTAATATATAAGAAACTAAGATTTATTTTAATCTACGGCTTCCCAAATTTGTTGTAATTGTTACGTCCTTGGGAGTTTTTCAATTTCTAGCCTTTTTTATTTAGCTAAAAAGTAGTTAAGTGTATAGTTTAAACCTAGCTATGAAATATCAGAAAACTTTTAATAATATTTCTAATCTTTATTAGTAACTAGAAGCAATGAGATCTAACGTCTACGTCTCAAGGTGACTTTTAGGTGTAAATTCATCTCTCTATTATAGTTATACTTACTTTTGGTTATTTACATCCATACAAAACTTTTTTGGGGCACGCTAATTCTCTAAAGTTGTATCCATAATTTTTCCTTCCCACCCTACCCCTTGCTGTGTTTTGAGGTAAAATTATTAAAAAAGTAAATTATTTTTTTATTGTGTAAAAATATCTTTGGAAAGAAAATGTCAACTTTTATTTAGTTGAGTAACAATATAAAAAAACAAATTTCGTTGTTAATATACTTAGCCTAAGGTTACCTACCTTAGGTGGTAGATAAATTTTACAGCAGTCACCAAATTTTCATCATAAATCTGTTCGAAGAGCTCTTTGTGCTCTCTTTCATCTCTCGCATTTGCTCATTGAAACTGTTATGGTGTGAACAGTATTGATGAGCAGAATCAAATTTTTTGGCACTTTTTTGTATACTAAGTATATAATCGCGAAATGCCCGTGTAATAGTTTGTTCATGTAAATAGAAACTAGTATTTATTTTCAAAATTTTAAGAAAACCTTGGACTTGTGACCAAGCTTCTTTAAGTAATTACAACACTCGCCGTCACTGTCAATGCTCGCTGTTTAAACCTTAGGTTAAACTCACATATATCTAACCTAACAAAAGGCTAACTTAACCTAAGGATAATATAACCTAAAAATATTCAAATATTGACATACAAAAAAATATGTGAGTACATTTATTTAGTGGTAGATAAATTAATATACTTCAATTACTTTACAGTGTGCAACGTCGTTGATAAATCTGTATTCGGGGGTAGTATTTTTTGTTATTCTAAGACTGTATACAACCTCTGTTCTGATAGGCGGCGCTCGGCGTGACGATTATAGCTGTTACTGTGCGATATCGGTCCTATGTAGATGACATCAGAAGTGGAATAAAGAACTCACCTCACAAGCCCACTAGTCACGTTAAAGTTTTCTTTAATCATCCTAACAATTATGTAGTTTTCATTACGAGTATAGAGTTCAAAAAAATTCAAGTACAATTCTAGTGCGATTACATAGTCGTGAAGGTAGTTTAAAATCGTGGTAAATCTTTTGAAATAGGATGGACGAGTCGATTTAAGTCTTCATCATCACGACCCTTCAATGGCCCACTGCTGAGCCGGGTCTCCTCCTTAGAATTTAAGTTTATGATTTAAGTCTTATTTTGAGTCTAATGTACTTGCTTCTCGAATAAAAGACTGTATATAACCACTGTTCCGATAGACTTGAGACAGTTGTCAAACGGAGCTCGCCTGGTTACGATTATGATAATACTTTTACTTATCACTCCCATCCATATCTTCGTCATATAAACAAATATTGGCGACGTAACCAACGTAGAGGTCTCATGCCCATTTTAATAAAAAAGCACTGGAAGGAATTTCCTTTATCTGACGCAACGAAGGGGTCCTCTCTATCGATCCCCCTATTTTTTTTTTGCCGGAGACTCATATTTTCGGAATTATGGGGGAGAAAAGAAAAATTACTCCTGAACTTTTCAAGCGTTGACGTAATGGTTTCGCTTCAAAATGTTATTGGAGATAGATCTAGCCCTACTAGACTGCGTAAATCAATAGTTTCCGAAATATAACATTTTAAAATTCTATAATAAATTTTGTTTACAATAGTCGAATGTTACTTGAAATCATTGTGATTTATTCCATAGAGTAAATATTTAATAGTGTTGCAGATTTAGCACTAAAAGGAATTCGAAAGTGTAAATGATTTCTTTTGGTTGAGTACGATTGAGCAGTCTGAAAATATTGGTCATGGAAAAAGATTGCCTCCCACTACACTACAAAGAAGTTTCCAGTAATAGAGCAGATTTCACGGAGCTCTAATATTAAGACAACGTCTGAGGTTGCTAGATTACTTTAGTAGTGAGTAGTGACGTACAAAACATTATTTAACGAACTGCCGAATTTCGCTCCTAATAACCATTAATTATCGCACCAGTTTCCACGCGAAGGTCGCGTATCTACGTAAAATTTCATGTACTACATGAAATTTTAGTTTTATAAACATACAAAATAGCTAAATAATTGTATGGCGATGTTATCTTTTGGATATTTTTACAGATTTAAAATGATATCATTTTTACTATTTACCTAGAACGATAATGGATTTAGCGTAACGCATAAACAAACAAATATTTTTTTCTATATTACTATTAGTAACTATCTTAAACTACATGAATCAAAAAAGTATCTACACATTCATTTACTAGTCGACCTGCGCGACTTCGTCCGCGTGATGCTCTGCTCCTATTGGTCTTAGCGTGATGATACATAGCCTATAGCCTTCCTCGATAAATGGCCTATCTAACACTAAAAGAATTTTTGAAATCGGACCTGTAGTTCCTGAGATTAACGAGTTCAAGCAAACAAACTCTTCAGCTTTATATATTAAGTCTAGATAACTAGCGACTCGCTCCGACTTCACACGCTTTATATACTATAATATGTATGTATTATACATTAACCTTCCTCTTCAATCACTCTATCTATTGGTGAAAATTGAAATCTGTTGAGTAGTTTAAAAGATATAAGCGAACAGACAGCGGAAGCGACTTCATTTTGTGGTATGTAAAAGTTGACAATAATCCATAAAAATAAATAAAATTGTAGTGTCTGTTTGTAATATTAAAATAACTGCTTTTTACTAAGTGCATATGGATGTATGATGTGTAATGTATACACGCACACGGTACATATACCAAAACAACATTTTTTACAATTTTTGTCTGTCTGTCTGCAGATAGCTGATGTAACAAGGAGTAACTTAGGCTATTTAACATCTCGCTACGACCCATAGGAGCGGAGCAACACGCGAACGAAGTCGCGCGGGTCGGCTAGTACGAAATATAAAATGACCCTAAATCTATTATGGTGGGCAACCCAAGGTGGTGTACTAGTAATTTCAGCCACTTCCTGGTGTCGGATTATGCTAAAATTGGCATACGCTGCTGTAAAATGATAGAAGAGACCAACTTTGTTTAATGTATTTTGGTAATATAACTAGTAAATGCTTATATAAAAACTGGCTGACCTGGCAAACGTTGTTTTGCCATATACATTTAAAAAAATTGATGTGGGCAACCCTTATCTCTTAGGTGTATAAAAAAATAGATGATGACCGATTCTCAAACCTACGCGATATGCACACAAAATTTCATAAAAAAATAAAGTTTAAAAAACTATAACCCGACTACCTGTATACCTACCATGTCTGTTTCATGGAGATGTTCCTCTATATATAAATAATCATAATACATGGGTGCGACCACGGTTCTACCTTGACCATTTTTATACCTACGCATTTCTCGGTTTCTGTCTGAATTATTTTCTTGTTTCATCCTTTTTAGACCACTTTTTTACGTAGTCGGGTTATAGTTTTTTTAAACTTTATTTTTTTATTTAATAGTTTTCCGTTTCTCGATCGAGATAACATTTATAATCTTATATTGTAACGTAATGTTGGTTTTTATTTGCTTAAACGAGTGTATAACAGCAACGACAGGACCGCACGAACTATACGACCGCATTTTAAACATATATGTTGACATACACAATAACATATATACATGTTTGTAATGTACTCGCCAAGACCTTGCTTTTGATACCAAACATGTGGTAATCAGCTCAGTTTAATATTTTTCGAGGTTAGAATCTGAGGTATCAATTCCGTCATAAAAAAAAATCGTAAATTTTTTATAGCCACCCACGCCATTGTTGGTTCAGTAGTCTAGGCGCTAGAGTGGCACATACATACATAGACTGCCAAAATCATAACCCTTCCTTTTGGCTTCGCCGTAGTCGGGTAATAAAAATCGGTTGAGCCGTTTCGGAGGGGTTTGGTAACAAACAACACGACACGAGAATTATTTAGTATTTATTCTGTTTTTTTTCCAGAGTAGACTGGACTGGTCGAAGCCAATCTTGTCACAGATGCACAAGATCGCGCCACACTACGAGAAGTGGGTGAACAGTGCCGTGTACAGAAAATGTAGATTATTCGAGAGTCCACTCCTGGAGAGTATGACATACACACCCTGGTACCTAGTCCCGATGTTCTGGATACCAATTATCATAACTTTGGCTATCTGGCAGTATTTTATACATGTGCAATGTGGAGGTATGTTTTACAAGTTTCTTGCTTTCACTTACAATATTCCTATGAACGTTGTCCGTCAAAGACGATCCGCCATAATGGAATTCATGAATGAATTTCTTTGTTACACGAGATCTTCAGATTCATCTTATAAGATGTAAAGATGAAGCTTTAGCTGCTTTAGTGTACTGACGGAACTAACGACCTTTGTAAGTTATATTACAATGATTTAATAATTTTTGAATTTATTTATTACTATGGTATCCTTTAACTGAATTACTCAAAACTATTTCCCTGAATAGAGATGATATATATGTCGTGGATTTTAAATGATGAGAAGGAAGGAGGTTAGGGGAATATTGAAAAACACTAACAGGGGGGATGGTATTGAATGAAATATTGGGTAAACGCAACGTAGATACTTCTATTGAACAGATAAATGATCAAATATGATATCTAACAATTGTGAGAGAAACCTAAGCAGTGCCTTGGACTTGTGACCAATGTGTAGGCTGAAGGAATTCCTTAAAGTGCCTACAGCTTCCTAAAATAAAAAGGATATTTTTTGGACGAAATCCAAACTGAAATATCGGGAAGGATCCCTAATAGTTATAAGTTTTCAGTACTTACAATATTTTATATTTCAGATTCCTGTACAAAAGACAGTTTATCAAGTTTCCAGTATTTACAGCAAATTGGGTTTGGTATATTATTATGGACGTTCTTGGAATATTCATTACATAGATGGGTTTTTCATTACGACCCAGGGTCATCGCTGACGTTGATTCAGTTGCATTTTTTGATACACGGTATGCATCATAAGGTAAGTAAATAAAGTTTTCGTTAAGTAATTGCTATTTTGTGCAACTAAAAGGTAAATACTTAATAATACTTAATAGTAGTTCCTGGGAGATGTTACATAAGTTTAAAGGACACCTTTATTATGCAAAAATTGCTCCCATTTCACGACCTCATTTCAACGTCCAACTAGACACTTTGAAGGTCCTTATAAGTTTAAAAACAATCAAAAGGTATCTATCAGGGCCGTCTTTAACCAGGGGTTCAAGGGGTGTAGCCGCACCCGGGCGTTAGGTCCTATGGGGCGTCGAGTGTTAGAAATTGGAAATTTTATTAACCTCCGTCCTCGATATTGCTTAAGTTGACCTATTAAATATTAATATAAAAACATATATAATATTAATTCTAGTGTTTATTAAAATGTTTATTATGGTTTGTGCATTTTTCAAAATTATATTGCATTTTTTTACAACCCCGGCGCGGAATACGCTTAAGACGGCCCTGGTATCTATAATGTTTTGTTAATAGAAATATTTTCGATATATCTATAATATTTGTATTTCAGGTACCATTTGACGGCCTCCGACAAGTATTTCCACCGATACCAGCTTTGCTGATAACGTGTGTTATCTTTTTACCTTTGCAATTTGTCCTCTCGTATACGTATCTCAAATTAACTGGTGCCCTTATAGGTAAATATTTTTTGATTACTATCAATATCTGTCTGTTTAATTGATATGCATTACCTCGTTGTGTGTCTGAATTAATTGATAACAGTTTTTACTCTGGCGTTTTTACGTAATATTAAATATTATAATACTGAGATAACAATTTAACTGAGGTAGGGCACAGTAGGAAACTTCCTGCTCAAATATGGAGCAGCCCGACTGGGGTAGTACCTCGACCTTACAGAAGGTCACAGCTAAATAACACTACTCTAAAGCAGTGTTGTGTTCCTGTTGGTGAGTAAGTTGACCAGAACTCCTGGGGGGAATTGGGAATAGGGTCGGCAACGCGCCTGCGATGCTTCTGGTGTTGCAGACGTCTATAAGCTACGGTAATCGCTTACCATCAGGTGAGCCGTACGCTTGTTTGCCGACCTAGTTACATAAAAAAAAAAAAAAAAATTAATGTAATATCCACCGAATATATGAAACTCCCTAATGTTTAGCGTCCTAGAAGTAACTTGTTTTTTTTTAATTTTATTGCGAGTACTGCCTGTACTATAGGGGCCATTCATTTAATACGTAAGACGATTTAGGGGGAGAGGGGGGTCGACCATGTCTTATTTTTTCTTACAAAGGGGTGGGAGGGAGTCTCGATAGTTCTTACGTAAGATCACAAAAATGCGAAAAGTTAAAATTATACTTGGAAAAACGGGCAACCGCGCGAGAATCCGAGGATCACTCGGATCGAGTGGGTTTTTAAGCCCCTGGACTAAACATTTTAGTGCCTTTGTAAGTAAAAATAAACATTTCTAAATATTTTTACTTTGAAAAATAAACATAAAAAAAGGTGTATTAATTTTTTCCTTTAGATTCTTACGTAATAAATATTAAAATGGGGGGAGGGGTCTGTCTTTTCCTATAATTAGGGATGGTCATAGACGCGTTCCGGTCGAGCCGCATGAGGGCCAGACTTACCCCCTCCCTCTCCCATCCCTTTAATGCTGCGGATCTAGTGAACTCTAGGCTCTTGCTCAGGGTCCGCTGAAACCGCAGCATTGTTTTCTTCACTCTCCCTCTCCACTCCATCTTCGAGGATGCAACGCATCGGCAAAACAAGAGGGTATCTCTTGTTTTGTCGATCTCCATGGGCGATGGTGGCCACTCAGGTGGACTATCTGCTCGTTTGCAAGGTGCATCTACCATTAAAAAAAATAATGTATTTAAGGAGTAATTCAAAAAAATATATGTTATCCATACATCCATACAAATAAATAAAATTGAAGTCTGTTTGTAATAATAAAATAACCGGTTTTACTAAGTACATATGTATATATACACGGTACATATACCAAAATAACTTTTTTTAAATTTACAACTAGCCGACTTCGTTCGCGTGTTGCTCCGCTCCTATGGGTCGTAGCGAGATGTTAAATAGCTTAAGTTACTTCTTGTTACATCGGCTATCTGCCTACAAAATAAAATGGCTTTCGATTAATGACGAAGTTTACAAAAATGCGATTAGTGGCTTTACGCTTTTATTCGGTGGGAGCGTCTATTTATTATCATTAATATTTACATATATTAGTAGTATTTATGATTGATTCTACATTAGGTTAACGAGCTTGTTCCATCTTACCTTGTTTATCCGTCTTGCTCTATTTTTTAGATTTTGTAGTGTAGTAATAATTAATTTTATCATCACAATATATAGTAATCCACTAAGGGGCCATTCATATACATTCATATTACGTAAGACGATTTAAGCGGGGAGGGGGGTCGACCATGTCTTATTTTTTCTTACAAGGAGGTAGGGAGTCTCGATAGTTCTTACGTAACATCACAAAAATGCGAAAAGTAAATTATACTTTGAAAAAGCGCGGACAACCGCTTGAGTGCCGAGGTTCGCTCGGATTGAGTGGATTTTAAGCCCCTGGACTGAAAATTTTATGTAAGCAAGGATGAATGATTAAAATCAAAGATTATAAACTATCAAAAAATACAAATTATTAGTACCTTTGTAAGTACAAACAACCATTTTTCAATATTGTTACTTTAAAAAATAAACATTAAAACAAACCAAACCTGTATCAATTTTTTTTCCTACGTAATAAATATTGAACGGGCGAGAGGGGGTCTGCCTATTCTTATTTTTTCTAATAATAGGAGGAGCGAAAATAGTCTTACGTAATAAATGAGTGCCCCCAAAGTTAAAAATATGTAAAAAAGATTGTATTTTCTTCTTTCATGCTGAAACAGAATGATAATAATAATTATTAAGACCTAGACCAAAAATAATAATTTAAAATATTAACAAAAACTTTTAATTTTGTAGTTGGACTCGTTTGTTTGTAGTTAATAATGATCTACCGAATTTTAAAAAGGATGCAATAGTTAAGGGAAATACGTTGAAGTCATATTTATGAATTTGTTTATCTAAACCAAAATATCTAATCTTATTTTATATCTAATCGACCTATTTGACTTTGCCTACATTTGTTTTCAAGGTAATATTAAATAGTTTTTATAATTAATTGATCACGAGTAGTATTGAGATTTATTGTCGTGTTTTAATTAGATAGTAATTGCTATGAGTCGCACATGTAGTAATGAACTTAGATATATTGCATCAAAATCATAAGTGTGAAAGCCAAGTTCAGTATAAAGTATGTATCGTTCTCAACTTCGCCGATAAAAGAATTGAGATCTACGTGTACCAAGTTCTGTGTAAAAAAACCTTTAAAATTCTGGTTTCAAGAACATGTAGCGTTCTAAAAGAAATGTGTATAACAATTTCTTGTTAATTGTTACTAGCTTAATGTTAAAGTAATCAATGGATAATGATATATGTTTGCTACTTGAGAGGTAGGTAATATAAATTCTTACATTTTAACAGAAAATTAATTGCAAAATGCACTTGTTACACTTGATGTAATTTGAGTTAGTTTGTTTTGCTAATAAACTTAACAGTACAAGTCCAGTACAAACAGGAAATACTGCTGTTGCGCTGCTGAACTTATCTAAACTCGCTGCCGCATGTCTTGATAATTGGACTTGACGAGCTTGAATGACCTTTAGCATAAAATATGTACTAACATTTTTATGCTGTCAAATATATTATACTAATATATAAAGCAGAAGAGTTTGTTTTTTTGAACGCGCTAACCTCAGGGACTACTGGTCCTATTTGAATGATTCTTTCAGTGTTAGATAGGCCATTTATCGATGAAGGCTATAGGCTATATATCATCACGCTAAGATTAATAGGAGCAGAGCTACACGTGGACGAATTCGCGCGGGTCGACTAGTCTTAAATAATACTAAATACGTTTTATATCGTATCGCATAGATATAACAATCAAACTATAAATAGAAATAATGAACATACAAAAAGCTGTATATTATCAAATACTGCATTATATATTAGAGATATTTATTTGGGATATCCGATAGAAACGGAGCGTCACATCACTGTTAATTAATAGCAGACCCGTCCTCATTCATCTTTTGGAAAATAGGAGTTTTCCCTGTATTGTATCGAGATAATTTTATAGTAATTTAATTTATTTTGATTCTAAGGTTACCTCACATACGACATGATCCACTATTACGTGCATCACGGATCGCCGAAAGACGGGACTTACCTTTACGCTATGAAACGATACCACTCCAATCATCATTTCCTCAACCATGATAAAGGTAATATTAAATTTAATTTATTACTAGCGACCCCCTCCAGCTTCGCACGGTTTCTTTCTCTACTATAATATGCACGTATTATGTATATAACCCTTTCTCTTGAATCACTGTCCTTTGGTGAAAACCGCAATAAAATCTGTTGAGTAGTTTAAAAGATTTAAATGTACAGACAGCTGAAGCGACTTCATTCAAACGGGACCCTATTACTTAGACTCTACTGTCCGTCCGTCTGTCTGTATGTCACCATGCTGTATCTAACATGAGTCGTGATTTCACAAATGAAGTATTTTTGTTGCCCTTATAATAATAAATGCTAAAAACAGTATAAATAAATATTTAAGAGTGAAATTTTCAATACAACAAACGTGATTTTTTGTGACAAATATTGGTACGGAAGTGGAACCCTGTGGAAAGTCCGACTCACACTCGCAATGAAATAATGACGAAAATTAAAAAAAAATAACACATATATTATAAATAATAGCTATAAGTATATGTAATTAATATAATTCATAATTTTTTTTTCAGCGTTCGGAATAAGTTGTAAATTGTGGGACCACGTATTCAAGACTTTAGTACAGGTTAAAAAATTAAGTTTCGGTTTACATTGGTAATTTCGTACTTTAAGTTAATTTTAATTCGAATTAACATAAGCACATTTTAAAACAATAGTTTGGTGATAATTAGGGATTAGCGATTCACTCTACGACAATCGATTTTCGAATAGGAGACAACCAAATCGATTTAATTAAGATTTTTTTTAACATGAAATCACAACGATTACTTTGCTATAATCCGCGGAGAACACTTGAATTTGTATAGTGTGACTTGAGGTCGAGGTGCCAACTGTAAAAGCTGGTGGCCTGGACCAAAGAACACCGCACAAATACAAAACAAAATACTCAACGTACGTTTCACGTGTTCTCCGCGGATTATAGCAAAGTAATCGTTGCGATTTGTTAAACATTTCCGCAAAGTAATGCCTGAATCAATTCAAATACTTTAGATAAGTTTTTATTAGTTTAGTCTATATCGTAACCCGTTAAAGAAAGAATTTTTATTATTAATTCATTTTTGTTTACCTAATCTACATATTATAAAATGCTTTGTTAATACGTAAATACAGTTTTCACTATCACCACCAACCCCAATCAACTTCCCGTTGGGGTGGTTAATACCCCTTGGTCTCCAGGTAGTAAGGGAGTTTGGTCACGGTGGGTGGAAATAAGTGGCGAAAATGTTAAAACATATATTTCTGTCCTTTTCTAACGGATTAGGACTTCTGAAAAGATTTAAAAATTATTTTTGTTCTGGAATGTTCTAGAAAGTTCTAATTTTTTTTAGAATAATCTAGAAAGTTCCGAAATGTGTAAAATCGATTTAGAATGTTCGAGAAAGTTTTAGAAATTTCTGGAATGATCTAGAAAGTTGATTGACCCATATACACCGCATGTTTAATGGCCGAATAAATCTCTATATCGAAAATGGAAATCTATTATATCTATGTTAAAAAATGTATCCTTATATACGATTAAACATGCGATGTAATTTAACCCGAGCAACGCCGGGTTTAGCTGTTAGTTATAAATAATTTCATTTGTCATCGAAACAAAATTAATTCGAATTTCGATTTCATAGGGTGTCAATAATCGTTTTTCTTCTAATATCGATTTTTTAAAAATATCTTGTAATTTTAAAATCGCCATCCCTATGTATAAAATGTCTGCACTCAAATTAGGTAATTTTATATAATTAAATAAAATAAGTCTTGATTATAAATGTAATTAAATATCTATAGCTACCGGCACTTAAGACCTTGAATGCGCAGAAGTCACTATTAAGGGTGACGTTTCAGTTTCTGCGCGTCTGCTACGTCGTACGTACGTTAAAGTAAAACTAAGAATGTGATGATATCTCTAAAATTGAGAGAGCTTTGGTAATTTTTCAAATAAAGATTAAATATATATTTTTATATGAAATTATTTTCAATGAAAATTATCATGATGCGAGTCATATCGATGACATTCCATGACGTAATTCAGATGTCACATTGACATTTACTTATAGGTGCTACCAACTGTCAAAAATATTTCTCTCTAGAGACATTAAAATACCGTTATACATAAAATAATATAATAGAAAATACTCCCCACAAAAACTCTCGTATAGATTTCCCCCCAAAATTTAGTGGGAAAACCCCCTAAGTTGGCAATTTGGCATCAGTGACTTATGATATCTAAATACTCTGTAGGTGGATTATTTGTAATATATATTGGATTCATTTCCTTTTTGGCTTTTGTTATTACCAAAATCAGAATGATCGAAACAACTAATTTTATTATTTAGGGCTAAGCACAGTCGACAGTCGACTGCGGGTTTCTTGCATTTTTATTATTGTATTTAAAAATTGAAATGTGAGTGTTTTTTTTAAACATATTTGTACTTAGATCAAATTGTAAATAATTAAACTTTTATATTCTGTCGTTTATAATTATATCTATTCTGCTACGTCCATTAAATAAGAACTGGATACTCATACAAAATTACAATTAAAACTGTCCTAGTTGTTAGAACACAGTTGACTATTTAAGTAGAAATGTTTAAATCAAAGCTTTGTATGTATGTATATGTCACATACATATAGTATGTCCATATTATATGTATGTTTATTCGGGTGGAATCTCGCAACTCAATTTTGAAGCAGATATCAACTGATTAAGCTAGAATTTTGTATGTCATGTTTAGTTTGGATGACAAGGAAATCCAACATGGCGGAATACCCACGACGGCGGACTAGTTATAGTTTATTTCTACAATATGGGTATCAAATAAAAGGGCTTGCTAAGAATAAAACCGAAAATAAAGAGGCGGCACTCTAAATCCAATATGGCAGACTTCGAAGTATGGACTAAGTTTTTATTGTAATTAATTCTAATTGTGTATCTAGTTCTTATTACTGATCGAAGCAATCCTATCACTTATTCACTCACATTTTTGATTTAAAACATTCGTATAAAGTGTGTATCTAGTGGGTAGCGGTGAATTTTGTAAATACTTAATATTGTATTAGACTGTGATTTGACGGGTTTGACCAATGTTATATTTGTTATATTGAAATATTATATTGATAAAATAAAAATGTTATATTTTTTTTTAGTATTTCGTTATCCTTTTCCTATTCTTATCCCTTTTCCATTGTAAAATATTCGGGATGGATAAACAAAAAGGGCGAAAGTTTTATGGTAATATAATAATATAAACTATATTGTTCACTAGCGAGGGAAGCTCGTTCATATAAGATGTGTGTACATGGACAAAATTAATTTTAATATTTGTAGTGCCCATAATAATTGCTTTTTTATATAAAATACAATTTTCAACATTTGTCGTGTACTCTACATCTATACTAATATTAAAGAGGAAAGATTTGTATTTTTGTATGTAACGAATAAACATAAAAACTACTGGACCGATTTTAAAAATTCTTTCACCATTAGAAAGCTACATTATCCCTGAGTTACATAGGCTATATTTATTACAAGAAATAATTAGAGATCCCCAGAAATTCTCACTAAAACCAACACAAGGTGCTAAACAATTAGCCATAAAATATCTTTCATCGCATGCGCTGCGAAAAGTATTGATGATAGAACAAAAATATGTTTTACAATATAATAGAACGTATCAATATCTACAAAAAACTCCGCGAGACCATATATCCAACTATTGTAGTTAAGTCACTATAACTACTTTTTTACATTTTAAAAGTTGATAAAAATGCCTATCAAAATCAGACCATGTTTTCTATAACTTTGTATTAATTCTTATCCAAATAAATTATTTCGTAATGAAGACTGTTTCAATACCTGTTAATTACTTTTTGAATTATTGAAATCGGACATTCCAGTCAAAAGATATTACGAAATAAAAATATGAAGATAAATAAAAAATAATCCCAGACGGCGGTGTGGAGTGCCTCGCAGCGCAGCGAGTAACGCGGCGATAGAGGGAGCGACAGAATGCGGGAGCCAAAATGTAAAAAAAAAATTATCCACCCGTGTGAAGCCGGGACGGGCCCCTAGTCTATCTATATATATAAAAGGAGAAGCTGACTGACTGACATATCAACGCAGGGCCTAAACTATAAGGGTTAGAAAGTTGAAATTTTGCACAGGGGTTCCTTTTATAACGCACTAAGAAAGGGTTTTTTAAAATTCACCCCCTAAGGTTGTAAAAAGGGGGTGCAAAGTTAGTATGAAACTTTGCCGTTTTTGAAGTAATTCAAATGAAATTCATTATGAAGGTTCTTCATTGAAAGTCATGAAACAGGTGTAAAAATTTAAGGAGGTATAAGGGGGGGTGCAAGATTAGTATGAAGGTTCTTTGATTTTCAAAGTTATTTCAACAAAATGTAGTTTTTTAACGTAGAGGAGCACTAAGAAAGGGAATTTTGACAATTCAACCCCTAAGGAGGTAAAATGGGGCATATAAAATTGCAAAGTCAGAATGACTACCTTAAAAAACTATTAAATATGTCTACAGATGATCAGCTGTAGGCTAATATAACCTCAATATCGCAAACGAAGTTGCGGGTAAAATTAGTCTACAATAATTGAAGAGATAGCTAAGTTTCATAGACAATTAAAATCTCATTTTTTTAAAATCCGCGCGTAAGTTAGGTTTAGATTAACCTTAGATTTAAACAGCAGCTAACTAAGCAGTGGAAGCGAGAGTCGGAATTCTGTGAAAAGGCCTTGTAAAACACCTTGGTCCCAGTCCAAGGCACTGCTTAGGTACCTGTCGTAATGGTAAGAGTTTGGTTATTTATCGGTTCAGTAGCAGTATCTACGTTGCGTTTACCCAGTAGTCCGTTCAATAACACATCCCTCTTAGTGTTTTTCAATATCCCCCCATCTCCCCTCTCATAATTATTGTTCGAGTTATATAATATTTACTAGCCAATCCGCGCGACTTCGCTGTACTTAGAGCAATTCTAAAAGAGCTGAAACTTTCTTTGTTTTATCGCCTTTTACGAATCCAACAGCAGCGCGTAACGGAAGCGAAGCAAAAGAAGTAGATTTTTCTCGTTTACACAAGATTTTTCCCTTTTTTATTAGTCGTAGTGTGATGTTATGTTAAATTTTTTTTAATTCGAACCAGTAGTTCAACTTCAATCAAGCTCTATATTCTAATATTTAAAATCCTTGTGTCGAGGTGTTTGTTACCAAACTCTTCCAAAACGGCTCCACCGATTTTTATGAAATATTGTGTAGGTTTCGGTCTCCGAAAATATGACCACGTATCAGAATTACGTTCTAAGCTCAAGTGGCTCCCTATACGTCGTCCCTTACTGTGTGTTAAAGGACCTAGCTATCTGAAGGAACAATTTGAATACATAGGGTCACCTACAAAACAGAAAGAAGAAAGAAAGAAGAAAGAAAAAGCCTTTATTTACAGAACACCACAATATTTGATACTTACTACTAGTGAATTAAGTAGGTATTTAAAACTAAAAATATACAAAACTATATAGAATAAATGACAAAACATATATAGCGGTGTTCATGCAAAAAGGTAGACCACTCAGCATAATAGAGGATTAACCACAAGGTTACCCCCTATACTGATTTTCTGTGACCCCCTTTATTTTGAGACATACTAACGGCACGGCAGCCTCAGCTTCATGACCATGTAAAATATGTTGTAAAATGGGTTAATAATAAATATAATGGATATAATAATAAGTAAATTGATTAAGAAAAAAAAATTATATGTAAAAATAAAAAAACAATTGTAAGTTAAATTAAGACATAAATAATTTATAACATAAAATAATATATGACATAAAATACAGAATACTACTATTACTATTGCTAATTTAGACCAGCCCACTTATAAATATATGATTACATTATCAAACACGATCATCCCGAAGTCTTATGCTTAAAACGCCCGTACATAACTCTAAAATTTATTCACAATCGTTTACTGTACAGGCCGTAAAACTATGGACCTCCTTACCACAAAGCATAAGGCTATCAAAATCCCTCCCGATTTTCAAAAACTCAGTAAAGCTTTTATTTGCACTCGGACGACAGATACTGGTGACAAGAAATTTATTATTATTTATTTATTTTATTTAAATTATATTTAGTTTTATTTCTAGATATTTGATAGTATATGATTATAAATATTTATTGTATATGTTTATCTGGTATTAGGTTGTAATTATTTACATGTAGTTTATGGTTACACCACCTTATTCACCATTCAATAAAACATTTCTTAACCCAAAGGTTGTCTGGAAGAAATGGCTAATAAGCCATAAGACCGCCTTTTTCTGCCACTTTTTAGTGTTTTTATATTGTCTGTACTTTTATGCTTGTGGTGTGCAAAAAAGTGATAAATAAATAAATAGGTCTGAGAATCAGTCAACATCTATTTTTTTATACCCTAAGTGAGAAAGGTTTTTTAAAAACAACGTTTGCCGGGTCAGCAAGTATTAGTATAGAGTTTAAACGAAGCGAAGCGATGGCCGTTAGTATCTTAAGTGAGTCACTGTATTACGACATTGATTAGATATATTGAGAAAGGCAGATTGGCGATATTGAGACACGCGCTATCCGTATTGTTTTCGTAAATGTAATATAATATACGTGACTTGATAATGAACACATATATTATACAATAAACTTGTAAATTACTTATGTTTGTATGTTTATAATATTTTAGACAGAAACCGATCATTTATAACTCATTTTTTAAATTTTATTTAGAATCTAGATCTTATCCCAGTAAAGAGGTTTCACATACAGACGAATGAACAATTCGAGAGGATTAATTGCTTAATATTTACGTATTGCATTTGTCAAAAACTGATTCACTCGGTCAATGTTTTTATTGAAACAGATTTTATGACTGTCTATATTATGTTTGTGTTGTGTATGTGTGTGTTTATGTTTGTTTTGCAGATATTTTAAATAGTCCGTTTTTTTTTTTGGATCTATATTTTTTTTCCTAATTTGCACTGCAAAACAAAGTCAAACAGAACTGGGTCTTTTATAATATATATAAATATTTTGAAAATTTTAAAAATACTTTGTTGATTTTTATACTTCTTGTATAAATCTTTTTCAATGTATTTATAATAAAAACAATAATTTAAAACTTATTTGTTTACTTTTTATTAAAGGGACAGGAAGTTGGTACAAATACATGTTCAGAAAATAACTTAAATCGAATGAAAGTCGCTGCAGTTGATAGTTATGAAAGAAAGATAATGATCAACCTGCAGGCTGTTACACATTATTCTGGGATATTTATCATTACATAATTTTTATTATTATTTAATTAAATCAATCATTTCAATCTTAACTTCAAACAGCGTAGAAGTATTAAAAAATTTACAACTGTAATGTTTGTAATATACGACTGAGGATGAATAGGAAAATATATAGCAAACATATTTTGAAAATATTACTGTTTATATATTTTTTTAATACAGTCAGTGGTTGTTTTGATTCGTTGGAATCATTTTTTGAGGAACTGATAGGGGACGCGTGTCCACGTGAAAGTGTTTCATCGATAATAAAAGATTTATTCTTCTCATCCTTGGGTAAATATATATCTTTATAATCTTTATAAATATTAGTTTTTTGTGAACTTTCACTTTTGCAATCCTAAAAACATTCATAGCTTAAAAGAAAAATCCGTTTTTTTACAATAACCCTAAAAATGTTTAAGATTGTCAGCTAAAAAGCTGGCTGATATACGGATTTTTAATATATTATTATTTATCCGTATATCAGGTTTACAATAGCCAAATGTCACTTGTGATCTTTGTGATTTATACCACAGAGTAAATATTTAATAGTGTTGCCGATTTGCAGGATTTCTCGCCGATTTCTGGATATTAGAAATTGATACTCAACAAAAAGTATGGCCTAATATGATAATGAATTAATATTTGATACTAAAAATAAAAAAAAGCAGGTTGGTTAGGTTAGGTTAGGTTAATCCACCCAGAAGGAGGAGCGAGGCGACGTAGACTTTCTAATATCGAGTATCAATCAACAATTTTAAACATCAATCATATCTTAAGACTATTTTTAATTAATTATTAATTTCCGGACAAATTAAAATATTTAATTGATACGGTAAATAAATTAAATTTATTCATCCGCTTGACGGATGAATAGACGCAGCCATTTTATTTTATTAATTAATCATAAATGATTGCAGAAAACGACGATATCATAACTTCAGAATTAATATCTGAAAGTCTCAAATGTGGTCGTGAACTGTCCCGCGAAGCAAAGAAGCGCGCCAATCAACTAGTGAAGAATGGAGTTACTCTGGAAGCATGTTCTCCAGCTTTGCTGCATTTCTACTCGTCGGAGTTGTCGAAAGACGCTAAGAAGACTTCGGAGACCTCTCACGAGTTGCTTACCGCGACGAAGATAATGCAAATGAAGTTGTGTTCCAGGTAAAATATAAGGAAAATTGTTATTTCCATATAATATAATAATTATTTTTTTTGCCTGCACCGCTTTTTCTAATAATCACCTCCTATATCTAAGGGTTACTGGAAAAGATCTCTTCAAAGAGATAAGCAATCCTGTGTACACTTCTTATATCTATCAATTTCCTATATGGTTTAAGGTACAAGAATAAATAAATATATATTTCGACGCGTGTTGCTCCGCTCCTATGGGTCGTAGCGAGATGTTAAATAGCCTAAGTTACTCCTTGTTACATCAGCTATCTGTTAGTGAAAGTCCCGTCAAAATCGGTCCAGCCATTTCAGAGATTAGCCGGAACAAACAGACAGACAAAAATTATAAAAAAATGTTGTTGTTGGTATATGTACCGTATGCACTTAGTAAAAAGCGGTTATTTTAATATTACAAAAAGACACTCCAATTTTATTTATTTGTATGGATATCGTGAGCAATTTTGGACTTAAAAGAATAACCGAATTATAGTGTAAACTATAAGTATTAAATTTACTCAGAGAAAGTTGTTAAGAAATGTATTTGTTTACATGAACAGTTTTTTTTAAGTGTAGCCTCCGGCCTTTGGGACGCTACAGTAAGATTCCCTTCCCGTAATATAACTAAAGGTTATCCAAAGTCGAATATTATGAATTTTCAACTTTTGTTCTACGATTGTGATGAACAAATTAACATAGTAAAATATTGAATGAGAGTTATGTTCTCTAATATAAACGCATTATCTCAAACGTTTCAATTATCCTTATTGGAACTAGGTATTACAGATATTTCAAAAAAATAACTTAAGAGGAAATCAGTCGACACTTTTTTCATACAAACGTAGTCCCCTGTTTCCTCCTAGGATAATAAAGTTACAGAAGAAAAAAAAATACTATGCGATATATATTATTTGATTAATATAATAGAAAAAAAATCTTTTAAAATTTAAAAAAAAACCAACTTTTGTATTTACATTTGCAAACATCCAGCAAACTAATTATTACTTACATAAACCAAAAAAGCAAAACGTACGAGCATAGCTTAGACCCTGTACTGCATTTTAACGAAATAAATATTAAAATCGGTCCAGATTTCGAGGAGGAAATAAGGGATTACGAAACAGGGGAGTACGGAGTCCTCTTAAGCTGCGGCGGTTTTCGAGTGATGCGAACTAAAAGCTTTTATTATTCTTTATTTTAGCAGTTCGGACGTAACACCAAATACATTCCTCTCATTCCTGGAGAACCAAACAGTGAAGCCGAGTGAATTATACTGCAAGCCCGTTAATGTGATATGTATAGGAAACAGCAAGTATCGCAGCATTGATGGTACTTGCAATAACCAGCGGCGGCCAGCATGGGGCAGACAAGGAGCACCTTTCACTAGGATCACTAATCCACGATATGCTGATGGTAAGATTTTATGGACACCACAAAATTAACTTAATTAATCAGTGACACTAAACACACACAAATGCAGTCATTAGTCAGTTTACATCACAGATCACAACTACACAATAGATGCCGCATTCAGGGTAAAAAGGTGTGTCAAACATATATGATTTGTCACATATACGAGACGGCGCTGTTAAACACCAACTTAGTATCGACCAGTCATCAGATCTGTGCGGACGTCCTCGTAAGCTTTTCTTACAGACAAATTATTAAATTTTAAAGAAATCGAGAAAGTTTTAAAGATACGAAAATGAATTCTTGCACTATAAAATGGTGTGGAAACTCATCCAGAACTTTAATACATTGTCAAAATTATCGATATCAGCATAAATATTTAACGTCCCTATCTCATAACTACATCAATATGTTATTCGAATAATTTTTGAAGTGACCAATCAAATCGGGTCAGTCCTTCCCCGCGCGCCCTTCACCTTCCTCGGCAAATTTCCACACTTGACACGGAACAACATGTTCAATATGCGGAATCAATTGTGTAGTTGTGATCTGTGATTTACATATACAGTATTACAACACATAAGACAATCAGTGCCGATCCAACTTTTTAGAGCTTATTTTTCTATCTATCTAATTATAAGAAAAAAGTGTCTAAAGTGCAAATTACATATTTTTTATATTAATTAATAATTTTCTTTTTAAAACTTCATACGATGATAAAAAGAGATCTATATTAGAAAACTGTTTATTGTAAAAATTTAAACATCTTGGTATAAAGCCATTTAACGTGTACTTTTTAGTATCGATCGAATAGTTATATATCGATTTCTCCAACTATCGATACTTTTCAAAATGTTACTTATTTACAATTTATAAAATGAGTCGCTGACCCGGCAAGCGGAAAGCCATATAAATTTTAAAAAATTGGGGTGGGCCATCCTCATCAATTAGGGGTAAAAAAAATAAATGTTGACCTATTCTCAAACTTATCCGATATGCACACAAAATTTTATAAAAATCGGTCGAGCCGTTTCAGAGGAGTATGGTAACAAACATTGTGACACGAGAATTTTATATATAAGATTAGAGACAGACATTTTTTAGTTACGGAGTTTTCACCTGCTCTGACAATCACTAAGAAGTCACTGATGGACGTTTTTATGTTTCTAAATTTGGTAAAATTTAAGAAGATGACCATTTCTTCATCATCCCTCTTAAAGTTTATGTATAATTATCCTCAGAGATATATATAATCATCTCACATATATCTCTTAATTAAATAAATTAGCTAACTTCGTAGTTACGCACCCTAACTTTGTTGGATGATAATGTCCCCACATTTAATCCAAGAAAATGTGTACTAAGAAAATTACGTTTATATTTATTTGAAATATTTACTAGCTGTGCCCGCGACTTCGTCCATGTGACTTTAGGTAGCATTTTTAATTATTTAGGCTAATTATTTTACAAACTTTGAATGTGTCATATTTATTTATATCTAAAAAATTAGTTTCAGGCTTCTAGCTCTAAAAATATTATACTTCTAAACAACTTTTCATCCTCCCTCTCACTTTCAACCCCTTATAACCCCTTTTTTCTGATTAAAAAGTAGCCTATGTCCTTTCACAGGTTCTAGATTATTTGTATACCAAATTTAATTTTTTTTTAAAGATTACTAGCCGTATTCACGACTTGTCGTTCGTGAATCCAACGCCTGAACCACTGAGCTACTGACGCTTCAAATCAGTTCAGTAGTTTCGGCGTAAAAGCGCGACAGACAGTTACTTTCGCATTTATAATATTAGGATTAAGATTGTAAAAAGTGATCAAACTGTTTTCGTTTTATCCATCGAGTAATTGATTCGCGAAATAATAAACGTATATTATCCATTAGCAGGATTATTACGACATAAAATATTAGTCGACAATATAAGCAGAACATGTCGTTTCAATGTAGCATAATGTTATGTTAAATGTTGTTTTGTAGTTGTAATTTCCTAATGCTGTGGGCGCGTCTGTACCTTTTAGTATATTTGAATGATGGTGAATATTAATGACCTAGGTAATTAATTAAGGCTAGTTAGAGGGCCACGCCTGATATTATACTTCTATAAGTAATCTTCGTATAAGATTATCTTTAACAAAAAAATTAAAAACAATTTTAATACTATCTATACTAATATTATAAAGAAGTAAGATTTGTATTTTTGTATGTAACGAATAAACATAAAAACTACTGGACCGATTTCAAAAATTCTTTCACCATTAGGAAGCTACATTATCCCTGAGTAACAAAGGCTATATTTATTACAAGAAAAAATTAGAGATCCTTAGGAAATCTTACGAAAACCAACCCAAGGTGCCAAAAAATTTGCCATAAAATATCTTTCATCGCATGCGCTGCAAAAAGTATTGATGATAGAACAAAAAAATGTTCTACAATATTATAGAACGTATCAATATCTACAAAAAAGTCCGCGAGACCATATGTCCAACTATTATAGTTACGTCACTATAACTACTTTTTTACATTTTAAAAGTTGATAAAAATGTCTATCAAAATCAGACCATGTTTTCTATAACTTTGTATTAATCCTTATCCAAATAAATTATTTCGTATTCAAGACTATTTTAATACCTGTAAATTACTTTTTGAATGGTTAAAATCGGACTTTCCATTCAAAAGATATTATGAAATTAAAAATATCAATATAAACAAAAAATACACGCCGACGCGACGGGCCAGTATAGCGACGCAGCGCAGCGAGTAAAGCGGCAAGAGAGGGGGCACCGAAATGCGGGAGGGCCAATATATTTTTAAAAATAATATTCCACCCGCGCGAAGCCGGGATGGGCCGCTAGTATATTATATAGTGGTAGGTAAATGACCATATGGCGTTTTTTCTTAACGACAACAAATTAAAGGCATTCGAAATGCTTTACCGTATGACTTGATTGACAGAAAAATCAATTCAAGGCTCAATATCTCGCTTAATATTAATCTTAGCGATTTGGTCCATAGAACCTTTTTGTAAGAAATTGAATTTCCTACAAGTTTGTCATTTACATTTTTTCCGTAGCTCTTGTTATTTACGTGATAAATGCGAAAAACTGCGAATTTTAAGAAAAAATCAGGTTCAGTGTGTATGAGTTAGGACTTTGCCGCAATGGACACTTTTCTAGAGCGTTCAATTCTGAGAAAAAATCATCTTCGTTCAAAGCGATCCCATGAAATGCCGTTTTCATGTATTTTCAATGGGAAATCTTCACACGCCTTGGTCGAGGACTTAAAATTTGATTTTGAGGTTTCATCTAGTCAATAAAGTTTAAAAATAGGTCTTATTGTTAAACAAGAAATAAATTCATTGTAAGATACGTATCGATGATACAATTATCTCATGTTTCAGATAAATCTTTTAAATTTGCAATTTATGACCGCCAACTGTAATATTCTGGCGACGAATGACATGCTTTAGCCCTGAATTGCTATTTTTGAGCTCATTTATTGGACACAATTTCTACGTCCGCAAGCTGGAATCTAATCATCTTAATTCTATTCTTATAAGATTATTTTTAACAAAAAAAAACAACATAACCCGATGAGTTAAGGCGTTGCTTTGTTGTATAAATATGTCAATCAGCCACTTAGAATTTTATTATATAAGTACATAGAACATATATTTTATAGGTATATACGCAATGCCAACAGCGAAGAGTGGCCGTCCATTGCCGAACCCTCGTTTGCTCTCCAGCCGCCTGTTTTCTGATCGTCCAATATCAAGTCATTCACTCACATATCTGAACATGCAGTGGGGACAGTTTGTGACTCATGACCTCGTGTTTCAGGTTATGGAAACAACGGGTAATTTTAATTAATATTACCATGAAATTCCCTTATTTAAAATTAACAAGTTTATTTTTATATAGGCAATAATATAGTCTTATCAATGATCGACGACTGACAACGCCGATTATGAACGAAGATTGTTGAGATGGTGTGTTCGAGTACGAAATTTTCAATAATCTCCTGAGATACTTACTTCAGATAACTTCGACAAACTCTAAAGACTCTGTGTAATCATGGAAATCGGAAAAAACTAACAAAAAATTATTTTATAATAAATGTTATATATGGATTGATCTTCCTTCATAGTATAGTATAATAATACTATATATGATGTTTTTATAGATAAAGGCGGGATTCAATGCTGTTTAGGAGATGGCCAAGATATTCTTCCTCAGGAGATGCTAAACGACAAGTGCATACCGATCTGTGTTCCTGAAGATGATCCTTTCTATAGACATCATGGTGTTAAATGCCTCAACTTTGTCAGAAGCGTCACAACACCAAGAGATGATTGCAGCTTGGGGCACGCTGAACAAGTAAGACATTTGTTTTGAAGATTCCTGTCATTCAGAACTCAAATTGATTACTTATTTCTTAAATCTCTTACCCGTGAGGAGACGGGTTAGAGTACAATTCCCCTCTGCCGCTGGGAGAGCATCTCGTAAGAGCCGAGTAACCCAGCAGCCTCGTTGGTGGTAGTCGACTGACTTGCGTCCACCAGCATGCGAATCCGACCGCCAAGTGTCTCTGATGCGTTCTGGTCGAGCCGCATGTGGGCCAGATCTGCCCTCCTACCTCTCCCATCCTATCATCATCTCGGGGTACACTGAATCTGCAGCATTATTCTCTTAGCTCACCCTCCTCACGTCCCTTATCTATCATAAAAAAACGATTTGCTTCTTTATCCCTTTTTTGTTAAATACTCCATCTAACTCTTTTTATTATACTCTGCTTAAGGTATTGGTGTTGGATCCCTAGCATTTTTTCCTCACTTTGGTCCTTGGTAAATGGTGATGATGATCCTTACGTTTGTAATTACTTTCCATTGGGTAAAGAGGTTCCTATATCGAATTGACCAGTAGAGCAGTTGAGATATTTTAGTTTGTGGATGACCCTGATTTTCTCACATTTCATGTAAGCAAAGCTCAAAAAGAGGTGCCGAACTATAAGCTGTCTTTCTTATATATTGTATCATGAGTGGCTGTAGATATAAGGACCTCTGCTTTTGTTCTAATGCCCCCCTGGGACTCTACGCGATGTAGAACACTTTGAATTAATGAAGTAGAGGGTGATTACCTGTAATCTAGGATCTGTAACTATCAACTTAATGTCACTATTACAGATGAATACAGTGACAAGTTTCTTGGATGGATCCCCAATTTATGGATCCGATCCGAAGATAGCTAAGAAACTACGAAGTAAATGTGGAGGTAAACTTCGGGAGGAATTAAAGAAAAATTGTAAATTCGGTTTTCTGCCATTAGTAGAGGATAAATCAGCTGTTTGCGATTTGAGAAATATGTCTGACCCTTGTTATTTGGCTGGTAAGTAAATGAATGTTGTATGCTTGCCCTGTTTGCGTTCTACTCATGACGACATTTTAGTGACTTGTTTTCCTTACACCTTCGAAGGTTACTGGTGTAAAAATATTTTTTTTATGTGTTTGCTTGTCCTCTATCAAAAATTTTGCCATAAAACCCTGAGCTAAGCAAAAGCGACTGGCTTTTGCAACTACGTCTCAATTCAGGTTTGTTTTTATTAAGACATTTTTATAAAACGTTATAAAAATACTACCAATTTTGATTGAACCTAGCCATTGAAGGCGAGTGTTGAAATTGCTTGAAGGAGCTCCTTAAGCCCACACCTTGGTCCCAGTCCAAGGCACTGCTTGGGTTCCTATCGTAATTGTAAGAGATAATAATGTTTAGTTATTTATCCGTTCGGTAGCTTTACCCAATAGTCCATGCAATATCATCCTCCCCTTGTAGTGTTTTGAATATAGCCCCCATTCCTCCTCTACATAGTATACCTAAAGTTTGTTCATATTCAGTATTATTAATAAATATAAATTGTGTAAAGAGATAATCGAAATAATGTTTAACTCATTATTTATAAGTAGCAAAAATAATTTGAAAGCAATGAAGAGTTTCCAGGTGACAGTAGGATCAACCAAACACCAACACTAGCTGTTCTCCAAACATTATTACTTCGGGAACATAACAGGATTGCTGATATTTTGGGTAACCTCAATCCTCTCTGGACGGATGAGAAACTGTACCAAGAAGCAAGGAAGATAGTGATTGCTGAAATTCAACATATTACTTATCAAGAATGGTTGCCCTTGAATTTTGGTGAGATTGCTTTTACATATAGATTTTTAAAGAACTTGAATACCAGGACGACCAGAAAATCTTGACAAAATGTCCTTTTACGCATCTTGGATTTTTCATTGAGATAGCTTATGGACCTAAAAGTAACATAGTTCTATATCCCTGAAAATGTTCATATGCCTAATAAATTCATAAAAATAGGAAACGAAGAAAATATCCAAAAAAATATTAAAACCTTTATATTAAATGCGTGTGAATACTGTAGGGTTTCATGTCCTCGATATGTTTTAACTACTGTGTTAGGTTTAATTAATTGCCTACACATGTGTCCCATGGCGTGATATGATGGTGTTATTTATGGGCATGTTTTGATATGTACTCTAAATCGGCGATTCCCATAGTGGCCTATTATTGATTGTCCATTTTTATAAAAAAAAATTTTTCTTCGCGTATTACTTAAACATGTTTTTTTGGTTAAATAAGTAATTAAAAAATATATAAATAATGTAGAGATATATTGTTCTTTAAATTTTTATATAATTATTACTAGTCGACCCGCTTGACTTTGTTTACGTGTAGCTCCGATCCTATTGGTCATAGCGTGATATTATATATATAGCCTATACATTTTCTGTAGTTCCTGAGATTAGCGCGTTCAAGCAAAATAAACTCTTTAGCTTTATATATTAGTACTATTCGACCCACGCGATTTCGTCCGCGTGGTGCTCCGCTCCTTTTAGTCGTAGCGTGGTGATATATAGCCAATACCCTTCCTCGATAAATGGGCTATCTAACACTGAAAGATTTTTTCAAATCGGACCAGCAGTCCCTGAGATTAGCGCGTTCAAGCAAAATAAACTCTTTAGCTTTATATATTAGTACTATTCGACCCACGCGACTTCGTCCGCGTGGTGCTCCGCTCCTATTAGTCGTAGCGTGGTGATATATAGCCAATACCCTTCCTCGATAAATAAGCTATCTGACACTGAAAGAATTTTTCAAATCGGACCAGTAGTTCCTGAGATTAGCGCGTTCAAGCAAAATAAACTCTTTAGCTTTATATATTAGTACTATTCGACCCACGCGACTTCGTCCGCGTGGTGCTCCGCTCCTATTAGTCGTAGCGTGGTGATATATAGCCAATACCCTTCCTCGATAAATGGGCTATCTAACACTGAAAGATTTTTTCAAATCGGACCAGCAGTCCCTGAGATTAGCGCGTTCAAGCAAATAAACAAACTCTTCAGCTTTATACATATACTAGCGGGCGCCCGCGACTTCGTCCGCGTAGAAGTTCTGATTTTCTATAAGATTATAAAAAGATAATTTTTCCCGCTGCTGTAATAATCTAAATGCCAATTTTCATATTCCCCCTTTTCTAACCTCAAACTTTAAAAACATAGGACTTTCATATAACCTTCCAAACCCCATTTTACCCCCTTAGGGGAGGATTTTCTCAAATCCGTTTCTTAGTGGACACCTACGTCCTAGAAGGAACCTACATTCCAAATTTCAAGTTTGTAGGTTTTATAGTTCTTGAGATTTCGTGATGATCAGTCAGTTAGTCAGTCAGTGACTTCGCTTTTATATATATAGATTAGTATAAAATGGTATGGGCTGATCAGTATTTAAGTGTAATTATTATAGAGGTTTCAATTTCTGCATTCTATTAGTTTAATCAAGTTACTCTTTAGGTGAAGGCTATCTCCGTTACTACCGAATATCCCCCACTTCCCTATACAACCGAGATTACAATGAAGACGTCAATCCTGGTATCATAAATGGGTTTGGAGCTGGTGCCTTTCGCTTCCTACACACAGTGATACCAGATACATTCATGAGCTGTCCGAAAGGTGTCCAGGCTGCTTATTTATACAAGTGAGTATTAAACAAATATAAGTTTACTAGTCGAACTGCCTCGGCTATATAAGTATATGACGAACTCCCGTAAAAACTCTGTTAAGGGATTAAACCCTTTTTTTTCGCGACAAAAGGCATCCTTTCCTTTTCTAAGCTAGTACCAAAATTTCAATCAAAATCGGTTCTTTGGTTTAGGCGTGAAGGCATAACAGACATAGAAACTGAGTTATTTTCGCATTACTAATAATATAAAATAAATTAAATTAATAAAAAATTATATTAATTTAATTATTAAGTAGGATTGTTTTCAGATCTCTCCTCAGAATAACCTATTTGTGGAAACTGAATGGTGTCCGTTTTGCGTCTGAGTTCCTGCGGGATAATTCTAATAATATAAACGCGAAGTTTGCAAGAAAGTATGGATGTATGTTTGTTACTCTTTCACGCAAAAACTACTGAATGCTTTTTGATGAAACTTTACAATAATATATCTTACACATCAGAAAAACACATAGGCTATTATTTATAATGATATAATGAAAATTATCCAAAATATAGCGGGCGAAACCTCGGGGTGCAGCTAGTTGATTATAAAACAAAAGAGTATGCACTTGAAACATACCACAGAGTATTATTAAACATTTATTCTCAATGGTTATGCATTAATTCCAATGTCGTTTCTTATCAACCTTTTAAAGATCTCCTTTTTGGCATCAGACCAACACGAATAAGTCTAGATTATTTAGATTTTAATGTTCAGTTCAATTCAGGATAATCTTAGTTTTTGTTTTAATTTCAGACTAAGTGATTATTACTCCAACCCAAGTCTCCTAGAATCTCATTCAGGATCCTTCGATGATATAGTGCGAGGAACTATAACTCACCGATCAGGAGAATCCGATCTGTATTGTAGTAGCGAGGTCACTAACTTGTTGTTTAAATCCTATAACAAATGGGGGTTGGATCTCATTGCGATGGATATACAACGAGGGAGAGACCATGGTTTGGCGTCTTATAATGATTATAGGTACCTTTTATTTCCTTTATGTTCCTGTAATTATAAAATCAAGGATTTCTTTGTTATAGATAAGAATTTGTTTGTGGACTTTAGATCTATAAGTGATTGATTTGAACCGGCTCAAAAGCCATTGCGTTGTCTTTTTTGTCTCAAACAGTAATGACGGATATACGGTATCCGGACTTATTTTCACTATCCAGCCGGATACCTGGTAGTAATTCTGTATCCGGATGAATACCGGATATTAAAATTCAAAAATGTCTCACAAGGCAAATCATGAACGGACGTCAAAAATGTTTGTTTTATTAATTAATTTAGTACTCAAAATTATTAAGACGAAAATTGCGGTTAATTAATACCAAATTTTCCGTTCATTTGTTGGTAAGAAGTGACTCCGCTTGGCTTCGTATACCAGACCAGCTTCTTAAAATAGCTTGATAACTGCGGGTACTGATTCAAATTAACTGACCACTAAATGTTTGGATCGTAACCGTATCGTACCAATATTATTCTACGCGCCTATATTGAATATAGGCGCTGAGGCCATAAAACTGATCACGTCGTTTAACTCTATAAAGGGCCGAATACCGGTAGCCGGAAATCCTGCGCTCCTACCTGGTAGCTTGCCGAATATCCGGTATTTGGTATCCGGCCAAACCACTATCCGTTTGATGATTAGATTCATATAAAACTAGTCAAAAATACAATTATAGTAAAAGATTATGACCAATTTTTTAATAAATTATATGATTGAATATTATAATTTTTTTAATATCAATAGATGGCGTTAGTTGCATTTTAAATGGTATATTAAATAGCGAATGTTCTGTTTTTAGTTAATCAAATAATATATTAATACTAATACAATTTACAGAGAAACATGTGGGATGCAAAGAGCGAGAACATTCCAGGATCTAGCTGGAGAAATTTCACAAGACGTATGAATTATTCTTTAATAATTTGTAGTCTGTTTAACTATATATTATAATCTGTATTTCATTTTTAGCGAATCAACGCATTATCTAACTTCTACGAATCAGTAGATGATATAGATCTATTTGTTGGTGGCGCCATGGAGAACGCTGTCCCGGGATCAATCCTCGGACAAACCTTCCAATGTATTATAGCTGAACAATTTTATAGGACAAGGATTGGAGATAGATACTTTTATGATAACAGCGAAATGCCACATTCTTTTACAGCAGGTAATTTTAAACATAATAAGCAAACAAACAAGCATTTAATATTTAGTGTATGTTAATGTTTTCTTTATTATATTGTTTTACGTTATAAATGTTTGTGCTAATATAAAAAGAACCTTATTTCAAGGAAATAAAATTTATCGAAACTTTGCACAAAGTAATATCACTTTTTTTCTTTGTTTTAATTCCATAATGGAAAATAGAGTAATAATCAATATCAGTTGTTTTAACGAACATCAAAAAGAAGACGAGATGTCACAGATAAAAAATATAATATAGAGATGTTGATTAAATTATTCTGCCTCCAATAAATTTTTATTCTGACTCATTTTTTAAAACAAATTAATTGTAATACGAACTTAAGCGAATTTTGGTTTTATTAAAAATTGATATCTTAGGAAGGAGTATTTTTTCATTTTATATTTAAAAAAAAGTATCTGTAGAATTATAAGAAATCGATAGTTAAGTATTGTCTTTATTTTCTTTTATTTTAAAACATATTTTTCTCTGCGACTAGTATTTAGACATAGTAAATACGTATATTTATATTATTACAGATCAACTAAAAGAAATCAAGAAGGCGTCTATGGCTCGTCTAATCTGCGACAATACAGAAGTCAAGCATGTT
The DNA here is from genome assembly GCA_905147385.1 of Limenitis camilla. Taxonomy (NCBI): domain Eukaryota; kingdom Metazoa; phylum Arthropoda; class Insecta; order Lepidoptera; family Nymphalidae; genus Limenitis; species Limenitis camilla. The sequence continues at coordinate 2,027,963 of LR990235.1, forward strand.
CAAAGAAAAGCTTTCGAATTGGAAAGCTCGCACAATCCTAAATATAACTGTGATGAATACAATGCTATACCTTATGTTGATTTGACTTCTTGGAAAAGACCTACATTTGAAATTGATTAATAGAATTAAGCTTTTCAAATGCGAAAATAACTCTGATATTTAAAGAATCAAATTGTAATTAAAGGTTATTTCTAGGTTGAAATGGAGAATTATTTAACTATGCTTTGTTAATTAAGATAAATTAAAAACTATATTTTTGTAATGTATTTATTATTTAAACGTTGAATTAAAAATTTACAATAATAACTGTTTTATTTCACAATTCCCTTTCGATTTTAATAATTTTTTTTTAATGCCATCTTGCTTGGATGTACATCATAATTATAATAATAATAAGTAATAATAAAATCCCTAAAACCTCATAATTTTTGAAAAATATTTTCCTTTAACTCTGATCATTACTTTTCTACACATACAAAATGGCGGATGACAAATGTCAATAAAGTAACATTTTAATCAACCTTACAAGCTAATAAATTAGTTATATAATTATTATTTAAATTCATCATATAAGCTTTAATTTATTTATACTCCAAAACAATGTGTTTAAAGCCACAATATATCGTTTGCAAAAGCACAACCATATCTTTTAGTAAATATAAAAAATCTTTACTAAATATGCAATTTAAAAAAAAAGTAATTTCGATTTTTTTATATAACGGCGCGTCCATTAAATATGTGAGCCATGTGGTGTTCTAGGGATCAAGCAAAATCTTCTTTTTCTCAATAGTCCAATACGTTTAGCCAAAACATATTGTTTGAAGAACCTCGCGTGAGATTAGGGAAGGGGAGAGGGAGTTGAAAAAATCTTACGAAACCTCATAAAGGGAATAGGGGTCGAATAATTTTCAAAAATGCCTCACGTAATTAATGGACGCCCTCTAACAAATATTTATTTCACATAGGTATACCTATGGAGTGCTTTTTTGGTCAGTGCTAAAATATAATATGTTAACTAATAAAAAAAAGAGAAAGAATCTTGTAGTCTATAGGCAGACTAAATGTATGACGGCTTGACTATAATATGCTCCTGGAACCTTGTACTTTAGACTCAGAGCTTCAGAGTTACTTCTAGGAATACTCGCGATGTAATCAATAATTATTCTGCCATTACGTCGTATTTATTTTGCAGTTTTGCATTATCAGTTGTCCAACATTCAAGTAACAGAATGCTACTCATATCAGTCGTACCAACATCAAGTAACAGGATGCTACTCAAATTATAAGTGTTTCCAACAGCATAATTAACAAATATAAATGTATTCTATAATGACACTCTAATAGAATACCCTAAAAAATATCATATATACCTATATAGAGAGATCGCCAAAGTATGATGTGACGTCACACTTGACCGAAATCACGCGTAGGTAGTGACGGAGTGCGGCGGGGATACGACGCAGCGCAACAGAGACAGAACACGCGGTAAATTTACCTGTCAATTATCATCTAAAATTAGTAAATAAATTTTTGATACTGATAATTATATCTATTTATAGACTGACCAAAAAAGCATTATATATTTTTAACCTACATAATATTTTTTTTTATTGTCTATATTTGACACTAGGCATCTCTCTTAACAATATACGAGTTATAAAGAACAAACTTATTTTAATAAACTTCACTCGAGGCGGATAGTAAACAATAAACTGGGACACCAATATTTAGGCACCTGATTAATAAATCAAATTAATAGTCACTTTATGAAAAAAAAAACTATTTTCAATTTAGGTCCGTTAGTACCAAGGAATTTATATCATAAATGGAACGCTCTCTTAGAAATATTGTATATTCAAATATGCACCTTGAAATAACTAGCATAAGGTTGACATTTGTTTCCAACTTGTAAAGAGCAAAAATCATTCCGAGCAGGACCGGACTAAAGGGGATTTTGTCTCTTTCTTACGGTGTTTTTCTTAGGGTGTTTGTGACAATGTGCCGTACAAATAATTTTAAGCACTTCAATAGCCAGAAGTTAATGTTATTAGCAACACAATATTTAATTTTTCTTTATACCTTGAAGCATGGTCATACTAGTAAAAAGAGATGCAATACCCTATAGTGGCTGTACTCTTCGGAACGTTTTTTGAGTGCGCGTGCGCATTCCAGTTAGTATGTAAATTCCTTGGTTAGGACCACCTGAAACTCATATCCTCTAATTATAGCCATATTTAATGATAGTTGGGCGGATTTAAAATATAACTTAAATTAATAAATTCCGTGTCTCCTTTTCTTTAGGCCAAAAGGAAAATAATTTACTCTGCATCGCGTTCCAGGTGAAAGGACTAGTTAATGCTTGGGATAGACCACTGGAGCCAGGGTTGACTATTCTCTCGATTAAGGGCCGTCGATATAACCTTTGAGCTTCTTCTCTTTGATCGTCTGTCACTTTCCGATCATCGAGGTGTAAGAGGGACGAAAACTGTGATATTACGAACAGTCTGAAAAACATTGTGTATATTTATTAATCCACGAAGCTAGAGAATACTCCATTCAATACCCCCCCCTTTTTCTTCTCATTTTCTCCGTTATAAATTAAAATGTAAAATATAGCGATATAGTAACATATCGATAAAAAACCCTTTTTTTCCATGGCATGGTGAGCTTTAGTCAATTACACATATAATAATTATAGAAAAAATAAATTATTATATTTAACATGCCTCTCATTTTAAACGAACACTATTTTTCTAAATGCCTAAAAAAAAGACTAAGTCAGTAGCTCAGTGGGGCAGGCATTGGTTTAAAAGATCGATAGGTCGTGGGTTCAAATCCCAGTTATTAGACTACTGGCGTTACCCACTCCTAACACAAGCATTTATCTTACTTGGAGGGGTTAAGAATACAAGTAGTTTGCAATCCAAATTGCTAGTATTTTTTTTTAAATAAAAAAAATAGATCTATGTGCGATGCAAATATCATCATCACAATCCATTAATAGCCCACTGCTGCGCCGGGTCTCCTCCTCAGAATGAGGAGGGGTATTAGATCATAGTCAACCATAGTCAATAAACGCTGGCAAAGTGCGGGTTGGCTGACTTCACACACCTTTGAGAACTTTTAGGGAACTCTCAGGAGTGCAGGTTTCCTCACGATGTTTTCCATCACCATTAAATTCTTAAAACACTCACATAACTCAGAAAAGTCGTCGGTGTGTGCTTGTGTGGGTGATCGAACTCGGACCGGATCGGATTTCGTAGAATCACCTATTTTTAAGTTTGTGTGACATGTTGTGTCGTACCGCAGTTATTGTATTTAAATTTCAGAAATAGGATTGTTTGGCAATAAAAATATTACAAGTTGATTTATCGTTTTCAGTACAAAATGTTTTTGGCGATTTCTCGACATTTCTAGTACTCATACCTTACATGGTCCCATAGAGTCTTTTGATCTCCATAAGAAGTAGGATCGATAGGCATAAAAAAAATTTTTTTTGGATTTTAGTACTTTTTTCGCTAACCGTACATTTTCATAAAAATCTGTGAATGCAGTTCAGAATATCTTAAAAAGTTATGGATGGTCTTCTGGGAACGTTTTCCTGTAACTATAACGGTTAAGGTAGCTGTCCTTACTGACCCGTCTCAAAAATCCACCCTGTATATTGGGTAGAAAAGGGGTTTTAAACATGCAGTATGTAAAAGAGAATTTTGACTTACCTATATTGTAGATATTCATAGAAAGTACCGCCATTAAAATAACTAGGAGCTGCTGGGTTTCCCATAAGTGATAGATACTGAAGATTTGGACAAGACTCCTTCAGTTTACGAACCCACGGGTAAAGGGAGGAAATTTTACAACGATTCAACCTAAAAATAGACACATAGTTATTGCATTAATTTTTTTAGTACTTATTCTAAGGGAACATACTACATGAACAATTTTTCCCCTTTCCCCCTCTTGGTGACTACACGTAGTATATACTATATGCCAACACCACCCCCCTCCCATCTAGTTTTCACGTAGTAATTTATAGAAATATATATACTATATGCCAACACCACCCCCTTCGCATCTAGTTTTCACGTAGTAATTTATAGAAAAGCTTTTAAATATTTTTATGCCGACAGAAAGGTGGAAAAAACATTTGCCCAAGTTACTTCTTAATCAACTACCATCCCGGCGTATCTATGTCAGTGTTGCCATATTTGCACAAGATTTCCTTAGAAGATATTGTCTATGTGACGAAAACCTAAGCCTCCCTCTCTCACCCTTGAGACCAAGCATGGTATTTTGAAGACTACCGTCCCACCTCAGAGCGGGTCACATAGTATGGGTACTTTCCCCCAAAGAGGGAAAAAAATAAATCCTTAAAAAGTAAACGAAAATGAATTTCATATATTATTAATGTCATCTAGTGACTAAAATAACAATTATTTTATATGTCAAATGGAGATAGGACTTTTACACAATTTCATTAAAAATCTTTCAATATTTAGTAATAAGACAAATTATTAACTACACTATACTAAACTACTAAATATTGATTTAGCTTTTAATTTTGCTTTCATATTAATATATCCGTTTACTAAGTTCATAATACTTAAAAAATTTCGACTTCGTCTCCGTTCATTGACTCGCGAAATTCCTGTTTCTAAAAAGTTACTTAAATGGTAACTGTGATTTTGCTATAAAAAATCAAAATTTTACATGGTCAAGCAGCCAGCTGACGTATATTCCACCACGTTATGGTCAGCTGACTTTATTTTTCCTTCAAGATCCTAGGTAAACTATAATCCCACAAATTTTCAAACGGGAGGAAATGACTGAAAAAAAATTTTTTTTCGACATGTATGGGAGCCGCTGCTCGCCCCACCTACAGAATCGCAGCTGACGGTCACGAGTAATCATAATATATATTCCTTATGCAGTATACGAATTTTGACTCGAGAGGAAATGATTAACCGAATTTGAATCTGGCTCCCGTACCAATAGTAGTATATACATAATATCTTACCATAGTAACTGCAATTTAGGTAATGGAGGCAATATACAGTTCTCTGTGATAGGGTTATCATCTGCTATTAGATTTGTTAGATGTTTGAAGTAAACTAATCCATCAAGATTTCTGAAACAATTTATTTATTATTACATCTCAAAAATATATGGATACTTCTACATTTCAATAATATTGAGTATCAATAATATTGACTACTAGTCAACCCGCCCCGGCTTTGCATGGCGGCAATTCAGCATGTATAAAGGTTTAACTAAAAACCTTTAATTACATTTTTCAATATATTGTTATTAAATAAAAATATTCAGGTGTTTATGACATATTTATTTTATTATTAACTAAATTTTTCTGGGATAAAATTTTTATATACAGGTTATCTGTGTAGTAAATTTTATATATTTTTTAACATTTCTCCTTTTGTATAGCAATACTGTACAGTGTAATATCTTTGCCTTTTCCATTATGGAATAAAAACAGAGAAAAAATTATATTGTTTGCATCTACTTTGTTACTAGTCTGTAGTCAGTCATAGTGTAAGTCCTGTGTGACAAAGGGTAATGGAGAATCTCAAATTATGTTTAACTAAACTTAACTCAGTATCAATGGAAAGGTATCGATACTTCTATCGAATAGTGTTTGGAAAAGTTATTGTAAAAACCATAATAAGTATTGGTACTCTTAATTGATAAGAACAAAATTATAAGAATTTATGATAAAAAGTGTTTTTGCAGTGCTTCCCATAAAGAATAACTTTTCCAAATGTTTGCCTGTTAGGCGATTTCTGGAAACTGGAAGTGACTTGCACCAGCTTTTCTCAAGGTATAGAGATACCATACTCATACGAGTACTTTTGACCGATACCTATTCAGTACTCAATTTCAAAGTATTGTTACTAAAAGTACTTACTCGTATTATTTAATCTCTAACTAAAGTCGATATTACAAAAAAAATATAAAATCAACAAATTTGATATTGATGAAAGTTTTAATAATAAAATACTAATTTTAGTACTCAACATGAAAATAATGGAATTACTTACGTAATTTTATTATGGCTTATGTCTAAATATTTAATATGGTCACAAAATCTTTCAACAATAGTCCTCGGCAGCTCATACAGCCTTTCATAAGCCAGCGTAAGTTTTGTACTGTCATCTCCATTGCTTTCTTCTATACATCTGAAAATTATTTGTATATTTATGGATTAATTAGTAGTAAACAGAATTTGCAGTGATGGCAAAGTGGTTGAGACTTCAAGTCTTACTCGGGAGGTCTGAGGTTCGATCCTGGGCACACACCTCTGACTCTGAGTTATGTGTATTTTAAGCAATTAAATATCACTAGCTTTAACGGTGAAGGAAAACATCGTAAGGAAACCTGCACTCCTGAGAGTACCCAAAAAATTCTCAAAGGTGTGTGAAGTCTGCCAACTTGCACTGGGCCAGCGTGGTGGACTATGGCCTAATACCCTCCTCATTCTGAGGAGAAGACCCGGCTCAGCAGTGGGCCATTGAAGGTTCGTGATGATGATATCATATTTTCTAAACAAATGGTAACCCCAACGGTGATGATGATGAAACAGAATTCATTAATTTATTATTCATTAATAGATCGCCCTTGTATGGGAAAACATAACTTCAGAATGACTGCATCAAATCGGATAATTCTTTTTTTATTGTGTTAGTTATTGTCAGGGCAAGGTTTGTATAAAGAAAAAAGTGAATGAGATAGAAGACAATTAGTAAGACAATGGTGTCTAACTGCAAATCAAAGAGAAACTACACATTATAGATTAGAAATTCAATAGTAAAAGTGGAGAAATAGTATATTGTTGCAAGAAGAGTATCAATGATTAATAGCATGAGTGAATGTGAGTGATCGGTTTGATTACATCTCAGTGAAGCAGATTTGCTAGTATATAATAATTTAATATATTCTGTTTGTATAACAGATTTTCTTATACTGATAAAAAATTATTTTATTACATTTTCCTTTTGTGAGATCTAATATTATTGCCAATTATATTTAACAAAAATCTATTATTTCTTTATCTGTAGTTACAAAAAAAGGAATAGCTTATTGTATCTGTGCAGATTTTGAGTACAAACATAAGTTCAAGGCCTAATACACCTTGAAAATAAATACAGGTTTTAAAGTCGAAGTTATATCGTTAAAGAAAACAAACGTTACAATTTAATAATTATTTAGAACTTACTGTATTAAATCGGGTGGTATTATAGAATGCGACATAGCAGTGACTGAGTCCACGAGTAACGTATTTGAAACGTCGACACCGACCACTCCACCGTCTTGAATGGCACTAAAAATAAATACCTACTCTGTTTGTTTGTTTATGTTTAAATTTACATTAATTGACGGAATGATTATAGAATACGTTGCTACGTTTTAAATTTACAAAAAAAATTATAATAAAATATGTTTATATAAACACTTCGTATACGTACAGCAGTTTATTCAATCACAGCCGCAGCCACAAATTATTTATTAAAAAATAAAAACAAGATAATATTGACATCCTTAATTGACAAGTTGACAATGACATTTCCGGAAGTGGCCGTAACAGACGAGCGGGAATGGTTCGGTCGGCACCACTGATTTAGTCTACTCCACACAAAATCTCCTTATGTGTAGTGTAGTTTGTTAATAATAATTAATCAGGTCATTCGTTATTGTATATTTGTCGAATCGAATGTGATTCTGTAAGATCAAACCTGTTCATACTTAATCATTGCAGCCCGTCGGTTATAGATTTCATACGCAACACTGGTATAAGCTTCTGGTATAAGCATATTATCACCTCAGCAATTTTATTTAAAAAACATATAAATACTACCTATATTAGAAAAATATTATAAATATATCTATATCAGTATTGCTCTATAAGTTCTATAACACAGTGAACTCTTAAAGTTTTTTAAAATATATGTACCAACCAGACTAAAAATATAATTACAATACATACAAATACTAAAAACTATGTTAACTATGTATACATGGCAAATCAATGTTTTTTGTATTTATGTAAAATTTGATTTGTCACATATCATCTCCCTGCCAAATATTCGAAGTCAGGCACCCTAAAGTTATCTTTACATTATCAAATAAATAATTATCCTAATCTATTGATAAACAAATGTAAGTCTGAATATCTATAAAATATTATATCAATCTTTACCCTTAACTCTACAAAAGTATTATATTTCTGTATATGACTAAACTATGTATGTGAATCAAACATATGTCGCAGTAAATTAAATTGATATCGTTTCAAACAATACTTAACCGCTATTTCACTCACCCATTTCGGATAATATCCTCTGTATTCATTGTTTATTTAGATTAAACGAAATTTGCCACCTTTTGTTATTTTTAATTATATTTACTGTCCACTCATCATGTGAAATGTGAATCATTTTGATAACATGGTTATCAATCGAACTACGTCTGTTGGAGGGAGTTGATAAGAAATTATTTACGTTTCTTGATACACTAGTGATCTGTCCCAGACGTATATCTAAGGGCTAAATTTATTGTAAAATAATGACTGTAGAAGTTTTATAAAACCACTAGCTGTGCCCGCGACTTTGTCCGCGTGGAGTAGTGTCTTTGGGTAACATTTTTAATTATTTAGGCTAATTATTTTACATACGTGGGGTGCACTAAGTTTCCGGAATGAATAAGAAAAAAATATGTACTATTAAAGGTTAATGAATTTATTGTTTCTCAAAATATTCTCCCTTTGCGTTAATGCACTTTTTCATACGATTGAACTAATTTTGAAAACATTTGTGTGTGTTTTTCATACTCTTCGTCAGCCTCTTCTGGTGATGAAAATCGTTGACCGCGTAATTAGTTCTTAATTTTTGGGAACAGAAAAAAGTCACAAGGTCGGGATTGTATGCAGGAGCAGGAACAACAGTAGCCACGCGTCCTGTTTTATTAAAAAAAGAAGCAATCATCCACTTAGATGCACTTTTCACGCGCGCCGCTTTGGTTAGTTTCGGCTCACCTTGAAAGACCCATACTCTCGATTGCTGCTTTGTCCAACACCAAATTTGACGTTCCTTCGTTGAATCTGGTAAGTATGGCATTGCACCAATTGAGGCGGTCCGTTTTTTGAGCCTCGATCAAAGAAACAAAGGATGCCCGAATTTCATGGTAGGTCACATGCCTGTCTGTTTCGATCATACGGCGGACAGCATTGACGTTTTTGTTATTAACAGCGATGGACGGGCGACCATCGCGAGATTCGTCACTGAGATTGACACGATCACGCTTGAATTCCACGAACCAGCTATAAATAGTCGTCTGGCTGGTGCTTCATCGCCAATAGCAGATTGAAGCCGAGCGAACTCTCTCTGCTGAACTGTCAAATTACACTTAAAATCGTAGACAATCATACTACGAAAATTTTCCTGAGTAAAATCCATGTTAATGTAGACTTGCAATTTTTAAAATGGCGCCACAATGTAAAAACAATTGACAATCAGATAAAACAAACTGCATTCTACAGCCAAAGAGTTTCATTTTCAAATGTTGTAATTACTTTTTAAATAATGTTTATGTAACTGGCCAGTTCCGGAAACTTTTAGTGCGCCCTATGTATAAGATACATATGCCACAGCATCGCGACGTACCACACCGCGCTCATCCCCCGTTCAACTATTTACAACCCTTTTTTGCATAAAAAAGTAGTCTATGACCTTTCTCAGTTTTCCAAACTATCTGTATACCAAATTTTGTTTAAATCGGTTCAGTAGTTTTATCGTAAAAGCACGACGGACAGAGTTACTTTCGTATTTATAATATTAGTAAAAAATAAGGATTGATAACACTGGTCTACAGTGATTTTGTTGCCCTAGATATGAAAATGATTTTGGGTCTATTTATGCCCACAATTCATGAAACTATCAATGATTTTGAAAGATTTGCTCTAATTTTTTTTTAAATCTTTATTTTCATTTTACATTACAAAAATCAAAAAAACGAGAAACAAAATAACATACATATTTATAATGACAGTTATGTTTTAAGAAATTAGGATACATCGAAGTAAAAAAACAGGAAAATGTCGAAAATATATTCCATATTTCCATAAAATGCCTTATATGAGCTTTTTTTTAATAATTTTTCAGGGGACAATCTCTTTTCAAAGACCAGCAGTAATCTGCCATCATGTGACAATCCTATAGACCCTGATATCTTTCCTCCATCACTTTTAGATCTTGACGGAACCGCTTTCCTTGTTCCTCACTATAATTTCCTAAATTACTATCTGGAAATTTATCTCGATGATTGCGGAGATAGTGTAACTTAATACTCATATTTGCTCCTAAAGTCTGAAAGTTTAACAGCATATTTTGCAAGAAATTGTTTCTTCGTAATTTGCTGCTTTATTGTTACTTGGAAATTTTCGACAACCAACACAAACCTTATCCAAGCTTCACTTTTCGGAACAGTCATAACTTTGATAAGATTTGAGTCTTTCATCAATTGCCGTACTTGAGGACCATCAAAAAAAAATATGCAATCTTTAAATCATGAATATACGAGCACATTGAGAACTTTCATGAATATATTCGTAGTCTGGGCACTTGAAAACGTAAAAATTCGCGATGATATCCAGGGCAACAAAAAAAAGTTTCTTTTTGTAAAGCTGTGTAATAATAAATAATTATATAATAATATAAATAATTATTATCATTGAGGTGTAGTCTGAGATTTCTTTGACCCGACGTCGCCGCGTTCTGTATCAATAACATACACTTCTTTTAATAAATAAATTAATGGAGACATCTTACGAACTAAATGAATTGTTTATAAACCTTTAATGGTAATATCATTAAAATAGTTATAGTCTGGTAAATAATTATTTAAACTGAATGATTAATCTGCTGTTTGTTGCATAAATATAGGTATTAAGAGTAAAATAACATTGCGGTTGGTTAGAATAGATGTGGTTTTATTTAACATAATAATATTATAAATAACCCTGATTGGAAAAGACATACATTATAAACAAGCAAATATGTATAGATAAACTACGGCCTCAATCTAAAATAACCTAAATATATTCATCCATAATTCGAATTGTTAACGTTACTGGGGCTCAGTTGTGACGTAAAAAATCAGGGAAGAAAAAGGCATTTTTTTTAAATTTAATGGCAATTTAAATCAATAAATACGGGACCGCCATTATTATAGAAGTCCCTATTATAATAATGGCGGCTATAATAATGTTTTCAACACTACGTACTACAAAACACTATTCCTATGTACGTATGCTTTGTATGTATATGGCGGCGTATACGTATATGACGGCGCTGATCCATCTACTTTAAGAGAAAATAATAACTTGATTGCGTCGTCGTGGATTGAACTATCTACCAGAGATGTGACATTTTTCAAAAACATGTATTTGAAATACAAAATACCTATTTCCATTTTGTATTTAAATACTTAAATTGCTTTAAAACATTTTGTATTTTATTTGAAATACCTTTTAAGACATATTTTGTATTTGCAAAATGCAAAATACATTTTAACATTAATTAATTAATTAATTAATTAAGTTATCATCAAAAACTGAATGTGGTAAAGTATTCTCACTATGGCAACACTGTATAGATATTCGTTAATTTAATATTTTATACTTCGTCCAAAATAGCTTGATACGGATGACAACTAATATATTATAATAGCTATAAAGTCCTATGATATAATTTTTAACCAGCTTCTATGGTGATTTCGTTTGATAACAAAAGTAATCTATGCTTTTCGTACGTACAAATATAATAGTGGAACCAGTTTTGGACAAGGGACAAACAAATTGGAGTATAATGACTAATAACAGTGTTTATTATATTTTCATAGTTACTTAAACAAAATCATAAGTTATTTGACACCCTAATTCGGTTTAATTAGGGGGTGTCCATTAATTATGTGATATATTTTAATATAATTAGTATAATATGACATGAAAAAGAATGTGATTGTGTTATAAAAACGTAGTAATAAAATATAAGCTAATTCTTTTAGATCCGTAAATGTATTTTATTTGAATAAAGTAATTTGCATTTAGTATTTGAATACTTTTTATAAACTATTTTGCACATCTTTGCTATCTTTCTCTGTATGATTGTGCCATCCAGGACGGCGCATGGCTCGTTTACTATATGAGAAAATAATAACTTGACCGTGCTTCGTCGTGGATTGACCTATCTACATGTATAGATTGTTCAATCCATCACGGCACATGGCACGTCTACTTCATGTCAAAATAATACGCGATCCATGCGATGCCGTGATTTGTATGTTTTGTTATTTATTTCCTTGCAAATGTGTTGTAAAACATTATAAGTAACACGTGTGCTTTGACTATTACAGTCGATGCGGAGGGTTGTTGCAGTTTGTGTTGCAGTAACGAGCGTAACGAGCTGTGAACTGTAGATAAATGAGTTCGAGTTGGCCACACTACATATACGCGAAATAATAATAATTACGTCCTGTATATAATCTTTGATTACGTCGGGTGTCCGTCGATCAGTAGCGTCGGTTATGGTTTATTCTTTATTGTCATGTGTCAAGTAATTGTCAAATAATTAAGTTGATAAGTTGACACGTATCAATCGCTCGTAGAAAAATAACATTCAAAAAGGATCTATATATTGTTACTAGTTTTCTTTAAGAAAACATTATCTTTAAATAAACAAAACAAACAATTAGACTAAACTGACTTAACACTGTAAATATGGATGTAAGTATCTCATAACATATTCCAATACATATAAAACTGAAAATAATATTATGGCATTTTATTAAAAAATAATAAAATTACAACTGGTATATTTTTGTACATAAATATTGAAGATAACATATTATGGGAAGCCTTTGTAATTTAAGTAGAAACCAAAACAATTATTTATAGAATTTTTGTTTGTCTGAATGTCCATATGTTTGTACGCGCTTCATTCAAAAATACTGCATGTAACTTATTCCACAATATTGTTGCAGGTCCAACTTAAAATGTATTATTTAGTTTTAATCTTACTATTATTATAAATGTAAAAGTTTGGCTGTCTAGATATTTCAATGTTTGATGATACAGATATTTTATCCAAGTTGGATTAATATATATGCTAACTTTAACTATCAATCCCGAAAAAAATCATAGTTCTTGTGGGATAACAATACAACTAAAATTGAATGTTTATTGTTAAATCTAAGTACATGTATAAACTAAAAAAATTAGCACCCGTGTGCAGGTGGTAACCCACCGGTTGAGTAGTCAGGAATAAAATCATTGACATGTAATTATATTTTCATACTTATTCTACTAGTTTTAAATACTTTTGTTTTAGGAAAGTAATATCCCTATAGACATTAACATTGGCAAGTTACAAGATTGGCTCATCAGTCGTCGTCATGTAAACAAGGATTGGCAGAAAAACATCATAGCTGTCCGAGAAAAGATTAACAATGCCATCCAAGATATGCCTGTACACGAGGACATAGCTGCTCTACTCTCCGGCAGTTACATAAATTACTTCCATTGCCTAAAAATAATTGTAATACTCAAAGAAACTGAGGCAGATACTAAAAACGTTTTTGGTATGTATGGATCACAGAGAATGAAGGATTGGCAGGATATTGTGAAGAATTATGAGAAGGGTAACTTGTATTTGGCTGAAGGAGCTCAGATGTTGGTTAGGAATATTAACTATGAGATTCCTGGTTTAAAGAAGCAGATTGCTAAGGAGGAACAAATTCAAACTGTAAGTAAAATTTTATGAAAACTGATAAATATTTATATTAGTGACACACCCTGGCATCGCTCGGGTAGTAGATCACATTATTTCTACATGTATCACAACATACAACTCAATTATTGGCTTGCCTTTTACTGACATTTTCAACAATTACCAGCTCAAACCTTCTTCATGGATTACTCTTTCTATTGGTGAAAACTGCATGAAAATCTGTTCTGCAGTTTTAAAACAAACAGATGTGGCATAGGACTTTGTTTTATAATATGATGTAGACATTAAATTGTACTAGTTTTTATATAGTTAATAAAAAACTTATTATTTTCTCAGAATGAGAGTTAAGAACTAATAGAAATGTTTCATTTGATGCACTCTGAGTGAGGTTAGGTAAATAAAGTGATTCTAATGGTTCTTAAAAAACTCATTCCTTGCTCATCCCTGGTGGAAACACAGCCCGAGTCTTCTAGGCTATCACCAATAAGCTGCTTTATAACCTTTATGTATTTTTTTCCAGGAATGTGACAAGAAATATGGTGATTATTTAAAGAATGAAGCATCCAGTAAAACAGAATTTTTGAATCTGTGTAAGCAACTTGGAATTAAGGGTGATAAAATAAAAAAAGAATTAGTGGAAAGGTTGCAAGGGTTACCAGAGATATATGATAAGGTGGGTATGCTCTTGATCTCGCTCATCTTGATGGGAATTGATTCTGGATTGAACTTTTCTGGTTGATCTTACAATTTTAATTTCCTATATCTTGAGATTATTTACAGCAAACCCAACAAAATACCTTTGATTTGTATTATATATACTCTTATTATTGAGTAACTACCATATTATAATCATGATCTTAAAATAAATAAAAAAGAAATTGTGGTTTCCTGTACAAAAATTATAAAGTTTGGAAAAAATAAACATTTTGCTTTTGGAAAAAAAAGGAGAACAATTATCTATTAATTAGAAGTAATTGTTTTTGCACCAGAAACGCCTCTTCCAGAAATTTCCATTTGATTCTATCTATAGCCTTCCATACCCAGTTAGGCCCTGCTATCTCCACAACATCATCTAATCATGATCTTACAGAGCATAAAATTTGATTATTTTTTATTTCAGATTGGAAAATCTCTAAAGCCACTTAAACCAGCAATAGAATTATATATTGCGTTCACAAAATATATTGTCGGTGAGTCTTCAGAAGTTCTATCATTTTTACAATATGTGGTTGAACACGGCAATACCACTGTATATGAATGGATGTATGGGGAAGCTCCATTAAGTGTTGAGCCGGACGCTATACATATTGAGGTTGAGGAAGACCAGGGGGCAGGAGATCAGGTAAGAGAGCAGTCTAAGTTATTAAAAATTATACAATACAGATAGTGATTAAAAAACCTCATTGTTTCTTGAGTGAATTATTTATTTTAGATTGACTTTGGTGACAATGCAATTGATTTTGGAGCCGCTGATGCAGGTGAAATAGATTTTGGAGATGCTGGTGGAGAAATTGATTGGGGTAACATTGACGCTGCTGGGGATGTTGTAAGTTGAAATTACCTGTCATTATTGTTCAAGAAAATGACAACTGGTTAACAATTATCTTATTTCCAGAATGTATCAGCAGATGTAGCAGCGATATCCTTAGATGAATCCGGTATTGTGGTGGAGGAACAGGGTGTAAATGGAGGAGTGGCAAGAGGAAGGGAAGCCCTGACATTACTAGACTATAAACCCACAAGAAATGATTTTATTAATCAATTAGTTGAGGTAATATTTTATCTAATAAATTTATTTTTAAATTTAAATTTTAAATAAATCAATTAAAATTATATTACTGCTTTTGGAATTTTTGTATGAATAAATGAAGTAATTTCAGCTATTTTACCAACTTCAAAAAGGAAGAAATTCATAATTCAATTTTATATTTTGTCATGGATGATATTTAGATGATTCTTTTTCAATGTAACGAAAATAATGTCTATTTTCGTCTCTCAAATAATTCTACTGATAGAATAATAGATATATAATATAAATAAAAAAATATTAAAATATAGAAAATACATAATTAACATATAGGGATGTTCTCAGAAATCCTATTGAAGTTTTGTTTTCTACTAATTCTCTTGTTCTTCCTGTACAGTTGGAGTCATTCCTCAAAATGCGTTTGTACGAGACCAACGTAGCCAACGAAAGCCAGAGCTTCTCGCTGATAGAGCAGCTTCCCACCGAGAGCCCAGCCGCGTTGGCCGCCATGCTGAGCGCTGTGCAGAGCGCCGCGTCCACCATCACTGCTACTGAGATCACTCATCTACATAATGTTAAACATTCCCCAAGGTAATAAACAAGTTTTTATTATAACTAATAGGATGCACAAAATAGTAGAATGTTCTGTATTGTGTAATGCAAGCAATTGCACAAAACTGTCAATTGTTTTTATGTTAATATTTCATTTCGAACCCGGACCTCCCGAGTAAGACACCAATGTCTTAACTACTGAGCTATCACTGCTTTTATAGAAAATACATATATGTTTCTGAAAATATCACCAAACTCAAAAAATCATTAAATCCAGTTGTAAGGATGTGTGATTTTTTTTTAAAAAGCTGTCACTCAACTGTCAAGTTAGAAATGAGTTGATAGTCTTCAAACCAGATCTTTACAAATTAGAGCTATGTTATGTCGATTAAATAAGCTTTCAAACATATAAATCCGCATCGAAATCGGTCTGTTATCATGAGCGCTACGATCACACCATTTTGTCACACTTATACAGATACACGTTAAACTTATTTAAACTTTTGATTGGGAATTATTGACCTTTGATGTAACCTCATCTTTTCATTGCGGTAAAGTTTCTTTAATTGTAACAATTGCATGGGATCCAATTACTCCAATAGTTTTACTTGGAGGTAGGAATGAATTCGTCATAACATATTTCGTTGCATCACCAAAACACTTTTAAATCAGCAACGAGTGACGAATGAATCCGGATAATCGATGTTCGGATCTGGGATCTTGTTCGTATTGAATTGAATCATGTGTTTTCCTTTCTTTTTTTTTCTTTTTTTTTTGGAAGATTACTAGCAGCATGGATCACATACTACTAGTATTCCCTTTACCCCTCCTAGTAAGCTAAAACGCTTGTGTCAGGAGTGGGTCACGCCAGTCCAATGTGTGGGATTTGAACCCACGACTTATCGATCGTGAATCCAACGCCAGAACCACTTAGCTACTGACGTGTTGCTTTGTGGAAATTCCCGTGATTTACCCGTGAGCGTGAGGGGACGGGTTAGAATACAATTCCCCTGTGCCGCTGGGAGAGCATCTCGTAAAAGCCGAGTAAGCCAGCACCCCCTTGCTAGATAGTATAGGGCTAACATACAATATGTAAATTAGATTTAAAAAAAAATACTTTTAAACAATCATACGACTGATGGACGAGAGGCCTAGAGTAAAACATTGTATTAAAAAAATAAATATAAGTTAAAAAAAGAGTTTTTCACGCTCACATTTATATTGAAGTAAGTTTTTTTAGATTAAAAATAGTTGATGTCATGTTCGACAGATACGTGGATGTGCTAACAGCTCAACTGCAGCAGAAACTGACGCTCTGTGACAAACTGAGTCGTCTCGCCGAGCGTGAATTGGAGCGCAAGTCCGCTGCGCACGCGCGCGCTGTCTCACTGCGACCGCTGCTTGAGAAAATACTTGCCAGGACCAAGGAGTTACAGTCTAATGTAAGCTACAATTATTTTTTTGCGATAATAATATAATAGTCACGTGACGTGAAACACAATGTGACGTCATGAGAACAATAAGCATAGGAAATGTAAGTAATGCCATACAAAGTGATTGTTCAAGACATCGTGACGTCACACAAAAGAAACATTTTTGACATTATTTGTTTGATTTTCTTTGTTTGTTGCGTGAGATTGAAAGTAAATTAATCACATAAATTTAGTGATGTCATTAGTTGAGCGCGGGGCGAGAGTAGAGCGTCACACGATTGGTTCTTATTCTATTCAGTTCCCGCGCGTCTGCTACTTCACGGATGGAACGCAACACGCTAACAATGCGCAGCAAACCCCCACTATTTTTTCTTAGACCTAAAGTTAGCTGCCGGCTTACTATACCTGTATTATAAAACCATTGAAAATTAATTTTTTCCTTTTTGTTACAGATTGAGAGTGAAATCTCAAAGAAGTACAAAGGAAGACCCGTGAACATAATCGGTGGAATAAAGTTCTTGTAAATATGTGTAGCTAACTAATATAAATAACTTTGATTGTATAATGTATATATAACATTTGTATATTCTTTATTTTGTTGTCTATCCATCTAACCTATAAGTACCTTTCGAACAAGTAGGTTTTATTCGAGTAAAGATTAGTTAGAATTTGATACCTAACTCGGTATTTCAAAATATATTGAATTTTTATCTGAAGTCTGTAATCAAATATATTCCAATAGTACCTCGTCTTGAGAGGATTATTCTGTTGGTATTTGCTAGCACCTAGATACGTAATACGTTTCACTCCGACGCCGAGCATCTTCAGAAGATATTCATTCTACAACAAGAGTTGACTCCAGAATTGGTCGTAGCTGGGATAGATAATAAAAAATGTGAATAGTCTAAGTGTATTTATTTATCCATAAATGTAATAAGGATAGGGATATACGTAATAATAGTACGGGTAGTAATAATATGGGTAATAGACGTATGGGATGCAGATCACTTTGTTGTTCTCCTTCCGTCTAGACACACAATTAGGTGATTGTGCTGCACTGAGGTCACATAATATTAATAAAATCAATATACACGTAGTTCTGTGGTGGAAGGACATCTGAAAATATTACTGCTATTAGTATTTCTATATCTTATATATAAAATTCTCGTGTGGCGGTGTTTGTTACCACATTTTGTGTGCATATCGGGTAGGTAAGAATCGGTCAACATTTATTTTTTATACCCCTAAGTGATAAGGGTGGCCACCCCAAATTTTTTAAATGTGGCTAAACAACGTTTGCCGGGTTAGCTAGTATAATTATATAAATGAATGTTTTCGAAATTGTTATATTGACACCATTACTAACAGATGGCGCTGCAACATAAAATCAGTACGGCTAAAATAAATTTTAATGCACCTGATTAAAAAATGGAGCAATTTCTAAAATAGTTGTAGGAATTTTTCTATATATTTTGTTTAAATAAAAATTATTTGTCGTTATGAAACTATTAGTAATGTTATAAACTTGGGCCAAGTTCGAGTCGCATTCGCGCACGAAGGGTTCCGTACCAATATTTGGCAAAAAACACTTTTTTTGTATGGGAGCCACCCTTAAATGTTTGTTTTATTGTGTTTTTAGTATTTGTTGTTATAGGGGCAACAGAGATACATCATTTGTCAACATTTCCACTGTCTAGCTATCACGGTTCATGAGAGACAGTCTTGTGACAGACAGAGGGATAGCGGAGTCTTAGTTATAGGTTTTTACCCTTTGGGTACGGAACCCTAATTAGTACTAGCCAACTCGCGTAACTTCGTTTGCGTCAGAGAGAGAGAGAGAGGGTTAAAGTTTAAAAAAGTTTATACAGCGTAAGTTACGGAAGTAAAGCAAAAGGAATACGTTTTCCTAGTTTATGCAACAGTTTTCATTAATCCTTTACTCCTATGAGACGTAGCGTGATGTTTTATAGTCTTTCTAGACAAAAGCTATTCAACACTAATTTTTTTAATTCGTCAGTAGTTCCTGAGCTTACCGCGTTCGACCAAACAAACAAACTCTCCAGCTTTTTTTATGGTAGATAAGGTGCAAACGAGCAGATAGTCCACCTAATGGTAAGTGGCTACCGTCGCCCATGGATATCTTTTGTTGATGCTCCGCAGCGTTAATGGCATGGGAGAGGGAGGGGGTAAGTCTGGCCCACATGCGGCACGACCAGAAGGCGTCTATTCGTCATGCGTCAGTTGGAAGAACAGATCTACCATCAATGGGGTGCTATGTGCTGGTGCTCCCCTCACGGGTAGAATAATATTAGTATAGATAAAATAAATACCTTTCAGTTTATTATCCTTATTTATAAATGAGTTTATAATCTCCAAAACATTATCTAGCTCATTTTCTGTATAAAATTAAGTATAATTGATTTTCGTAGTTGAACGACGCGTGGAAATTAGACGCTTGTTGTTGATTGTGTTATCTGTAGTTTTAATTACTAGCTTAGTTTATTGGGTAACGTCATACAACTACTATAGTCTATACACGGAGTGAACCATGCAAAGCGCTTTCTCTGTCCCACATTTGCATACAAACGATAAGGATAGAAAAATGTCTACCTCCGCCCACTAACACGTGCATCTGGTTTGAAATATTAGGGCTCATTCAAATTGGTAATGTTTTAGTTAAGAAAAATATTTCTATACATTATTTTTTAAATTTCACTTTCTGACGTATCACTGTCATTTCCTACATTGATAATAAATCTTTCACTCAACCCTTTTAAGTTATTCCATTTCGTTCATTTTTGGTTCTATTATTTGTTCCACGTGCTTCACGCATTTTTTCCATTTTTCGGGTGTTATTTTTTAACAAGAGTACCTACGGTCAGACTGCTTGGCTGTTTTAATTGCAACTGAAACTAAAACTGAAGCTCTAGCCTACAACATTTATTTGTCAACACGACTAATTGAAATGTTAAAGCAGTCCCTTTGCCAATCATCAAGACCATCGTTTTCCATATTTCTTTACGGGGCTGAGACGTGGACCCTAAGATCTGCAGACCGCAAACGGATTGATGCTTTCGAGATGTGGCGCTGGAGAAGAATGCGCCGGAGTCCATGGACTGCATTTCGTACAAACGCATCTATACTTGCAAAGCTCAAAATCCAGACAAGACTACCATCTGCCTCAAGTTAATCCTTGCGTACTTCAGGCACATTGCCAGGAAAGATGGGGACAACATTGAACAACTAGTGGTCACCGGCAAAGTGGAAGGAAAAAGATCGCGGGGCCGTAGTTGGTCTGACCAGATCCGCAACACACTCGATTCCTCGGTCTACGATGTTCTCCGAGTACCATCTTAAAAGCAAAAGTCATGGATGGAGGAGGTCACGTCCCTTAAACATGAGGAAAACGACTGAAGGAGGAGGAGATTGACCCGTTGATGGCCCACTGCTGAGCTGGGTCTCCTCCTCAGAATGAGAAGGCCATAGTCCACCACTCTGGCCCATTGCGGGTTGGCAGACTTCATACACCTTTTAGTGAAGCGACGTCTCCCTTTATTTGAGCGCATATCGCAATCGTGTTAAGTTCGCAGTGATACATCGTTTTCTGTGCTCCTTGACGATAGCAAGGAAGTACACGTAGTAAGTATTGTGTACGCGGGCTTAGCGTCTTATCTGCTACCAATCATGTGTAAGCGCAAAATCTCAGTGCTTGGTTCATTGGCGGATAGACTATAGTACTTTCTTCGCTTTGAAGTTATAAATATTTCGCGTACACGTACACGTGAATTTCTTAACTATTATGTGTCGTCAGGAGTCTCTCGTTCTCTTTCTCTGTATGTCATTTTATGTTATCTGTCTTCACTTCCATGTAACGTAGCATATTGCTTGGTTTATGGTTTTTAATTATAAATGAAGACGTAGATAAAAAAACCAGTCATATCTCATAAAACGTTAAAGATTATTATATTTTAGGAAAACAAATTCGAAAAAAAAATGGCATTAAGTCACGAACAATGATCAGAAAATGTCACGTGACGATTTTGACGTTTCCATACAACAGAGCAGGTTACTTCGCATACTGTGACGTCATGCAAGACGCCATGACACTTGCTTTTTTTAAATACAAAATACGTAAATGTATTTATATATCTTCTTCTTTAAAATATAGGTTTTTTTGGTATAAAATAGATATTAAAGTATAATATAATTAACCAAGTTTTCAAATTGAGTCAATTAGCCTATTAATTTTGTTTATCAATAAAACCACTATATTATATTTATAAATTTATTTCGTCTTTAAATTATAATCTATATTCTGAGTATAAATCTATTTACACAATATTTACATTTTTCACAGGAAATCTTTATATTAAA
This sequence comes from Limenitis camilla, assembly GCA_905147385.1. Lineage (NCBI taxonomy): Eukaryota > Metazoa > Arthropoda > Insecta > Lepidoptera > Nymphalidae > Limenitis > Limenitis camilla. Next base: position 2,049,865 of record LR990235.1, read on the forward strand.
ACCATTTTATTTTGTTTCTATTTTAAAATTAAGATTATTGTAGAAATAATCCTAACATCTTACTTTAAAGTTATTCATTTATATTTTAATAATAATATTAAAGCTGATAGGTAACTTTATGTCATATCTGACTCGCCCTCGCTTCGCTGCGGTTCCATCATATGCACCTTAATAAACTATTATTATAAAGATTATAATAAATTGTGAAATAAATATCACTAGTGCCACAAACTTATCTGGCCCGGTGGCCAAAAAGGAATTAACGAATTTACGACGCCATTTTGAAATGTCAATCTGCCTGTTTTAATTATACATAAATATATAAGTATCATATCCAAAATCATATCTATTGTCTAGTACCCATAAGCTGCTTAGTTTGGGAGTAAACGGTGCTGAGTAGATTGTCCTGAATATTATTGTTATTATCCACTTGATTGCAAAATTTATTTGTAATGGCGACACCAAATGCGATAACAGCGACTCTCACCGGACCAGATAAGTTTGTGGGACTTAATTTTAAAACCTTTCAAAATTGGAATAAATTCTCATTCGAAATTCAATTCGACAGATTATAAAAAAAGAATAGACAATGGGTTTGTGGGAGCTCCCCATTTTTAGTTTCTAAAAATTAGCATTAATTATTTTAATCTGAATTTATTCCTAGGTCAGTGTAGTAGTTTTTACTTGAAGTAGTGGCAACATTATGATTTTTTTAGATTAGAAAATTCTTGGTTAAAACTAATTAATTTATTTTAAACTTTTAAAAGTAAATACAATCCTTTTCAAATACAGACTTAAAAAGAGGAGACGTATTCAAGGTTTTTTAATTCTTTAATTACGTGCCATAATTTTTAAATAAATTATTTGTTCATGAAACTATTAAAACGATTAATGCAAATGTCATACAAACGCCATGGGGTATGGCAATCGCAATGAATTAATATTTCTTCTAATGTCAACATTAATCTTACCAAGGAATTTATATCATAACTGGAACACCCACTTAAAATTATTGTATATTCAATTATGCACCTTGAAATAACTATATTAAGGTTGACATTTGTTTCCAACACGTAAATAGCAAAAATCGTTCCGAGCGGGACCGGACTAAAGGGGGTTTTGTCTCTTTCTTACGGTGTTTGTGACAATGTGCCATACAAATAATTTTAAGCAGTTAAAGAGACATTGATGTTATTAGTAATACAATATTTAATTATTCTCTATTCCTTGAAGCGTGGTCATACTAGTAGAAAGAGATGCAATCCCCTATAATGGCTGTACTCTTCAGAACGTTTTTTGAGTGCGTTCGCATTCCAGTTTGTATGTAATTTTCGTGGTTAGTACCTATCTGATTGGCCAACGACAAAAGACCGCGGATGCGCGCTATTCTTTTGTCTAATCAGAACATTTCCCGCCGAAAATGATCAAAGTGACGTTTTGGAACATGAAAGTATTTTTGTAAGATTATTCAATTTGTTATTTTAAATTAGAAAAAGATGTCCTTTGAAAATTAAGTGATAGTGTATTTAAAGTGGTGACGATTGATAATATGGAGTACCAATAGCAGAATTTTTATTTAAACATAAGTATATTCTGTAACAGTCTCAAAGGATCTGATCGGCAGTAACTTCTGCCTCTAGGACAAGAGTACCGTCTGACACACATCGCGAACCGTCTGTCACATTCGCACAACCTCCCTGAGCATCCATTTACGACCTGGTGTTGAGTTTGATAGTTTTCCAAGGCACAATGAGGTTCGCCATTAAAGCATTTCCAGTAATAAGGCTGGAAGTACACGGTGTGGACTGGACAGTAAATATTTTCGTAGCATTCGTCGTGGAGTCTGCAGCAACTGGAATAATTAAAGGTAAAATTATTTAATGCTTCTTCTATTTCTAAAAAAAAATTAACACTTAAATAGTCGAAAAAAACGGCATAAGCATATGAACGTAACGAGCAAAATTTTAGATATTAAGTGGGGTGGGCGGGGTTTTGGATAATTTTTATAATGCTATTGAAGTTGTTAGGTTATGTTGTGAGATGTTTATGTTTTATTTATCGGAAAATAATCTTATAAATTATATAAAACTTTCGTAACAGAGCGGTACCTATTTATATTTTGAAAAATATGTTCAGCGCCATATATAGTACAATTAACGAAATTAAAATATTGATGGACGAGCACTTAAATGACGTAAAACTTTGTTGTACTTGTGACGTCATATCTAGAAAATATTTTTTGAACATTTTTTCGTATTAAATTAATAATTTGTAGTCGGATCCACGTAGCTAAGAAAATTCATGGAAACGATGGAGGTTATTATGGTTTATATACAGCACGACCATCAAATATAGAAAACAGGTACAGGGTATGCAGGTTTTTAGGTTAATTTAGAATGACATTTAAATTAAAATTAGTTTTTACTTTCGTTTCTGCGGATTATGTAAGAAATGCTGTTTCATTACTGTGATACTTTTAATGTTGTGTTATAATTTGAGATATAAGTATTATAACATCATCAGTTTCCTACGCTGGATTACATAACACGCGACCGGAATGCATCAAAAGTATTTCTGTGATTTTTTGTCAAAATCGATATTTTAACTGACCCTGAGCTAACACTATTTGATTGCGGACCTAAAAATTACATCATTATATTTTAATTTTGGAAAATTGTTGTTGTTTTGGTTTTGGATATTTAAGAAATTTCTTCTCAATTTGGCAGATCAATATTTTAAAAAAGAAAATCACACTTTTTTAAAAATTAGACAGTCTGTCTCAATTGGATATAAATGAACACAATATTTTCAGACCCAAAAACAAATTTTTGATCAATTATTATAAAACTATTTTTTTTACTTGTCAATCCCATCAGTGGGCTTTCCCGAGCCCAGGAAGCCGCAGTAACACCCGTAGCCCTTATAGCTGATAGGGTCACAGCCCGTGGCGCATGTCAGCATGTTGTACAGGTGGAAGACTCCTCGCTTGCCTCTGTCTCCTCTCATGGCGTATTGATTTGGGTCTATATCCCTGGAAAAGTTTATATAACATAAATAATCTAAACATTATTAATTTTTTGACTGATCCTCTGGATTCCTTCCCAACCCTGCTTTTTTACTACCAAATCGGGTGTGCTCTTTTAAAGGTTTTGATAGACACACGTATGGTAAGTGATTTTTATATAGATACAAAATAAAATGTTATTGTTTGCTTGAACGCGCTAATCTCAGGAACTACTGGTCCGATTTGAAAAATTCTTTCAGTGTTAGATAGCCCATTTATCGAGGAAGGCTATAGGCTATGTATCATTACGATAAGACCAATAGGAGCGGAGCACGCGGACGAAGTCGCGCAGAACTTGTAATAATATATTTTAAGTGAAAATATTATTCCAGTATCGACATCATCTTTAGGAGGCGACCGTTAATTATGTGAGGCGTTTAAGGGGGAGAGAATGTCTCATCGAATCCCATCTAATCTTACCCCTTAGATCTGATGAGGGGGCTCTTGGTTAAAATAACTTAGTTTTCTTCCTCAAGATACAGAGTAAAATTGGAAGAAAATTGGGTTTGATTAAGTCATGTCCTTTTAGTACAATATTTGTTTTGAATATATACATAATTCAAAAATCTTGTGAAATTAGGGGGTGGGGGAGGGTTGAGCTAAATCTCACGACTTCTCTCCTAAGAGAGAGAAAGAGTGAGTGATGTTGTATTACTTTTCATGTAGGAAGTAGGTGAGTTAAGTCTTCGGATCATAGACCATTTGGTTGGTAGCGCTTTATACCATATCATGGGTTAATTAAATTAATAATTTTAATTATTAAAATATATGCTTACCTAACTCCCGTCATATAATCAGCTTCTGGTATAGAATACCTGAACGGATCGTGAGCAAACCCGACCAGCAAGTCTCTCCTCTTATCTTTGAGCTTGAACTCATATCTGCTCTCATTATTATTCTTATGTTTATATGGCTTGACTGTTTGTCCGAGTTGTGCGTAGCTCGTGCTGTTGTAGATGTAGTCATAGGTAAGAGATTGAGCATCTGAAATTAATTATTTTCTTTGTTATTTTTAACTTTTAACGTGGAGTCTCTCGAATCAGAATAAATGGTCTTTGGTAAACTAGTTGTTTGCGCGTCGTTAGATTTCACTGTTCCACTATATGATAGTTAAAGAACAAAAGTCAAGACTCCAGGTCGGATGTTACGTGAACAAAATAAAGGTTAGGGGTTAAGTGGAAACAGAAACCATGAGAGAGGTCTTGCTAAGATATTATCTGCACATTGTTTTATATACGAATTATAACAATAATATATAGTCGTTATGATGGGACTGGTTAGAATGCAATCTCCCTTTGCCGCTGGGACAGCATCTCGTAGAGGCGAGTAACTTGGTGGTAGAAGATGTGTTACCCAACTGGCTTGCGAACACCAGCATGCGAATCCGAGCCCCAAGTGTCTCTGATCGAGCCGCATGAAGCCAAACCTGCCCATTCCCTCTCCCATCCTATTAATGCTAGGGTTTCAGTGGACTAGGGATCACGAAGAGAAATTCTTTTGGCGACGTGTGTAGATGGTTATGGAGCAGTCAGAGCATAAGGTATATTTATCCCTTACTAATATTGACAGTGATAGCTTAGCATTGACAGGCATAGCCTAGTGGTCAAGACTGTCTTATTCAGGAGGCTCGAGTTCGATCCTGGACACACACCTCTGACTATTCTGAGTTATGTGTGTTATAAGCAATTAAATATCACTTGCTTTAACGGTGAAGGAAAACATCATCATAGCTGATAGTAGACTATGGCTTATCTTCTTTTTATTTAGAGGAGAACCTAACCTAATGATATAATTTTAAATTTTACACTGTATTACTTGGTTTAACAAGATCAGCGAAAGTTGATTCTGCAGTTACATAAAATGATGACAAATCTGCAGCTGTTCCTAATTTATACAGTTTTTGATGCAAATTAAATCGTATATTGTGATAAAATCCTAATTTATGTTTATACAGTAACAGTAACACACAAAGGAGAGGTATAATAAGTAACCACATTCGTTAACATTCGCCATAGTCAATACTTAATCAATAAAATTACTCATCAAACTGCCACGGATTTATCCCGGATAGGAATATTTTTAAAATAAACCATAATATATGTCGGATAATAATAAAATATTATCGAATAATCGAATCGTCTAGGCCATCTATGGCGTTGGAGTAGGGTAGTAATCACATCCGTCAGTTTGACAATCTCGATTCTTTATATGTCATCGACAGTCTGACTAAAGTCTTAGTCTTGCTCGGTCTCTCAAGGAGTGAAGTAGTCTCTGGATAGTGTCAATGAGTGTTGAGTGTAGCACTAACATGCTGAGAGAGCTGTCCAATCAAGGTCACGCGAGTACCATACAATCTAGTTGCCACGTCTTGTGTTAGGTTAGGTTTATGTGAAATTTAAACGGTGAAGGTGAGTGTTATGATAATTTAAAGGATATCCTTAAGCCTACACCTTGGTCACAAGTCCAAGGCACTGCTTAGGTTTCTCTCGTAAGAGATCATATTTGATTATTTATCGGTTCAGTAGAAGTATCTATGTTGCGTTTACCCAATAGTCCATTCAATATCATCACCTCTATATATAAACGATTTATAAATAAACCGTTATAGTTTTACGGATTTTTATTTTTACTTGTGCTACCTTGCTTTATATTAATTTAGACATGACTGCTCTCCATTCTTAGGTAGCTTGTAGGCCACAAACGAAATAACATCTCATAAGATAATTACTCATTTAAACTTACGAATCTATTCGATTTAGTGCCCCCAACTCTTTTCCGCCATCGCACTCTGCCGCTGGGACAAATTCCACCCTCAACATTTGGACGCCTGGCGTCCTAGTAATGTACGTGCGTCAAGATCCTTTCTCCCACGCACGTGCAAGCTATGGAATGACCTTCCCCCAGAGCTATTCCCAGAGGACTACAACATGAGGGTCTTCAAATGGCATGTGTACAGGTTTCTCAGAGGTCGGCAACGCATCGGCAGCTCCTCGCGTGTTGCAGATGTCCATGGGCGACGGTGACCACTTACCATCAGGTGGACCTTCTGCTCGCTTGCCCCTTATTAATTATTAAAAAAAAAAATTCAGTAACTGATCCTCCTCCTAATCCTGGAGTTACGCAAACATTTTAGGAACCTGAACCTGTTAATGTAAAAGCAGATGTTAGCAACCGTTTATTAAGTAGAATTTGCCATTTTACATTATGTCAAGTAAACCGACGTGTGCACAATATATAACTTTAGTGCGATAGATTAGTCTCAGTCTCTCTGGTGTTGTCGAGCAGTGTACATGGAAGTTAGTGTTTTAGTGTCGTGTTCAAGGCCACGCTTCTTGAGGTCCAAGTAAGTTTACTTTAATATCTATTGAAGTTGGCGAGGTCGAGTGGTGGAGGTGAGAGTTAATATATTATGAAAGAGCTCTTTAAGCCTGCTCCTGCGTTAGGATAAGTAATAAGTAACAGCTATTGAGACCTCAGCGAAGCGTGAGAGTACGTATATAGAGTATTTATTACAATTACATAAATACAAATAGAATGATTGAATCAGCTGAGAATTGAAAGCATATAAAAATAAGCGCATTTCACGCACTAGTTGTGTGCGGACAATCGAGCTAATTGTATTCAACCACTGAATGGCGGACTGCGGACTGTGGACTGCGGATCTATGAAAATAGCTAATTCATTTTTGATTAGGCTATACAATTTAATCACCTTTGTTTTAAAAAAGTACTAATAAGAGATTTTATCTTTAAATTAATCAACACGCCATGGCTTCCTTAGATGCATAATCATCATCATTATCACAACCCATTAATGGCCCATTGCAGGTCTCCTCCTTAGAGTGAGGTGGGGGATAGGCCTAATTTGAGAACTTTAGGGAAATTTCAGGAGTGCAGGTTTCCCTTCACCGTTATAGCTAGTGATATATAATTGCTTAAAACACACATAAGTCGGAAAACTCGCCGGTGTGTGACTGTGTGGGGGATTGAACTCAGACTTCCCGAGTAAGACATCAATGTCTTAACCACTGGCCTTTAAACTAGTCTGGATTGCCATTAGAGAAACAAAATAGATTATCCTAAATTGTACTCTATCAATTACCATCAAGCAGTTCCAGTCCCTTCATTATTATACCATGTGAAGTTTAATGGGATAGCATAGATAGTGTCTTAAATAACTAATTCACCTTCTTGTGTGACCATTTTGAGTTAAAGCAGATATGCCAGGAATATTCGGCAAATATTCGGTATTCGGCTTATTCGGCCATTTTTTTGCACTATACGGTATTCGGCCCAATATTGGAGACTATTCGGCCGAATACTAAATAGTAAATCACGATTAAAAAAAGCTTAATAATACGAATCTTATACTTATACATAATCCTGAAGAGTTTGTTTGTTTGAACGCGCTAATCCCAGGAACTAACAATGTAATTTGAAAAATTCTCTGAGTGTTAGATAGCCCATTTATTGAGGAAGGCTATATGCTATGTATCATCACGCTAAGACCAATAGGAGCGGAGCTACACGCCTACGAAGTCGCGAGGATCGACTAGTAGTTTTATAACAGTAGTAAGTTACGATGAATGAATACATAATTTTAGCATTTGTTGCAAACAAATTGAAGCAGCAAACAATTGAACTTTTCCTCATAAATACCTCCTTCCGAAAATACCCGCTCACTGTATACACTACTACCGGGAGATGATAAATAAATCTTAGAAAATGCTGCTAGGTTAAGATATTGTTTGGCGTTTGCTGACCACCACTTATAAGGGCCTGCTGTTCTATCAACAAACAAAAGCGCCCATGACGCATCGTCATTACATGTACGTTGCCGAATATTCGGCGCTTCGACCAAGAGACCGAATAGTCGTATTTCGGTATTCGGCCATATCATTCATTCATTCGTCAACGTCATCTCTAATTTAAAGTAAAGTCATTATATTTTTCGTGTTTTTCTCAGCAAACCCTTTCATTTAAATACCATATTATATGGTGCACGGCGTGCGCCAAAAATAACTAATCCGCCATCTTAGATCGCCCGCCATAGTGTATTAAAAATTCAGTTTTTTAATTCGAATATACATACAAATATTACAGGTTAAATAAACACTTGAAAAAATATATTTTTTCTGCATTCATCAAGTCTTATTTAATTAAAGTATCCTAATATTGTAATATTTTGAGTGTATAAATATAAATTTAACAAAATAAATAGACGTTTACAAAGTCGTGACGTCACTTAACTGAGGTAGGGCACAGCAGGAAATTTCCTGCTCAAATATGGAGTAGCCCGACTGGGGTCACAGCTAAATAAAACTACTCTAAAGCAGTATTGTGTTCCTGTTGGTGAGTAAGGTGACCAGAGCTCCTGGGGGGAATTGGGGATAGGGTCGGCAACGCGCTTGCGAGGCTTCTGGTGTGACAGACGTCTATAAGCTACGGTAATCGCTTACCATCAGGTGAGCCGTACGCTTGTTTGCCGACCTAGTTACATAAAAAAAAAAAAAACTCAATTGACGTTGATGCTATCATAGCGGATTGTTGTATTTTGTAGTTTTATTTTGTAATAAAATTAAATCGAACTTTATAAATCCATAGATTTTATTTTATTACATAAACATTCAGTGTGTTATTATTGTTTACTGCCTTTATTCATATTGAAAAGGCTCAAAGAAACGTAAATGATTAATATACATAATGTTGCAAAAGCTCCACGATTGTATAGACGCCATTATTACACATAAGCTACCTTGACATTATAGACGAACTAGATTCCGATTGCAATATATTATAAGATGGATTTTGAAAGGATTTGAAGATCATTCGGCGATAGATTACTATAGAATATATTATCTTCTTTTAGTAGCAAATTATTCGCGACAAAATAATAATAGCCACTTTTATTGAAAACCATGATGGAAATTATACTCAAATGTCAAAGACATATCTTACGGAAGTTAGTGATAAATTCTTTATTGTTTACTCTTAACTAATGTGACCATACGTCCTGTTTTAAACGGGACAACCCCGTTATTCGGTTGTCAGTTACGTTGTTCCGAAAGAAAGCTACGGGAAGTAAAACCGTCACGTTTTCCAAAATCACGCGAAGATTTATTTTTGAATACTGTGGGTACCTCATATAACCTTCCAGGTTATTAATAAGATTATTAATTTATGATTACAAGTGGTCGCCTAGTGGTCGAAATTCGACTATAATTAATTTAAATTACTTTAACAATAAACACAAGAGTATATATGCGCGTTTGTGTGTCAAATACAAGGTAGTGTGTGTGTAATGTTAGTTTTTATTGATTTAACTATGAGGGGACGGGTTAAAATACAATTCCCCTCTGCCGCTGGGAAAGCATCTCGTAAGAGGCCAGTAACCCAGCACCCCCTTGGTGATAGGGGATCTGTTCCCCGGCTGGCTTGCGACCACCAGCATGCGAATCTGCCCGCCAAGTGTCTCTAACGCGTTCCGTCAAAGCCGAACGTGGGCCAGAGTCTACCCTTCCTTTCCCATCCCATTACTGCTGCGGTTCCAATAAACACCGGGTTCTTGCTCGGGGTCCATTGAAACTGCAGCATTCTTCTCTTCGCTCCCCCTTCTCACTCTATCTTCGAGGCGGCAACGCATCGACAAAACAAGAGATCTTCTACTTTGGCGATGTCTATGGGCGACGGTGGACACTTTCCATCAGGTGGATTGTCTGCTCGTTTGGTTTGCCCCTTATCTGTCATAAAATTAAAAATATATTTTTTAAGTATAATTTTAAAAAAATATTAGCATTATGCACTCTTTCTCCGTATAAACTATAAGTGTGGGGAATGTCATACTCCTCCGACCGCGCAAAAAGGGGTTTCGTAAAAAGGAGTACAAAGTTTTTGCTCCATGTATTAATATATAGATTAGAATTGTCTATTACAAATACCAGAGAAGATATTGTCTTGTTTGATTTTTATTTTTCTTTTTACCCGTGTGTCTGAAGACCCGTCCCGTTGTCCGTGTCCCGTTTAGAGTGAAAAATAAAATGGTCACTTTACTCATAACGTAAATCAAATCAAATCAAATTGTATAATCATCATCATCTTAACCCGTCTATGGCCCTCTGATGAACCAGGTTTCCTCCTCAGTGAGGGTGTTAGCTGCTAGGCCATAGTACTACATACTTTACACAATTTTGAGAACTTTTAGGGAACTCTCAGGAGTGCAGGTTTCCTCACTAGGTTATCACTGCTCGACGACTGTATAGAAAGCTTAATTAAAGCTCATTATTATTGTAACATAGATTTTGTTGTATTCGACCTTAACTGACATTAAATAAAAGGAAGATGGTATGTCTTAGTGATTCAGATATTTCTCGAAAACTTGCTTAAAGACAATCCAAATACAGTATTTTTTTTTAAATAATTGTCCTTGTTAACAGAGCACAGTGTAATATATAAGGAAATGTCAAGATTCTACAAGTTCTCTTCAACTACGCACATCCATTATATACAGTTCCGTAAAGTCATCCAAATGAGAGTTTCTGCAACCAGTGCCGGATAAAAATTCTTTAATTTTTTTTAAAATTATTTGAAAATATATAAGTGTCTCAATTACGGCCGAAATGAATAATCAGTATTACTTAATCCAAATCTATGGATTATGGATTGAAAATAAATTCAGTATTCAAATTTGGGGATATAAAATTCAAAATTAGTATCTTATTCTGAAATCTAAAATCTTTGCTCTTTCTTTTCCTCTCCCATGCATGCATGGATCAACTACCAAGAGGGTACTGGGTTACTCGGCTCTTACGAGATGCTCTCTCAGCGGCAGAGGGGAATAGTATTCTAACCCGTCCCCTCACGAGTTCTTCTTGAGTCATGAAATATTTTTTGAAAATCATCCCTTAAGGGGGTAAAAGGTAGGTGCAAAGTTAGTATGACTCCTCATAAAATTATTAAATATGTTTACAGACGATCTACTGTAGACGATATAGCTACGTCAATATCGCAAAATTATTATAAAATGTCGTGGGTAAATGGATCCGCACTCAACCACTTTCATTAGCGGTCAACCAGTTAGCGGTCAGTGGTCACATGGCGATTAAAATTTCGACCTTTAACTTTCACTTCATGTTGTTCTTGTTACGTTTTTTGTAATTCTTGTAATATTTTAACTGGTTTATTAACTTACTTAAGGAAATCAAAGTTATATCATTCATTCATTTTAAACTACCGACCTGCCCTGGCTTCGCACGGTTTCTCTACTACAATATGTATTTTTTATTAAAATTATCAGATGGTGGTATGCCTCCAATATCGAGGAACACGTCAGTAATGTACTTTATTATTTTAATATTTACAAAAGATGGTTATAAAAGGTGTCTTTAAACTTGCCCCTAGGTCTCAAGGCCTGCACTACTCGTCTTCCCTCTAGTTAATATTAAGGTTTGAGTGTTATATACTCTTAATACTACTTATGTATATATTTTAAATAATTTTGTTTTAATATGACGTAGTAGTAGTACTATGCGATAGTAGAGTTCAGAATCGATGGTCCTGCCTGGTGGTAACAGCTCATAATGAATAATCCCTTTCCAATCCCACCACACACACAGCATCACCTTGTTGCGAGTTAACCCGGGTTTCGCCACAGTCTGAGATGCCTGACCGGCCTTTGACCACGACCTATTTCGCACGTTCTTGACGTACGTGATCCACTTTTCATCACCAGTTATCAGCTTCTTCAAAAATGGTTCGGTTTCTTTACGTCGTAATAAAGAATCACAAATGAGTACACGGTTCATTAGGTTTCTTTCAGTGAGCTCATGAGGTACCCAAATACCGAGCTTTTTTGTGTACCCAGTTTTATTCAAATGCGCGAAAACTGTTTTGTGGTCAATTCCCAGTTCTTCAGCTACGTTGTAACTACTGATATGCCGATCTTGCTCCATTTTTTTAAAAATGGCATCCTCATATCCGTAATAGGGCGACCAGAGCGAGGTGCATCTTTGACATCAAAATTTTCGGATTTAAAACGCTTAAACCAAATGTGTGCTACTCTCACAGACACTGCACTAGGTCCATAAACCTCGCAAAATGTTTTCGCGGCTTGCGTTGCATTTTTACCTTTTTTGTAGTAAAATTTTAAAATGTATCGAATTTCTTCATTAGATTCACTCATCTTCACAGTACGAAAAACAAATAAAAATCACACATTTTCCTAATTTGAATTTGGAATTATCTTCTTTAAAATGTAAACTTTGAATGATACCAAAACCAGCCAGATACAAATAGTATAGCCAAAGTGATTTTATTACAAGTTCATACATACTATAATGCAAAAAGACTTTTTCCCCAACCTATTACAATAATCATGTAGCTATATGAACATACTTGACGTTCTTGTAGGGAAAGTTTTTTCATATCAATTTAAAGCTAGAAAAGTGAATTCTTTAATAAACAGTAGACACTTGTTCATCACGATGATTCAACAGAAGTAGTAAAGCTTTCAACATGAATAACAACTTTCAATTTTTAACAAGTTTACGATGCAGTTGATAGCAATAGTAGATAATTTTACACTCTCAAAAATATCTATAGTTTAGCCGACGTTATAAAAAGAGGATATTCTTAATCTTTATATTTTTTCTACTAGCTTCAATAATAAGGTCCATTACATACTCAATATAACTTGTTAATTAAAAATGAGTTGTAGTGTTCACGCTGATTAACAGTATGACAGCTTGTCTAGAATATCCTCCTGGGGGGTTAGACTTTAGACCCAGAGCTTTAGCATTACTCCAAGAATACTCGCGATGTAATAGTTAATATTTCCATCATTGCGACGTATTATAACGTATAACAAATAAAGTGTAACCCCCAGGAGGATATTTTAGTGAAGCTGTCATACTGTTAGTCTACGTTTGGACTATTAAATTATATATATATTTTTTTTATGTAAGTAGGTCGGCAAACAAACGTACGGCTCACCTGATGGTAAGCGATTACCGTAGCTTATAGACGTCTGCAACACCAGAAGCATCGCAAGCGCGTTGCCGACTCTATCCCCAATTCCCCCCAGGTGCCCTGGTCACCTTACTCACCAACAGGAACACAACACTGCTTTAGAGTAGTGTTATTTAGCTGTGATCTTCTGTAAGGTCGAGGTACTACCCCAGTCGGGCTGCTCCATATTTGAGCAGGAAATTTCCTGCTGTGCCCTACCTCAGTTAGAATTATATATATTATTTTTTTAAATAAAAATAAAAAGAATAACTTGATAAGATCTTTTGTCATCCGGCTCAAAGGACCAGCGAATGTAGTGATTTAATTATTGTTCAAGATGAAATATTGCCTCCTACTTGCTGGGCTCTAGGCAAGATTATTTATTTAAATAAAAATAAAAAGAATAACTTGATAAGATAACTAGATAAGATCTATGGTCATCCGGGTCGAAGGACCAGAGAATGTAGTGGTTTTATGTTGATATTAATTTTAACAGATTATAAATAATATTTATTATCTATATAACGCAAAGGTATTGCAATGTTGTCAATTAATAAACTAATAATTAAAAAAGAGGTTTAATAAGAAGATATTATGAGATTTATTTACTTATTTTGCAAAGACTTGTTATTACTTTGCAAAGATTTGTTATTACAAAGTCATTAAGGAAGCTATAAAGTAAATATACAGGTAATTCCACAACCAAGGTTAATCTATTACAATTGTCATTATTAAACTGACGTCAACAAAATCTTATAACACAGATTACAACTACATAATAGATGTCGCATTCAGGGCGAAACAATGTGTAATACATATGTGATTTGTCACATATACGAGACAGCGCTCGTAAACACCAACTTGGTATCGACCAGTCATCAAGACGCGTCCTCGTTAGCTTTTCTTACACCCAAATAATTTTTTTTTTTTAAATCTTACGAATATGAGTTCTTGTGCTATAAAATGGTGTGGAAACTTTTTTTATTATTTTTTCTATTATATAAATATTTAACGTCCCTATCCCATCATTACAGCAAGTATGTTATTCGAATGATTTTACTTCAAAATCGCCTCAGTCCTTCCCCTTGTTTAACATGCGGAATCTATTATGTAGTGATCTGTGTCTTTTAATGAGTTTATAACTAAAATAAAAAAAATACCTAATTTTCACAGTTGTCTGATACTGGATCGTGATACTTTAATTCCATTACTAAGGTTTGGAATAAGTGTTTAAGGTGATGGTGATGAATCGGTAATTATTTTCATTTAATAGTGATACTATAATTCCATTACTAAGGTTTGGAATAAGTGTTTAATATTAGTGATGGTGATGAATCGGTAATTATTTTCATTTAATATTGATCTTATACAAAATTTCAACAGTTAAAGTCAAATTATTGTTTTTGAATCTTCCATTAAAATATTGTATCTGTGTACTGTAATAAATAATAATGTTTGGCGTAAAATTTTATAGTGTGTTATTTCTCACACTAAATTATGAAGTTTATGATATACAAGTAAACATAATTATATATGTTAGGCATATAAAAAATTATGTGTACCTATATAAACATGTTGCAGAGACAGATTTTGTGCTAAAATTGCTACACTGATTTTGACAAAATTAACCGTTAACAATTGTAACTATAATATAAGAAACCATAATATCTATCAAAATAATTACATCTATAATGAAAGTATGTATTATGTTATAGAAAGTATCTATTAATGTATACAATTTTATTATGGTTATTTTGTTTTGCACCAGCCCGTTTATGTAGATGAATTCCTCTCTCCAAGGGTTGCGTGGAAGAGATTGCTTTAGCAATAAGACCGCCTTTGCATGCTTCTTAAAATTTTGTCTGTATTTATCTTATGTTTCTTTCTCTGAGAGTGCAATAGAGTCTATACTAATGTTATAAAGAGGTCAAGTTTGTGAGGTTGTAGGGGGTATTTTCTGGATCTACTGAACCGATTTTGAAAATTCTTTTACCAATAGAAAGCCACATTATTAGTGAGTGTCATAGGCTTTGTATTAATCCGAAAAATAAAAAGACTTTTGCGTGGCAGTCGCATTTGCAAAGTAAGTCGGATAAAAACGGTTGAACGAAAACATTTACTACGAACGCAGCCTGAACGATGAGAGATATATGATTCATAGTTGCGGGTAGAGTATGAATGAATAAATGAGTGAGCGTGTGGATGAGTGAGTAAACAGTTTGAATACTGTTTAGTGAAGCGAGAACACCCATATAATCATTTGGGTTATATGGGTGTTCTCGCTTCACAAAACGCTTCATTAAGGCAGTTTAATTGTTAATTATGATATTGGCAACACTAATCTGAGTAGCATCCTGTTATTTATAATATTGGTAGGTTTAATAATAATAGTAATTTACTTTCTTAAACGTTGGACAACAGAAACACATCCATTGAAGAAGTCTGGATTGCAAAATATATAAATCTATACAGTTGTCCAAGGATATAATGCCGAGTGTAATTTTGCATGTATTGTATGTGATCAAAACCTATTTATAAGTAAAACCATCATAAGCTGAGCTCCAATTTTTAATATATTCATATTAAATGAGAGGTCAATTTGGTAGGTTTTTGCGAGTCCAAGACCTGTTATGCAAAAAATGCAGTTTTATGTACATAAATAGACACGTAAGGTATATTACATAATTATGCAATTATCACGCAATCACGTGTATTTGTTTCACGTGTTCTTCCTACTGTATCGCTTAGTTTAGGGTCAGTTCTACAACCTTGGCTTGTTTGTCTATATTTCTATAAAACAATGAATTTGGTTCAACCTTGATATGTGTGTGACCTAGACATTATGATAAGTTATTTATTAAGCTAGGAAATCGGAACTAGGCTGTTTTTGTTTTTGCATAATCTAATAATATGTAACGGTAACAATATTGTTACCTATGTACTTAAAAAATGAAAGACCTGACACTATTTACAGACAAAATAAAAAACTTGGTAGCGGTTCTATTTACACACAAAGTTAAGACTTGATACCGGTACGATTTAGACACAAAGTTAAGACTTGATACAAATTACAATTACAATTTACTCACATAGTTAGAGACTTGATACCGGTACTATTTATACACAAAGTTAAGCATTTGATACCGGTACTATTTACACACAAAGTTAAATTGATACGGGTACTATTTACACACAAAGTTAAATTGATACCGGTACTATTTACACCCAAAGTTAAAGACTACATACCGGTACTATTTACACCCAAAGTCAAAGACTACATACCGGTACTATTTACACACAAAGTTAAGACTTGATACAAATTACAATTACAATTTACTCACATAGTTAGAGACTTGATACCGGTACTATTTATACACAAAATTAAGCATTTGATACCGGTACTATTTACACACAAAGTTAAGACTTGATACAAATTACAATTACAATTTACTCACATAGTTAGAGACTTGATACCGGTACTATTTATACACAAAGTTAAGCATTTGATACCGGTACCATTTACACACAAAGTTAAGACTTGATACCGGTACGATTTAGACACAAAGTTAAGACTTGATACAAATTACAATTACAATTTACTCACATAGTTAGAGACTTGATACCGGTACTATTTATACACAAAGTTAAGCATTTGATACCGGTACTATTTACACACAAAGTTAAATTGATACGGGTACTATTTACACACAAAGTTAAATTGATACCGGTACTATTTACACCCAAAGTTAAAGACTACATACCGGTACTATTTACACCCAAAGTCAAAGACTACATACCGGTACTATTTACACACAAAGTTAAGACTTGATACAAATTACAATTACAATTTACTCACATAGTTAGAGACTTGATACCGGTACTATTTATACACAAAATTAAGCATTTGATACCGGTACGATTTAGACACAAAGACTTGATACAAATTACAATTACAATTTACTCACATAGTTAGAGACTTGATACCGGTACTATTTATACACACAGTTAAGCATTTGATACCGGTACCATTTACACACAAAGTTAAGACTTGATACCGGTACGATTTAGACACAAAGTTAAGACTTGATACAAATTACAATTACAATTTACTCACATAGTTAGAGACTTGATACCGGTACTATTTATACACAAAGTTAAGCATTTGATACCGGTACTATTTACACACAAAGTTAAATTGATACGGGTACTATTTACACACAAAGTTAAATTGATACCGGTACTATTTACACCCAAAGTTAAAGACTACATACCGGTACTATTTACACCCAAAGTCAAAGACTACATACCGGTACTATTTACACACAAAGTTAAGACTTGATACAAATTACAATTACAATTTACTCACATAGTTAGAGACTTGATACCGGTACTATTTATACACAAAATTAAGCATTTGATACCGGTACTATTTACACACAAAGTTAAGACTTGATACCGGTACGATTTAGACACAAAGACTTGATACAAATTACAATTACAATTTACTCACATAGTTTGAGACTTGATACCGGTACTATTTATACACAAAGTTAAGCATTTGATACCGGTACTATTTACACACAAAGTTAAGACTTGATACCGGTACGATTTAGACACAAAGACTTGATACAAATTACAATTACAATTTACTCACATAGTTAGAGACTTGATACCGGTACTATTTATACACAAAGTTAAGACTTGATACCGGTACGATTTAGACACAAAGACTTGATACAAATTACAATTACAATTTACTCACATAGTTAGAGACTTGATACCGGTACTATTTATACACAAAATTAAGCATTTGATACCGGTACTATTTACACACAAAGTTAAGACTTGATACTGGTACGATTTAGACACAAAGACTTGATACAAATTACAATTACAATTTACTCACATAGTTAGAGACTTGATACCGGTACTATTTATACACAAAGTTAAGCATTTGATACCGGTACTATTTACACACAAAGTTAAATTAATACGGGTACTATTTACACACAAAGTTAAATTGATACCGGTACTATTTACACCCAAAGTTAAAGACTACATACCGGTACTATTTACACCCAAAGTCAAAGACTACATACCGGTACTATTTACACACAAAGTTAAGACTTGATACAAATTACAATTACAATTTACTCACATAGTTAGAGACTTGATACCGGTACTATTTACACACAAAGTTAAATTGATACGGGTACTATTTACACACAAAGTTAAATTGATACCGGTACTATTTACACCCAAAGTTAAAGACTACATACCGGTACTATTTACACCCAAAGTCAAAGACTACATACCGGTACTATTTACACACAAAGTTAAGACTTGATACAAATTACAATTACAATTTACTCACATAGTTAGAGACTTGATACCGGTACTATTTACACACAAAGTTAAGACTTGATACAAATTACAATTACAATTTACTCACATAGTTAGAGACTTGATACCGGTACTATTTACACACAAAGTTAAGACTTGATACAAATTACAATTACAATTTACTCACATAGTTAGAGACTTGATACCGGTACTATTTATACACAAAGTTAAGCATTTGATACCGGTACCATTTACACACAAAGTTAAGACTTGATACCGGTACGATTTAGACACAAAGTTAAGACTTGATACAAATTACAATTACAATTTACTCACATAGTTAAAGACTTGATACCGGTACTATTTATACACAAAGTTAAGCATTTGATACCGGTACTATTTACACACAAAGTTAAATTGATACGGGTACTATTTACACACAAAGTTAAATTGATACCGGTACTATTTACACCCAAAGTTAAAGACTACATACCGGTACTATTTACACCCAAAGTCAAAGACTACATACCGGTACTATTTACACACAAAGTTAAGACTTGATACAAATTACAATTACAATTTACTCACATAGTTAGAGACTTGATACCGGTACTATTTATACACAAAATTAAGCATTTGATACCGGTACTATTTACACACAAAGTTAAGACTTGATACCGGTACGATTTAGACACAAAGACTTGATACAAATTACAATTACAATTTACTCACATAGTTTGAGACTTGATACCGGTACTATTTATACACAAAGTTAAGCATTTGATACCGGTACTATTTACACACAAAGTTAAATTAATACGGGTACTATTTACACACAAAGTTAAATTGATACCGGTACTATTTACACCCAAAGTTAAAGACTACATACCGGTACTATTTACACCCAAAGTCAAAGACTACATACCGGTACTATTTACACACAAAGTTAAGACTTGATACAAATTACAATTACAATTTACTCACATAGTTAGAGACTTGATACCGGTACTATTTACACACAAAGTTAAATTGATACGGGTACTATTTACACACAAAGTTAAATTGATACCGGTACTATTTACACCCAAAGTTAAAGACTACATACCGGTACTATTTACACCCAAAGTCAAAGACTACATACCGGTACTATTTACACACAAAGTTAAGACTTGATACAAATTACAATTACAATTTACTCACATAGTTAGAGACTTGATACCGGTACTATTTATACACAAAGTTAAGCATTTGATACCGGTACTATTTACACACAAAGTTAAGACTTGATACAAATTACAATTACAATTTACTCACATAGTTAGAGACTTGATACCGGTACTATTTACACACAAAGTTAAGACTTGATACCGATACTATTTACACACAAAGATAAGACTTGATACCGGTACTATTTACACACAAAGATAAGACTTGATACCGATACTATTTACACACAAAGATAAGACTTGATACCGGTACTATTTAAACACAAAGATAAGACTTGATACCGGTACTATTTACACTCAAAGTTAAGACTTGATACCGGTACTATTTACACACAAAGTTAAGACTTGATACCGGTACTATTTACACACAAAGTTAAGACTTGATACCGGTACTATTTACACACAAAGTTAAAGGCTTTATACCAGTACTATTTATTCATAAAATTAATTTTTTGCTAAAGATACTTAGAAAATCTACCTGTACCAACTAGATTTAAGATTTGGTAGCGTAGTTTAGGAACGGTACTATTTAGTAAGAAACTAAAAGGCTCGACAACGGTACTAATTTCATACAAAATAAATGATTTTATGGTGATACTATTTAAGTACAATATTAAAGACCTGGTTGATTAATTATACAATTATGAGTTAACCGTGAGAAATGAGAATGTTACTCCAAAATTTTGCCACATCTGTGATGTAAACAAATTTAGTAATATTTCATCTTCAAACAAGTTTAGATATTTCCTAACACACAAAGTTAATTGCGACTATGGATTTTGTTATGATAGCGTTAAATCTAGGGCGAATGATTTTGTATGGATTTGTTTTGTTTACATTCTCTTCTATATCGAATTCTCATACCAAATTCTAAGGGGAGAGGTGGATCTTTAAAATAACACGTTTCGTCACGGGGGTGAAGGGCGTCACGTAGTCAATATTTTCTAGGCAAATCTCGAGCTATATTAAAATATGGCAACACTGTGTTCAATGCAATTTGCAAGCAATTTTACGACTTTTTGTACCATAACGTCGTACGATTGGCAGTACATAGTTTTTTTTTATATTTGTGACATAAAAAGGTTTAGAACCATATTTTTAATTTACTATGTGAAAACTAGAGGGGGAGAGAGGGGTCTTGAGAGGAAGGGGTATAAACGTACGTTCCTTAATCAAAATAATTGATTCCAAATCTAATCAAGTTCATAAGATTCGTCTACATTTTCAGCTCTCATATAAACCAAATTGTTCCAAATTTAAATTAATGTTATTAATACAGATAATTAAAAATAATTTTATTCATATTATTTTCGGACGGAGGTTCCAAATTTAAATTAAAGTTTCACGTCGCAATAGAACAAAGTTTTTTTTACTTTTATTCCAAATTTAAATTTATAAATCTAAATTTCTTGGCTTTAGAACTTAAACGTGATCGATAATAGTATAATAAAGCAATTACGTCTTGAATCATTGTAAGCTGATACTTCCTTTACCAACAACAAAGGACGTATAAGGACAAGTTAAAGTACATAACTGCATAGTAAGTACTTCATTACATCTTGTAAACATAACCTTCTAGTCCCGGATCAAACCAATAGATAATATATTTACATTTTTTTAAAAACAGATTAAAACTTTTTAAATTATTTTAACACCGAACCTCTTAAGGTCAAGAAGTGAGCTGATAGTCTTCAAACGCCTGAACAGATCTTTGCAATACACAGCTAATAACCATCTGCATTAAATTACCTTTCAAACAAATAAAACTTCATCACATTTGGGCGCTACGAGGCTACAGACAAACACACGTTAAACTACATTATAAAACATTTTCTATGTTTCGACATCACTACATAGTATAAAACAAAGTCGCTTCCCGCTGTCCTTCTGTCCATATGTATGCTTAGATCTTCAAAACTACGCAACGGATTTTAATGTGGTTTTTTTAAATATAGATAGTGATTCAAGAGGAAGGTTTATATGTATAATACATATATATTATAGTAGAGAAACACTGATAATTGTAGAGTTTTCTAATGTGATGTCGTACGTAAACACATTTTTTGCGCTTATATTGCAAACGCTGGCTGAACCCTACGAGATAGATCAAAATAATGTACTACAGTATTGTACACCTTAAAAAGATCTACAAAAAAGTTCGTGATGGTATATGTCTATATCTTAGGGATAACCCACAATAACCATTTTTGCGAGAAATAATGTCTTATTGCAGTGATTTTAAGCAATTACAGCATTATTCCTTATATAATGAAGTACCTTAAATACATTGTGCATTTTATATAGATCAGTATGGCCCTTTACAGTATGAAAATTTAATGAATATTTTCGAATATATTGCAGATTCAAAATACAGGGACATAACGGTTACGGCTAAATAAACGTGTTAAAACTTAAATTGCAGATCGACTAGTATCAAATAATTCTGACACTACATTATCCATAAAACATAGAGATATATACAATATATGATAATATCAAAGATATCAAAACTTAATTGAAATACCGCTGGCAAGGTTGGGCACCTTTAGGTTACGTTTCTGCCAGAGATGAGCGAGAAATTCTATTGGTTCTTAACAAATTCATTACTAATGAATTTGTATAATTTAGAAGACGAAATAGAGAAAAAAAAGGTATAATTATTTTAGTATCAAGATGATAGGGTGATTTAATATACTACTTATGCCATCTATTGACGTATATATGGTCTGTCTGTCTGTTACGCAATCAGGCTTAAATAACTTAATTAAATTTTAATGAAAAAAGCATGGGGAAGGACACAGGGTTTGTTTTAACGCAAAAAAGGCTTGAAGGGGTTGAAATATGGAATGAAGTGCATGTAGAGCTATGCTTTCGTTATGTCTTTGGGAAGTAGTTACAGTATATAATTTACATTGGTGATAAAAATTAAAATATAAAATATAGCAATCAGTGATATAGTGATATAGATATTTTGACAAGTTCTCTATTGTATCCCTGAAGGCCAAAATGATTTCATAAGAATCGGTAAGTGCTGCCACCTTATTACTCGAAATGAAAACTCTTTGTTGCTGAGGGTTCAAAGAAAAATTCTGCTTCTTTGTGATGTCATCTAGTTCTAATAAGAAAATTTTAAAATTTAATGCGATCCTAAATCGCGCTATCAGTATTTTCTAACTCGCTAAGTATATATACCAGTGGGACAATAAAACTGTTGGGGTCATTCGCCTTGAGGTAAGCCAGTCGCCAAGCTGGTCTAATTGGCATGGGTTCAGATGATGGAGTATTATTATATTTAAGAAGTAATAGTTACAACCTCAAGGATGGAGGGAGGCAGCGATGCCATCTCGACCCCACTTTTGCTAATCATTTTTTTAAATACGAAACGTCTGCGACAAATTGTATTGTATTATAAATTAATTAAAATTGTTAACCAAAAGTTAAACGGTAAAAATATTTTGTTTCTAAAATAATGCGTCAAAACCTAAAAAGGTATACAAAAGATCATTTTTTTAGTGATGGATCAACAAGTTGCCATTTTTCGGATTTTTCTTATTCTCCATACTAGTGCTATAGAACCTTGTTTATTGCCAAAAATCATGTTCCTAGGTCACAACACAAAGCCTAGGAATTTTGATTCTAAATTCCAGTACATGAAATAAAAGCGGCTGCATCTTTGCATTAAATTGAGTTTGTTTCTTTTACATATTCGAGACCCTAGAGACTTATAACTTGAAATTCTGGAGTATTCTAAGTGATTTTAGTGAGAGATATACATTCCTATTTCTCATGAATATACAATGAATACTAATTTACTGTAACTATTAGCGTGGGGTGCTATATTCCACAGGACATATTTAACAAAATATTTTTTTTATATTTTAAAAACTTCTGCGATTTATTACAACAAGAAGTTGATTTGATTAATACGCGTTATCTTCATGTTTCAGTAACAAACGAGATTATTGGGGGGTGCGCAACACCCCAACACTTATTCTATAATTTTTCAGGGAAGACATCTTATTTTTTTAGAGTATCTGTACAAATAAAATGTCGCTTATACCGAATAAATAGTAATATTTTGAGTGGAGTCACTTAAAGAAAGTGATTGACAGACATAGATATAAGAAATATTTAAATATATCAATTTAAAATTTAATATTTGATATAAATTTTAAATTGATATCTTCACGTTTTTCTGACAAAAAGGGCAGGTAAAAAAAGTAAATTTTCTAGTGATATAGAAAAGAATTTACAGTTTTTTAAATTTTATCCTTAAAGTACCTTATAACTATGTGAGTGACCACAATCACGGTCAGATCATCATCTCCATACGTCAGGTCGTGCGTGGACTTAGAAGTTTGATGGTTTGCCAGCCGCAAGGGACCGCTTTGAGTATTTGATAATAATTTCAACTTGATACCTCCCACGCGATCCTGAGAAAAAGGGTCTTGACAGACAGACAGATGGTCAACGAAGTGATCCTATGAGGGTTCCATTTTTCCTTTTTAGGTAGGGAACCCTAAAAAACAAAATAGGAAGCCTTTAATTAAATCCATTATAGTGATCATCCGTTTAGGTAAAAGTCGAGGATTATCACTGCTTTGTTGTATCCTAGAAGGCCAAAATGAACCATCCTTAAAATAATAATATTACTACACTAACAAAAATGTTTTTTCTGAGCATCCCTGAAATTGTATATATAAGTAGTTACAGTTGAATATCCCCTATTTTTAAGTAGGTTAAAAATAGTATTTAAATGAGTTACATAAGCGAATTACGTTAATTTAGAATTGAATGTATTAATGACAGGTTATTCTAAATTATTCGTAATTATACAATTCTTATTACGGATGTACATAATAATTATTCTAAATTAAAAAAGCCAAGTGATAGTCGGATACCCATACCGAGGTTCCGTACAATCAGAATTTAGGCACAAACTTAATTTTCCTGTTGGGAAACTGTTTTTCCATAAATAGATATACTTATGTTACAGTCAGTTTTTGCAAAGAACACAATAAAGAACCACATGTTTGCACAGCTCGTGATCATCATCATCATTAGCCGTTAATAGCCCACTAAAGACCGGGTCTCCTCTTTAGAATGAGGGTTAGACCTTACTTCACGGCCCTGGCCCAATGCGGTTTGGCAGACATTATGGAGAACTCTTAGGCGTTTCCACGATATTTAATGTGTCTTTAGTTTGTGCCAAGATTGTAATCTGGTCTCCTAAATAGGACATTCAAGTTTTAACGGCTTATCTAACATTTAGGTCATCACTGCTGCTCTAGATCTTTTTTTTTAATTATAAGCCAGCCCAGAAGAAGCCTGTTCACTCTTGCTTTAAAAGCATTCATGTTATACGTACTCGGAAATACAGACGCCGGCAGGGAATTCCAGTCCTTAACCGTGCGCATTAAAAAAGATGACTTGAAGCGCTTTGTACGTATGAAAGGTATATCAATTAGGTGGGGATGAAAGCCTGCGGTGCGTCTGTATGTCCGATGGAAGAAAGGAGATGGGGGTATGAGCTCGTGTAACTCCAGGGCATACTCCCCAAAGTACAACCTGTAAAAGACCGTTAGATTGGCAACTTTTCTTCGGTGAGCCAGAGTGTGAAGAGACTCCACCGAACTGGCGTTACCGATTATACAGCGTTAAAAGCTGACTAGGCGTGAAATATCGCTTATCCTTGTTTAAGATGCCAAGCTTTCTGGCCGCAGTTTGCGCTTTAGACTCAATGTAATTGCTAAAGTTGAGGTTAGAACTCAACTCCATGCCAAGGAGGTCGAGCGTATCGGACACAGGTCTGTAGGTGTACCTTGGAAAGAAGGAGTCAAGTTGAGAGGACTCCGTTTGGCGGAGAACATTCAAGTCCGCGAACAGACAGACGAGCAGTTAAATGGTTCATGTTTTCTTTTAAAAACCACTATCGATTAAAGTATTCATAATTTGTAAGCAAATAACAAATGTAGAACTCTATGAATAGATATAGAAACGTAATTGAGTCGAGATTGAGGGAGCAATTTTTTACCATATTTTGCTGTTTATATAACGAACTTCCATACAATCTTCTGATGGAACAGAGGCGCCCCGTAAATACGAGCGTCAGGGTAGATAAGGCGCTAGGAACCTTTTTGGGGACGTCAACATGATTCGAAATGAAAAAAACGGTGCATATAATCGTAGACAGGGTTGACACGCAGGCGTAGAATATACTTGTTGGTGAAAGACCTTTTTTTTGCTCTTCAGGCATAGGCACGCACACCGGCGCAGAAGATGGCGCGTGCATGCCTAATTCAATATCATTTCTCAAGCTCTAATTTATCTCTTTACCAAATTTCAATAAAATCTGTCGACGCGTTGTTGAGTTGTTAATAGTGTAACTAAACTAACTTTGTTTTCGATATACATATATAGAAGTAGAGCCAGATCCAAGTAAACCGTGTGATACAATAATTATTGTCAATACATTACGCGACTTACCGTGGCGTAGCGATCGCACGACATTGATTATGTTTATGTATAGTGATATAATGACTTATGTAATGCCAAATTGTTCTGCAATTAAATTTCTCTGCAGCCATTCCATCTTTATGGTGTTTCTCTAAGTGGTTCGGTTTTGATTATTGCTATAGTAGAAGTTGGTTAGTTTCAATTTTGAAAAAAGTGTAGTTGCTTAACTTTTTAACGAAATTCTACTGCAAGACGAGTTTGTTAGACTTATATAAACTTTCAACGCATTTTAATTCAATTAAGCAAGAAAAATAATTCCAAAACAATGCAACATCTTTCTTAGATCCGTAATTATTGTATTAATATTATGTAAGCTAATAAAAAAGCAATTTATAATTAGAAAATCAGTGTTACCAACTCTGAAGCTTAAGAATAAAGTCAAAATCCACTAAATCACAATTATGCACCCGAAAATAGCCTAAAAAAGTAAATAGTTTAAATTTTTTTTCCCTAAATTTAGAGGAAAATCCCTAAGTTGGCAACAGTGTTTGAATATTGTGGTTATTATTCAATTTATCCCTATTAAGAGGGGCAAAGATATATAATTTTATATAAAAGATTGTTTTATAATTTCCGTCCTTTGACATACCTATTCAAATTAAAAAAAAAATTAAGGTTAATAAAATTGTACTTTTTTATACGTTACCTGTATCACATAATACTGGCACACATAACACTATCAAACCCGCATAAATTGAAAAAGTTGTTAAATTTAAACCAACACTGCACTTAGTTTTATTATTTTTTACATTTAACTCCATCACTAAAGTCACTAATGAACTCATTACATCATAAATATAAAATAATGATTATTACTAATTCACTATACAATAAAAATGTTGTAAAAGTTTGACATTTAAATTGGCGCGTAAACAAAAAGCGCAGGAGCGCGCGACGCATGCGCGTCGTCCATGTGGTTGTTATACAGTGAGGCGGTGGGCAGAGATCACTCTCCATGCAGCCTCATTGTGTTTTTTAATAATAATGTTACATACTTGTACCATTCTGCGTCATCCAGTTGACGAACGTTGTATTTAATTCATTTCAGTGTACAATTTAAAAATATATTTTAAAGTATTAGGTACCTATATTGTATTGCTAATACACAAATATACACGTTAAACTTGAACATAGGAATGTGAAAAAATAATCGATTTTTAATAATCGATTACATTCCAACTTTTAAGTAAAATGAATCAGTTAGGCTTATAGTTATAGGATTAAACCTAAGTAGCCAGACTACATTTAAATCAATTGCTAACTACAGAAACAGGTCGTTTTATTTCTTGGGATTATTGTTTAATTTTATTTTCGTTCTAGTAATATGATACATGGTACTAGACGTCTGTGTTAATGTTCCAAATTAACATTTAAATAAATCCTTTGTATTTCGATTTTAAGTCTAATAGGTAGTTATTTCAATCTTTTGTATTAATAGTTTTGTTTTATATACATTTGAATAAAATAGTAAATAGTACTGAAAATTAGTGGCAATAATCTATATATATAAAAATGAATCCCAATTTCCCTTGGTCACGGCATCACGCGCAAACGGTTGGACCGATTTCACTAATTCTTTTTTTATTGTGTTTTTTATTGTCAGGAGAAGGTTCTTATGTAAGAAAAAATTTAGAAACGTGTGCGGAAAATTAGAAAATTAAAAAAAACTTAACGACCAAATAAAGTTTTGTGTAAATGTCATGTTTGTGGCGTTTGACAACTGTCAGTCATTTGAATTATATTCATAGACGAGCGGCCTGCCCTCGCTTCGCTCCGGGTCTTTAAAACAATATAATAATTGATGTCCTTAAATTGTCACTCTGTAATTGTGTAACTTTTCATTATTTGAACAAAGAGTGAGTATAAAAAGAAAAATAATAGAAACAAAAATAAAAGAAAAGCGAAAGATGATAAAAGAGGGAGGGCAGAGGAAAAATAAAATTGAATAGGTAAAGGAGAAATAGAAAAAGAGAGAGTGAGAGAGAAAGATAGAGAGAGATAATCGAAAGAAAGAAAGCGAAAAGAGACTGATCATCCTGAACAAATAAAAATAATAATTAAAGAGAGAAAAAAGAATGAGGTTGAGAGACAATGATAGTATTATAAAAAGAAGAGAGACGGAAATACTGTAGACTTCTCTCAGTAAAAGAATTTTTTAAATCGGATTAGTAACAACAAAACGGGCATATTCTATTAATTAAAAAATGTATATGGCAACACAAGATCACCTTTGTCTCTCACGAATAGTGTAGTTTTCTCTCAGTGAAAGAATTGTAAAATCGGTTTAGTAACAACAAAATGCCCATATTCTATTAATTAAAAAAATTATATGGTAACACTAAATCACCGTTGTTACTCACGAATGCACTTTTCTGTCAGTGAAAAAATTTTTAAATACGGATTAGTAACAACAAAATGGCCATATTAATTAAAAATGTATATGGCAACACTAAATTCCCTTTGTCACTCACGAATAGTGTAGTTTTCGCTCAGTGAAATAATTTTTAAATACGGATTAGTAACAATTGAACTGAGGAACACTTCAATTTACAAAATGACCACCTTATGGCACTTAAATGGCCATATCTTTTTAATTATAATAATTATGGCAACACCACATAGCTTATGTTACCCGGAAAGGATGTAGCTTTCTATCGGTGAAAGAATTTTCAAAATTCAGGTTCAGTACTTTTCGAGCCTATACGTAACAAACAAACATACAAACAATCAAATCTTTCCTCTTCATATAATAGTGTAGATAAGACAGGACAACGTCCGTCGGGTCAGCTAGTTTTGAATAAAAAAATGTTTTGTTTTCTTAGTTTTAAAACTGACAGATTGGTGTTTTAGTTATTATTAACTTGTGATTTTTTTTATGTACAAAAAAATGCAACTTCGAATTTACAGAAAAAATCGATTATTTTTTTAGTTAATCGATTTATTTTAAAAATAGAATTAATCGCTTTTCCCCCCTACAAGTCACAAATCAAATCAAATCAAAATTATTTATTTCAATTAGACTTTTTTTAAAAGTACTTTAAAACGTCAAAAATTGGTCGGTTAGTCAGTTTGTCTGAAACTACCACCAGCTCGGAAAGCAGTTTTCTGTTGAGAAGAGCCGGCCAGAAACTCAACAGCCGCTCTTTTCAAAAAGCCATGTTTACATAGTCTGTTATACAAATCATTTAACTTGAGAATCAACGTCACATAGATTCCAAGCATTCTCATCATTTAAGTAATCCTGTACATTATAGTATGCTTTATATATTAATGACTTCTTGATTCGAGTTTTAAATTGTTGAAGTGGCAAGTCTAATATAGGCTGTGGAATCTTATTATAGATGCGAACACGTTATGTTTGTCACTGTGTTTTGAATACAAATGGATATTCTGGTAAATGAACAAAATATTATAATATATGTATTGAGATGGGACTGTAAGAACGTCTATTTTTTTATATACATCTCTAAGGGAATCCCGCGCTCTTAAGTTATAAATGGCCCGAACAGCTCTCTTTTGAAGAATAAAAATGGATTCAAAGTCCGCGGCCCTACCCCACAGTAAAATCTCTGCCACTTTATTATTTGAAATGGAAACTTTTTGTAGCTGAGGGTTCAAAGTAAATTATGCTTGATTGTGGTGTGCTATATAGTTCTTAACTTTATGCATGTTATATTATTGACCCTTAATAAAAATACAAAATTTAAATATAATTCTAAAGGAGAATATTATATTAATAAATAAAAATAGTAAGAAAAATTAAAAAAGTGATACACATAATTTTTAAATATCTTGTTTTATTACAATTTAATGCGATCCTAAATCGCGCTATCAATATTTTCTAACTCACTAAGTATATATACAAATGAGAAAATGAATCTGTTGGGGTCATCCGCTTTGAGGTAAGCCAGTCGCCAAGCTGGTCTAATTTGGCAAGGGCTCCGATGATGGAATATGTGAAATATTATCATTAATTAAAACAATTCCTCCATCAAGTATGGAGACAGGCAGTGATGCCATCTCGACCTCACTTTTGGTAACCATTTTTATTAACTACAGAACGTCTGCAACAAATTGTATCGGAAAGGGTAAATTAGAGTAACGTCAAAAAAAGTCAAAAGTCATATAAATTTGGGGGGACCCTTATCACTTAGGAAGATGAAAAATAGATAGTAGCAGATTCTCAGACCTACTGAATATGCATATGCATATAAAATTTCATAAAAATCAGTCGAGCCGTTTCGGAGGAGTATGGTTACTAACATTGTGACACGAGAATTTTCTATACAAGATTATTTAGCAAAAAATAATTCTAATTTTAACTCTTTGCCGCCTAAACCTTGCAAATTTTGATGTATAATATTAATTTTGCACGGTTTAGGCTTTGTCTGTTTGTCTAGTCTAAACTAGGTTGTATATTAATATTAGTGTGAAGAGTATTAAATTATCACAATTTGCATTTTTATTGCTAATTTACAAGTTACAACTCGGTCGTAAGTCACATCCAACCAGTTCCTCGTATAAGTTTTTTTTTTTCGCGGGTAGATTTGAAAGTGCAAAGACGTGTATTTTATAGCTCCATTTAACTTATTTTTTAATAAATACTAAAAGTGCTTATGAAATAAAAATAAGTTACCTGTGTATAAGTTGACTATATTTAAACTCACACACAAACTTTCTACACTTCAACTTAAAAATAAGTAAAATGAACACACCCGTTGAACAGCTGCTTAAAAGTATGGAGGAACTCTCTACTATGTTTGATAACAGGATGGGTGAGTTTGAAAAACATTTACCCCAACCTGGAACCATCACTTCTAACACAACACTAAAGACATTGTCCACTGATTTTTACACTTTTAAAACGTTTGTGTGGAAATCACTTGGTATACTGAAGTCCCAGGTCGAGCTTGTTATACTTGGTATGGACCGCTTGGAAACACACTCACGCAGAAAAGTTCTCCTCTTCCATGGCATCAAGGAAAGCAAGGATGAAGATATATTGAAAAAGACACTTGCAGTATTAACCAACCAGATGAAGATGATCGATGTTAGTCAGAATACAATTGAATCCTGTCATAGATTAGGTGATAAAAAAGATTCTTCTCGGCCCATTCTTGTGCGTTTCACAACTGTAAAACTTCGCTCTATGATATGGAAGGCTAAAACTGCATTGAAGGGCTCTAAAATAAGTGTAACTGAGTTTCTGACCAAGTCTCGTCAAGAAGTTTTCAAAGCAGCTCGTGATCACTTTGGAATGAAGAATTGTTGGTCTGCAGATGGTGTAATTATTGTTCTCCTGCCGGACAAGACTCGAGTAAAGATCTCTTCCTCTTTTGATCTTAAACAGCTCATCACAAAGCATCCAAAAAACGCTGACAAATAAGTGGCAGTACGGTTATTTATGTTTTGTTATTACCTACTTAACTCGGCTGGTTAATTATGCAGACTACTCATTTTAAACGTAGGGTAAATTGATATTTTTGATAATTATTTGTTTACTTATTACTGTCTTATTTATATATTTCATTTGTCTGTAACTTGCTTGTCACTATCATAGTCTAAACGTCAACTGTCAGTGTTGCGTTTTGTTACTGCTTTAAACATGTGTTAATTTAACTTTTCTTATGTCATTTTTTGCTTTCGAAGTACTTAATCTTTTACAGTCAACTTATGCAATGAGAATAGTGTTTGCTTAGTTTGAAATTGTTTATTTTTTTATTGTTCTATACCTTATTTATTTTATTTTATATTATATTTATATTATAATATATTTTATTATAATTTATCATATCATTATGCAAGATGAATATTTTTCCTGCTCATCTGATGATTATGAGAGTGCCGAAAGTAGCAATAATTCTACTCTATCAGATTCTGAACCTCTTGATCAAAAGTTATCACAGATTTTTGCAAGTAATTCAAATTATCTTTCATTGGTGCATATCAACGCGCAGAGCATTATGGCTCACTACTCCGACCTTCTTACATCTTTTGGCTCCGGCGTAGTCGATTGTATTCTTATCTCAGAAACTTGGCTAAAACCATCGCTCCCTTCAACCAGCTTCTCTCTACCAGGTTATAAACTTTTCCGTAATGACCGCACTGATCAGGGTGGCGGAGGTGTTGGCATATACTTGCGTAGTAACATCTCGGCCAATGTCATTCTATGCTCCCACACACAGTTCTCTGGATCTCTTGAGTATTTATTCTTGGATTTAGAAATACGCCACAAAAAGATCCTGCTTGGAGTTGTGTATAGTCCAAATGAACAGGTCAACTATTTTGACAAAATGGATGAAATACTTGAAAGCCTTAATCTAGCAACCTACGACCATGTGATTTACATGGGAGACTTAAACACGTGCTTATTAAAAAATGACACCAGAGCTCACAAGTTAATTGAAATAATATCCGCATACAACCTTCATATTCTCCCCATGACTTCACCAACTCACTATTTCCCTAACTGCAGGCCCTCTCTTATTGATTTGATTACTATTTCTAATCCCAACCTTGCTGCTTTACATGGTCAAATGACTGCCCCCTTTTCCCATCATGACTTAATATTTCTCGCTTACAAAGTGCGTCGTCCTAAAGTTAGAGGCAAGGTTCTTCTGTTGCGTAACTTCAAGCATATGGACCTGGAACGCCTGAGAGAGGACGTGAAAAATATTGACTGGTCGCCACTATTGTCATCTAATAATATTGATGTCAAGGTCGAATCATTGACTACTGAACTGATTAAATTATTTGATATTCATGCCCCGATAAGACCTGTACGAGTGAGACATGCCCCTGCTCCCTGGTTAACACCAATAATAAGACAAATAATGGCTAAGCGAGATCGGGCTAAAACCAGGAATAAAAAATATCCTTCCCAGGAAAATTTTGAAGCATACAAAGAACTACGTAACCTCTGC
Source organism: Limenitis camilla (assembly GCA_905147385.1). Lineage (NCBI taxonomy): Eukaryota > Metazoa > Arthropoda > Insecta > Lepidoptera > Nymphalidae > Limenitis > Limenitis camilla. The sequence continues at coordinate 2,082,938 of LR990235.1, forward strand.
AACAGAATGTGTAGGGACGCCAAACGCCGCTATATTCACGACACAATTCAAGATCTCAACCAATCACAGGTTTGGAGATTCCTAAGGTCTCTTGGTGTGGGCAAGACCACGGACACTTGTCAAAGTGCCGTGGATCTTAATCATTTGAATAGTCACTTCTCCACTCCACCTTTACTTTTGGATTCCAATACTAAAACCGCTACCCTTTTATATTTGTCTCAATTTGTCCCACCAGACATTTCCCCATTTTCTTTCAAACCAGTCTCGGATGATGATATTAAGAAGTATGTCAGATCTATTTCCTCTAAAGCCATTGGTAGTGACTGCCTCAGTCTTGACATGATTCTTCACGTGCTGGAGGATATAGCACCTGTGATCACTCACATCATTAACTTTTCACTCACATGCAATATCTTTCCAGCACTGTGGAAAAGGGCTTATGTCATACCATTGCCAAAAACACCGAATCCTACCTGCCCAAACGAATTTCGTCCTATTTCGATCCTACCAATTTTATCCAAAGTATTAGAATCTGTTGTACACTCGCAATTATATTCCTATCTAATATCCTACGATTTGCTATGTCCTTTCCAATCCGGCTTCCGACCCTCTCACAGCACTGTTGGAGCACTTTTAAATATAACTGAGGATATACGAAGAGCTATGGATAACACCAAGCTCAGTGTGTGCATCCTATTGGATTTTAGCAGTGCTTTTAACTCCGTTGACTTTGACATTCTTCTTGGTACTCTGCGCGCGGTAAATATTTCTCCCACTGTTATAGACTGGTTCAAATCCTATCTCTTCGGGCGCCAGCAATGCATAATGACTAATAGTAACTCATCAGATTGGTTATGTCTTAATGCTGGGGTTCCTCAAGGCGGCGTATTATCACCTTTACTTTTTTCTATTTTTATAAACAATATCTCTCGAGTATTATCTTCTCCCTTCCATCTGTATGCAGACGACTTACAAATGTATAGACATTGTGTATTAAGTGAGCTTCCTCAGACGGTTGCAGTCCTAAATAAAGATCTTACTGCAGTTCAATCATGGGCTGAATCCTTTGGTCTTCTCGTTAACCCTAAAAAATCTCAAGCAATAATCATTGGCAGCAGTAGACTGAGAAGTAGGGTTGACTGGAACACAGTACCTGACATCTTATACTCTGGAGTCCCGATCGCTTATTCTAATAAAGTCAAGAACTTAGGCCTTATTATGGACTGCAATTTGTCTTGGGTATCTCATGTTAACGAAATTAGTAAACGAATGCATTATACGTTTCATTCTCTCAAGTGTCTCCAATATTTTCTACCTTTTCGCACCAAAATTATGCTTGCGCAATCTCTCTTACTGCCCATTCTCGACTACGCCGATGTGTGCTATTTGGATTTGACTGAGGAGCTAGTTAACAAATTAGAGCGCCTTCAAAATCTTGCTATACGCTTTATTTTCGGTATACGTAAGTATGACCATGTTTCCTCCTTTCGCGCTAGACTTAAATGGCTCCCTATCCGGCTTCGCCGTGATATGCACATACTTTCGGTATTATTTAATATTCTTAATGATCCCAAATCACCATCATATCTACGGTCTAGGTTTGATCTGCTTTCCACTCCAATTCGTTCAAAACGACCATGTAACACCACGATGCTTCATGTGCCTAAAAGTAATACAAATTACTTTTTGCACTCTTTTTCGGTACGTGCGGCAGAACTCTGGAACAAGCTTCCAAAAGACATCCAGCATAGTCCCTCAATTGGTTCTTTTAAAAATAAAGTAAAACAGCATTTACTTGCACAAATTTATTCCTCATAATTATCGAATATGTAAACATATTTTTATTTAGATATTACTCTATATTTATCTGTATATATGTGTTTATATGTACATGTATGTATTTATTTAAGTAAGTATGTATATGATTATTAGTGTGTATGTATGTATGTGTATACATGTGTATTATTTGTATTATTTAATAATAGTATTTTTTTGCACTATCTTAGCCCGCTATACAACACTTTTACTCACTTTCGTAGGTTGGCTGGAAGAGATTTCTTTTAGAGATAAGCCCGCCTTTGACAACAGTCTTTATTATACATTTTGTTACAAATTATTTCATGTGCAATAAAGAATATAATAAGTTGGATTTATAGTCTTACAGATGTGAAATGTTTCTTGCAGCTTCATGTAAGCTAACTTCTAATTTTGTTGTACGGTTTAGAGCCTTCTCATGTTCTTCGCAACACTGGTTGAAAGAGTTTACAATACTATGAATGTTGACAATTTGACTGAATTGAAGAAAGACAAAAAATAATTTGCCGCCCCAAGACTGTTAGCAGAATAAGTTTTTTAAAGGACAGTGTTAAGAAACTAAATGATTTGGACACAAACTCAGAGAATTTATACAGCCAGACTTGTTTATTTTAGTTACTGTGGGGCGGGGCCGCGGACATAGAATACATTTTTATTCTTCAGAAAAGAGCAATCCGGGCTATTTACAATCAAAGAGCTAGAGATTCCTTTCGAGATGTTTTTATAGAATAGGTATTACAATACTTTTATTGTAACCTTTTATACATTAGGCAGAACATTACTTTATTTTCCAAACATAGCGACAAACACAGTAAAAATACTAGAAATAAAAATAAACTTGTAACGCCATACTATCGTCTCCACAAAGTGAGTAACAGTTTCATGGGGCTTGGTGTTCGCATCTAAAATAAGATCCCACAGACTATATTAGATTTGCCACTTCAGCGATTTAAAACTCTAATAAAAGTGTTTAGTAAATAAAGCTTACTACTCTGTACAAGATTACTTGAAGGATTCAAAATGACCTTTGTAAAGCAGACTGAAGTAAGCAATGGCATTTTGAAAAGAGCGACTGTTGAGTTTCTTGCCAGCTCTTCTCATCAGGAAACTGCTTTCCGAACTGGTGGTAGCTTCACCAATTTTCACGAATCATAAGTACTTTGTAAAAAGTCTATTTGAATAAAATATTTTGAGTTTCAGTTTTAGTTTGTTCGCTATTCGGAACTTGTGAATGTTTATGATATTTACGTTTTGTATCTCCTCACCACAGCAACCCTCAGGTAAACGAAGGCAGGTCAGTTACTAAAGTAAATTGATAACGTAGCAAATCTAGTTTGGATAATTAGATAGTCTGAGGCTCTGCCGAACATTATCACGACCAAATTTGAATATTACAAGTTCAGAACTATCATGTCTAGTTTTTTTACTTCTTTAAAGATATATTGAAGTGTCCATTATTTTGGGCGCTACGATGCCAGAGACAAACACACAAATACACACGTTCAACTTGTACAACTCCGTTGTTAGCGCTGGGAATTAAAAATGTTCGATAGCACGCGTAAGTGCTGCCACCTTATTACTTGAAATGGAAACTCTTTGTAGCTGAGGGTTCAAAGAAAAATTCTGCTTGTTTGAGGTGTGCCATCTCGTTCTTATTTTTATGTTATATTTCTGACCCTTTATAAAAATATGAAATTTAAATGTAAAGGAAAATGCTATATTAATTAATAAAATTAATAAGAAAATTTAAAAAAATCAACACATAATTTTAAATATCTTGTTTTCATTACATTTTAATGCGATCCTAAATCGCGCTATCAGTATTTTCTAACTCGCTAAGTATATATACCAGTGGGACAATAAATCTGTTGGGGTCATCCGCCTTGAGGTAAGCCAGTCGCTAAGCTGGTCTAATTTGGCATGGGTTCAGATAATGGAATATTATTATATTTAAAAAGTAAAAAAGTAATAGTTTGAAACAACAAGTGTGATAGTTCTGCGTAAGCCTAAATACAACTTCAAGGATGGAGGAAGGCAGTGAAGCCATCTCGACCCCACTTTTGCTAATCATTTTTTTAACTACAGAACGTAACAAAAAAATATTTTTGGAGAGGGGGTAAGTTAGAGTAAGTCCAGTTAGCAACACCTTTGATAACTTTATATTCGTTGGTTGTACATTTTATTTTATTCCTAGACTGCATATAACCTCTTTTTCAATAGACTTGAGCCAGTTTTCAAACGGAGCTCACCTGGTGGCCATTATCGCTGTTGTGTGGTGTTATGTCGTGATGCTGGGTTTCCATTACTAAGGGTTTTGGAGTAAGTTTTTAATTTTGCTTTATCTGTCCCATGTACATAACAGTCCCCAAAAATGTTAATTAAATAATCAGTTACAACTTTACATATTAATGAGATTTTATACTTATACCCCCCTCAATTGGAATAGCAAAGTATTTTAAAATCTTTATTAAAATATTTATTTGTTATATTACTAGATTTCTATTTTCTTATGAGTAATAAGAAATTATATTTTTTTACACATCTGTGCAATCAAAAAACTTATAGGCTTTTTATTGTCGCTCCATTTGAAATGATCATAAACATTCCGTATAATAATTTATAATAGGTTGGGGAAAAAGTCTTTTCGCATTATAGTATGCATGTCATCTTAATAAAATCTCTTTGGCTATACTATTATCTGGCTGGTTTAGGTATCATTAATAGTTTACATTTTAAAGAAGATAATTCCAAATTCAAATAAGGAAAATGTGTGATTTTTATTTGTTTTTCGTACTGTGAAGATGAGTTAATCTAATGAAGAAATTCGACACATTTTAAAATTTTACTACAAAAAAGGTAAAAATGCAACGCAAGCCGCGAAAAATTTTTTCTACATTTATGGACCTAGTGCAGTGTCTGTGAGAGTAGCACAAATTTTGGTTTAAGCGTTTTCAATCTGGAAATTTTGATGTCAAAGATGCACCTCGCTCTGGTCGCCCTATTTCGGATAAAATGGATGCCATTTTTGAAAAAGTGGAGCAAGATCGGCATATCAGTAGTTAAGACGTAGCTGAAGAACTGGGAATTGACTACAAAACAGTTTTGGCGCATTTGAAAAAAACGGGATAAACAAAAAAGCTCGATATTTGGGTACCTCACGAGTTCACTGAAAGAAACGAACCGTGTACTCATTTGTGATTCTTTATTACGACATAATGAAACCGAACCATTTTAGAAGAAGCTGATAACTGGTAATGAAAAGCGGATCACGTACGACAAGAACGGGTGAAAAAGGTCGTGGTCAAAGGCCGATCAGGCTTCACAGACTGTGGTGAAACCCGGGTTAACTCGCAACAAGGTGATGCTGTGTGTGTGGTGGGATTGGAAGATCATTATTTATTATGAGCTGTTACCACCAGGTAGGACCGTCGATTCTGAACTCTACTGCAGACAACTGATGAGATTAAAGCAAGAAGTTGAATGAAAGCAATCGGAATTATTCAACAGAAGGGGTGTGGTTTTTCATCATGATAACGCTAGACCTCACACATAGTTAACCACTTAGCAAAAATTAAGAGAGTTTGGGTGTTAATGCATCCGCCGCATAGTCCTGATCTTGCACCTTCAGATTTCCACCTTTTTCGGCCTCTTCAGAATTCTTTAGGCAGTGTCAGGTTAACATCACGAGAGGACTGCCAAAACTACTTGTCGCGGTTTTTTGATCAGAAGCCCCAAAATTTCTATAGCAATGGGATCATGTATGAACAAAATGGTACCTACCTACTTTAGTTAAATGTAAACAAACTATATTAAAAAATGTTTTGAATTTTCTTAAAAAATGCGAAGAAACTTTTTACCCAACCTATTATTTTACAATAATGAAGAAATTTTCCATTCTAAGCGCACAATGAATTAATTATTAAAATAGGCAAATAATCATCATTATAATTATAATAAATTTACAATTTTAGGTGTACGTATATCTCGGAGATTTTATAATAAGAAAAGGGGGGAGGGGAAATTTGATAACAAGACTAAGACTATCGAGGTCATATAAAAGGTCGAAACTTTCAAAATGGCGGAATGACTACTATCCTACACTAGCGCCATAAATCTGTACTTTTTATATTTTACCTGTATCACATAATACTGGAACACGTAACACTATCAAACCCGCATAAATTGAAAAAGTTGTTAAATTTAAACCAACACTGCACTTAGTTTTATAATTTTTTACATTTAACTCCATCACTAAAGTCACTAATGAACACATTACACCATAAATATAAAATAATGATTATTATTAATTCAGGGCGACCGCCTGGGAACACCGCGTGACGCTGGCTTTTTGCTTTTGCTATTTTTTTATATATTTTTTTTATTTTTAACAAAAAAAAAATCATAATAAAAAATGTAAGCCCGAATAATTATTTTCTTAAACCTCGAATAGGACTTAAAATTAATATTTTTATAATAAGGAACTTCGTTCCTATCCGGTGTCCCACGACACCGATGTTACAATGCCAACTTAATTCTTACTAAATTTATGTTCTCCTCCTCAACATTTTTATTTGATTCAACACAGAAACAACCACAATAGTTAACATAAAATTAGAATATAAAAATATATCTATGAAAAAATATAATAAGTCTTTGATTCAACATAAAAATAATTACACTACAATTAGGTTAACATTTTACACAGTTAGTTCTACAAATGATTCCTGCGAGTTGATATGTCCGGTAGTTGAGGATTGAGGAGGAGGCAAGAAATTCAACAGTTGCTCTTTTCAAAATGTTATTGTTTACATCAGTCTGTTTTACAAAGTCATTTTGAATCCAAGCTTTGTCATCATTTAAATAATCTTGTACAGAGTAGTAAGCTTTATTTACTAAACACTTTTTTATTCGAGTTTTAAATTGCTGAAATGGCAAGTCTAATATAGTCTGTGGAATCTTATTTTAGATTCGAGCACCAAGCCCCATGAAACTATTACTCACTTTGTGGAGACGATAGTATGGCGTTACAAGTTTATTTTTATTTCTAGTATTCATACTGTGTGTGTCACTATGTTTGGAAAATAACGTAATGTTCTGCCTAATGTATACAATGTTACAATTAATGTATTGTGACGGCACCGTAAGAATACCTATTTTATTAAAAACATCGCGAAGGGAATCTCTAGCTCGTTTTTGTCACCCTTTTTAAAAAGAGGTATAACTTTACTGTGTTTCATTAAATTAGGAAACGATCCTGTATCCACACACTTGCAATATTATAAATAATTTCATTAAGATATCTTACAGATATATCCCATAAATCACAATTTTTTTTTAAATTAAGAGTTTTAAATGTTTTAATTATATCTACTGGTGAAACATACTTGATATTGAAACTATTGTTACAACCCAAGTGATTCCTTTTTAACAATGGAATAGCATCGATGGGAGAAGAGAGAAGAAGAAGGCTAGATGTAACTGTAACCGGAATTTCTGTAAAATATTTTTCAAAAGCATTTGCCACTTCTTTGCCAGAATTTATCATTATATTGTCAATTTTCAACTTTACTTGTTCATTAATATTTACAGATCTTCCAGTAATACTATTAATAGCGTTCCATGTAGCTCCTATTTTATCGTCCGAGTTCATTATTTTATTTCTAATATATATCGCCTTTGTCTGGATACAAACAATTCTAAAAGACTTTGGAAATGTTTTAACATATTGTAAAAACTTTGGATCATGATTAAACTGCTTCTCCCCGTATAGTTCATAAAGTTTTTCTCTACTTCTAAATATGCCTACAGTTGCCCAATCACTAAATTTAAGTTTCAAGTTTTTAAAGAAGGTTTAAAGCTATTATTAAACTGAGATTTTTTTTTTTGATGTAACTAGGTCGGCAAACAAGCGTACGGCTCACCTGATGGTAAGCGATTACCGTAGCTTATAGACGTCTGCAACACCAGAAGCATCGCAAGCGCGTTGCCGACCCTATCCCCAATTCCCCCCAGGAGCTCTGGTCACCTTACTCACCAACAGGAACACAACACTGCTTTAGAGTAGTGTTATTTAGCTGTGATCTTCTGTAAGGTCGAGGTACTACCCCAGTCGGGCTGCTCCATATTTGAGCAGGAAGTTTCCTACTGTGCCCTACCTCAGTTAAATTAAATGAAACAGTCTATTATACAGTTCATCTGGATTCTTTGAGTTTGTGTCCAAATCACTTATTTTTGTGCAACACTTTCTCCTTAAAAAATTATTTTACTAACAGTCTTAGGACGGCAGATAATTTTTAGTCTTTCTTCAACTATAGTATTCATTAATGTAAATTTTTGACCGTAGTGGTCAGAACTTAAATTGTCAATAATTAATTTCTCACTCACTTGACACTGACAGAACACATTATCTATCTATCACATTACCATCGACGTCAGTATAGCGTTTTCTCACTGGAACTAGAACTGAGTGAGTGAGACAACGCTAAACGCGTAACAGATTTTGTATGGGGGCAAATAAAGAAGAAGAAAGGGAGGTTAACTTTTGTCTCTACTCAGTGTAAGCTATGTGAGTGTGTCATGTTGACTTTAATAATGTCACTCAGCTCTCAAGTTAGAAACGAGCTGATATTCTTCAAACAAATAAAACTTCATTAGAATCGGTCCATTATCTTGGGCGCTACGATGCCAGAGACGCACACACAAATACACACGTTAAACTTGTACATAGGGATGTGAAAAAATAATCAATTTTTAAATTATACGATTATTTTTGTCTTATAATCGATTATATTACAACTTTTTAAGTAAAAAGGATCAGTTAGGGGTTATAGTTATTGAATTAAGTAGTACCTAAGTAGCCAATCTACATTTAAATCAATTGCTAACCAACGAAAAAGGTCGTTTTATTTCTTGGGATTATTGTTTAACTAGCAGTGCCCCGCGATTTCACCCGCTATATATTAGATAATTCATAGTATATCATTATAAATTATAGCTTGTGTTATTCTGATGTGTGAGCTATATTATTGTAAAGTTTCATCAACATTCATTCAGTAGTTTTTGGTTGAAATAGTAACAAATATACATACTAACCGACCTCCTCCCCCACCCCACAATCGTGCGCCCGCCACCGCATCATAATATCGCGCACTCGATTGTTTATCGTCATAACTATATTCAAATATTTGTCTAAATGATGTAGTTATTTGTTTTGGATATAAGGATTAATTTGTTACTACTGTTATTTATATGATTCAATATTTTGGCGATAATGGCTTACACATAAATGATAGATATATGCTTTCGCGGACTTTTTGGTAGGGCTATTTATGATAAACATTTCCAATATACATTATATTATATGTGTAACTCCAACGGTTTTGAGGCGCACGCCAGAATAGCTCGCGGATGGCAGATATCATTATAAATTATAGCCTATGTGTTATTCTGATGTGTAAGCTATATTATTGTAAAGTTTCATCAAAATCCATTCAGTAGATTTTGCGTGAAAAAGGAACAAACATATATCCAGACTTTCATACATTCTATTATATATATATTATATATGTCGGGGATTTTAAAACGATGTGAAAGGAGATGGAAGGAGGAAGGTGGGGAATATTGGGTAAACGCAACGTAGATACTCCTATTGAACCGATAAATGATCAAATATGATCTCTAACAATTACGAGAGAAACCTAAGCAGTGCCTTGGACTTGTGACCAAGGTGTAGGCTTAAGGACGTCTTTTAAATGATCATAACACTCGCCTCCACTGCTCAGGCTCTCTTTAAACCTAAGGTTAAACGCATATAAACCGAATCTAACACAAGGCTAACCTAACCTAAGGCTAACCTAACCTAACATTGTGTTTACTTAACCACGTGGCAATTACATTGTAAGGACTTACGTGACCTTAGTTGGACAGCACTTCCACACTACACTGCACTTAACACTATCACTATCACTAGCACTACTTAGATGATGTTCACTTCTTGAGAGACCGTGCACGACTAAGACTTAAGTTAGACTGTCGATCGCATATAAAGGGTCGAGGGTAGAGACTGTCAAAACAACGGAAGTGACTACTACCCCAGTCCAACGCCATAGACAACGATAACGATTCGATTAATCGATAATCATTTACTATGCTCCGACATATATATATAGTAGGATTTTATTTTCGTTTTCGTTCATTTCGTTTGAACATTTTAATAAAAACTTTTGTATTTCGGTTTTAAGACAGGTAGTTATTTCAATCTTTTGTATTAATTGTTTTGTTTTATATACATTTAAATAAAATATTACTTAGTACTGAAAATTAGTGGCAATAATTTTGAAAAACAATATGTTTTATTTTTCAGTTTTATAACCGACAGATTGTTGTTTAAGTTATTAGTAACTTGGTATTTTTTTATTATGTACAAAAAATGCAACTTCGAATTGTTAGAAAAAAAATCGATTATTTTTTTAGTTAATCGATTTATTTTAAAGACATAATTAATCGCTTTTACCCCCTTCAAGCCACATCTCTCAATACAACGTCGTTGTAGCGCTGGGGGCTAAAAATGTTCGATAGTACGCGTAAGTGCTGCCACCTTATTACTTGAAATGGAAACTCTTTGTAGCTGAGGGTTCAAAGAAAAATTCTGCTTGAATGTGCTGTACTATGTCGTTCTTAATTTTATGTTATATTTCTGACCCTTTATAAAAATATTAAATTTAAATGCAAAGGAAAATGCTATATAAATTAATAAAATTAATAAGAAAATTAAAAAAAATCAACACATAATTTTAAATATCTTGTTTTCATTACATTTTAATGCTGTCCTAAATCGCGCTATCAGTATTTTCTAACTCGCTAAGTATATATACCAGTGGGACAATGAATCTGTTGGGGTCATCCGCCTTGAGGTAAGCCAGTCGCCAAGCTGGTCTAATTTGGCATGGGTTCAGATAATGGAATATTATTATATTTGAAAAGTAATAGTGTGAAACAACAAGTATGTGATAGTTTTGCGTAAGACTATGAATTAAATACAACTTCAAGGATGGAGGAAGGCAGTGATGCCATCTCGACCCCACTTTTGCTAATCATTTTTTTTAACTACAGAACGTAACAAAAAATGTTTTGAAGAGGGGGTAAGTTAGAGTAAGTCCAGTTAGCAACACCTTTGATAACTATATTCGTTGGTAGTACATTTTATTTTATTCCTAGACTGCATATAACCTCTTTTTCGATAGACTTGAGCCAGTTTTCAAACGGAGCTCACCTGGTGGCCATTATCGCTGTTGTGTTGTGCTATGTCGTGATGCTGGGTTTCCATTACTAAGGGTTTTGGAGTAAGTTTTTAATTTTGCTTTATCTGTCCCATGTACATAACAGTCCCCAAAAATGTTAATTAAATAATCAGTTACAACTTAACATATTAATGAGATTTTATACTTATACCTCCCTCAATTGGAATAGCAAAGTATTTTAATGTTTGTTAAGTAACAAGATTTCTGTTTTTCTTATGAGTAATAAGAAATTTTTTTTTACACATCTGTGCAATCAAAAAACTTATAGGCTTTTTATTGTCGCTCCATTTGAAATGATCATAAACATTCCGTATAATAATTTATAATAGGTCGGGGAAAAAGTCTTTTCGCATTATAGTATGTATGAACTTGTAATAAAATCTCTTTGGCTATACTATTTGTATCTTGCTGGTTTTGGTATCATTCAAAGTTTACATTTTAAAGAAGATAATTCCAAATTCAAATGGCGCATTTGAAAAAAACGGGATAAACAAAAAAGCTCGATATTTGGGTACCTCACGAGTTCACTGAAAGAAACGAACCGTGTACTCATTTGTGATTCTTTATTACGACGTAATGAAACCGAACCATTTTAGAAGAAGCTGATAACTGGTGATGAAAAGTGGATCCCGTACGACAAGAACGTGCGAAAAAGGTCGTGGTCAAAGGCCGGTCAGGTTTCATAGACTGTGGCGAAACCCGGGTTAACTCGCAACAAGGTGATGCTGTGTGTGTGGTGGGATTGGAAGATCATTATTCATTATGAGCTGTTACCACCAGGTAGGACCATCAACTCTGAACTCTACTGCAGAGAACTGATGAGATTAAAGCAAGAAGTTGAGAGAAAGCGGCCGGAATTATTCAACAGAAGGGGCGTGGTTTTTCATCATGATAACGCTAGACCTCACACATATTTTACCACTTAGCAAAAATTAAGAGAGTTTGGCTGGGGGGTGTTAATGCATCCGCCGCATAGTCCTGATCTTGCACCTTCAGATTTCCACCTGTTTCGGTCTCTTCAGAATTCTTTAGGCAGTGTCAGGTTAACATCATGAGAGGACTGCCAAAACTACTTGTCGCGGTTTTTTGATCAGAAGCCCCAAAATTTCTATAGCAATGGGATCATGTCCCTCCCTATCTACAAGATGGCAAAAAGTTATCGAACAAAATGGAGGTACTATTTTGTTCGATAACTTTTTAACTACTTTAGTTAAATGTAAACAAACTATATTAAAAAATGTTTTGAATTTTCTTAAAATATGCGAAGAAACTTTTTCCCCGACCTATTATTTTACAATAATGAGGTAATTTTCCATTCTAAGCAATGAATTTAACAATGAATTAATTATTAAAATAGGCAAATAATCATAATTATAATAAATTTACAATTTTAGGTGTACGTATATCTCGGAGATTTTATGATAAGAAAAGGGGGGAGGGGAAAATTGATAACAAGACTAAGACTATCGAGGTCATAAAAGGTCGAGACTTTCAAAATGACGGAATGACTACTATCCTACACTAGCGCCATAAAATTGTTTTTTTTATATTCTACCTGTATCACATAATACTGGCACACGTAACACTATCAAACCCGCATAAATTGAAAAAGTTGTTAAATTTAAACCAACACTGCACTTAGTTTTATAATTTTTTACATTTAACTCCATCACTAAAGTCACTAATGAACACATTACACCATAAATATAAAATAATGATTATTATTAATTCAGGGCGACCGCCTGGGAACACCGCGTGACGCTGGCTTTTTGCTTTTGCTATTTTTTATATATTTTTTTTATTTTTATCAAAAAAAAAATCATAATAAAAAATGTAAGCCCGAATAATTATTTTCTTAAACCTCGAATAGGACTTAAAATTAATATTTTTATAATAAGGAACTTCGTTCCTATCCGGTGTCCCACGACACCGATGTTACAATGCCAACTTAATTCTTACTAAATTTAGGTTCTCCTCATCAACATTTTTATTTGATTCAACACAGAAACAACCACAATAGATAACATAAAATTAGAATATAAAAATATATCTATGAAAAAATATAATAAGTCTTTGATACAACATAAAAATAATTACACTACAATTAGGTTAACATTTAACACAGTTAGTTCTACAAATGATTCCTGCGAGTTGATATGTTCGGTAGTTGAGGATTCACTTATTATCACGCAGATTTACTTTTTGTAAAACAATAATATGGTTGTAAATAATTTTTGATTGATTGACATGGACGATTGATATTGCCTGACGATTGATTTGACAAGTGCAAGGCGCGAGCGAGTTCAACCAGCATTCTTAAATTAGTCCATACATACATATATCGGTAACAGTAAGACATCGCTATTGTTTTGACCTTGGTATACGTACAAATTGGTCTTTCTTTTAAGGTACAAAGAGTGCGAACTAACAAATTTATACCTTAAAATATTATTTCTTATTTTCAAAAGATATCAGAGAATCGAACCTTGGGCACTGATCTTTGTTATTTTAGTGAGTCGTGGACTATAAAATCACTACCATGCAGGTATAAACGAACCGTCCCGCTAAATTTTAACCAAATCGCTACCGCTAATAATTGTGTACCATTCGTCAGAGCGTGACGCTGATTGGCTGGGACGTCGCTACAACATCAAACTCAAACTCAAAATATTTTATTCCAATAGACTTTTTACAAAGTACACGTCAGAAATTAGTCAGTCAGTGAGTTTGTCTGAAGCTACTACCAGTTCGGAAAGCAGTTTCCTGATGAGAAGAACTGGCAAGAAACTCAACAGTTGCTCTTTTCAAAATGCCATTGTTTACATTAGTCTGTTTTCACTAAGTCATTTTGAATCCAAGCTTTGTCATCGTTCAAATAATCTTGTACAGAGTAGTAAGCTTTATTTACTAAACACTTTTTTATTAGAGTTTTAAATCGCTGAAGTGGCAAGTCTAATATAGGCTGTGGGATCTTATTTTAGATGCGATTACCAAGCCCCATTAAACTATTACTAACTTTGTGGAGACGATAGTATGGCGTTACAAGTTTATTTTTATTTCTAGTATTCATACTGTGTGTGTCACTATGTTTGGAAAATAACGTAATGTTCTGCCTAATGTATACAATGTTACAATAAATGTATTGTGACGGCACCGTAAGAATACTTACCTATTTTATTAAAAACATCTCGAAGGGAATCTCTAGCTCGTTTTTGTCATCCTTTTTAAAAAGAGGTATATCTTTACTGTGTTTCATTAAATTAGGAAACGATCCTGTATCCACACACTTGCAATATTATAAATAATTTCGTTAAGTAATCTTACAGATATATCCCATAAATCACCAGTTTTTTTTTAAATTAAGAGTTTTAAATGTTTTAATTAAATCTACTGGTGAAACATACTTGATATTGAAACTATTGTTACAACCCAAGTGATTCCTTTTTAACAATGGAATAGCATCGATGGGAGAAGATTTAAGGCTAGATGTAACTTTAACCGCAATTTCTGTAAAATATTTTTCAAAAGCATTTGCCACTTCTTTGCCAGAATTTATCATTATATTGTCAATTTTCAACTTTACTTGTTCATTAATATTTACAGATCTTCCAGTAATACTATTAATAGCGTCCCATGTAGCTCCTATTTTATCGTCCGAGTTCATTATTTTATTTCTAATATATATCGCCTTTGTCTGGATACAAACAATTCTAAAAGTCTTTGGAAATGTTTTAACATATTGTAAAAACTTTGGATCATGATTAAACTGCTTCTCCCCGTATAGTTCATAAAGTTTTTCTCTACTTCTAAATATGCCTACAGTTGCCCAATCACTAAATTTAAGTTTCAAGTTTTTAAAGAAGGTTTAAAGCTATTATTAAACTGAGATTTTTTTTTTGATGTAACTAGGTCGGCAAACAAGCGTACGGCTCACCTGATGGTAAGCGATTACCGTAGCTTATAGACGTCTGCAACACCAGAAGCATCGCAAGCGCGTTGCCGACCCTATCCCCAATTCCCCCCAGGAGCTCTGGTCACCCTACTCACCAACAGGAACACAACACTGCTTTAGAGTAGTGTTATTTAGCTGTGATCTTCTGTAAGGTCGAGGTACTACCCCAGTCGGGCTGCTCCATATTTGAGCAGGAAGTTTCCTACTGTGCCCTACCTCAGTTAAATTAAATGAAACAGTCTATTATACAGTTCATCTGGATTCTTTGAGTTTGTGTCCAAATCACTTATTTTTGTGCAACACTTTCTCCTTAAAAAATTTATTCTACTAACAGTCTTAGGACGGCAGATAATTTTTAGTCTTTCTTCAACTATAGTATTCATTAATGTAAATTTTTGACCGTAGTGGTCAGAACTTAAATTGTCAATAATTAATTTCTCACTCACTTAACACTGACAGAACACATTAACTATCTATCACATTATCATCGACGTCAGTATAGCGTTTTCTCACTGGAACTAGAACTGAGTGAGTGAGACAACGCTAAACGCGTAACAGATTTTGTATGGGGGCCTCCCTATTTATTTTTTTATTTTTTATTTTTAGATTTTTTCCCACGCTTACACACAATTACCGAGCTGGATTTCAATTTTCATCCTTCTAAGTCATCTGGAAGTTTAGGTACTATATGTCAGTCAGTACTAAAATTTACGACTTTTGGACCTTCATATCTTTATAACCGTTTGAGCTAGCTTCATGAAATTTGGGCTTCTAGGTGTACTTATAGATATAATTAAACGCACGTAGTTTTATGTGTTTACTTTAAAGAGGTTTTGAGTTATAGAAGGGTCAAAAGTGGCACCAAATGGTTCGTGTAATATTACACTAGGCGCTGTCTAGCCAGTTCCCTTGCTTCAACTTGGCTTTTGACACGCTGCCGCGTGTCTAGATTGCGTACTTTTAAAAATCGTAATAGGTATATCGAAAGGGAGGTTAACTTTTCTCTTTACTCAGTGTAAGCAATGTGAGAGTGTTATGTTGACAAGATTGTTATAATTGTTAATATATTAATAATGTCACTCAGCTCTCAAGTTAGAAACGAGCTGATATTCTGGAAACAAATAAAACTTCATTAGAATCGGTCCATTATCTTGGGCGCTACGATGCCAGAGACGAACACACAAATACACACGTTTAACTTGTACATAGGGATGTGAAAAAATTATCAATTTTTAAATTATACGATTATTTTTGTCTTATAATCGATTATATTACAACTTTTTAAGTAAAAAGGATCAGTTAGGCGTTATAGTTATTGGATTAAGTAGTACCTAAGTAGCCAATCTACATTTAAATCAATTGCTAACCAACGAAAAAGGTCGTTTTATTTCTTGGGATTATTGTTTAACTAGCAGCGCCCCGCGGTTTCACCCGCTATAATTTAGATAATTCATAGTATATCATTCTAAATTATAGCCTATGTGTTATTCTGATGTGTGAGCTATATTATTGTAAAGTTTCATCAACATCCATTCAGTAGTTTTTGGTTGAAATAGTAACAAATATACATACTAACCGACCTCCTCCCCCACCCCGCAATCGTGCGCCCGCCACCGCATCATAATATCGCGCACTCGATTGTTTATCGTCATAACTATATTCAAATATTTGTCTAAATGATGTAGTGTCTATAAGAAAAATTTCATCTTTCTTTTGTTTCAACTTTAAATACCAGATGCGATAAAATTATTTGTTTTCGATATAAGGATTAATTTGTTACTACTGTATAAATATTGAATCATATAAATATATGATTCAATATTTTGGCGATAATGGCTTACACATAAAAGATATATGCTCTCGCGGGCTTTTTGGTAGGACTATTTATGATAAACATTTCCAATATACATTATATTATATGTGTAACTCCAACGGTTTTGAGGCGCACGCCAGAATAGCTCGCGGATGGCAGATTTTTACCTACTTACTTGACACTTATAATGTGTTCTAGTAATATGATACATGGTACTAGACCTCAGTGTTAATGTTCAAACTTAACCTTTAAATATAAACTTTTGTATTTCGGTTTTAAGACTAATAGGTAGTTATTTCATTCTTTTGTATTAATTGTTTTGTTTTATATACATTTGAATAAAATATTACTTAGCACTGAAAATTAGTGGCAATAATTTTGAAAAACAATATGTTTTATTTTTCAGTTTTAAAACCGACAGATTGTTGTTTTAGTTATTAGTAACTTGGTATTTTTTTATTATGTACAAAAAATGCAACTTCGAATTGTTAGAAAAAAAATCGATTATTTTTTTAGTTAATCGATTTATTTTAAAGACACAATTAATCGCTTTTACGCCCTTCAAGTCACATCTCTCAATACAACGTCGTTGTAGCGCTGGGGGTTAAAAATAATCGATAGCACGCGTAAGTGCTGCCACCTTATTGTTTGAAATGGAAACTCTTTGTAGCTGAGGGTTCAAAGAAAAGTTCTGCTTGATTGAGGTCTGCCTTCTAGTTCTTAATTTTATGTTATATTTCTGGAGAACCCTTAATAAAAATATTAAATTTAAAAGTAATTTTAAAGGAAAATGTTATATTAATAAATAAAATTAATAAGAAAATTTAAAAAAATCAACATATAATTTTAAATATCTTGTTTTCATTACATTTTAATGCGATCCTAAATCGCGCTATCAGTATTTTCTAACTCGCTAAGTATATATACCAGTGGGACACTAAAACTGTTGGGGTCATCCGCCTTGAGGTAAGCCAGTCGCCAAGCTGGTCTAATTTGGCATGGGCTCCGATGACGGTATTTATAAATGAATAGTTATGTGGGGAAACAAATAGTGCGATACAGTTCTGCTAAATCTATTGTATTAATCTAAAATCTCAAGGATGGAGGAAGGCAGTGATGCCATCTCGACCCCACTTTTGCTAATCATTTTTTTTAACTACAGAACGCCTGCAATAAATTGTATTGGAGAGGGGGTAAGTCAGAATAAGTCCAGTTAGCAACACCGTTGATAACTTTATAATCGAAAGACTGATCATTCTGAACAGATAAAAATAATAATTAAAGAGAGAAAAAAGAATGAGGTTGAGAGACAATGATAGTATTATAAGAAGATGAGAGACGGAAATACTGTAGACTTCTCTCAGTAAAAGAATTTTTTAAATTGGTTTAGTAACAACAAAATGGCCATATTCTATTAATTAAAAATGTATATGGCAAAACTAAATTCCCTTTGTTACTCACGAATAGTGTAGTTTTCTCTCAGTGAAACTGAACTGAGAAACACTTCAATTTACAAAATGTCCACCTTATGGCACTTAAATGGCCATATCTTTTTAATTATAACATTTATAGCAACACCACATAGCTTATGTTACCCGAAAAAGATGTAGCTTTCTATCGGTGAAATAATTTTCAAAATCGGTTCAGTACTTTTCGAGCCTATACGTAACAAACGCACATACAAACAATCAAATCTTTCCTCTTCATATATTAGTGTAGATAAGACAGGACAACGTCCGTCGGGTCAGCTAGTTCACTATACAATAAAAATGTTGTAAAGGTTTGACATTTAAATTGGCGCGTAAACAAGAAGCGCAGGAGCGCGCGACGCATGCGCGTCGTCCATGTGGTTGTTATACAGTGAGGCGGTGGGCAGAGATCACTCTCCATGCAGCCTCATTGTGTTTTTTAATAATAATGTTACATACTTGGCACCATTCTGCGTCATCCAGTTGACGAACGTTGTTATTTAATTCATTTCAGTGTACAATTTAAAAATATATTTTAAAGTATTAGGTACCTATATTGTATTGCTAATACACAAATATACACGTTAAACTTGAACATAGGAATGTGAAAAAGTAATCGATTTTTAAATTAATCGATTATTTTTGTCTTATAATCGATTTTTAATAATTGAATATATTACAACTTTTTAATTAAAAAGGATCAGTTATGCGTTATATTTGTAGAATTAAACGTATGTATCCAAACTACATTTAAATCAATCGCTAATTAACAAAAAAGGTCGTTTTATTTCTTGGGATTATTGTTTAATTTTATTTTCGTTCTAGTAATATGATACATGGTACTAGACGTCTGTGTTAATGTTCAAACTTAACATTTAAATAAATCCTTTGTATTTCGATTTTAAGACTAATAGGTAGTTATTTCATTCTATTGTATTAATTGTTTTGTTTTATACATTTGAATAAAATAGTAAATCGGGAAAAAAGTCTTTTCTCATTATAGTATGCATGTACTTGTAATAAAATCTCTTTGGCTATATTATTTGTATCTGGCTGGTTTTGGTATCATTAAAAGTTTACATTTTAAAGAAGATAATTCCAAATTCAAATTAGGAAAATGTGTGATTTTTATTTGTTTTTCGTACTGTGAAGATGAGTGAATCTAATGAAGAAATTCGACACATTTTAAAATTTTACTACAATAAAGGTAAAAATGCAACGCAAGCCGCGAAAAAAATTTCCGATATTTATGGACCTAGTGCAGTGTCTGTGAGAGTAGCACAAATTTTGGTTTAAGCGTTTTCAATGCGGAAATTTTGATGTCAAAGATGCACCTCGCTCTGGTCGCCCTATTTCGGATAAAATGGATGCCATTTTTGAAAAAGTGAAACAAGATCGGCATATCAGTAGTTACGACGTAGCTGAAGAACTGGAAATTGACCACAAAACAGTTTTGGCGCATTAAAAAAAAACTGGGTACACAAAAAGCTCGATATTTGGGTACCTCACGAGCTCACTGAAAGAAACCTAATGAGCCGTGTACTCATTTGTGATTCTTTATTATGACGTAAAGAAACCGAAATATTTTTGAAGGAGCTGATAACTGTTGATGAAAAGTGGATCACGTACCACAAAAACGTGCGAAAAAGGTCGTGGTCAAAGGCCGGTCAGGCTTCACAGACTGTGGCGAAACCCGGGTTAACTCGCAACAAGGTGATGCTGTGTGTGTGGTGGGATTGGAAGATCATTATTCATTATGAGCTGTTAGCACCAGGTAGGACCATCTATTCTGAACTCTACTGCAGACAACTGATGAGATTAAAGCAAGAAGTTGAGAGAAAGCGGCCGGAATTAATCAATAGAAGGGGTGTGGCTTTTCATCATGATAACGCTAGACATCACATATTTTTAGCCACTTAGCAAAAATTAAGAGAGTTTGGCATTTTGAAAAGAGCGACTGTTGAGTTTCTTGCCAGCTCTTCTCATCAGGAAACTGCTTTCCGAACTGGTGGTAGCTTCACCAATTTTCACGAATCATAAGTACTTTGTAAAAAGTCTATTTGAATAAAATATTTTGAGTTTCATTTTTAGTTTGTTCGATATTCGGAACTTATGAATGTTTATGATATTTACGTTTAGTATCTCCTCACCACAGCAACCCTCAGGTAAACGAAGGCAGGTCAGTTACTAAAGTAAATTGATAACGTAGCAAATCTAGTTTGGATAATTAGATAGTCTGAGGCTCTGCCGAACATTATCACGACCAAATTTGAATATTACAAGTTCAGAACTATCATATCTAGTTTTTTTACTTCTTTAAAGATATATTGAAGTGTCCATTATTTTGGGCGCTACGATGCCAGAGACAAACACACAAATACACACGTTCAACTTGTACAACTCCGTTGTTAGCGCTGGGAATTAAAAATGTTCGATAGCACGCGTAAGTGCTGCCACCTTATTACTTGAAATGGAAACTCTTTGTAGCTGAGGGTTCAAAGAAAAATTCTGCTTGAATATGGTGTACCATCTCGTTCTTATTTTTATGTTATATTTCTGACTCTTTATAAAAATATTAAATTTAAATGCAAAGGAAAATGCTATATTAATTAATAAAATTAATAAGAAAATTTAAAAAAATCAACACATAATTTTAAATATCTTGTTTTCATTACATTTTAATGCTGTCCTAAATCGCGCTATCAGTATTTTCTAACTCGCTAAGTATATATACCAGTGGGACAATGAATCTGTTGGGGTCATCCGCCTTGAGGTAAGCCAGTCGCCAAGCTGGTCTAATTTGGCATGGGTTCAGATAATGGAATATTATTATATTTGAAAAGTAATAGTTTGAAACAACAAGTGCGATAGTACTGCGTAAGCCTATGAATTAAATACAACTTCAAGGAATGGAGGAAGGCAGTGATGCCATCTCGACCCCACTTTTGCTAATCATTTTTTTTAAATTACAGAACGCCTGCAATAAATTGTATTGGAGAGGGGGTAAGTTAGAATAAGTCCAGTTAGCAACACCGTTGATAACTTTACATTTTATTTTATTCCAAGACTGTATATAACCTCTGTTTCGATAGACTTGAGCCAGTTTTCAAACGGAGCTCACCTGGTGGCCATTATGGCTGTGGTGTGGTGTAATTTTGTGATGCTAGTTCTCCATTACTGAGGGTTTTGGAGTAAGTTTTTAATATTGCGTTATCTGTCCCATGTACATAACAGTCCCCAAAAATGTTAAATTAAACAATCAGTTACAACTTTACTTGTTAATGAGATTTTATACTTATACGCTCAATTGGAATAGCAAAGTACAATCTCTTTATTATAATATTTATTTGTTATATTACTAGATTTCTATTTTCTTATGAGTAATAAGAAATTATATTTTTTTACACATCTGTGCAATCAAAAAAATTATAGGCTTTTATATTGTCGCTCCATTTGAAATGATCATAAACATTCCGTATAAAAATTTATATTTTACAATAATGGGGAAATTTTCCATTCCAAGCGCACAATAAACTAATTATTAAAATAGGCAAATAATCATCATGATAAATATAATAAATATTATTTTATGATGATAAGGAAGGGGGGAGGGGAATATTTATAAACATTATATTATACGGTGTGATGATATTGTATGGCTTATTGGGTAAACGCAACTTAGATACTTCTACTGAAACGATAAATAATTTTACCCGTGAGGGGACGGGTTAGAATACTATTCGTCTCTGCCGCTGGGAGAGCATCTCGTAAGAGCCGAGTAACCCGGCACCCCCTTGGTGGTAGGGGATCTGTTCCCCGACTGGTTTGCGACCACCAGTATGCGAATCCGATCGCCAAGTGTCATAGACGTGTTCCGGTTGAGCCGCATGTGGGCCAGACTTACCCCCTCCCTCTCCCATCCCATTAATGCTGTGGGTCTAGTGGACTCTGGGCTCTTGCCTAGGGTCCGCTGAATCCGCAGACAGAAGACAGAAACAACGTTTAAAAAATGTTTTGATGATTGGATTATTCGTTGGCGTAAATGTATCGTTTCTGAAGGTGATACAATAAATTTGGACGAATAACAAACAGTTTGTGTATTATTGATCTTTTCCCGGTACACTCTTGACAGAGTAGTATATTATCTGTAATTTTCCCTTATTTAATTCAATAAATAAAGCTTTTAAAGATAACAAAAAGGTTTTATATTATAATAAATTAATTTTAAGCATAATCGTTTTAAAACCTCTTTAGTTAGAGGTAAAGTAAAGGTGTTAGATTAAATTAAATGTTACGACGGTCAGGAAATATGGAACAATATTATATTACGAGTATTTAGAAAAGATGACAAAATGTGTATATTGTTAAAATAGTATATTTCATCTGTTACTGATCGCTAATCAGCAGAGCTACTTATTATTATAAAACAAAGTCCCACGCCGCGTCTGACTGTTTGTCAGTTCACGATAAATTTAAAAACTACTGAACGGATTATCATACATTTTAAATAGACAAAAGGACCTTCTTATTAGGTATTTAAATACAGATGTATGTTTAATTTGACTAAACATAAGAATGAGTTAGGTGTACAGCAGAGTACTTAATGATACAACATCAGATCTTGACTCATAATAGCCAAGAACCATCTCGATTAAACCAGTCTTCAAACGAAAAAAACTGCATCAAAATCAATCCATTATCTTGGGCGTTAGGATGTCACAGATTAACATACAGATACACAAATATCCACGTTAAACTTGTAACACACCTTTTTGATATATCTAAGTGAAGACACGTGGTAAATTGTAGACGGGTGAAGCCTGGGCGAGTGTCTTGTGTACATTTTATTTTTTTAACATCGTATGTTAAGACATTAATACCAGGAAATATAGGTTTCTGATTTTTGTAACAAAAACGTTCAAATGACTCCATTAAGTAAAAACTTGTTGACCCGAAAATTTAATATTTTTTCGTTGTCATTATGATAATGGTTGTGTTTTTGTTCGGATTTTATTTTACATTTGATATCTATTTTAAAACATTAAAATAAGAAGTATCTTATTTTGAATTCTTAAATGCTTGTAATAGAACCAATGATTGTCTAATAAAAACAGAAATCTAATAAATTGTTTGATAAAAACTTTGCATATTTTACGTGAAAAAGTTAAGAAAATAATGTATTGGATAACTGATATCTCAGATATCCCTCTTGACTGACTAAAGTAGCTTTTCTAATTACACTAGCCGCTCTCGCTTCGCTGAGGTCTATTCAAAGCATTTACTTATTTAATCATTCATACTCTGCCACCCGCAACTATGAGTATACAATTTCCGTTGAATTTCTATTCTATAATCCGTAGAATGTTACAGTGCAGTGGACCCATCAGATCTCATTCACCATCTCACTCACTGTCTCACTCAATTTTTCTTGTGTGCAAATCTTGGCCTAACAATAACTAACACAACGATTTGGTGCAGTCGTTCCGAATATGCGCCTATGTACATAGAGGCGATACATTTTTATTAATATATTAATAAATCAATGGATAATTCGACATGTTCCTTCAAAATTAGTAACTAAAATACGATAATAATGGTATTTTAATTATTATATCCATGTATGTAATCTTACTATTCGACCGCGATTGTGTCATTGAATCAACAAGTCGTGGGTTCAAATCCCGGACATTGGACTAATGACGTGGCCCACTCCTGACACAAGCTATTTATTACCTTACTAGGAGGGGTTAAGGGAATACTAGTAGTATGTGATCCATACTGCTAGTAATCTTTAAAAAAAAAAAAATTGAAACAATATTTAGTTAGCAATATCGTTATTCGCGAGCAAGTCTTTTTATTTTATTTCAATTCACACAATTTAAAACAAATTAAATATAACTACTTCTGAGAGATTTGTGTTAGGTGTCGTTATGCTAGGACTCCATTGTGAAGGATTTTGTGAGTGTTTAGAATTATCTTTCTTGAGTTTCGTCTAAAGTGTCTTATTGTCTTTTACGTGTTACTGTGCAGTATAGTTTCCAAATATATACTAATTTTATAAAAACTCTTGGCTGTTTCGAATTTTTTTTATTAGTACAAAGATGTAGGTGTTGTGATTTGTGAGAATAAGGTACGTAAGAAATTTGACCTACAAAAGAGTGACTCAATATAATGTTTGGGAAAATTCAATGTATTTAAAACAAAGATATTATACAATAAACAAAAGACAAACAAATCGAGGTGAAATCAAGAAAATATATAAATGGGCACACAAACTTTTGTTCGCTATTTGGTATTGTGATTGATATAAATTAAAAAAGAACTGATTATATATGTTAACCTTTTTTTTTTGTTAACCCAGAGGAATCTGATGATACCTTCCAGCGGGGTCTTGGGAAGGTTATGCGGGGTTGGAGCAACTGCCCCTGAAGGGGACAGTCTAAAATACTACCTCTGAAGGAGGTAGCCCGACCCGCTAAACTATCCGGGGTGTTCCTCTCCTCTGCAATAATTACGAGGCCATGGGATATGAAAAGCGCTCCACGGCCCCGTCAGCAGCCGTCCAGAACCAGACCCTCTTCCGGGGGACCGAGGTGACGAGGTCCCCCTTATCTCTCCGCATAGTGGCGTCCCAAGAACATGTAGGCCGCGCACCAGTACTGGGCCTCTAAATGGGCAACAGATTCCCCCGTCTGCCCCCATAGGTATATTCGTCGACAGCGTCCTTATGGCGGTAGTGAGGCCACATAGGCTCGACGCCGTCGACCGCCTCTTCCTCGGCGCATAGGGGAGGAGTTAAAATCGCATTCCCTCACCCTCTCCGCCACCTCTTTAACAGTCATCACAGTCTCTGCGAAACCTAACCTAACTTTGAGAAAATTATAGTATATAATTTTGTTTATATCTTTCACAATCGACGCTACTAGGCATTTTATTCGATATATCTATCCTTTTTTCATTTCAGACCACCCTAAAAAGACATACAGTGCTGCCAACAGTCGACTAAAGTTCCCATGTCATGATGCTAAAAAAGCACATTTTTTGATGGCGATGACATTAAATTAATAAAAAGTATTGTTGTATTTTATTGTATATAATTATGTTGGAAGCTCATGTTAGGCTTGGTTTAGATTAGGTTGGCCTTATGTTAGGTTAGCCTTATTTAAGCCTAACCTTAGCTTAGTCAGAGGCTGTGGAGGTTAGTGTTCACATACTTTTTATGATAGATGAGGTGCAAACGAGCCGATGGTCCACCTTATGTAAAGTGGCCACCATCGTCCCATATACATCGACAAAACATGATACCCTCTTGTTTTGTCGATGCGTTGCATCCTCGAATATAGAGTGGGGAGGGGAAGTGCGGCTCGACCAGAACGCGTCTGACACTTGGCGGTCGGATTCGCATGTGGTCGCAAGCTAGTCAGGGAACAAATCCCCTACCACCAAGGGGGTGCTAGGTTACTTGGCTCTTACAAAATGCTCTCCCAGCGGTAGAAGGGAATAGTATTCTAACCCATCCCCTCACGGGTTAGAATACCATTTCCCCTTTAGTTGTAGGTTTAAAGGCAGCCTTTAAACCTACAACTTGATCATAAGTCAAAGGCTTAATAGTCCATTCGATATCACCTTTTTAGTGTTTTCAATGTCCATTCGTCTTATAAATGTAGTCAATAAACTTATAATGCATTTCCGATAAAATACAATTGAGGTAATAAACTTGATATAAAAAGATTATCAAACTATAAACACGCGTTATTGCTTTGTTATAATTAAAACTGATTATTTTTTGTTTGTAATAAAGAAATTATATACCGGGTAAGCGAACAATCTTTTTAGTAAAAAATAACGACAACGGATACATACGCGCTCTAAGGAAAAGATTGATTATAATCTGTGGTATTGTCATCTGTATACAACGCCATCTAGTTTGCAAGTAGTAATTAAATAAGATCGGAAATAAACTCTTATGGTAATTTATGGAATAATAGATATTTAATAAAAGATTTACAATTTATAATTATTTTAAGATTATAACTTGGTAATTCTTACATTATTAACAACAATTTTTTTTAAACAAATTATTAAGCAATTGTATTAACCACATCTAGGGTTTTGCTTTTGTTTTGTTTATACTATGTTAAGTTCCGTTACAATTTATTCAGATTATTAACTTATTAAATTATTTAAATCACAATAAATTTATTTTAGAATTATATTAAAATTATTTTAGAAGGATCAATGATTTTTTTAATATTAATATTAAATTAATATGTTATTAGATTTAAATAAGTCTATGGTTTTGTTTAAATTTATTTAAATTAGAAACTTATTAAATTATTTATAACATATTAAACTGTTTTGATAGGATTAATAATTATTTTATATTATTTTATTATTTTATAAATATAAATAGAAACTATAATCGTAAGAAATAGTAAAATTATTTGTTATTTGATTCGGAAGCTAGTTTACCTAAAAAATAAATTTTGTCAGCATGGAGTCTTTGTCTAATCTTTGGATCGAAAGGTTATTAAAGCGTAGTTACTGTCCTGAAGCGTTTTAATCATGAGTCCTGGGGACGAGTCTGGCGGGGCGCCGACAGATACATAAATACCCTTGCGAAACCTGGACTAAATTAATAATCTTTTTATTTACAGACTTCTCTTTTATTCTTAATATGTTTACAAGTAGTTCACAACCATTTAACTTTCATACAAAAACCAACAAAACATCCGGAACCTCTAACATTTCCGCATGAAATACTAGAACAAGATCTATCAAGACTAAAGATACCAAACAAAAGATTTTGCGAAGATATGGAGGAGAAATGGAAAGGTTCTCTATTATTGCCATGGTGGTATCAGGGTTGCCAGGAATTAAAAGACATGACCGCAAACGAACAGGCCAATTCATTTTATTTACCTTTGCATAAAGCAATGATAAATAAAGTCAAAATGTATAGACGAAGTGCTTTCAAACGCAATGGTAAAGTTACATATAATAATTAGACAAGAAAAGTATAATGTTTTAATATAAATTATATATTTCATTTTATTAAGTGAATTTGGATTTTTGTAAACTGATTTTACCACAATTATGTAGCGTTTAGTTATCTTTGGCGTTTCACGGCAGAACAGGTGGCTTAGCCAAGTTGACTTTCTACAATTGTTAACGTATATAGAAAACCTAAAAATTTATGGGAATGACATATATCATGTGATCAAATTAAAATGACGTATGTAGAACGAGCATTCGCTTTTAATGTACGTTCCAATAAGCACTCATGAGTACAATGACCACACTCACGACCACGATTTTTCCTGTTCCACTTATTTGAGAGCGTTCCGATCGGTAATCCAAGTTGAATATGTTATTGAGCGTTTTGAGCGTTAACGAAAATGATTCGAATGGCGAGTTATAAAGCAATAGTTTCAAGAGATTAAGATTATAGTTGATTAATATACATATTTTTATTGATTGATATTGATTTTTTTATATTTATAATTAAATTAAAAGTAAAATTAATTTTACATAAATTACCTGTAGCGATACGTTGAGCACCCGCTGCAGAAACATTCCCTTCATCTAATAATTCTCAATCCGTATCAAATAAACTTATTTACATCTTAAAGTTATTTGGGCGTTGTGGGCGCTTAGTGGAACGTACCAAATATGTCAACATGGCTTGACATCGCTTATCGTTTGAAATTGTAGAAAGAGAATTGAAACATAACGATTGTAACTTGGCTAAGCCCCCTGGGGTTGACTTTCTACTATTGTTAACGCAAATAGAAAACCTTAAAATGTATGGGAATGACATATGTCAACGATATATAATAACACATGTAGAATGACAGTTCTCACTTAATGGGTGAGTTCCACTAAGCACTTTCGACCACGGTTTATCCCGTTCCATTTCTTCGCGAGCGTTACAATCGTTAACCCAAGTGTAATGGATTATTGAGCGTTTTGAGCGT
Organism: Limenitis camilla; assembly: GCA_905147385.1. Lineage (NCBI taxonomy): Eukaryota > Metazoa > Arthropoda > Insecta > Lepidoptera > Nymphalidae > Limenitis > Limenitis camilla. The sequence continues at coordinate 2,111,263 of LR990235.1, forward strand.
TAACGAAAATAATGGGTGAGTCAAAGGGCGAGTTATAAAGCAATAGTTTCAAGAGGTTGAGTTATTATTATTTGTAAGTCTTAACAATAAACTTCAATAATTATTGGTTAAATTAATTTACTTATATACATATGTTTTATTGATTGATATTGATTTTTTTTATACATATTTATAATTAAATTGGAACTAAAATTAATGTTACATAAGTATATTTACGTGTGGCGGTACGTTGAGCATCCGCTGCAGAAATATTCACTTCCAAAGTTATTTACATCTTAAAGTTATTTGGGCGTTGTAAACGCTTAGTGGAACGCTCCAAATATGATAACATGGCTTGTCAACACTTATCGCCTGAAATTTTAGAAAGAGAATAGAAACATAATGTTTGCAAGTTGGCTAGGCCGCCAGTATACGTTTCGTTTCGTTTCTTCTTCGAAAATTCTTTAAATAAAATGATATACAACTCGGAGAAAATTATGAGAAAGAGAAGGAGAGGGGTGTATATCGAAAAACACAACAAAAGAAGGTGATGATATTGAAAGGAGAATTCCAACACTCGCCTCCACTGCATAGTTTTACTGTTTAAACCTTAGGTTTAAAACGTTAAGCTAACCTAAACCTCACTTAAGTCTGACATACATATCGGATATATTCAAGATTTCTGTTAATTTTATAAAGTCGATTTTCTTGTTAAATTTTTCTTGTAATCATGCTTATGAACTGGTAGAACAATGTTTACTAAATATTGTAACTGTTTCTTCAACAACCTGTATAGCTAACTGTGTAAATTAATAGACGATATGAGATTGAAATTGGTAAGTAGTCGATTTAACTATTAAAGAGCTAATTTTTAATACAATTATAGTATTAAAACTTTTTTAAATTTCAGATTTTGATTTTATTGTACTTAAACAATATAGTAGGAAAAAGAAAAGGGAAAAAATACAGAGATATGTCATCTGAGAGTATTGAAAATATTCTTTATTATAAAGATTGTAATCATAAGTTGAAGGCGACTGCTGCTCCTGTGGTCAGATCACCACCTATTCAACAATGTAAGATGTTCTGCACCATGTGCTGTGGAGACCAGTGCGTGGACAGTCAGCAAATGTCCTTAGGAAGGCAGAATCAAGGTTTCGACCCCAAAATACCACCAATAAACCAACCTGATGTAAAGGAAAGAAGAAAGAAAATCAAACCGCTACTCCAACCGATACCAGAGCGGAGAAGTGTAGCTTTTACGAGAGAAAATATTAAAAATCTGATAGCAAAGGATGAGGATATCCGGAAGATTCTGAAGGATCTAGTGAGGGTGACGATGCAAAAGGTGGATTTGATGCAGCTGGTGAATGCTAGGCAAAACCTGGTGAAAGGGAATCCAGATATATCAGATGAGAGTGAATCTGGTAATGTTCAATAAGTGTAAAAGGATGATGTGTTTAATTTAATTTAATTATTAAAATTATAACAGGATAAAAATTTACCATTTGAAAGAGGAAAGAAGAAATATATGTCTGTGTCATTCTTATGACTCTGGTTATTTATTGGTTGATAAACATTTCTCTTATTTCGCTTTCTCACTTTTTTTTGCAAAAATTAAGGCCTAAACCTACACCATTTGATATACTTATATCATTCAATACGATACTTATATTATATCATAGTTATATCATATTGGATTCATTAAATTAAGCTCCGTTACAATCTATAGAAAAAAACTAAAATTATAATGGTATAGCTTACTATTGTATTAATTATTGTTATCAAAATAGTACAGTAGTTACAGACATTTCTTACGTCTAAAAGTTTTTGCAGTTGTACAAGAATGACAACAAAAAAGTAAGGTAATTGCCCCATTTAAGCAGTCACATAACAAGTGGTTTCGTGGGTAAACGTTAACTTCTAACTATATAGAAATTATATGCTAATATAATGAGAGGATATTTAATTTATTTTTTACTAGTCGACCGGCCCCGGCTTCGTATATGTGCAATAAACTTACTTACATTTAACAAAAAAACATTTAATTCTCAATATATTTCTGTATAAAAATATTCAGGCGTTCAATAAATATTTTATTAATATCTTGCAGGAACTATCATTTTTTCGGGGATAAAAAGTATCTAAGTATCCTATGTGTTAATTTAGGGTATAAAGTTTCTATGTGCCAAGTTTCATCGAAATCCAATTTAGCCATTTTAGTGTGATTCAGTAACACCTTACAAAGGAGAGAGACGGATAGATTGTTTTGGAAAAAGGAGTGAGAAGATCGTATGATTATGGAGTGATCTCTTTCTTAAAATGTATCATGATAAGTATTTTTTTCTTTCCGTTCTCTTCGAATAACCAAATTATTGCATTGGAATATAATGCTATTCTGATTGTTAAATATAGGTTATACTATACACACTGACCAACAGTATCAGTTATACTTTAGACACAGCTCCAGCATTACAGTTACCTCTATCTTGTCGTGGGCACAACTGATTGCTTCTGTTTGTATCAACTTCTAAATTCAAATGTTACTCAGATCAATGTTGCCAACTTCATAACTAACAATAAGTGTAGTCTATATCTATATCTATACTAATATTATAAAGAAGTAAGATTTGTATTTTTGTATGTAACGAATAAACATAAAAACTACTGGACCGATTTCAAAAATTCTTTTACCATTAGAAAGCTACATTATCCCTGAGTAACATAGGCTATATTTATTATAAGAAAAAAAATAGAGATCCCCAGAAATTCTCACTAAAACCAACCCAAGGTGCAAAAAAAATAGCCATAAAATATCTTTCATCGCATGCGCTGCGAAAAATATTGATGATAGAACAAAAAAATGTTCTACAATATTATAGAACGTATCAATATCTACAAAAAACTCCGCGAGACCATATGTCCAACTATTGTAGTTAAGTCACTATAACTACTTTTTTATATTTTAAAAGTTGATAAAAATGCCTATCAAAATCAGACCATGTTTTCCATACCTTTGTATTAATCGTTATCCAAATAAATTATTTCATATTCAAGACTGTTTCAATACCTGTAAATTACTTTTTGAATTATTAAAATCGGACCTTCCATTCAAAAGATATTACGAAATTAAAAATATCAATATAAACAAAAAATACACGGCGACGTGACGGGCCAGTGTAGTTCTATCTCGGTGATACTCGAAGTGCAGCGAGTGGTAGCGAGTAACGCCGAGGTAGAGGGGCACCGAAATGCGGGAGAGCCAAAATGTTTTAAATTAAATATTCCACCCGTGCGAAGCCGGGATGGGCCGCTAGTTTAAAATATATTTATTAGTGAAGCAGTGATAGCCCAGTGGTCTAGACGTTGATGTCTACGTATTTTAAGTAATTAAATATCACTTGATTTAATGGTGAAGGATAACATTGTGAGGAAACCTGCACTCCAGAGAGTTCTCCATGTTCTCAATGGTGTGTGTGGCCTGATCCTTCCTCATTCTGTGGAGGAGACCCTGCTCAGCTGTGCGTCATTAAAGGGTGACGATGAATATTTATTAATGCAGTTATGTTAGTGTATAAAATCTCTAAATAAAAATATAACAATACAATCCACATTTCATTCCAAAAGTTTGGACTAGTTAGGGTTTTTTGTGGGGCTCTTTAAGATATTTCATATTCTCTTTATTTTCGTTTAAAAGTTAAAATTCAATTTAGGCAGTTAATATTTTAAGTAGGCAGACTTTGTGGAACAATTATCATGAGTAATTCGGACTCGCCGTAGCCAGTAGCGCGGTGAGATACTAAACATTAACAAAATAATGTAAATGACTAGAATTTTACAACAAATTACCAACCGCCTGCATTTATTTCCGCTTTCTATTTAAATTTACATTTTACCTAGATAATCATTTTCATTTAAATAACTTTGTTCTAAATCCTATGCTAATTCTAAAATGTATGAATTATGAACACACTTTAATGAGTCGAATAATTTCTGAAAAAGAAAATATTAAAATGAGTCATTGGATAAAATTTGTGCCTTGGAAAGAGATTGTCTACATTTAAACAAAAATCTAAACATTTTCCGTCTTACTTGATATTATAAATTATAGCCTATGCGTTATTCTGATGTATAAGCTATATTATTGTAAAGTTTTATCAAAATCCATTCAGTAGTTTTTGCGTGAAAGAGTAACAAATATACATCCATACATCCATACACCCATACGTTCTAACAAACTTTCGTGTTTATAATATTAGTAATCATCCATACCATAGGTTTGTATCTATGGAATTAAAATAGATTCCAAATTCAAATTGGTGTGTACAAAATTCAAATTTGGAATATACATATCACGTGCTCTTCGATAACGGAAGCCTAACACACACTATAACACTAATTTCCATGTACTGTCATAAAATGAGATAGGAATGATACCCATTACTATACAGCAATACGTATACACATGCAATTTAGACGGAGTGCCTGGGGCTTGAGACCTAGGAGCAGGTTTAAAGAGCTCTTTCATAATATATTAACTCTCACGACCACCACTCGAGCTCGCCAACAACAATAGATAATAAAGTAAACTTACGTGGACCTCGAGAAGAGTGATCTTAATCACGACACTATAACACTAACTTCCATGTGCACTGCGCGCAAACACCAGATAGACTGAGACTAATCTATCGCACCAACAGTTATATATTGTCTACCCTTCGGTATACTTGTTATCACATAAAATAATCTACCCGCTAATACTACTTTATAAACGGTGTTGCTAACACACGATGCTACTCAAATGAGTGTTTTTAACATCATAATTAACAATAGTTAATCGGTAATATTTTTTAACTGACTTCAAAAAGGAGGAGGTTCTCAATTCGATTGGTATATTTTTTTTATGTATGTATATTAATTACGCTGAGATTTATGAACCTATTTACGTGATTCTTCTTTAGTTTGATGTGGAATGGTTGCCATTTAATCTCATAAAAATTTAACATAGTTTGTCCCTGTAGTTTTCATTTTATGAACATTCTTTCCGTTTCTGTTTCTTGGGGTCTATATAGTTAAGGCGCGCGGCACCTTTCGTAGGCCTACCCATAGCTACTTAAAATTAAATTACTATTCAATACATTATAATAAAAAGCAACGAAATGATATAGTCTACCTGATTTACAGAACAACCTATTACAGACACTAAAAAGTAAAGAATAAAAAAAAACTACGTTTAAAAAACCCTTCAAACTAAAAATGCACTAAAAAGTAAGTAATAAGTCCGTTATTTATTATTCTCTCTTTATTAAGACAATAATATATAATAATTGTTATTTTTGTAGTCGAATAATAAATTTTTTTATTTGTTGAAAATGGTTTACGGTTAGTATTTTAATGAGTGGTAATCAAAACGACGAAGCTATTAATTGTTATTCCTATACTCTATTTTAAAAAAGTAAATAAATCCATTTAATCTCTCGATTTTTCGAATATAATTTTAAATATAACTCAGTGTTATTAAATAATAAGCGTTAATCTGTTTACTCAATTTTGTGCAGGATTAATGAAAACACTGAAACGAGCACGAATTTTTTGATGCTCTACAAAGCTATTTTATTGAAGCGCGATGCTTGTTATTTGATTTTTTCTGTAATAATCTGTTAAATATAATTTACATTTTGTTATGATGAATTGAGAGAAAAGGGGAAAATAAGAGATTGACGTATGGGAATTAAACAAATAACTAATATATAAGAACTAAAAGTAATAAAAATAGGTTTTTCTATTTTCCATTTGTCAATTATTAAATTTTGTTAAAATATGTAAAAACGGAAAATAAATTTATGAAAAATCCTCAATTTTTTTTTCTTATTTGCAAGCATTTGTAAATTAAAATAAAAAATACGTTTTTTTCTTATTTACATCTAAGTTAAATACACTCTGTTATTTTACTTTTTTCTTCTTTCAAACAATTCCTAAAAAAATGTTTGTTACTCTTTCACTCAAAAACTACTGAATGAATTTTGATAAAACTTTACAATAATATAGCTTACACATCAGAATAACACATAGGTTATAATTTATAATTATATAGTATGAATTATCTAAAATATAGCGGGTGAAACCGCGAGGCGCAGCTTATCATCAATATTCGTTATTTCACCCATTTCCTTATACAACCTCTTTCATGCGTCTCTCTTTACTATTAAATCCATGTAAAATAACCACTTTTAATTCCCAATCCCATATTTATGAATATTTTAATACTTTATTTACTACCAGTCGAGTCGACTAGTGCAGAATATTTTCTACTAGTAGACGATCAAACAAAAATAATAATTTTCATAGTATTTCTGTACAAAAATATTTAGGCTGTCATTAAATAACCCTCATTAAATAACTATTAACATTTTCGGGATAAAAAAAAGGTTTTGAAGTTTCTTTGTGCCAACCGTTTTGCGTTATTGGGCTTTAATTAACTAAAACATTAACTTTTTTTATATTTATAATATTAGTAAGATGTCTATATATACGAGGGGAGGTCCAAAAGTTCGTGGACTGGAAGGGTTCGAAATAAAATGAAACAACAAAACTATTTTTCCTTTTCAATATAATCACCCTGAAGTTGAATACATTTATTAGATCTATGAATTAATTTTTCTAAACCGTCGTAAAAATATTTTTTATCTTTTGCCGCAAAATGAGCCAAAATTGCCCCCTTTACTTCATTGTCGTCGGAAAATTTCCTTCCCCTTAGGTCTTTTTTTAAATTAGGGAACAAATAAAAATCACTTGGGGCCAGATCTGGACTGTAGGGTGGGTGGACTAGCGATTCGAAGCCATGTGTGTGCAGAGCAGCCATTGCAACTCTGCTCTTGTGAACCGGTGCGTTGTCTTGCAAAAGCAACACTCCTTTGGTCAGTTTTCCTTGACGTTTTTCCTTGATGGACTCCTTTAATTTTTCTAGAATCGTTGCGTAGTAATATCCTGTTATGGTCCTTCCCTTTTCTTTATAATCTATCAGTAGTATCCCTTCACAATCCCAAAAAACAGTTGCCATCAACTTTCCAGCCGACTCCGACACTTTGAACTTCTTTGGCGGTGGTGTCCCCTTTTTGTGCCATTGCATGGACTCTTGTTTGGACTCAGGCTCAAAGTGATGAACCCATGTTTCATCTCCGGTAACAATTCGCTCCAAAATCTGTGCAGGCTCGTCTCCACACAACTCCAAAAATTATATTGAAGCATCGACGATCGCTGTTTCTGAAGCGGCGTGAGCATTCTCGGTACCCATCTTGCACTGACTTTTGTCATACCCAGATGGTCATGTAGGATTCGCAAAATGGTGGTATCTGATACTCCAACTAATGCAGATATCTGTTTTCTCTTTAAACGGGTATCTTCCAGTACAATTTTTTCCACTTTTTCGATGTTGTTTGATGTGGTGGCCTCAACTGGCCTTCCTGAGCGAGGGTCGTCGTCAATCGACTCCCGACCATGTTTAAAAAGACCATGCCACTTGTAAATCATTGATTTACTAGGGCACTGGTCCCCATAAACGGTTCCCATTTCATTCAAAATGGTTTGAGCGGTCTTTCCTTGCTTGGTAAGGAATTTTATTACAGCACGGTGTTCAATTTTCTCCATAGTTTTAGTGTTCTTCCGGATTGACTTGTTTATCAGGCGAGTATTCGTAAACGAATGACGCAATTAGACTGAAACTCAGCTTATATACTAATGATGAGTCCGCAATTAGTATGACACTAAGCAAGCATCCCTATCCCCACTCCATCCCCTCCATTCCACGAACTTTTGGACCTCCCCGTGTATGTCAGAAAAAATTAAAAGAAAGCATGGAATGGATGGCCTATCTCAAAAGCTATACGGCCAGGATATAACTAAACGTTACGATCTCATACTAATTAGACAGTAACCTAGGAAGCAGTGCCTTAGACTTGTGACCAAAGTGTAGGCTTAAGGACGTCCTTTATGTAATTACTACACTTACCTCCACTGCTTAGTTTCACTGTCTCAACCTAAAATTAGACTAACACAAACCTAACCTAACACAGGGCTAACCTAATATTGTGTTTACTTAACCACGTGGCAATTACATTGTAAGGTCTTACGTGAACTTAGTCGGAGAGCACTTCCAGCACTTGACACTAGCACTACTTAGATAATATTCACTTCTTGAGACCACGAGTAAGACTGAGCTCCACTGTCTTAGTACGAGAATATATAGGGACGAGTCTAGCTAGAATTTCCCTCCACGGGTGGGGCAGACGGAAGTGATTATTATTCTACTCTAGCTCCATAGACGCCAATGACGATCCGATTATTCGATTATCGTTTACTCGTTTAACAATATTTTAATGACGTGACAGAAGTGATAATTTTGCAATAGCACCATTGACGGCAATTACGATTCGATTATTCGATTAATATTTTAGTCGTTTATGACATATATATAAATAAGAAGCTGGCTTAATGAATAACATATAAACGCAGGGCCTAAACTAGAGGTTAGATACTTGAAATTTTGCACAGGAGTTCCTTTTATTAAGGAGGGGAGCACTAAGAAAGGATTTTTGAAAATTCACCCCATAAGGGGGTAAAACGGGGGTGTAAAATTTGTATGAAACTTTGCAGTTTTTAAAGTTATTCAAATGAAATTCAGTATGAAGTTATGCATTAATCATGAAACAGGTGTAAAATATTTTTTCGAAAAGGGGGTAAAAGGGGGGTACAAAGTTAGTATGACTACCTCTAATTATTAAATATGTCTACAGACAATCTGTTGTACTGTACCTACTGTACTGTAGGCTAATATAACTCAATATATCGCAAACGAAGTTGCGGCTAAAAGCTAGTTAAGATATAAATAATACATTAGTAAGGTTATTACCATAGATAGATATACTATAGATCATAGATGTACAATCGTAAATATGTTCATCATAACCAAACATTAGCCAAATCGCACTTTACCAAATCTAATAGCGCGAGTTGTTTCGGGCTAAATTGTATCCCTAAGAAATAGTTATTAAATAAATGTTACAAACGCATGCTATATACTACTTACTAAAAATCACCTTATTACTGACCAATGGGGTTTTGAACCCCAACTTTATTAAGAAAGAAAATATTTTGAACTAGTCGACCCACCTTGACTTCACCTGGTTGTGTTTTACTACGTGTATTTAGGTTTTACAAACTAACTATATTTAACTCCCGTAAAACGTAAACATGACAGACAGACAAAGATCCTTTCGCATTTATATTAGTTGGAATAACACATTATGTTTTTGTATATTTGTATTTGCTGTCTAAATATTATATTTAATTTTAATTTTAATTCTAAATTATTTATTAAAAAAATATTTTTATTTAAATAATGTTTAACTATATTAATTTTAAATAATTCTTAATCTCACTAAATGAATAGTTATCTCGTGGAAATATTATTATTATTTATTTTTATTGCGCCACTCTAAACTGATTTCCCTGAAATATCAAGTCATCTTACAATGGAATTACAGAAAGAAATCTTATACTAATATATAATAAAAGCTGAAGAGTTTGTTTGAACGCGCTAATCTCAGGATCTACGGGTCCGATTTGAAAAATTCTTTCAGTGTTAGATAACCCATTTATCGAGGAAGGCTATAAGCTATATATCATTACGCTACAACCAATAGGAGCGGAGCTATATGCGGACGAAGTCGCAAGGGTCGACTAGTTTAAAACCTGAAAAAATGTTATCAATTTTCAATACTATAATATAAAACAAAATGGCGGCGTTTGGGACTTATTGAATAATTTAATATGATAAGTGCAGTGTCCTGTAAGTATAAAAGTATTATAACCTGAATTAAGTAAGTGTCATAGTAAATATCTAAAAATATCTCGCCCACGTTAAGATTAATATATTGTACCAAAATCCACTACGCAGAAATCTCAGCACAATGGACTGGACAATAGCACTTGAAGCGATCGTTTGTTAAGTTGGTACAACTGACAGATGATTACAGATAATAAATTTGTCTTATGTTAGATATTTTCTAACAATATATACGTTTAAATTTAATTTTAAAATAAATGCGCACCAAATAGCGTAATTCTTGTTGTGTTAGTTATTGTCAGGACAAGGTTTGTATAAAAGAATAAGTAAGTGAGACAGAAGATAGTCAGTGAGATGGTGGACTACGCATTATAGAATAGAAATTCAATGGAAAAAGTGGGGAAAAACTAAATCCATAGTCTCGGGTGGCAGAGTATGAATGAATAAATGATACACTTATACTGATTTTATAACTGGTAAGTAAAAAGTTTGATATAAAAACCATAGCCAATAGAGTATCAAAATAATACAAAAGAGTTGTAGACAGATAAGAAATTCCAATTCATAGAACGTCTTTTGAAATTCAAATAAACCTCTAGAGTAATATTCTTTTCTTTTTGTAGAGATGTAATGTTTGATATTAATTATTCAGTTTACTCATATTATTATTTGAATATGAAGCACAATGTTATTCTTATATACAAGAAATATCGTCAATCATTTTACATAGGTATATAATAGACTAATAAATACGTCATAATTTTATTAAACCTGTATTTTGAATAATAAAGGATAATAAGAAGCTTTTTTGTTGTTACAGGTTACACAATTAGATAGTTATTTTATGTTTTTTTTTAATGTATCCTTTCTATCACAGGGGAGCGAGGTAGGGTAGCTAGAATATTTTAACAACTAATTTAAACGTATAAAAATTTTTTACACATTTGTAGACCGTGTTTAATGTTAGTAAATTTTTTTTTACATATAAAATTAAAATATTATCCATTATTCTAAGATGACACTAATACGGCTTAACTATTTAGATTACAATACTCAAAACTACATTTACAAATTATTAAGACACAAGAAAAATGTTTAATTTTCTACTTTTTTTAACAATGTTACAAGAAAAAGAAAAAAAAGAATAATTTGAGAAGTACGTGAAAAGTTGAAGATGCGTAACAAGTTTGCGTGACACAATTTCGTGGATCTGGTTTATTGCTTATCATCACTTTATTATAAGAACACTTAAAATATGAATTAGTATTTCAAGAAAACCATAGACAAAGCATTATGATAGCAATCACAGTTAAAATAAAAAAATAAAAAAAACACGGGAAATGAAATTAGAAAACGCGCCAAAGAACATTTCATTAATTAATAGTCTAATCTATACTATTATATAAAGAGGAAAGATTTGATTGTTTGTATATTTGTTTGTTGCGAATAGGCTCGAAAAGTACTGAACCGAATATCAAAATTCTTTCACCGATGGGAAGCTACATCCTTTCCGGGTAACATAGGCTATGTGGTGTTGCCATAAATACTCTAACTAAAAAGATGTGGCCATTTAAGTGCCATAAGGTGGCCATTTTGTAAATTGAAGAGTTTCTCAGGAACTACAAATCCGATTTAAAATTCTTATACTGTTAGAAAACTACACTATTCGTGAGTGACAAAAGTGAATTACTGTTGCCATATACATTTTTTAAATAATAAAATATGGCCATTTTGTTTTACTAATCCGATTTTAAAAATTCTTTACCTCTTATAATATTATCTGTTCAGAATAATTAGTCTGTTTTCACTATCATTCTTTCGATTACCTCTCCCTCTCTTTTCTCTCACTCTCTCTCTTTCTCTCTTTCCTTTACCTATTCAATTTTATTTTTGCTCTTTCCTCCTTCTTCTATTATTTGTCACTATTCTTTTATTTTTGCTTTTTATAACTTTTTCTTTTTCTCTTTTTTCAAATAATGAAAAACTACACAATTACAGAGAGTACACAATTTAAGGACATCATTTATAATATTTTTTAAATACCCGGAGCGAAGCGAGGGCATGCCGCTAGTTATTGTATAAAATCAATATAATATACATTGTTTAACATAAATAAAAATGTAAAATAAATAAATAATAATAAATTTATTTATTTTGACCAAAAAAACAAGTACATTTTTTTTAATTAATTTAAATTATTTTTAATTACACAATTTAAGGAAATATCTGTAGCTAAACTAGGGAAACCTATATGATATTTTATCTATGCTTTTCTTATAAGACATCAATCGATAAAACGAAAATGCGGCCATTTTGAAAGTTATAAAAAAACAATTAATAATCTTAGTTGGCCTTTGGTATTTATTGCAATATTTTTGACACTTTTTATGTATAAACTTCAAAGTATTTTATTTATAAATATTTCATATACACTAATTAATAAATAAAAGTTACAGATCACAATAACAATAATCACAATAAGATAAATTTTGTGAGATTGTAGGGGGTAATCTCTGAACGGATTTTGTAAATTCTTTTATCAATAGAAAGCCACATCATTTGTGAGTGTCATAGGTTATATATTAACCCGAAAAATGGAAAGACTTCGTCGTGGTAGTAGATTTGCAAAGTAAATCCAAAGAAAAACGGTCGAATGAAAACGTTTCTTACAAACGCTACCTTAGTGGGATATATATGACTCATAGTTTCGTGTAAAGTATGAATGACACCTAAGCGAAGCGAGAGAAGTACAGAAGACTTCTATATATGTTAATCTATATTATATGCGATACTCGGTATATAATCATATTATATAAACGCCGATCTATATTCACAAACTAATTGAATTAGCAATACGATCAAGATAAAAGTTAGGAAAGTCGTAGGTAGCATACAAGACTTTCATGTTCATCAATGTTTACTTGAAAAGATAACAAGTTTCAACATTTTAGGATATAATTATAATGTTATTTAAGTTTAAAAACTTTTTATAAACTAGCCGACACGACCTTGCTTCACTGTGGTGTATTCAATACACTCATTTATTCATATTCATAATAATTTCATATTCAACAGTTTTTGGTGTGCAAATATAAATAACATTCATTATATTTAAACTAATTTTCCTATATGTTATTACATAGACACTATAATTTTAATAGGAATAACGTGATTTTATTTATTTATTTTAAATTATTAATATTATTCTATGTCAAAAATTTGTAACTATACATTTAATTCAGAAATATCAGAAAAAAAAATTATACTCTTCCTCTCGCAACTATGAATATATTTATTTTATTTATTTATTAACTAGCGGCCTGCCCTCGCTTCGCTCTGGGTATTTAAAGCAATATTGATGTCCTCAATTTGTCATTCTGTAATTGTGTTTTTTTTTTCATTTTTCAATATCAGTTTTTCTGTCATTTAAAAAAAGAAAAAAAAACGACAGAACAAAAATAAAATTGAGTAGATAAAGGGGAGAGAGAGAGATAATTGAAAGAAAGTGAAAGGAAACTGATCATTCTGAATAGAGATAAAGATAAAAATTAAAGAGAGAAGGATGAGAGACAATAATAGTATATAATGGAAGAGAGACGGAAATACTGTAGACTTCTCTCAGTGAAAGAATTTTAAAAATTGGACTAGTAACAACAAAATGGCTAAATTATATTTATTAAAAAATATATATGGCAACACTAAATCACCTTTTTCACTCACGAATAGTGTAGTTTCTACCAGCGAAAGAATTTTTAAAATCGGATTAGTAGTTCCTGAGAAATCCTTCAATTTACAAAATGACCAGGTTATGGCACTTAAATGACCATATCTTTTTAATTAGGATATTTATGGCAACACCACATAGTCTATGTTACCCGGAAAGGATGTAGCTTTCTATCGGTGAAAATTTTTTTAAAATCGGTTAAGTAGTTTTCGAGCCTATTCGCAACAAACAAACATACAAACAATCAAATCTTTCCTCTTTATATAATAGTATAGATATACCTACTATTTCCGTTGAACTTCTATCCTATAATCCGTAGTCTGTCACTGATGTCGTGGTGGTGGTACCAATATCTCACTCACTGTCTTTTGTCTCACTCACTTTTTCTTTTATCCAAATCTTACTACAAAGAGGACATTCATTTTTTTTGTATAGATGAGATATGATATGGTACAAAAAACTGTGCGAAGTTGGGGCGTGTTGCTAGTAGTCTATAAAAACCAATTTTATGAATTTACCCGATAAATAGAGATAAGGAGAAAAATTTACATTTGTGGTATTTTTTTAATATTTCTGTTATTGATAAACTTGTATTCCATAGCGCCAAATACAGAATAAAACTATTTTGGGTCTCTAAAATTCTTTGTATGTATCATTGTTTCCTATTTCAGGTTTATTTTAAAAAATGGCGGATCGAATATATTTCTCTCCTTGTTTACTCTTATCGTACTCAAACTTTTGGCTTTTTAAAATTTAATAAATTAAAATATAAAAAGTACACAAACCCTTACAGTAATTTGTTGTTTGTATTCACTATATAATGACTCAGTGAAGCGAAGAGTTAGCAACACATCAACACGCGTAATTAAAAGAGTCGAGTGCTTCCTTTAATAAACTTGAAAACAACACCATAATCAACTGATTGCAACTTTAATAACTTGATGCGAGTTCGGTGAGTGAGACGGAGGTATACTTCTGTCGCGTAGTAGTTGAAATCCGTGCAAATCGTAGCTTGTAGGGCGGGATCGAGTATTACGAATAGCATAGATACGGCAAATATTTTTAAAATTAAATTTAAGAAAGTTATTTATATTGATCTGTATTTTACTTTTACAAATAATAACTATATCTTCCTAAGAAATTAAATAATATATTTAACTTTTATTTCTTTTATTCCTAATCGTAAGTAAGAGAGAGAGTTTAAATAGTATATAACCCTCTCATAGTCCGATTTATCTCTGACAGGAGAAATCTTAGATATTTTCTGAGGCTTGCCTAACCTACATTGATACTTACCATTGTTAGCATTTTATATTATTTCAATACCGACGTGAAGACAATATATAATCTTTAGTACGATAGATTAGTCTCAGTCTCTCTGGTGTTTTCGTGCAGTGAACATGGAAGTTAGTGTTATAGTGTCGTGATTAAGGTTACCCTTCTCGAAGTCCACGTGAGTTTACTTTATTATCTATTGTCGTTAGCGAGGTCGAGTGGTGGAGGTGAGAGTCAATATATTATGAAAGAGCTCTTTAAGCCTGCTCCTGGGTCTCAAGCTCCAGGCACTGCTTGTCTCAGTCTAAATTGCATGTGTATACGTATTGCTGTACAGTAATGTGTATCATTATCTCTTCATATCTAGTACCCTAGTAACATAGTAAAGTGTAAAATGAGTGATAGGCAGTGTTTACTTGTACCGAAAAGGCATATTAAATATGCCCCCGAGTGACAAGACTCTTCAACTTTCTGTCTAAAGTTCATGCTATTAATAATTTTACGTCTAATTAAGATGTTGGCAACATTAATCTGAGTAACATTTGATTTAAGTTGGCATAAACTGAATATCATTCGGTTGTGCTAACGTAATGATAAAAGCAAACCAAAAAATAGTAATTTTAACTATTACACCGTGAGTATTCTAGCTGTAACGCTGTTGTTTTGAGTCTAAAATATAACTCCCAGGAGGATATTCTAGTCTAACCGTCATACTGTTAGTCTGTGTATAGACTATAACTCTTTTATTTACACACTGCATGAAATTGAATACGATACATAAAGTTTAGGCTTTGTTAAAACAATATAGTATGGTAGTACATACCAATATGTTAAATAAAATGATATATTTTATGATAAATAATATTCACATTATCGTAAACATCCCACGCTTCCATTGGTAGGTCTGTGGAGGGCGTTTAAAAGCACCAGGGCGGCCCGCCCAGGCGCATTTGACGACGACGCACCGACCGAGGTACATCTGATCCAGGTGGATTATACGTAAGTTGTTTATAACTTTACATATACCTTACTATTTATTAATATCACTGTATGTTCAGATTATTAAAATATTAGGGGATAAATCGGTCAATAAAGGCGAAAAAGTATTATTTAAAAAAAACTATAGAATATATTTCAATAATATTTTTTTTTTTAAAATGACATAAAATCAGACAACTATTGGGTGAATCAAGGGCATGTTAAAAATGAATATTAATTTTAAAAAATCTATTATTATAAAATAAATATTTAAACGACTGAATGAATTAGTTTATATTGTTTTATATAAGCTTCATCTGAAAACCACATATTGGAAAGTATTTTGTAATTTAGTTTCTTCCTTAAAACCTTTTAACTCCTTTGGTGTTTTGAAAAATTGCTTTTTAGTAAGCCTCTACTTCACAATCGTCTTGAAACGTTTTTCAAGTTTCTAGATTATTTATATAAATTTATTAATTAATATATAAATAAATACTTCACCGAAATAGAAAAATAAATCTTTTAGCAGTTTTAAGTTAGAAAATAATCTCAAAAGTTTTCGGAAACGTCACAAACTATCACTTCAAAATACTTTTTATTCAATTCACTTACAATAACTATTTCTAAAAGTTATAATATTTAAATTAGACGACTTATAGTTTAATTAATGTTATTCTGTGCACTCATATTACTTCAAAATTTATTCGTTAATACTTCCAAATGAAATTTTTATCATCCTTTTTTTATTGAATTTATAAACTAGAAGAGCGTATTATACTTACACGTATCCCAAAATATACTGTGTACCTTTACCTTAATAATGAATCATTCTGTACATTGGGGAAAACCGCATAAAAATCCATTCAGTAGATTTTATTTTATCGAATCGAATTTAATTTAATATCCGTCAATATATAAATTTTTCCGTCAATGAAAACCGTCAAATAAAGAAATACGTAATTTAAGAATACTTTTTATTACCAAGAAAATATATTATTAAAATAAAACATCCCAATCATCATCACTTTCAGTACCCGGTGTTATTAGTTGCCACGGTAGCTGTGGGGGTTGAAGGCTGATTATAGGCCAGCATCGTGCCTACCACACCATACATAGTTCCTAAACCAATCTATACCACAACTTCCCATTTGAATATCGCCAAAATAAAGAAAAATTTTGTCGTGAGAATATCTTTTTACTATTCAACATTTATTTCCGTCAACAAATCAATCCGTTAGCCGTTAAAATATTTTTTACTCCCTTAGTGCCTCCCTTGGTACATAACATTGACCTAAAAATTACAAAATACTGCTTAAAAACTAAGTTAAAGTAGTAATCAAATTTGGAAAACAAAAATATACGAAAAGTTTATTGCAAACAAATAAATAGAAACGAAAATGAATTTTATTGTAACAAAAGTTTAATGACAGAACGTTTTAAATTAAAACAAAATTATAACAAGCAACACTAAATCTTCAAATTAAAACCTTTTATATCTACATCATATATGAATAAATAACACAGGATAAGTTTACAAATACACATTGTAGGTAATTTCGGATTTTCTCGGCGACGGGAAATTTAATTTTGCCATGCCTATAATCATGAAGCCTTTCATAGCAAAGCCAAAGACATATTCTGTTCGGAATTCTCTGCCATTCATTTCCCTTTACATTCATTTTAAAAGCTCTTAATCTATCTTACCTATTTGAGTATTTCAGATCAGAATCTAATTTATCGAATGTCTGTACGTAATAGATATTTAAGAAAATTTAATGTGAGGGGTCTTTATAAAAATCTGTTTGTGGGCAAATTATTGCACGAATTTGGATACAGTTTTTACATTGTATCGCTGGAGGTCTAACTTAAAATCTTGACTCTATTTTATTTAAAATGGATATTTTTTATTAAAATATATTTTCGTTTTAAAAATTTTGTACTTAAATCAAGTCCATAGGTAAAGACAATGCACAAAATCTTTGCTATCCCTCTGTATTATGATGATTAAATTAAAAAAAAAGTCAGTTGGTTTCAGTTTCAGTAATCTGGACTATGCATTGAGTTTTTCAAAATTGTCAAAATGTTATCATTTAAAAAAACGGACATTTAAAAATAATGATGATATTGTCGATTTTTAAAACCGTTTCTTGTTATCTGTTACTTTATTGTAAACGAGCGGCCTGCCCTCGCTTCGCTCCGGATATTTAAAGCAATATTATAATTAATTTCACTCTGTAATTGTCACTTTGTCATTCATTATTTAAAAAAAGAGAGAGAGTAAGAAAAAGTTATAAAAAGAAAAATATTAGAACGAAAACGAAAAGAAAAGAGACAGATAATAAAAGAGACAGAGCAAAAATAAAATTGAATAGGTAAAGGACAGAGAGAGAGAAAGAGATAATCGAAAGAAACAAAGTGAAAAGAGACTAATCATTCTGAACAGTAACAACAAAATGGCCATATTCTATTAATTAAAAATTGTATATGGCAACACTAAATCACCTTTGTTACTCATGAATAGTGTAGTTTTCTAACAGTGAAAGAATTTTTTAAATCGGATTTGTAGTTCCTGAGAAACTCTTCAATTTACAAAATGGCCACCTTATGGCACTTAAATGGTAATATCTTTATAATTAGAGTATTTATGGCAACACCACATAGCCTGTTACCCGGAAAGGATGTAGCTTTCTATCGGTGAAAGAATTTTCCAAATCGGTTCAGTACTTTTCTAGCCTATTCGCAACAAACAAATATACAAACAATCAAATCTTTCCTCTTTATATAATAGTGTAGACTTGCTACGCCCCGCGGTTTACCCGCTATATTTTAGATAATTCACACTTTATCATTATAAATTATAGCCTATGTGTTATTCTGATGTGTAAGCTATATTATTGAAAAGTTTCATTAAAATCCATTCAGTAGTTTTTGCGTGAAAGAGTAACAAACACATTCTTACAAACTTTCGCGTTTATAATATTAGTAGGATATGCCTCTACCGACTCGATGACTTAAAAGCTCTGCTCTGGTAGATCTGTGGCATCTTGACGAGTAGTTTAACAGATTAAACGTGAAGTGTGTAAAGGGTTACTATTGAGGATCACATGAGTCACTCACATTAATATTAAGTTAATTAATATTTAAGTATTCCCCAGGCTTTCCGCCTTATAATCTTTTTTTGTACATTATAGTTCATATCTTACTAGTATTATTACTAGTCGATCCACATCCAATTTAATCTTAAATATATTATTGCTAAGTAAAAATATTTAGGCGCTTACAACAGCAAACAAATTTTACTATTTTTCGGCAGTATTTTAAATGTTTTAAAGATAAAAGTTATTCTACGTGTTAATTTAGGACATAAGGTATCTGTGTTCCAAATTTCATTGAAATCCTTTCAGTCGTTTTTGCGTGATTGACCAACAAACATAAAAACTATAGTTCAATTCTCTTGATTGTTGAAGCTCTCTCTTACCCCCTTGAAAGAAAAAGGGAAGATAATTAATAAAATATAGGTTTTTGTTATTCATAGAAAAAGCATAAAATATTCAGTGAACTTCATTACCAATTGTAAATAAGAAAACGTAAAAATAAGTGTTCCAGACAATTTAGGTAAGTGCTGTAATATATTCTATAATGAATAATGAATGGGATAACATAATAGAGCTATTTTAGACGACTTATCAATTTGTATTATACTTTAGATTCTTTCTTTATCAAGTACGAGCGGCCTGCCCACGCTTCGCTCCGGGTATTTAAAGCAATATTATAATTGATGTCCTTAATTGTCACTCTGTAATTGTGTAGTTATTCATTATTTCAAAAATAAAATTGAATATGGAAAGGAGAGAGACAGAGATAATCGAAAGAAAGAAAGTGAAAAGAAACCGATCATTCTGAACAGATAAAAATAATAATTAAAGAGAGAAAAAAGAAAGATGTTGAGAGACAATGATAGTATTATAAGAAGAGAGACGGAAATACTGTAGACTTCTCTCAGTAAAAGAATTTTTTAAATCGGATTAGTAACAACAAAAGGGGCATATTCTATTAATTGAAAAATGTATATGGCAACACTAAATCACCTTTGTTACTCACGAATAGTGTAGTTTTCTATCAGTGAAATTTTTTTTTAAATCGGATTTTTAGTTTCTGAAAAACTCTGCAATTTACAAAATGGCCACCTTATGGCACTTAAACGCGTGGGGTGCATGGTGTCAATAGTTATAAATATTTTATTGACAGATATGAGTAGAGTGATTATCATTTTGATAATATCTTAAAAAGCACTCCACGCTTTTTTTAAAATAAAATACATTTTTTTTATTTACACTATTATTAATTTATATTTATTGAAATTTTTAACACTATTCATATTTTAAATTTATTAAAATTTATTTTCTATTTTTTAGTTTGGTTTTCTATAATAAAAAGCTTGTTTTTAGTTTTTTTAAACTATTATTTATTTTTTACTTTTTAGTTTGATTTATTTATAAAAGCGTGATTTTTTTTTAGTTTTATTTTTAAACTAAAAAAAATCACGCTTGAGAAACGGCTACCAGAACCAAGGAAGGCCGTAGGCGCGCAAATTACCCACGGAGAGTTACATACTGACATACTGACAGAGTGACATACTGACATACAAGTGAAGCTAATAATAAAAAAAAAGCGTGTAATAATCCTCAACACGGGCCGGTGCGGTGAGCGCCATGCAGCGCTGCGAGCAACGCGGCGATAGAGGGGGCACCGAAATGCGGGAGAGCCAAAAAGTTTTTAAAAAAAATATTCCACCCGTGCGAAGCCGGGATGGGCCGCTAGTATATTATAAATGCATAAACGACTTAGTGATCTTAGTGACTTTTTGAGTGAATTAGTGGTTGAATAAAAGGACAAGTAAGTGCGCGTGTGGGAGGGTAAAATAATGAATCAATGTATGAGTGGAAGTTTGGAAGAGTGGACAGTTGAGTTATAATTAAGTTAGGCTGTGAATAAAAATAGACAACCTAATATTTTGCATCTGTATCGTACAGCCCATTTTCCATCAGTGATGAATGTAAGGTTTTGATATTGTTGTGTGAGAGGAATTAAATATCTTCTATAGTCTTCTTCTTATGTTTATTACCTGACTACGGCGAAGCCAAAAGGAAGTTGGCAGTCTATGTATGTATGTTTGTATGTTCCACTCTAGCGCCTAAACTACTGAACCAATTTTCATGAGTGAGGTGTCAGAAGATTCGTAATAATGGCGCGGCTATAAAATTTTTATGATTTTTTTTAATGACGGAATTTAAACCTCAGATTCTAACCTCGAAAAAAATTAAACCGAGATAATTATCATGTGTTTGGTGTCAAAAGAAATGAATTGACGAGCACATTACAAATATGTATATATATCTTATTGTTTAAGTCAACATATATGTTTATAGTGCGGTCGTATAGTTCGCGCGGCCAGTGGTTGCAGTTATTTACTCGTTTAAACAAATAAAAACCAACATTACGTTATAATATGAGATTACTAGTCGACTACCGTGACTTCGTCCACGTTAAAGTATATTACGTTAAATTAAGAATATATGTACGAAAATAAAAATATAGGAGAGAGAGACTCTCGAAAAAAACCGAACAGAGACTGACCATTCTGAACAGAGATAAAGATAAATATTAAAGAGAGAAAAAAGAGACAGGATGAGAGAGAATGATAGTATATAAGAGGAAGAGAGACAGAAATACTGTAGACTTCCTCAGTGAAAGAATTTTTCAAATCGGATCAGTAGTAACAAAACGGCCATGTTCTATTAATTAAAAAAGTGTTTATGGCAACACTGAATCACCTTTGTCACTCACGAAAAGTATAGTTTTCTATTAGCGAAAGAAATTTTAAAATCGGATTTGTTACGACAAAATGGCCAAATTCGTTTAACTAAAAAATGTATATGGCAACACTGAATCACCTTTGTCACTCACGAAAAGTATAGTTTTCTATTAGCGAAAGAATTTTTAAAATCTGGTTAGTTACGTTAAAATGGCCAAATTCGTAAATTTAAAAATGTATATGGCAACACTGAATCACCTTTGTCACTCACGAAAAGTATAGTTTTCTATTAGCGAAAGAATTTTTAAAATCGGGTTAGTTACGTAAAAATGGCCAAGTCCGTGAATTAAAAAATGTATATGGCAACACTGAATCACCTTTGTCACTCACGAAAAGTATAGTTATCTATTAGCGAAAGAATTTTTAAAATCGGGTTAGTTACGTCAAAATGGCCAAGTCCGTGAATTAAAAAATGTATATGGCAACACTGAATCACCTTTGTCACTCACGAAAAGTATAGTTATCTATTAGCGAAAGAATTTTTAAAATCGGGTTAGTTACATTAAAATGGCCAAGTCCGTGAATTAAAAAATGTATATGGCAATACTAAATCACCTTTGTCACTCACGAAAAGTGCATTTTTCTATTTGTGAAAAAACAATTAAAATCGGATTAGTAGTTCCTGAGAAACCCTTCAATTTACAAAATGGCCACCTTATGGCACTTAAATGACCATATCTTTTTAATTAGAGTATTTATGGCAACACCACATAGCCTATGTTACCCGGAAAGGATGTAGCTTCCTATCGGTGAAAGAATTTTCAAAATCGGTTCAGTACTTTTCGAGCCTATTCGCAACAAACAAACAAACATACAAACATACAAACATACAAACATACAAACATACAAACATACAAACATACAAACATACAAACATACAAACATACAAACATACAAACATACAAACATACAAACATACAAACATACAAACATACAAACATACAAACATACAAACATACAAACATACAAACATACAAACATACAAACATACAAACATACAAACATACAAACATACAAACATACAAACATACAAACATACAAACATACAAACATACAAACATACAAACATACAAACATACAAACATACAAACATACAAACATACAAACATACAAACATACAAACATACAAACATACAAACATACAAACATACAAACATACAAACATACAAACATACAAACATACAAACATACAAACATACAAACATACAAACATACAAACATACAAACATACAAACATACAAACATACAAACATACAAACATACAAACATACAAACATACAAACATACAAACATACAAACATACAAACATACAAACATACAAACATACAAACATACAAACATACAAACATACAAACATACAAACATACAAACATACAAACATACAAACATACAAACATACAAACATACAAACATACAAACATACAAACATACAAACATACAAACATACAAACATACAAACATACAAACATACAAACATACAAACATACAAACATACAAACATACAAACATACAAACATACAAACATACAAACATACAAACATACAAACATACAAACATACAAACATACAAACATACAAACATACAAACATACAAACATACAAACATACAAACATACAAACATACAAACATACAAACATACAAACATACAAACATACAAACATACAAACATACAAACATACAAACATACAAACATACAAACATACAAACATACAAACATACAAACAATCAAATCTTTCCTCTTTATATAATAGTATAGATAAAGTTTATCTCGATCGGGGAACGGAAAACTATTAAATAAAAATATAAAGTTTAAAAAACTATAACCCGTAAAAAAAGTCGTCTAAAAAGGACGAAACAAGAAAATAATCAGATAGAAACCTAGAAATGCCTAGAAAAGGTATAAAAATGGCCAAAGTAGAACCGTTGTCGCACCCATGTATACCTACTATGATTATATATAGAACATCTCCATGAAACAGACATATAGTTTTTTAAACTTTATTTTTTTCAAATATTAAAATGTAGGAGGATAACGAATGCGTTTATCTGACAAGAAAACGTTTCTTTGGTCCGTAAAAATATTTACGAGAATGATGTATATTTCATATTTACATTGTTATATAACAGTTATATAGCTGTTATATAACGAAATATATGAGTTAAATTATCATTTCTTTTTTGGACAAGTCAATCTTGTTTGGGAATTAAACATTCCCAAATTTATTTACATTTTTATTAAAATATTTATTTAGGCCTCAATTTGTTTAGATGTGGCAAAAATTTATTTTAATAATCAAATAACTTAATATGCTTGTACTAGTAACACTGTTGATATTTTAAATATAAAATATTTATTATTATAGTAAAGTGTGAGTGCATAGAGGTGTAACTATTAATGATAATTAAATGAGTCTTGGATTTAATACTGGGTTACATAAATATTAAGCATCTCTATGTTATTATGTATTATGTCTTATGTATTGGTTGTTATGTTCTATATTGAGTCCTAAAATACCTGTTTATTTAACTAGAGATCGATTCCGGCCTCACACGGGTGGTTGAGCATATCATGGCCACGCTTGTCCAACCGCGACATTTTCAACAATTCTCATCATATTTCAACCTATTTACACAAAACCTTAATTAATTATACACTTAAACCTTCCTCATGAATCACTATGTCTAGTGGTGAAAACCGCATGTAAATCCGTTTAGTAGTTTTTGAGTTTATTGTCAACAGATATACAGATAGCGTGGAACTTTATAATATGTAGAGGAAAAAAATGCAACCTATTTCATAATATTATGTCGATTACTTTACATGTGGAAAGAAATAAAATATCGGTTTTATTTTCATGGCTGACTGAGACTAGCTTGAGGCTCTTTCCGGTTGTTTGTCCATACAAAAATATTTTTTGCAAAGTTTTCTTGCTTTCCCTTTCAAAAGTTTTACTGATCTGCCAAATTGAACCACCTTTGAACTCTTTTAAAATTTAGTATTATCAGGAATTACTTTTAAAGTGAATTAAGAGCTTAAAATTTATAACTTAGCTTAGTTAATCCATATACTTTTATAAATGAAGAAATATTGCTAAACAGAATACAAAACAAAATATTTTAAGTAATTATTATCTAATTAATGAAGTACCATACAATATGAACGTGAGTCTTCATACAAATATCACAAAAACATGTCCGAAGGTCGGAAGACGTGTATCTTTTGATCTTACGTGGTTGTCCGTTACGATTTGACGGCCAAAATTAATAATCAAATTCGATTCAAAATCTTTGGATTGCAGATTGAAAATAGATTACAAATTTGAATTTAGAATTTATTTTCTATAATGTTTGGATTTCGGATGGACAAATATACAGTTTTGTTTACTTTGAGAGGTTTTTAAATTTTTGTATAATTTAATTCAATTAAGCATGAAAGGACGAGGTTCGCCTTTAAGTGCACCCAAAGGTGGTGTTTTCTATAAAAAACTTTTAGCGGGCAGCAATGAGTTTTTAATCCTCTTTATAAGTGCGCCGCAATTATCTTTGCCGCGCACCTTTTGAATTTGGAACATCTTAGTGTTCAGCGCCAAAGAAATCGAACGCAAATGTTGTCCATAGTCGTGCCGCCGGCTAAATAAATAAAAAAGAAATCAAATATAAAATCTTTAGCACTCTCTATTCCTAATGAAACTGTAACAATAAATTTTCATAATTGCGAAAATGTCTCAAATTTATTTCCTCATAGTGTTAGCAACACTGTTTATAAAGTAGTAGTATCGGGTAGATCATTTTATATTATTTCAAGTATACCGACGTGAAGACAACATATAACCTTTAGTGCGATAGATTAGTCTCAGTCTCTCTGGTGTTTTCGTGCAGTGAACATGGAAGTTAGTGGTATAGTGTCGTGATTAAGGTTACCCTTCTCGAGATCCACGTAAGTTTACTTTATTATCTATTGTCGTTAGCGAGGTCGAGTGGTGGAGGTGAGAGATATTATGAAAGAGCTCTTTAAACTTGACCCTGGCTCTCAAGCCCCAGGCACCGCTCGCCTCAGTCTAAATTGCATGTGTATACGTATTACTGTACAGTAATGGGTATCATATCTCTGGGTGATGAAAAGTAGAGTGTATCACTCGGACCCAAAATATATTTGGCCCGGGCGACGTACTTTGAATCCCTTTCCTTGGATTCAAAAAAGCGCCCTCGCCGTAAAAATATTATTTTGCTCTCTTATGATACAATCTACTATTTCCCGTTTCAGACAGTTTTAAGCGCTGATTTTAAGATAATAGTATCAACTTTCTAATTTTCTTATTTTTTGGTAAATAATTTAATAACTAAGAATTGAATTTACCTTAACAAACTTATCGTTAAAACTTACAATCAAATATTTATCTAAAGTTATTAAATTTTATATTATAGTTATGAACTAGATAGATGTAATAGATGATTAAATATTAATACATTTTGATCTATTCAGTGGAAATCGCTTATTATGAATAAATAATTAGCATCAAAGTGCTCAAATGAGCGAACGTGAAAACTTTTTGAGGATAAACTTTGGATAATTTGAAACATCTTGTAATGTAGGATATATTAAGGTTTTAATATGTTTGACCTTTAATAAAAATTTTGCACCCCCCTTTTACCCCCTTAAGATGATGATTTTCAAAAAATATTATAAGTGTTTTATGACTTTCAATGAAGAACCTTCATACTAAATTTCATGTGAAAAATTTCAAAACGGCAAAGTTTCATACTAACTTTGCATTCCCGTTTTACCCCCTTAGGGGGTGATTTTTCAAAAGTCCTTTCTTAATGCTCCTCTAAGTTATAAAAGGAAACACTGTTCAAAATTTCAAGTTTCTAACCCTTATAGTTTAGGCCCTCCGTTGATATGTTAGTCATTAAGTCAGTCAGCTTCTCCTTTTATATATGAAATATATTTTATTGCTAATTTTTTACACCTTGGGATACATTATTAAAGTTTTAGAAGGTATCCTTAATTTTTTCTAGTGATAAATATAGCCTATGTTATTTAGGGATAATGTAGCATTCTATTGATGAAAGAATTTTAGAAATCGGTTCCGTAGTTTGAGTTTACTCATTACAAACATACAAATAACTGCTATCTAGAAAGTAGGAAAGAAGAATTTAGAAGAAGACGCTCGGTACTAAACTCCGTTTATAAAATGTTAAATAAATTGTCCGTCTGATAGCTCTTAACAATAATTTACTTTCAACGTTAAATACAAATAAATTAATAATTTCTTGCTAAGTATGATATGACGTCTTTTTCATCATTTAAAGCTTTTATTCCGAGTAAGGGTTTTGTAATCAGTACGGACAATGTTTTTTCAACTACTTGTAATTGACATACTTGCAGCCTGAATAAAATTTCATTTCATAATTGGCTAAGTTCTTTTAAAGTCGATTTCTTTAGAAATTCTGTATTATATTGTCACTGCCAACTGCGAGCAGAAAACTGCAAAAACCTTACAAAGGAAAATATTGAGAGGAATTATGAAGTATTTACTTCATTTCTTTATTCATTTGCTAAAGTATCGTTATTTTAGTTAATAGTTTTCTGGCCAACCTGGTCCATAGTATTCCAGCCACTTTTGCGATATTATGCCACCTCTTAAATGGTCTACCACGTCTCCTTTTTTTGTAAATTGGAAACCAATTAGTAACGACCTGTGACCATCTTTTATCTGTAGCTCTCTGAATATGTCCGGCCCATTCCCATTTTAAAGATAAAATTTGTCTGACTAAATCTGTCGCTTAGGTTTTTTACCTTATCTCTGAACTTTTCTCTTTTATTTTTGTATTTGTATACCTTCACTCTATTACTCTTTGATATGCTCTTATTTTATTTACACAAGATTTTTTAAAACATAGTTCGCACTAAATATAAAGTGACTTTTCTCACCTTCGGAATTAATTTTGATGCATTAAAGGTAAGAATCGCTTTATTTTGTACTGGGTACGAAATATTCCAATTTAGCTTACTGAATAAATAGTACAACTACTCCTAATTCTACCATGAAAGGTACCTTTCGTCTATAATTTCAAAGGATTGTAACGATGCGTTTGTGATGTACTTTACTTCGTTAATTGTCATTTCTACAAACAGTGTGAGTGAGTTAGACTCTTTTGTAAGTTTGGAAATGTCGGAGATAAATAAGGGAATCACTGCGTAAGCTCAAGGTTAGGCTAACCTAACCTTACACAAGGCAAACCTAACTTAACGTTGTGGCCATTAGTTACCACGTGGCAATTACACTGTAAGGTACTCACGTGACCTTAATCGGACAGAACTCCCAGCGCTAACACAACACTGCACTGCAGAACACTTTCACTAACACTATTTAGAGACTACTTCGCTCCTTAAGAGACCACGCAAGACTAAGACTACAGACTGTCGAGGGCAGCGCTATAGATGGCGATGACGATTCGATTATTCGATAAATGTTTACTATTCTCCGACATATTTATCTAAGGTCTAGGGTATTTTGATTCACTTTTATTTTCTTATTTTAATACAGAAATAACTGATTTTATTTTTAAAAGAAAACTGTCAAACATAATTTTAATTAAAAAGGTGGTTATTTTCTATACTAGCTGCGCCCTGCAGATTTACCCCCTATATTTTGGATAATTCACAATATAAATTATAGCCTATATGTTATTCTGATATGTAAGCTATTTTATTGTAAAGTTTCATCAAAATCCATTCAGTAATTTTGGCGTGAAAGAGTAACAAACAAAGTTTCAAGTTCAAATTAGTAAAAAGAAAACTGTCAAATATACTCCACCTGTATAATAAGACCGCCTTTGTATACCTTCTTCTTGTTTTTTAATCTGTATCTATACGCAGACCAACAGTATGACCACTTGACTAAAATATCTTCCTGAAGGGTGTACTTTAGACACAGAGCTTCCAAGTTACATATAGAATACTCGGAATACTAATGTTTTCAGTCGTGACGGTGTATTTATTTTTCAGTTGTTCAACTTAACAAAGTGTTAACAAAGCGAGAGTATTCAAATCAAAATCTTTATTTCAATTAGACTTTTTTGAAAAGTACTTTTGAAACGTCAAAAATTTGTCGGTCAGTTAGTTTGTCTGAAGCTACCACCAGCTCGGAAAGCAGTTTGCTGTTGAGAAGAGCCGGCCAGAAACTCAACAGTGGCTCTTCTCAAAAAGCCATGTTTACATAGTCTGTTATACAAATCATTTAACTTGAGAGTCAACGTCACTTAGATTCCAAGCATTCTCATCATTTAAGTAATCCTGTACATTGTAGTATGCTTTATATATTAATGACTTCTTGATCCCAGTTTTAAATTGTTGAAGTGGCAAGTCTAATATGTGGAATCTTATTATAGATGCGAACACCAAGCCCGCCCGCAGGCTATTACTGAGTTTGTGGAGACGATAGTAAGGCGTTACAAGTTTATTTCTGTTTCTAGTATTAACATTATGTTTGTCACTGTGTTTTGAATACAAATGAATATTTTGGTAAATGAACAAAATATTACAATATATGTATTGAGATGGGACTGTAAGAACAAAAATGGATTCAATGTCCGCGGCCCTACCCCACAGTAAAATGCCATAAGACATAATACTGTGAAAGTAACTGAAGTAAACTAGCCTAGCAGTATTGATATCAGTCATTTGTCTGACTCTCCTTACTGCGTAGGCAGCTGAGCTGAGTCTTCCCGCTAGAGATGATAGATGAGGGTTCTAGTGGAGTTTTGAATCTAAATTTATACCCAGAAATACCGTCGAGTCCGCCACATCTAAAATTTCATTATTTAAACGTAGGTTAAATTTTTGTTTTTTAACATTAGGTAAAGCAAACTCAACGCATTTAGTTTTTTTAGCATTAAGAACTAAGTTATTTACCGTAAACCATTGAAGAACCTGCGATAATGCACTCTTTACACCGTCATAATTATGTTTATTTCTTGGTCAGTAAATGGGGGGATGGATTAATATAGAAAATAATAGGAAGGGCTAGTGTATCGAGTGAGCGAGTGCGTGAATTAAATTAAAAGAATTTCCACCTGCAACTTAATTTTCAATTTGAGAAGCAAGGTTGGGAGAAAAAATACAGTCACAGGGTTTTCCACCCTTTCATTAGTGGGGGAAAGTAAAATTCGATGTAACAAAAGTTTATCGAATAACTTAAGAGTATTTTTATGAAGGGAATAAGCGTCACGTACTTCTGAGTTCTTATTTGACTGTATAATATTAGAACAAAACCCTTTTGTTAGTTAACATAAATAACCTTAAATTACCTGCTAAACTTTTCAAATAAGGTTTACATTAAGTATTCATATAATAGACAAATTTCGTAGAAATGTTGAAAGCAAAGTATAATTTAGTTTTTTTTGTCATCCTTTTTGAATCTTCTAATCTGATTTTATATATAAAGACACACTAACCGGCTTTGTATGAGATTAATAATGAAGTTAGTGTTACTAGATACATTCCTTATAAGATTTAGTTTATTTGTAGTTAAAAGTGAAAGTAGAACACAATAAGTCAACAAACATCGCAATTTTTGAAATTAATTTAACCCTACAGCCGAAATTACTGAAGCTATAAACACGAAATTTATATAAAAGTACACTGAAAAGCCATTTTTATATATGTCAGAGAATAATAATAGATTATCGAATAATCGAATCGTCATCGTCATCTATGTCGTTGGAGTAGGGTAGTAGTCACTTCCGTCGGTTTGACAGTCCCGACCCTTTATATGCCTTCGACAGTCAGACTGTAGTTTTACAGTTACGCGATCTCTCAAGGAGTGAAGTAGTCTCTGGATAGCGCTAGTGAAGTGAAGTGGGTAAACGGGGCTAAAAAAGATTGTATGGGGGACATATTGCATCTTCAGAATTAAACTGATCTAACACAATATTATTGTTCATTTTGATTTTGTTATAAAATGACCTTAAAGAGTATAGAGGTATAAAGAAAAGAAAAAAACAAAATCTAGTATTTTAGTCAACATGTTATGGTTTTTCTCGCTAAAGTCCCATATATTATAATTTTGAGTTAAGTCACTATTATTCTAAGGATGCGATATTTCGTTTCCTACAAAATACAGGTCGACTTATATAAAGCAGTATGAACGACTTAAGTTATAACCAAAGTATTTAAGTTAACATAATAGTAAATCTTAGTGAGCCCATTCATTTCAATAACAAACAAAGTTTAAAACAAGACTGCTGGTGTTTACCAACTAGGCTCTGTGGGCTTATGTGTTCTTTATTATGCTTACACGAACATCCTGAATTTCATACAGTTATTATATAGTTTGAAATATGTAGATGAGATCTAGTATGTCCTTTAAATTAACCGATAATATTTTTTATCATCTACAAACATGTCCATCTGTCATTCATACGAATTATTTTTTGATTTATGACCAAAAATTTTTTTTGTCAAAAAGATGAATCTAATTCATTCTAACATTCCCATTCTACTTATTATTAGAATTATTAGCTGTTAAAATAAAACCGTCCTCCAACTCTTGATATCTTGACTAGATTTAGCAGCACCGTTATTCGCAAGTAGTTTTTTTGTCAAACGCCGGGTGAGGATAAAGGCTGTATAAAGTGCTTATTATTATAATAGTGCAGTATTAGATAATACTAGATATTTAAGACACGTTAAGGAGTTATAGTCAGGCACATAAACCAATGAATGTAGTCAAGTGTGGAGAGATAACTTCGGAAGCGGTTTTATTGCATTATTTATTGTTATGTGAAACATGTCAACTGACATCATTCATGTTATTCCTCATTTTTTTCAAGTATCAGTCGCTTTTCTTATTTCGAGTAGACAATATATAACTTACGTTACGATAGGATTGAGTTGGTTTGTCAAGTGATATCACGCAGTACTTATTTGTTTTTTTTTTATAGATTACTAGCAGTATGGATCACATACTACTAGTAAGCTGGCATGCTTGTGTCAGGAGTGGGCCACGCCAGTAGTCCAATGTCCGGGATTTGAACCCACGACTTATCGATCGTGAATCCAACGCCCAAACCACTGAGCTACTGACGCTTCAAATACTTATTAAAGTATTGAGACTAATAGTGTAGTATTGTTTGGTGGTTTGGTGCTTCGTTATCGAGGAGCTTGTGAATTATGTAGTTTATTATTTAAATGTTTCGTAGCGAAATCGAGTTGGGTCTCAAGCTCCAGGCACTACTCGGCACGGATCGATAGAGAATGATTCCTTTAAAAACTTATTGCGATTTAGGTTACAGATGATGAACCTAACATTATTTATTTCTTATAAATATCAAATAAGCTTTTGTTTAAAAAACACAAAATAAATAACATATTCGCAATGTTTCCAAACTGAGTTTAGGGCACTCGTGTACCTAAACATATTTTCCCTTGTGTTTTCTTGTTAAATTAGGCCGTGACATAATATTTCTAAGGTATATTTGTATAGGATAATTAGCAACTAGGGTAATGTTAATTGTAAGCGGACACTTAGTTTGTCTTTACAACTATTATAAATCACTAAGTAAACAGTTGTTTTCATTTCGTTTTCCTACTTCCGTATTTGTTACATACATATATCATTATCACTTAAATAACTGTATTTTTTATCGCAGAGACAAAACTGATATATAAAAAAAATAAGGTTAATCACTACATAGTATAAAACGCTTTCTCTGTCCCTATATCCCTATGTATGCTTAAATCTTTAAAACTACGCAACGGATTTTGATGCGGTTTTATTTTTTAATAGATAGAGTGATTCAAGAGGAAGGTTTATATGTATAATACATATATATTATAGTATAGAAACACTGATAATTTCAGAGGTTTTTAATGTGATGTCGTAAATAAACACATTTTTTGCGCTTACATTGCCAACGCTGGCTGAACCCTACGAGATAGATCGAAATAATGTACTACAGTATTGTACACCTTAAAAAGGTCTACAAAAAACTCCACAATGGTATATGTCTATCTCTTAGGAATAACCCACAATAAACATTTTTTATCCTTTACTATTTAGGAGAAATAATGGCTTATTTACGAAGCGATTTTATGCAATTACAGCATTAATTCTTATACAATTAAGTACCTTAAATACATTGTGCATTTAATATAGATCAATATGGCCCTTTACAGAATTAAATTTAAATGAATATTTCCGAAGATATTACAGATTTAAAATGCAGGGACATAGCGGTTACGGCTAAATACACGTGTGAAATTGCACCCGGGCGAAGCCGAGACGGGTCTATAACCAGACTACGTAAAAATGTGGTCTAAAAAGGACAAAACAAGAAAATAATTCAGATGGAAACCCAGAAATGCATAAATACAGAAATGGTCAAGGTAGAACCGTGCTCGTCCCACATACATACATAGACTGCTAAAATCATAACCCTTAGTATTGGCTTAGTCGTAGTCGGGTAAAAATACCTACTTCCCTTGGTCACGGTATTACTCATGAGTGGCTGGACCAATTTCGGTAATTCTTTTTTTGTTGTGTTTGTTATTATCAGGAGAATGTTCTTGTGTAAGAAAAAACTAAGAGAATTGGACGGAAAATTAGAAAATTTAAGAAAACTTATAGACCATATAAACTTTTCGTCAATCATTTGACTAATACTCATAGTTAGAACAACGTCTGACGGGTGTGCTAGTCTGTTTATGAAATTCTTAGTGACGTGCTTCTATAGGTAATTAGTGATACTTAAATGTAATTTATTAGCCTGCTCTCGCTTCGCATAGGTGTGTTTAAATAATGCCAATCAGTCACACACTCATTCGCTAACTCTCTTACCCACATACTCGCTCGTACACTCATTTATTCAATCATATTCTCCCACCTGCAACTATGAGTAATATGCTCTTTACCCACTTTTTTCTTTGATTTTCTTTGTATTAAGTGTAATATGTGACTGTTTCGCAGTGAACATCACCATATCACTGACTGAATATATCATTTAGATTAATTATGCTCAGCAGTATTAACTTCTACCGGTGAAGAACTTTCAAATTATTTCCTAACCACATTTCTCTCACTCACACACACACTCAAATCAAAATGAAAACAAAAACAATAAATAAATAAAAGATGCGATTGGTGTATGGAGCCATCCGATACAAGAATAAGAAAATATTTTTCAATTTATAAGAATAAAAGATGCTATTAGCGCGTGGAGCCAATAGCCACAATAATTAAACATGCCATTCAAAAAGGTCCTATAAATAATCCTGTCCTAAAAAGAATATGGTCCCCTGTGTACCACGGTGTAGTATGGCAGCCCAGAGCTTTAATTTATCGTTTAGGACCTCTGTTTTAGAACAGCATCGACCTCTCACCGACCTATAATTCCCTTTACACTAGTACTGTTTTCAATGTTTATTGAGCAGTCATTACGTAACAACACGGGAGCGATGCAGAGCACGCATCGCATTGCAGAATGGCCGTGTCGGGGTATAGTTGGGGTAGGATAATAGTGAAGGTCGTGTTGGGCTATAGTTAGGGTAGAAAAATAATAAAGAGGAGTGGTTGTCACTTCCGTTGCGTCATTTTAATATTCGACGATTTTAGATAGCTAGTAAACGATTATTGAATAATCGGAATATGAGCGACATCTACGGCACTTTATTCAACGATTTTTGATAGCTTCAAATGAGTAATCGATTATCGATTAAACGGAACGCCAGCACCTTATTTCCTATTTGTTGATTTACTTCTCCTAGTTGTCTAGTCCCTTTATATTCCCCGACTGACGCAGTATACTTTAGTCACGAGACAAGTCTCTTTGTGTGAACATCACCTGGAGTTGAAGTGTAACAAATAGTGTGTCGGTATATCACGGATATTGGACTTCTCGGACTACATTCATCCCCTTCCCTATATTGTATTTAGATGAGTTAACACAACCTTAGGTTAGGTTTATATTAGGTTAGGTTAGCCTAATGTTAGTGGAGGCGAGTGTCGTGATCACTTAAAGGAGCTCCTTAAGCCTACATCTTGGTCACAAGTCCAAGGCACTGCCTGGGTTCCTGTTCAAATATTAAAGAATCATTAAATTCGTTTACTCAACACATTCAAATCTGCCCTCTCTTCTGACATATATATATTTACATATATATCGCGCATAACTTTAGAGCGACAGCACTAAATAGTTCATTTTTGTTGTGTTAGTTATTGTCAGGACAATGTTGTATAAAAGAAAAAGTGAGTGAGACAGAAGATAGTGAGTGAGATAGTGGAGTCCACTGCACATCAGTGACATACTATGCATTACAGAATAGAAATTCAACGGAAACAGTGGGTAAATAGTATATTCATATTTGCAGGTGGCAGAATATGAAGGAATAAATGAGTGAGTGTGTGAGTGAGTGGTTTGAATACATCTCAACGAAACGAGGGCAGGTCGTTTAGTTTATTTATATTTTTTTATGAAAATCTATAATATATTAAAACGAGAACTTATTGCTTATTTGTATAGCAGTGCTCTTCATTAATTTATTATTTTAATAAAGCGTTGAAGACACTTAAATACATTAATCTCTACGATATTACTTTCTTAAATATGATTTTCGGGTAAATACGGTTTTTATGAAGTTTATACCAGGTGCTGGTGCTGGTACAAAAGTTTATAGGTGCATTAAGAAAGCTCTATCAAGTAGCGAGTTTTATTCTATAAAACTTTTACGTACTATTTAAAATTTAAGGAGTTCTGTGCATAAGAACATCAACACTTTTTATGGTGAAGTGTAACTCTTTTTGGGGAGTGAAATTCATTTTTATTGCGGAGTGAAACTCAAAGAACAATTTAGCTGTCATGCAAAGAAAGGGCGTAACTTTATTAAAATACATATACCTATTTGTCGGCGCGTAAGTTAGGGTTAGGTTAACCAAACCTTTGGTTTGAACAGAGCCTAAGCAGTGGAAGCGAATATTTCAATTGAATAAAGGATACTCTTAAGCCATCACCTTGGTCACAAGTCCAAGGCACTATTTAGGTTAATGTCGTAATTGCAAGAGTTTACCCAATAGTCCATTCAATACGTGTTCAAACTCAAACTCAAAATATTTTATTCAAATAGACTTTTTACAAAGTACTTTTGACACGTCAAAATTGGTCAGTCAGTCAGTTTGTCTGAAGCTACCACTAGTTCGGAAAGCAGTTTCCTGATGAGAAGAACTGGCAAGAAACTCAACAGTCGCTCTTTTCAAAATGCCATTGTTTACATCAGTCTGATTACAAAGGTATAATCATTCAGCTGAGCATCAACGTCATTTTGAATCCAAGCTTTGTCATCGTTCAAATAATCTTGTACAGAGTAGTAAACTTTATTTACTAAACACTTTTTTATTCGAGTTTTAAATTGCTGAAGTGGCAAGTCTAATATAGTCTGTGGGATCTTATTATAGATGTGAACACCAAGCCCCATGAAACTATTACTAACTTTGTGGAAACGATAGTATGGTGTTACAAGTTTATTTTTATTTCTAGTATTCATACTGTGAGTGTCACTATGTTTGGAAAATAACGTAATGTTCTGCCTAATGTATACAATCAATGTTCAATATACCCTCTCTCCCTTCTTATCATTTTTCTAAGAGTTATATTATATACAGCAGAAATAATTAACTTAATAAGTTACCTTGAAACCCATGACCAGATTTTAGGAAATCTACTACGCGTAAACTTTTACCCATGTAAGACTTATGTGATACTTGATGAGGGTAACGCTTCAATCAAAGTACCACGGATCTATTGTAACTGGTCTTATAAACTATTGAGACTTTAGGGTCATTTTTAATATAAACAATAGCATAGTTTAGTTAAATGTTAGGTTAAATTAAATTACACTCACGGTGAGTGCTATTGCAATGTAAAAAGCTCTTTACCTGCACCTGGGTCACAAGTCCATTCCGACTAAAATGTATGTTTTTATTATCTTTTACATATTATTATACAGTTTATATAGTTAATAAACTTTCATTAACCTTTTAAAGAGAGTATCAAAGTTACTAAAATTATCGAGACAAAAAATATTGAAATTGTCTGAACTTAAGATTTTAATTTATGATATATCATATGATTCTACAGTATCTTTGAGAGAAAAAAATTCGGTCAAGCGCGAGTCGGACTCGCGTACTAAGGCTTCCGTACAGTTTAATTGCAATTGAAATACAACTTTGCCGTCGAAAAATCGTTGTCCTCATACATATGTGGGTATGGTCTCCGACGAGGACACGTCCGATAGAGCGAAGTGGAGGAGAAATATCAGAAAGGCAGACCCCACCAATAGATGGGAATAATAAATGCTAGATAATAAATACTAGAATAATAAATACTAGAGTCAAAGTATTTTTTAATTTGATTATTTTCAAGCAAATCTTACAATTCTAAGTCAAAAAAAATATCCGATACGTTTAGATTCCTTTGCTAGTATAGAAATATGCATAAATGGACGTAACTTTTAATTGCGTTCACATAAAAGTTCAGAATTTGATGTTTTCAAAGTACTTGATATTGATCTTGCACAACGGACAATAAAATGTTGTTACCGGGACCTTTATCCCGGTTATATTTTTATTTCGAAGAACCCTAAACAGTTATCAGGCAGAATTCCTACTCCTGTTCCATAGCTTTTTGGAATTACTTGTAGAACCTAACGTTCAAGTAGAGTAAGTTAAGTACCTCGCATTTGTTACAGAAATACTTCATACTTCTAACGGACTTTAATAGATACCAATATTCAAGATATTTGAGAGTAAGGTTATGCTCAGATGCGTTTACCTGAAATCGCATTGCCATGTTGGCAGAACTCAATTATGTAGGAGTGAGTGAATTCTGGCCATTGCCCAGCGATTTTGTACTTCGCTAGAATAAATACAACTCAGATAAACTTAACCTTGAATATTATAACATGTTATATATCTCGAATGGTTTTTTATTCTTAGCATATAGTTTCTTCGAATAATTGGTCTAGATTTCAGAAGAACCCGTATAAACTTAATATAGTAACATTAAGGGTTATAAAGTCTACCTCAAGTAGAATAAAATGATTAATTTTGAAGTTTAAATATAAACAAAGTCTGTCCTGCATTTCATATAAAATATTATTTATATAACATAATTACAAATAAAGCCATAAAACTGTGTGTCCTTCCAAAATTGTAAGAAATTCTTTGTTAACCTTTACAGCTAGATTTATAAGGTTTCCCTGAAAACGATGAAAGAATATAATTACCTTTATTAATTCGATGTAATGTTACGCTGTATGACATCAAAGGAACAAGTTAACACCATTCTCTTACACTGATTGTTATTGAAATTTTACCTAATATTTTAAACATTTAGATTTATCATAATAAATTATATGAGCTTTATCAATTTATTGTTCGTTCGTTCATGCGTATACTTCTTATATATTTATGATGGCGCGCATCTTGATGACAAATTTTATCTCAACGAAGCGAGTGTGGATCATCTAGAATTTGTTGGTTATGAAAAATATGATTTAAACCTACTCACCAGCCACCATTTACTCGAGATTTCCTTAGTCGATGCCGACAATGCTCCAGAGTTATGTGAATGACGAACATACACTTCGTTAATTATATTTTTATTAATTTTCGAAAAATATGTGTTGCTACTACGACGAGTTTCGAGTGAACAGAGAGCAATGGCATCCGCTATCTACCCTCACTGGATTTTTATAAATCTAATTATTATTTTACTACCGACAAAATATGTTATGATAAATAATAATGTTGCTATTGTATTACGAAAGTTGTATTTAATAATAAAACGAAAATAAAGGTAATGAAATGAACAAAATAATTTTAATTATATTGCATTGCATCTATACAAATATTATAAAGAGGAAAGATTTGTATTTTTGTATTTTTGTATGTAACGAATAAACATAAAAACTACTGGACCGATTTCAAAAATTCTTTCACCGTTAGAAAGCTACATTATCCCTGAGTAACATAGGCTATATTTATTAAAAGAAAAAATTAGAGATCCCCAGAAATTCTCACTAAAACCAACACAAGGTGCAAAAAAATTAGCCATAAAATATCTTTCATCGCATGCGCTGCGAAAAGTATTGATGATAGAACAAAAAAATGTTATACAATATTATACAACATATCAATATCTACAAAAAACTCCGCTAGACCATATGTTCAACTATTGTAGTTAAGGCACTATAACTATTTTTTTACATTTTAAAGGTTGATAAAAATGTATATCAAAATCAGACCATGTTTTCCATAACTTTGTATTAATTCTTATCCAAATAAATTATTTCGTAATGAAGACTGTTTCAATACCTGTTAATTACTTTTTGAATTATTGAAATCGGACATTCCAGTCAAAAGATATTACGAAATAAAAATATCAAGATAAATAAAAAATAATCCCAGACGGGCCGCCGGCGCGGTGTGCGGTGTGGAGTGCCTCGCAGCGCAGCGAGTAACGCGGCTATAGAGGGAGCGACAGAATGCGGGAGCCAAAATGTTAAAAAAAAATTATCCACCCGTGCGAAGCCGGGACGGGCCCTTAGTAAATTATATAGAAATAAATTTTTATTAAAGCGAATACGCGGGTTGAATACTGAGTCTCCAAATATTAAAAATTAAAATCGTTTTTTCGTTCTTTTTCCGTCGAAGAAATAAATTGCAAAGAAAACGAAGTGAAAACACTACTATTATAAGTAGTTAAAACATACGGTTTTTTGTCAATTACAGATATTTCAATTAGTATAAACTTATTTATGGTACGGTTACGGTATTGAGAAAATAATCTTTTAGAAACTAGGACGAATAGAAGAAAAACAGTTACTACCATGGTTTTGCAGAGTCCTCTAGGTATCTCAAAATATTTGCAATCTATTGTGCTTCATAGAAAAATTATTTAAAAATTGAAATATCACATGTTTCTTGTTTTTGTTCCAGAAAAATGGCCCACAACATGTTAGCACTCTCCGTCATCGCAGTCCTGGTCATCTCTGTGGGAGTCAGCGCTAAACGTGAGTAATAATATCTTAGATAGTATAAAAACAATCCCTCTTACTGTACTGCAAGCCGAGCAGCGCCTGGAGCTTGTAACGAGGTTTGGGAAGCTCCTTAACAGTTTTACTACACTAAATTACATTTGCACTTGTTTTTCTTTAGACAGTGCTTACCTTATGAAATTGAAATCCAATTTAAACTAAACAAAGCCTATATTATAAGTTAGACATGCAGTAATAACTGTTAAATTTTTATCGAAAGTTGTGCAGTACTTTTTGTGTGATGTGCGAATAAAATTAGAGACAGTTTTGGTGTTATAAAGGTTACGTTTGTGACTATGTGAGGTTGTAAGGGGTAATCTCTGGATCTACTGAACCGATTTTGAAAATTCTTGTACTAATAGAAAGATACAT
Source organism: Limenitis camilla (assembly GCA_905147385.1). NCBI lineage: Eukaryota > Metazoa > Arthropoda > Insecta > Lepidoptera > Nymphalidae > Limenitis > Limenitis camilla. The sequence continues at coordinate 2,151,404 of LR990235.1, forward strand.
TCTTTATGTGTATCATAGGCTATATATTAACCCGAAAATTACAAACTAAGTCGGGGAAAAAATTATCGAAGAAAAACGTTTCTTACTAACGCTACCTAAACGATTAGAGATTTATAGTTGTGTGAGTGAGTGAACAGTTTGAATATACCTCAGCGAAGTGAGAGTGGATCAGCTACTCTTCTATATACAGGTTTAATTCTTATATATATTTTAATACTTTTTCTATATGAAGGGAGTGTGAAAGATAATGTCTTTAGACTTATAGCTAAGAACGAGTTTAATTAAACGTCAACGCTCTTACTTTGCTATTTAATGTGAGAATTTCCGACGAGTATATGACGGAAGTAAACAGACAGTCACTTACTAATTATATTCGTAGCTTTTGTTGAGAAAACTTCTCTCTTTACAACATGCTTTATATTTATTTTGGAGAGGGAGTGCTCACTATCAAAGTCAACAACAAAAACAACAAAGGTCACAAAAATATGCTGATACAACTGCCAAATTACACTCAAAATACTACATCTACAATCTAGACTGAAGCCGAGTGGTGCCTGGAGCTAGCGACCCAGGTGCAGGATTTATTTCGGTAAACACTCTCCTTCACCGCTCGACCTCCTGACCCTAATATTTAAGACTTTTTCAGCAAAACCGCAATTGCACTAATCAATTCATCAATTAAAGTCACACGAGGTCCGAAAATATTTAAACCTTCTTGCGTAACAAAATCATCCTTTTTATAGTACTAAATTCCCCCCTCATCTCTCCTCTATAATGACGACAGGTGGGGTCGTAGGCCTCCGTTACTAAGTTAATATTTAAAACCTCCTTTATATAATTTAATAAAGCTTAGTACTTTGTTTATAGAGGTCGAAAAAATAACACACAAACATTCCCTGCTTCAGCGATATATATCGATATATATGTCGAAAATTAAATATCGATATGTCGATTACAATGTCTTGACATTACACAAGCAAGAGAGTAAGAAGAATTTTCCAAGTTCAGCAATTTTACAGTAAAATATCATTGATTTTTGTTAACTAAGAAAAAATGAGAGAAGCTAAGAAAGGGAAAACTGATATTAGTCGTCACAGATAAACACTAAATTTTTCACGAGTTAGTATTGCCAGCAGACAAAGCTGTAGGAATATACTGCCACATAAGAAAAAAATTAATATTTGATACATACAGTATATAATTTGTTTATTATAACAAAAATATTTTGTTATTATAGTTTTATTCATGTATTTCTATTCTTATGCGTAAGAGAAACATATGTCGAAATAAAAAAAAAGGTAAAATCCTGTGCGATTACAAATTTTGATTGGAGCAGAAATTCAACTCGCTACAATAGATACAATTAGGTTCAGACATTTAGATACTTTTTGTGCTTGAACAGAAATGAAGCAGAGTTGATTACTTTCCTCAAAATAACTTTCTGAACACCAATTCTCCCAATTTCAACAAAACCAACACCCGAACTCAAATATGTATTGATACACAGCCACACGTTCGCTTTACCCTGATTAGACCTTTTTCAGTCTGACGAAAATTACTTTAATGGTTTGTTCATACGGATACTATTTAAGTAACGAGAGGGTTTCAAATTCAAATTTTTAGGCATTACCAACGGTGATTGTAGTTCTATTCGAACTAACTTTGAATATCATAAGCTTTGTCCTTATCTTTTCATTTTGTGCGGCGCATTTTTATTAGTCCATTAAATTTTTTACCCGAGAGGTGACGGGTTAAAATACTATACCCCTCTGCCGCTCGGAGAGCTTCTCGTAAAAGCCGAGTAAGCCAGCACCCTCTTGATGGTAGGGGATCAGTTCCCCGATGGGCTTGTGACCAACAGCATGCGAATACGACCGCCATGTCATCAAGCCATCTCATTAATGCTGCGGATCCATTGGACTCTGGGCTCTTGCCTAGGGTCCGCTGAATCCGCATCATTTTTCTTCTTCATTCCCCCTTCCCACTCTATCTTTGGGGATGCAACGCATCGACAAAACGAGAGTGTTTCTTGTTTCTCCGATGTCCATGGGCGATGGTGGCCACTTACCATCAAGTGGACCATCTGCTCGTTTGCACCTTATCTATTATAAAAAAAAATGTGGGACAGACTTACCCCCTTCCTCTTCCATCTCAATAATGCTGCGGATCCGGTGGACTCTGGGCTCTTGATTAGGGTCCGCGGAAACCGCAGCATTTTTTTCTTCACTTCCCCTCCCCACTCTATCCTCGAGGATGCAACGCATCAGCAAAGCAAGGGAGTATCTCTTGTTTTGCCGATGTCCATAGGCAATGGTGGCTACTTACCATCAGCTCGTTTGCACCTTATCTACCAAAAAAAAATTGTATTTTGATCGTCATCTTTTCTATTATCTGAATTAAATAAAATATTGATTAAAAGTTTTTACCAAATTACTGTAAACGAGAGCATTTAAATAATTATTCTTTACATACTATAAAGTCGCTTCCGCTCTGTGTTCGCGTAGATCTTTTAAGCTACTCACCAGATTTTAATGTAGTTTTAAGCAATAGATAGATTGATTCAAGAGGAAGGTTTATATGAATAACGTATACATATTATAGAACAGAGAAGCCGAAAAATATATTTTTGTGCGTTTAAATCGCACACAATTCAAAGTTGCAGTTAGAGCATATATGAATAAATGAGTGAATGAGTATGAGTGAGTGAGCAGTTTAAATATACTTCAGGGAAGCGAGAGCGGGTTGGCTAGTTTTAAATAAAAATTGATAATTATAAAAGTTTCACTATTTATTAATATAAAACGAAACCATAAAAAAGTAACCAAAAAATTTTAAAAATTGGTTGACACTCTCTTTGCAATCTATTTTAAAATGGTGTTTTACATATTATTTTAATGTTGAAGTGTACCAAGATGATTCATAATTTTATACTATCCTATTGTGCATCTACAGTTAACCATGATCACTAATAGTTAATAAATTATTAGTGATTTATATGTTCTCCGTAAGAACAAGAACGGTAACGTTCGAGTCCAGTAATAATGTATTGTTGGTTTTTGTTATGGTGTGTGAATGCGTGAATTATGATTTTGAATTGATCGTGAAGATTGAACTCTCTTTTTGTATTCAAACCTTTTTATTGGAAGTAGTCATAAGAAATCAAATCATTTTTCTATAAATCAAATTATCAATCACTAGCTGTTCTTGCGACTTCGTCTTCTTGGCTTTATCTTTGGGTTACCTTATATATTTCCATAAAAACTTTCATCCCCTATTCCCTATTATTGTTTTACACCCTTGTGGATAAAACTATTACAAATTTTGAATTTAATATTTATTTATATCGAATCAACAGCCTCAAAAAAAAATTTCAAGCTTTGAATGACGATACTTCCATACAACTTTTCATCCCCCCTATCAACTCCTTACAACCATTTTTTCGTATTAAAAAGTAGCCTATGTCCATTCTCAGACTCTAGACTATCTGTATACCAAATTTCATTTAAATCGATTCAATAGTTTTCATTATTTCAACAAGACAGGAACTAAAATTGCCACTAAAGAAAAAAAATAAATGATTGCGCTTGCCATACCACAAAATAAAATAACGACACAATTAAATTTCAAGATTTAATTAGATAATTAGATATTAATGTTCCTTAACTTTTAAAGCTTTTAATGACTTGTTTGTTTGTATGTATGTTCGGGTCAAATTTTCAAACTGAATGTTGGTTATCCTCAACCGATTGAGATGAAATTTAGCCTACACGTTTACATTATAGTGATAGTGCAAGCTGAGTGACGTCATTCTTAATCCAATATGGCCATTGATCCAAGATGGCGGTCTAGTTATTTACACTACTTCCGATGATTCGTATAATCTTAATGCCTCTACGGACTGGAAGTGTTTGATGGCAATTGGTAGTATGTATTTAATTTTTTTTTAAATTTCTGAATTATTTGTAGAACTCTATTCAGCTTTAAAGTTTTAGTTGAATCATTAAACAGGTTTCAAAGTTTAGGTCAGAAGAATATACTCGTTGTTCGTAACGACGCAGCTGCTCTACTGCAAAGATTAAACTTTGACTAACACACTAACTTTACTTGAACCACACTTGTAAAGTCAAAATACAAATAAACTATTGAAATATTAGAATAGTTGTAACCTGTACCTAAACTAAATATTTTGGTACAGGTAAATATTTGAGATTCTGAACCCTACGAGATAGATCAAAATAATGTACTACAGTATTGTACACCTTAAAAAGGTCTACAAAAAAGTCCGGCATAGTATATGTCTATCTCTTAGGGATAATCCACAATAACTATTTTTTATCCTTTACTTTTTACGAGAAATAATGGCTTATTTACGACGATTTTAAGCAATTACAGCATTAATTCTTATCCAATTAGGTACCTTAAATACATTGTGCATTTAATGTAGATCAATATGGCCCTTTACAGCATGAAATTTAAATGAATATTTTCGAAGATATTACAGACTCAAAATTTGCACCCGGGCTAAGCCGGGGCGGGTCTACTAGTATAATGATAAAAAAGTCAAATTTATTATAATTTTATTATTTTTTTAAACATATTCAAGTTGTTGTTTAAATTCCGTTGCCAACTTGTTAAACTTTAAGGTTATGACGTCATCATTCAATAAGCACTAAGTGGTAAAAGGAAATTTTTTCTGTTTATAACAGTTATACCAAACTGATTTTGTTTATCATAGACTTACAAAATGGCGTCAAAACATTGTTTATAAAAGTAGGAAAAGAATTTTCTAGAAAAGCAAAGGTTAGAAATGTTTTTTATTCAGTTTTTCCTTTAAATTGAAACACAATCTCTTGTACGTTACAAACGTATTGCGGTAAGACATAAATAGGATCTGATATTCCCTAAGGAGTCAAATAATTAAAGTGGGAATTGGGTATTAGAATGTTACTTATCTTATTATAAAATCCATTTCGAGGATAAATCTAAATTAAAAACTACCTACGTGAAAGTTATCTTTATAAGATATAAAGAGGAAAAGTTAGAGAAATATTAACTAAATATGAGTTATAGTGCATAGTAATCAAGAGTAGGTTTACGGAACTCTTGTACTTTACATAAACTCCCGCCTTCACTACCTTGTCATAACAATGAATTATATAAAAAGTAAGACTCTACTATTTAAACGGGATTATTTCAATATTTCTGTCCTATAATTTTGAGATTTCCATATTTTTTTAAATATAGCATTTATTATGGTCATTTTAAATGTTATATTATGGCCACCTAAGTGACTTAAAGTTAGTGTAGCTAGTTCTATGACTGAAAGAATTATATAAAAAGTAATAGGCAACCCCTACTATTAAACGGGATTATTTTAATAATTCTGTTCTATAATTTTGAGATTGCCATATTTTTAAAAATATAGCATTTATTATGGTCACTTTAAATGTGACCGCCTAAGTAACTTTTAGTTAGAGTAACTTTCTATCACTGAAATATTTTTTTAAATCGGATTAGTAAATTCTGAGATTTTTTCCATATTAGAAATGACCATTTCATGTCCCCACACTTTAGTGGCCACATTAAATTTATGGCCACTATGAATTATGCCACTGGAGCATGTAGCATTCTATCAGTAAAACAGTTTTTAAATTCAGATCAATAGTTTCAGAAATTATCTTCTACTTACAATTATCCTTTTTACAGTTTATCGATGAAAAAATAATCGAAATCAGTTCAGTAGTTTTAGAGCCTATTAACATAAGAGTAATTTGCAACAACATAAAAAAAATTAAATCTTTCCTCTTATTATTTAAACATGTTGATTATTGTACTGACCCTTGTTTATTTAAAATTTAAATAATTATTAAGGACATGTCGCTAGAGACATCGCTCAATTTACATGTAAATTCTACTATAATAAATAAAATAAATAAATATTTACTAAACCCAATCGTGCTATATATAAAAATGTTTGTAATGAAAAGTGTCACAGACCTTCAAAGCTTTTGATTTTATTAATTAATCCTAATAATAAATAATACAAAGGTCTTTATTATGTATATTACAATTGGATGAAAGGTCTCAATTACGTTATTCATACTATAAAAGTATAATTGATCAGGAAATCCAATTCTTTATTAAATTTGGTATTTTGAAGCCTTTCAAGAATTATCACAAAAGTCAAAGTAAAGTAATACAGAGAAATTATAATCACAAAATGGTTTATTTTTATTCTATAAATTTACATTTTTATATAATTTGAGAGTATTATAGAGAGTATATACTCTCACCTTTTATAAATTAGTATTCGCGATCTACCCGCGAATTTTTGAGAAGACAATATGTAACTTTCGTGCCGATAGGATTGAGTTAGGCTACTGTTACACATGCTAATTACTAGCACGAGAGCATGCTTTTACTGAGAAAATGCTACCTACTAGCGTGTGTGTACAGGACATGCTACTATTCAGCACGCTGGATAATAGCACACCGTGCTATCTTTAAGCATGCTAGTTGATGCGGGGGTGAAAGGGGGAAAGGTAATGGCAAGTGGGAACGCGTTTGCTTAATGAGCATGCTAGTATTGATCTTGTATGCGCGGTGCACGCGCTTCCTATTCCTTTTTTTCCTCTTTCTAGCTGAGAGAAGATTTTGGATGCATTGCATGGTCAGCAAAAGTATAATTTTATTCAGATCTATGGGGCTGTTTGATTTTCCATAGTTTTGTTTGAATCAAATGGCATGTGTATTGGAGTGTTTGCTTTGAGCATGCTTATTCAGGAGCATACTTAAAACTAGCACGGTTATTGCTAGCAAATGTAAACATTTCAAAAGCATACTTATAGCACGCTTGTTAGCATGCTATTTTAGCATGTGTAACAGTAGCTTTAGTCTGTCAAGTGATATCGCGCAGTACATATTGAAGTAGTGAGACTAATAGTGTAGTGTAGTTTCGTGGCATGGTTCTAGGCCTCCGTTATCGGGAAGCACGTGAATAATATACTTTATTATTTTATACTTGGTAATGAGGTCGAGTCCCGGTCTTTCAAGCCCTATATTACATGTTAATATTGTCGTTTGAGTGTTACTGCAAAGTGTAGAGTGAATATAAATATTTATTTCCCCCAAAATCCTTATAACGTATCTTGTAAGTCACGTTCAGTAAATTATCTGTAACACCAAAACGTAGAACACGTCGTATCTCCATCTTCGATGCGTGCCATTCATACAACTTTATTGATAATACACGAGACTCTTCAATTTTTCCCTCTCTACCTCTCCAGATGGTTATTCACAGATAATATTTAGCGTGTATTAAGTTGCTCTGTTCTTTTAAGTTGTTTTGTATTTATTATTAGTTTATTGGAAATTTAGACACGTCAAGTGACACATATGCTTCCAAAAAACTTAATAAAGCTTGCGACCACCAGCATGCGAATCCGACTGCCAATAGATGTGCCCCGGTTAAGCCCCACGTGGTCCAGACCTACCCCTCACCTTCCCATCCGGTTAATGCTGCGGTTCTAGTGAACTCTGGGTTCTCGTTCACTGATGGTGGCCACTTACCATCAGGTGGGCTGTCTGCTCGTTTGCTCCTTTACTGCCATAAAAAAAACTTATTAAGTCCTGTTGTGGCTGTGTGGTGTTCAAAAAAGACACCGACAGCTAAAGAAGGCGCTGTTGAGTTTAATCCAGTTTTAATTGACTTCATGAACTGCTATTAGACGTTGATGAAACTAGAAGTACATACTTTCCTGAAGTATTTTAATAGAATTGTTGTAAAATTTATTTTGTTTTATATTTTCTCTATCGAATCAAAGGTCGGGCTTTACCAACTTCAAAAATCAAACATTTTAATTCGATATTCGTTCCTTGGTGGTAGGGGATCTGTTCCTCGACTGGCTTGCGAACACCAGCATGCGAGCCCGATCGCCAAGTGTCATAGACGCGTTTCGGTCGAGCCGCATGTGGGCCTCCCTCTCCCATCCCATGAATGCTCTATCTTCGAGGATGCAACGCATCGGCAAAACGACGATATCTCTTGTTTTGCCGATGCCCATGGGCGATGGTGGCCACTTACCTTCAGGTGGACCATTTCCTCGTTTGTTTGTCGTTTACCTTATCTACCATAAAAAAAACGATATATAATTAATTAGAATAATATAGATGTCGTCAATAAAGAATCAAAAATATTTTCTTTCTCTTTAATTAGAGTAATTTTTCCGATAGCCAGGTTACAGTTTTATTCGTTTAACTTAAAACTGTTGTTACGTGTGACTTAGGTCAGATTCAAGAAGATTATATGATGCGTTCGTTAGAGCTAATCCGGTGGTTGCAGCCTCGCTGTGTTTATTATACAAATGCTATATCTCCGTTATCTAACACGATTTTCTTGTTATCAACTAAACTATTTTATAAATAAGCAATTTAGTAGTTGTGCCATAATATGTAGGTATAGCAGACTTCTAATGTTTGATATAGAGGGTGACAGTGATCAATCTGGACATGTGGACAACTAGTTGGCCCGGCAAATGTTGTTTTGCCATATAAATTTAAAAAAAATTGGGATGGACCACCTTAGTCACTTAGGGGTATGAAAAATATATAGTAGCCGATTCTCAGACCTACATATAAAATTTCATATAAATCGGTCGAGCCGTTTCGGAGGAGTATGGTAACTAACATTGTGACACGAGAATTTTATAGATAAGACGAGTGGCCTGCCCTCGCTTCGCACCGGGTATTTAAAGCAATATTATAATTGATATCCTCAATTTGTCTTTCTGTAATTTTGTAGTTTTTCATTATTAAAAAAAAGAGAGAGAGTGAGAAAAAGTTATAAAAAGAAAAATGATAGAAAAAAAAAAGAAAAGCGCCAGATAAATTAAGAGAGAGGATAGAGCAAAAATAAAATTGGATAAATAAAGGAGACAGAGAGATATTATCGAAAGAAAGAAACCGAACAGAGACTGACCATTCTGAACAGAGATGGAGATAAATATTAAGGAGGAAGAGAGACGAAAATACTATAGACTTTTCTCAGTGAAAGATTTTTTAAAATCGGATCAGTAGCAACAAAACAGCCGTGTTCTATTGATTTAAAAAATGTATATGGCAACACTAAATCACATTTGTCTGATTAAACTACTATTTAAAATAATATTGTCAGGTAAGTAACTAATTTATAAAAAAAAGGATTATGTATTTTACCTAATTAAATATTAATTTCTTCTTTATCATAGTTTCGGATGAAAAATACTCGTAGATAACACACTGGTATACTTTGCAATAGCTTTGAATAAAGCTAAAAAGCAAACCTCGCAAGGTAACATGACCTGACAAAGGCCGGACAAATTCAAATAACAGAATTAGGCTTTGTTTGGTGTTCCTTGTGACGGTCACCCGACATCAAACACGAGGAAAGTAAACGAATCGAAATGCACGACCTTTCTAGACACTGATATTGCTTCTAGTTAAATATTCTAATTTATAGAACTTCTTTCTCTTTACAGAGCTAGCAACACCGTTGATAACTTTATATTCGTTTGTAGTACTTTTTATTTTATTCCAAGACTGTATATAACCTCTATTCCGATAGACTTGAGTAGAAGACTTGGTCAAACAAAGCTCACCAGGTCACCAGACCATTATGGATGTGCAGTGGTGTGGTGTCGTAATCTTGATTACTAAGGTTTGGATTAAGTGTTTAATATTGGTTACTCGGTTTCTGTTTTAAGTGTATATTAAATTGAAAAGTAACTTTTCATCATCCCCTTGTCAAGTTACAGAGGTTTTCTGGAAAAGAAAAAAGAGTTGGGAGTCGGTGAGTTGTAAAATAAGATTGAAATTAAAATTAAAATTGCTCTTCAGGTATAATTAATATTTAAAAAAAACAGAAATGCCTTATTAACTATTTTCTACTTAAACTTTGAAAAAAGCTGTAAGATATTCCTGATATTGAGATAATTATAATTTGAAAATTAGAATTAGTATCACAACCTGTTTAAATAAAATCCCCTGTCACAATCGAGATCTCTGGAAAAAAAATCTTTTTTACACTTACGTTGACCTTGAATATAATCGTTGAGCTAGAAGGGTTTAAGGACAACCTAGGGAATCCATTAATTTAAAAATACTCATAATCTCTTAGCTATATTAACAATTACGTAAGTAGCAAATAAAAAAAAAATCAAAATAAAGTAAAAAAGGATTTATTCAGGTAAACAGCAAAAGCAATATTACACATACATAGCCAAAAACAAGGTATTTAAATAATGTATGTGTAATACATAGCCAAAAAAAGTTTTTAAAATAAAGAAAAAAATTTGCAATATTCTTAGGTATATCTTATTTTACGTTCTACAAATCTTTACTACTTATGTCTATTTATAATTTTAATATATTTGTAGGTACGTGTGTGTGTATTAGGGTGGCCCAAAAATAAATTTTTTTTTCGAGTTTCGTACCAAAATATGTAAGTTTATAATATTTTAATAGTCCCCTCCAAACGGTAGGTCAAAAAAAATTTTTTAAGCGTCACTCAAAATTTTAAAAAAATTCTAAAATCGTCAAAAATTGGAATTTTTTTCCTTATTTCATTTTTTTCTCTAAGAAAAATGATAAAGATCCTAAAAATCTCAAGTCGAAATTTTAATATTTAAAGGTCGCTTCAAATTTTTGAAAGTTTCCAAGACAAGTATATCTTTTCGAGCTACTTCTAAACATATATATTATTTATGCTTTTATATAAACTTTGATTTTAAGGATTTTCAGGAGATTATCATTTTTCTTGTAGAAAAAAATGAAATAATGAGAAAAATAATTTAAAAACATTCAAATTTTGACGATTTTAGAAATTTTTAAAAATTTTGAGTGACCCTTAAAATTTTTTTTTTGACCTGCGGCCTTAGAACATTATAAACTTATATATTTTTGGTACGAGACTAAAAAAAAATACTTTTTTTGGGCCACCCTAGAGTTCAGGGGGTTCAGTAGCATTGTAATATTGGTTAAGTAGCCAGTCTTGTAGAATTGATTTAAGTTTGTATTGGTTAAAGCCACAAAAAAAATAACATTTTATTTATATTATTATATAGGTAAGAACTGAGGAAGACAAAAAATCTGTAGCAGAGATTTCTTTGTTTTGGTACATTCAACTACAACGTAATTGTGTTAACATTACAAATAGTTTAATAGATTATAATACTTTCCTATCTACATTTTAGTGTAAAATCAATATCTAGAAGTGGAACGTCGTAGGAAATCTGAAAGGTAAACTGAATAGATTGAACGTTGTTTTTAGTCATTTGTCGAAGGATTTGCTTACGTAGTTTAACTTGGGTCGAGCTTTCTATTCCTTCCTACTTACGTATACAATCAGTAAGATATACAACAATTATTTTATGTAAAATTATGGCTAGGGTAGTTAGATTATAACCTATAGTTAGATGATAATTATTATCGCAAGTTCACAATTTAACGAAGTTAATTTTTTTTTATGATTATAAGTATTTTAACAAGTCTCCTTGATAAGTCGCTACTCACGATCTCTTATTTCGATTATCATGAATACAAACAAATCTATTACGTCTGCACCTTGTACGCCATCTTTAATTACTTAATATTTGGAAATGTAGGTCATACGTAACAATAGTTTTACAACAATAACTTATTGGTATAAAAATTCTAGGTAATATGACGTAAAATTTAACTGTATTTATATTGGATAACCTTCGATGCTAAAATAAACTAGTGAATACATAGATTTTACGAATCCATACTAATTTTTTGTCAAATTAGACAATACAAACATGTTTTCATAGGCACGCGCCGCGCAACCGCTGTGTCCCTGCATTTTAAATCTGTAATATCTTCGAAAATATTCGTTTAAATTTCATGATGTAAAGGGCCATATTGATCTATATAAAATGTACAATGTATTTAAGGTACCTATAATAAGGTAATTGGATAAGGATTATTGCTGTATGGTTTAAAATCGCTTCGTAAATAAGCCATTATTTCTTTTAAAAAGAAAGGATAAAAAATAGTTATTCTGGGTTATACTTAAGAGATAGACATATACCAATGGGGACTTTTTTATAGAACTTTTTAAGGTGTACAATACTGTAGTACATTATTTTGATCTATCTCGTAGGGTTCAACCAGCGTTTGCAATGTAAGCACAAAAAAATGAGTTTATTTACGACATCACTTTAGAAACCGCCAAAATTATCAGTGTTTCTCTACTATATTATGCTTGTATTACACATATAAACCTTCCTTTTGAATCACTCTATCTTTTAAAAAAACCGCATCGAAATCCGTTGCGTAGTTTTAAAAATCTAAGCATGCATAGACACATACAAACAAACAGCGGGAAGCGACTTTGTTTTATACTATGTAGTGATTACGTTACTACGACGGGGTATAAGTTTAACGTGCGTATCTGTATGTATGTTTAGCATCGTAGCGCCTAATATAATGGACCAATTCTGATGAAGTTTGATTTCTTTAAAAGTTAATATAATCGAGATACTTCTTAGCTATAATTTGTAAACATCTGGTCAGTCGTTTGAAGACTATCAGCTCATTTCGAACTTGAGAGCTGCATGACAAAATTAATATATTGGCAATTATAACAATCTTGTAACCACCGAGTACACATGACACGGTATTTCTCGATACCTTTCTTTCGATATTAAGTGTCATGTAGAATCGAGTATCAAGTTTTTTTTAAATTACGTAACAGTATATATTTTATCTGTCATTTATCTTTTACTGCATTTTATAAATATCGGTTAAGTCTGTATTAAATATTATTTTTATTTTTATATCGATTCTTCAATATCGATGTCGTATGGGTATACTTGGTGACTATTAAATAAAAGTTTTAGTCGGGGTCATCTAAATGTTTAATTTAATAGTTTTAATATTATCATAAGAATCTTTATATAATTATAATAACATGAGAAATATCTCTATAATAAATGTTAGACTATACAGAGGTTTGACTATAAAAGCAAAACCTTAGAGAAATATTAAAAGAAATACATATTTTTTTTAAGATAACCGAAACGCTAAAGAAGGATTTCGTACTAGAAATTCATACTAGAATGTATATTCACGTACTGTATACTTAATACGGTTTTATGGTGTTTTAAGATCGCACGATTTTAATAATATCCGCAGTAGAAACATTCTTGTTTTAGCAGAAGATGTAGTAAGTGTTGTACTGTCTGACCGAGTAAACTTTATTTTGCCCTATAAACATTGATCATGGATCAATTGAACAGTACTAAAATCATTATTAAAAGTTAGGAGTTAATAGCCTACTACCTATTCTGAGACCTACCAAATATATACAAAAAAAAATCATAAAAATCGGTCAAGCCGTTTCGGGGGAGTTCGATAACGTGTTATGAGATTTTTATATATAAGTTTATTAGCTCAATCACTTATAGTAACACCAAATAATATATTTTTACAGCTCTTTTGTTGTAGATCTTAATTAAAATGTAGTCTTTATATAATTTAAATCGGATGTCTGGAACAAGCTATCCTTTTTTAAAGAAAAGCGAGGACAGGTCGACTAGTTTTAAATATCAATGTCTCAATTAGATTTTTTCCTTCCAGAAATTTCTATTTAGAAAAATTGTAGTCTATTGTTTCAGTAACCAAATTATTAAAAACAAATGTAATTATATCATCATCACGACCTGTCAATGGCTGGGCAAAGCCGGGACTCCTCCTCAGAATGAAGAAGTTATTAGGCCATAGTCCACTACTCTGGCCAAGTGCGGGTTGGTAGAGTTCACACACCACTGAGCCATCACTGCTTGCTGTAATTATTATATGGCGCCATAAATAAACATGTTAAAATTCATGATTCTACGACAATAGAAAACACCTTGGACATTTTGATTACTGTGCGAGAGTTAAAATATCAATATATGCGGTATAAGACTCTATCTTTTGATTAATTTGGACATTGCAGTTTAATTATGCAGCTCGAAGTTCTTAATTACTACAGACCTGAATAATGAAAATAAAGCAGTGATGGCCCAATGGTTGAGACTTCAAGTCTTACTCGGGAGGTCCGTGGTTCGATCCTGGGCACACACCTCTGACTTTGAGTTATGTGTGTTTTAAGCAATTAAATATCACTTGCTTTAACGGTGAAGGAAAACATCGTGAGGAAACCTGCACTCCTGACAGTTCCTAAAAAGTTCTCAAAGGTGTGTGAAGTCTGCCAACCCACACTGGGCTAGCGTGGTGGACTATGGCCTAATAACTTCTTCATTCTGAAGAGGAGACCCGGCTCAGCAGTGGGCCATTGAAGGGTCGTGATGATGATGAATACTGATTATTTATTTTAACTCGATATCTCTACGCGTTCCTGAAAGGTCTTGACAAATAGAATATAAAAGTTCTGAGTTCTTTTTACCCTTTCACAATGCTGAACCCTAAAGAAATAAATGTCTTAGGAAACATATTTTTATCATTGGGTGCCGTATTACATCAAAGGTTGGCGACCATCATAACAATTGATCTTTGACAAAGCAGCTTTAGAGCGGGGAACGTGTGCTCTTTTTCGTACCATTAGCGAAGATGTTCTTCTTCTTCTTGGGTTCCTTTTTCCGAGTATCTCTGCCCGGATTATGAGCAGTAACAGTTCATAGGTACTTCACCCTTCTTACTAAAACCTTCATCCCAATTCATTGCAACTAGAAAACATATTGTCATAGAAAGAGAGAGGAATGATACCCATTACTGTAAAGCAATACGTATACACATGCAATTTATACGGAGTCGAGTAGTGCTTGGGGCTTGAGACTCTTTCATAATATATTAACTCTCACCTCCACCACTCGATCTCGCCAACTACAATAGATAATAAAGTAAACTTACGTGGACCTCAAAAAGAGCGACATTAACCACAGCAACACCAGAGAGACTGACTCTAATCTATCGCACTAAAGGTTATATATTGTCTACTCGGCAGTATAATTAAAATAAAATGAACTACCCGCGAATACTAATTTATAAACGATGTTACTAATATATGAACGCGTTTTATTCTAGATGGTGCTGTAATTAAATTTACAAGATTATGACACTTTATTATTTTTAGGGAAGTCAATTCTTGTAATAATATAACGTCCAACATAACAAATGTAATTATTGTTGACAGCACTTAGGGAAACTGACCGACATTAATTATGTTAATGAACTTCATTTACTCATTTTCTTTATAAAAATCATCGATAATGCAATTGTATTGGAATTTGGGAACAAAATATATTTAGGTATAATTATGATGATGGTAATTGAATTAGAGGTAACAGAAAACATGGAAATAAGTAATTTTTATAATAACTGTGAAATATTATAATTTCGATAGTAACTCATAAGAAACCAACTAAACAAACGAAAGCGCGATTTAATATACTACTTACGCCCTCTATTGACGAATAGATGGCGTCTGTCTGTCTGTTATACAATAAGACTTCAATCCCTGATCCGGTTTTGATGAAATACGATACCGAGATAAAATAGAGCTTGATGAAAGACATAGGGTATGTTTAATACAAACTAAACAAATTAGTGTGCTAGTACGCCATCTATCGACGTGGGGCTGAAGTGCATGTCGAGCTGTGTGGCCGTTATGTCTTTAGGAATCAGTCATATATAAATTAAAATGTAAAATATAGTGATATATCGATTAAACCCGGGTGAAGTCGGAATGGGAAAATATTAATTTTTGATTTTGTTCACAGGTGGCTGCTCAGCTTTTGGGCATTCATGCTTTGGGGGTCATGGTAAAAGATCTGATGATTCCATCTCTATGGATGTAAGTTGAATTTTAATTTTTAACTCTTATCAAATATACTGATGATGATACTACCCTCATTTAACTTTAATTTCCATTGACCTTGTACTTCGAAGACATATTACGGAACTTCAAATATTAAACAGGGAGCAACCTACTGTTTATGAGTTCATATTGAAGTAAATAAACAATAAATAAAAACTACTCCTATTACAAAAATCATACACGTTTGTCTGTTTCCTCTGAATAAACTATATTGAAACCAGCATTCATCATCTCTGGCGGAAAGACCCAGCTCAACTGCCTAAGCAGTTTTATGATGGGAACTTGTTGGTGGAAAATAGTGGATCTTTATCGTGTCTGATTGATGACCATCAGTACAAAGAGACCCTAGTTTAGTAATTAATTACATAATCTATAACACATAGAATCAATATTTCAGATAAACTGTTAGCTAGAGGGTGTGTACTATGTAGTGAACAAACAAACAAAACTTACGTTCTGTGTACAGTACGCCACTGGTCAGGATAACTAATAGTAACAAGGTCTACTTGACCTTGTACTACTAATATAGAACTATTAGTTTCTTAGATTAAAATATCGATTAAAAATATCAATATTTTACTCAGTAAGTTGTATTTCAGGTATCCCAATTTTCATTCAAGAACTAAATCATTATGTCATGTACTCTCGTAAAGACGAATTGTGCAAAAAAAAATTTATATTTCGAGCCTGTCAGACTTATAATGAAAAATGTATTTATTTATATATACCCGCTTGTAAAATAACTAAATTTAAGAAAGAGATCAGACAGATTTTGTCGAATGCGACAGACTAATTTTAGTATTGTGTTAATCCTTTTTAACCTCATTTATTACATTATTTTTAATTTATAATATATATTTAATTTATTTCTGAATTTTTATGTTAAGTGTGATTCGAGTTTAATGTTATATTTATCTGTGGAAACTCTGCTGGTTATGTTATATCTTAGTTTTTAATTGTACCTTTACCCCAATAATGGATATGAACCTACTCCTAAACACCTATTATTAAAAAGTCAACGAAAAATTTCAGGCGAGAATAAATACTATACAGGATAAAACTAAAATTAAAGTTAATTCAAAATATGTGTGTCAATAAGTGCTCGTCAAAAATAAAAATAAACCAAATCTTCATGAGGATTTCATTCCTTGTCCATTACCGGTGGGTTTACTTTACTATGATAACAAAAAAATATGTAAAAGCGAAACACCTACGACGATATTTATTGTATAGCATCAGAAATAGCTAAGAGTAGGATATAAAATCATGACGATGATCATGATTTTGTTCCATGTCCGTTACTTGTGGGTTTACTATATTGTAATATTAAAATATATATAAAAAAAAAATATTTAAAATAATGTATTTTGTAGTCTCCAAACTCGAATTTATTGGTGCAACGGCAGACAGGACAAGAAGAAACACCTCCTCATCCAGTTTATCCCCACTCTGGCTACGGAATCTTGCCGGGGGATGACATCATCCCTGTTAGAGATGGAGGTAATGACAAAATTTATGTAGCTTTTTTTGGATCACAGTTTGTTTACCAAAGGTAAAGGTAACAGGTATTCACTATCACTTTCACTATCACTACTCTAGATAATGTTCACTCCATGAACATGGTTTATATTTTATAATTTTTTTTGCAACAGGAATTTTTGTGGTCCAATTAACAACATTAATATATTATCAAAAAATACAATTTAATGTGTTATAAATGTACTACAACTAGTATTAGTATTTTGATTTAAAAAAAAAACCTAAAAATGGGTTCAAGTTAGCAGTAAATAAATATATTTTATACACTAACGTATCTTTATAGATCTTAAATTTTATATTCATATTAAGTTATCGTGAATCCATCCAATATTAACAATATAAAATGGAGTTTTATAAGATATTGACGATAATCTGGTTTTAGGAGACGATAAGTGAGATGACAATGTGATGGCTTTAAAGGAAATGTTTACGAGCGGATTGATTTTATGACTATGCTACGCCGTTGCTGGTTTATCGTAGCACCGTAGCACGTCGTAGCACATCGTAGCACCTTTACTGACTGCCTGTTTTTATTACTTTCTAATTGATGGTTTTGATAAGAGTTTAGGTTACTATGATATTTTAGAAGTAAAATTTTTACAAGTCTGAGTCTTACTTATGAAAACAAATTATTAAAACCTTTTCAACATGGAGAGATCATCTAGAAATGGATGAGAGAGAAACTGAGAGTAATTTGACGTGACAGTATATTATCATTTGTTAGGATATATCTTTAACATGTTAGTTGGTAACAATTAATTATATTAATAAACCAAAGACATGAAATTACTAAATTTTTTAGGCAGTCTAAAATCATATGTATAGATGGTTCAATCCACGAAGTCTCGTAATAAAAATATATGACATTATTTGACAGGTGTTTATGACCAAGATGAGAATAACATGAGAGACGCCGTCAAAATGAAGTTACGAAACATTCTCAAGTACTGGGTGAGGAAAACTTCATTATTTATTAATAAAAAGTCAATTTACGTTCAATAAAGAAAATGCACAGATTTTAATGTAGACAAAAATTATATTTTAAATGCTTTTTTTATTAACATAAAATTGAACATTTAAAAAGCCTTATCTATTCGTTTATTGTTGTAATTATTTTTTTTGTTATAGTTTATGAAATTTTAAATTTTTTTTCTTGCATTTGATTTTGTAATACCTATTAAAAGGCTGTTTTATTATAAATAGATGGACAACTACAGGCGATCAAGGCTCAACAACGACGAAGGCTATGGTATTGACACCCTGTAAAAACGATACGATTGATTATTAAATATAACATAATAGGGTAGTTTAATAAGCTTGATTGTAAACAGCAGTTAAACTGCTAGTTTATGTTATTTTATGGCATCATAGTTCTAAGACAAATGCATGTCCGTTAGTGGTCCACAATATCAGACAGACATGTCTATTTGTGGCCTTTGAGTATAAATTTAAAATTGGGCGCATTTCTGCAAACATGGCGCTACATTTGTTATACATGTTCATTTGTGGCTAACTATCGACAACGATATGGTGACACAACTAAGAGTGGTACTAAAAATCCGATGCATTTTAATAATGGACTGTTATTAGACAAACACATGTCCGTTTGTGGCTAAAAATTTAATAAAAAGATTTTATTTTCTGTCGTCATAATTAACTAAGATTACAATTTTATGGCGTTAGAATTAACTATGAGTAGGATTTGAAATCCAATGCATTTTTAACACTTGAATGTTATTGGACAAACATATGTCCGTTTATGGCAAACAATCTAAAAAGGTTTTATATTTTATGGCGTCACAATTAACTATGCATTTTCGAATAAGGCGCCACTTATTACGTGGCTTATAAAAATGAAGCTTATTTAATTACCAATCTACCTTGACTGTATTAGATATAACTATTCAACTTAACTTTGAAATATGTAGTGTCAATGTCAATTATAAAATATGACATTCTTCTATGTTTAGGAAGGCTGGTCTTTATGTTATATATAAGTTGTATATAATATATTTTTAACACAATTCTGTGAGTCTTTTAAGCTTAAATTTATTTTCTTATAGAGTGTTGTACCTGATGATTTATTACCACATATGAAAGACCATACTTACCTCAAAAACCATACTAACCATACCTGATATTGATGATATTTTTTATTACTATCCTATCAATAGTCCAATTAAAAAAAAATCAAATATATTAGCCTTTTCTATTCATGTTATATTGATATTATTTTTTTTTAATTTATGAGATTAAATTGATAAAATAGTAGTAACCCAACGATAGTGATTATATTTACATACATATAACAAACAATTTTGTTTGTTTGAATCAAAGTAGCCGATATGAAAACAAACACTTACCTTGATTGTTATTGATAATGTTATCGTCATTATTGCAGTGGTTTATTAACCATTAACTGAAATTACTATTTTATCTGTATTACTTTATTTTTTTATTTATTATTGGGATAAGGGTGATGGTCTTTAATTTGTGGTATTTTAATAATAAATTATTCTCCCTAAACGCAATTACTTGTAACATAAGTTTACCATCATATAAACTATGTATAATGTAGTTTAGTATCTGAGGTTTGTGTATTTAAATAAATGGTTAGACATGAAATATTATTGTTTTATTTATCAACTCATTTTCTCCTAAGACAAATATATTTATAGAAATAACTATAAATCAATAGCTTTCTGAAGTCGCCAAGTTGTAGGCATAATTTGATAATAAGGGATGATTTTCCTAATGGTTTGCTTCCACTTTAAAAATATTCGTAATCATACATAATATTGTAGTAGATTTCGACGTGATGAAGCTTCACGAAGTATCTTTCAGGTCTATAAGTAAATTTATATTTAAATTATTAATTAAAATTGATATTTTTTAATGTTAATGTTGATAATTAAGTAGATAATTAACTAGAATTAAAAAACTATTTTAATTATAATATATTTAAATTTTCGTTCCCAAAGAAAAATTAAGCCAAGTGCGAGTGTCGAACTCGCGAACTGAGGGTTTCTTCCAATGTCAATTAATTCTATTGTTAATTAATAAAGAGAAAGAGAAGTTGCACTCTAGAGATAGACTAACAGTAGACGGCTTGACTAGAATATCCTCCTGGGGTTATACTTTAGACTCAGAGCTTCAGAGTTACTGCTAGGAATAGTCGCGATGTAATCAATAATAATTCACTTGTGACGGCGTATTTATTTTACAATCCCCATTTCCTTTATATGCGTTGATCAGTCGGCCAACATTAAAGTAACAGGATGCTACTCAAATTATAAGTGTTGCCAACATCATAATTAACACTATGTAAAGCTTATGTTTACAATTAATTGAATATTTAAGGACACATGATAAATTATTTTTAAAAAAAAAATTTACCGACTTAAAACTCTGAAAATTACAAATAAAAAAAAACAATAACTGAAACGTTGGTGAACATAAACATATAGCCAAATATAGAACCTCCTTTTTTTGAAGAATTTTAATGCGTTATGCATATAAATGTCTTCGGTATGGATTTAAATCCTGACTAACTCAAACCTAATTAAACGGTTTCAAATAGGAAAAATTTAATAAATTAATTAATTGAGTTTATACTTAACTAAATAATGTTTTTAAATACATATGCAAATATTAAATAATTTCTTTCTTTCTTGGAATAAAATTTATTTTAATTTTTAAAATTGAAATTTCATGTCCGTCATATTTGTAATGCTCCATAATGAAGAATTGATTCTATAAGGGTTCCTTTCTTCCTTTTAAGGCACGGGACGCTACAAAGGGATGGAATTTATAACACTAACAGGGCGTTACGAAGCTACAGACAGACATATCGACATAGTTATCTCTCTCTCCGTGGCATTTATTATTCCCATCTGATGGTAAAGTCTGCCTTTCTGATATTTCTCCTCCACTTCGCTCTATCGGACGTGTCCTCGTCGGAGACCTTGCAGGAACTAAGGTCTTTCCTGACCACATCTATCCATCTCGTCTTTGGTCGCTCTCTGGGAGAACATATTGACATAGTTATCAAAAAAGACTTTTCCCTTGTTTGTCCCTTTTTGGATCAAAGTTTTTGAAAAATAGGTAAAATCAAACTTTATTAAATGAAAATGAATATAATAATTCTTTCTCTTAAAGCTAAGCTTTTATATGTATGTTTATTGTAATTACAATATTTTCCTTTGATAATATAATGGTCTTGTTTTGTTCTACTTCAGAAGTTGTGTATAACTTTTGATTGTCACATGACAACGTTGTGAGTAATTTGTATAACATACATTATCAAATTTACACGTCATTATTAAGAAAATTTGTTTGTAAACTTATTAAACTTTGAATACATAACAGATTATTTTAATTAATATATGCGTATATTGCAAACATTGTAGACAGAAAGCAGAACAGGACTCGTAACTTGCTCATGATCCTCGACCAGGTAGCTCTAGCAGCGTGACACTTAACTACACAATTTCTACTATTTCACTAAATGTTTACCGTGTGAAATCACTTGACAGACTACTTTGGATCTATATATTGATCTATAGATCGAGACATTAGGTAGGTATATTATATTTATACCTATTGCTATAGATATTGTATATGTATCGGTATACTTATATATGTAAATGTTTGCATTTTGCACTTTTGAAATTTAAAATGGAATTACAAATTAGGCATCATATTATTTTGTTACACAATTGTTAATATGCTGCTTTTTTTTATTAAGAGGGGAAACGGTTTGGGAAACATACAAACATTTCTTTTTTGGATTTTTTTTTAAAGAGTACATAATAATACTTTTAAACTTGCACATTATTAAGCTTAATTCCAAGGATATTATCCAAAATTGTTATAATTAAATATTTAAAAATTAAGCCACTGATAGTGGTGAGATCAGTCAATCAAGCAAGCTATCATTGCTTTAGATTCTAAAATCTAAAAACATTCTAAAAATTAAATTCCCTTCCTTATAATAATTATAATAAAACTACCTAATGTCTACGTGTACACCATTTACACACTTACACACACACACACTCACACTCACACACACACACAATGACATGTATTCAATTATGCCCAATGAGCAAGGAGAGGGACACTAAACACTAAACAAAATAAATATATATATTCTTGTTATTGTTTAAAGTATATATTAATATAAAGTTAGCCTAAAATATGGATAAATAACTGAGAGGATTAGGTGCTGTAAGCCGAAACACAGATTTATCCAGTTCGGTTACAGATGCTGAAACTGCACTTAAGCTAAAATGTTGGCTATGTTATCTAGAAAATTAAGCATAACATGTTATTTTTGGATTTTTATTATTTGTTTTTATATTTGTTTACATTTTTTGATTGTGTGTTAATGTGATTAGATTTTTTTTTTAAAAAGATTACTAGCAGTATGGATCACATACTACTAGTATTCCCTTTACCCCTCCTAGTAAGCTGGCATGCTTGTGTCAGGAGTGGGCCACGCCAGTAGTCCAATGTCCGGAATTTGAACCCACGACTTATCGATCGCGAATCCAACGCCCGAACCACTGAGCTACTGACGCTTCAACAGCCTGAAATTAAAAGACCAAAAAGATTTTTAAAATACATAAATGTATCTTGAATTTAAAAGAAGGAATTAAGAGTCCTATTACGAATCGTAAACACTCGCTTACCGCGCCCGCGCTGGTGTTCGTTTGCAACTTCGGTTGTGTTCGGTGGTACTTTAATTTTATTTATTGTAATTTTTTCTGATTATATTGACAAACGAATACTAAATAAATTTATTAATTGTAGAATGAAGTTTTACATCATATTAGTTTATTTGATAAAATTGTGCTTATTTGGAATACAATGGACGTTGAATCAAGACATCTAATGCTTAAATTAAGCTCTCTTTAAGATGTTTTCCGTAAACACTCAAGAAATTTAAAGAAATTCTAAAACTCCAATAAACAAGTAAAACATTCAACTTATGTTTAATGAATTTTAGCTTTTATAAAAATTGTATGTAACAATGTGAATTTCAGCTTCAAAGTTCCATCGCCGCCATGCTTTCAAACTGAGTTTGATAGATTTTTATTGAGATGTAGAGTAAAATGATGATAGTTTTTAAAATATTATTTACTTTAAAACTATTATAATTATGAAAATTATTAATGTTTAGCAAGATATACTACAATGCTAATATGTGGGTACCTACACTAAAATATTAAGTTACAAATAAATGTAAATAAACACAAGTAAACCAACTTCAAATCATGTATTTAATCTAGCGCCAGTTCGGAATAATATTAATCTGAGGAGAAGAACTGGCAAGAAACTCCTCTTATCTTACTTTCCAAAATATAGATTTACCAACATTATATAACATCAATACTATTTAGCAAAGTATCACTATTTATACAAGATATTAATAACTTATCTTTATATGGTTGTACAGTAACCAAGAATATCCAACAGCAACACCACTAGCACCTCGCTACAGAGCAACAGCGTAACGACTATACAAAGTAGAAACTAGAGTATCAGCACCTCGTTATAGAGCAACAGCGTAACGACTATACAGAGTTGAGACTAGAGTACCAGCTCCTTGTTATAGAGCAACAGCGTAACGACTAGATAAGAGTAGAAACTAGATTATCCCGATCCAACCCGTATCTGCCCTTTTATAGAAATACTGTCACAAACTAAGCTAGGCAAATGGTGGCGCTATTAATACTAACTTAAATACTAAATTACATTATTTATAATAGTAGACAATATTTATATCATTTGACCAGCTTAATATTCGTCTAAATTATTTATTTAATTTATTAATTACAATCTTAGAGTAATATATTAGTATTTCAAATATTGGAAATTAAACAATTTATAAATAAGAAATTAATGGTTAACTTTCATTGAAGATCAAACAACTAACATACTAAATTACATTTACAATATTAGATAATATTAATATCATTTGACCAGTTTAATATTTGTCTATAATATTTATTTAATTTATTAATTACAATATTAGAATAATATATTAGTATTTCAAATATTGGAAATTAAACAATTTATAAATAACAAATTACCTTAACTTTCATTGAAGATGAAACAACTAACATACTAAATTACATTATTTACAATATTAGATAATATTAATATCATTAGAGCAGTTTAATATTTGTCTATATTATTTATTTAATTTATTAATTACAATCTAAGAATAATATATTAGTATTTCAAATATTGGAAATTAAACAATTTATAAATAAGAAATTAATGGTTAACTTTCATTGCAGATCAAGCAATTAAAATACTAAATAACATTATTTACAATATTAGATTTTATTAATATCATTTAACCGGTTTAATATTTGTATAAATTATTTATTTCATTTATTAATTACAATCTTAGAATAATATATCAGTATTTCAAATATTGGAAATTAAACAATTTATAAATTAGAAATTAATGTTAACTTTCATTGAAGGTCAAACAATTAAGATGTTGCCAGTCTAAGAAAACAAGTTTCCATGCTCATTTAATTATTTACCCTAATAATGTTATTATTTAAAGTAAACCGTTTATTGTAAATTACGCGAAAAGAAAAATGAAAATGTGTTACTCCAACTTACAAGAAAGAGAATGGCACTATTGTTATTCATAATCAAATAATTAAAATATCTTACTGCTACTGAAAATTGCAACGTCGAAAATCTTAACAAAATATTCATTTTTGAACTTTTAACAGAAATGCAATCAAAAAGCACTGCTTTATGCTAAAAAATCTTTATTTTCGTTTAATTCTAAAAAGGTTGTGATTGGCAAACAAAATATTTCTTTCAGAATCGAGTGTATGATATGTAAAAGAAGTATGTAAAGTTTGTCAAAATCGGTCCAAAGGTGTTTGAGAAAAATGCGATTAAAAGAGAGAAACAGTTAGGAGCATCTGATACAAATCATACGGGAAGTAGACCAACCGCTTAGAGACTCTATGGTCTATAACTTGAAAACTTTTGCTCCTAATGATTCCAAATTTTCTGACAATACTTCTTATAAGTTGTAAAATACTAAAACGTAATAAAAAAAAAATTCGATTTCGACACATTTTGTTCAACTGTGAAACGAAATTTAGCTACACTCACTCACTGTACAAATTTACACAGAAAGATAGAAAGGCAATATCTGATTAACTAGGACAATGGGTTTGTTTGTCCACAAACAAATGTAGTTACTATGGCTTGACGCTTGACACGCCCTTAGCTTTGCAATGCAACTACAACCGTATCCGATTTGACTTATATGTTACTTACTTATATTATTCGGTATATGGAATTGCTTATACGTTTTCTATTTTACTTCACTATGAGGTTTTGTATTCTGTTTTCATTTTCATTTGACTATTAGATTAATTAGTACTAGGATCTAGACTTAGTTAAAATTAGGACTGCCATAATAAATTGATTAAATTATATTTTAAATATTTTTTAAATATTTTAGATAATAATGGAAGTTGAACTTTTGGTTTGTGATATTTTCTTTATGTTTTAACTCGAACAATTTTTTTATTGATTCCTCAGCGAACTGAGGGCGAGTAACGTTATAACTATTTCTCAGCAACTAAATTATTTTTTTTATTTTACTATACAAAATAAAATAATTTTAAATTATGTCAGATAGACGCACTCTCTCTCTGGTAATGATTTTAATCGGAGAAAGTGTATATGAGCATTGTTATACATTATACATTCCATAATCCTTTAAACCTGGGTCACAAAAACCAAGCACTGCTAGCCTAGTGTTTAAGACACCGGACAAATATAATAGTGTCATTAGATTGAACTCACGTCATTCAACTCAAGCTTGTCACCTCCAAACCACAGAGTCCACAAATGTTCTAATTATAACAGTATTTGTTTTTGAAACAAAAAAGCTTTTGTTCTTCGACTTTTCTGAGTTTTAAAACCACAATTCGATTTCAAAGGCATTAAAACGTGGAATTATTTTAAGCTCGGCTGTTTATGGTCTGTATTTTCGGAATGAAATAAATTAAATTTGCTGCTTACTACAAATAATAATTATATCTATTAGCTTTCAACTATGGTGTCCCATATATCGCTCTAAAACTACTTTATTATATAGAATCATCATCATCATCACAACCCATTAGTAGCCCCCTGATGAGCCGGGTGTCCTCCTCAGAGTGAGGAGGGTTAGGCCATTGTCCACCACGGTGGCCCAGTGCGGGTTGGCAGATTTCACATACCGACAGAGAACTTTTAGGGAACTCTCCGGAGTGCAGGTTTCCTCACGATGTTTTCCTTCACCGTTAAAGCAAGTGATATTTAATAGCTTAAAACACACATAACTCAGAGTCAGAGGTGCCCAGGATCGAACCTCGGACCTCCCGAGTAAGACTTGAAGTCTCAACCACTGGGCCATCACTGCTTTTTTTTGCGTAATATTTGAGTAGCATTTTTTCTTTCTTGAATGTTGTACAACTGAGAAGCATCAATAGTAGAAGTAGGGATTGCAAAATAAAAACGCTGTCACAAGAAAAAAATCATTATAACATCCCGAGTATTATGGCAGTAATGCTGTTGGTGTGTGTCTAAAGTATAACCCCCCGGAGGATATTCAAGCCAAGCCGTCATACTCTTGATCTGCGAATAGGCTATAACTCTTTTTAATTAACACATTATAAAGGATTCATTTTGTCATGATAGTGATTTAAATAAGTCCAAAAGAAACCTTTTTTTTTTAATTAAGAAAACAGTTTTTTAATTTTATTCTTAATAATGTTATAAAATTTTTAAATGCCATTTCGTCCATTTAGTTTCTTTTAAAATGCATCTATTTTGAAGAAAGTAATTATAGGTTATTGTGTCGAGTCTTTGTTCGGCTTGTATTGTTGAATCAACTTCAAGATCAGGCTAACTTATTATACTAAAATACAGCATTTTATTTTGCTATTTTTATACATTTTTACTTTTAAACGCCTGAATTTTAAAAATTATGTATGTGGAGAATATTGATAAACTGTATCGAATATTCTGTAGAATGAGATTAGCGATAACTTGTATTTTTTCTAGTGGCAACATCAATTACGATCTGACTGGTCAACGAAAAGCAACTATTCCTATTCTTTAGACAATCAGATCGTTTCCCGCGTAAACTTTTAGGAGATAACTGAACTGTCTACTTTGATCAGAAATAACTGGCTTTTGATTAGAAATTCCAAAATAAAATTTATTTTAAATTTAGGCTTGTGTATCTATGTTTTGAAATAAAGCGAATTTATTTTCGGAATTTTGATTTTTCTTTGACATTGTTCACAATAATATGGAAAACTTAAATTATCGAGTTCATTGAGGGATCCGCGCTTTAGAAACTGCTTTTATTTTATTCACAAAATTAAAAGATTAAATGCTACTATACTGGCGGTGTGTGACGTTTCTATTTTTATGTGCTGGTAACACAAATGTAGCTGTATTACCGAAATTCAGTTCAGAAATTTAATGTCAGACAATATTGAAGTATAAACAACACAAGTTGTAAAGTTATAAAGTGTTCACGAAACCGCAATAGATCATTGGAAATCTTCAAAATGTCAGTGTTTAAGTTGTATAACACGATTATTGTGAAATTTGGCACATTAGCGGTATTCCTCCATTAGCTGATTAGTTGTTACCCTACTTCGAAATACTCCTACATAGTTTCAGTTGCGCGTAAAGCTTTGATTTTATACTAATACTGGTTTCCTTGTAATCGTTCTCTATTCACTTCGGTGTAATAGACCAGTTTTGAGAATAATAATGGCTGCCGTAAAACATTATGCTGTTCTAGATTTTAACATGGTTAAAGGACGCTTTTTCTAACATGGCCAATAACACAAATCTTCATATGCTGTCAGAATTATACAAAAAAAATAAAAATAAATATATAGTATTGGACTACAGTATTGTCATGATTGTATTTTGTGATATGGCAATCGCGAAAAATTTTTTTTTTCTAGTGGAAACATTAGTAATATTACCACATTAACGATCATATGAATATGATAAATTTCAACTTGATACCGCAACACGATCCTGAGAAAAAGGGTCGTGATAGGCAGATAGACAGACGGACAACAAAGTGACCCTATAAGGGTTCCTTTTTTTTGATTCGTGTTTACGTTCCCGCGTAAAAGATCGAAATGTGACGTTTTGACATATTATGAATTATGAAAGTATTTTGGAAAGGTATTGATGTTGATAAATAGGTAAAAGAAAGAGGTCCTTTGAAAATAAAATGATAAGGAATTAAGTCCTGATTATTAATAATATCGAGTACCTATCGAGATCTATAAGAGAGCATTGTATAATGAATCGAATAAACGTGAATTTCAGCTGATACTGCCAAAATTAATAATCAAGCCCAATCCAAAATGTTTGGTTTCCTAAAATAAAGAGTAGATTTCTAATTAGACGAAGAAAGAAAAAAAACAGGCTTTTATATATTTACAAGCTATTATTAGCTTTGTGAACTTGGCACCCGACTTTTAAAAACATAACTTTTTTTAGAAAAAAACGTAAGTAGACGTCTCTGTACACTACATTACATTGTCAAGATATTTCTTTAAAAATTGAGTTACTTCTAACGTCAGCCAACCAGCAATAAACTCACAAATTAGTTATATCTACATTTTCTATATTTCCTAATAAAATAGAATATTGGTTAACCTATACTTTTAGATATATATTTTATTTTAATATATTTACATGTTTATTATTTTTTTATATTTGTCAGGAATCAATTAATCAAGGAAAAATTTATTTTTACAATTTTAGAAATTTTCATTTTTTCTCCCCCCTATAACTTTACCTAGGGGGGATATTTTTGGAAAATTCTTTCACTACTATCCTCTACTAACGATTTTTTTTTGGAATCAATCACCAAAATTGAATTTCATCAAAGTGGGGAGATAGAATATTTTGGGCCCCCAACCAATTTTTTTTGGGAGGAACTACTAACGAAAAATTTTTACTACTAACAACTACTAACCTCTGTGTATAAGAATAACCTAAAAAAAGTTTCATTTTTAAAAGTCGGGTGCCAAGTTCACAAAGCTGCTATTATTAGATATTTGAAAGCAATGTTAGAATGTTTAATATTAACGCTCAGTTTGCAATAACCTGTGGACAATTGTTAAGTTGTCTCGCATCTCGTACAGCTCTGAAACGCTTCATTTTCCGGTATTTACTACTCAACTGCTTACTAGGGTTGGTCCTATGAATGATATCGATAAATCATTTAGAAATTTAATAAATACAAGCTTTTAGTAGGTAGGTATTTATGATGACAGAATACATTAGTATTACCAGTCTTTGGAGCAGGAAGGTCTTTGGAGGTTTTCTAAATTGGATTAAGAATTACGTCACTCAGCTAACCATGCATTGTCGTCCAATCTAACCGTGTGTATAAATTTTCATTTCAATTGGATGAGAATAATTTATCATATGTACATTCTGTTAATTATGGTGCTGCTGATACTGATTTGTGTGCCTGTGAGTTATGATGTCGGCAACATTAATCTGAGTAACTTTGGTTTATATAAAAGTTGACAGAAATTCATTCGGTTGTACCAACGTAAAGATAAAATCATACCAAATACATGCGGCCTATTTATTTGGTTATGTGCTATTTTGGGCAGCCTGACAGCCTGGACAAGCTGATGATGCTTGGAAAAGTGGAGGGGAAACGACCACGAGGCCGCTCCAAGTGAGGAAAGCCGATGACAGGACGGATTGGAGAAATCTCATATAGACCGTGACCCAGACCCTGGACCAGAGTGGACATGAACTTCAGCAATGAAGCAAACGACCGAGAAGAAGATTTATTTAGTATAACGGAAATATTTATTATTAAATCGCGAGTATTCTAGCTGAATCTAATCAGAAGGTCTGAGTCTAAAGTTTTTTTTAAATTAACAAACATTTTTGTTATGAATTAGATCCGAATTGATACATACCTGAATACGTGGCTCGCCTACTATTTTGACAGTGAGTAGCGAGCGACGTAACGTCGTAGATTTAACTATCTATTTATAACAAAACTGTACTGTCTATATAAATAAAATATTTAAAAAAAAATTATATTCTATCGTCGTTATGTCTTGTTATATACTCTGACAAAATATCTTGTATGTAACTGTCATTACTGTATAAATCTAATCTAAATATATAATCAATCCAATATATATTAGAATAGGGGCCCGTCCCGGCTTCGCACGGGTGGATAATTTTTTTTTAACATTTTGGCTCCCGCATTCTGTCGCTCCCTCTATCGCCGCGTTACTCGCTGCGCTGCGAGTCACTGCACACCGCGCCGGCGGCCCGTCTGGGATTATTTTTTATTTATCTTGATATTTTCATTTCGTAATATCTTTTGACTGGAATGTCCGATTTTAATAATTCAAAAAGTAATTAACAGGTATTGAAACAGTCTTCATTACGAAATAATTTATTTGGATAAGAATTAATACAAAGTTATGGAAAACATGGTCTGATTTTGATAGGCATTTTTATCAACTTTTAAAATGTAAAAAAGTAGTTATAGTGACTTAACTACAATAGTTGGACATATGGTCTCGCGGAGTTTTTTGTAAATATTGATACGTTCTATAATATTGTATAACATTTTTTTGTTCTATCATCAATACTTTTCGCAGCGCATGCGATGAAAGATATTTTATGGCTAATTTTTTTGCACCTTGTGTTGGTTTTAGTGAGAATTTCTGGGGATCTCTAATTTTTTCTTGTAATAAATATAGCCTATGTTACTCAGGGATAATGTAGCTTTCTAATGGTGAAATAATTTTTGAAATCGGTCCGGTAGTTTTTATGTTTATTCGTTACATACAAAAATCCAAAAATACAAATCTTTCCTCTTTATAATATTAGTATAGATAACTAATTGGCATATAAACTCTTTACGCCTTAGAATATTTAGGAAATTTAATTTCTAAAGTAGTAAAAAAAAGTGTTGAAAATTGGTTAGAAAATCCATCAATTTTGAATCATTAATGTTTATCTATTTTCATGATAAACAAAGCGCTTGCGCTGTGTTATGGCATAAGCAAAGCTTCATTAATGCGCTAGTTGATCAATAAAATATTATTAGAAAAGCCATCATGTATGATGTACATCACTATACCTCCACCTGAATAAGGAAATGAGGCACGTTAACGACGCCATTTTTATAGCACACGTGATAGCCCTACTTTATATCGAGACGGAGATTTATAATAATTTTCCAATATGCTTTTCATGTTCATTTAATGTAAATACGATATCATTGCTAAGAGCCGTTCAATTTAGAATACAAATTATATTTTATACATCTATAATAATCGCTAAAAAGTGTCCGAGACGAAAGGAAATACAATTCTAAATATAGATCGATAACTTGTCAAATAACAAACAAGATTTTATGGTTGTCCTTGTCATTGAACTAGTCTTGGGTAGTTCGCGAACGACCTAGTTCAATAGAACCCTCATTTAGGTGAACTATACAAACTAATTCGCCGATTATCTCGCACTTAATTCTTTTTAGTTCTTATATTTTTTTTAATTGAATTAATTACTTTTAGCTATGCTAGTGTTTCATTCGATATATACTTATATATTTAAATGGTGATAGAAATATCAAAATATTGTTCATAAACATCGATATTTCTAAGATCGATGTTTCACTTTTGAGAATATTGATGTTCTTTTCCTTTACTTATTACTTTTACTAATTTATTTAAAAAAAGAACTAACGAACTAAAGTAGCGAACTAGTTCACCATTGGATAGGGAACTAAAAAGAACGCTCTTTTTGGTGACCGATTAGGCCCAAGACTACATTGAACTAAATAGTTATAAAGAGACAAGTATATATATGTATTACAAATTAAATATTTGTTTCCTTTTTATTGTTAATCTGTGTTAATGTTGGCAATACTACGAATATTATAATAATTTTGTTATGATTTTTGATTTTAAAATTTGCATTTTTTTTAAAATATTAATTGTATATTTTAAAAATTAATTTATTATTTAAGCAAAAAGTGTAATTAATATTTATTATCTATGGTAAAGACTTTCCAAAGACAAGTCCAAAACTATGTATTTCATACTTTTTCAGTTCTTATGATTATAATTATTACGATTTTAAGTACATATTCGTCATTTCACCTCCATTTAATGATAAATTCTCAATAGCGTTATAAGAATTTCAGTCCTTCAAGTGTCGTTATACAGAGTTTACACTATCTATACTAATATTATAAAGAGGAAAGATTTGTATTTTTGTATTTTTGGATTTTTGGATTTTTGTATTTTTGTATGTAACGAATAAACATAAAAACTACTGGACCGATTTCAAAAATTCTTTCACCATTAGAAAGCTACATTATCCCTGAGTAACATAGGCTATATTTATTACGGGAAAAAATTAGAGATCCTCAGAAATTATTACTAAAACCAAAGCAAGGTGCAAAAAAATTAGCCATAAAATGTCTTTCATCGCATGCGCTGCGAAAAGTATTGATGATAGACCAAAAAAATGTTCTACAATATTATAGAACATATCAATATCTACAAAAAATCTCCCCGAGACCATATGTCCAACTACTTTAGTTATGTCACTATAACTACTTTTTTACATTTTAAAAGTTGATCAAAATCAGACCATCTTTTCCATACCTTCGTATTAATTCTTATCCAAATAAATTAAGTCGTATTCAAGACTGTTTCAATACCTGTAAATTACTTTTTGAATTATTAAAATCGGACTTTCCATTCAAAAGATATTACGAAATTAAAAATATCAATATAAACAAAAAATACACGTCGACGCGACGGGCCAGTATAGCGACGCAGCGCAGCGAGTAACGCGGCAAGAGAGGGGGCACCGAAATGCGGGAGAGCCAAAATGTTTTTTAAAAAATATTCCACCCGTGCGAAGCCGGGATGGGCCGCTAGTAACTCATATAACAAGTAGAGGAAAATCTCAATATTAAGTTCCCCTTACGGCATAGAGTACCGAGATCGACGTCGCTCGATTACACGCTCGTTTAGATCCACAGGTGATTACTGTGTTCCAGAGATATACTGTGAGATGAGATATCTTCCACTGGAAGTGACTAATTTTATTCTCTATTTGATAAAAACCGTCATTTAAATATCACTTAAAGAAATTTTATGGATCTGCTGTATAGTGTATTGTAATATTTTGGCCAAAAAACAGGTATGAATGTGTGTATGTATATATATGTCGGGGATTTTAAAACGATGTGAAAGGAGATGGAAGGAGAATATTGGGGAACACTAAAAGGGGGTGATGGTAATGAGTGGAATATTGGGTAAACGCGACGTAGAACCGATAAATGATCAAATATGATCTCTAACAATTACGAGAGAAACCTAAGCAGTACCTTGGACTTGTGACCAAGGTGTAGGCTTAAGGAGCTCCTTTAAGTAATTACAACACTCGCCTCCACTGCTAGGCTCTCTATTTAAAACCCAAGGTTAAACGCACATAAACCTAACCTAACATAAGACGAGGTAATTACATTGTAAGGTACTCACGTGTCCTTGATCGGACAGCACTCCTAGCACTAACACAACACTGGACAACACTATCACTATTTAGACACTACTTCACTTCTTGAGAGACCGCGCACGACTAAGACTTCAGTCAGACTGTCGATGGCATATAAAGAGTCACAACAAAATGATGATTCGATTTAATCGATAACCTTTTACTATTCTCCGACATATATATGTATATATTTAGGTATGTAGGGATGTATATAAATATATATGTGTGTAATATGTATGTATGTGAAATGTGTATGTGAAATGTGTATGTCTAAAAATATGTAGATAATTTGTATAGTTTGTATATTTATAAGACTTTTTTAATTATATACATTTTTAACGTACACAAACACCTTTTATTTAAAAAAAAAATTGTATTCACGTTTCTACCCATCTCAGCATTGTTATTCCATTTAATCAATTTAAGGTTAATTGGAAGAGATTCCTTTTTGGAATAAGTCCGCCTTTGTACTCGTATATTTTAGTTTTACTTTGTATGTATCATTTCTATTTTACTTGTGCACAATAAAGAAATTAAAAAAAAAAAAAAATAAGCCAAGTGCGAGTGGAACCCTTCTTTAGCGGAGATAGCGCGACGGCGAAGGCGAGTTTTTTTTTATTTTAATTAAATTATTTATTTTTAAATTAATATGAAACTAAATATTCTGTGAATATTTCAAGCGTCTACCTGTTTTCATTATTAATATCGACCAATAAACGGAAAACAAATCACGTTTGTTGTATTAGAGGGGCCCTTAAATATTTTTTTTTTTTTAGCATTTATTGTAGTAATGGCAACAGAAATACGTCAGAGAACCCTAAAAAAGCGTCAGGAATTCCAATAAAAAAAACCAGTGTCGAATTTGTTTAATATAGCAATAGTCGTAATTGCCAAATCAAATCAAAATTATTTAATTCAATTAGACTTTTTTTAAAAGTACTTTTGAAACGTCAAAAATTTGTCGGTCAGTTAGTTTGTCTGAAGCTACCACCAGCTCGGAAAGCAGTTTTCTGTTGAGAAGTGCCGGCCAGAAACTCAACAGTCGCTCTTTTCAAAAAGCCATGTTTACATAAATTGTTATACAAATCATTTAACTTGAGAGTCAACGTCACTTAGATTCCAAGCATTCTCATCATTTAAGTAATCCTGTACATTATAGTATGCTTTATATATTAATGACTTCTTGATCCGAGTTTTAAACTGTTGAAGTGGCAAGTCTAATATAGGCTGTGGAATCTTATTATAGATGCGAACACCAAGCCCCATGAAGCTATTACTGACTTTGTGGAGACCATTTAAAACAAACCCGAAATAAAACATCGTAATTACTAGTTCATATGAATTTCGCATTATTCTTGCATAAATGGTAGATCTAAGGAATTATAGTTGATTGAACATCGTTGATATCTTTATATTCGCGGGTACTTTATATTTTATTCCAAGACTGTATATAACCTCTGTTCCGATAGATTTGAGCCAGTTGTCAAATGGAGCTCGCGTGGTGATGATTAACGCTGTTACTGTGCGGTATCGGTCCCATGTTGATGACGTTATCTATTTTTATTATATAAATTTCGTTCCGATAGGATTAAGTTAGTCTGTCAAGTGATATCGTGCAGCATATTACACTATTGGCACTAATAGTGTAATGTTTTTTGATGGCGTGGTGTTAGGCCTCCGTTAGTCGAGGAGCACTTGAATAATTGAATTGAACTTATTTTAATGTTCATTAGCATAGAGAGAGTTTGTAAACCTGCTCCTAGGTCTATATAGATTACATGTTACTATTGTCGTTTGTGTATACATACTCCTATCTACCACATAAAGGACTTTACGTAGAAAAATATTTTACTGAAAAAAGCATTTTATATCTTCGTTTCATATCGTTTCTAACGAATATCGGCACATGTTGCAATTTAAATGTCTACACAGTACTTGATCGAATGACTGCAAATCCAGTTAACTTTACTTTTTATCTTTTTCTAGATTAAACCAGGCTTTGGGTCTCACAGATGTTTGTTTGTTAAGGATTTTTGTTTATGAAAACTAGGTATAGCTAATATTATGAATATAGACTCACAATCAGCGTTTAAAAAGAGTCCAAAATGTAAAAGGAGTACTGATTCTGATTTACTGCCGAAACGAATAAGCAATCTTAATATGTGTGTAAAAGCAATGATAGCCCAGTGGTTAAGACATTAATGTCTTACTCGAGAGGTCCGAGTTCGATCCTGGACACCTCTGAATTTTCAGTTATGTGTGTTTTAAGCAGTTAAATATCACTTGCTTTAACGGTGAAGGAAAACATCGTGAGGAAACCTGCACTCCTGAAAGTTCCCTAAAAGTTCTCAAAGGTGTGTGTAAAGTCTGCCAACCCGCACTGGGCCAGCGTGGTGGCCTATGGCCTATCCTCTTCAGACCTCAGGGCCAGACCAGGCTCACTCACTAGGCCATTAATGTGTTGTGATGATGATGATGTTCGTAGAAAATTCGAATTTTACGTCTACAAAATCTTTTACCAATTTCTACCAAAACTATGCTAGCAAATTCCCTTCTTTTATCTATTCTCGATTACGCGGGTGTAACTTTTTTTAATTTGACTGAGGATCATCAATCAAGATCATCAATGAAGATCAATTCGGTTCATTTTCGGGCTCCGAAAATATGACCATGTTTTGTAGTTTCTATCTAAGCTCATCTTTCTCTCCTGTACTGTGTGTTAATTAACCCAAATGCTCCTTTTTACTTAAAGGAGAAATTTGAATTTGCTGGTTCCCCTACTAAGTTGCGACCAACACGTAGCCTTATGCTTCAAACGTCTGCTCTGACTGACGCTGACTTTTATCTCCAATCAGAAAATCGATGATGCCAGCAGTTAGCTGTTAAGTATATTTAATTTGTTTATTTTTATTGGTATTTATAAGTGTTTTATAAATATTTATGCATTAATTATATTTTAGTCGGGATGGCGTCGTCAGGAGGGGAAGAAAATCCGGAATATTCTAAGAACTATATTTTCATAATTCTTTTACATATTTACTTAATACTATAACTTAAAACTAGAGGAGTGAGCTCTGCGCAAGTTGGGGGCAGAGACTGGCTCGGTGAGGCAATGCTTCTAAGTCCTCGGTTATTGATTCCCACGGAGTCAGCGAATTCCGGGACGCATAACATGAGTTGGCTAGTGAGGTGTGCATCGTTATCGTTAGGGTTCCGTAACACATTAGAATTAAGATATTTGTAAATTGTAAGTAGTTTATGGTTGCACCACCCTATACCCTTCTCTAGTATAATTTTCCTACTCAAAGGTTATCTGGAAGAAATGACTATTTAGCCATAAGACCGCCTTTTGTTTAGCCACTATAAAATTTAAGTAGTAAGATTTTTTTTCTGTATTATGTGGTGTACAATAAAGAGTAAAAATAAATAAATATTTAAAAAATTGAAAATACATTCTAAATTATTTGGGTTCCATTTTCAATCCATAATCCAAAGATTTTTGATTGAGATTCATTAATTTGTTTTAATAAATTTTCCTCAAGAGGAAGTTTTATAAGTATAGTAGAGAAGCCGTGCAAAGCCGTTGCCAGTCGCTAGTAAACATTAAAGAAATACGTTTTTAGAATTGTTTATGAAGAACAATGTAAGCTGTTTACGAGACTGAGCCTGAGCGTGGCGGAAATCTAAAAATCTTTTATTGTTTGATTGTAATTGCTTGCCCTTACTATTTGTATTTTTCGCAAAAATTAAATTAAAAATCATAATATAAAAAAATTCGTAAAAGCTTCCTATTCCAATTTCTCTAACCGCTCAAAAAGCAGATTTGTAAAAACATATGAAAATATATTAATGTTATTAATTACTAGCGGCCTGCCCTCGCTTCGCTCCGGGTATTTAAAGCAATATTATTATTAATGTCCCTAAATTGTCACTCTGTAATTGCGTTTTTGTAATGTCTCTAAAATGTCACATTCATTATTTTAAAAAATTCATTATTTGAGTGATAATCGAAAGAAAGAAAGTGAAAAGAGACTGATCATTCCGAACAGATAAAGATAAAAATTAAAAAGAGAGAAGATGAGAGATAATGATAGTATATAAGAGGAAGAGAGACGGAAATACTATAGACTTCTTTCAGTGAAAGAATTTTTAAAATCGGATTAGTAGCAACAAAATGGCCATAACCTATTAATTAAAATATGCATATGGCAACACTAAATCACCTTTGTCACTCACGAATAGTGTAGATTTCTCTCAGTGAAAAATTTTTTTTAAATCGGATTTTTAGTTTCTGAAAAACTCTTCAATTTACAAAATGACCACCTTATAGCACTTAAATGGCCATATCTTTTTAATTAGAGTATTTATGGCAACACCACATAGCCTATGTTACCCGGAAAGGATGTAGCTTCCTATCGGTGAAAGAATTTTCAAAATCGATTCAGTACTTTTCGAGCCTATTCGTAACAAACAAACATACAAACAATCAAATCTTTCCTCTTTATATAATAGTATAGATATAGATGATGTTGGCAACACTAATTTGAGTAGCATTCTGTTGGTTATGATGCTGGCAACAATGACTGGTTAATATGTCAGCAACATTAATCTGAGTCACATTTGATATTAGAAGTTGGCACACTGAATATCATTCTGTTGTGCCAACTTAAACATAAATATTAATACAGTAATATTAATTTTTACATCGAGAGTATTCTAGCAGTAATACTGTTGGTCTCTGTGTTAAGTAAAACTCCTTAGGAGGATATTCTAGTCTAGCCGTCATATTGTTACTCTGCGTATAAACTATAACCCCTTTTTATGAGTTATAATTTTTTTTTTAAAAGATTAATATATGC
The DNA here is from genome assembly GCA_905147385.1 of Limenitis camilla. Lineage (NCBI taxonomy): Eukaryota > Metazoa > Arthropoda > Insecta > Lepidoptera > Nymphalidae > Limenitis > Limenitis camilla. The sequence goes on from LR990235.1 coordinate 2,190,317, forward strand.
AATCAAAAAACAGTGATGGCCCAGTGGTTATGACTTCAAGTCTTACTCGGGAGGTCCGAGTTCAATCCTGGGCACACACCTCTGACTCTGAGTTATGTGTGTTTTAAGCAATTAAATATCACTTGCTTTAATGGTGAAGGAAAACATCGTGAGGAAACCTGCACTCCTCAGTTCTCCATGTTCTCAAATGTGTGTGAAGTCTGCCAACCCGCACTGGGCCAGCATGGTGGACTATGGCCTAATACCCTCCTCATTCTGAGGAGGAGACCCGGCTCAGCAGTGGGTCGTGATGATGAATCAAAATCAGAGATATACAATACTGCACAGTAATAGCAGTGCCTGTAACGTGAGACCCGTGAACCCGGTTTAAAGACTTACCTAATCCGCGACACAACACTATCAAAGACACTAATTGATCCACAATTCGGACTTCATTCATCCAACTGGCGCGGTTTTGTTGGAATAGATTACAGAATAGTATAAATAGATTATAAATCCACAGTAAAATACCATAAGGTATAACACAAGGACACACTGAGTTGAGATTTCCCGCCCGAGATGATAAATGGGAGTTCCAGTTAAGTTTCACTATAAAACCTAAAAATATTGAAAAAATGTTTAAATGTTGATATATCCTATCCTTGTCGTACTTAACATCAGGCGGATTACGGTCAAACACTTGCCTATATATGATAAAAAAAAAACATAATTTGAACCTGTGGTTAGGGGTTTGCCTGGTGTGCTAGTGCAGTTTGTTTTTGATTGATTTTAAATGGATTTGAATTGTTTTTCCTCTAATTGTACTTTTTCTCGTCTTTCGTATAATTTATTCATTTCGCAATACAGATCTTGTTATTTTTAAATGACAATGTATTTTTTAAATTATGATTTAAAATATCGCTGATTTCATATTAAATCTGCACCAATACTGTGAAAACCGTATATAATATCGTGTAGTGATTATTAAGTGATTTGTGTACAAACATTCAATATGTTACATTTTTATCATTATATATGTATATATAATACATAGGATATGTCCAAACAAAAATTGGATGAGTTTTCCCATTTAAATAACACGGAAAACATGGTTTTTATACTTTTTTGTCCTGCAAACTGTGAAAAAATGATTTTTCAAGAAAATGAGTGAATGGACCTTTTTTAGTATTAAATTTAGTACAAAAAGTTCCATTGAGTCGAATTTCCAATTTCCATATTTGATTTGTCACAAAAAACTTGTTGTTGTTGAAAGTGATTTATCATTGTTCTCTAACTCTCATAGCTTTGCTAAAAAATGCAAAAAACTGTAAATTTGAACTTCAAAGCTATATAACAAATCAAATATGGAAATTAGAAATTCGACTCATTGGAACTTTTTGTACTAAATTTAATACTAAAAAAGGTCCATCCACTTATTTTCTTGAAAAAAATAATTTTTCATGTTATTTAAATGAGAAAACTTAAAGTTCGATGGAGAACCTCTTAAAATTGAAATTAAGAGCTGGCCTTTTGACAGAATTTTCGTTTGGACATATCCTATGATAGTTTGGGGTGAGAGTGAAAAAAAATATCGTCTTATTTTGGCACATCCTAATATATATAATAATATATTATAAAAAAACTATGCAAGCTACTGAACTATTAAATTAGGCGAGCCCTAACGAGGCCTACCTTTTTACTTTCAACTTTCTATGTTAAGTTTACAATTCATATACTTTAGCGATTTATTAAGAGTAATGCTAACCTCATTAATTTCTTGCACTCATCAGGGATGCGCCAAGCATCTTCTGTGCCGTCGTGCCAAATACTTATAAGCTCCTTTATAACCCCGATAATCAAGAAGACTAAAATTAAGTTCTTAAAGTAAATGCAATTACTGTTTTAGCTCGCCTTTAATAATCTGATTGCGCCTTCTCCAGCAGCTGTTGACACACACAAATCTATAATCATTGCCAGGCCTGAGGTGGCAAAAAAAACGGACATGAGTCCTTAAAGTCCAATTGTTGAGCAGCAGCTTTGCTCGACGCCTTGAGAACCATTTTTACGTATTTTATTTTCGTTTTGGCACCCTCTGAAAACTCCACTGCGCTTATGACGCTTTGGCGCCGTCGTGCGTGGTACATATAAACGGCGCGTCTCTGCACACTATTAGAAACTAACTTTCTGAATTCCTGAAAGTAAGTCCTGAGATCACTATTGTTTAGCGTAGAAGTATTCGTCCTACTAATACTTACATTGAAGTATTTTTTTACTTTTCAGTACAGAGCTTCTGATTATTATTAATACCACTAAAATTATTAATTACTAGCTTTTACCCGCAACTTCGTTTGCGATATTAGGGTAGTTATATTAGCCTACAGAAGATCGTCTGTAGACATATTTAATAATTTCATGATGTAGTCATACTAACTTTGCTCTCCCCTTTTAGCCCCTTAAGGGATTATTTTCGAAAAAATATTTTACCTCTGTTTCATGACTTCCAATAAAAAATCTTCAAACTGAATTTTATTAGAATAACTTCAAAAACGGTAGAGTTTCATACTAACTTTGCAGCCCCGTTTTACCCCCTTAGGGGGTGAATTTTCAAAAATCCTTTCTTAGTGCTCCCCTACGTTATAAAAGGAACCCCTGTGCAAAATTTCAAGTTTCTAACTCTTTTAGATTGCCTTGCGTTGATATGTTAGTCAGTCAGTCAGCTTCTCCTTTTATATATATAGAAGATTACCGAATCTTAAAGATACTTATTCAATATTGTTTTTTTTGTATGATATCCATATCGCAGTTACTATTTGTGGAACAACATAATGCAATATTATCTGACGAGGGCAGTGTTATTTAACGCGGCAACATATTATAATAAAAACAATAAATTAATTATGAGCTATTGAATGTTGCCAGTGTTATCTACATGGGACCGATACCCCATAGTCTCAGCATCATGACACCACTCCACAACACAGCCACCAGCCGAGCTCTGTTTGACAACATATAATAATGTGAATTATAATATTGGCAATACTTAGTGTCGCAGCCTATTCGTTATAATGTCGACAAGATAGTAAAATAAATACGTCGCCATGATAGACATCATTAGTATTACATCGCGGGAAATTAGAGCAGTAACGCCTAAGCGCTGTGTTTATTACCTTTTAAAGAATATTCTAGACAAGCCGTATTAATAAACTAAACTAAAACAAATCACTCAACGTCGCCGTCGTACCTAAGATGTAAGTATTCTGTGTTATCTAGACTGTAAGTTGTTCCAAGCTCGTATGGTTTCGTGGATTCGTAGTGAATAACCTAATAGGCTTTAATATTTAATAATTACGACGTGTAATATATGAAAAATATAGTGTCTTTTGAAGTCGAATTAGTTTTGCCTAAGTGCATGTACCATTGAAAAAATCCATCAACACAAACGAAAATATTGAAATTAATATTAGTGATCAGGTTACCAAGTTTCTGTTTATTTCAAAATTACATTACATTAATGCACAATTACGCTTCATTAATAAAACAATGTTACTTTCTCAATTTATTATGAACTTCACTACATAGTATAAAACAAAGTCGCTTTCTCTGTCCCTATATCCCTATGTATGCTTAAATCTTTAAAACTACGCAACGGATTTTAATGCGGTTTTTTTAAATCGATAGAGTGATTCAAGAGGAAGATTTATATGTATAATACATACATATTATAGTAGAGAAACACAGATAATTGTAGAGGTTTCTAATGTGATGTCGTAAATAAACACATTTTTTTGCGCTTACATTGCAAACGCTGGCTGAACCCTACGAGATAGATCAAAATAATGTACTACAGTATTGTACACCTTAAAAAGTTCTACAAAAAAGTCCGCGATGGTATATGTCTACCTCTTAGGGATAACCCACAATAACCATTAATATCCTTTACTTTTTACAAAAAATAATGGTTTATTTACGAAGCGATTTTAAACTAAACAGCATTAATCGTTATCCAATTAGGTACCTTAAATACATTGTGCGTTTAATATAGATCAATATGGCCCTTTACAGCAATAAATGTAAACGAATATTTTTGAAGATATTACAGATTTAAAATGCAGGGACATAGCGGTTACGGCTAAATACACGTGTTAAATTGCACGCGGGCGAAGCCGGACTATTAACTTGAGTGTCAACGTTTCCTGAATTCCAAGCTTAATGGTGCTGCAGTAACATGATAAATTACACGTGCAAAGTCAGAAGTCGCTAGTAGCGTATCCCTCAAGGCAGAGGGTTATCAAAGTAAGACCGCAATTAACAGAGGTATCCTGAGAGGGCAACAATGCTTTTAGCTCACGTTATGTTTGTGCACTACTCGTACGAGTACCACTCGTTACTCGTTATCCTTTGGAACTTTGAGAGCATTGGCTAATGCAATTCAAATTATTTGGATCTAACTTTCTTAATATTACAGTTTTACTGTAATAGTAGCCTCTAGTTAGCTTCTACTATCTAGTATTACACGAAGTATAACTTGTTGATTAGAATATTACTCCTAAGGGTTGTAGATTAGACACAGACAGTATTACGGCTTGTTAACTCGCGGCGTAATAATAATGAATTCTGTCAATCGTAAGAAGTTTTCAATTGTACCAATATTGCCAACATCATAACTGACACTAGTATATAATGAATTAAAATAAATAGACTATGTACACTTGTTGATAGACTATTCATTAGGAAGAAAACTACAAAACTGTTGTGTTTGAATAATTACGTTATGCGTTATCCGCTCCTATTGGCGCTTTCAAGCAAACAAACTCTCAGCTTCATATATTAGTATAGATCCTTTGGCTGCGTTTCTAATAGAGATGTGCGAGGGATGTGTTTATTAGGAACTAATACAATCCCTTCATTTGACACATAATCCATTGAAATTTACAATTTAAGGACCGAATATTGCATTTTTTAGAGGACGCAATTTTATTTTTGAGAAATGTGTGGGACGCCACCCTTGTCCCCCGACCGCCATCATGGAAAAACATCTTTTTCGCGATATCTCGGACACTATGCGTCTTACAAAAAAATCGTAAAGACATAATTTGTAGCAAATTGTTTTGCCTACAAATATATTTATATAACTTTTTGCCCTAAATTTAAAATTAAAGAAGTTATAAGCAAAAAAGTGAGAAAATTTTTATAAAAATTTCTTTTTTGTTCTATAACTTTTTTTTATACATTTTACAAAAAAAAAATACCTCAGACCAATCTTTTAGATGATCTTTTGGGGAAAACTTTTCTTTATAATTTTTTTTAATTTCATTCATTTAAAATACTGTTACAGCGATCCAAAGTTGACCGGGTTCGTCAATGTTCATGAGAATCCGGTCAAAACAAAATGTTTAACTTTTGATTTTTTTATTTTTTTTTTCTTGTAAATATATTCTTGACAATGGATAAGGGTGGCGACCTCACAAACTTTAGGTTAAGCTTCTATTGACCCCCACACATGTCCCAAAAATAAAATTGAGTCCTCTAAAAAATGGAAAGCTCATGTAACATTTCAATGGACTAACACTCTTTTTACCAATCTATTACAATTATAATAATAGTTTTCAGTTTGACCACAAATAACAGCTTGAAACAAATAAAAGTTAATATATATATATTACATTCGTATGTGTGTGTAGTATCGCAGTGGTATGTGTAATGTTTATATTATTTAATCTGTTTTAAATGCATATTATTTTATTTTATTAAGAAGTATTAAGTTATTGCATCACATTAATGTATATGTATAATGTATATTAATAGTAAAGGGTATTTAGTACAATAAAAGTCTATAAATGATCATGCCTCATATATAACAGGCGATTTATTAAAACACCAACAATAGAACATTTATGTATTACATCACATATATTTGTCTACTTTACTATGGAATATACATTGAGCCAAAGCAGATCTGTATACTAAATATATGTAAAAGGACATAGATTATAAATAATTAAAGAAGGTTAAGGGTCGTGGAAAAGTTTTTGTACCGACCAATCTCCTTTCTGTTAATCTTTACAAACATGACATAAGCAGAGACTAACAGATTATGATTGTTGATTAGGGAAGGGTAAATCATAAAAATATATTGACATTGTATCGATATTTTGATGTCTGTAAGTGTCCTCATAGATTTGAACTAACTATTCCCAAGACCCTTAAATAAAATCTAATTTTTATATAATTCTCTACTAACAAAAAGTCACATCAAAATTAGCTGTACCTTAACAGAAAACGAAATGCTATGTCCAATTACTCAACATATTTAATATATATAAAGATGAATTATAATACATACTTATACTATATATTACACTAGTCGATACAACCCAGCCTTGCTCGACTATAGAGTATTAGATTACATTACGTGGTTATAAATGTGATCAGTCGTGTTGCATTTTCATTTTTCTTGTGAGGCTCTCTGGAAAAAAAATATTTTAGTATCAAAACAGAATAAATACTGTCTTTTATTTTTATTATTTCTTTCTTTCATAGACTGCTTAATGATTTAGCTCTAAATAAATTGATTAGAATAATTTAATCTATTCATATAATTTTGTTTTTATTTTCCGCTAAGCTATTACCCTTTTCATTCAGCAAGTGAAATTATCGATATGAAAAATCGATACCTTGGATTTAAAAGATCGATTAGTCGATTATATCCATCCCTTCTTGATAAAAGTGCTCCAGCTTTTAAAAAAATCTGTATCTACTAGAAATAAGACTTTTTATCGCATATTTACCATAACCAATGAATGTGTATTATTTTGCAAGAAGGAAAAAACAACTTGCGTGAGTATTGATTTTCTTAGCGTTAAAATTATTACAAAAAAATCTTACCATAAGTTCCCAAATTTTTATTTTGGATAGCATCTCGTCGTCTAACATAGGTTTCGCTTCGCTTCTTCCTCCAAAATCTAAGGGCACATCTTCAGTGTCGCTCCTGAAAAAAGTTAAATAATCAATAAGATCAATAAGAGACACCCACATGTAAAAAAAACTACTAATTTTAATTAGTTACATAATTGTCCAATAACTTGATAATAATAAAAAAAGTAACTTAAATTTAAGACAAAAATTCAAATGTTTGATATTAAGCACCAAAAATAATAATTCATACAGTGACGTCATCTATCTCAAAAATATACACTAATAAATTATTAAAACAACGCCATCTACCGGCTGGTAACGAAAAGTGAACTTACATGAATTTATTAGTTGAAGGCATATCGTTCACCTGGTAGATGTCATCATCGTTCTGTTGCGCGCGGTTCTGTAATAGATGGCGTTGGTATTTAATTTAAAATTTAATATCCATTATTTCATTTACTTTTAATAATAAGAATATTTTTGGTTTAAGATTTTTATATATTTACAAACACAAAAAAATAAATATTTGACACTGTAACATAAAACCTTAGTTTTAAAGTATGTATATTTTCATTATTTACATTAGAAATCAGTAATGCTTGTTTGCTTTTGTTTTTTCTTTATTTACCCTTTCTATTCAATCGCAAATGGTTTAGAAGGAGGTTGAGATGGCATTTTTTTACAAATCACTAACGAACAATGCGTTCAACTATAAATTACCCACTGAGACTCAAAACAAAATAGCCATGTACGTCCTCAGGTATCTCGTGACTCTGCCGAACGCTGTCGAAGGAATCATGTCAGTCATTATAACGGACGCAATTTATTAAAAATAGGTCACATTAAGCGACATGTCACTATAAGCGAAGTCAGTATGTATATCCGACTATATAGTTATAAACAATTTTATATGAAAACCAAACTTCTCTGTATAATTACCTCATTATAAGCGGTTGGTCAATATAGACGGAGTAATAAACGGATTCTACTGTACTTTAAAGACCGTCGAAGATCTGGATGACAGTTGACACGAGATTAAAAAAAACTGCCAAGTGCGAGTCGGACTCCGTATTCCGAAGGGTTCCGTACCAATATAACCTTAAAAAGAAAATATTTCTCACCATTTCATTATTAGCTGCCAAACGACGTAAGATCCTAGTGATGTACCAATCAGGAGCAGAAGCTGGGAGTTTTCCAGAGCGTTTGCCGTGCGCTGAAAAAATAATTAAAATATTAGTACATAAGTAAAACCAACTAGTGTTGTCAGATCAGTTTTAAAAATCGGGGATTGTAAACTGACAAGTACCTACTATTACCGTGAACGATCCTAATTTTGTCTGGTAATGTTGAGAAACAATAATTTAATTTATTATATTGAACAAAAATCGAAAGAGACTCAGAGGCGGCTCTAGCCCGTGTAGTGCCCGTGTGCAATCATCATCCTAGTGCTCTTATGTAAAAGCAATGATTACCTTTTTATAAGGTGTAATTTTAATGCCGTCCCTAGATAGATTTGTAAATCAAGTGAATTCAAACGAATTCTGTAGAATTCCCGTTAAATTAGGAGGTCTGGCAACTGGACCCAACTCTTAAAGATACACAGAAGTTCAAATAAAGTATAAACGCGAGAGAAATATGAGAGAAGACTACAGATAATAGACATTTTGACATAATTTATTACTTTTTTACATTCCACTCAGTTCTAGTTCACCAAAAATTTTTCACGAAACTTAAGTACATATTTATATAACCCATATTTTTATCAGAACCTTTTTTATAATAAAAAGTTAATGGTACAATAATGAATCTATTCTATTATATAAAGAGGAAAGATTTGATTGTTTGTATGTTTGTTTGTTGTGAATAGGCTCTAAAAGTACTGAAACGATTTTGAAAATTCTTTCACCGATAGGAAGCTACATCCTTTCCGGGTAACATAGGCTATGTGGTGTTGCCATAAATACTCTAATTAAAAAGATATGGCCATTTAAGTGCCATAAGGTGGCCATTTTGTAAATTGAAGAGTTTCTCAGGAACTGCAAATCCGATTTAAAAAATTCTTTCACTGATAGAAAACTACACTATTCGTGAGTAACAAAAGTGATTTAGTGTTGCCATATATATTTTTTGATTAATAGAATATGGTCATTTTGTTGTCACTAATCCGATTTTTTAAATTCTTTCACTGATAGAAAACTACACTATTCGTGAGTAACAAAAGTGATTTAGTGTTGCCATATATATTTTTTGATTAATAGAATATGGTCATTTTGTTGTCACTAATCCGATTTTTCAAATTCTTTCACTGATAGAAAACTACACTATTCGTGAGTGACAAAAGTGATTTAGTGTTGCCATGTACATTTTTTGATTAATAGAATATGGTCATTTTGTTGTTACTAATCCGATTTTTTAAATTCTTTCACTGATAGAAAGAAAACTACATTATTCGTGAGTGACAAAAGTGATTTAGTGTTGCCATATACATTTTTTAATTAATAGAATATGGCCATTTTGTTGCTACTGATCCGATTTTTAAAATTCTTTCACTGATTGAAGTCTACAGTATTTCCGTCTCTCATCCTCTTATAATACTATCATTGTCTCTCATCCTCTCTCTTTTCTGTCTCTTTAATTCTTCTCTCTCTCCTTTACCTATTCATTTTTTATTTTTGCTCTGTCCTGTTGAAAAACTACACAATTACAGAGTGACAATTTAAGGACATCAATTATAATATTGTTTTAAATACCCGGAGCGAAGCGCGGGCAGGCCTCTAGTATCTAATAACTTCAATTAGGGGATATTATTATTCACACCAACATCCTGTGAAAGGTGTAAGCCAACATTTTTAATTACCTTTTGATTCGCGCCCTTTTCGCGCCATTATCTGACAGACGGGATTAGAATGTCAACTGATATTATCACAGATTATATATGATGTAGTAATAAGACAAATGAAGGTTTTATTACAATTATACGTTATAAGAATATATTATATATTTACGAAAAACAACAATTTTATTAATTTAACAGATTAAAAAAATCTATATTAAGATGTCATCTTTTTCAAGTTTCATAATATATAGTGTTAATTAAAAAAGGAGAAGAATTGTTAACTATACGCAGACTAACAGGATGCTATTCAAAGTATAAGTGTAGCCAACATCATAACTAACAATAGACTTTAGAATTATAGCCATTATCATTTACTATGTTTGATGGGAATATAGTCGTAAGTCAGGTGCAGGTGACAGCGACATATCGGTGGGATTAGTGTGATAAAATCTATGGTCAATATAATGACTATAAACATGTCATATTTACCACAAAAAAATTAAATTCATTTATATACTGTATTTTATAAACCTTTTTTAAATTAAAATCTATAATAAAAATACAAAAGTTTACTCTTACTAAAATAGTGAGTAATATGTACTATAGTAAAATGTTGCCATTTCTAATTAATCTAACTTTGACATTTAAAATTAAACAGTGTTTTTAATCTGACGTATTATATACATTTTTGCCTTTTCATTTCTTTATAAACAACGATAGGCCTGCCCTCGCTTCGCTCCGGGTATTTAAAACAATATTATAATTGATGTCCTTAAATTGTCACTCTGTAATTGTGTAGTTTTTCATTATCCAAAGAAAGAAACCGAACAGAGACTGACCATTCTGAAGAAAGATGAAGATAAATATTAAAAAGAGAAAAGAGAGAGAGGATGATTGAGAATGATAGTATATAAGAGGAAGAGAGACGGAAATACTATAGACTTCTTTCAGTGAAAGAATTTTTAAAATCGGATTAGTAGCAACAAAATGGCCATAACCTATTAATTAAAATATGCATATATGGCAACACTAAATCACTTTTGTCACTCACGAATAGTGTTGTTTTCTATCAGCGAAAGAATTCTTATAATCGGATTAGTAGTTCCTGAGAAACCCTTCAATTTACAAAATGACCAGGTTGTGGCACTTAAATGGCCATATCTTTTTAATTAGAATATTTATGGCAACACCATATAGCCTATGTTACTTGGAAAGGATGTAGCATTCTATCGGTGAAAGAATTTTCAAAATCGGTTCAGTAGTTTTCGAGCCTATTCGCAACAAACAAACAAAATACAAACAATCAAATCATTCCTCTTTATATAATAGTATAGATAATTTTTTACTTGACTTTTATTTTACCTTTTTGATAGTATGGTTCTGTCTTGCAACACTTACGACTGTCAGACTTGTTAGATGAAAGCGAGTATAGTGTAGGTGTAGGCATTAAGTAGAGCAGCTACTCTGTGCTCACTCCATTTTTAAGGACATACTTTTAAATCATACTAATTCATTTTGTAAGGTATACAAGAGTTACAGCAAAATCTAAAGGTGCTACTCCGATTTCATATGTAATATGTTAATAAAAATCTCTGTTGTATTTATGTCATTTCATACAATCAAAGTTAAGAAGTATTGTAGTCATAGACAGTAGAGCCTAAAGCTGGAGGCATTACTTTTTTTTAATGGTAGATAAGGTACAAACGAACAAATGGTCCACCTGATGGTAAATGGCCACCATCGCCCATGGACGAGGATATCTCTTGTTTTGCCGATGCGTTGCATCCTCGAAGATAGAGTGGGGAGGGGGAGTGAAGAAAAAATGCTGTGGTTTCAGCGAACCCTGAGCAAGAGCCTACAGCACTCATGGGATCGGAGAGGGAGGGGGTAAATCTGGCCCACATGCGGCTCGGCCGGAACGCGTATATGACACTTGGCGGTCGGATTCGCATGCTGGTGGTCGCAAGCTAGTCGGGGAACAGATCTCCTACCACCAAGGGGGTGCTGGGTTACTCTGCTCTTACGAGTTGCTCTCCCAGCGGCAGAGGGGAATAGTATTCTCACCCGTCCCCTCACGGGTAAAGATTACGATCCAATTCAACTGTATTCTGTTATTACACGGGGAAGTCCAAAAGTTCGTGGAATGGAGGGGATGGAGTGGGGATAGGGATGCTTGCTTAGTGTCATACTAATTGCGGACTCATCATTAGTATATAAGCTGAGTTTCAGCCTAATTGCGTCATTCGTTTACGAATACTCGCCTGATAAACAAGTCAATCCGGAAGAACACTAAAACTATGGAGAAAATTGAACACCGTGCTGTAATAAAATTCCTTACCAAGCAAGGAAAGACCGCTCAAACCATTTTGAATGAAATGGGAACCGTTTTAGGGGACCAGTGCCCTAGTAAATCAATGATTTACAAGTGGCATGGTCTTTTTAAACATGGTCGGGAGTCGATTGAAGACGACCCTCGCTCAGGAAGGCCAGTTGAGGCCACCACATCAAACATCATCGAAAAAGTGGAAAAAATTGTACTGGAAGATACCCGTTTAAAGAAAAAACAGATATCTGCATTAGTTGGAGTATCTGATACCACCATTTTGCGAATCCTACATGACCATCTGGGTATGACAAAAGTCAGTGCAAGATGGGTACCGAGAATGCTCACGCCGCTTCAGAAACAGCAACGCGTCGATGCTTCAAAACAATTTTTGGAGTTGTGTGGAGACGAGTCTGCACAGATTTTGGAGCGAATTGTTACCGGAGATGAAACATGGGTTCATCACTTTGAGCCTGAGTCCAAACAAGAGTCCATGCAATGGCACAAAAAGGGGAAAGTTGATGGCAACTGTTTTTTGGGATTGTGAAGGGATACTACTGATTGATTATAAAGAAAAGGGAAGGACCATAACAGGAGAATACTACGCAACGATTCTAGAAAAATTAAAGGAGTCCATCAAGGTAAAACGTCAAGGAAAACTGACCAAAGGTGTGTTGCTTTTGCAAAACAACGCACCGGTTCACAAGAGCAGAGTTGCAATGGCTGCTCTGCACACACATGGCTTCGAATCGCTAGTCCACCCACCCTACAGTCCAGATCTGGCCCCAAGTGATTTTTATTTGTTCCCTAATTTAAAAAAAAACCTAAGGGGAAGGAAATTTTCCGACGACAATGAAGTAAAGGGGGCAATTTTGGCTCATTTTGCGGCAAAAGATAAAAAATATTTTTACGACGGTTTAGAAAAATTAATTCATAGATCTAATAAATGTATTCAACTTCAGGGTGCTTATATTGAAAAGGAAAAATAGTTTTGTTGTTTCATTTTATTTCAAACCCTTCCATTCCACGAACTTTTGGACCTCCCCTCGTATATACAACATTTGAATTTCGAACGACTAATTGAAAACCAAAAAGCCCCCTTAACTTTAGAATATAATAGGGAAAATAATATAATTATTTTACCTGAATAAATATGTATTGCCTTTGTGTATGTACGCGCATAAATTCAGAGCGACTGCACCAAATCGGATAATTCTTTTGTTGTGTTAGTTATCGTCAGGATAAGGTTTGTACAAAAGAAGAAGTGAGTGAGAGAGAAGAGAGTCAGTGAGACGGTGGTGTTCACTGAAAATCAGTGACATTTTACGCATTAAAGAATAGAAATTACACGATAATAGTATATTCATAATTACGGGAGGCAGAGTATGAATGAATAAATGAGTAAGTCGGAATGAGTGATTGAACAATTTGAAGTCATCGAATGAAATTAATAAATAGAGAAAATTTGAAAAATGTAATGGTTATTATAAAATTGAATAATCATGGACATTAGAAGCGAAATAACAAGCGGTGAGATAATATAGGGTGAGAATTCCGAGTGTAATGTACTGGAAAAATGTAATGATAAGGGTCATATCTTATATCACTTATTTTATTATGACTAGTCGATCCACCCCGGCTTCGGTCGGGTGCAATTTATCACATGTATTTAGGTTTAACATCATCATCAATTTATCACATGTATATACATTTTAATATGACGAACTCCCAAAGCCATAAATAGTCATATAGCTCTACATGCACTTTAAACTTAACCTCCCGTATTTCTTATCCCTTAAGGATTTTTTATCCAATAGATGGTATTGGATGTTTAACCTAGATGACTAAATATGTTGATGTGTTGTGATAATAAACTAACTTATACCGTCACCTATTAGAAATTTACGAAAATTATTAATAAAAAATATTTTATCGTTAACCATCTTATGTTGTATATAACTGTTTTTAATATGTTTTGTGTAGATAAAAATAAATGCAAAACATTAATTAAAAAGATCCGTAGTGCGAGTTGAGATCGACAACTCAAATAATCGATATTGAGAACCCAAAAAATCGATGAATATTTTAAGCGCTATTTTTCTTTGGCGATTAAAATTTTATATTTTAATATAAAACTATTAAAATATTAAATAAGGTTTAAGGAATGTTTTTAAATATGTAAATAAATCGTTTTAAAGATCGTTTACCTATAATTTGTAGATATTTTGAACAAAATGGCTAACTTACGGAGAAAGCTAAAGCAGATCATATTAATTATTATAACAGTTAAAAAGTCTGTTGATTTGAATATTAACAAAGTTATAATTATGCGTAATACATTGGATATGATAATTTAGTCAGGGACTTACTGGACAAAGTATACGTGGAATTTATTTGTTTATTTTTCTACTCTATTTAATACCATTGTACTCATATCAGAATACTTGTCAAGTGTTTGGGGATGTTTAAATGATTGCTAATAATTTTATACAAACGGAAGATCGAGATTGATATACTGTTATATCGATTAGCTTGTAGGATCCAAAAAATTTGATCCTAATCTTAATTGATATTATTTTGAAACGGGATTTAATCTACTATTTACGCCATCTATTGACGGATAGAAGGTCTATCTTGTTTCTTACGCTATCAAGCTTACATCACTGAACTGATATTGATGAAATTTCGTACAGAGTTAGATTAGGGCTTGGGGAAGGACATAAGCTATGTTTATTCGCGGAAAGACTAATAACGATTACGCCATCTACCGACGTGGGGATGAAGTGCATGTCAAGCTAAGTATGTCTTTTTGAAATTTGTTATAGATAAATTACGTTTACGTTAAAAATTTAAACGTAAAATGTAAATATGAAAATAATAAATACACGTGGTAAATTGCACCCGGGCACACACACAGCAGTGCAGAGATATTTTTATAAATTATATCCTATGTGTTATTCTGATGCATAAGTTATATTATTGTAAAGCTTCATTAAAATCCATTCAATAGTTTTTGCGTGAAAGAGTAACAAACATCTTTTATAGTATTAGTAAGGATAATATAGTATCGAGAAATGATTAGTTTATCATTGTTTGAATGATCAGCTCGTTATCGTCGGTATCGTTTGTATAGGCATGTCTGTAATCCAGCTCGTGTAATAAACTGGAACCTAAGTGCGCATATAAAATTACTTTATTATTACATTTATATACATAAAGTTTCAAACAAGAAATGTTTTAAAAGTTTTTGAACTACTTTTTAATGTTTGCTACAGTAAAATATGAGTACCTAATACGAAACGCGAAAATAAATCCTATTCTGCTTTGGTCACTTTAATGAGACATTATGTATGACCTAATTCAATAACACAAACACAAAACACCTAAGTCAAAACAAATCAATATATTTATTAATGTTATTCAATAATAAAAGGAAACGATTTTTTATAAATTTAGAGTTTTAATTAGGTCAAAATATTTCATTTCATTAAGATATTAATACATCGAAAAATAAAATAATAATTTAGTAATAAGTTCCTCGGATGCTTTTTTTCATTAAAAAAATCAATAAAATTAAGAGAAATTTTTGGTTTAAATTTTAACCCTTTCTTGAGTATTTTGTCTTATAACTAGTAATAATAATGAAAGTACTCACCTCCCCAACAGGAATGTCCGTAACTTAAGCAAGATCCTGTAATAAAAACAATATTTGTTATTTTTAATTAATTTTACAATTTTGAATCGTTTTGAAGAAACTTAAGTATTAAGACATTTTGAAAATGTTATAATATTAATTTAAAAAAAACTCTTATCCAATGAGTTTTTTTTATTCGGCTAAAATAGCCATTCTGTCACGTGACGTGATACAATGTGACGTCACTTCGTGTTTTAATCAGATGTATTATTGAAAATGCAAAATAAATTATTTATTAGTGAGAATAAAACTTAAACATATTATCTAAAGCATTAAATAAATAACTAAGCAGAATTCGCTAAACCTAAGTTCTGCGTTTGCAACATTAGATGAAATGCAAATATATGCAACTACGAGTACTACCTGACATTTTGAAGTTAAAATTAACTTGTATGTTACTTATGTAGCACAATTCAAATACACCTATTACAATATTTTTGCAATGGAGATGTTTTGAGAAGAGTACATTTATTTATAAAATAAAAAAAATTATACTAATTTTTTTTGTGATAAAGTGAATGAAGCGGACAATTCTTAACATATTTTTGATTTGACGATAGTTAATTTAAAAAAATATATTTAAATATACATTTTATTTTAATTCATTAACGCTGTAGAAGTAAGAGTGAGAGGTATAACAGCAAAATCTCTCTATAACTTGTTGAAAGACTTAAGCCTGTCCAGAACGGCAGTAAATTCTATACTAAAGCGAGTAACTAAAGCTGTGTTGACAGGATCGTACCAAATTTGGCTGGGAAGGGAAAGTAACACCGAGTGGAGAAGGTGAGTGTTGAAGTGCATCGCAAAGGGGCATCTTAAACCTACTCCCGTGTCACAAGTTTCGGGGTATACTCGGAGTTCCTCTCTTTTCCACACGATGGTCCCCAAAACCCGCACGATGAATCCATGGAATGCTAAGAAGTTCGTCTCGTCTCCCTCTCTCTACATTTTTAACGAATTCTTTATTAACAAGTTAGTGTCAATGCATCTTATTCGTTACTCAGATACAACAGATGGTCATCATAAGTCGCGAATTTAAAACGTATAGATTTTTTAAAGTTTAGACCAATATTAATGAGTCGTTTGTTAAAACAATATTTTTTTTTTCTCGTTTTATTTTAAATTTTAACTATCGATAGTAATTTGATACACAAAAATATTTTAATTTAAACATTTTTGGAAGTTAAATTCTATTTTATTTAACAATTCTTCACTGTTAGTTAATCTATAGTATATAGTAATGTTTAAAGGCATCTTATAATAGACAACAAAGTGTATAGCCATAAACTCGTCATCCGATGCATTACGGGATACGGGAGTGTCCCCATAATGCACTCCATACTCTAATAACTGTAACTAAGTTGAGAGCCTTGAGTATGCAGCTTTTGTTGATATAGCTAACGCATTGTCTGTCTGTTAATAGCTATAGTATATAGCCGAGTGCATTAAGCCTATAGTGCAGTTCCTAAATACCATCTACTGTTAATAGAAAATAAGGTTAATAGTCTTGTTTCGAAATTTTAAATTGTCGATATTTTCATATCTCAATGCAACCGAATACTATCTGAAATCTATGTTGGTGAAAAGAGAATAACATGATTTTGTTTGGAAATGGTGACAACAATGGCCTACTACATGACATGACGTCAAATTGTATTTCACGTCACGTGACGGAATACCTATTTTAACCGAATTTATTTTGTTACTATTGATAACATTAGTATTTTTATAAAAATTATGAATGTTTTTTAAATCTATAAGCTATAATTTGCTGTTTGATTTATTCTTAGTGACTTGGTGTGATTTTTAAGCTGGACGCCTCATTAAACATGTCGAAGTTTTATCATTTTATTTACTACATCATGAATAAACTGTACAAGAAAAACGTGATTTTAAAAACGTAACATTACTCTTTTAACTCTACATTCTATTACATTATTACAATACACATCTTCAGATTTCTCTTGAGGCTGTGGCTTTAGAATTTAACTTCAATTGGCAGCGCAAATCATTGCTTTGTACACAGCTTTAGTTAAATCCATTTGTTTGAACTTATCGATAAATTTATAGGAAGAAGCCATTTATGAAGAAATTATATTTCAATACGAATATTCGGAATATTATTCAATATTCAACCAAATACTAAACAAAATTACAAAAAAAAAATCTACAATGTAAACACGTTTACATAGTTTACATAGATGTAGGAACACTCATTTTTCTGTATTATTAGGCAGTAGTTTAAAGACGCTAAATAAATGAACTTTCCGTCACGCACTGACCGAATACTTTTGCTTAATATTCGGCTATTCTCCCAAAAAGCGCTCAAATTATTGGTATACTGAGTATGGCCGAATACATAAATGAAATTTATAAATCTAAAAATAGAGATATTGTGTTAAACTTAGCTTTCACTGTTCCTCATAATTTGGAAAATAGTTTTAAATAGAATCTCTAGTTTTATCTAATTTAGTTAGAGTTAACGCATCCGTGCGTGCTTTGTACTGGAGTAAGCTTAAATAAATAAACCAAAGCTTTAAGTACTTTGTGAACTGGTTCTTTAAAGGAATAAAGAAAATTGTATTTATATAGGAAATAATAGATTTTAGTACAACAATGGTTGTCTTTATTACGTCTGCACTTAATAAAACTACGTGTAGATAAGAATCCAACTATTTACTAGTCTTTAATACAAAAATTGAAAGACTGGCTTACATGTAGTGCGGTTGGAAGTTATAACGAGATTCAATTTCAATAGAATTAAACTCTGTAATAATATTCACGATTGGTTTGTATAAATAATGGAGAACCAACGATGAATAAGTTTCCTAAATGTTTTGTTTGTTTATTTGACTGTAAAAGCTTTAATTCGGTTTCTAGGAGCAGAAAGAATTATTATGGAATGTAAGCTTATTGTATTCAGAAAATGTTATTTTCCTTAAAATATATTTTTCTTTGATAATCCGTGTCATTATCGATCAAAAACCGAGTTTGTATCGAGATTCTAAATTATTGATTTATAGAAGTGTTATTACTATTTAATTAGAAATGTACAAGTCTTTTCTAAAGCGCTTAAAGATATCATTTAGCAAATTAATGTTAGAATTGCATGTCCAACTCGACTGCACTCTCAATAAATGGGGTTAACGTCAATCGATGAACTATTATTGGTCATCGGCAATAAACATTATAATTCAGTTGAATTGTTATAAAAGAGCAAGAATCATAGATAAAACTAGATAATAACCAAATGAAATTATAAAAAAATTATAAACTCAGGAAACATTTAGTAAAATAACATCAGCGAAAATCTAAAGTCTAGCTGAGTGGTGACATTCTTAATCCAATATGTCGGACAGCCCAAGATGGCGAACTGCTCAAGATGGCGGACAGCTTAAGATGGCAACCTAAAGTGTCTCTGGAGCTCGAATTGATTACAAAAAGAGGAGTTAACTATTGCGTAATCTTCCAATTCTTTAATACTAGTTATGGTTTCTATTTAATTTTTGTAATACAGAAGTTGATTATTTAACTATTTATTATCATCCCGCAGGAACTATTAATTTTTCCGTGATAAAAAGTAATCTAAGTGTTATTCCAGGTTTAAAGTAAATGTTCCAAATTTCATTAAAATTTCATTTTAGTGAGGTTAAGTAACAAACATACATACATATAAACTTTCACATTTACACACAAGATAGATTAAATCAATTCCTTCAGTATTCAATATTCCATTTAGCACAAGTTTTTTCTAAACAACTTTTAATAAAACTTGCAGTAGGATTGGGGAGTAAAAGCCGAATATTTTTGCATATAAAAACTAAATGAATAATATAATAGTCATAACTAACTAATAACTGTAAACTTGTAAGGGTTAAAAGTAACTTAAAGTAAAAGATTGAATAATGAAAAATATTCATTGTGAATTACAGTGAATTAATGAATATGTTAATTGCAATAAAATTCCCTGCAAAAATGATTCCATGAAGTAATTGAATAAACTAAGATCAGCCTTGACAATGCCCCTAGTATTGTATGAATTACTACACTTCTATGAATTAACAATTATCAACAATTATGCATGCACTAGAACGGTGTTTTTTACAAAATGATAATTTTTACTTGTTAAGCTTAACTGGAAGCACAGAGTAATTGGAATAGAGGTAGCAATTCATCGACGTTTATTTACAAAGCTCATGCCTATATTATCTATACACTTCTCTTTAATATTTATTATCCTCTTTAATTCGGTTGGCTGGAAGAAAACTTTGGAATAAGCGCACATTTTTATGCTACTGTATTACTTTTAATTTGGATAAATTCTACCTTTTTAGGCATTTTGGATAACAACAGGGATATGGATTTGAACATATTATTTTAATAGTTAGTCCAAGGGGTCACAGTTTTTTAGTGGGTAGAAAACCCACCCGGTTTTCAACAGTCTCATCAAAACAGGAGCCTACTTTACGGATTGTGTTGTTATTTTTCAGAATACCTGATATTAATTAAATGATTTTGTACAAAATACAAATAAAACTGTGTAACAAGCATTAACTAACTACAATCTATCTACAAAGCATGACAATCTATCTACAGCCAACTGTCAACTGTCTAGTGCCCGTCATACCTCCGCGTTGGCTCCGCCATCCGTTCACTTTCTGTATAAGATTCGATGCCTTGCTACCTCTACTGTTAATTCTCTGCTCTGTGGATTAGAATTAAATATATAATTTTATGTTAATTAAATTATAATAGTTTTTAATTTCAAAAACACTAAATATATTTAATTAATATTTATTAGAAATTATTAACTCTTATTCCGTAACATCAAAAGTAAAAAAAACCTTTCTAGTTGGAAGGGCGTGTAAATAGCCAAACCATGAGGGGAGTGCGGTTCACTTAATTCGGTAGACTGGGGACTAGACAATTGCGGCGTCGTATCTTATATTTTCCGTAAAAACCCATACACAGCAAATAAAAAATAATCTTCAAGTGCACTAACCTGAAGGAAGAATTTCGATGATAATTGTCCAAGGTCCCTTAGCGGCGGGTCTAGCGTGACCCGAGCGGCGATTTCATGCGGCGTGGGCGACGATGACCACTGAACTACTGAACTGGAGGCGGGGGCCGGGGCATCAACATGGCGGTCAACACTACTTTAGGTATGCAGTGTCAAGGTGTCATATCGCCGTTTCTTAACGCAAATAATAGGTGTCGCTCCGGCGCATATGATGATTAGCACACACAAATTATATTCTACTCACCATGCATTGGCTCTCAGGAAAAAAAAAAAAAATACAACGCCTATACTGCCCAACCATGCTCCCCGCCTTGAAAGTTTTAAACTTTCAAAAAATTATTGCGTAAAAGAAACTTATGCGTTAAGGAAGTTTTGCGAGATAAACTTACATGAAACTGTTAACTAAACTAAAGATTATATTAAATAAGGTAAGAATAAATGAGAAGTTAATAATTTATTGCGATGGTAAAGGATAAAGTTTTACGACAGGGCGCTTAAATTCTCCAGAAGTAGTTTTCACTACTGCTACTCTAACTACACTATCAGCCCCCGGACACACCTTAGTAATGATTCCGAGAGGCCAATGTAGCGGAGGCACATCGTCATAGCCGACTACGACGACGGTACCTACATCAATGCGGTTATCAGGCGTGTACCATTTTTGTCTGACTTGCAGCGTGTGCAAATATTCTAAGCGCCACTTCTTCCAGTAGGAATTGACTAACGAATCCAATAATCTTTTGCGTTTACATAAATTTAAACATTCATCAGACAACTCAGAAGTAGGTAAATATTGCAGTGGCGTAGACATTAGAAAATGAGCGGGCGTGAGAACCTCTGGATGCGGATCAGATGATATTGTACAAAGCGGACGTGAATTTAGTAAGCATTCAATTTGATTTAAAACGGTTAGTAATTCCTCATAAGTAAGGAGCTGACCACCTACTATGCGATATAAATGAGTTTTGATACTTTTTATATTTGATTCCCACATGGCGCCAAAGTGTGGTGCGCGAGGTGGAATCATTTTCCATTCAATGCGGTAATTTGAGAGTTCATTTTTTAAATATTTAGTATACTCCGAGCTAATTAAAAATTTGTACATATCATCAAGTTGCGATTTGGCACCGACAAAATTTGTCCCATTGTCAGAATAAAGAAATGACACTGGGCCACGGCGTGAAATGAATCTTTTAAAAGCAGCGATAAAAGATTCACTTGAGAGGTCAGTAGCCAGTTCAATGTGTATCGCCTTCGTAACAAGGCAAACAAACATACATATATAGGCCTTTTGTGAATGCTGACCCCTGCGGCGAGCTAGTGTGATGCGTAACGGACCGGCATAATCCACACCGGTATGGAGGAAAGCTTTTGCTTCCTTTAAGCGATAAGAGGGCAAATCAGCCATCATAGGCGTCGGATGGCTAGGTTTTACGCGAAAACAAAAATTACATTTATGAACCCTAGCCCTAATTACAGTTCTGGCATCTAATATCCAAAAACGTTGGCGAATAAGTGACATTAATAGACCGGAGCCTGCATGACAATTGCGTATATGAAAATGATCTATTAATAAATTAATGGCATGATCATGTTTTGGTAGAAGAGTGGGATGCATGGCTTCGAATGGCAAATCGGATTTTGATAATCTACCACCGATGCGTAAAATTCCTTCTTCATCAAGGAAAACGGAAAGCTTTTTGAACTTTTTCGAAAGTTCTTTTCTATTTTTCAATGAATTTATTTCAGTGTCAAAATGACGTGACTGAATTGATTTTATTACAGCCTTTTCTGCGAAAATTAATTTATTCACTTCTCCATCTACTAACAAAAGTTTTGCAAACCGTAATACATAAAGCGTACAGCGTACTAATTTGTTCCAAGACGAACATCTCTGAGCTAACTCATATAAGATCGATGGTTCCGTATGAGCGATCGAAGCGATAAGCGAGCTAGTCTTAAATTCTGGTAATTCATCGACAGATGTCGGTGTAAATTGTGAAATAGGCCACTCACAAGGTTGTTTTAAAAGCCACGAGGGTCCATTCCACCAAAGAGAAAACGGAATTAACTGCGACGGTAACATTCCGCGTGATAGACAATCGCTAGGATTTTCGTTACCGGCCACATGATAAAAATGCTCAGGTGATAAGTTTTCTTGACATTGAGCTACACGATTGCTAACAAATATGTTCCATCTATGAGGTGAAGATTTTATCCACGACAGAGCGATTGTAGAATCAGAGAATGCGTAAATACCGTTAATATGAACGCGAGCGAAGTATGTATCTCTAACGAGTTTTACTAATTTCGACATAAGAACCGCGGCGCATAATTCTAATCTAGCGAGTGTTGTTATTTTTGTAGGAGAAACTTTAGATTTAGCGCATAAAATTCGGACGGTTACATTATCCTGTGCGTCAGTTACATGTATGTAAACTACACATCCATAACCATGCAAACTGCTATCACAAAATGCCACGATATTCAATTTAGAATTTTCAATAACACCGATGTGCCGTGGTATTTTCAAAGTCTTTAGAAGAGGTAATTCTTTAATTAAAGATCTATATTGTTGAATAATTTTAGCTGACGGTATTTCATCCCAATCGATTTTACTTAGCCAAAGTTCCTTTATTAACAACTTAGCATATAATATGATAGGAGCGACGAGTCCTAATACATCGAAAAGTCGAGCGACTAGCGATAGAATAGTGCGTTTAGTACATTTTTCATCGACTTGTGAAACCGTAATAAAAAAATTATCATTTAAGGAATCCCACGACAAACCTAAAACCTTTGCGGTATGATTGTGGTCGTCTGAGAAGCTGACAGAAGCGCGGTGCGTATCAGGTAGACTATTTAAAAGTGTAATTGAATTACTGGTCCATTTAATTAAATTAAATGCACCCGATTTAAATAAAGAAATCAATTCTTGCGATAATTGCTTTGCATCCTCTTCATTCGGAGACGAATAAACCAAATCATCCATATATAAATGGGAGCTAGCAATTTTAGCAGCCTCAGGGAAGCGATGCATCTCGTCATTGCAAAGCTGACGCACTGTGCGCATAGCTATGTATGGACTACACTTTAGACCAAATGGCGTGCGATTGAATTGAAATGTGCGAATTTTTTCGTTATCGTTAAAACGAAATAATATTTTTAAATATTTGCGATCATTAGGTGTGATTTCGATTTGCATATACATCTGCTTAATATCCGAAGTCATTGCGATACGAAATAACCGAAAATTTAATAAAAGTGTAAACAAATCGGCTTGTAAATTTTGACCGGTGTGTAAAACATCATTTAACGATACACCAGTGTGCGTTTTTGCGCTAGCGTCAAGAACAATCCGTAATTTAGATGAACTTTTATCTAAGCGAACGACAGCGTGGTGGGGAATGTAATAGCCGTCATCCGTACTACTAAGTTCCATGTTCTCAGATAAATAATTATTATCAATATATTCATTAATGACTTTATTATATTCAAATCTCAAAGAGGGATCGATTTTAAATTTTCTTTCTAAAGAAAGCAAGCGGCGGGCGGCGACCGACCGAGAATTACCTAAATTAGCTGAACTGCGACAAAATGGTAAATTAACTGAATATCTCCCGTCTTTATTTCGCGACACTGACGTAACATACACATTTTCACATTCAGTTTCCTCAGGGCTCATATAACATTTATTAGGTAATTCATCTAATTCCCAAAATTTGTAAAGCGATGACTCTAAATCATTAAGGGCTAAAGCGGTAAAAGAATTTATATTATTATTAATATTATTGGATTGATAAGTATAGTCTCCCATCAAAACATATCCGAAAGAAGTTAATAAAGCGGGCGGTGCGTTTGTGTTAGATTCTATTTTATTTCCTAAGTAAATGTAGGGAAATAATTGTGCGCCTAAAACGAGGTCTACGTTTCCAGGAATATTCCATGAAAGATCAGCCAGCGGTAAGTTACTAAAATATTCCATATTACTTTTTTCTATAAAATGGGAGGGTAGTTTGTCAGTAATGCAATCTACAACTAAAGCGTGAATATAATATTTATAATCGGGATAAATGCGAGATTCTATATGTAAATATACATAACCACGTATGGGCCGCGAAGTTAAACCTACTCCCATGATATAGGCGTTATTTAAAGGCATTATTTGTAAATTAAGAGCTTTACAACATTCTAAAGTTATTAAATTGTTTTGCGAGCCGTTGTCTATTAAACAGCGAATTATAAGCTTATATTCGTTATTATTTTGTTTAGCGTATATTTGTGCGGTAGATAATAAAATATTACACTGGTTTTGTTTTAATTCAGAACTAAGCGACAAAGAATTAACGGGCGGTGTTACTAAAACCTGTGTATTATTATCGCGTATAGGTACTGGGTTATTGCATTGTACGCATTGCGACACCGTTGTCGTGGACGGGCTGCTAGTAGTTACTGGCGGCGGCGGCTGCTGGCTCGCGGACGGCGCGGACGGCGCGGACGGCGCGGCGCACGCCGGCGAGTGCGCCGCGCGGCGCGCGGATTTCGTGTCATTCAAAACAGTTCTATTCTTATTTGAGCAAATAAATGTTTGCGAATTTTGTAATGAACAATTATTGTTGTTATGATTAGCATTGAAATGGAGGAGAGAATGGTGTCGCTTATTGCAGAAATTGCAGACAGACTTAGATTTACAGTTAGATGTGGTATGCACAAAACTCAAACAGTTTATACATCCATTTTTCGACTTAATAAACTCAAATCTAGCCTGTGGCGAAACCATGTTTATAAACTGCGGACAATTATAAAGTTGTGTATGTTTGTCACTGTTACACAAATTACATACCTTTGTATAAGTGTCATAGCGGACATTCTCACTCGCCAGAAATGTTTTATAGTTACGAGTGGACGAACGAATAGTCGAAACCGGTTTGTCTACCTGGCCCTGGCGAGCACTGTTCATGCTGTTCGAACGTTCTAATATTTTGACTTGACCTTGAATAAAATCAATAAAATGCTGATAAGAAGGAATTTCTACACCTTTGATAGATATTTCAAAACTTTGCATGGTTTGCGAATCTACCTTTTTTAATGCCCAATATAGAATGATAAAATCACTCAAATCCGGAATATTTAATTGTTTTAAAGCGGCGATCGAAGATGAAAACCTTTCAATAAAATTATTTAAGCTACTAGCGGAATTGTTACAATTTTTTAATTCGAAAATTTTGTTTAAATAATGCGTGCCTAATGCTCTTTTGTCTTGATATTTTTTTATTAGACTACCCCATAATATATTATAATTATCGGCCGTAGGTACGATACCAGCGGTGAATTGAAGCGCATTATGACTTAATTTGCTTATTAAATATTGTACACGCTGCGAATCAGTTAAATTATTATTATTGTGTACGTTAGCGTTAAAAGATTCGTAAAACAAAGGCCAGTTTTCAGTTCTACCGTCAAATAACGGCAACTCGATCGGTGGCAATTTTATATTGCAACTGTTATTACTATGCGACGGCGATTGAATGCTATTAGAAACAATAATATTACGAGTTCTTTTAACGCGAGAATATAAGTCATCAAAGGCGTCGAGGGGCTGATAGTCTAGTTGAGTTTCGGGGTTTAATGACAAAGATAATTCGTTTATTTGATCTATAATAATCTCAAACTTCTCGCGAAGGTCATCGATTGTTTCAGAATCAGCTAAAAAACTTTCATTACTACGGGAACTGAAATTAGATATATTTTTGGAAATTTCAAACAAGCGATTAATTCTTTGAAATATACGTTCTTTTTTAGATTCTAACATTAACAATTTTGAGGATACTTTAGATTTCTCCATTATGAAGTATAAATAAAATAATTATGCAAATTTACACAAAATACGATGTGTCGAAGTGACACGACAGCGAGCGGGAAGCGTATGCGAAAATTATTTTTATGAGATTTTCTGGATCAATCCGTTGCTCGTATGGACCATAAATATGGAAGGGCGTGTAAATAGCCAAACCATGAGGGGAGTGCGGTTCACTTAATTCGGTAGACTGGGGACTAGACAATTGCGGCGTCGTATCTTATATTTTCCGTAAAAACCCATACACAGCAAATAAAAAATAATCTTCAAGTGCACTAACCTGAAGGAAGAATTTCGATGATAATTGTCCAAGGTCCCTTAGCGGCGGGTCTAGCGTGACCCGAGCGGCGATTTCATGCGGCGTGGGCGACGATGACCACTGAACTACTGAACTGGAGGCGGGGGCCGGGGCATCAACATGGCGGTCAACACTACTTTAGGTATGCAGTGTCAAGGTGTCATATCGCCGTTTCTTAACGCAAATAATAGGTGTCGCTCCGGCGCATATGATGATTAGCACACACAAATTATATTCTACTCACCATGCATTGGCTCTCAGGAAAAAAAAAAAATACAACGCCTATACTGCCCAACCACTAGTGTTTAAAGGAATAAACTTAAGTAACCGAATTATGACAAAGTTTTTATTGCAAAATATTTTTCTCCTCGGTTATAATTTTTTCATTTGTTAGTAAGTTTCAACGTTACAAAAGTAAACTATGCATGTTCTAGCTTCAATATTTTATAATCATGTTGCCAATAATATAGTTAACCATTGATATTTAAACATTTATATGCAACATTGAGAAATAAATATTATAGTATAACAATAATCATAGAATATATTCATTAATATTCAATGTACAAAGATCGAGAATATGTTTGTACAAATATTTTCAACCAACAACCTCCTGCAGTTTAATATCGTTTTAACGTTATCGAGTATCGTGTATTGGAATTGTTATATTGAAGGCGATTACACTCTTAAATATAATAGCTGTTCCTTCTACATTAATACAAATTGCAACTGTTATTGCGAATGCTGTTATGGGACTGTTTCTTACTAATGCTGCAATACTTATACATTTTTTAAAATATATGATCTAAGTACTGTTAGTAATGATAAAACATTACAATGTGTCAAAATAATTTTCAATAAACTCTCGCATTTAAGTCTCTTTTAATGTAAGAAATTATAAGATCTTATATATCTATAGTTTTATTAGCTGTTGAAGCAATTATACATGGTGCAACACTGAAAGATGTCTAATATTGATGGGGTCAAAGTAACTGAATACATGTAACGTGTCGACGTGGCTAATCTTTTCTACGTCTTTCAATAATATTTCTCCACCTTTATCTGTATGAATATCTTTCACTTTCTAACTTTGTATAGCACATACTCAAAATGATTTATTTTTCTGATGTTAACTGTAAACTTTTCACCTTTCTTTCTACCTAGTTTATGTTCAATAACGTAAATTTATTGAAGATATTAAATATATCGAAAATAAGCAAACAGCGAAGGTCACAACGCCATGAGTTTTGCAGTGAAAAGGATTGTATGATCTGTTTCATACATGTTTGCTTTACTCGACTTGGCAGGGATGCTGCCGTGCCCCCGGATAGGCTTAGTAAATGAAGGATCATCCGCTTATATTATTTTCTATTTGTCAACATTATTTTTTATCTCGGTCTTAGTATTTTATAAAGAAAGGATTTGTGTATCGAAAATGTAAATGAAATAAATAAATAATTGTAATGATTTCGTTGTACTGTTCTTACTAACATAAATTATACAGTTAATACTTAATAATGTATTAAAAATAAAGTACCGAAGAGAGGGCTGGTAATAAATGAAATCATAGAAAATTATCTAATGAAGATAAATAATAAAATATCTAACATACATTAGTCTATACATGTCGTGTGAACCTACCTCAACTACCGTGTTACTAACAGCTTTACCGAGAACTTTACGTTGATTATTAAAAACTATATTAATGTAAATAATTTACAGCCTTATATGTTAATATGTAATTATTAAACCTTACAAAGAAATTACTTAAAAACTCTGTGCCTTTATTTCTTGCTAAAATCGTGCTAAACGTTTACAATTGAATTTATAATATAGAATATAAATAATATATCATTTAAAAAAAAAAGAATTGATTTTAAAAATGATTTTCAACCGACTTCAAAGAAAAAAATGGAGGTTATCAATTCGGCTGTATTTTTTTATATGTTTGTTACTTCAGAACTCCGTCATTTATGAACCGAATTTGAAATTTCTTTTTGTATTTGGTAGGATATGGTTACAGATTGGTCCCATTTTTTTCAAAATCCAGTTCTAATGATGGGATCCTTGAGGATATTGATATTTTCAGAAAGGTTTTAAGCATTTGCATTCAGTATTTTGATTTGATTTTTCAGCTGTTATAATGACGAACATCCTACAGTATCGCAGTCTAATAATTAGAATATTACTTCCAATAGTTATACTTTAGACTCAGACTAACAGCATTACTGCTAAAATACTTGCTATGTAATAATGATTTTTGCCATTGCGGCGTATTTATTTTGCAATCCTCTATTCCGATTAATGTTTATCAGTTGTCTAACATTCAAGAAAGTAAAAATGTTACTTAAATCAATGCTACTTAAATCAAATAATCCTGCTACTCAAGTTAGTGTTGCCAACTGTTAGTTATGATGGCAACACTGATTTGTGTGGCAGCATGTTAGTTACGATGTCGTGCCAACGTAAAGATAAAAGCAAACCAAATAAAATACGAAGTATTTATTACTAGCTGCGTCCCGCAGTTTCACCCGCTATATTTAGGATAATTCACACTATATCAATATACATTATAGCCGATGTGTTATTCTGATGTATAAGCTATATTATTGTAAAGTTTCATCAAAATCCATTCAGTAGTTTTTGCTTGAAAGAGTGACAAAGATCCATACATTCTTACAAACTTTCGCCTTTATAATATTAGTAGGATTAAATCGCGAGTATTCTAGCAGTAGTGCTGTTAGTCGTAGTCTAAATTATAACCTCCAGGTGGATATTCTAGTCAAGCTGTCATACTGTTAGTCTGCGTATAGACTACAACTCATATATTTAATTAACATAACATAATAACTAACAGTAGTGATAGTGAAGATATAGAATAATATCTTAGTACAAGTGATATTTGTCCAACAGTGGGTTCGTTTCCTGATGTCTGTCCGTACGTATGCTTGAGCGGATCGCTAGTTATATATAAATCAAACAACTTTAGGGCTAATATTTATCATATTTTATGGGAGTCATAAATGTCATGTGTCAGTATAATTGGCAAACACTTCACGCTTTAACGATGTTATTGACATTATTTAATTTTCTTCATATTTTTCCTCAAATGACTTATAATTTAAATATATCAACGAATTCTATATTTTATTTCTTATCCGTGATATAACAATAATATGGAAATCAAAGTATATTTATAAAAATTTGGAAAGGTTAAAAACATTGAGCAATCATTACAAATCGGAATATTGATTTGAACATAATATTTATTAAACGATATTTTTTAGAATTAAATTGAATTAAAAATCGAAAAAAAAATTTTTTTTGAGCCACCTTAATATTCACAGCTCTACATTTATTTTCAAAACCAAGATTTTCGTAACTAAATTTCTGATATTTTGTCAAAAAATAAATTTGAAGTTCCTTCCACGGTCTCCTAATTGACTTAGAAAAAATTAAAATTAAAACTTGAAATTTATAGTCATATAGAAGATGTAGAAATCCAGCAATACCAATTAAAAAATCTGTCTGTCTATCTATTTATCCAAATGTAATAAACTATATGATTAATTCGTGTCACGTACTCCCAAAAACTTTACTAAATCAAACTGTCTAACTAAATAAATACTCGATGTGTTGATAACTTCCACAATGCTTGTCAAAACTATGAAAACTCGTAACATAATTTGTAATACGTGATTACAACGTGGTTTTTACGTTATTTGATAATAAACTTGTTTATTTTGTTAGTAAGTTTTAGTTATTTTTGATGTCTACGTCTCACAGGTATACTTATAATAATAAATAGAATAAAATGTGTTTATTGAATGTCAGGTGTATTCAATAAAATATCCCACAGGAACTATAAAATTTTCTGGGATAAAATGTAGTCTATATGTTAATCCAGATTATGAAGTATCTGTATATTAATTTTCACTAAAATCTGTTCATCAATTTTTGTGTGATTGAGTTAAAAATATTCATATTTGTAACATTAGTAAGAAATACGCGTATTTTTAATGAAGAGATTTCTAGAAAGTTCTATTTTTAGGTTTTAAAGTACAATTTTTTGTATGGCTCATAATCGTTTCACAGATATCCGTTGCCTCAGAATTTTATTTGACTGTATGATACTAGAGGGTACTTTTAAAAAAAAACGTGTTTAACCTACAAACTTACATTAAAGCCTAAAATTTTGAGTAGACAGAGCGATAGTATTACTCGTGTTTATTTGGTTGCCTCTTTCTTTTTCGTTGTCATATCTGATTCAATTGTGCCTACTTTAATAAATGTTGCCAACATCATAACTATAATAACATAAAATAATAAAAGCATAGATTTATATACACCAAATGCTTGAAACTCCTCCGTTCGCGTAATTTTCTTGAGAAGTATTTTTTACATTTAATACATTATGGATTATTTTATAGGCAATATTCTTAAAAGATTTTCATCAATCTGCTATTCATTATATTGTAACTAAATAATATAATACGTCCTTACAAATCGTATGAAATGGAGTAAAGCAATATTACTAATGTTCAATCTTATTTTTAGACCAAAAACGTACAAAGAAATATACGATACAAAACACAATAATCATAATAAATCTATTTATCTTTCCATGACTTTCATCAGAGTTTAGTTTTACTAGTATAAGGCTGCATTTCCACCGTATATGATTTGATACACTGAACAAACACATCACTCGCTACGCATCTTCCCACATCTCAGGTCGCAAAACCTGCGACATTTAGGTGTTGTTAAATTAACTAAATGAATATGAATTCATTTAATAAACCTTTGTAAGACGGATTTAGACCTCGTAACAAAACATGATCCAACATAATGCGATCCACATCATTTGTATGCGAAATTATCTAATATAATATGTGGTTGCTGTAAATATGTCTTTATTACTTGTCGTATTATGTAATGTTGTTAATAAACTATATAGTTAAATTTATTAACTATTTTTAAAGGGGTTTTTCATAACAATTCTGTGACTATATAAAAACTAGCTGAACCGGTAAACGTTGTTTTGCGTAATTTATTATTTTTGAAAACCCTTATCACTGAGGGATATAAAAAATAGCCTACAACCTATTCTCAAACCTAACGAATATACTCAAAAAAAAATCTTAAAAATCGGTCAAGCCTTTTAGGAGGAGATAGATAACTAATAACTATTACTAATTTTCTGACATAATATATTATTATACTAATTAATTAAGATGATAATAATACTAATGACATTTGGAAATAATATTTCCAAATTTTATTTGGCGGTATCTATTCTATAAAACATTTCTTATACTATAAAACTCTTTTAAAATAACTTTTCTCATTGAGGATTTATAATTATTTCATATTTTTAACATAGAAAAGGTTAAGTATTTATTAATATTATTTTTTTTAAATAATACTAGGAGCATGGATCACATACTACTAATATTCTTTAAACTCACGACCTATCGATCATGGATCCAATGCTTCAACCACTGAGGTACTGACGCTTATATTCAAATTTAAATGATAGGTAATGTTAATGATATTTTTTATAATAAATTTACCTGTAGCACATTCAACAAGGCAGACGACCACCAAAATCATCAACAGTCCTCTCATCGTCGCACTTGGGGATGACATGCTGGTTTTGCTCTGCATTGT
Source organism: Limenitis camilla (assembly GCA_905147385.1). Lineage (NCBI taxonomy): Eukaryota > Metazoa > Arthropoda > Insecta > Lepidoptera > Nymphalidae > Limenitis > Limenitis camilla. The sequence goes on from LR990235.1 coordinate 2,222,909, forward strand.
GGACTTCTGTTGACAAATAAAAAAAATATTCAGTACTCTCTTTAACTTTTTCTCTGTTTGTCACTCTATCTTCTTATATAAAAGAGATCTATTAAATTAAAAATTTAAATTACCCCAAAAGAAACTCAAACAAATGTTCATAAAATACTTTAAAAAGCTTGGTTCACTTGATTGAGAAATGTTAGTATGTTACCATGGTTACAGGATTGTTTCAATTGTCAATAAATTAATGTAGATCTTTACAAATTATAGCTAAGAACCATCTTGATTAAATTTATTATTATTTATTTATAACTTTATTGTACACCACATAAAAAATAATACAGTAAAATAAAAACTAATATAATGTAATTAATATAATAAATAAATATTAATTGATTATTAATAAGTACCTAGTGTAGTTAAAAAAAAAAAAAATTAGGTACAAGAAGTTTAAATTTGCGTGTAGATCTCAACCCAGGATTTTCTACAAATTTAAATCTTTCCTTTAAGTATGAGGGTGCGTTTGGGCTAAATAATACACAGCACAACATACTAATAATATGTATATTCCGGCGTGAACGAATGGAATTTCCCTTTGAAACAAATAAAACTTCATCTGAATCGGTCTATTACTTTGGACGCTACGATGGAAGACAGACATACAGATACACACGTTACTTAAACTACATATAACTATATCTATAAGCTCTAGAGCGGCTGGCTGGAGCGATTGGGCTAATTTTGGTTTTAAAATATTTGTGGAGTCCAAGAAAGTTATATAAGGTGAGAAATGCTAAATTGATTTTGATAAAATTTCTAATCGTAGCCAAATATAAGTAAGCGAGGCATTTATAATTTATCATAGAACTGTCATGAAAACTGTAATTCATATGATTTTTCTGTGTCAATTTTTTAGGTTATTTTTATTCGGCAGACGTTGTTCTGTCTAACTATGAATATTGGTCAAATGACTGACAGTTATGTAAAACGCCATGAACGTTACATTAGAAAACTAAATATGCTCTATATATTTTTCTTACATAAGTACTTTCGCCTAACAATAACAAATAAGACAAAAAATAATTAGCGAAACCAACCGATCCCATGTGATGCCGTGACCAAGGGAAATAGGGATTCATTTACAAGTCGAAGGTATGAGTAAGGTTTAGGTTAGCCTTAGGTTAGGTTAGCCGTGTGTTATGTTAGGTTTATGGGTTTAGGTTTATGTTAGTCTAATCTTAGGTTTAAACAGTAAAACTAAGCAGTGGATGCGAGTGTTGTGATCACTTAAAGGATATTCTTAAACCTACACCATGGTCACAAGTTCAAGGCACTGCTTAGGTTCATGTCATAATAGTAAGAGATCGTAACGTTTAGTTATATCCTGACCGTGTTGCGCCCGTAGCTTTCATGATAGGCCATGATTGTATATCCTTTTTGGTTTCCGACGTATATATTATGTATGTAAGCGCGTAAGTTAGGCTTAGGTTAACCTAACCTTTATTTAAAAAGTGAAACTAACCAGTGGAGGCGAGTGTTGGAACTCTGTAAGAGATTATTAGTTCAGTAGCAGTATACGTATTTATCAGATTTGTGTAAGTGAAAAAGAAGGACGTAAAACATTATTGGTATACGTAACTTATAAGCTACGTAACAAATAACGGTGGACAAAAAAAAATTGACACTGAGAGCCGTCCCTACATAAACTAAGCCTTAGTAATTAAGTATATAATAATTATAATAATAGACATATGTAATAAACATTGTAAAAACCGCTTTATACTGTTAAAGTACATTAGTAATTATTTTGGTTTATATACAAGATATAAGAATACATACAAAATTAGTTGTAAAACCCTGATAAATATACATAAGCCTTTAGTTTCATTCCCTAAAAATAAAAATACCCATTACTGAAAAACTTATTTCTGCCTTACAACGTCCTCCCTTATGGGGAAGGAGTCGTGCTGTAGTCTCCCAAAGGTCGGGGGCTACGTTTATCAGATAGTTTATTTAATATGATGATAATGTGATAATGTAATGTTTGAATAACTTTTACAATAAGTCTCGAGTACGAAAAAGATAATTCGTAAGTACCAAAATCCTTACAATGGCAGCCAATTATGAAATCATTCAATATTGAATCGTAAGATTGATTGTTGCTTCGTTATTACAAACATCTTAAACAACTTAACGCAAACAATTTCGATTTCTAACCGAGTTTGTATTGTAATAATACAATTGTTTTGATATTTCTTGCCTTAAGATTGTTTAAACTTTTAAATTAAGCAAAGCATTTGATAAAATCAATTTAATATTCAAATGTTCCTTGAAAATGCAATTTAATACTTTTAAAATTTAAGCTTAAATAAGTTTAGAATACTAATGAGATCAATGATTCTTAAAGCATACATTCAAGGGTGGACAAAGAGGGGGTCAAAGAATTTATAAGGGGTCTACGAATGCAAATGAAGGAATTTCAATAACATGGAAAGGTTAATTTTTTTTTCTCCTCAAATATTTTTGTTCCTATTTTTTTATGTCTTTTTTGTAGCAAATTTTTCTTGTGGAAGGTATACTTAAAACCAACTTCACACCACATTTTATCAAAATCGGTTCAGCAGTTCTTATTTATAACTATAGATAAATTTACCTATTTCAATGAAGATAATGAAAAAAGCTGAAAAATATAGAGATTTAACAAGTTTATTAGAAGACTACAAAGTAGTTTAAGAAGTATGAAAATATTATGCATTTGTCGCAACCTCGGCCATTTAGTATCTCGCAACAGTTTCTGCATAAATCTGAACTTTTATCTTTATTCTTTGATTGTTAGTAACTATAGTCTCAGTCGTAAATGGTAACGAGCTCTCTATTAATGTCTATGTGGGACGTTACTTAAGCCTACACAATACACTAACCAATTATAAAACTAACATAGAAACAACTATTTTATATGCAGTTATGTTAGACTACAGTAGATCGTCTGTAGACATGTTTAATAATTTTATGAGATAGTCATACTAACTTTGACCCCCTTTTTACCCCCTTAAGGGAGAATTTTCAAAAAATATTTTACACGTGTTTCATGACCTTCATACTGATTTTCATTTGAATAACTTCAAAAACGGCAAAGTTTCATACTTACTTTGCACCCTCATTTTACTCTCTTAGGGGATGAATTTTCAAAAATCCTTTCTTAGAGTTCTTCTACGTTATAAAAGGAACCCCTGTCCAAAATTTCAAGTTTCTAACCCTTATAGTTTAGCTGCTACGTTGATATGTCAGTTAGATAGCTTCTTCGTTTGCATATATAGATATTTTATACTAGTCAACTCGTTCTGGCTTCGCTGGGCTTAATATTTTTAGATAATTCTTTCTTCCGTAGAAACTTAAATGTAGTGTCTGTCTGTTGGTTAACTATTCTAGTGCATGTCGTAAATTATTAATAACATTTAGATGTAATTAGGAGATAACTTTGCATTTCTCTACGAGTAATATGCAAATCTATAAATATGAGCTGTAGGAATAATATCAAAAGATTAAATTTTATTAATTAAGTAAATAATCTTTTAAGATCACTTCGTTGTCCGTATGTCTGTTACGATTTTTTTGAGGGATTCACAAAGATATGGAGTTAATATTATAATCGAATTAACGGTACCTACTCTGCAATCCTATGGAGTTCATTAATATACATTCAGGCAGTCTATTAATAATTTGACTAAATATTTTGTTGCTGTTGGTTAACTAACCAAATGTAGTATAAAATTAAATTTAAATACTATAGATAATAAATTCATTGCAATTCTAAACTTGGTACAGCTGATTTGGTTCGCGAATTGTCGACCTAATTATTCTAGATAATATAATAAAGCGCTAAAGCAATTTCCTTTCTGTTATTCATTTAAATAGCATTTCGTTTATTGTATATTCTTATATATAATATTCTCGTGTCACAATGTTAGTTACCATACTCCTCCGAAACGGCTCGACCGAGTTTTATGAAATTTTATATGCATATTCAGGCTAGGTTACTATCTATTTTTCATCCCCCTAAGTGATAAGGGCGGCCCTCCCCAATTTTTATAAAATATTATGGCAAAACAGCGTTTGTTGGGTCAGCTAGTGGTTTATAATAGTATGGAAAGCAAAAGAATTATTGAGATCAGTACCTAAAAGTCTTTAACAGATATTTAAAAATAACCTGAAGTAATATAATAATAATAATAATTATTATAACAATAGCCTTTCTTGTAATACATAAAATAATTCTAATATTTGACATTTTTAATCTTGCGTGTCTTCATCGTTTTCGTGGGTAGTTTATCTTATTTCGAGTAGACATAACTTTCGTTCCGCGTAGTACACATTGAAGTAGTGAGACTAATAGTGTAGTGTTATTTGGTGGCGTGGTGCTAGGCCTCTGTTATCGAGGAGCACGTTATGTACTTTATTATTTTAATATTTTGTAACGAAGTCGAGTGGTGGAGATAAGAGTTTGCGGTTATGAAATACATCTTTTAACTTGCTCCTGGGTCTCAAGCCCCAGACACTTCCATCTAGGTTTGATTTTAATATATAAAATTGTGGAAACTGTAACCAATTCTGCAGTAGACAGTATTTCACAAAAGGTTCGCATGTCGTTTCCGTTCCCAGACATCTCACGAGTAATATAAAAGATGCACTTTTTATATAAATGGATTTTAACATGCAATGCAATGCAGCCATATTGTATAAATTCACGGGAAATGTATAAAACATATGAAAGTCCTAGGAAATGTGAATAATTTTGAACGTATTTTGTGGAAAGTTCCGATATAATATTTAAAATTTTTTTACTTCTATTTTGCGTTTCTTTTTCTTTAGAAATGTATGCAATAAAGATTTTAAAATATTTTTAGTACCTATGCATTTCCAATAAAATCCAATTTTGATAAAATTTAAAACCTTTGCATGGTTTAAAAAGATACACGGGGAAACAAATAGAAATAGACTAATATATTTTATTTTTTACTGTATATTGTATATGTATAACTCGGAGGAATAAAGAATCAGAAGGAGAGGGGTAATATTGAAAAACTATAAGGGGGTGGGATATTAAATGGATAGGAAAAACGCAACGTTACTGCTACTTAACCGATAAATAACTAAACATTATCTCATACAATTACGATAGGAACCTAAGCAGTTCCTTGGAATTGTGACTGACTGAATTCCAAAATTTTTGAAAAACTAATTTTAAACCAAATGTTAATTCATTTTTCACAAAGACTTCTCCATGTGAAAAAAATTGGTTTTACTAAGGGTTGTTCAACGACGGATGCTGGTGTCGAATTAATTAAGAATATCTTCGAGGCCTGGGAGGAATCACAGAATTCACTTCGAATGTTCTGTGACTTATCTAAGGCCTTCGATTGTGTACAACATGCGACTCTGGTCAGAATGCTACGCCAATATGGCATCAAAGGAACTGCGCTCGAACTTATGAACTCCTATCTAAATAATAGAGTTCAAAGGATTGACGTGAATGGCAAGAGATCTCGGAGCTCGTCTGGATATGGGAGTCCCCCAGGGTTCTACTCTTGGACCATTTCTCTTCCTCATTTATATAAACGACCTGCCAAACCTTGTAGAAAAAAAGAACAAGATAGTAATGTTTGCAGATGACACTTCACTAATATTTAAAGTGAAACGCTATCAAACTGAATATGACGATGCTTTTACAACAGGATCCCATAAAACGTTCAAGATTATTCTATAGGAAAATTTAAAAAGTTAGTTAAAAAACGTTTGTGTGACAAAGGCTATTAAAACATTAAAGATTTTTTGGTAGATGTCACGCCTTGGGAATGATGCTTTCGCTCCAGGTTTTCTCAACTTATAAACATATTTGTTATAAAAATTGGCATTAAAAAAAAATCAAAGATAAAAAGTAAAGTATCCAAAAGAAATAGTCCCGCTGAGTTTCTTGCGCCCATTCTTCTCAGGTCTGGTCATTTCCGAAAGGGTGGTAGATTCCGACGTTCAATAAGAGAATGTAAATTCCAATATTAAATAAAAAATTTTGACTTTGACTCTGACTTCGCCTCCACTGCTCAGTTTCACTGTTTAAACCTAATCTAAGCTTAACTTACGCGCCGACATATATATTATTAAACATCTAGTCTTGTCAAATGTAAGTCGGATTCTTTCTCTCCGAGAACAGAGAGCGGGAAAGAGAGGGAAAGCTCTCTAATGTGACTGTAATGACTTCCATGATTATCTTCTACTCTTTTCAGTTTATAAAAGACTGGCAACAATTACTCTTTCACATAATTTGCGTGTAACCTTTTCTCACTTTTTCAGCAATTTTCATATAATATATTTGAAATATTGATATTTTAGAACATTAGTTATTTTCAGAGTAGTATTAATGATCCGTCGAGACGCCTCATTATAATCTTGTTTATTTCCGTAAAACATTTTTCACTCCAATATGAATAAATGCACTTTAGTATATTAATCTTTTAAAACAGAGCCATAATAAAATAGCTAAAATATGTTTTATACAGCAACGGAGCAGCTGTAATTTCTTTGTTATTTTATTAGCAACAAAGTGAAATATGTAAATTAAAAACAATTTTTATAAAACAAATTTACACGTCGCGTCTGTCTGTTTGTTCGTGAAAAACTCAAAAACTGCTGAACGGATTTTCAGGCGGTTTTCACGAATAGATAGTGTCATTCATAACGATGGTTTTAGTGTATAACTTGTTAAATTTTTTTTGTAAATTTATTGAAATATACGATAAATGCTGAAGGTGTTGAAAAAGTCAAGCCACTTAAGAGCTTTTATTTCTGTCTAATCTCTTTCTACCAAAGATGCAAAACCGGGGCGTTTCTCTAGTTAACATTAAAAAAAACAGTAAAATAGATGTTGCTTTTGCTAAAGTTTGTTTGTATACTTTTTAGTATACGTGTTGTATATGTAATAAATGTAGTGTGAATTTTAGTTCAGTGATTTCGTTTAAGAGGTTAGTATGTTAAGTCGATAAACTATAAGTATAGAAAAACCTAAGTATATCAAGTATTCCTGCTTAAAACTTGTAAAAAATATAGGTAGACTTAAGCTACGTTTCCACCAGGTATACCAGAGCAAAAAAATTGTTTCATTTGACACACTGAGCGAGGATAGATAAATAAAGTAATTCTTTTGATTCTTAACTACCACATCCCTCACTACACTACCTCGCATATCTTTGGTGGAAACGCAGCCTAAGAAGGATTGCTACGGTACTGCATGGCTTCCTGGTATACTGTATGTGTTATACAAACACGCTGACCTTCAGTATCACAGCTTGTTGACCAAAACTCCTGAGTCTTATACTTTAGACATAAAGCTCCAGCTTTACTGTATGATTACTAGCGATGCAATATCTGACAAATTTCAGTTATGTAATCTTTGAAAATGTTGCCATAATCATAACTATCAGTTGTTATTGTTCCGTGAATACTTTAGCTATTATAAACTAATGAACGAAACAATCAACCAAATTGCATTAACACTCGTTATGAAAATATAATACAGACAAATTAGTACAATACATTTCTGTTTTAACATGCTGCTAATTGCAGTTAAACTTTTGTCTGTCTATCTGTATGTTTATGTCCAAGAACCTAAAAATATTGCACTTAGACACGATTTGTATCATCAAGCTTTGTTTGATGACATAAAGTTTAAATATTTTTTTAAACGTGTTAATTTTATTAAATACTATTTCAAAAAATACTACTCTACCCAACGTGACGTCACATCGCATTTCTGAATCAACTTTAAAAAGCTTTAAAAAATTACACAAGTCTAATACACTGTTTTTTTTTAATTCAGGAAAAGGCAATTTCTAAGGGCATAAATCAACGCTTTTATGTAATTAATTATTTAAAATGTAATCTGTTTAAGTGCCAGTACAGCCATAGAGTGTTTCTTTTTTATAATAAAATAGCTTAACCTGTGAATAATTTTTAAAAGAAGGTTTTTTGCCACCAACAGTTTGGAAAGCAGTTGCGTGATGAGAAGAACTGGTAAGAAACTCAACAGACGCTTTTTAAAACGCAATTGTTTACATCAGTCTGCTTTACAAAGGTATAATCATTCAGCTGAGCATCAACGTCATTTTGAATCCAAGCTTTGTCTAGTCAAGTAATCTTTTACAGAGTTGTAAGCTTTATTAACTAAACACTTGTGAATGTGAGTTTTAATTCGTTGAAGTAGCAAGTCTAATATAGTCTGTGGGATCTTATTATAGATGTGAACACCAAGCCCCATCAAACTATTACTAACTTTGTGGAGACGATAGTACGGCGTTACAAGTTTATTATTATTTATTATATTTATATCATGTTCTTCAGTATGTTTTAAATACAAATTAAGGTTCTTATTTTGATGTGTGACCCCATTAGTAAAATTCTAGTGCCCCCAATGGTGCAATACAATCGCAATATCAGATTAATTGTGATTTATTCAATTGATGCAATTTTTGATTTGTTAAAACAAACATACTAAGTTGAATTCTTGATATATATGTCCGTGCTTAAGTAAGGCTTAGGTTAACCTAACCTTTGATTTGAACAGAGAGCCTGGGTAGTGAAGGCGAGTGTTTGTGTAAGAGATCATAATGTTTAGTTATGTATCGGTTCAGTAGGAGTATCTACGTTGTGTTTACTAATAGTCCATTTCTTCCTTCCTTCCTTTTTACCATTTTTATCCAAGTTATATATAGATGAAACAGACTGAATTAATGTGTCTAGGAATATGGTCCAACATAAATAAGAGCATATTAAATGGTAGATTATTTTAGTCTTATTTGCTTTATATATGCTTAATATCTTCTGCCTAATTGTTATAAATTAAGTTTTGTAATACTGGTGGTTAAGCTTGTTTTTTTTAAATTTATTTTCTATTTAAGGAATTGCATTTAACTAGGAAATTTGGTGTTACACTTTATGCTAAAGTAGAACGTAAATAATGAATACCGTCTAAGTGGAAGATGGCTCTCAGTATTTGACTTGCATACAGATTATGCAAGACATGAATAAGATTTTGTAGCATTGACATACAGAAACAACAGGATTTTCGTTAAAATATCGTATTTATACAGATTTAAATTTATTATAAAGCATCAGATGGCTAACAAGGAGTGAACAGAATCATAAGCTCCAGGCATTGCAAAGCTTTCTTCTATATATAGTTTAACGAGTTCTAGTAAGAGAGAGAGGAAGGGAGAGAAAAGACAAAGAGCAGGCACTTCCCTCAGGAACACTTAGACGCCTAAATTAATTATTTAAAAAATGTTACCATGTCAAACTTGTTACTTCCAATCAACTCAACGGTAATTATAAAATAAATGAACGAAAAGTTACAATTCCCTTGCTGGGAATTACATATAAATATTATATTTTTTAGAGTCCCGTATATATATTTCAGCCAACAATAACTTAACTGTTTGTAAGCTAACATGTCTGGGTCTGTTTCCCGGACGTATTTAGTGTTGCCATGAATCATGAATATTAGAATGGCGATTTTAGTGCCATAAAATAGACATTTTGATGAGTGAATTTTTTTTGGAACAAAAAATCTTTCACTGCTATTTTCGCGTGACATACATTAAGTAGTGTTGCTATAATTTTTGCAATTTATAAGATATTTTGTTTGTACTGATCCGACAACAAACATTTTTTCATTGTTGTAAAGCTACACTATTTCCATGTGAAATAGAATTCTCAACATTTCTATCTTTCTTCCTCTTTATTTTTCTCTTCTTCTTTCTCATTTAAATTATTGTTATCTAATAACTCCGATTTCGTAACTGACTCTCCGATGATCATCAAAATTTATAGAGTATCTTTACGTAGTATTTAATGGAGTCGTTCCCGTTGTCTGTTCGCTTAAACTACTCAACGGAGTTGAAGCAGTTTTCACGAAAAGGTAAAATAATTCAAGAGGAAGGTTTATATGTATAATACAAGCATATAATAGTAGAGAAGCCGTGTGAAGCTGGGGCGGGTCGCTAGTTTCTAATAAATCTGAAATTTGGTATGTAGACCTTCCGCAAAATTTTGATGTTAGAAGTCTGAAAATTGATATAGGGACTCCATATATCGGGAGTTTTACCAAATTTGCAATTCTAATGTGCAAGAAATACACCCCAAAAAAAGACAGAGCGGCCAAATGTGAGTCAGACTCGCGCACGAAGGTTTCCTAGGTAAGGAATTTGGCAAAAAAATCACGTCTGTTGTAAGGGAGCCCCCCTTAAATGTTTACGTTATTTTGTTTTTAGTATATTTTGTTATAGGGGGCAAAAGAAATACGTCATTTGTGAAAAATTCAACTGTCTAGCTATCACTGTTCATGACATGCAGCCTGGTGACAGACACTGGCAGACGAACAATGGAGTCTTAGTAATAGAGTCCTGTTTTTACCTAAAAAATGAACAATATATAAGAATATTGTCATTAGCAACTAACAAAAAGAATCTCACCAAAACAATTTCATGTAGGATGAGATGTTGTATTAAAACTAAAGTAATTAGGAACCAAATCAAGTTTTGGTAAAGGTCAAAACAGAATAATATATATCTGTGATCAATTTCTTTATTTCTATAGAATCATTTGTATGGAGTATCTCTATTGTTATTAATCAACAATAATTATTTCTTTTACTGAAGATAATGTTTATTTTCGTAATGTATGATGGAATATATATTGGAATGAAAAAAGCTATTAATTTCCTTGTGCTGTTTATTTTTGTTGGACTTTGTTTTAATTAATAAATTAAGTAAGTTTTATTTACTTAACTCTTACAGTTATATACGCTATTTTATATGTTAATGTATTACTCGTACAACAAGTAATTTATATATAGTTCTGCTATAAAAACCTATATATTTTATTCCGTATATATATTAGGGTGTGCCAAAATAAGGCGATATTTTTTTTTTACTCTCACCTCAAACTATCATAGGATATGTCCAAACAAAAATTGTGTCCAAAGGCCATCTCTTAATTTCAATTTTAAGAGGTTCTCCATTGAACTTTAAGTTTTCCCATTTAAATAACATGGAAAACATGGTTTTTAATATTGGTATCAAATACTAAATTATCAACTGTGTTACTAACTAAAAAACATTTAAATTCTTCTCTTAATATCTTATCTGTTATATATTTCGTTACTATTTAATTTTCTTAATATGTAGGTAGTGTAAAATTTTTTTTTTGAATTTTCTATATAAATATTAAATGAGTTTAAACGCATTTTTCCAAGTACAGAGGAATTCATTATTAAGGATTATATTTAAATTTTGTGTGAAAAAATACTTAATACTTCAAATTTGATTAAACAGGAACTTTTGTTAGTAAGCTAAATAATTCATTAATAAGTTTAAAAAAAAGTAAACCTCTATAAGGCTAGAAAAGTTTTTTTAGGTATAAGGAGTTAAGAAAATTTGTAAACATAAACATATAGTCATCGTATTGACAAGAAATACTATCTAGGGTATCCAAATTTTGCAATTTCACACATTGTTTAGTTAACCAGTCTGCTATGTCTATCATAAAGACAGGTATATATTATATCATAGACTTTCTAATAAACTATATGAATATAGGAAATATTATCTATTCTATCTATATCTATATTATATTAGTTGACCCGACAGACGTTGTTCTGTTTTTACAATGAATATTGAATTAGAATTGGCTGTCAAAAGCTTACATTAATAAAGTTAATATGGCCATTTTCATTAATTTTCTAATTTCCCGCGCGACTTTTTTAATTTTTTCTTCCATAAGAACCTTCTTCTGACAATAACAAACACAACAAAAAATAATTAGCGAAATCGGTCCAGCCGTTTAGGCGTGATGCCGTGACCAAGGGAAATATGGATTCATTTTTATATATAAGAGAAGAAGAAGATAATAAAATCGTAGAATTGTACACATACCTAAATAAATAAAAAAATAAGTTTTTACACATATAGTTTGTAATCTCAATGATCATAGGAGATACTACTTATCCCGAAAGAAAGCAGAGTTCCTGCGGGATTGACGGGTGTATCCGCATTATCTGCTTACTAAATTAGCAAACAGATTGTAATGAGTTTTATAACAAATAAATACAGTTTGACTTGGACCAGGATATAGAATGTATTTAATATGAATAAAATATTAATTGTAATAAAATACAAAGTAGATAAAACCACTATATTCAGGGTTTAGCAAGTCACGCGGGTAGACTATTATTATAACAAAATCGTAACTGTGCCTTGTCTGTACAGATTTTTAAAAAAGAGCAGTGAAAGACGCGCGAATTAAGTAATAGAACATGTAGAACAGTTTTTAAAACAATTTCTCTGTTTGTTTGTGCACGTATCACGATGAAACGGCTGAAGCGATTTGAATGAAATTTTGTACATGAATACTCAATAAGATGGATTAATAAGTACAGTACTTTTTATCCCAAAAAAAAACCTGAGCCCGTGAATAATATAACGAAAAACAAAATCAGTATAATATAATGGTTATATTACTACCTGCCTGTAACTTTATTCGCAAATTTGTTTGAAACTAAATATTAAAAAAATGTAATGTCAAATAAATTCTGGTTATAAAAAATATTCTAGGGTTTAATCAAAATGCAAAATTTTATTTAAATTTGTCTAGCCAATCTACAGCAACTAGCTTTTTTTACTAGATACAAAACATCATCAAAAAATCCAAATTACAAATATGATTAAATTTATATTTATTATATATTCGTAGATCATGTGGGATTATATAAAAATGTATTTTGTACATGATTGTTTTTACATATTAAGAAAGGTCATAATTTTAAACGAAGACACTTTTATGTTTCTGTCAACTCTAAGTACTAGTTGAGTGGAAAATTATAGTTTAGTTGCTTAAAAAGGAAGTTTCTTTCCGTCTTAGTTTTTGTAGACTTTTTGTCTGAACTCATATTATTCTCCATATATATTCTACTAAAAATAAAAAAAATATGCTCAATTTTTTTTATTATGATTTACAATAAACTTTGAAGTACAATTTAGATTCATAATTATTACAAAAACCACTGACATTTGTAAAACAAGATTACTAGCAGTATGGATCACATACTACTAGTATTCCTTAACCCCTCCTAGTAAGCTTGCATGCTTGTGTCAGGAGTGGGCCACGCCAGTAGTCCAATGTCCGGGATTTGAAGCCACGACATATCGATCGTGAATCAATGAGCTACTCCTTCAATTTAGTTGATAAATCCTATTTAAATAGTTTGTTTTATTAACTAACTAGTCGGCCTGCGCGATTGTTCACGTATAATTCCGCTCCTATTGGTCTTAGAGTGATGATATATAGCTTATTGCCTTCCCCGATAAACAGGCTACATAACATTGAAAGAATTTTTTAAATCGAACTTGTAGTTCCTGAGATTAGCGCGTTCAATCAAATAAACAAACTCTTCAGCTTTATATATTAGCATACAAGCAGCGCCCCGCAGTTTACCTGCTATATTTTGGATAATTCACACTATACCATTATAAATTATAGCCTATGTGTTATTCTGATGTGTAAGCTATATTATTGCAAAGTTTCATCAAAATCCATTAAGCAGTTTTAGCGTGAAAGAGTAACAAACATACATCCATACATTCTTACAAACTTTCGTGTTTATAATATTAGTAGGATACATTACACAACATGAAGAAACCACGTAGGAAGTTATTTTTTAATATAAACTAGCTAACCAGTATTAGGTAAAAGTTTTATCGAAATCATTTTAGCCTATCTCTTTTTAACCTCATTTGGACTTCGAGAAATAAATCAAAAATATAATTAACCAAGTCTGTCTAGCTTTTCTACAGAATTAGCGAGACTAACAAACGTTAATTCATTCTTATATCTATGATAATATTTTAAATCTAAAATATATATAGTTTTAGTTTGTGTTTGTCTGTACTATGATTTCTTAAAACAGAGGGTAATATGTTAATAAAATTCAGAAATATATCAATCTATTTATATTTTCCGCTAACCTTATTTATTAAAGTTTTTATTAAAAAGTGTATAAATAAGTTGGAGTTCGTGGAAATGGAGTAGGTTGTGTACGAATATTAATATCTGTGGGCATCTTGACCAGAAATTAATCTACCCACATCTTACATGTTTGTAAAAATATTAGAAGTTGAAGATATTAAATTTATGGTATATTTATTTGGTGTCCTATAAATATAATAATAAATTATAGAATGTCGGTTTATAGAAGATAAAATATGCTGCACGAAATTGGATACGGTTTTTATAATTGTATTTGTGCAGCTAACTTAAAATATAGTCTTAGTTTTATTTAAATCGTATGTAAAGAAATAAGTTACTGTTATTTAAAAATGTTTTAGCTCAGCCATTCTAACGTGGTTCGGTAATGACATATTTTATAAGTAAAAAAAGTTTAGTAATTTGTATATAAAATTGAAAAAAAAAAAACGATTTCAATAATTATCATTTTTGAAATTAAGATTTATTACATTATAAAATTAAAAAAAATGTTAGAATTTTTTTGAGCATTATATTTTTTTTGGGGAATTTCACATTTGTATATAAAACATATTTTTTTGTATTTACTGGATTAAAATATGATTAATATTTTTCTTATAGAATTTTTTTTTCTATCACTTTTTTTGGTAATTATTTAATATAAAATTATTTTATTTGTTGAAATATATTATGAATTCTCTCAATTATTATTAACCACAGATAAAATATTTTTTTTAATAAAAAAATGACTTACTTGTATATCCGGGCAGCACTGACAGCGGCACTCAGGTGTCTACTTAAGGTTGGCGATGTCCCGCCTTATATATGCGCCGCCCGCCCAAGCCGCCCAGGCCGCCCACTGATTACAAATAATCCTACTAATATAATTCGAAACTTTATTATGTTTGTCACTTTTTCACAAACTTAGTTCTAAACGGATTTTTTGATGATTTTTAATTTCTTTCTAATAATAATTTAAACACAAGATTGTTTTATTTGAAATTTTATTGCGTCGTAACAAATTGGCGTGTTGTAAAAATAAATACATATTCCTATAGACAATTTAACGGTCTTCAAAAAAGGTCTTATATATTTTTTTGCTAAATCGACTCGTTTCTAAGTTATTCAAGATTTAATTTCAACTACTAATGGTATATGATGTTTTCCATAAGTCTTAAAATAATGGTTTTAATATTGTTACGGGTACAGATTTCTGTCCACACTAATATATTATATATCAGTTTCTTATAACTTATCATAACAGCAGTATTTTTTAATCTTTTTGGAAATGCGACCCCTTTAGAAACTCCGAAACGGCTCGACCGATTTTTATGAAATTTTATATACATATTCAGTGGGTTTTAAAATCGGTCAACATCTATTTTTATACCCCTATATGATAACGGTAGCCCACGGTGGCAAAACAACGTTTGCTAGTAATTTATGACACATTTGATACTTACTTTAGATAAGAAGTCAAGCAATGCCTGGAACTCAAAGGACACCTAGCACTTATATTTCCACTTGCACAACGATAGGTGCTATTTAATCTATGAAACTACCCTGTCTTAGATATCTCCGGACAGAGGTTATAAGTAGCCCTAATAATAAAAATAAACTAATGGATTTTAACAGAGCTGTGTCTAAAACTGTCTCGTTACAACACTTTCGCATTTTTATATTAAAACTTGTCATTAATTTGGGTTTAATTTCACATATTAATCGCTATATCGTTATATCGCTATGTTACATTTTATTTTTAAACACTAATATAATTTATATATGTCCAAAGACAGCTCGACATGCACTCCGACGATAGATGGCGTAATCGCACACTTCTTTATTTAGTTCGTGTTCTTCTTTATTTTTTATGTACCACCTCTGTACCAAATTTCATCAAAATTGGTTCCGTAATTTAAGCGTCATTGCGTAATAGACAAACAGATCTGCTGTCGATAGATGGCGTAAGTAGGATATTAAATCGCACTTTCGTTTGTATGGTTTATATTCTTAAGTATAACCAACGTTTTATGGGTTACTTTCGAAATTATAATATTAACTAGCGATCAGCTCCGATTTCACACGGTTTCTCTACTATATTATACATGTATTATACATATAAACCTTCCTCTTGAATCACGCTGTCTTATAAAAAAACTGCATCAAAATCAGTTGCGTAGGTTTAAAGATCTAAGCATACATATGGACAGAGAGACGGGAAGCGACTGTGTTTTATACTATGTAGTGATTATAGTGAAGAAGTTAGATTTATGAGTATCGAAAAAATTTTATAAAAGTATTCCGAGCTATGAATGCATATTAATTTAAGGGGAAATAAAGTTTGTGGAGATAGCTAGTATTAAACGATCCGCCCTCTATTCGCTGAAGTATAACTTTTTCTTTACAGGAACTTTGCTTACTTTCTTAGAGGATAAATTTTAACAACCTTAGATAAAGAAGATTTCCAATTTGATTAGAATCGATTTAGATGATTAATATTTTATTTTATTTGTACAGAATTTCGAGGGTCAAAGACAATTTTGGATTTTTCTCTTTACGTGTGCTTTATAGACATTGGTTTTACCCAAATTTAAGAAGTTCGGGAAAGAATTCATGATCGATAGATGATGGGTTCAAATCCCAATCATTTTAATACTAACGGGGCACTCCCAACACAAGCATTTAGCTTAGTTGAATAGGTTAAGGAGACTATTAGTATGCAATTAAAACTATTAGTAACCTTTTTTTAAAAGTGCGCTATACATTTTGATCCCCTTGCGAGTATTAAAACATCAATTTTTTTATCTTACTTTTAGGTATAGCATAGAAAAAATAGAATAGAATAAAACTTTATTTGTGGCACACTACTTACAAAATATAATATTAACAAATATCAAAAGTTCCAAAAAAAAAGAATTAAAAAATATTATAATAGTGTAAAATTAAAATCAACTTATAAATAAATACATAATATTACATATCTACACGTAAGAATTTTCACAGAAGTGTGAAGCCACAAAAAGGAAAATCATTCACCATTTGTTGTTAACCCTGAGCGACCTAAAATTTACCTACGCTGGTTTTTAGTTTATTATTAACGGTTACTTTTTTTTTTCACAGCTTCAACAGATTATATATCTGCACGTGCTTTGAGCAAGCATTTGCTTAGTATTTCTTAACTGGGAGGGTTAAGGAATACTAAGCAAATGCTTGTGTTATAGTAGGGGAGGCCATGATGCTAAATGGGGATTTACTCGAGCGTCTTAAGGACATATAACATTTTGTAGATTAGATGATGGTGAGAATAAAAGGTTATATTACGTTTCCCATTTTAATGTTCCGAAAAACATCTATAGCTAGTCAAAAATTGTAAAATTAAAAAAATACATGAAGATAATAAGCCAGAAGTCAGATATTGATGAAGTTAAGATGGCCCGACTTGTCACTGATGGGACGGTATGTTCATCTACCGACTTGAGTTGTGGAGGTGGCCATCTAGAAGGGTAGAAAAAAAATGTATTCAAGTGCCGTCAGATATTCAGAGGGGATATTAAGTGATACATATATACATAAAATGACATGAATGCGGTGTTTTGTGATTATCTGTGATGATGTTATGACGTCGGAAAGCGGTGTGATGATGGTACGAGCTCGTCCGCGGTCCGCCACGCCCATATCGTCAGATTTTCAAAATACACGTATTCTATCATGCAATTAACCCACCTTACCTTAATCAGACGCGCTCGAGTAAATCCAAAAAATTCCCTCTTGGGCTCCCATACTATTAGGAGTAGTAGTACAATGACTGAGATTTGAACCCACAACATATCGATCGTGAATCCAACGCCTAAACCACTGATTACTGAAGCTTCTGTATTTAGCTTAATATTGAGTTATGAAACTAGTTTTTAACTGGAATAAAATGAGGCATAAGGATGTATTACTCAATATATTGCTGTATAAAAATATTCAGGCGTTGAATAAACATTTTATTAATATCCCGAAACTTCGAATTTTTCCGGGATAAAAATTAACCAATATATTAATACAGGATATAAAGTATATATGTGCCTAATTTCATTGAAATCCATACAGCCATTTTTGCGTGGTTGAGTAACAAACATCCAAGATACAAAATCTAGTCCATGAGTACGTGTAGATTTCTTCCTGACATTTTATTCAAATAATATCGACGTGTGTACATTCTGATTGGCGTCTTCTTTAACATGTTTATTTTCTAAAGCCGATTTGAAGATTTGTGTTTAAGACTAATTTCGATTTACAGGATGTACTCGTTTTCTATTACGGAGCTGTTAATATAATCTGTATATAGCTGATCACTGTTGATGAATTTTATTTGGCGAGTAAACATTGTTTAAAATAGTTTAGAGAAGTTTCCTCATTTATTTTGATGTTAAATAGTCTTTAAACCTGTCCTCGGGTCACAAGCCCCAGGCACTGCTCGATTTCCTAAAATATGTGATTGTACGTACTGTATTACCTTCTTTCAAACTTATGATGTTCGATCAAAGGATGACGGAGTCTATTAATATTCAATCAATAATCTAGTGACCTGCCCTCTCTTCACTAAGGGTGAAACGACTTTTATTACTTTTGAAAAATGAAAATTAATATTCCGTAGCTTGGAATCTATACAGGTTAACATAACAAGACTTAAAAACATACTAGTTTTTTTTAAATAATAAAATAGTATTATCAAAAAAATGCTTTAATCCGATCCCAAATTAAATCATTCAGGGACCCACTCAAATACAACTTTTTGGACCCTAGTTTTCAATGACGAAGAGACTCTTTGTCTCTTTAGTGATTTTTTCAAAAATTTATCCATCAGGGTTCTAAGAAAAAAATGAACTTAAAAATCAACATTTATACAAAAACATAGTTTTCATTTTTTAAGAGTTTAATAAAATTGTCATTGATTTTTAGAGATTTCGATGTCAATTTTAGTAGGAAGACCCTTAACTTAATAAAGTCTTTTTTACCTCAGCGAGGTGAGAATGTGTTGAATGGTGTATGTGTAAAGATAATTGATTAATGCTGGTATCCACTAGATATCCTCATGTAGAGCATTAGAGATGATTCAGCTTCAAATCTAATTATGAGCTCTCGCCTCCCTCAGTAATCATCATTGAAATTGACTATACGATCTAATTAAAAAGTTTTAACATAATTGATTACTTTGTAAACAATAACTGACTTCTGTTATTCTTTGCCTTCCCCACGCAAAGCTCAATCAACCGGTTGACCCCAAATGTATCCGAGGTAATAATTATTTAATTAAAATGATTTAAAACTTTGTATATCATAATAATATTAAAAAGCTTTTTTATTCTGCTGGTACGGAATTTTTAAAATACATTTTTTTTTTATAATCATCATCATCACAATCCATTAATGAGCCAGGTCTCCTCCTCAGAATGCTATAGTCCACCACCAGATTTCCTCCCGATGTTTTCCTTCACCGTTAAAGCAAGTATATTAAATTATAAAAATTAAATAATTATATAATATTTAATTGCTTAAAATACATATAACTCAGAAAAAGTCTACTGGTCTCTCACTGCAGTGTTTTTTTTTCTTTAGGTGAAAATAAATGTCATACACACTATTTCTTTTTACCTTCCACGAATCAATCAATGATCTGATTTCTTCTGCATCGTTTAGATCATTCTATATTTCTGTAGTTTATAAGTTTTATATAACAATAGTTAAGTAAATTTAGTCGCTTTTAGAATATAATATAATGTTAGTAACACCGTTTGTTTGTTAAATTAGCATTCGCAGGTTAAATTAGTATTCGTTCCGATAGGAGTGAGTTTGTCGAGTGATATCGCACAGTACATTAAAATAGTGAAACTAATAGTGTAGTGTTGTTTTCTGACGTGGTGCTAGGCCTCCGTTATCAAGGAGCACGTCAGCAATGTACTTTATTATTGTAATATTCGGTAGTAAGTTTGAGCGATGAAGGTGAGAGTTAACGGTTATAAACGACGTCTTTAGCTGTTCCAGGGTCTCAGTCCCCAGGCGCTGCTCAGCTCTATCTAGATTGCATTTTCCTTAATGTTTTGTGTTATGATCAAAAATTCATTAATTTTTTTAACCCACCCCCCAATCGTTCATCCAGTTATTTATGTACTCACTCATTCACCCACCAACTCTCATCAGGTTACTAAGTTACAAATTGAATTAACACAGTAACGTCTTTCACTATGACGTCTCTTTTTTGGGATAAAATGTATCCTTTCAGATTACTTTCAGATATATTACTAAGTTTTACCCGTGAGGGAACGGGTCAGAATACTATTTCCCTCTGCCGCTGGGAGAGCATCCCGTAAGAGCTGAGTAACCCAACACCCCCTTGGTGGTAGGGGGATCTGTTCCCCGACTGGCTTGCGATCACCAGCATGCGAATCCGATCGCCACGTGCCATAGACGCGTTTGTTGAGCCGCATGTGGGCCAGACTTACCCCCTTCCTCTCCCATCCCATGAATGCTGCGGATCTAGTGGACCTAGTGGACGCCGAAACCGCAGCATGTTTTTTCTCCACTCCCCCTCCCCACTATATCTTCGAGGATGCAACGCATCGGCAAAACAAGAGGTTATACTCTAGGGTCTTACTCTTGTTTTGTCGATGTCCATGGGCAATGGTGGCCACTTACTATCAGGTGAACCATCTGCACGTTTACACCTTATGTACCATAAAAAAATATATATATTACTGCTATTTTTTTGGAGTTCTATTATAGAGTTTTTTTTCTTTTTCTGAAATGAGTGAGTCGAGTATCTATAGTAATGGAATCAACAGCAAATACACACATAATTAACTCAATCAAATTTAGTTAACAAACGCTCCTACTAATTATTTCCTAAATATTCGATACAAATCTAACTAAAAACGTTTTACAATAATGAGCCCTTTGTCGCTACATTCAGACATTTAGGCCGAATCAGTGGACTGTGTCTTTTAGACCGAGCATTGGTAATTTCTCGCACTAGTAAACTACATAAATGAAACATTATCGAGATGCAGGCAAATATCACGGTTTTGTTATTAATTAAACCGATATATTGGTTAAATAACAATGGCTTGCTCATATTTTTTTAAATATAAAATTGTATTACATTATAAATTCGGAGAAAGAGAGGGGGTATGATATTGAATGGTCTATTCCGTAAACGCTGCTACTGACAGGAACCTAAGCAGTGAGACTTGTGACCAAAGTGTAGTTTTAAGGGATCCTTCAAGCAATTGTGTACGAAGACTAACAGTATGACAGCTTGACTAGAATATCCTTCTGGGGTTATACTTCATACCAACATCATAACTGCTAGATTACGGCGTAATTATTTTGCAATCGAAAATCACAAAAATAAGGTGTTTTCTACTGAAATATAATTATTATTTAGAATAATAAACATTTTTTAAAATTTATTATTGCGAGATTATTAATTTATTTAATTAAATAAAACTACAAAACACACATGTCCGCCATGTTCATTTAAACACCAATAAAATTCAATGACGTCACGCCTGTGTATATATTGTCATTGTCACTTTAATTTCATACGAACATCGACGACCTCAGATAAATAATTGTTTTACTTGCATTTATTTCGTAATTATAATCCATCTGTTATTTAATTTTGAGTTCTAAGACATCTCAAAAAGAAATTAAGTCATGGAATAAGGATATACCAAGGCAAACAGCTCTAATTTGCTTAAATGATGCCTGATTTGATGATGTTGGGGGCGATCTTGGCATCAAACAAAGATTTCTGTTCAGCAGAATTTAGAAATGTTAAAGCTAAAAATTAAAATGTAAGCATATCATTAATAATCTATAAATAAATTATTCAAAAAAAAATCAAATTATAAAAGCTCTGTTTGATATTTGTAATATTAGAGATTATGTTATGTATACTATATAACACATGCTTACATATTAGTCTCTTTGTTTTAGATCTTCCAGATCAAGACGGTCTGGATGGATGGGGATGACGCTGTAAGTTATGTACAGTTAAAACGTGATGGAAATATGAGCTTTGTAATAGCTAAAATCTGTCCAGAACATAAGATACAAGCAAAGCTGTATTGCAATTGATTGTTTAAAGAATACGATACTCTTTATCCTGAAATAAAACACAGCTCCCGTGGGATAGAGGTGTTACTAAAAATAAGGTACTTAATCACTCTCACGTTAGTTATGATTTATTGTAGGATACAAATCTTCTATACGACGAAGAATAAGTTTCCTTCCGGTATAAAAAGTATCCTTTCATATATAGAGTTTATGGGTTATGAAGAATCCGAAAACAATATTTCATTAAGATACATTGATCTTAAATTAAACTAAACTTAAATTAAGTAGCTTCATTAAAATATTTTCTTACACAATCAATTTCTTCAATTAATTTTTTTCCAGTGAATGTTCCTTTCCTTCTATTTCCTTTTATTTTATAGGATTTTCGATTTTTTTTCAAGATTTAAAATAAAGTATAAAGTATAAACTATTTTATTATTTGTAAATATTATTAAAATGAAATTTAACTTTGAAATTACCCTTTAAATGTGATTGTCTACTCAATAGAAGCAAAACTAAATCATAACAAGTTGGTTTGTTTGTTATTTCTAAGTGCGAAAGTTACCCAACATTTTGAGCATCGAGAAAGGATCTTCAATAGCCTTTCCTGTCAAAATAATACAATTCTAATTTATATAGATTTAATATATTTTGATATCCCCGCCCGACTTCGCGCAATTTACTACATTACTTAGATTTATAGAAAAAACATTTAATCTTCAATATATTGATAGTAAAAATATTCAGGCGCTTACAACAGTAAATATATTTTATTATTATCCCACAGGAATTCTAAATTTTTCGGGATAAAAAGTAGCATATGTGTTAATTCAAGTTATAATGTATCTGTGTGCCAAATTTCATTGAGTTCCGTTAAGCCTTTTTTGTGTGATTGAGTATTAAACATGCAAACATACAAACTTTCTAAAATAAATCTGTGATAACAAAATAATGATGTAGCTTTTTTTTTATAATAGATAAGGTGCAAACGAGCAGATGGTCCACCTGATGGTAAGTGGCAACCATCGCCCATGGACATCGGAAAAACAAGAAACACTCTCTCGTTTTGTCGATGCGTTGCATCCCCGAAGATGAGTGGGAAGGGGGAATGAAGAAGAAAAATTATGCGGATTCAGCGGACCCTAGGCAAGAGCTCAGAGTCCACTAGACCCACAGCATTAATGGGATGGGAGAGGGAGGGGGTAAGTCTGGCCCACATGCGGCTCAACCGGAACGCGTCTATGACACTTGGCGATCGGATTCGCCTGCTGGTGGTGGCAAGCCAGTCGGGGAACAGATCTCCTACCATCAAGCGGGTGCTGGGTTACTCGGCTCTTACGAGATGCTCCCAGCGGTAGAGGGGAATAGTATTCTAACCCGTCCCCTCACGTGGTAAAAAGTTTTTTGATCAATAACAAACCTAAGCACAAACTATAAGTATATAATCTATAATTCAAAATTGCACGTAAAAGAGAACAATAATGCACTATGGATAGAAATTACAAATATAACAAGTACTCGTATTAATATTAATAACTCATATAAATACTTAATAAAGATTATACTTCACTAAAATTACACTTCTATATTATAATCAATAATCGGTCTTAGAAGTTACGTTTTATGGTCGAATTTAAACCATTGTTGTCTGAAAAAAAAATTGATTTTTCATTAACTGTCAAGAGCAAGAGCAAAACTTTTAAAACAGTTTAGAAGGTATAGTGAAATTAAATAAATATAGATATTCTAGAGTCGATTATAACAATGAAAATATTTTTAAAAAATTACCTCAAAGATGTAAAAATCAAATGACATTTTTTATTTTTTTTTTATTCTGTTTTAGGCGTGAAGTCTAGTAATGAATCGATAAATCGAAAAATAATTTTGAAATGCCTGATGAGAATCGATTCCATTGCGTGCGAATTAAATCGATTTAAAGATTGATTCAGATTCATACTGTCTAACTGGAAAATTAAGCATTAAACATTATAAATGGGTTACAAGCCCAAACACCATTTAGACTAATAAACTTGTAACCGGTACTTGGCTGATTTTTTATTTAGCAATATCCCAACAACCCACAGACGATAAAGAAATAGCTAGACGCCATCACAGCTCACAAAATAAAATGTTTTATTATAACTTTTATTATAATAGCCCAATAAATTATGATGAAGTGTTAAAATGTCGACTCTACTAAGGATCTATTCAAATTAATCTTAATATACAAAACTGTTTGGATGTTTGTGTATTGCATATTTTCTAATCCTAATCTATACTAATATATAAAGCAGAAGTGTTTGATTTAACGCACGAATCTCAGGAATCACTGGTCCAATTTGAAAAATTCTTTCAGTGTTAGATAGCCCATTTATTGAGGAAGGCTATATATCACCACGCTAAGACCAATAGGAGCGGATGATCACGGGCACGAAGTCGGAAGGGTCGGGTAGTATGTAATATATTGCTAGCAAAATTCCTAATATTAAAATAATTAAGTACACTCACGTGGTCCTCAGTATTGGAAGCTTAGCACCACGCCACCCGACAACACTACACTATTAGTCTCAATCCTTTAATATGTCGCGCATGTACGCGGTACATTGACAAATTGGCTCTATCCTATAGGAACGAAAGTTATATAATATTGTCTACTCGAAATACGATAAAATCAACTACTCGCGAATACCCGTGAGGGGACGGG
This sequence comes from Limenitis camilla, assembly GCA_905147385.1. Classification (NCBI taxonomy): domain Eukaryota; kingdom Metazoa; phylum Arthropoda; class Insecta; order Lepidoptera; family Nymphalidae; genus Limenitis; species Limenitis camilla. The sequence goes on from LR990235.1 coordinate 2,247,765, forward strand.
TTAGAATACTATTCCCCTCTGCCGCTGGGAGAGCATCTCGTAAGAGCCGAGTAAGCCAGTACCCCCTTGGTGGTAGGGGACTTGTTCCCTGACTGGCTTGCGACCACCAGCATGCGAATCCGACCGCCAAATGTAATAGACGCGTTCCGGCCGAGCCGCATGTGCGGAAATCGAAATAGTTCTTCCACGGTGGCGATCTTCGTCCATTCGCGGATGTTGCGCAACCAGGAATTTTTCTTCTTCCAGCTCGTTCTTTGCCTTGTACTTTGCCCATTATTATAATTTGGAGCAGTCGGTATTGCTCGTGTCTCAAGACGTGTCCCAACTACTGGACTTTTCTCTTCTTGACGGTTTGCAGTGACTCCCGGCTACTGGCGACGCCAGTCACCGAACCGCTATCTACATATCTTTAAACCTGTTTCTGTGGACTAACACAATAATCTGACTAGTAATTACATAAAGTAAATATAAGGGTCTTGTAAACCTACTCCTAAATCACAAGCCTCAGTTCGGTTTTTGCCTTAATTATATGTGTCGAAGAATAGTAAAAGATTATCGAAAAATCGAATAGTAATCGCCATCTATGGCGTTGGAGTAGGGTAGTTGTCACTTCTATCGGTTTGACAGTCTCGACCCTTTATATACCATCTACAGTCTGACAGTAGTCTTAGTCGTGCGCGGTCTCTCAAGGAGTGAAGTAGTCCCTGGATAGTGTTAGTGCTGGGAGTGCTGTCCGATTAAGATCGCATAAGTACCTTACAATGTTGTTGCCACGTCTCGTGTTAGGTTTAGTTTATGTGAGATTAATCTTAGGTGTAAACAGAGAGCCTGAGCAGTGGAGGTGAGTGTCTCGATCGAATAAAGGATATCCTTAAGATTACACTTTGGTCACAAGGCACTTCTTAGGATTCTCTCGTAATTAGTAGAGATCATATTTGATTATTTATCGTTTCAGTAGCAGTATCTACGTTGCGTTTACCCAATAGTCCATTCAATATCATCACCCCCTCTTATGTTTCCCAATATTCCCCTCTTCTCTTTCCTACTCATCGTTAAAATCCCCGACATATATTTGCATTGCATTATTATATTTTACGTGTGTATATGTGTATAACGTTTTAGCTTATTTATGATTTTATTGTATGGGGCTTACAGAACCCCAAACACGTGGAAGCTGGCTGGGCCCGGTTTCAGCTTCTTTAAATTAAGAGTTATCTATTGTCAGTTAAGTGATAAAGGTACACAGTACTCACAAGTTCTTGATGATTTCTTATCTTCTTTCTAATCTTCTTTGAGCATGCCCATTGCACGTTTCGCACAATAACACAAAACAGTTCTAAATAGTTCACACTTCACCACCAGTCGGTTTTCGTCAGGGAAGGGTCAATTAACTAGCGTTTAGGAGATATAGCACACACAGGACTCGGATATTATTAATCAATAATCACAGGGGATGTATATCGCGCGCGTACGCCGCTCTCTTCAATAAGACTGACACACCACCTCACCCGGCGGCGCCACTAACACTCCTTAACACCCCCCGCCCCGCGGGCGTTTGTAGTAAACATTGTATTTTATTTTAATCTTCTTATTCTTATGTATGAGAGAGACGTGTAAATTGTTTAGTATCTATATATAGGAGTGAGGGAGAGCGAATGATGAGACGGCATCAGTCAACCCGTCATAGATCGAAATATATTCCATATTTGAATATTATTTTCACAAATTTAAATTTAGAATCTATTTCCAATGTATAGTCTGAATAATAAACATAATGGTTGTAATTTAATTTATTGGAATAGCAACACTGTAATATCACAGATAAATAGAAGGTACAGAGTATCTGTCATTGATAGTCGATGGTACAATATAGATTGAATGAAATTTAAATAAAAAACATAATATTGTTAAGCAACACCGAGTTCTTTTATTATATTTTCTATCCATAACTTAGCAAATATCCATGGGGTATATGGCCATCCTATAAAGAAAGAGTTTATGTCTTTTCTAACTATCCTCCCACCATTATACCAAATTATCTGTTTACAAACTCTTTTCGACATAACATTTTTTAGGGCTGCTCTGAAGCAGTTTTAAAAGCCTTTTTTATAATGAAGACATTCAATCACTCACTGTGATCAAACTACCTCTGATCTAGACGAACAGTATTACAGCTAGAATACGTAATAACGTATTTATTTGGCAACCCCTACTTTTTGATTGATGTATATCAGTTGACCAACATTCAAGAAAGTAAGAATGCTACTCATATCAATAATACCAACATCATAAATAACAAATTTTTCTCCGGTCGCTTGGGTAAAGCTAAATAGTGTTACGCGCTTGAGTTCAGGATTGGATGAAATTGATAGATGCTTCGTTGGTAAAGAATTTATTACAAAAGAAAATGTTACAAAAGTCCTTCACAAAAATAACTCTATACTACGTTCTCGCACTATACACACGTCTCCGGTATTTACACTTCTAATTTCTAATCTGTACAGTTCCACACTTATTACGCGCACTTCTCACTAAACACTATTTCCACCACTGTTCGTCGCTATACAATTCACAATATTCCACCACTATGACTAGGCACTACTTTCTTTGCACTTCGATATCTCTTCGAACTCTCTTCTTCACTCTCGAGTAATAGACTGACTTACAATCGTCCGTATAATGCTGATTTGATCGTTCTCATTACTTGATTCTAGCAATTTAAAAAAAAAGATTATTCTGACAACCACTGGAAAGATCTAGAGTCCTTTTCCCACAATGTCAATCATCGAAGACTCGCGAAATTTCTAGCGAACGACATCTTGCTGTCCCTCTCGGTTCATCTTGCCGTCTTATTCTATCTAGGCGTTTAGGCATGCAAATTGTTTTGATGTAAATTCGCAACAATAGTTTGTTTGCTTGCTTGTTTTTATCTCAGGAACTATTAGTGCAAATTGAAAATTGCTTTTAGTATTCGATAGACCATTGATGACGACCCATAGGAGCGGAGCATGAATGAGCTTCCATGCACTGCGTAAATGGTTATAAATCAAAGAAAGGTTCAGCTCCTTTAGAATTGTATTAGACTGCGTTTCCCCCAGAGATGAGTGAGGATGTGTAGCGAGGGATGTGTTTGTTAAGAATCGACAGAATCCAAAGCAGCAGCGGCATCCAAGCAGTGATGGCCCAATGGTTGAGACTTCAAGTCTTACTCGGGAGGGCCGAGTTCGATCCTGGGCACACACCTTTGACTTTTCTGAGCTATGTGTGTTTTAAGCAATTAAATGTCACTTGCTATAACGGTGAAGGAAAACATCGTGAGGAAACCTGCACACCAGAGAGTTCCCTAAAGTTCTCAAAGGTGTGTGAAGTCTGCCAACCCGCACTGGGCCAGCGTGGTGGACTATGACCTAATACCCTTCTCATTCTGAGGAGGAGACCCGGCTCAGCAGTGGGCCATTGACGGGTCGTGACGATGATGATGATGATGATGATGATAGAATCGCTTCATTTACCTTCCCTCAGATTGTGTCAAATGAAGCGAAACCTCGCACATATTTGGTGGAAACCCAGCTTTATAGGTGCCTACGTTCTACTCTTTTTAACGTTCTCTCTCTCCATCTCTTGTCTACAGACAAAGTCGAACGGTTCGGCTAGTTCATTATAAATTTACCCACAAATGTTTTATTTACAACAAAAGCAAATATTTTTTCGTTAAATACAACAATAGAAGCAAACCTCTTAAAAGAATATTTTGCCAAAGTGTTTTGTAATTTATAAAAATGCGCGTTACCTAAAAATAATTGTTATGAGTATACAAAGTATCTGAATAGGCTTTTTAATTTACATTTTTTCCACATTTTTTAGTTTCTTAGAGAATAAGGAATTTATATTGTTTTACCAAAATTTATCGGGATAGGGTACTCTAAAAAATATATAATTACTAGTCAACCTGCCCCGGCTACGCACGACAATAATTTTTATTATATTGTTACTATACAAAGATAATATTCAGGTTTCCAAAAATTATATCCTTTTTTTGTTATTCCGCAGAAACTATTATATTTTCCGGTATAAAAAGTAGCCTATATGCTAATCCAGGTTATATAGTATGTGTGTGCTAAATTTCATTGAAATCGGTTGAGCCATTATTGCGTGTTTGAGTACCAAACATACAAACTTATACATTTAATATTAGTAATATACATAAATATACTATCTAAGTAAGACTGATATAGAAATATTTTATCTCAAATCCTTATGCAGATCTGATTTCTTAGGAATTCTCAGGAATTCTCAGCACGACTGTAATACGACGAATAAACATGAATTTCTTACCTTTTACAATAGGATATGTAAGACAATAATATTACGTACCTTCACTTTAATATTCACCTTAGCTTCGCTGGGCTAAAATATTTTCGATATTAATTTTTTTCCTAACATCCTATGTTAGCTAGCGATTCTAAACTCTAATAAAAAAGTGTTTAGTAAATAAAGCTTACTACTCTGTACAAGATTATTTGAATGATGACAAAGCTTGGATTCAAAATGACGTTGATGCTCAGCTGAATGATTATACCTTTGTAAAACAGACTGATGTAAACAATGGCATTTTGAAAAGAGCAACTGTTGAGTTTCTTGCCAGTTCTTCTCATCAGGAAACTGCTTTCCGAACTGGTGGTAGCTTCAGAGAAACTGACTGACTCACCAATTTTGACGTGTCGAGTAGAGTTTGAGTTTATAAATGAAACAAAGTCTATATATTTAAGTTATATAATAATACAACTATGAAAATCATAAACCCTTTGCGTGATTCGTCTTCACGTATATTTTTGACGATTTAATATCTTCTATGAACAGACATTCTATAACTTATATTTTATCTTTTACTCCAGCCTGGAAGAGTTTATGGAATACTTCACACCTTGGGGATGAAGCAATGGTTTATCTTGAACCGTCCTGTCTGTCTGTCTTGAATTAAATGAAACTTGTTAAGCTCGTTCCTTACAATTAAAAGATTTCCGATTTATCTTCACTGAAGCTTCAATTATTTAATTCCGTTATGTTTACTTGCTAGTCCGCCCTCGCTTCGGTGTGACTTGTGCCAACATTTTCTCGTTTCTATTTACCTTGTGAATTTAGTTTAAATTTATATTTTAATCGCATTATTATTAATTTAATTTTCGTAGCTGGACATGCAATTCATCCTCTATTTTAATCCTTTCAAGGTTTTTTTTCGCCGATAAAACGAAGCTTATATCCTTTCTTAAGCTCTAGTATATCTCTGTACCAAATTTAATTCAAATCGGTTTAGTGTTTTAAGCGTGAAAGCATAACCGACAGAGACACCATCTATTCGTCAATAGATGGCGTAAGTAGTATATTAAATCGCAGTTTCGTTTGTTTACTCTATTAGGATTTCAACTAATTTACACAAAACCTTTACAAATTATACTCTTCCTACCTTCCTCGTGAATGACTGTCTTTAATGATTAAAACCGTATGAAAATCCGTCAGATTATCACGAACAAACAGATAGATGTGGTGTAGGCTTTGTTTTATAATATGTAGATTTTAAATAGAATTAATTAACGAAATAAATCTAGTTTTGAATCATCATCATCACGACCCTTCAATGGCCCACTGCTGAGCCGGGTCTCCTCCTCAGAATGACCCGCCGTATTAGGCCATAGTCCACCACGCTGGTCCAGTGCGGGTTGGTAGACTTCACACACCTTTGAGAACTTTTAGGGAACTCTCAGGAGTGCTGGTTTCCTCACGATGTTTTCCTTCACCGTTAAAGCAAGTGATATTTAATTGCTTAAAACACACATAACTCAGAGTCAGAGTTGTATGCCCAGGATCGAACTCGGACCTCCCGAGTAAGACTTGAAGTCTCAACCACTGGGCCATCACTGCTTTTGAAAAAATTTGAATTCACTAGTTTTGAATAATTTATTGAAATTCGACGTTAGATGAATTATTATAATATTATCCCTTACGTAGTATACCAATAAATTATTATTATCAAATAAGTATATTTTGTGTGCTAGTTTGCTGAAACCCTTATATATGTTTAATGATAAATGTAAGTAAATTTCACGCAAAACTGCTGAACTGGTTTTCATGAAATTTTGAAGCAATATATTTACAGGATTATCCATTGTATTTTTCATAGGATTGTAATTATAAATGCACATTTTTGATAGCAGGGTAAATTATTTTATTTACAGTTCTTTTTTAAATTGACAGTTTAGAAAATTATGAATTAAAAAAAAACACTAAGTAAGTTTGTATCACTACCCTATTACGCAAAAACGACTTAACGAATCGCATAGAAATTTTGTAAACTGATATTTTATAACTTGGATTAATACAAATACTACTTTCTATCCTGAAGAAGAGTCAAAATTAGGTCATTAATATATATATAGCTGCTTGTTCTGATTCACTGACTGATTGATCACCTCTCCTGTAAACTTTTTTTCACTCATGGTTTCGTATAGAGGACGAAAATTCATTAAGAGGAAAAATATGGAGATAGCTCATGATTGAGGATTTTGGAGACGGGGGAAGAGCACAGCCAGGGTATTTAAGATAGGTGGGAGGTGCTCCAACAAATTTCATTTGAAACCTCATCCAATTGGCAATGAGCTGAAAAAAAAATCCAAAATGGCGGATTTAAGATGGCGGCCATACAAATTTCGTCGGCGTCTATCTCAGAAAGTATACAAGATGGAAGAGTGGTGTCTTTGAAAAAGATGATCAGAGCCTCAAGATCTATATGATGATTAGAAAAAAAAATTCAAGATGGCGGAATTTATTTATCCATACTAAATGTATGGGAAATATTCAAGAGACTACAAGTTGGAAACTATGCAAGAGACTTTGATACGGTTCATAGAAGAACTTTTATCCTGACAAGTGTTGATTAAGGACTTCGAAGACGGGGAAGGAGCACGGCCAGGGTATTTAAGGTAGGTGGGGGGTTCTCGAACAAAAATCATTCGAAACCTCATCCAATTGACAGGGAATGGTAATGAACCAAAATGGTTCGAGATGACGGCCATGCAAATTTCGTCGGTATCCATCTCAGAAAGCATACAAGATGGAAGAGTGATCTTTTGGAAAAAGATGATCAGTGTATACAAGTCTACTTGATAAACAGAAAAAAAATCATTATGGTGGAACTTATTTTTCCATATTAAGTATATGGAAAATATTGAAGAGACTACAAGTTGAGAACTATGCAAGACTTTGATACGGTTTATAGAAGAACTTTCATTCTGTCAAATGATTCATCGAGGGTTTCAGAGATGGGTAATGGTGGACGGCCAGGTAATTAAAATAGGTGGGCGCTACTCAAATAAAAATACTAGAAATCTCATCCAATTGGCAGGGAGCTGGTAGACAATGGTAGAAAGTAGTAGAAAAATGGTAGTCAGTGATTGGCAGTAGTCTATTATTTTACATTCATTAAATTCTTCTGTGCGCTGAAGTGATTTTCATGTCCTGGATGTTTTTTTTACATCTTATGGCTCTGGTAGATATTAAAGAAGGTGCCTTTTTTACATTCCACTGTACTGTGCTCGATAGCATATCAATCTGATATTCGCTTTAGAACATTTAGGCAGTAAACAGTGGAAAGTTGACAGAGCTATAGATAGTAGAAAAGTAAGTTACAGACAGTGCACAGTAGAAGTTAATGAACGTAAAATATTAGACCGCTGTCTAACACTGCCTATCACTGACTACCATTTTCTTCCGCCGCGCCGTTTACAACTCACTACTTTCTACACCTCCCTACCATTTTCTACATAACCGCCATCCGGAATCAGACAAATTGTCATTCACTACTTCACGCAGCCACGCGCTACACTAGTTATATTTATATATATGTTATTATTTAAAAACTTTTAATCCCGAGAGGGTAAGTTGGTACGTCTAATTTTATGGAGTCCTAGCCATAAAGTTTCAATCCCACTCTGCAGGTCCATATAAAATGTTAGATTAAACACTTACAACGCGTTTTAATGAAACGCAATTTATTGTGCATACATTGGACGTTTTACGACTTTACCCCTCGTGTGAAGGTCGTCATGTATTTTACATTACCAGTCAGTATGATTGGTTTATATAGTATACTGTAATATATGTCGCAGATATAATAATCTATAAGACCACGATAGCTTAGAAACAAGATTTATATCAAATTATCTTTCATTTATAGACGTAGCAATAGAAATTATGAAAATATATCGATCTTTTGTTGACTCCACAGAACACTTTTTTTACAAACATCAATACACAAAATTAAATTCTTAATTGTTATTAAAGTTATGATTTATTTTTGGATTGGACGGCAATAACGAAGTTTCCGAACTTTCTGGATAAATATTTAAAAATTCCGACAATGCATGGAGTCCTCGCACTTTAAGCTTCAAACCCAGACATACAAACAGGGTTTTTTTTTACAAAGTAAAAAATAAATTTCATAAAAAACACTCTATGGAAGCACATTATCATCATAATCATCACAACCCGTTAATTGCCACTACTAAGCCTGGGCAGGGCTCCTACGCAGAATTTAATAGAGATGGAGGGAGGAAGGTACGGAAGCATCTAATCAATAAATTTCCTTGCATCAATAACAGAACTCTTGATTTCTACAATAAGAATCTACACAGTAGGACTATTTTTTTTATGGCACATAAGGTGCAAACGAGCAGATGGTCCTGATGGTAAGTGGCCACCATCGCCCATGGACATTGACAAAACAAGAGATACCTCTTGTTTTGTCGATGCGTTGCTCCTCGAAGATAGAGTGGGGAGGGGGAGTGAAGAAAAAAATACTGGGGTTTCAGCGGACCCTGAGCAAGACCCCGGAGTCCACTAGATCCGCAGCGTTAATGGGATGGGAGAGGGAGGGGGTAAGTCTGGCCCACATGCGGCTCGACCGGAACGCGTCTATGACACTTGGCGGTCGGATTCGCATGCTTGTGGTCGCCGTCCAGTCGGGAAACAGATCTCCTACCACCAAGGGGGTGCTGGGTTACTCGGCGCTTACGAGATGCTCTCCTAGCGGCAGAGGGGAATAGCATTCTAACCCGTCCCCTCACGGGGCGTATTGATCAATACATTTTGAATAATAATTTATTTGAAATATTATGATTTAAAAAAAAAAGTCTTATAAAGAAAGATAACACTGACTGTAATAACGCCATCTATCAAATAATTTTCGTAATTAAAACAATAACATAGCGCCATCTTCAATTCAATAGTAGAACTTGTTTGCGCTACGAAGTGCTACGCTCGTAGCAATGTAGCGGAGTGCTACTCAACTCGTAGAGCGACATCTACGGAAAAAATATTTACTTATTAAATTACTCCTTGGAAAACATAGATGGAGTTATTTTTAAAATATATAGTATATAAATATAAATAATATTATATCATGCAAGGTTTTTACATACTTCAAAAAAAGGCGAAGATCCTCAACTCATATATATTTTTATAGATATTCGTATAAACTTCTTTGTTTATAAATTATATAATTAAAAGCTTTTAAAAAAAAAGAACATTTTTGTATATTTTTAGTAACCCTAAATTTACGTAAAGTGCAAAATGTATCCATGAAAAGCAGGGATGAGTATACAGTTCATAGAAAATAAAATAATAGCTCTCTGGGTGTTAGTATTTTCCAGGTATTTATCTCAATGGAAAATTGGCGAAAGGAATATATATTTTTTTTACTATTGTGTACTAAACGGATTCTTATAAAGTTTTTTAGAATTCATAAAACTTATCTAAGCTAGAAGCTGTATATACTTCATATTTCCTCTGATTTTCCACAAAAAAAATTCCTGAGTGAAACAAGAATGACTCTACTGGTCACTCGTAGGTGAGTGAAGTTTAGTATTTCTTTCTACCACAAAGCAACATTATTGTTTAATTTTACTAAAGAAAATCAAAATAGTAACAAAATTTATTATTATTTTCTGGCAACCCTTATTTGTAAAATGTATTAAAGAACAACAAAATTCGTGTGTCTTTCAAAATCATAACTACACAATGTCCGCTGTATATACACGACTCCCCCATAAAAATGGGAGTAGTTTATACAATTTTAAGTTATTATTAATGGTTACTCGGTTCCCGTTCCAATCGAATGTAACTTAACAATGTCTGTATTTGTACAAAGAAGATAATAAACTTGATGTGAGCGGTTTCCATAAGTCTTATTAGAAACCAAAAAAAAAACATTTTAATTTTTTTTATGTTGTCACAAACTACTGCATTTAATTGGATGCGGTTGTTTATAACTTAATAAATTAAAAGAAATTAAAATATTTGCTTTGAAAGTAAAGAACACTTTTATACGTATAATTTAAAATGTGTGAACATCTCGTGAGTTTTATAAGCTTTTTGTTATTTAAAGATGTTGGGGTGACTCGTAATGATATAAAATATATCACGTACATAATGAAGCAGTGAAGGAAGTTATGAGAGTTTCAGGAGGAGTTAACATCGCGTCTGGCGCTCTCCCAGCTACTGTACGTGTCTGTAGTTTAGGTATAGAAAACCATATTTCTCTTTAAGATAATTTGCTTGGGAATAAATAGTACACTTAATTATGAAAATGAATTTTATTTCAAATTTATCGCTTTAAACTCGAGATACACATCACATCACATTATGTGAACGGATGGTAATCCGTAAAATCTATCCGCTTTTTAATCGCATACTTATCTCCAGTGAAACCGCAGCCTAACACTCAAACTAGGAAAATGTGTTTCGGAAATTAGTATCTTCCCCATATCTTTTTCTTTTTGAGACATAAAAATTACAAATTAAATAGAGTCTATACGCGACCGACAGTATGACTTGACCAGAACATCCTCCTGGGTGTTATACTTTAGACACAGCTCGTCAACGTTACTCCTAAATTACTCGCAATACAATAATAAAAACTCTATCATGGCGGCGTATTTATTTGGTTTGCTTTTATCTTTACGTTGGTACACCAAAATGATCTTAAGTTTGTGCCAACTTCTAAAAACAAATTACTCAGATTAATACCGCCTAAATCATGACTAAAAGAATGCTACTCAAATTATTGCTGGCAACATTATAATTAACAATATATAAAACTACCTTTATTTAATTTAACTGAGGTAGGGCACAGCAGGAAACTTCCTGCACAAATATGGAGCAGCCCGACTGGGGTAGTACCTCGACCTTACAGAAGATCACAGCTAAATAACACTACTCTAAAGCAAACTGTTCCTGTTGGTGAGTAAGGTGACCAGAGCTCCTGGGGGGAATTGGGGATAGGGTCGGCAACGCGCTTGCGATGCTTCTGGTGTTGCAGACGTCTATAAGCTACGGTAATCGCTTACCATCAGGTGAGCCGTATGCTTGTTTGCCGACCTAGTTACATAAAAAAAAAAAACTACGAATTTAGTTTTACAAAATCAATTGTTAGCTTTATTATATTATTTAAAGGGTTTTAAACATTAACTTGACAACAGGTCTACGACACCACTTTTGGTCATTATTGTGAAGGAATGAGTGGGTATTTTGTATTATATAAAGGATGATTTCGACCCAAAAAGGTAACCAAGACCCATAACTACATAGTATAAAACAAAGTCGCTTCCCGCTGTCCTTCTGTCCCCTATGTATGCTTAGATCTTTAAAACTACGCAACGAATTTTGATTCTGTTTTTTTAATATTATATTATAACAGAGGAGTGATTCAAGAGGAAGGATTATATATATAATAAATACATTATATAGTAGAGAAACGTTGATAATTGTAGAGTTTTCTAATGTGTTGTCGTAAATACTCATTTTTTTGCGCTTACATTTCAAACGCTGGCTCAACTCTACGAAATGGATCAAAAAAATATACTACAGTATTGAACAATTTAATAAGGTCTACAAAAACATCCGCAATGGTATAGGGATAACCCATATAACCGTTTTAATCCTTTAATTTTTACGAGAAATAATGACTTATTTACGAAGCGATTTTAAGCAAATACAGCATTAATCCTTATCCAATTAGGTACCTTAAATACATTGTGCATTTTATATAGACCAATATGGCCCTTTACACCATGAAATTTAAAAGAATATTTTTGAAGATATTACAGATTTAAAATGCAGGGTCATAGCGGTAACGGCTAAATTCACGTGTTAAGTTGCATCCGGGCGAAGCCGGGACGGGTCGAATAGTTTAAAGGATATTATGTTGAATGTTTAAATAATTAGTGTAATTGCTGTTTTATACGGCTCGCAAGTCCCAGGCACCTCTAGATTGTATATTATTATCTTTTGAGTGCTATTGTAGAGTTAAGCTCGTTTTTAAAGCGTTTATTTCTTGTTTATATTCGATGTCCAATAATCGCCAGTTCCGTGTTTTCACGCTCCCGTTTCCGTTAAACGATTGTGCTGAAATTTTGCATTTATATACAGATTGGATGACATTGCAATGAATAAATATTGGACGTTAATCCAACAATACCTTTTTTAATAAATTTAAAATAAAGAGCTCCCATAGTAATAGGAGCTCTTTAAATTAAAATACAAAAGCTCTATGATAACAAATCATTTGCATTTTCTGCTTTTCAATTCGTTTAGTTATTTCTCAAAAATGACTACAATAATTTAGATAAATTTTTATATTAAATAACTAGGAGATTTTACCTCTTATTTATCTACTATTTATCTTAAAGTTTGTATGTTTAGATATTTGTTACTCAATCACATAAAAACTGCTGAAGCGATTTCATTAAAATTTAGTATACAGATACTTTATAACCTGATTTACCATATAGGCTACTTTTTATGCGAGAATAAATTATAGTTCGTGCGGGATAATAATAAAATATATTTACCGTCGTCAACACCTGGATATTATTATTTAGTAACAATATATTAAATATTAATTTTTTTTAATAAATATAAATATTGTTTGTGATATATCACTTCCGTGCAAAGCTGGGGTGGGTCGACTAGTTCTTTAATAGATATTACTTGCAAGTAGAAAATAACGTCCAAACAAAATAATAGTATGTCTGGCTCCAGGCCAATGGCGTGTTTATGTATATTGTATAATAAATGTGGATTATGGTGTTATTATATATGGCAATAACTATTATCGTTATTTTAAACTACTGGATATATTATACTCTAATCTAATATTATCAAGACGTAAATGATTATCTGATGGAAAAAAATATTTGTAGGCACAATAAGCAATGTCCCCTCGATCTACCTTCCCCGTGAGGGGACGGGTTAGAATAGTATTCCCCTCTGCCGCTGAGAGCATCTCGTAAGAGCCGAGTAACCCAGCACGACCACCAACACGCGAATCAAGGGTCATAGACGGAATGAAGAAGACGGTAGAAGTTCCGGTCGAGCTGCATGTGGAGCAGACTTACCCCCTTCCCGTCCGCTTAAACAACAGTATTTTTTCTTCACTCCCCCTCCCTACTCTACCGTTGAAGATGCAACGCATCGACAAAACAAGAGATACCCTCACTCCACTGTCCATAGGCAATGGTGGCCACTTACCATCACTTGGACCATTTGCTCCTTTGCACCTTATCTACCATAAATATATAATAAAAATATTTTCACGAACGTGACAGAACATAAATGACCTTCACCTCTTAGAAAATTATCGCTTTATATATTATTTGATTTAATTATTTACCTTTCTTGTAATTTCTGCAGTTTTGTATATATCTCTATTAGGTATTTTTTTATTTACGACTGCTCTCTATCCGTTCCGTTAATAGAGAGATTTAAGTCAATGCTGTTGTATGTTATTTTAATTTTGAGGTAATATAATTATAATACGATAAAATATAAAAATATTTTATATAATGAGTGAGTCCACAGTGTACAGACAGACGCACGACTTGATGATTTTGTCACTGATTGTACAAAGAACCTCTTACTGAGAATTTCTCATAGGTTTACTTATTGTATTTATCGCCATCTATGGCGCTGGAGTAAAATAAAAATCACTTCCGTCTGCCCCACCTGTGAAGGGGGATTTTAGCTAGTTTCGTTCCTTTATATTCCAGTACATCGTGGAGATTAGTCTTATCTTGGTCTCAAGGAGTAGATATCATCTGGGAAGTTCTGTTGAAGGTATTGAGTGCAGTGTAGTGCTAGAAGTGCTGTCCATTAAAGGTCAAATAAGTCCTTACATTGTAGTTGCTTCGTGGTAATGTTAACACAACGTTAGGTTAGGTTAGTCTTAGAAGCGATCCTGCCTTCATTCGAAGCATTAATGAGGAGAAAGCGACGAGTCACATTCGGACTTACACAGATATTCACCGGACATGGTTGTTTTGCTGAGTATCTGTGTAAGATCGGACGCGAGGAGACTGCGATTTGCCATCATTGCGGAGTGGACCGGAATACGGCACAGCATACTCTCTAGGTATGCCCAGCATGGGATTTGGAACCGAGGACTCTGGTTTCCGAGATCGGCCAAGACTTGTCCTTGCCAACAGTTGTGGTTACCATGCTAAGCCGAGATTCAGCTTGGAGTGCTGTAGTCACCTTTTGTGAGACCGTAATGGTACACAAGGAGACGGCGGAGCGGGATCGAGAGAGGTTCGATCCGTCTCGTCGGAAACGACAGCGTCGACGTGACGCGGTAAATCGTCTCGGCATTTCTGTCCCAACGCCCAGGACATGAAACTGGGGCTCCAGGTTGCAGGTGCCCAGTGTTGGGGTCTGCGCACCATTATTTAAGCAACCTATAAGATGATTAAGCAACCCACAAGACAGCGAATGCGGTTCAAACGATTTCCCGAGGTTCTCCTGACGTGTCGAGGCAGACCATCGCAGGGGTTTTAGTGAGTAGAAATCCCACATAACCCAGTTTTTAACCCAAGGATTGGGTATCTTTCGAAGACTTCCCCTGCGCTATCAAAAAAAAAAGTCTAACAGTGGAACTAAGCAGTAGACGCGAGTGTTGGAATTCTATTAAAAAACGTCTTTACACTTTGGTCACAAGTCCAAGGCATTGGTTTTGGGTTCCTGTCGTAATAGTAAGAGATCGTAACGTTTAATTAAGACCAACTCATACTTTAAACGCGAAAGTTTGTAAGATTTTGATGAAACTTTACAATAATATAGCTTATATATCAGAATACCACACAGGCACTAATTTATAATAATATAGTGTGATATATCCAAAGTACAGCGGGTGAAACCGCGGGGCGCAGCTAGTGTTTTATAATATAAAAGATGAAATGTAATAATATTTGGTTTTCAATATAATGAGTATCTGGCGTGGCGCCAGTGCTGTGTACGTGCCTGAGTGAGTCCACAGTGAACAGACAGACGCACGACTTGATAACTTTGCCCCTAATTGAACAAAGAATATCTAATTGAGAATTCTTTATTGGCTTACCTATTTCTTTTATATAACAAAGGCGAAATTCTTTCAATATATTTTTTCGTTAATTAAGTAATTGCTTTTAGAAGATCTAAAGAATGGTAGCCTATCTGCTAACGAGACAAAAGTAGGTTTTATCAAGTACTAGCGACCCTTGCGACTTCATGCCCGTGATCATTCGATCCTATTGGCCTTAGCGGGATGATATATAGGCTATAGTCTTCCTAGATAAATGGGCTATCTAACACTGAAAGAAATTTTCAAATCGGACTAGTAGTTCCTGGGCTAATCTAGAGACAAAACGAACAAAGAAACTCTTCAGCTTTATATATTAGTATAAGTTTCAAGTGCATTTAGTTTGACTGTAGTTAAACGTAAACTGTTTTTTAAATTGTAGATAATAATGTTAACTTACTTTAACGTAAGTAAGATAATGTACTAGATTAAAAAGCTTATCATAAAGAGCCATACCCATTGTAATAAAACACCCCGTATCTTGTAAACTGGAAGTGCCGTGTATGAGTATAGCCCAATAAAATGGAAATGTTCACCTAAATACGTTTTCTCTGTAATATTCATCATGTATGAATAAAATCAATTTCTGGATCAATCGACAACGTTTCATATTTTTAACATATCTATATTAATACGTTATATGAAACTTGAAGAAAAATAAATGGACACGATTTTTTTATTTTTTCCAAATATTTGAGCCCGTTAATGTTTAAAATCAATTTTGATATTAAATATATTCTAAAAGGACGTAAACGCTATATATCATTGCTTTAAAAAATAAGATAAAAGCGTTATCATATTTCGCCGTATTTGTGACGTCATTACATGTTTTATTTTTTCTCGGAAACTGTTAGAAATAATAATATAATAATAATAATAATTTTTTTATTTTGCCAAAAAACAACATAAAAGTAGGTATAATATAAACTAATGTTCAAAAATTATGTTCAGAATGTTCAGAAATGAGTTTCTATAATAAACCATAAACGTTCTTAAAAATAAATTAGCATTTTATATATTCGAAAATATCAGTACTGTTCGAGTTTTTTCTGATGTGTCAATTGTTAGTCTATTAATTAAAACCATACCGTCAGCAGTGATGGCCCAGTGGTTGAGACTTCAAGTCTTACTCGGGAAGTCCATGGTTCAATCCTGGGTACACACCTCTGACTCTGAGTTTGTGTGTTTTAAGCAATTAAATATTACTAGCTTTAATGGTGAAGGAAAACATCGTGAGGAAACCTGCACTCCTGAGAGTTCCCAAAAAGTTCTCAAAGGTGTGTGAAGTCTGCCAACCCACACTGGGCCAGCGTGGTGGACTATGGCCTAATACCCTCCTCATTCCTCATTCTGAGGAGGAGACCCAGCTCAGCAGTGGGCCATTGAAGGGTCGTGATGATTCAAAAATTTAAACTTTTTTTCGACGTAAAAATGGCCGACAGTAAGATCACATCAAGTACATCATGTCCTATGGAAAAACTAAAAGGCATTGATGACTACCATAATTGGAAGTTCACCATGAAAATGCTTTTAATCCACGAGGATTTATGGGATTGTATGGAAGGTGAGTGCATTTTGCAAACAAAAAACATTTTTTTAACTGAGGGCAGATATATAAAGAAACAGTACTTTTCTTTTGAGTGCTTAATATTTTTGAAATGTTGTCAGTTCTCTAATGATGTAGGTTATGTTAGAATAGGTTATATAATATAGATTAAATCTAGACCCTAAAGACCCAGACGCAGGTTTACATACCCCTTAACAACGTACAGAACCATTATATAAATATTTATAAGCGAAATATTTCAACAAACATTGATATGAAATTCACGAAATAAAACCAGATAAAAATTCCCAAACTTTTCCAATTCACTTTACGGAACCCCCTGCCACCACGTCGCGAGTACGAGTATGGATGGAGTGTACGAAATTTTAAGTAGTGTTATTTATTCTGAAGTAGATGAGTACGTAAATAAAATGACTGCTTTTAAAACATTCCTCGTTTTGATGTTGGCAACACTAGTTGAGTGGCAGTGTGTTAGTTATGATGTCGACAACATTAATCTGAGTAACATTTAATTTTAGAAGTTGGCACAAACTGAGTGTCATTCAGTTGTGCCAACGTAAAGATTAAAGCTTACAAAACAAACACGCTGACACGACAAAAAATATTATTATTACATCGCGAGTATTCTAGCAGTAACTCTGAAGTTCTGTATCCAAGTATAACGCAGGTAGTAATTTTCTAGTCAACAAAACGTTATGATGTAGATTTATGTCTTTTACCTCTATAGTTTTTTTTCTCTTTGTTTTCTCTCCTTTTATTAACAAATCATTTTCTTACTATCATATATACATATATATATGTCGGAGCATAGTAAAAGATTATCGATTAATCGAATCGTTATCGTTGTCTATGGCGTTGAAGTGGGGTAGTAGTCACTTCCGTTGTTTTGACAGTCTCTACCCTCGACCCTTTATATGCGATCGACAGTCTAACTGAAGTCTTAGTCGTGCGCGGTCTCTCAAGAAGTGAACATCATCTAAATAGTGCTAGTGATAGTGATAGTGTCAAGTGCAGTGTAGTGTGGAAGTGCTGTCCAACTAAGGTCACGTAAGTCTTTACAATGTAATTACCACGTGGTTAAGTAAACACAATCTTAGGTTAGGTTAGCCTTGTATTAGATTCGGTTTATGTGCGTTTAACCTTGGGTTTAAACAGAGAGCCTGAGCAGTGGAGGCGAGTGTCGTGATCACTTAAAGGATATCCTTAAGCCTACACCTTGGTCACAAGTCCAAGGCACTGCTTAGGTTTCTGTCGTAATTGTTAGAGATCATATTTGATCATTTATCGGTTCAATATGAGTATCTACGTTGCGTTTACCCAATATTCCATTCAATACCATCACCCCCTTTTAGTGTTCCCCAATATTCCCCATCTTCCTACTTCCATTTCCTATCACATCGTTTTAAAATCAACGACATCAGAAGTGGGATCACAAGCCCAAAAGTTAGCGTTGAACGTTCTTTGCGTATAATCCTGACAGTTATCTTATTTACAATTCGAGAAAAAATGGTTTTTGATAAAGTGGGTAGTACAGAATAAAATTCAGAAATAGTTAATATCAAATGACATAGTTGCGAAGGTAGTTTACAATCTTAAAATCGTGATTATTATTTGAAGTAGGTAGACTTTCGCTTTACATGAGGCACATCAGCCCTTACGGTAGTAAATTATGGTGTTGACAGTTTTTACGCATTGTGTTTGGAAATTACTCATCATATTAACGTTTTATTAGTGCGACAGAGAGCTTTTACGCTTTGTCGGAAAGATGTACTGGAAGCGTTGTCGCTTTGTTGTTATTGAGCCGTTGTAAGGTGGCTTTGTAGGCCCCGACGGTTGGGGATGAAAGCTGTTACGCTTTGCTACGAATTTGAGATGTTTTCTGTAAAGAGTGTTGAGAGCTCTTTGTTTCTTTGTGTGTTAATGATTGAAATTCTTATGTCTAGTGGAAAATAGTGCTGAAAGCTGTCACACTTTAACGAAGTTATAGGTCTATGAAACTAGTGTTACGTGTTACGTATTTTGAAACTGTGTAAAGGCAACGCGAGAGCGCGTTGATTATCAGAATGGCCGTGTCGGAGCATAGTAAAAGATTATCGATTAATCGAATCGTTATCGTTGTCTATGGCGTTGTAGTGGGGTAGTAGTCACTTCCGTTGTTTTGACAGTCTCTACCCTCGACCCTTTATATGCGATCGACAGTCTAACTGAAGTCTTAGTCGTGCGCGGTCTCTCAAGAAGTGAATATCATCTAAGTAGTGCTAGTGATAGTGATAGTGTCAAGTGCAGTGTAGTGTGGAAGTGCTGTCCAACTAAGGTCACGTAAGTCCTTACAATGTAATTGCCACGTGGTTAAGTAAACACAATGTTAGTTTAGGTTAGCCTTAGGTTAGGTTAGCCTTGTATTAGATTCGGTTTATGTGCGTTTAACCTTGGGTTTAAACAGAGAGCCTGAGCAGTGGAGGCGAGTGTCGTGATCACTTAAAGGATATCCTTAAGCCTACACCTTGGTCACAAGTCCAAGGCACTGCTTAGGTTTCTCTCGTAATTGTTAGAGATCATATTTGATCATTTATCGGTTCAATATGAGTATCTACGTTGCGTTTACCCAATATTCCATTCAATACCATCACCCCCTTTTAGTGTTCCCCAATATTCCCCATCTTCCTCCTTCCATTTCCTTTCACATCGTTTTAAAATCCCCGACATATGTATATGTCGCAAACTAAAATAAAAAGGAATGGAATGGATGGCCTATCTCAAAAGCTATACGGGCGCAACACGGTCAGGATATAAATAAACATTATGATCTCGTTACTATTCTCACATGAACAATTATGACAGGAACCCAAGCAGTGCCTTGGACTTGTGACCAAGGTGTAGGCTTAAGGATATCCTTTAAATGATCATAACACTCACCTCCACTGCTTAGTTTCACTGTTTAATCAATATATATGTCGGAGGTATGAGTAAGGTTTAGGTTAGGTTAATGTTAGTCTAATCTTAAGATTAAACAGTGAAACTAAGCAGTGGAGGTGAGTGTCTCGATCGAATAAAGGAATTCCTTAAGTCTACACCTTGGTCACAAGTCCAAGGCACTGCTTGGGTTCCTGTCATAATTGTTCATGTGAGAATAGTAACGAGATCATAATGTTTATTTATATCCTGACCGTGTTGCGCCCGTATAGCTTTTGAGATAGGCCATCCATTCCATTCCTTTTTTTAATTAGTTTCCGACATATCCATAATACTATCCACATATTAATAATCCAAAAATTTTGGTTTGATTATTAATTTCGGCCGTTAAGAGAGAGAGAGAGATAAAAAGTTTTCTCTAGGATGTTTAGAATTCCCAAGTAGGTGGCGGTCTACTAGTTATTTTTCTCCAAAATTTTGAAATTCACACGCACAACAATTCTGAACCCCTTAGTGACCCCTAGGATTCCAGTAATATCGATTGAGAAGCGATGTCTTACGAATTAAAATTTGAATATTCATCGAATAATATTATTTCAAACTATTATCGTGTCCATAAAACTTTTGACAGTCGAAACTGAAATCTGAATTTATCACTGAAATTGAAAAATGCGGTTAGCCTTCACTGGTATGCCGGCGACAATCAAATACGACAGTCATGTTGAAAAAACAAATGGACTTAGAATAAATTGTTTTGTTGAAAAGATTATATTAATAAATCTTTACATAGTATAAAATGAAGTTCCTCTCTCTGTTCGCATATATCTTTTAAATTACTCAAGGGATTTTAATGCAGTTTTCAGCAATAGATAGAGTGATTCACGAGGAAGGTTCATATGTATAATAGATACATATTATGGTAGAGAGAGGACGAAAAATATATTTAACAAGAAATTAAATATGAATTTCCACAACGTAACGCCTGAATCAATTCAATATTGAAAAATACATTTTTTGTGAAAAAGAAAATCCGCGATGGTATCTAAATTATACCCGTTCGAAGCCGAGATGGGTCACTAGTAATATATATAAAAAGTGTATTGACGTTTGTTATCTTACTAAAATTCGAGAACGGCTGGACCGTTTT
This sequence comes from Limenitis camilla, assembly GCA_905147385.1. Lineage (NCBI taxonomy): Eukaryota > Metazoa > Arthropoda > Insecta > Lepidoptera > Nymphalidae > Limenitis > Limenitis camilla. Next base: position 2,268,834 of record LR990235.1, read on the forward strand.
GGCTAATTTTGGTCCTGAAATATTTGTGAAAGACAAAGGAAAAGTAAATGAATGAAAAAAAAATTATCTAATTCTCAAAAAATCGCTCTAGAGTTGCCTGAGGCTGCTTCAGTCCTCCAAAGTAAAGCTGCGTTTACGTACAAAAACCTCGTTACGTATCATATAAGTACATATGTCAAATACGTGTCAAACAAATGAAGCGATTCTCAAACATATTGCCCGCTACACATCGCACATATCACAGAGGTATACTCATTATTTAACTAGCCTAGGCCATTTACCTACAAGTCAGTTACTAACCTTTTATATTCTCACTGAAAAATGTCGATATTAAAAATTCTTCCAGCATACTCGAAACTATTTCAAATAAGGTCCATTATAAAAAGAAATATTAAAGAGAATATTTCTCGGTAATTTGGCTGGGAGGCAAATTGCTTCATTAGTGACTTCCTATTAGCCATTACCGGTTATTACTTTGGTTTTTTAAATTTTGTACAGAGTAGTATTAACCCATAGAGTGATAGCAAAATTGTTTATAAATTAGTGTTTGTGGGTAATTCATTTTATATTATTTCAAGTATACCGACGTGTAGACATTATATAACCTTTAGTGCGATAGATTAGTGTCAGTCTCTCTGGTGTTTCCACATAAGTTAACTTTATTATCTACTGTAGTTAGCGAATGGGCAGTGAAGGGGAGCGTTATAATTATACTAGTCGACCCGCGCGACTTCGTCCGCGTATAGCTCCGCTCCTATTAGTTTTAGCGTGATAATATATAACCTGTAGCTTTCCTTGAAAAATGGACTATCTAACACTGAAATAATTTTTTAAATCGGATTAGTAATTTCTGAGATTAGCGCGTTCAAACAAAAAACCTCTTCAGCTTTATATATTAGTAGTACAGATAAAAGGCCTTTAACCTTACGCCTTGGTCGCAAGTCCAAGACGCTACCCGACTTGCATGTATACGTATTGCTGTACAGTAAAAGGCTTATTCTATGACAAGCGTTTTTTCAAGTGTTAATATTTTATACCGAAAACAAATGTACGAAGAATATACCCGACTCAGTTAGACTAAAGTTACTAATTAGCTACTAACTTTTTCTTCCATTAATCTTAGTAGGAGTTGTTGCTCATCCTGCGATTCCCAAACTATGTGGCTATATAAAATTTAATGATAAAAAACTGTGTCAAATAAAATGAATACTTATATTTATTCCACATCGTGAGGGTTACATAAAATTTTCATATATGTAGAGGTCACGTCAATAATCTAACGGCGATAAAGGCGAATCACGTACAGACAATTTTTATATGTGACATAGACGTATAGGCTTAGAAGAGTAATAACCAGACAAGTTAACGCATTTTATATTAAAATAACTTCGCTGGGCTAAAACATTTTCAATGAGAATAACTCTATAATATGTAATATATTAAAAATATTATGTTCATGTCAATCTTAATGTACTATAAGCTACCTGATGACATTAAGGAACTACCACTGAAGGGTTTGTTTGTTTGCTTAAACGCCCTAATCTCAGGAACTACTAGTCCGATTTGAAAAATTCTTAGAGTATTAGATAGCCCATTTATCAAGGAAGGCTATAGGCTATATATCATCACGCTACGACCAATAGGAGCGGCGTATCACGTGGACAAAGTCGCGCCCTAATATATACATTTATAAGAATGATATAATATTAAAAAGGTATAGAACACTAAAGAACTTTTCAGGAATATAATTGGAAGTTAAAACAGAAGCATACGGGTATCTGAAGCATCTGTTCTTTGTTCAGCTGACAAAGCTTAATTAGATCGAACCTTATCTTTACTAGAAGCTGGATCTAGACTAGATTATAAAGCGCTTACCAACATGTTTATACATAGACTAATTTTGCCTACGACATACATTCACGTTGTCAATGTGAAACAAATCAAAAATTACTATTTCTTATAAACCACTTAATTCTACATAATATAGTCTAGTCAACAAGTTCAAAAACGTGTTAAATAGAAATAAAGCTCCTAAAAATATGTGCGATAGCTCATTCGATTCAGTATGACGTCTAGAAAAATGTTTTTTAAGGGTTTATTAGCACATAAAAAATTGCGATTGTTATTAACAAAATAAGGTAAAAAAAGGTATTTAGTTTTTCGTTAATAATTTCGGAAATAATGATATTTAAGGAATTTTGGTAAAAGATCCTGAAAGAAGAGGAAATTTTCAATAAAAAAATCCGTACTCCCGGAACTCTATTTCTATTATTTATAATTTTTTTTTAACGCTAATATAGGGATCCGTGAGGTCGTTACGGCATAGGCAAAATAATTTTTTTATTATATTAAATAACAATATAAAATTTGAATGAATTATGTATGTAATCTAGACATTTGGACGAAAAAAACCTCGGTGAAAAAAAAATTAGATGTCGATTTTTCAAAAAGTTACACCATTGTTAATTAACTAATTTTTTTCCAATATCTGTTTTTATAAATTACGGCATAAAAGTTTAAATAATTGGTCTATAAATTTTTCGTTTCCTGGATCTCTTCGCATTTAGGTAGTTAACGTCACCTAAAGTTTTTGCAAATTGTTTAGTGTTCCCCGTTCTTAAGAACTTGTTGAGTTTATATTATGATTTTTTGAAGATAGAGGTCAGGCAGCGGAGGAGAGCGTGGTTAACATAAAGCAGTTCCATAATCCAGTCACTGGATAGAAGGCCAAGTCATTACTTACATGATAGATATATATACATCTCAATTTTCAATATTTTCATATCTATAGATACAAAGGGATATAAAGTACAAATTACCTATAGTACCTAAGTTATAATAATTTATTATTGTTGGCATTTATTGTTTAATGAAAATATATCCACCTGGTGGGTGGTTAACGAGATGGATGGCACGCTCCTCCTGGGAACCGTTAATCCTTGTTTATTACTGCCTATGAATGCGCTATTGGATGTATAAAATCCAGGATAATGCCATAAAAGAGAGACAAAACGAGAGAGATAAGATAAGAAAGATACAAGGACAGAAAGAATACTTCCCATCGGAAACTTCAATCACTTTTGATTAATTCACGACATACTACCTCAATTATTTAACGTCGCGTCTTTTATAGACCTTTCTACATATTATCCTTACTATAATATTATAAATGCGAAAGTAACTCTGTCTGTCGCGCTTTCACGCCAATACTACTAAACCGATTTAAATAAAATTTGGTATACAGATAGTCTAGAGCCTGAGAAAGGAGATAGGCTCCTTTTTAATGCGAAAAAAGGATTGTAAGAGGTTAAAAGGGGGATGAAAAGTTGTATGGAAGTATCGCTATTCCACGCGGACGAATTCACAGACACAACTATTTAAATATAATGAAGAAAAAAGCAAAGGAAGTGAGAAAAGAAGAGAACGAATTAGATAAAAGGAGTGTAGTAGTTGCAGTTTACTAGTAGACTAAATATGTCCGTTGGAAAAAAGAAGGAAAGGAGGCTTAGATTTTTACTAGTAGACTAAATATGTCCATTGGTAAAAAGAAGGAAAGGAGGCTTAGATTTTTACTAGTAGACTAAATATGTCCGTTGGAAAAAAGAAGGAAAGGAGGCTTAGATTTTTACTAGTAGACTAAATATGTCCGTTGGAAAAAAAAAGGAAAGGAGGCTTAGTTTTTTACTAGTAGACTAAATATATCCGTTGGAAGAAAGAAGGAAAGGAGGCTTAGATTTTTACTAATAGACTAAATATGTCCGTTGGATAAAAGAAGGAAAGGAGGCTTAGATTTTTACTAGTAGACTAAATATGTTTGTTGGAAAAAAGAAGGAAAGGAGGCTTAGATTTTTACTAGTAGACTAAATATATCCGTTGGAAAAAAGAAGGAAAGGAGGCTTACATTTTTACTAATAGACTAAATATGTCCGTTGGAAAAAAGAAGGAAAGGAGGCTTAGATTTTTACTAGTAGACTAAATATGTTCGTTGGAAAAAAGAAGGAAAGGAGGCTTAGTTTTTTACTAGTAGACTAAATATATCCGTTGGAAAAAAGAAGGAAAGGAGGCTTAGATTTTTACTAATAGACTAAATATGTCCGTTGGAAAAAAGAAGGAAAGGAGGCTTAGATTTTTACTAGTAGACTAAATATGTTTGTTGGAAAAAAGAAGGAAAGGAGGCTTAGTTTTTTACTAGTAGACTAAATATATCCGTTGGAAAAAAGAAGGAAAGGAGGCTTAGATTTTTACTAATAGACTAAATATGTCCGTTGGAAAAAAGAAGGAAAGGAGGCTTAGATTTTTACTAGTAGACTAAATATGTCCGTTGGAAAAAAGAAGGAAAGGAGGCTTAGTTTTTTACTAGTAGACTAAATATGTCCGTTGGAAAAAAGAAGGAAAGGAGGCTTAGATTTTTACTAGTAGACTAAATACTGCAATAGTGAATAACTTTTTGTAATTTACAAGAACAAAGATACTTCCTTGTGCTTAAATTTCCTTATTTAGTATGAAATGTTATGTAGTTTATTATAATTAATGTCTGTTTATCATGTTGGTAAGTTAAGATAGGAAACTAGAGCTAGACAACTACAGCTTCTTGGGTAACTTGTAAACTAATGAAGCATGTTGTAAAATAGTTTATTAATGTAAGAAACTTGGAAGATAAATTGCTCTTAGTGAATATTTAAAATAATTTACTAGAGTCGCTTGTTGATAGAAAAACAAGTTTTTTTTTGTTTAGAGTTCTCTTCTCGAAGCCAACTTTAGGTCTGAGGAAAAAATAGAGGAGGAAAATTGCGTATTTTGAGCACGTTGCGTCCTTGGCTGTTCCATCCGTGACGTAGCATAAGAACCAATCCTAATAGTGACTTCTGCGAATTTTAGGTTAAACCTATACTTACGTGCCAGTAGCTGTACTAAAATGTAAAATTGATCGCTTTGACATGATTATACTTATAGATTAGTAATATTTTTTTATTCGTATTTTTCCTTGTGTAGCATACATTTTTTTATTCTAAAATTCGATTAAAAATATCTAATTTTAAGTAAGTAAGTACTAGTTAACGAGTAACGGCCGAAATTAATAATCAATCTCAATCCAAAATCTCTATGTTATATGCATGGGACCGAAACAGTATTATCAGTTTAAAAACTTACTACAAACCTTAGAAATGGATACACAGCATTCGATACCAGTCTATCGGAACGGTAAGGTTATTTATATACAGTGTAGGAATGAAATAAAGGTGAATATAGATTCCAAATTTGAATTCGTGTTTAGAAAATTCAAATTTGGAATTTATTTTCAATCTGTAAAGAGGATATTTTAGATTCAGATTGATTATTAATTTCGGCTGTAAAAGTCAACTAAGTTAAATGTATCCATATCCATATAATTGATTGATTGTAGAGATATCGACTTCAAAATAAATAGTTTCAATTGTTATATTTCTATTTTACGTAGTTATTTAATAATACGCATGTATTATACATAAACATTCCTTTTGAATTATTTTGTCTATTGGTTAAAACCAAATTTAACCAAAAATTGGTTAAAATCCGTACATAGGTTAGAAAATCAAAGTTTTATTCTACATAAAAATTTAACTAAATATATGTCGCCGCGTAAATTAGGCTTAGGTTGGCCTAGCCTTAGGTAAAAACAGATAACCTGTGCAGTGGAGGTGAGAGGTGATCCCTTAAGTGTTTTCAATAAAGGGGGTATATTTAAAACACTACAAGGAGGACTCATTTTCATTTTCTTAGAGTTATATTTAGTTACTAGTCGACCCGCGCGACTTTGTCCGCGTATAGCTCCGCTTCTATTGGTCATAGCGTGATAAAACATAGCCTATAGCATTCCTCGATAAATGGGCTATCTAACATTGAAAGATTTGTTTAAATCGGACCAGCAGATCCTGAGCAAACAAAGGCACAAACAAACTCTTTAGCATTATATATTGGTATAGATAGCATCGGTTAGCGTTTAAATCCAGCCATTAATATCAAAGTAGTTTACAAAATAGTATTCTCAAAATATATTTGAACGACAACAAGGAGCTTATTTGCTCTATAATATTACATTCTCTTTGTTCGGACAAAGCTCCTTTGCGACTTTGGAAATAAGCTGCAATGTAACTAATATAAAGAGGTAGAGGTTGATAGTTTTGGATTCTAACTAGAGTTATTATTAATAAATAAATCTTTATTCAAGTAACTTAGACTTAATTTGTTACTACATATTAAGTTATATAATATTAGGTATCTTTTAAGATTTTATGAAAATTTCTATACTATGAATTATTATTGTATTTCTATCATAATCATCATCTTTTCTTTTACATATTTACTTTCTTGTATCAGTCTGTGTTCTGTGTTTTCTTACCGCAATACAGCAAAATGCGATATCATCACATAATATCATTTCTGCTAAATTAATAGACTCACAGTTAAGTACTATGCGACTCACTAATGTATTTTTTGCTTTGATTGGAAGAAAATATACTTCACCACTCGCCCCGGCTTCACACGGATCGTCCTGGCTTCCAACGTCCAATACTTCGATTTATCAAACAAAAAACTGGTTGCGCTGGGAGAGTGGCGGCAGAAGTGAAAACTTGAACATTAACGTTGTGCATATTTTAATATTTTGGAATGGTTAGAGAATTTTTTTTTTATAATAGATAAGGTACAAACGAGCAGATGGTCCACCTGATTTTAAGTGGCAACCATCGTCCATGGATATCGGAAAAACAAGAAACACTCTCTCGTTTTGTCGATGCGTTGCATCCCCAAAGATAGAGTGGGAAGGGGGAATGAAGAAGGAAAATGATGCGGATTCAGCGGTCCCTAGGCAAGAGCCCAGAGTCCACTAGACCCACAGAATAATGGGATGGGAGAGGGAGGGGGTAAGTCTGGCCCACATGCGGCTCAACCGGAACGCGTCAATAACACTTGGCGATCGGATTCGCATGCTGGTGATCGCAAGCCAGTCGGGGAACAGATCCCCTACCACCAAGGGGGTGCTGGGTTACTCGGATCTTATAAGATGCTCTCCCAGCGGCAGAGGGGAATAGTATTCTAACCCGTCCCCTCACGGAGAGACGACGAATTTCTTTATTTATCAGTATAAAAGTACTATCATTTATGAATATTCATCTATTGTGCTATCGTACGCAAATTTAAATTCAGTTTTGTATGAAACGTGCTACCAATTAAGCATGCAAGCGCCGTCTTACGAATTTTCGATCAGGTCACGTGTCCTGACGCGAGTTTAACATTTTTTGTCCACCACAAAAGAGCTCAGCGCCGCTAAAGAAGTTTTCACTTCAAAAACATTTAATTTTTAATATATCGTTGCTAAAAAAATATAAAAACGTTTACGACTGTAAACATATTTTATTATTATCCCGCAGGAACTAATAATGTCTACCGGAATAAAAGTAGTCTATAATTTAATCCAGGCTATAAAGTATCTGTGTGATAACAACCAAACTTTTACATATTTTATAATATTAGTAAGTTTAGAAATAAGTTGTTTAATTCCGGAAAATGCTAGTTTTGTTTGTTACTGTTATACTGCAAATACTAGTTATATTTATTTTTGTATTAATTAAAAATATATTCTTTCTTAAGCAAATAGCTTGCTTTTACAAATATCTTTTTCTTCGCGTAATTTATGATACGTCAACAGTTCATCATATATGACACCAAAATTCCTCTTTTCCTTTTGTCCTTTCCTTTAATTTTAATTAAAGAAATAATATGTATTTTTTATTTAGAACATTAAAAGGCACCAAGTACTCAAGTAGTTACGAGTAAGAGCGTCCAAAACGAGCAATTACATTAACGACCGTCACTTTGCCACATCTGCTTCATTTCTAATGCCACTCTTACTACCTCGTAATCAATAAAGAGAATGTACTGGAAATCTCTTATTTATTCCTTCTATAGGTATTTTAGTAGATGCTCAGTAGAATGTATTGTCTGTACATGGAAGATATTTAAGGTAACTTAATGTGAGGAGTCTTTATAACACCAATGGAAGGTTGTAAGCACCTCACACGATAACTACTACATGCACTGGATACGGTTTTGCAGCTAACGTAAAATATATGCTTTATTTCATGTAAATCGGTTGTCAAAAAAAAAAGTTGTCGACTAATCTTAGTTAGCCGACCCGCGCGATTTCATTCGCGTGTTGCTCCGCTCCTATGGGTCGTAGCGAAATGTTAAATAGCCTAAGTTACTCCTTGTTATATCAGCTATCTTCCAGTGAAAGTCCCGTCAAAATCGGTCCAGCCATTTCAGAGATAGAGACAGACAAAAATTGTAAAAAATGTTGTTTTAGTATATGTACCGTGTGCACTTAGTAAAAAGCGGTTATTTTAATATTACAAACAGACACATTAATTTTATTTATTTGTATGGATGTAAAAGTTTGGATGTTTGTTACTAAATTACGCGAAAATGGCTAAACGGATATCAACGAAATTTCGCACACAGATACTTCATTACCTGAATTTACTACTTTTTATCCAAGAAAAAAATATAGTTCCTGCGGGATAATGATAAAATATGTTTAATGTTGTAAGTGCCAAAATATTTTTATTAAATTTTTTTTTTATTAATCTAAGTATAAATATAACTTTTACGAAGCCAGGACACGTAATTAAATTGACGACTAAAACTCATTATTCGACTTATTTAAAATGTCTAATAAACACTTACTGATAAAATTCTAGATAGACAGATTATAAAGTCACAGAAGATAAACAATAAAATAAACTATAAATTATTATGTTTAAACAACTGCGTTATGTATCAGATATCTACGACTATCAAACATAATGTTAGTTTTACCTAATATTTATTGTTAATTATGATGTTGGCAACACTAATTTGAGTAGCATTCTGTAAGTTATGATGCCAGCAACATGAATCTGAGTACATTTGATTTTAGAAGTTGGCACAAACTGAATATTATTCGGTTGCGCCAACGTAAACTCATAATCTAACCAAATAAATCCGCCGACAGCACGGAAATATTTATTACTAGTCGACCCGCGCGACTTCGTCCGCGTGTAGCTCCGCTCCTATTGGTCATAGCGTGATGATATATATGTCGGGGATTTTAAATGATGAAAAGGAGATGAAAGGAGGCAGATGGGGAATATTGGGGAACATTAAAAGGGGGGATGGTATTGAATGGAATATTGGGTAAACGCAACGCAGATACTTCTACTGAACCGATAAATGATCAAATATGATCTCTAACAATTACGAGAGAAACCTAAGCAGTGCCTTGGACTTCACAACATTCGCCTCCACTGCTAGGCTCTCTATTTAAACCCAAGGTTAAACGCACATAAACCTAACCTAACACAAGACGAGGTAATTACATTGTAAGGTACTCACGTGACCTTGATCGGACAGCACCCCTAGCACTAACACAACACTGCACAACACTGTAGCGGACATACACATAATATATAAAATTATTATATATATATTTATTATTTTTATTATAACATAGGTATACATTATAATTACATATATAAAAAACACATAAATACATACATAAACATATTATATAATTTCATAAATAAAACAAACACACATACACATAAAATCGACACACAGAATGCACGCACAACTTAATTTTATTATATATAATAGGTAACGGGAATGCGCAGGGGCAAGGCTCGGTCGGCTTCGTAATTATTCGTTTTTTCCATCCGGCAGTCGCGATCTCACCGCTATACGCTGAACCCGTGCCGCTCAATGCGCGCTCGCTTGCATTTTTAGTTCGTATTTTTTTTTATGTTCGTATCTTCTAGAATTCCTTTTTTTGCTGTCGCTTACTGCTTCTCCTTCTGAACTTATTTTATTGTGTAATGTGTCGTGTGCGTTAATAAAGACCTTTAGTGTATTTTGGGACTTATTATTTTCTTCATAAAAAACATCACACCATTACACCCCATAACTGGTGACCCCGAGGAACACAATGAGCAGTGAAAACAAAAAGACAACGGAATCAGGAAAGGTGCAAAGTTCACTAGCGGAACGTGACCCAGCGGCGGAGTTGTACCGCGTCGGCGTCCGCGTGCCGCCATTTTGGGCTGAAAAACCCACTATATGGTTTGCGCAGATCGAGGCTCAATTTAACATTGCGCGGATAACTGATGACAGCACTAAGTTTTATTACATTTTGGCGCACCTGGACGGGCAATATTCAGCGATAGTGGAGGATATCATTGAAAATCCACCTTTGTCAGGCAAGTTTGAAAAATTGAAATCAGAACTAATTAAGCGACTTTCAATATCGAGACAAAAGAAAGTGAAACAGCTGCTGCAGTCGGAAGAGCTCGGGGATCGTAAGCCTTCCCAATTTTTACGCCACTTACAGCAGTTAGCTGGACCGAACATGCCCGACGAATTTATAATGGACGTGTGGACTAGTCGCCTGCCTAATAACCTGCAGACAATTATAGCATCACAACCTAATATGCCACTGCAGGAGCTAGCGGACCTGGCGGATAGGGTACACGACATTGCACCACCAGCACCTCAGATTGCAGTCGCATCCGTATCTAGGCTGGAAGCGACAATTGACGTAATGGCTCGCCAAATAACGGAACTGACAAGGCAGGTCAGTGAACTTACAGCTAGAACTCACCATCAGCCCCGCTCCAGAATTAAAAACACGTCACGCCAGCGAAGTCGTTCCAACTCCAGGAGATCCCAATCTAATTATAGAAAGTTCCCTGTATGCTGGTACCACTATAAATTTGGGAGTCAAGCAACCAAATGCGTGATGCCCTGTGACTTCGAGGCGGGAAAAGCCAGCGGCAGTCGGTAATGGCGACATCTGATTGCCCTTCTACAACTGGTCGCCTGTTCGTCACCGATTGCAGTTCAAAAATACAGTTTTTAATCGATACCGGAAGCGACGTATGTGTTTTCCCTCGGACTGCGCTTCATCAACCACGTGCAAAAACCGAGTATCAGTTGTGTGCGGCAAATGGAACCATTATTAATACGTATGGCTATATCCACTTAAAACTTAATTTAGGCTTGCGTAGAGACTTTGAATGGCGCTTTGTGGTAGCAGACGTCTCTAAGGCAATCATAGGCGTTGATTTTTTAGCTTATTTTAATTTAGCGGTAGATATACGTAATAAACGGCTTATTGATAATACCACCAAAATATGTACTATTGCATCTTTAAAATTTGCCTGTAGCTTAGTGTCTAGCGTTAAGGTCATGACCGATAATACTCAAAATAATAATTTACTTGCAGAGTTTCCGGAGATTACACGACCAGCTGGACCTGTGCGCATTATTAAACACAACATTACTCACCACATACGCACAACACCAGGCCCACCAGTGTCTTGCTCACCCAGAAAACTGGCTCCAGATAAGCTTAAAATCGCTAAGGCTGAATTTGAGGAAATGTTGGCAAACGGCACAGCACGGCCGTCAGAGAGTTCCTGGTCGTCACCATTACACCTAGCCCCCAAAAAGGATAACGGCTGGCGTCCTTGTGGTGACTACAGGTTACTCAATGCCCGAACAATTCCGGATAAATATCCTATCCGACATATACAAGATTTTGCATATAATTTGTCTGGTTGCAAGATCTTTTCCAGAATAGACATGATCAAAGCGTACAACCAGTTACCAGTTTTTGAACAGGATATCCCAAAAACTGCTATTACTACTCCTTTCGGTCTTTACGAGTTTCCATATATGACTTTTGGCTTAAGAAACGCAGCCCAGACCTTCCAAAGGTTTATCGATGAAGTTACACGAGGCCTAGATTTTTGCTACCCTTACCTTGACGACATATTGGTATTCTCAAAAAACGAGATAGAACACAGAGAACATCTTCGTCTACTCTTCTCAAGACTCAAAGAGTACGGAATACTAATAAATGTCGCCAAGTGTCAATTTGAGGTAGCAGAAATCACTTTTCTGGGTTACCATATTTCACAATATGGAAGTAAACCTTTGGAAGAGAAAGTAGACGCTATAAAAAGTTACCCCGTTCCCAAGACATCTAAGCAGCTACGACGATTTCTGGGAATGGTGAACTTTTATAGGAGGTTTATACCTCGTGCTGCTCAAATACAGGCACCATTAAATGCCCTTCTTACAGGTTCTATTAAAGCCTCTCAACCTGTAAACATATGTGGAGACTCGTTAAAGGCTTTCGAGGAATGTAAGGATAGTTTATGTAATGCAGCTATGTTGGCTCATCCTGACTCAAATTTGAAACTGAGCTTGGTAACTGACGCATCAGATATCGCTATTGGTAGTGTCTTACAACAATTAAAGGATGATCATTGGCAACCTTTAGCATACTTTTCGCGAAAATTAAGTCCATCGCAAAAGAAATATTCTCCGTACGACAGAGAACTTCTCGCAATTTATGAGAGTGTCAAATATTTTCGACATTGGTTAGAAGCAACAACTTTTACAATCTATACTGACCACAAGCCGCTTTGCTATATGTTTAGTGAGCGTAAAAATAATTGCACTCCACGACAGTATAGATATCTCGATTTTATATCGCAATTCTCCACCGATGTTAGACATATTGCAGGAAAGGACAATGTTGTTGCAGACACTCTGTCACGTATTGAAGAATTGCAGAAGCCTGTCGATCTGGAGGTTCTAGCAAAAGCTCAGGAATTTGACAAGGAGCTAGCTGAATACCTCACAGAAGAATCTTCTCTGCGTATGAAGAGGATGACAATCCCGGGTAGCCGTACTCAATTGTACTGTGATATCAGTACGCCGGTACCTAGGCCTTTCATACCTTAACCATTACGCAGACAAGTATTCAACAGCTTACATTCCCTAAGCCACCCTGGTGCAAATACTAGCGCCAAGCTCGTAGCACAACGCTATGTATGGCCTCAGATGAGAAAGGACTGTCGCGATTGGTCTAAGGCATGTTTGGACTGCCAACGCTCAAAGGTGAATCGTCATGTGACATCTCCTTTAGGCACTCACGATTTACCTCACGCGCGTTTCAAATATGTCCATTTAGACCTCATCGGACCATTACCTCCATCTGCCGAATACCGGTATTGTTTGACAGCGGTCGATCGCTTTACGCGATGGGCTGAAGCTGTCCCTCTTACCGATATTACGGCAGAGTCTGTGGCCAAAGCATTTTTATCGGGGTGGGTTGCTCGATTTGGTTGCCCGACCGACATTGTAACTGATCGCGGTAGGCAGTTTGAGTCCACATTATTCCAACAGCTTTCAAAAACCATTGGTTTTAAACACCGAAAGACAACTGCTTATCACCCACAGTGCAATGGCTTGGTCGAGCGATTTCATAGGCAACTAAAAGCTGCAATCGTATGTCACGCTGATTGTCGATGGTCTGACTCATTACCATTTATACTTCTTGGTATACGAAGCTCCTTCAAGGAAGATCTTCAATGTTCCTCAGCCGAGCTCGTATATGGAGAACCCTTACGACTTCCAGGAGACTTTTTTGAGTGTAGTGTTGACAAATGTACTACTGACGTAACTGATTTTTCGGCACGTATCAGATCATTTGCCAACAATTTACAACCAGCCCCTATAAGACGACACACGCCGTCTAACCAGAAAATATTTGTGTATAAGGATCTTTCAACTTGCTCTCATGTATTTTTACGTGAGGATGCGTCAAGGGGTGCACTTCAACCAGCGTACACTGGTCCCTATGAAGTGATAACCAGAGAAGCTAAGGTGTTCAAAATACGAATTAAGGGTAAGGATGTCACAGTATCGGTAGACCGATTAAAACCAGCCTACATACTGTCTGACAAAACCATCCCTAATAAAATACCTGCACCTGAAACTCCTACTTCTACTCCAATTTCAAAAAATACTCAAATCCCAGGGATAATCAAAACTACACGGTCGGGACGCCAAGTTCGATTCCCGGACTACTTTCGCCCGTAGCACGGTCTCTGGTGGGGAGTGATGTAGCGGACATACACATAATATATAAAATTATTATATATATATTTATTATTTTTATTATAACATAGGTATACATTATAATTACATATATAAAAAACACATAAATACATACATAAACATATTATATAATTTCATAAATAAAACAAACACACATACACATAAAATCGACACACAGAATGCACGCACAACTTAATTTTATTATATATAATAGGTAACGGGAATGCGCAGGGGCAAGGCTCGGTCGGCTTCGTAATTATTCGTTTTTTCCATCCGGCAGTCGCGATCTCACCGCTATACGCTGAACCCGTGCCGCTCAATGCGCGCTCGCTTGCATTTTTAGTTCGTATTTTTTTTTATGTTCGTATCTTCTAGAATTCCTTTTTTTGCTGTCGCTTACTGCTTCTCCTTCTGAACTTATTTTATTGTGTAATGTGTCGTGTGCGTTAATAAAGACCTTTAGTGTATTTTGGGACTTATTATTTTCTTCATAAAAAACATCACACCATTACACCCCATAACACTATCACTATTTAGACACTACTTCACTTTTTGAGAGACCGCGCACGACTAAGACTTCAGTCAGACTGTCGATGGCATATAAAGGGTCGAGACTGTCAAAACAACGGGAGTGACCACTACCCTACTCCAACGCCACAGATAGCGATAACGATTCGATTAATCAATAATCTTTTACTTATTCTCCGACAGCTTAAAGCCTTTCTCGATAAATGGCTTATGTAACATTGAAAGAAGTTTTTTAATCGGATTAGCAGTTACTGAGATTAGCGCGTTCAAGCAAACAAACAAACTCTTCAGCTTTATATATTAGTATTACATTGCCAGCATGTATAACGCTATGAGGATATTCTAATCAAGCCATGATACTGTTAGTCTGCATATAGACAGCACTCTTTTTAATTAACATTATAAATAACTAGTTAACACAACAAACATTGCTTCGCCATGACATTGTTAAAATATTTAATTAAACATTAATGAATGAAACAAAATCTTAAACCTATTCATCCACCCAGGATCCAGATCATTTTCATTACCAATTGTTTATTACTTTGTTTTATTAGTGAAAGAGTAATAAAATCCTCATTATTGCGTTGATTGATGTATTTATAGCGTGATTTAATTCAGCCTGGTGTTGTGCTCAGCGTCAGCGCTGCGGACCAGATAATGGGATTAATAACGATAAAATATCTCCATATTGTTATATATTATACACCAACAATGGATTTTATAATCTTTATTACAAAATAATCGAAAAGTGTTATAAAAAAGTCCCGAAATAACTACGTAAGTAAAGCATTGAAAAATTAGCTAAATTTCGCGAACGGTGCGTCAACGGTCGTCGCTTTTATGAAAATTATCGCTTTCATAATTTAATAAATAGTTATAGTACCAAACTTCGCAAGTAGTAACAACGCATCAAAGGCCGTTGCTACTATGAAAATTATCGCTTTCATAATTTAATAAATAGTTATAGTAGCAAACTTCGCAAGTAGTAACAACGCATCAAAGGCCGTTGCTACTATGAAAATTATCGCTGTAATAATTTAATTTTTACGGGGAGGGGAGGGGAGGGGAGGGGAGGGGTTAGAATACTATTCCCCTCTGCCGCTTGGAGAGCATCTCGTAAGAGCCGAGTAAAGCACCCTTTGGTGGTAAGGGATCCGTTCCCCGACTGGCTTGTGACCACCAGCATGCGAATCCGACCGCCAAGTGTCATAGACGCGTTCCGGTTGAGCCGCATGCGGGTCAGACTTACCCCCTCCCTCGCACATCCCATTAATGCTGCGGATCTAGTGGACTTTGGTCTCTTGTTCAGGGTCCCCTGAAACCGCAGCATCTTTTTCTTCAATCCCTTCCATTTTGCCGATGTCCATGGTGGCCACTTACCATCAGGTGAACCATCTGCTCGTTTGCACCTTATCTGCTATAAAAAATAATAATAAAATAGTAATAGTATCAAACTTCGCGGGTAGTAACAACCATCAACGGCCGTCGCTTCTATGAAAATTACCGCTTTAATCGTTTAATAAAATAGTAATAGTAGCAAACTTGGTGCACGGTAACAAAGCATCAAAGGCCCTCGCCTCTATGAAATTTTCGCTTTAATAATTTAATAAAATAGCAATAGTAGGAAACTTCGCGTACGGTAACAACGCATCAACGGTCGCCGCCTCTATGAAAATTATTTATTTAGTACCTTACCAAGAAAAGTTCAATGTGAGATATAATCACGATTACAGAAGAAAGTTAAGCTATAGAATCATGCTACATATATAGAGACGTCGGTACTCCATACAAATACCACAAAAAAGTGTACGAGGCTCTCACATATAAATAAAAATATATGACGAGTTGGTTAATATATATGTGATAATCTAATTGAAACTACCTTATACGTTATATTACGTTTTAAATCGTAGATATTTGTACTAATCATAATAAATTAAAAATGTGTCTGATTTCACATTCACATTACTCGAACAGTATTTACGGTCGTCGAAGTATAAATATTTTAATACAATGATTTTAGCTAAAACATTATTTTTTATATCAACTACTTGATAGATAAAACCAATTTAATATAACCTTGTAGACCCTTCATTTCTCTCTACAAAATGAACGATCTTTTATCTCAGCCCTCGCAGTATCGAGCCTTTCAGCTAGGGCCTATTGTGACCCTTTCAATGTTTGCAAAATATACTAAATAGCTTCCCACAGGGATTTACAAAGTTTAATTAAATCCGAATGTTTATGTTGTATCTATTCTCAATGTTTTGAAAGCTGATAAATTAGATGTTTAGGTAACAATCAGATCGTGTTTAGTAATTTAAAGATTAAAAAAAATTCAAATTACATGTAATATTTATAAATATCATAATAGTAAATGTGCATAAATTTTAAATGATCCAGGACATAAATTAGATATACTACTCCTAGAAGCTAGTTATTTTATTTGTTGCATTACTATACTTACTCAAATTATGTTTAGGCTTTGTAATTAGTCAAAATTCACTTCGTACAAAATACCTACAATTTATATAGGTATTCTTTATTTATCCCTTTTACATTAGTGAAAACCATATCAAAATATATTATGTAGCTCAGAAGATAACAGCAAAGAAACAAAAAGAGTCAAACAGCGGCTATGTTCTATATTTATTTAAAGTTTTAAATTTTTTTCGCTATACAGGAATTTGATGAGCAGAAGTGCATTGGACAAGATCAAGAAAATATAGAGGAACAAAAACATCACAAAAACCACAAAGATTAGGCTCTTAAAAGCGTTGGTGTTTCGAATTTTCTTTTACGCCGCCGAAACGTGTAGGGTCCACGTTTCGGCGGCGTAAAAGAAAATTCAAAATTCACAAGATAAATGCTCTGGAAATGTGGTGTTGGAGGAAGATGCTCGGGGCCTCCTGGTCCGAATTTCCGACAAATGCCCCCATCCTTGAGGAGCTTCGCATCAAAGTTCATAATTTTCATTAATTCTCGAATACGTTTCATAATTTTTGCCGTGTTGGGCTATAGTTAGGGTAGAATAATAATAAAAAGGACTTGTTGTAACTTCCGTCGCGTCATTTTAATATTCGACGATTTTAGATAGCGAGTAAATGATTATCGAATAATCGGAATACGAGCGACATCTACCGCACTTTATTCAACGCTTTTTGATAGCTTCAAACTAGTAATCTATTATCGATTAATTGGAACGCCAGCGCCATATTTCCTATTTGTTGATTTACTTCTCCCCACTAGTGGAGGGATATTTCTACCATTGTCTAGTCCCTTTATATTCCCCGACTTACGCAGTACACTTTAGTCTCTCGACAAGTCTCTTTGAATGAACATCACGTGGAGTTGAATTGTAACAAATAGTGTGTCGGTATACCACAGCTATTGGACATGTCGGACTAAGGATCATGTGAGTACTTACGTCTTATTTACTGCGAGTCCCTACATTATATTAAGATGTGTTGACACAACCTTAGGTTAGGTTAGTCTTAGGTTAGGTTTATATTAGGTTAGGTTAGTCTTATGTTAACCTAACCTAAAACAAGCAGTGAGAACGGGCAGTGGAGGCGAGTGTCCAAGGCACTGCCTGGGTTTCTGTGCAAAAAACTACGGAATCGTAATATTCGATTACTTCATTCATTCAAATCGGCTCTCTCTGTACTGACATATATAATTTCTAAATGCGTAACATTACTCAACAATATTATCCATAAGGAAGTGACATACAAATTTAGAGTTAATAGCGAATACAATAATTGTACCGTCATGCTCAGCTCGTGTTTCACAACTTGAATAGCTCGGCTTAAGCAGTTAATTAACATTGTTTTGCTTAGAAATCACCACACAACACACAACACAATATACATTGTGTTCTCACTGTGTGAGTACGCAGTTATTTTATTTTATACTCATTTAAATTATACGCTGTTCTAATCCTTTTTATCTATACTAGTCGCCCCGGTTTCACACGGGCATAAACTAACACGGGCATAAACTAACACGCGTACCTACTTACTTAATAAAAATATTCAGGCGTTTATTTATTTATCCCCCAGGAACTATGAATTTTTCCGGGATTAAAAGTAACCTGTGTGTTAATCCAGATTATAAAGTCTCTCTCTCTTAAAGTGCCTCTCCAATTACTAGAGATTGGCAGTCATGCTCCGAAAATTTCCTTGTCCATGGCGCGTCCGAACAGTTGTTCCACAGATCTGATCCCATTCCACTCTCCAATATTCCTAAGCCATGATTTTTTGCGCCTCCCTGGTTTATGTTTCCTGACTATATTTACCATCATAATGGTTTGTAGAAGCTTGTATTGGTTGTTTCTGAGGATGTGGCCGAGATATGCGATATTCCTTTGCTTGATGGTACGGACGAGTTCCATTTTTTTGCGCATAAGTTTAAGAACATCGGCGTTCGTAACTTTCTCCGTCCATTTTATCCGCAATATTCTACGATAAGCCCATATCTCAAAGGCCTCTAGTTTTTACGTAGGTCTTCTTTTATAGTCCAAGCTTCGCAACGAAATCCTGGTTTTCAATCCAATAAACTGTTATAAAGTATAGTTTCAAGTATTCTGAAGTGATATATATACAATATACATTCTACTTATTGAAATCATGGAAGGAAAAGGGGATGAAACAAAACTGTTTTTTTACCCTATACAGATAGAGAAAGAAGACTTGCTTATATTAAGAGAAACCGAAAGATTAAATTAAGTCATTGTTAGAAAAAATTTTCCAGAGTAACATTCTACTGAAGTAAATTGTCTTACACATTTTCTCACAAATATAGTTACTTTTAATAAGCTTTTAATGAATTTCATTTACAAAATTTTATGGAAAAGTACATTTGTAACAAAATACAAACTCATATAAATGGGGCTAACTGTAGTTAGTGGAAGCAACTTGTTTTACTGCGGTCTGCGGATTACAACTTTACAACTGAGCAGAGTTTCGTTTGAACTGTTAACTAGCTGCTACATCGTACGTTTTATTATTTGTTCGTTTTGTTACATAGCACTTAAAACGGTAATCAAGTAACCAATATTAAATAATTACTTCAAACCGTAGTGATGAAGACACAGCATCCGTTGCTTAAGTCTTAAGTCTATCGGAACAAAGATTACATATTGTCTTGTTATAAATTGTTACGTGAGTATAATCAAAATAAAAAAATTAAAATTTTATTTTTCATTTTTAGTGACTAATAATAATTGAACTTCTGAATTGAATGAAAAATATCTGAAATGGGTTTGTGATAAAATATACAAAGTAACACTTATTTACGCTCCGGCTTCGCACGCTGTCTTTCTCTACTATACTATGCATGTATTATACATATAAACCTTCCTCTTTAATCACTCTATCTATTAAAAAACCGCAATGCAAACGCAAACAGATAGACGGGAAGCTACTTTGTTTTATACTATGTAGTGAAGATGTGCCAAATCTGTGAATTATAGTGAGTGGAACACTAAAACATAATGCGAAAGATACGTCTGTAAGGAACTCTAATAAAATAATGTTATCTGAAGAAAACAGAAAGGAAACAGTAAACGAAATTCCATTCACGTTTCCAGCATTTTGACAACATGAGTTATTATTTTATATTACTAAAGTTTTATTGTTTCTTTTCCAATATTTTTCCGCTCTGTTGTTATGAAATTTGCGATATTTTATGTTTTTTTCACACTTCTAATGTCCAAACAGCTATTTCACTCGAAAATAGTTTAGGTTTGATTATAATACTAATGGTCACGCATATTGGGTAAAAGCCGGATAGTTGCCTCAGACGGATACATGCTTCGGTTTTGAGTACGCCATGGTAGACATGTTGGTGTCGTTAATATCACTTGATTACAATCGACCTTACCTTACCTTAATTCTATAAAGTCACAAGAAAGGAATCACGCGTTTTGTCTACTAAACCATTGCATTGCAATACGTGGAAAGTAAGACACCCTGGTGGTAATTATTGAACCGTCAGTGGCTCAGTTGTTCAGGCGTTGGATTCACGATACTGGCGATGCCCACTCGTAATACAAGCATTTTTAGCTTAGTTGGAGGCTTTATGGAATAATAGTAGTAATGCTAGTATTCTTTGAGGTACTTGCCATATTCTTCTATCTGTACTATTTAATAATATTTTATTACTAACAAATAGTTGATTAATCTTTTGACTAGTACTTAATAAAGTATCTTAGTTAATTACTAATTATAACTAAATATAAATAACTTATCTGAAAATTCTTATTTTCATCACAGAGGCAGCTATTCTCACATAAAGCAAGTATCTCCTTAAGCATTTTCAACGTTAGGCTATTATCCGATATAATAAGCAACTATCCCTTTTTTGAAAGATTGAATAAAATATTAGTTATTTTTATATAATAAATAAACAAATAAATAAATAAAATAGTCTTTATTCCCAATAATTTTTTTTTTTTACAATAAACTCACTATATACAAGACATTAAACATTTCTGAAATTGTATAATACATGATTCATTGTATTATAGATATTTTATTTATTCATTTATCATGGGAATCCATCTTCGGACAGAGGTCATCCAATTTTTTTTTATATCAAAGCTTTTATGAAAAGTGGGACAGCTATCCGGCTTTCATCCTTTGTAGCCTATGTTCAGTAGTAAGGTAGGATAATTTTCATTACGATAAAATGGCACTATAAAGAAATATCGATTTTCCTTTAACAAGCAATGGCGAGTATATAATTATATGATATTTTCAATCTGGGTACCTATAGTTAGTAACACTTTTGATGACTTTATATTTTATTTCAAAACAGCCAGTTATCAAACAGAGCTTGCCTGGAGACCAGTATGGCTGTGCAGTAGTGTCGAGATTCTAGGTCTCCATTACTAAGGTTTGGAGTAAATTTTTTAATTTTGGTTACTCGGTGTTCCGTTTTAAGTGCATATTTTTATTGTTTTGTGTTTGATACTATGCGGTATCTTGTTTAGTTAGACCAGCATGACCAGAATCTAGTTAAGGTAAATATTATCAAGCAATTCAAACTTGCATCTCCAAATCTAATGCATATTCTGCTGGAAATTATCAATTCAAATCAAGATAGTCAAAGACATCTAATATTGTTTTAGATTGTGATTTCGTACAAGTAGCTGTTTGATAATTTATTTATCAATTGTTTAATATAATTAGAATATCGATATTAAATATAATTAGAATAATTTGATCAAGTAAGCTTTATTAAATTATTTTAAGGGAGGTTTTAAATATTAAGTTGGCATCACAGGCCTACGACCCCACCTGTCATTTTAGTGGGAATTGATGAGGGGAATATTTTGGAACTAATAAAAAATTTGGGAAGAATTTTAATTTTCAGCTTCATATTTTAATGATATTTAAACAACACTACCATACTGTCCCACGGGAACGGTGCATTGTTCGGGATAAAAAATACAAAACGTTTTGTTTGCACAATGTATAAAACAAAGTCCGATCCTACCGATTTTGATAGAATAGAGCTCCAGAAATGACATAATGACTTTTAACCCGAAAAAAGGCTTGAAGGGCTTGAAATGTTTGAATGGGGGTTCATATGTTGAAAATTAAAATGTAAAAAGAGGTAAAGTTTGTAAGGTTGTAGGGGGATCTACTGAACCGATTCTGAAAATTGTTTTACTAATAGAGAGCCAAATTATTTGTGAGTGTAACAGGCTATATATTAAGCCGACGTAGACTTTTTCATGGTAGTCGGATTTGCAAAGTGAGTCGGAGAAAAAACGTTCGAACGAAAACGTTAATTACGAACGCTGCCTTAACGATGATATATGATTGATGATGATGATGATGTGAGTGAACAGTTTACATATACACCCGAGCCCAACTGTGGCGAGTTTACTAGTGTATATTGTTAATTATGATGTTGGCAACACTTATAATTTGAGTAGCATCCTGTTACTTGAATGTTGGCCAACAGATAAACACAAATCAAGGAAGATTACATCGCGAATATTCTTAGCAGTAACTTTGAAGCTCTGAGTCTAAAGTATAACCCCAGGAGGATATTATAGTCAAGCCGACATAATGTTAGTCTGGATATAGACTATTACAACTTTCTCTCTTTTCTTTTATTAATTAACAATATATATAATTTTATTATTGTAATAATATTTTAATTTAAACCACAGTCCAGTATCCGAGTGCAGCGTGCATAATCATTCAAGATCAGATGCAGCAGCAGTTAGTCTGCTGAAAAATTGCAAATAGACCAACTCTGAAAGGAAAATCTCGACCATTTATTTACTTAAACCCACAAGGACTGTGTTGCCTTATTTAATAGTTTTGTCTGCATTTTCGTCCACTACCCTTTGTTATAGAAAATTTATGATCAAAAATGACTCGACGGATTCTTATTAAAGTTGAATATTAACAAAATTTGAAATTTGTCATATTAATATTTTTTTTATAATTTTTTAAATATTAACGGGTAGAAACCCGCGAGAGGACAGGTTTTTTGCTCTTCACCTCAGGGGGCGCAATATTTACATTATTTACAGACTCGACGAAAAGATCTATTTTAGATAAATCGATCTTTTTGATCTCGATTTCTTCGTGAATCGATTAATTAGGCTGCTATTCGAATGGGTTTAAAAACCGATCTTTTTCGTAAAGAATCGCCATCCTTAATGCTACTCAAATCAATGCTGTCAACAACATAACTTATAATATAGTGTCATAGTTAGAGAGGAATAATACCCATTACATACTATACAGCAATACACATACAATTTAGACGGAAAGCCGGGCACCGTCTGGGACTTGCGACCAAGGTGTAGGGTTAAAGCCCTTTTATATAATTAGGACGCTCCCCTTCGCTGCTCGTACACTAAATACAATCCATACAAATAAATAAAATGTCTGTCTGTAATAATAAAATAACCACTTTTTACTAAGTGCATATGGATGTAATATGTTTTACAATTTTTGTCTGTTTGTTTGTTCCGGCCAATCTCTGAAATGGATGGACCGATTCTGACGGGACTTTCACTGGCAGATAGCTGATGTAATAAGGAGTAACTAAGGCTATTTAACATCTCGCTACGACCCATAGGAGCGGAGCAACACGTAAAAGAAGTCGCGTGGGTCTTGTAGACAATAAAGTTAACTTTCATTGACTTCAAGAAGAGTTACCTTAACCACGACACTATAATATTAACAACATCCATGTACACTACGCGAAACACCAAAGAGACTGACACTAATCTATCGCACTAAAGGTTATACATTGTCTACAGGTGGGTATACTTGAAGTAATAAATAATTGAGTTTATTTTTAAAATATATTATGACGGCGATGTTTATTAATTCATATGGTGTGGTGCATAGTGTTGTGTGGTCTGTAGTGTTGTGTGGTGTGTAGTATGTGTGTGTGTGTGTGCGTGTGTGCGTCTGTGTGTGTGCGTGCATGTGTACAAGTTTACAATTTTTTAGTTTGCATTAAAATCTCTGTCTCCTCATAGGTTAAGCTAATTATCCATTCATTAACTGATATATATTAAGATTTTTATTAATATGATTGTAAATCTCACTTGTTAGGTTAAGTTGTCGGCTACCGAATGTAGTTCTAGTTTTGTTTATAGTAGCGATAATATTTTTTCTCCGTTTATTCAGATCTGCATCATCTTACTTTAATGTTCGGTGAATTCTCAGTAATATAAAAGGAACTACCCGAGAACAATAATTTATAAACAGTATTTTAAATAAAATAGACGACTACTAAGTATGAATTAATGCATATTTGTTCCAAGTAAATAAATGGAATCTATCCGCAGTCCGCAGTCGGCGAGTGCGATCAGTATAGCTTGATTTACTGCAAAGTCGCCAAGTACCGACACCGTATATTTGTCTCTGAACAAATTGGATGCTGTTAGCATACACGATGAGTATGGTTATGGTTTACAATACAATTTTTCTCAACATATTGGTGATCAACGTTGATCGTAATAACTTTGTATTAGCGGGTAATACTTTAAGACCGTATGTCGGAGAATAGTTAAAGATTATCGAATAATCGAATCATCATCGCCATGTATGGCGTTGGGCTACCCCAAGTATAATTATTCACGCGTGATTTAATTTCTTTACTACAGTATTTTCCATAAAGACACAATTTTATATAGTTAGCACAAAAATAATAAATATTACGAAAAAGCTATGAATATTGGGAAAAAATATTGTTTATATTTAGTCTCCTTTCCCATGGTTGCTTTTATATTTCTGAGCATAAAACTATAAAAATCTTTCTCCATATCCTCCTACCTGTAGATTTACGTCAAGCAAAGGTTAACTTTGATTAATGGAAGTAGACTATTTTTACTAACAATATATTGGCGTATGTATATGTAAAATGTATATGTCTTTCCTACCCCTAGAGTGAATAAAAAGCCAAGGCACGGAGTAAGGGGAGGCCCCGCCCGCTGTAACACTGTGGAAAAACATGTGCGAGTCGTATCTAATGAGCTGCGGAGAGGAGCGTATGTTTTCGCACTGTGTTACGCAAGAGCGAAGAGGCTACAATATTTTTGTCCATTCTAATTTTTTATTATAATATCGCAAGATAAATTAAAATCTAACTGGCCTCCATAAGTTATCATTTCCACAGTTATAAACATCTTTAAAGTATTTTGTAGATGCAAACCAATTTTCAAAACTAGTTTAACAAATGTGGACGGTTGTCGAATGCAGTATAAGATTTGTCTGGATTTGATTTATCGCTTAGTACTGCATCGATGTCGAATATTTGTCATATCCTGACTCCTATAGATTTATGATATTATACTTCATATAGTTATTTGCTCTCCCGTCACTTCCTTAAGGTAAAGCAAAACATTAATGTAAAAAGTATGTAAAAAGGAACTTATTAAATGGTCTATTCTAGGAAACTACTATGAATTACTGCGCTATATAGGATACGGTTTTCACAGTGTTGCAGGCCTAACTTTAAATTAGGCTCATTTTAATTGTGCATAACACTATGATAATATATAATCTAGACGAGAGTAGAGTAGTGCCTTTGTCTTGCGACCTAGGTGCATTAAAATGCCTTTCTACTACCATTAAACACTCTCCCTTATATTTAACACTTCTTTGGCAAAACGGCAATTACACAAATTATTAAAATATTCACCAAAATATCTCTAAATACAGCCCTTTGAAGTCACACGAGTTCCGAGCATAACTCAACTTTCTTGCCTCAAAATTCGTCCTTTTTATAATACAAAAAACCCCCCTCATCTCTCCACTATAATGACAACAGTTATAGTTAAGTTAATATTTAAAACTTTCCTTTAAATAATTTAATAAAGCTTACAATCGGATGTTAGGAAAAGTTATTTGTCATTTTCAGGGGTTAAAAGTAGTTTTGTTATCAACTCTGACTTGTTTCTGATCTATCGCTTAAGAACCGTATATTATTAGACTAAAAGGATGGAAAATTACGTCAATCTAATCCGCCATGCTGCAAAAGAAGGGTATTTATTAAGGGTCATATAAGAGGAAGTGGAAGCAAAATCTTACATAACATAGGAATAATTTATTTTATTCCATAAAGCAATGACTTACAGGGCAACACCGGTATATTTTTGTAATAAATGAACGCTCATGGGGTCCTGAATGAAAGTTACCATCTGTCGCTGTCACGAGGCCGCCTCTCAGAAAGTATTATAATTTGCATTATAAATTCCTATAAAACTTTAAGACTTATAAAAGCAACAGCTTGTTACTTAATGAGCGATAACATCTTTTATTTATACGTTAAAATTCTACAGAAACTAAGTGAAACAAATATACTTTTATATAACGTATGATATGGTGAATGGTGTTGCCACCTCATAGTATGACGAGTAATTATTATATTCACTGTCAATATAAAATTATAGAGACTTTAAAACTAATTTTACGGGTAGATAGAATTCAGTAATATTAATTTAATTTATATTAGATAGCAAAAAAGTTATCTATATTTTAATTGTGGGGTTCGTGGATGATTTAAAACACCACACAAATTATATGACGTTTATTTTTGATGAAGTAAATAATTACAATAAATTAGCGCGAATTAATGGAATGGACTAGAAATTAAATTTTATACAATAAAAAAGAATACTAAAATGAATTTAATGTGAAAAACTACAAGCAAAAATTGATACTACTAAGGAAGGAATAAGATTCAAAATCGATCGGCGTATGCGCAACGGACTAACTAAGGATCTGCTCGGTAAGGCGTTTGGTCGCGATCTGAGGTCCCTCGGTCGCTCGGCGGCCGGCTGCATTCCAGCGAGTCACGTTGCAGGCCGCGTGATTTAATATTTTATCCGACTTGCGGCGAAGGTGAGTATTGTATTTATTTTAATTTATTTGTACTAATTTTTTCTTTTTTTTTTTTTTTTCAGGATTCTGCTGCAGGACGCCACATCACTCCCCTCCCGAGACCATTACTATGGTCGATAGTAATCTGGAAATCGGACAACGCGGCCACTTCTCGTCTTCATTGGACTAAATTTTAATATTGGTTTCAGGCCGGTTGCTGCTGGTGGACTAGGAGAGGAAGCAGGTTCTTGTGCTACGGGACGTCGCGATGAAGCAGGAACTGGTGTTGAGGTAGGTGTTGTGTTGTCATCTTTGGTCAGGTAGGCAGGCTTCAAGCGGTCTATCGTGACTGTCTGACTTTTTCCGTTCACCTCGATAACGAAAGTTCTTGTTCCTCTTTCCAGTATCTTGTACGGGCCACTATAGGGTGCTTCCAAGGATTTATGTGCTGGACCCTGTCGCATAAACACGTGAGTGGTGGTGTTTAAGTCTCGTGGCACGTAAAATGTATGGCTTTTGTTCATATGCCATGTCGTTGGTCTGGGAGCTATCTTTGAGATGTGTCGTTGGAGTCTGCTAGCGAAGTCGGTGACGTCTACAGGAACATTGGATGTGGTTGGTGATATGAACTGTCCAGGTAAGTTAAGGGGCTCACCGTAGACTAGTTCTGCTGCTGTAGCTTGTAAGTCTTCTCTCCACGCACCTCGGATGCCGAGAAGAACCCAGGGTAGCACTTCAGTCCATTGCGGGTTGTCGTGGCAAATGATGGATGACTTCAGCTGTCGATGAAACCTTTCAACGAGCCCGTTCGCGGCTGGATGGTATGCGGTCGTCATCTGATGCTTGGCTCCTAATTGGGTGGTGAGAACCTTGAAGAGGTTGGATTCAAACTGTCGTCCTCTGTCGGTTGTGATGCGCTCGGGACAGCCGAATCGAGAGACCCACCCAGATATGAAGGTGGATGCGCAAGTCTCGGCCGTGATGTCTGGCATGGGGTAGGCTTCCGGCCAGCGTGTGAAGCGGTCGACAACGGTGAGGCAGTACCTGTGGCCAAAAGAAAGGGTTAGGGGCCCTACGATGTCCATGTGGACATGTCTAAAACGCTGAGATGGCGTTTGGAATCTTTCTAATGGGGCTTTCGTGTGTCTCGTGATTTTGCTTCTTTGGCATTGTTCACACTCTTTAGCCCATTGTCTGCAATCTTTTCGAACACCTGGCCATACAAATCTTTGTGTGACCAAGAGTGTGGATGCTTTTGCACCTGGGTGACTGAGATTGTGTAGCATATCAAATATTTGTTTGCGGAAGTCCTTAGTCACAAACGGTCTGGGCGCTGGTGTGGATGTGTCACAGACTATTTTTATTCCAGTTCTAGGATCTTCTATTTTCTCCAGCTTTAATGTGCACCCAGTTTGCAATAAAGCCTGTAATTCAGCATCCTCTTCTTGCGAATTTGCTAGCCCGTGGTAATCTACCATCTTCAGATCTACAGCATGCAGTTCTTCAACTCGCGACAGGGTATCAGCGACTGTGTTGTGTTTTCCAGCCACGAAACGGATATCGGTGGAAAATTGGCTGATGAAGTCAAGGTATCTGAATTGGCGGGGCGAACACTTGTCACGGTTTCCTTTGAAGGCGAATGTTAATGGCTTGTGATCTGTGAGTATAGTAAATGTTCTCGCTTCAACCATAAATCTAAAATACCGGATTGCTTCATAGATCGCCAACAACTCTCTGTCATAGGGACTGTACTTTCTCTGCGACGGACTTAGCTTTCTGGAGAAGAAGGCGAGAGGTTCCCAGTGATCACCTTTTCGTTGCTGCAGTACAGCTCCTATGGCTATGTCTGAAGCGTCAGTCTGTACTGATAGTTCTGCTCGATAGTCCGGATGAGCTAGAAGGGTTGCCTGGGACAAACTAGATTTGCACTCGTTAAATGCCTGCAATTCTTCCTGAGACAAGTTGATTGGTTGTGCACCTTTTAACTTTGGTCCAGGTAGTAGGGCGTTAAGGGGAGTTTGGATACTGGCTGCGTTTGGTATGAAGCGTCTGTAGAAATTAATCATACCTAAGAATCTTCGTAGCTCTTTTATTGTTTTAGGTACCGGGAAATCCTGAATCGCTTGGACTTTTATGTCCAGTGGTTGGATACCTTTCTCAGAAACGCGATATCCCAGAAAATCTACTTCTTTCTTACCAAAGACACATTTCGATGGGTTTATTAGGATTCCATACTTCTGTAATCTTTCAAAGAGCGCTTTCAAGTGTTCTTTGTGATGACTTTCTGATTCAGAGTATATAATGATGTCATCGATATATGAATAGCAAAACTCCATTCCCTTCAGTACCTCGTCCATAAACCTTTGGAACGATTGAGCAGCGTTCCGTAGACCAAAAGTCATGTATGGGAATTCGAATAACCCAAAAGGCGTCGTTATTGCTGTCTTCGGTATGTCTTCGGTGTGAACTGGTATTTGGTTGTAAGCTTTAACTAAATCCACTGTGGAGAAAATGGACTTGCCTGCTAATTGGTATGCGAAGTCTTGGATATGTCGGACAGGGTACCGATCTGGTACTGTGCGAGCATTCAGTGCTCGGTAATCGCCACATGGTCGCCAGCCATCGTCTTTCTTCCGTGCTAGATGGAGTGGCGAGGACCATGAGCTCTCGGACCTGCGAGCAGTGCCACTTTGCACCATCTCCTCGAACTCCTTTTTCGCTGCTGCCAGTCGTTCTGGATCCAACCTGCGCGGTCGACAGTATATGGGAGGTCCAGGCGTAGTTCGTATATAATGCACTGTATTGTGACATGGCTTACCTATCAACCCAGCTGGCTTCGTGAGGCTGGGGTATTTTCGCAGCAGATGGTGGTATGGTGTATCCTCCACTATAGTTCGTACTGAACAATATGTTGACGAGTATCTGACTGCTCCGACAGTCAGTGAAGTCCGGTTGTCAATAAGCTTTTGATTGCGGCAGTCGACTAACAAGCCGTAATGACTTAGAAAGTCGACTCCGATTATGGGTTTTGTAACATCCGCCACTATAAACCTCCATTCGAACAAGCGCCGTAAGCCCAGGTCTAACTGCATATTTGTGCATCCGTACGTCGCGATAGTAGACCCATTTGCAGCAAACAATAAATAAGTAGATCGTGGTCGCGGTCCTGGAATGGTTGTTCTCGGCACCACACATACGTCCGAGCCCGTGTCTATTAAAAACTGAACCTTACTTTTACGTTCTGTAATGAAGAGGCGGCTTGTTGAATCAGGGCAGTCCTGCGCCGCTACTAGTGGCTGCCTTGTGCGTTTCCCGCCTGGAACGTACATGGTTGTCGGCACTGTCTTGCTTTGCTACCAAATTTATGGTGGTACCAACAGAGGTCTGGTCGTGGTTTCGATCGCGATCGTGATCTCGAGCGATTTTGGTGAAATTTATTGCCCCTATATTTGTTATAGCTCCTACCTGGCCTCGTATGATGCAGCTGCATGTTGTCCAACCTCCGCGTCAGTTCTGCTACTCGGTTGGACAAGACGTCTAAAGCAGTACCCGGAGTAAGTGCTGAGCTAGCTACTTGCATGCTCGGTGGCGCCAGTTCATGTACCGTGTCGGCCAGTTCAGCTAAGGACTCCAGTGGGCTGTGAATCTGTGAAGCTATAACAGTTTGTAAATTATTAGGTAGGCGGCTCGACCACATAGTTCTTATAAAATCGTCAGGGATGTTCGGACCAGCCAAATTTTTAAGATGCCGTAGAAATTGGGACGGCTTTCGATCTCCCAACTCCTCGTGCATTAGAAGCTGTTTTATCTTCCGATCTTGGGAAGCGGACAATCTCTTTATAAGCTCCGATTTCA
This sequence comes from Limenitis camilla, assembly GCA_905147385.1. Taxonomy (NCBI): domain Eukaryota; kingdom Metazoa; phylum Arthropoda; class Insecta; order Lepidoptera; family Nymphalidae; genus Limenitis; species Limenitis camilla. The sequence continues at coordinate 2,299,568 of LR990235.1, forward strand.
ATTTTTCGTACTTCCCCGTCTCTGGAGGGTTAACTATAATGTCCCTAACTTCTTTGTTGTACTGTTGGTCTAGATTGCTTACAACATAATAAAATTTAGTAACATCGCTCGTTATGTTAGCGAGGCAGAACTGACCTTCCAGTGTTGCAAACCACATTGCGGGATCGTCGGGCCAAAATGGCGGCACGCGTACGCCAACGCGGCACACACTGGTTTCTCCTTCTTCTTCTGATGACATTTTTGCTGACTTCTTGCTGACTGGCTCCATCTTTGCGTCGTCGGGGTCACCACTTGTGGGGTTCGTGGATGATTTAAAACACCACACAAATTATATGACGTTTATTTTTGATGAAGTAAATAATTACAATAAATTAGCGCGAATTAATGGAATGGACTAGAAATTAAATTTTATACAATAAAAAAGAATACTAAAATGAATTTAATGTGAAAAACTACAAGCAAAAATTGATACTACTAAGGAAGGAATAAGATTCAAAATCGATCGGCGTATGCGCAACGGACTAACTAAGGATCTGCTCGGTAAGGCGTTTGGTCGCGATCTGAGGTCCCTCGGTCGCTCGGCGGCCGGCTGCATTCCAGCGAGTCACGTTGCAGGCCGCGTGATTTAATATTTTATCCGACTTGCGGCGAAGGTGAGTATTGTATTTATTTTAATTTATTTGTACTAATTTTTTCTTTTTTTTTTTTTTTTCAGGATTCTGCTGCAGGACGCCACATAATGTCTTAATTTAAAGAACTTCACGTTACTTCAGGGAAGTGAGAAAGGAACTAAATCTAATAAATAAGTCTTTTTTAAATAACCACTGGCAAATTTTTTTAAATCTCTAAGTAAAATTTAGACTTGATTTCTTTTAATATACTAATACAGTTTTTAAAATTCAATTATCTTCATCTCTAGCAATAATTATGATTTACATAAATAGTACTAAGAAGATTAGAATAATCTTGAAAGATCATGGAATTTTAGAATATGAATTAATCATCATGACAACCCATTAATGGCCCACTTCTGACCCAGGTCTCGTCCTCAGAATGAGGAGGGTGTTAAGTCTTAGTCCACCACTCTGGCCCGGTGCGGGTTGGCAAACTTCACAAACCGACAGAGAACTTTAGGGAACTCTTATGAGTGCAGATTTCCTTCACAATTATAGCAAGTGATATTTAATTGCTTATAAAACACACATAACTCAGAAAAGTCTGAAGTGTGTGCCCAGGATCGAACTCGGACCTCCCGAGTAAGACATTGAAGTCTTACCCAAGTCTTTATAAAATATGTATCGGTGTGATATAAAAACATGGTTTACCTAGTAAATAATGGTGCGGTTCTACGCTATGATATGGAAACAAATTAGGGCAATTCTTTATACCATACAACCTTGGAATTGTGGCTTATAAGGAAAAAACTTTGATATATGATAGCAAGGCTTATTCAACTATTTTAGAGCCAACTTCCAGCTTCGTTTAATAATATAAGGAACCACCATTAGTAATTGAAGAAAATTGCTCTTATAATTTATAAACGTGGAAGTTTGTATATTTGTTAATCACACTAAAAGCTATAAGTACTACTGGCCAAGTCATAAAGGAAGTAATAGTCAAATATGACAGACATTTCCGACACAATTGTAAAACATATGCAGCTTTTCAAACTTAACAATCATTTTTTTTAAATACTCGTAAGTTATACTAATAAAACAAGCGACCAGCTCCGGTTTTGTCCGGTTAGTTATACGTATAAACCTTCCTCTTGAATCACTTTGTCTAATGGTGTAAACCGCAAATCCGTTGACTAGATTTAAAAATATAAACATACAGATGGCAAGAAGCGACTTTGTATTATAATATGTATAAAGATGTATAATACTCATATATCTTTAAATTCTAGTATAATATCGTTTCCAGTACACAGCACAGCACAGTATTCAAACTCTTTTACGGTCAGCGCTATTCGCTCGTGGAATGAGGTTCCTAGGGATATCCGTGAGGCTCGTTCACTTAAAGGTGCATGAATACTTTTTAAATCAGCAAAATAGGTAAATACATTGCAATGTGTCTTAATTGTATATTTTATAGGTGATAAGTATATATATGTCGGGGATTTTAAAACGATGAGGAAGGAAATGGAAGGAGGAAGGTATATTCCCCATATTGGGGAACACTAACAGGGGGGATGGTATCGAATGGAATATTGGGTAAACGCGACGCAGATACCGATAAATGATCAAATATGATCTCCAACAATCACGAGAGAAACCTTAGCAGTGCCTTGGACTTGTGACCAAGGTAAGACAACACTCGCCTCCACTGCTAGGGTCTCTATTTAAACCCAAGGTTAAACGCACATAAACCTAACCTAACACAAGACGAGGTAATTACATTGTAAGGTACTCACGTGACCTTGATCGGACAGCACTCCTAGCACTAACACAACACTATCACTATTTAGATACTACTTCACTTCTTGAGAGACCACGCACGACTAAGACTTCAGTCAGACTGTCGATGGCATATAAAGGGTCGAGGGTCGGGACTGTCAAAACAACGGAAGCGACTACTACCCTACTCCAACGCCATAGACAGCGATGATGATTCGATTTAATCGATAACCTTTTACTATTCTCCGACATATATTTATCTATAGACGTATGTATTAGTATATTTATTGATATTACATATGTATTTATCTATGTATGTGTGTAGGTATGTATTTATAACATTATTTATAATAAGTATATAGGTATAACGTTATTGTAATATAATGTTTGGTTCATTATAATTTTCTCAGAACGTATCTGCGCACGTCATCCTAACTACGTCAACATTGCTGTAGGTAAACTGGAAGAGAATGCCTTAAGGCATTAAGTTCGCCTTTCTACTAAATTTGCGTAATAAAGTATAAATAAATGTAATATTTCTTATCTGTCATCACCTCTCGCTTCATAATTATTAAAAAAAACTATACGTCTCTCTATAAATAAACTTGAGTCTGGACTTCATAAAAAGACTAAAATAAAATACAAAAAAGGTTTTGTTGTAATAAATAAATTATACTTACGTATTAAATTCAAATTTTCTCTCCTTCTTTAATTACAAACTTAAAAGAATTAATTAGAAAGTAACCCACACGTCATGTGATAGATTAAATGTAGGACAATTACCTTACTTTTTCGTTACCATTTTTGCGCTATTTTACATGGGTATAGAGACATTAATCCATCTGTACCATGTATACATAATATCATATTTTACAAGCATAATATCATATTTTATTTAAGACATTTTATGACGTCATAATAGTGGATTTACGAGCGTACAACTTTTATGGTCATGATTCTGTTAAATTGAATGATGGATGACCAAAATTAGACACCAAAAATGACTTTATTTATTACTAGAGGGCTGCCCTCGCTTCGCTCCGGGTATTTAAAACAATATTATAATTGATGTCCTTAAATTGTCACTCTGTAATTGTATAGTTTTTCATTATTTGAAAAAAGGGAGAGAGTGAGAAAAAGTTGTAAAAAGAAAAATAATAGAAACAAAAAAAAGAAAAGCGACAGATGCTAAGAGAGGGAGGACAGAGAAAAAATAAAATTGAATAGGTAAAGGAGAGAGAGAGAGAAGAATTAAAGAGAGAGAAAAGAGAGAGGATGAGAGACAATGATAGTATTAATAAGAGGAAGAGATGGAAATACTATAGACTTCTCTCAATGAAAGAATTTTAAAATCGGATCAGTAGCAACAAAATGACCATATTCTATTAATTAAAAAATGTATATGGCAACACTAAATCACCTTTGTCACTCACGAATAGTGTAGTTTTCTATCAGTGAAAAATTTTTTTAAATCGAATTTGTAGTTCCTGAGAAACTCTTCAATTTACAAAATGGCCACCTTATGGCACTTAAATGGCCATATCTTTTTAATTAGAGTATTTATGGCAACACCACATAGCCTATGTTACACGGAAAGGATGTAGCTTCCTATCGGTGAAAGAATTTTCAAAATCGGTTCAGTACTTTTCGAGCCTATTCGCAACAAACAAATCTTTCCTCTTTATATAATAGTATAGATATAGATTATTAATTTTAGTTATTTGTTAACTCCTCTTCTTCATTTGTGGGTAAATAAATATAAATCAATGTGTATTTAATGAAAAAGTTATTTTACAAAAACCACTGAGAGTAGTAGTGCTGTTGCCCAGGTAATAAGAATTAAAGTATGAAATTGCCGTTTTATTGTAATAGGTACTTCGAATTGACATAGAACCTTCATGGTTTGAGATTTTTGAGTGAAACTTTTTTCACATGGTACCTATGTAGTTCTTCTTTTAAAAAACTTTGCAACATTCGATTATCGACTTTCAATTGTTTTTTTTTTTATTTAGCTTAGACAGAAAAGATGGATACTTCGAAAATTTGAATGATTTTTGAATATTGTTCCCACGCGGAACTAACGCGGCAGAAACAGCTCGCAATATCAATGTTGCGTTTGGAGAGGGGACTGTGAACGCACCGTGCGATTTTATTTAAACGCTTTCGTGATGAAAACTTTGATTTGAAGACAGCCCACACAGGTGAATTGAAAGAAATGGTGGAAGCCGATCCGAGCCAAAGTACTTATGCTTTTACTGCTCTGCTGAAAGAAAACTTGAAATTCGTGTTGCCTTGTTGAATCGATAAAGAAATTAAGGAATATTGGTCTGAATTTGACGAATTGTGACAAAGCTAAGCTAAGAAACCAATAAAACAGTGTTTCGTGGTTTCACATAGTGTTATTCACTATAGCTTTCTCTGATATGTTCAAGCAATAACGGCAGTAAAACAGCCCCGACTCATGAATCGATCTTCACCATTATTGCTCCAAGATAACGCGAGACCTCATGAAGTAAAGATGGGTCCCCAAATTTTTATAACTAATAGTTTTCTAGTATCTTTATCTTAATACCTACTGTTAATTATGATACTGGCAACACTGATTTGTGAGTCAGCCTGTTAGTTATGATGTCGGCAACATTAATCTGTGTAACATTTGATTTTAGAAGTTGGCACAAACTGAACATACGCCGCCATGACGGAAATATTAATGAGTACATCGTTCTATATTGTTTAAGTAATTTGTCTTTTATTACAGTTATTTAAAACTTATTATTCTTATAAAAAATAATTAATTTGTGTTTCGACGAAAGGAATTATTGTTTTTTTAATTTTTTATTCCTCGATTTATTTTACGGGGCTTTTGTACGACATGTACATGTCAGCCCCATCATACCCTAATAACAATAAAAATGAAAACTAACTTAACTGAATATTCAAATAAAAATGACAATAAAAATGAAAGCTTACTATACTAAATATTTAAATAAAATTAAAGCTGGTTCAGATACTGGATAACACAAAATAGAAAAAAGCAGTCCTAAATCAATTGTATTTAACCTAAAGTTTCTTATAAGTTTATTTCACATCTTCAACTATCCACACACGTCGCAATTGGGAGTATCTGACACTTTCATCATGAATTTGAATTTGTTCAACGGCATGTGTCCAGTCCTCAGTCTGTGAGCAATAACTACTAATTTCCTAGTTATGATTACATTTGCAAACCAAGGAACACGAGGAGGCGCACACTGTATTATTCTGTACCAAATTCCTTTAACTAACGACTTCTCATTAAAATACTCCTTCCACATGCCATGATATTGTTATTATATTTACCTACTAGTTCTGAAAAATTGGGTTTAATGTAGATATCATTTCCCATTGTGATTGCCCTTTTAGCTAACTTGTCAGCCTCCTCGTTACCCTTTAATATTAAACATGCTATATTGGTTAATATGCGATGGAACTCACTGCAATCTCAAATCAATATTATTATGTTGAAATTCTTCTATTTTGGAAAGTATAGCATAAGCTAAAATAGTACTTCCGTCATTCGTAGATTTTGTGAAGTCTGTAAAAGTCTATAAAAGCGGGTATTTGCCTAATTTGGACACACTTTTATAATATATTTTTGAAGTGAATACAAGTATGGAGACTAGTGAATCATATTTATTTCTCTCAACTTGTGAGTTCTGTAAATCCAAAGGAGTTCGCTTTCATATTCCCTTTATTTTTTCAATTATACCCACGTAACAATGTATAACAAGAGAATATATAACCTCTGTTCTGATGGACTTATGTCAGTTGTCACACGGAGCTCGCCTGGTAACAATCGTGGCTGTACAAGTGGTGTGACTTCATTGTAAAGGTTTTCTTGAGTGTTATTATTATCTTTTACGTGTTACTCTAATATAGGTAACACATATTATATTTACTCAGCCATATTTATTATAATAATGATGTGTGACTTCTGTAGCGTTTATTTTTAATTTAGTCAAAAAATAAAGTTCCCTTTAAAGTTGTTAAACTCGAATAAGAAATATGAGATTTTTATTATTTTATTCTATTATAAAACTTTACAATCTAGAATGAAGGTGAACAGTATAATTAAGTCAATTACACGTCAACCTGTTCAGTTGGAAATGCAAATGAAATGTGGTTTTGTTCGCGATAAGGGCGTATCTGTGAATAATGAGTATGCGGTCTATGAGAGCCGTGTAGCTAATTAACTAACCTGACCTTACTTGCGATACTCTTTTTAATTTTACTATTGAAATCTGAAAGCAAAAGTGTGTTCATTGGTTTGGCCTTCTGTGAATCTATTATAGAGTAAAGGATCATCATAAGGGAGTCAGTGACGAAATCGGGGTATTTCACATATCAAAACTGAAGTTTAAGATATATACAATTGAAACTTCATATATTTAATAAGTCCACTACTGACATCATATGCCGAGAATTTTGTAGGTCTGTTATAATTCAAACCCGTTATAAGGCTTCAAAAAAAATCTTGGTGGGGGCACTGCTGTGGCCTTAGGTAAAGATAAAACTTCCATATCGGTAACTTTATCTACTCTTTTTGTTTCCTTTATCTCTATCCTAGTGTTCGAAGCTAACAAATTAAAATATTTTATAGTATTTCGATGCGACTTCTATAGAAAATTCTGTATTAAAAATAATAATGATTTTATTAACAGTTAGTATAATAGAAAACTTTGAGAACTTTGGTGAATTTTCATGAGTGCAATTTACCCTCACACTGTTTTCCTTCATCTGTATAGTAAGTGATAATTAATTGCTTAAAACACACATAATTCATAAAGTGAGAGGTCTGTGCCTCTGTGGGGGATCAAACTCGGACCTCCTGAGTAAGACACTCATGTCTGAATTGCTAGGCAACCGATGCATAAAAAATAATACTATATTTTAAAATTGTAGACCCGTAGATTCGTAGATCCTTAGACTCGTAGCTCCGTAGACCCGTAGCTTCGTAACTTCGTAGCCTTATAGATTCTTAATTTCGTAGCCTTATAAAATTACTGGTTGCGAATTATTTATTCAATATACTTTAAATAAATAATTACTTGGTTTTATAGAAAATGGCTTTATACTGATAAACTTGAATCATAATGTTTCACATTTAAGATACTATTAGTGCCAGTTTTATTGCAATATGTGTAGTTTATATACATTTATAAATTATTTTGTAAACTAAAAATAAAATAAAATAATACAATAATAGATTTAAAACACTTTTTGCTTTTACTATTTTTTTGATCATTCCTTAATAAAGTTAAATGAAAATATTTCTTAGATGTTATAAACGTTAATTTTAATAGTAAAATTGAAAATACTACTGAAAAATATTTTACAATAAATAACTCAAGTATTATTACGATATGAAAAACGTTCTAAATTGCAATGTATCACAGGTATATGAATATGAAACTTAAATACTAGGTCTACCGTAACCAAGCCCTTAACTACTTCGAAATATACAGTTTTTACAAATTTCTACGAAGTTATTCATGTTTCAGTTCTGTAAATTAATTTTATTTATTCAAAATGAATTTAAGAAAAAAGCTTTTGCTTTTACTATTTTTTGATCATTCCTTAATAACTTTATTATTATTTAAAAATTAAAAAATATGAAGGGCCGTCATCAGGTCAATATGAAAGGCCATCATCAATTCAAAATTTCACCATACTAATATAGATTAAAAATCAAACTTTAAAGGGGATAATAGGGGCTACAGAAAAAAAAATCACGAAATTATTTAACTAAAAATTGCTTTTTTGTAAGATTTTGAAAATCATAAAATCGTAAAAATGAAAATGCACGACTAAAAATTTTTTGTTCTAATTTTTTTCAAGAGTAACTTAACTGATCTTAAAAGATTAAAATGAGATTTTTTTTCTTTCAAAAGATATATGTCGGGGTATAGTTGGAGTAGGATAATAGTGAAGGCCGTGTTGGGCTGTAGTTGGGCTGGGATGATGATAAAGAAAATTAATTATCGCTTCCGTCGCGTCATTTTAATATTCAACGATTTTTAATAGTCTCAAACGAGTAAAAGATTAATCGAGTAGGCATCTATGGTGCAAGAGTAAAATAATAATGACTTCCGTCCGCCCCACCCGTGGAGGGGAATACTAGCTAGTCTCGACTCTTTATATGCCATTGACAGTCTGACTGAAGTCTTAGTCGTGCGCGGTCTCTCAAAGTAGTCTCTGAATAGTGTTAAAGTCAGTGTTTGTGTTAGTGCTGGAAGTGCTGCCTGATTAAGGTCACGTAAGTACCTTACAATGTCACGAGTCTTGTGTTAGGTTAGGTTTATGTGAGATAAACCTTAGGTTTAGACAGTGAGACCGGGCAGTGGAGGCGAGTGTCGTAATTACATAAAGGGATCCCTTAAGCCTACACCTTGGTCACAAGTCCAAGGCACTGCCTGGTTTCCTGTTCAAAAAACTACGGAATCGTGATATTCGATCACTTAATTAATTTAAATCGTCTCTCTGTTCTGACATTTACATTTTTACCTTACTTTTGCTAGTAATTCTAATAATCACAAATCACTATTGACTTTTTTAAATTGAAGTAATCCTTTATAAGACATGCTTTCAAGGAGCGGATAAATGTATGTTATTACAATCTGAAGGAGCTTAAGGTAAGATTTCTGGATTACCTTATATTAAAACCATTTTATTTTATTTGTTACAGCAGGTCTTTAGAGATATGATTAAAACGAATAAAAAGAAACAACAATTATGACATACATTTTTATTTCATTATAATATATACATACATTAAAGATTTTCAAGGCGTAACAATAAGAATTCTAATAAACACAACACACAACTACTTTTACAACATGAGATAAAATTAACAAATTTAAAACATTAAGATTAAATAGAGGAAACAAAACGAGACAGAAAGCGATGGCAGTGCTTATATTCGTCTCGAAAGAAATTGTTTACATTTAATTGTAAAGACAGAAAACACATTTATCCAATTAATTGATATTTATTCAATTAATTGATTACATCTAGATATGACTACAAGATATGCTATATAAGAAAGTTAATAGAGAAAGGATATAGCATATAATCTAAGAATGGAAATCCTAAAACTTGAGCTTCAATATGGAATTATTTGATCTATTAAGAAGACTATTTGAACACACACGCAAAATTATGTATAACATTAAAATGGGCCTTTCACTCATTTGCCGTCCCAATAATAGTACCAATACTAAACTTGAACTGATATGGGTGTCACATGGACCTTGCGTAGTAAATTTTTAAAATATTTTATATCTGTTAGCTTAAATTGCAATTTTTAATAAGTTGAAATTTCTTTAATTTCAGATATCATTTTTTTTTAATAATTTTTAATAATGTTGGACTATAATTTGATATGACTGTGACACGTGCCTAATATATGTTAATTTTAGTTTTGTGTACATTTTGTTCCTAAATATTATTAAAACACTTAATATTTATTTGAACATATAGGTGTTATTTGAGTTACCACATCAGTTTTTGAGGATTACAAAACCGTTTTGATCTAAATATACATTATAAAGGTATTATATATATTATTCTAGAAAGTAGTATTATTCTAGAAAGTTCGATTAGTGATATTAATGAGACGGCAGATGCACTAAATAGTGATATTTTACGATTAACTCGCAAGTGAGGACCTCAAGCCAAACGGTAGTAGTGACTAAAGGGAATGTTTAAGCCCAGAATTTAGAGCTAAATTGTACTTAATATTTAGAAGCTAGTTCTTCCAAATATGAAGTTTCCAGGCGCGTTTGCATCTTCAGTGGAGAAATACTCTTTCCACAATTCTTGAAACTCCTCCCAGGAGACGCTCGCCTTTCCCTGTTACAAATACAATTTGAATTTTACGGAAAAACTTTGATACACTGTTGGAATAATGAAGTAGGGCTTTTCCACAAAGGTTTTTATGTTTGTGTGCTTTTTTTGTAGTCTCATAATTTTTAATAAAATTTCTAACAGGATTCACAATTCTGAACAAATTTAAAACTTCACAGAGAATTTTAAATAAGCTGAGACATGACTCGCATATATTTTCGTACAAAATTTATCTGCAGCAAACATATTCATTGAATTTACATAACTCATATATATTTGTATTTCTTATTTCTCACATTATTTTGGTGATTTGTGTATAATAATGAGACAAACTGATGAAAAACTACTATTTGTACAAAATAAAAAATCATAGATTGTAAATTGTCATCTGTCAGCTTTGCCTTTTCATCTCCTCTGACTTCCACAGAAATAAATCTATGAACTATCAAACGTCATCAAACAGTCAAAGTTTTTAAAAAAAGCCGCCATTACGGATTTTTATAGAGTTGCATTTTCAATATATACAACCTAATCTTTTATAATAAAACCATGTAATTTTAATTTAATTGGATTGTTTAAAGTATTTTATAGGTATTTTTAAAAAAAAAAATGTGCTCTTTTAAATTATGGCTATATCTTACCTTGGCCATCTTGCTGAAAGCCATCTTGCATTCTTGAGGATCAATACCATAAGAAGAACAGACGGTGGTGAACTCATCACAATCGATGGTGCCATCAGCACTGGCATCTTCCAGTTGGAACATGAACTGGCAGTACAGCTGCTGCCATTTGAGAGCAGCTGATGGGTTCTGAGCGTAGTCATTCCACATGGACACCCACTCTTCTACGGATACCTGTATCAATTTTTATAAATTATTGATATCTTTTTGTAAAATATCGATAATATAGATTATTGAATAGTTCAATTAATTTAATTGAATAATTTAATTATTTTAATAATTTATTTGAGACAAAATAGAATTGTTTAGAATTCAGATGTCGTTCATGTTAGTATCAAAAATATATCTGTTCTCGCTTCGCTAAAAGGAAGTGTATATTTTTAGAAGATTTTCTAATTAAAAAATATAAGGAAAGATCTTTTTTGAGACAGGAATATTTACAAGTATAAACAAATCACATATAAGAGAAAGAGAAAAATTTCAGTAATTAAATATTACAATTAATTTAACCAAAGAATTCAATTAACTGAATAACTTATATTTTCACAGAAACGAAAAAAATAAACCAGACTATCTATTTCAACTATCGAAATTGAATCTCTATACAATAACGTGATCGTAAACAAAACCTATTGCGGGTATGAACATAAAATAAAGGGTTATTCATAAAAATGCTAATACTGGACAAACCAAACACATTAAAACGTCAGCTTTATAAAGGTTGGGTCCCATATGACGGATGTGGAGAAGGGAAACGGACAAAGGTTATATTGGACCATGTTAATTTCGTCATGAAAAAAACGGGTCCTAAAACTTTTTTACTGACTGCGGAATTACCTTCTGACGATAATTGATATATTCCGTTATTTAAGTAAGAAGTCCCTCTTGTATAATTTTATGAAAAAGAGTCATTATCATCATCATGACAACCTGTTAATGGGTCAATGGAGCTGGATCTCCTCCTCAAAATGAGGGGGGCGGGGGTTGGGTCATAGTCTACTACTCTGGCCCACTACGGGATAGCAGAATTCACACACCTTTGAGAACATGGAGAACTCAGGAGTGTAGGTTTCCTTACGATGTTTTCTTTCACCGTTAAAGCAACTGATGTTTAATTTCTTGATTGAATTGAAATGACAATTTTAAATGAAAGAGACTGAGTAGATTCTCTCTAACTAGAGAGATTACATCTGATTGGCTGATATTATAGATCCGTTATTATATAACGTTACACATGGCTGAAAAACGGCAAATGAAAAATTATATTTACATAAAAAGGCAGTATTTAAAAGAGAAAAAAAAATCTACCATCAGCTGAAACTATTGGAATGGAATAAATATAATACTCAAGGTCAATTCACAATCATCCTCTTGATTATAATAATCTATACATATCTCTCACTCTTAAGTTAAGCACTGTAGCAGATTTTTTAATATTTATTTCCCAGACTTTTAATATTTATGTTTTAAAAGTACAATAGCGGCGATGCAGGTTTTATGCGACTTCAATTTAAATTGATTCATATGATATAACTGTTTGCAGTGATAATATGAAGATAACATATACCAAAAAACAAAATAATATTGATACTTTAAACAAAAACTATATTCATACTATTTTCTACACACGTAAACGACATTACGATCGGATAAACAATAAAGAAAGAAACAAATCCTTATCGTGCACAGTTTGCGTCATGTAATGTCCTTTCAGATTATTCTGGTCCCATAAAGTTCCTTGCGATTGTGATACCGTAAGAATGTTTGTTTTAGATATATTCAAATGTTTTCATAAAAGTCGTAGTTGCGAAAAAGATAGTTCTGTAGGTTTTTATGATAGGAAGAAAACAGCAAGCTAAACGTCCATTTGACGGCGACATATTGGAAAATCTAAAACTTTAGCTGAGAATATCATCATCACCCTTTATGGCCCTCTGCCGAGCCGGGTCTCACTTCACACACACTGACACAGAACTTTTTAGGGAACTCTCAAGTTTCCTCACGATGTTTTCCTTTACCGTTAAAGCAAGTGGTATTAAATTATTAAAACACACATAACGGAACTTAGAAGAGTCAGACCTCCTGAGTAGATATCAACGTCTTAACCACTAGGATATCATTCACCTTCAGTCAAATGCAACAGCTTTCACTTTCCTCATCAACCTTACCTACTCCGTAGTGAGTCTTGTTAGTTTGAGCAACATGCCGTGAAGATTGTGTAAGTAGAAAAACTATATAATGAAAAGACCTCTGATATTACTTAAATAGATAAGAGGTTCGTAGTAAATACGGTATGCTTTTCGTGCCCAGACAGTAAAAGAAGAAAAACATAAAGAAGAAAGTACTGTTTCTCCATTCATATTAACGTTGAGAAAATGGAGATGAGCTATTTGGTAACCAAAATAACATGTGCCTAGAAAAGAGCAGGAAACCGGTTTAAAAAATGACTAATAATTAAAAAGACTCACGGAAATGACCAAGACTTTTCAATTATTAAGTTTAATATATTTGAAGATATCTACGTTCTCCATTTACAATACAATACTGTTTTCCTAACCTAACCTACTAATTCTACAAATCCATTAGCTTAATCAAACAAAGCATGAACACTGGAATTGTGCCTCGTTTAATCCTGCTTAGACGACCAGACTACAGCTTACTAGCTCTAACGTCCACGCTAGGGTTGTCATTGTGAAAATTCTTCCAAAACCATATATTTTATTTTAACTCAACTCTTGTATTTGTTTTTAAATAAAATTCATATAAAAATGTAAGTTAAAATCAAGGAGAATAAATTAAAAAAATCTTAGAAGGGTTCGGGAGTTAGTGAAAATCATAATAATTGTTAGTAAAACCAAATTGCATCTTAGAGTAAAATTGTAAAATATTGTTTTTAGTAAAACTAATCGTCACTTTGCATAAATATGATAAACTTATCAACCAAATTTTACTATATTTAGTTTTTAATTTTAATTAATTTGTTACTTAAACATTGCATTTGTGGTCCCTTATAAGTGAGGAAACGCATTGTAAAAAACAAAATATGCAAAAATAAGTACCTAGAATTGTAAGGTGTATTCTTTGTTAGGGATCCTTAAATAAAAAAATTTAAAAAAATAAAATAAGTACGTAAAAAAATGTCTGCCGATTAACAAATTAGCTTCCAAAGGAATAAAACTGAAAAAATATTTTTTTTTTTAACTATAAGTCAAACGTAGTCGTGAATTTAATCCAACAAAGAAGGACAAAAGAATTATAATAATTTATTGCTGATATTACCTTAAAAGTCGAATAAAATCTAAATGGAAGGAAGGAATGTAGGGAAACATACCGGAGTGTTGCAACCCTAAATTCTCAACTGCATACAGGGTTTGCTATTCTCAAAGAACGTTTGGACTGGAATGCATCCTAAGTGCTACTTAAGACGCTCTTAGTATTTAATTTTAGATATTTCTTTATATTTTATTGACTTACGTCTACAAAGTAATCAAAATTTCCAAGACACATTAAACGTATGATAATAAAAGCATGAGCATCTTAGACATGTCTTGTTTAATCTTGGTTTGACTTAATGTAGGTTACATTAAGAGATTTGAAGCTATGATGAAGTCTGAGCATTAACTAATGTGCAATGCATCACATCTACAGATAACAATACAATTAAAGCAAAAGGAACTAAACAAACAACAAAGGAATGTATTTTAAGTGAATGAAACTTTATTTTCATAAGAATTTAATTAAATGTTTTATGTTTTTAATGCTAGAAAGATGGCACAATATAATTCAATAGATGACATAAAAAACAACGTAAAGAGAAAAAATAACAAAAGTTTAAAACAATCAAAAGAAAACATTGAATCTTGTTTATACCTAAGAGAAAAGAGTAATACCTAATTCTGGCCACGATCCAAAAACAATCAAAAGGTGCTGCATCGGAGAAAAGAAAAGAAAAAGAACCCCATAAAAAATTTGGCGAAGAATGGTGGCTCATTCTGTTTATTAAGAAAACAAGCATTTAAGCAATAAGAGATTCGAGAAAACAATTACAATCCCTTCATTGGACCCAAAAGAAAAAACCAAATACCGTATAAAAACATCGACGTTTTGTTCATCGAATCCGTTTAAAACAGCCGATCGACAGATTCAATCAGAAAATATCAGATTCAATCAGAATCAAAAAAAAAATTATTTTCTTCTTCTTAAGAGAGAGATTCCGTTCATTGGAATGAAGAGAATGTTTCAAAAAACGTAGATTCGAAGCTCTTGGTAGGTATACGCGGAATATCCACCATGCACCATGTCACTTGAGTCGCGTTTGTCTGGCTGTTTGATATAAGAAGGGGGCGGACAGAATTAAACTGTACAATTCCTGGGCATACTCGCAGAAATGTATCCGATAACTTAGCGATAAAGAGGCAACCTTGCTACAATGTTCGAGGCTTTGCAGCTTGGTTTTGAGCCAAATATCGTCTCTTATTACTCTACTGCCACGTTTCTCAGTCGACTCCAGAGCCCCTAGTTGGTAATTGGCAATGTTATCCCAAAGGTGAGAGCAGTGCTTCAATAATGACCTGATTTGTGCTTTATATAAGCTGAGCAGTTGTTCTGGAGTGAAATAATGTCTAATCTTAGACAGGATACCAAGTTTCCAACTATAATGCAAAATAGTGTTTTTTTTTTAAAAAAACTTATATTCAGTGTTATTAGTTTTATGATTTCGACGGATACACATCATGAAGTCTCGGTGGTCGGATTAGTGATTCTTAGTCATCGCAAAGGAGAATTCACGTTCTACGTAGCTCGTCTATTAACGGGTTTAGCTTGTTTCTAATCCCGCACTGCTTGTTATTCCTAAGATTCCTTTGACGAAGAGGAATGCACTAAGATATGGAATGTAAGCTTAAGATGCAAGGATTTATGGAGACGTTGTTAAAAAGCTTTTGGAGATTACAAAAAACAAAATTCCGTTTTTTAAAGAGTAAAAGAAATAGAATATTAATTTTTTTATACTTTTTTTTCTCTGTTTATCGTCGATAAGTAAATTTCGAATTTCAGAGTTTATAGTAATTATCTGTAATCTGTCTATTATGCTTTTAATTGCCACTAACGGCCGAGATTAATAACCAATTTGAAATAGATTTCAAATTCAAATTTGCGTATGGGAAATTCAAAATTTAGAATATAGTCAGAAGATATTTTCTATAGCAACTAATTTTATATATATTTTTAATGCATTTTGAACTTTAATTATAAATTCTATTATTTCTCCGGTATTTATATTTGTACCTGTCCATCCTTATTGGAGTCCGCTCTCTTCCTCAGTCCCTCCCAGATCTTAATCATGGTCTCGTGTGTCTCCGTGTTCTTCGCATCTCCTGGCTTCCAGCCTCGGAGGTGGCAGATTTTCTGTATAACAAAAACAATTAAATTAGACTTTATATAATTATATTCCTTAGCCTTATAATAAATAGCCTTTTAGGTTTTGGTCAATTCTTGATTGAAAATTTTCTTTAATTGAAAACCTCCTTTACATTTTTAATTGATACAGACAATCTCTATATTTATATGAAAATATCTTTATATAAAAATAATTAAAAATATCTCCAAAATTCACATTTTAAATTCCATCATAAAAAAGTCGAATACATATATAGTGTAGCTTATATAGAAGATGAAGAGAAGAGAAGGGGGTGTAGTTTACACGAACTAACAGTACGAGTATGATGGCTTGACTAGAATATCATCCTGGATATATCTAACACTCAGAGTAAAAATAAATATTTCCGTCATGGCGGCGTATGTTCAGTTTGTGCCAACTTCTAAAATCAAATGGTACACAGATTAATGTTGCCGACACCATAACAAACAGGCTGCCACACAAATAAGTGTTACCAGCATTATAATTAATAATTGTGACTTTACAAACTTAACTATTTAGGGTTAAATTTAGAGCAATAATTTTTTTTTATAGTGAATAAGGTATAAACGAGCAGATTGTCCACCTGATAAGTGGCCACCATCGCCCATAGACATCAACAAAACAAGAGATACCCTCTTGTTTTGTCGATGCGGTATCTCTTGTTTTGTCAATGCGTTGCATCCTCGAAGATAGAGTGGGGAGGGGGAGTGAAGAAGAAAAAATGCTGCGGTTTCAACGGACCCAGAGTTAGATCCCAGTGTCCACTACATCCACAGCATTAATTGGATGGGAGTGGGGAGGGGATAAGTTTGGCCCACATGCGGCTTGCGCAAGCCAGTCGGGGAACAGATCCCCTACCACCAAGGGGGTGCTGAGTTATTCGGCTTTTACGAGATGCTCTCCCAGCGGCAGAGGGAAATAGTATTCTATCCTGTCCCCTCGCGGGTATAAAGTAAGTAAGTAAAGTTCGATGTAAAGTTTGTAGTGACTTTATTATTCTAAAGTAAATGTATTTATATGTCTGTCTGTTTTACATTCATAGCAAAATCAGGCAAGTGAACGAATTGTTTTTCGTTGCTTTGTTGAGTTTTCAACGCTTCAACAAATCGACGTGAAACATGAAAGAGAATGGTTGTTGACTTTAACCTAGAATAAATGAAATTATACTTTCATAACTTCTTAAAATATGAAGAAAGTTTTTAGAACTTGAATAAATATAACGAATAATAAACAATACAATCTTGAATATAACGTATAACCCTTCAATTTATTATTCTCACCACTTGCGAAGTTAACAAAGAATGTTATATATACGCATAGATTTTAATTAAATTTCGTTTGTTTTAATGTTTATAACATTTTTAAAACCCGGAGCTATATATAAGGGGTGTTTAACGTGTGTGTCTGTGGCATCGTAGCGCTCAAGATAATGGACCGATTCTGATGAAGTTTTATTTGTTTAAAAGGTAATTTAATCGAGATAGCCCTTAGCTATGTATTACTAGCCGACCCTTGCGACTTCGCCCGCGTATAGCTCCGGTCCTCTGTGCTGTTTTGTTACCTTTGAAATATCAGTGCTGTTTTGTAACCTTTGAAACATTAGTGCTGTTTTGTAACCTTTGAAACATTATTGCTGTTTTGTAACCTTTGAAACATTAGTGCTGTTTTGTAACCTTTGAAACATTAGTGCTGTTTTGTAACCTTTGAAACATTATTGCTGTTTTGTAACCTTTGAAACATTATTGCTGTTTTGTAACCTTTGAAACATTATTGCTGTTTTGTAAACTTTTAAACATTAGTGCTGTTTTGTACACTTTTAAACATTAGTGCTGTTTTGTAACCGGCGTTGGCCGTAGCGTGATGATATATAGCCTATTGCCTTCCTCGATAAATGGCCTATCTAACACTGAAAGAATTTTTCAAATGGAACCAGTAGTTTCTGAGATTAGCGCGTTCAAACAAACAAACTCTTCAGCTTTATATATTAGTATAGTATAGATGACGATCTGATCAGCCGTTTGAAGACTATGCGCTCATTTCTAACTTGAGAACTGCGTGACAATATTAATATATTGACAATTATAACAATCTTGTAACCATTGCTAACACTGAGTATTAAATTATTAAAATACACTTTCCTCCATTGAAATACCAATCAATATATTACCAAACTTACAAATAAATATCACAACATGTTTTAACAAAAATCCTTTAGAAAATCATTAGGGATTTATATTCAAATGTTAGCCAACCCTTCTCACTCGTTTATGGACGGTACTCGTATATCAAACACATTATTTCGTTCGCAACGTTATGTCTGGCATATTATGTTAAAATTCATAGCTTTTTAATTCCAGTACGTTACTCTGGGCGTATAAATTTATTTGTCATTTAGTGTGTATATCTTGTAAATCCTGTTGTTGGGTGTATAATACTTGTTGGGTGTATTTTTAATGATGCAGTCTTTTGAACAATTTTGATCTATTTTAGCGACATAATAACTTTCCCATATTCTAGCAGATAATTTTTTTAATTTCTCAGTGTCTATCAATAGTTAACTCGTAGGTTCAAATCCCGGACATTGAAATACTGGCTTGGCCCACTCCTGACACAAGCATGCAAGCTTACTAGGAGGGGCTAAGGGAATACTAGGGTAGTAGGGTAGTAGGGTAGTATGTGACCCATACTGCTAGTAATCTTTAAAAAAAAATTTTTTTTTTTAATTTTATTTTTAGTTTTTGCTTTTTATTTTCTTTTTCATTTATGTTCATGACGTAAAATAATATTGTACCAGTTTAGAATAACATATCATTAAATATCATAATACGTAATATAATTAAATATTCATTTTAGATACAAACCTCAATAGCTAACTCGAAATCTTTTCTTTCAATGGTGCCGCTTTGATTGACATCTGAAAAAAAAAAACTTTTTAAGAAAAAAATTTTTCAAAAATTACACTAGATGTATTTTTTTGTAACAACATAATATGAAAAATGAGACTTATTAAGATTTATTTTTTATTATTTATCTCCCTGTAACTTTATTGCAGATCAAGCTAAAAGCCTGCATTTTTAAAAAAGTTCTAAATTGTTACTCTTAATAACATTTAAGAAAAATGTTAATAATGTTATTAAAAAATTAAACGGAAATTAACTAAGAATTGTTGTATGAAAAAAAAATGAGGTATATAAAATTTTTCATTTTAACAGAACTATTTATTGTTTTCGTTAAAATGAGAAGACTTTTTACAAAGTACTTTTGACACGTCAAAATTGGACAGTCAGTCAGTTTTTCTGAAGGTGCGACCAGTCCGGAAAGCCGTTTTCTGATGAGAAGAACTGGCAAGAAACTCAAAAGTCGCTTTTTTCAAAACACCATTGTTTACATTAGTCTGAGTCAACGTTATGAATCCAAGCTTTGTCATCATTCAAGTAATCCTGTACAGAGTAGTTTACTAAACACTCTTTAATATATGGGCTGTAGAATGAAGCGTCAGTAGCTCAGTAGTTCAGGCGTTAGATTCGCGATCAATAAGTCGTGGGTTCAAATCCCGGACATTGGACTACTAACGTGGCTCACTCCTGACACAAGCATGCAAGCTTACTGTGATACATACTGCTAGTAATATTTTCATTAAAAAAAAAATCTGCAGTATGGATCATATAATAAGTCTCTTTAAAAGCTATTTTAAAAAAAATAGTCGATAATAAAAAAAATTCTTACCAAAGAAAACGTTAAAAACGTACAGGAGCTTCTTCCTTCTGAACTCGGAGACGGACATTTTATCTGGAACAAATGAAATACAATTACAGCAATTTGGAATTTCAAATGAAGTATTTCGTTATTAAACGGTTTTTTTTGCTATAAACGGTCTTTACGTTTTCTTTTAGTTGAGCGCCTTTACGAAATTGGAATTTTTATTTGAACCTTTTCGTTTGAGTTTGTGAACGTTTTTTCGTTTAATTACATTCTAAGAGTAGACAGCGACAAAGTAGAACTACTAATTATATGCATTCATTTTGTACGAACTACGGAAATGTCGCGTCAATGGCCGTCGCTTCTATGAAAATTGTTGATTTAATAACTAGTAACTGATATTCCCTAGTAGTGTCAGTTAGACAAGTTTGGGATCTGCAGGTTTAGGCTGCGTTTCCAAGAGATGTGCCAGAATGTATAGCAAGATATAAAGTCTGACGAGCACGATCACCAGCGCAAGAAACTTTCCTAGTGTTTACTCAAACATCGCAGAAGTCCATTAATTTATCACAGACGATTTATTCTGTATATAGATTACAAGTAAAAAGAAGGAAATAACAAATAAATATAACTTGATTACAATATTGTCCCATAACAAAGGATTCACCTCATTATTTTAAAAATGTATTTGTTGTTGCTCCAGGCCGGGGATTGGGAATAACCGAATTTGTTCTCGTTTGGTATTTGAAAAAAATATAAATATATTGAGACTAGCTGTGCCCGCAACTTCGTCCACGTGGAATAGCGATACTTCCAGCCCAACTTTCAACCCTTTTACAACGCTTTTTTCGCATTAAAAAGTAGCCTATGTCCTTTCTCAGACTTTAGACTATCTGTATACCACATTTCATTTAAATCGGTTCAGTAGTTTTAGCGTGAAAGCGCGACAGATAGACAGAGTTACTTTCGCATCTATAATATTAGTATGTCCTTTCTCAGGCTTTAGACTAAGATACATACCAAATTTCATTTAAATCGGTTCAGTAGTTTTGGCGAGAAAGCGCGATAGACAGGCAGACAAAATTACTGTTGCATTTATAATATTAGTTAGGATTTATTTATATCGAGTCAGAAGCCTAATACATAAGTTTCAAGCTTCTAGCTCGAAAAATGACGATACTTCCATACAACTTTCATTCCCTCCCTTTCAACCCCTTACAACCCTTTTTTCGCAATAAAACGTAGCCTATGTCCTTTCTCAGGCTCTACACTATCTGTCTACCAAATTTCATTTAAATAGGTTCAGTAGTTTTGGCGTGAAAGTGCAACCATCCCCTATTGTTATTTACACCCTTGAGGGTAAAACTTTTAACTTTGAATGTCATATTTATTTATTTCTAATCAACAACCTAAGAAATAAGTTTCAAGCTTCTAGCTTAAAAAGTGACGGTACTTTTCACCCCCCCAACCTTTCAACCCCTTACAAACCTTTCTTCGCAATAACAAGTACCCTATGTCCTTTCTCAGGCTGTAGACTATCTGTATACCAAATTTCATTTAAATCGGTTCAATAATTATGGCGCGACAGACAAACAGACAGACTCACCTTATTATTTGGAAAATTTATTTCTTGTTGCTCCAGGCCTTTGGGAATAACCGAATTTATTCTTATTTAGTATTTGAAAAAATATAAATATATTTAGAGACTGAGAGAGGAATCATACTGTTACTATATAACACTGAGCTTATAAACCCAATTTAGACCGGAAGTCGAGCAGCGTCTGGGATTTGCGACAGGTGTCAATCCATAGTAAATATAAAAATAAAGTAGCAAAGATCTTCAATAACAGGTATCTAGCACCACAACATAAAATTACACTACTTTAAACGTTGTTCACTGAATGACGAGAGATAAAGAATCTGCACGGTGATTATGTCAGCGATAAAAAGGGCCTCCCCGTATGCTTAGGTTAGGGCTTTGCTTACTTTTGCTGACATTGATAATTGAAGCGTCAGTAGCTCAGTGGTTCGGGCGTTGGATTCAAGATCAACAAGGCGTGGGTTCACCAGGATATTGGACTACTGACGCGGCCCACTCCTGACACAAGCATTTCAGCTTACTAGGAGGGATAAAGGGAATACTAGTAGTATGTGATCCATACTGTTAGTAATCTTTTAATAAAAAAAAAATTAAAAAAATTGAGTACTACCCTCAAATATAAAGTTATAAACGATGTTCCTAACTATAATATCTGAACGGTCCTTAGATCGAGAATGTCGGGTATTTTTAATATCTACCGAGACAATCAAAAGATAACAAAAGTGTTGCTAACAATAAATATTTATTCATCACAGAGTTATTTAATAAGAGTTTCTACAAGATTAAACAAGTACAAATTATACTAACTGGGAACAAAGCGAATTAAACTAAAACTCTATGGGGATGTTTGCGTAAAAATGTTACAAAAATAAATTCCTGTTATTCTCTTAAAAGCCGATTTTACTTGCTGTTAAAATCCCTATCTATATATATTTTTAATATATATTTAATATATATAGATAGCTATACGGGCGCAACACGGTCATCTCGATCTCGTTACTATTCTCACCTGAACTGTCTTGACAGGAACCCAAGCAGTGCCAAGGTGTAGGCTTAAGGATATCCTTTATTCGATCGAGACACTCACCTCCACTCCTCACTGTTTAATCCTAAGATTAACCTAACCTAACACACGGCTAACCTAACCTTAGGCTAACCTAACTCACACCTCCGACATATATATGTATGTCTCCTATCTTTCATAAATCCATGCATCCAATTCCAAACTAAAATATACATATTATATTTTATAAGGAAAAAAATTGTAGTTCCTGCGGGATTACAAAGAAATATATTTTATGTTTTAACGAATTTTAAATTAAATTATAACATTGACCCAATCTGATAAAGTTAAAAACTTTTGCTTACCCTAACAAAAAGAAATTAAGCCATTTATATGAAAATTTTATCTGTTTGTCGAGGCGTTTTATTTATAAATTATACTTAGTATTTGAAAATATTATAAATAAATTAAGTATTAATAAATTTATTCATACAAATATTGAAGTATGCTAAAAATACTTTTTTCTTATTGGTTTGAAGTCCCTAATCTTTAACAATATTAAAGTATGAAAATAATACGCAAAGAAAAAGTAACTTTTTCTTTAAAGACTACTTCAAAGGATTTATCTGTAAATATTTTCCTTATTTCAAAAATTTTAATTGGGCAAGAAGTTTCAGAAATATAATTACATGAAAAGAATACCGATACGAATCTCTCGGTTTAAGTTTAATTAAAATGTATAAATTGGATTTCATATAATAAACATACTTAACAAAAAAGTATAAATATAAAACTGTTAAATTACATAAATAGCCGACCCGCTCCCGCTACGCTGAGGTGTATTCAAATTGTTCTCTCACTTACACACTCACTCATTTATTCATTCATACTCATTTGTTCTATGACTACCACGAATAAGTCTATTAATTTTTCAAGTTAATATATAGCTTATGACACTCACAGATAATGTGGCTTTCTACTAGTTAAAAAAATTTTCAAAATGGGTTCAGTAGGTCCAGATATCACCCCCTACATCCTCACAAAAATTTACCTCTTTATAATATAGATATATATTTCGTATACAACCTACTTAGCTTTACTAAATCTACACGTAAGAGGACTTCGTACGGACGACACTTTTGAAAAATAGATTTTTACCAAAAATATTGCTCTCGCGCTGAGCCCCAAGCTTAAAATTAAGAAAGTCGTCCTTTCGTAATCCCCTGTTTCCTCCTCGAAATCTGGACCGATTTTAATATTTATTTCGTTAAAATGCAGTACAGGGTCTAAGCTATGCCCGTACGTTTTGCATTTTTGGTTTATGTTAGTAATAATTAGTTTTCTGGATGTTTGCAAATTCAAATAATAAAAAAAACAAAACGTACAGTCATGGCAGAGGTACGTATATATCGCATGGTATTTTTTTCTTCTGTAACTTCATTATCCTAGGAGGAAATAGGGGATTACGTTTGTATGAAAAAATGTCGACTGATTTCCTCTTAAGCAGTTAACTGTGTTTGACGAATAAATTCATTATAGAAAAGTGCCTTTAAAGGGCTTACTTCTATTATGGGCTTTAGGAATATATATCGATGTATCAAAATTATTGAGCGATATTGAATTTGTTTCTAATTATAAATGTTGAGACGTAGATAACT
The DNA here is from genome assembly GCA_905147385.1 of Limenitis camilla. NCBI lineage: Eukaryota > Metazoa > Arthropoda > Insecta > Lepidoptera > Nymphalidae > Limenitis > Limenitis camilla. The sequence continues at coordinate 2,323,907 of LR990235.1, forward strand.
GTTTCTCATAAAAGTTAAAAATTATTAATATTTTTTTAGTAAATAAATTGGAAAAAAATAGGTATTAAGTCACGTGACAGCAAAAAACGATCAGAAAGTGTTACGTCACGCCACGCAAAAACATCATTGTTACTTCGCAGACTGTGACGTCTTTCAAGACGCCATGACACTAATCAGCGTTTTCGAGGGAAATCTAAATAAAGTAAATTATTAACCAACTTTTCAAATTTAGTCAACTAGCCTATTAAAAATAAATGTATATTTTAATTTTAAATTAGGGCTGTTTTTCAAATATCTATTCTCGGTTTAATAATACTAAATAAAGGGTTATCTATATTTTCAAAAACAAATATTTAGATGACGTCATATTGCTATACAATAATAGGCATAATTCACAAAAAAAATTAACAGGATATTTTACTCAACTTGGTACAGTGTAACAAGTGTCAAAAACGAAGGGCATTATTGAAGACATTAATCATCCGGAAGTCCCAAGTTTGCGAAAGTGCCAAGTGGCCTTTACAACCAAAATGTTTTTCTCCGCCATTTTCTTGCTAATTAAGGTAGGGCCACTTCTTTTATATTATAAAATAATATATTAAAAATATACTTTATCGAATATATGTTGTTATTTTCAGAAAATAACATAAATGTAATATTTAATCAATTATATCAAAATAAGCGATATTGGCGTCGTAAAAAAAATACCCTTATTGCCAGGTATACACGAGGAAATTAAGGATGAGAAATTACACTCTTCGAACCCGTTACAAATGTTTACCCTCAATACTTGGATAACTAATATAAATTTAAATTATATAATTTGTAATGATTTAGAAAGTATTAAACGTGGAAAAAAAATGTATGAAAATAACTTGCTCAGGTTTAACGTTTTACAAGAAATAAATAACAAATATCATAACTGGCATAAGATATATACAGATGGATCAATATCGGATGGTGTAAGGGGAGCCTCATATGACCCTATTTTAAGAAATACCAGTAAATTTAATGTTAAATCAAATATTTGTATTATGTCGGTGGAATTATTTGCTATCTCAGAGACCATATCTTATGCAAATTCTATGAAAAAGAAAAGAATAGTTATTTATACAGACAGCAAGAGTGCCTTGCAGCATTTGGCTCGGTGCGCCTCTGGTCAGAGAGGTGTTCCGATAGCCTATACTGTTTTAGGTAAAATAAATAATTCAATAGGTTCAGATATGGACCTGAGATTGCAATGGATTCCATCACATATAGGTTTAAGCGGGAACGAGGAGGCTGATCGTTTAGCAAAAATAGCATGCTCTGAAGGGAGCGAAGTATTATACAACCGTACTTTTTGGAAGTTTTAATTCATTATAAGCATAAAGTATACGATATGTGGAACGAATACTTTGATCAAAGAAGTAAAGAAAAAGGCATCTGGTATAAAACTATGCAAAATCAGCCTCCTCGGATGCCCTGGTTCGAAAAAGTTACATTTGATAGGGATATGATTAAGGTAGCTAATAGATTGCGTTCCGGACACATTCCATTAAATGGATTTGCATGTCTTATGAAAAAGTCGCCATCTCCAAACTGTCCGTCATGTGGGGTAGTTCAGGATGTACAACATTTGTTGATGGAATGTGTTCGTAACGAAAAAGAGAGAAGATTATTAATAGATAAATTAAGTTTAAATCGTTTAGACACAGGAATGTTTCACACCATTTTGTCTTCTCCATATTCTGGGGAAGCCAAGATGGTGTATCAATTTGTAATGAATAGTTTAGAATAGGTAGATTAGGTTAGGGTACAATAGGGCTGGCATATTCGCAAGAATAAAAGCCCTTTAAAATGTAGAAAAAAAAAATATATATATACATGGGACCGATACCGCACAGTAACACGCACTTATAATGAACTAAAAAGTATAAGTGCCTTCCCGTTGTCAATACGCTTATATATTTAGAACTACTAAACGGATTTTAATGTGGTTTTAACTAATAGACAGAGTAGTTCAAGAGGAAGGTAATGTATTATAAACTATAGTAGAGAAATAACGCGAAGCCAGAACGAGCGCAAGAACTACCAATAGATGAGAAAATCAACCATTTTTAAAGTTGTTGTCATCCAGTATGTTTGTACACGCATCACTCACAAACTGCTGCACGAAATAGGATACGGTTTTTACATTTGTATTATTGTAGATCTATCTCAAAATATAGGCTGTATTTCATTTAAACATATTTTAGACTGGCTTATGTAACTCGCAAACTTTTCATCTCACCCTCCTTCATCCCGTTATGTTTAATCTTCGTAGGTCATTTACAGTCTCATCTCCCCTCATTTTCCTTACTTCCTACGTGTTCAACCACCTGAGCACGATTTTCTTTATCAACTATATACTCGTTGCTTAAAACCTTCCGCGTTTAGTTTTTTTTCAGACAAATAGGAATAAAGATAAAACTAGTGGCTTGTCTGAAACACAAAATTTTACACGATATTCATGTAATTTTTTTTTTATAAATAAAACAATCTTTAATTAAATAGTGTATAACTAAATTAAACAGTGTATTTCTAAAAGAAATTGAAAAGTATTAAACAGGAAATATCAACCTTATAAAATGTAAATTAAACTTACTTTTTTGATAAATCTTGTAAATGTAAAAATATCATTATTTTTAACTACATTTTTAAGAGGGTAGTTAAATTTTGACAGTCAAAGTTATTTAAAAAATACATTTTTATTAGAAAAAATTAAATAATTAACTTTAAGGACTTCCTTTAACCAATTTTTGGACCACAAACCTTATGCACTGTTCGATGGAGTAAAAGATATTGTTCTTTTCTCATCTCTTACATTAGATATACTACAAAGAAACATTCGTATTAAAGACAAACATTCCACAGAAGTGTAATTATCTCTTTGAATGAAATTAATGCTGCGGTCAAAAACTAATCTATACTATTCCCTAAATCCAGGCATTACCACAAAATTTACGTCCAATACTCTACTAGTCAATTAATACGGACTAACGGACTAACCGTGATCCGAAGAACTACCAAGGCAATTTACGAGAGCTTTCGTGATTACGAACACCTGAAACGACTGAACGAGCTTTTAGGCTTTAATGTACCCGCTGACCCTTCGAATCATCCCTATTGATAGTTTTAGGCTTAAATAAATCCGTTGTGAGTTTAGTCTAGTCGATATGTCCCGGTTTTGTCCGGGTGCAATTTAGGTTTAATTTACATTTTTTTCGCTATATCATTATATATTACATTATGATTAATTCCCAAAGAAATTACGCCCCCAGCTCGACACGCACTTCATCCCCACGTCGATGGATGACGTAATCGCACACTTATTTGTTTATTTTGTATTCCAAGGTGATTTTTTTTTCGTGATAAAACAAGGCCCTTGTCTTACCTCAAGACCTACTTTATCTCTGTATTATATTTCATGCAAATCGGTTTAGCAATTTAAGCCTGATTATATAACAGACAGACGGAAGCCCTCTATTCCATTGATAGATGGCGTAAGTAGTAAATTAAACCGCATTTTCGTTTGTTTAGTTTGTATTGTTAAATATTAGTTAGGAATTAAACTCAAAAAAGTATGATAATACGACTCACTGTGATCCGAAGAACGAAGAGTGATTACGAATCCCATTTTCCATTAATTATCACGAGAAGGATATTCTTGAGAAAGTTCTCTATGTAATCAACTTTTTTCAAAGACTACGTTAGTTCTTTATAACAAATTTGAGATAGAAAAGTATTACCTATATACAGGGTGGATTTTTGAGACGGGTCAGTAAGGGCAGGTACCTTAACTGTTATAGTTACAGGAAAACGTTCCTAGGAGACCATTCATAACTTTTTAAGATATTCTGAACTGCATTCACAGATTTTTGAGAAAATGTACGGTCAGCGAAAAAAGTGCTAAAATCCAAAAAAAAAATTTTTTATGTGTATCGATCCTACTCCGTATGGGGATCAAAAGACTTTAAGGGACCATTTAAGGTATGAGTACTAGAAATGTTAGAAATCGCCAAAAACATTTTCCATACACTTTGTACTGAAAAACGATAAATCAACTCGTCATATTTTTATTGCCAAACAATCCTATTTCTTACTGTGATTAAAAGATTCTTTTAGGCCAACTGAAATTTAAATACAAAAACTACGGCACGACACAACATGTCACACCAACAATATAAATATTTTTTTGTGACGAGCACACTTACAACGATAATACATTTTGGGAAGGAAAAGTCTACATTAAATTGTGTAGATCGAATATCTATATTGTTAACCTTTGGCTGTAGGATATATAATAACACGCTACGACCCATAGGAGAGGAGCTTCATACACGAAACTGAAGTTATTAAAATGTACAAATTGCAGGACTTTTCTGACTAAGAGAGGACTGACAATTTAGTGAAACCAAGGCTAAGTAAAAGGAATGTACACTATAATTTGTTTAACCTTGCGACCTACACAATACGTCATGGCATGTTTGTGTTGTATAAACATGAAAACTTTCCAACTCCAAACAACGTCATATCACGAAACACTAATGAACTTAATTTCTAGAAAGTCAAGATATTATAAATTAAACTAATAAGTATAATAATTAAATTTACGTGTTATACATTAGACATTTAATATTTTTATTTGGAGCTTGATATAAACGTTTATCAGGCTCAAGTTTATCTATATCTATACTAATATTATAAAGAAGTAAGATTTGTATTTTTGGATTTTTGTATTTTTGTATTTTTGTATGTAACGAATAAACATAAAAACTACTGGACCAATTTCAAAAATTCTTTCACCATTAGAAAGCTACATTATCCTTGAGTAACATAGGCTATATTTATTACAAGAAAAAATTAGAGATCCCCAGAAATTCTCACTAAAGCCAACACAAGGTGCAAAAAAATTAGCCATAAAATATCTTTCATCGCATGCGCTGCGAAAAGTATTGATGATAGAACAAAAAAATGTTTTACAATATTATAGAACGTATCAATATCTACAAAAAACTCCGCGAGACCATATGTCCAACTATTGTAGTTAAGTCACTATAACTACTTTTTTACATTTTAAAAGTTGATAAAAATGCCTATCAAAATCAGACCATGTTTTCCATAACTTTGTATTAATTCTTATCCAAATAAATTATTTGGTAATGAAGACTGTTTCAATACCTGTTAATTACTTTTTGAATTATTGAAATCGGACATTCCAGTCAAAAGATATTACGAAATAAAAATATCAAGATAAATAAAAAATAATCCCAGACGGGCCGCCGGCGCGGTGTCGCGTGCCTCGCAGCGCAGCGAGTAACGCGGCGATAGAGGGAGAGACAGAATGCGGGAGCCAAAATGTTAAAAAAAATTATCCACCCGTGCGAAGCCGGGACGGGCCCCTAGTCATATATATACATATATATGTCGGGGTATAGTTGGGGTAGGATAATAGTGAAGGTCGTGTTGGGCTGTAGTTAGGGTAGAATAATAATAAAGAGGACTTGTTGTGACTTTCGTCGCATCATTTTAATATTCGACGATTTTAGATAGCGAGTAAACGATTATCGAATAATCGGAATACGAGCGACATCTACCGCACTTTATTCAACGATTTTTGATAGCTTAAACTAGTAATCGATTATCGATTAATCGAAACGCCACCGCCATATTTCCTATTTGTTGATTTACTTCGGATGATTATCATCATCACGATCCTTCAATGGCCCACTGCTGAGCCGGGTCTCCTCCTCAGAATGAGGAGGGTATTAGGCCATAGTCCACCACGCTGGCCCAGTGCGGGTTGGCAGACTTTACACACCTTGAGAACTTTTTGGGAACTCTCAGGAGTGCAGGTTTCCTTACGATGTTTTCCTTCACCGTTAAAGCAAGTGATATTTAACTGCTTAAAAAACACATAACTCAGAGTCAGAGGTGTGTGCCCAGGATCGAACCTCGGACCTCCCGAGTAAGACTTGAAGTCTCAACCACTGGGCCATCACTGCTCTTGCTTCGGATAATAATAAAGGAAATTAATCTTCACTTCCGTGGCCTCATTTTAATATTCAATGATTTTAACAGTCTCAAACGAGTAAAAGATTATGGATTAATCGGGACGCCAGCGCCATATTTCCGTTTAGTTGATTTACTTTTCCCCACTAGTGGAGGGGCATTGCTACCATTGTCTAGTCCCTATATATTCCCCGATTATATATAGATATAGAAATGAGCTGATAGTCTTGAAACGGCTGACCGGATGAACCATCTTGATTAAATTACCTTCTCAACAAATAAAACTTCAACACACGCTGGGGGTTAAAAATAGTGAATCAAAAATGATCAAAAAAATCAGTGATTGGAAAAGTGCACATTGCAATTAACCTTGGAGGGAAAAAATAGTGTTTGTAAAATTGGGATATTTAGTGAAAATTATAGGTTACTTAAGAAAAAAAGTGAGCGAGATATTTTTTAATCAAATGTGAGGTCGTCAGAACGATCCCTAACGCTTCGGATAGAATATCTCATTAGGTCTTATTTGTGAGGAAAATGAGATTCTTCAAGCGATTTCCGAGAAAATACTCACGGAAAGTCTTACTTTATAACATCTTCTTAAACCTTTTATAAAATTCTGAAAACTGTTTAATTTATCTAGATTAAAATGTTTCTTTTCTTCATCCAATTTTCGATATATTTGTAAGCAATATTTTTGTTATTTCTTGATAAATATATCAAAATTTCAGTACGAGTTGTTTGGTTTTTTGTCGTAGTTAAAGTTTTTGAAGTTCATAAAAGTTTATTTTAATATCTATTGTAGTTGGCAGAAAAAAGCAGTGATGGCCCAGTGGTTAGGACCTCAGTGTCTTACTCGGGAGGATCCTGGGCACACCCCTCTGACTTTTCTGAGTTATGTGTGTTTTAAGAAATTAAATATCACTTGCTTTAACGGTGAAGGAAAACATCGTGAGGAAACCTGCACTCCTGAGCGTTATCCATGTTCTCAAAGGTGTGTGAAGTCTGCCAACCCGCACTGGGCCAGCGTGGTGGACTATGGCCTAATAGACTCCTTATTCGGAGGAGGAGACCCGGCTCAGCAGTGAGTCACTGACTGGTCGTGGTGATGATGATGTAGTTGGCAGCAGAAGTAGAACGTAATCTATATAAATATATAATAAAGAGGTAAAATTTGTGAGGTTGTAGGGGGTAATCTCTAGATCTACTGAACCGATTTTGAAAATTCTTTTATCAATAGAAAGCCACATTATTCGTAAGTGTCATAGGCTATATATTAACCCGAAAAATGAAAAGACTTTTTCATGGTAGTTGGACTTTCAAAGTAAGTCACGTCTCACGAACGCTGCCTTAACGATGAGAAATAAATGATTCATAGTTGCGGATAGAGTATGAATGAATAAATGAGTGAGTGTGTCAGAGAGTAAGAGTATATAAATATCAGCCATTATATTATGCTTATACTTATTGCTGTACAGTAATTGATAATATAACCACATATTGGTAAGCTGTCATAAATTATCGTTCTACATTTGTTGCCATGTTACTAAGGGGAGACATCGAATATCTGGCTCTTTTTTGGTACAAGTACAATATCGTAAATAATATACCCGATGCTCCTTCGTCGGAAGCAAAAAAACACGATTGACTAGCAAAGGTCTTCCACTCAGTTACAATAATTTAATTTCCGGTCATGTCATACGAATAGACATTATCATAAAAAATTGCAAGTTACAGGGAAATTTTTGACATTAGTAGATATTGAAGCTTCAAGGGAAATGAAAATATACCAAAGTGATATTATACTCTGTAAGTGTGGATCTTATCCAGGCTCGAGACTTATAGCTGAAATTAATAATCAAACTCAATAAAAATTCTTTGAATTACATATTGAAAATAGTTTCTAAAATTTAATTTGGAATCTATTTTCAATCTGCGCGCATCGTGCGCACTAGTGTCGCTCGACCTGGTAGTGCTTCATTTGCCAAATTTTGGGCTAAAATAGTTAAAACAAGTGTGACATTAAATTTAATTTATAAACAAATGTCCTTGAATGTCAAATCCAACTTAAATATGATAATAAAAGATATGACATTAATTGAAAATGAAAAGGTAATCTTTCACGGGTAAATTAGTCGAGATTTATTGTAAAAAAAACGTACTGAGACTTAGACCGGCAATTCAACACATTCATCTTTCCAATAAATCCAGTTAATGTTGTCAGCTCTGACATGGTTCTAGAAATATTATCGTAAAACAAATCTAGTTAGAATAAAATGGAATTCAGCGTGATTTATACTTTTTGAAATATATATTTATTAAATGTATCATTATTTTTCTCGTACAATAATTATATTAGAAGGAATAATATTAATGTTTAATAAACGCACGATGAATCTACCTGAATTTATTTTTCCGCTACAAAATTGTACCTTTATATTTTTATATTTGTTATTATTTTAAGTATTAATACCTACGACCTTCAGCATATACATCCGAACGCCAAGTATCTTTGACGCGTTCTGGTCGAGCCGCATGTAGGCCAGACTTAACCCCTCCCTCTCCCATCGCATTAACGCTGGGGATGTAGTGGATTCTGAGCTCTTGCTCCAGGTCCACCGCAGTGCTTTTCTCTTCACTCCCCCTAATACGCCCTTATCTTCAAACAAGAGGATATTTCTTATTTTGCCGATGTCCAGTTTACCATCAGGTGCACTGTCTGTTCGTTTGTGCCGTATCTACCATAGAAAATAAATATAAAATATTCTTTTGTCATAAAATGCCCAGTAGATAAATCTTCTCTAAGACCGTAAATAACAGAAATATTTTCAGTATTTTTTGAGATCACTATATGATGTACAGTCTGTCCATCTGCCTACTAGGGTCCTTTGGGATCGTCTCTACGGTTTCAGATTGTAATAAGTATCAAATACTCATATCTACAGTACCTTAAACTTGAAGAAAACATCAGACTTCTAACTGAAAGTAATCATAAGATACGGTTGATACTCGCAAGGGAATCTAAACCTTCCAGATGATCTGGGTTTATTAAAGTAAGTAAGAAGAAAGGTATAGCACAGGGGTCTCCAATTAGTTTCGCTCGGGGTCCGTTTTAAGAAATGAAATGACCATCGTGGTCCGCACATTTTATTTATAAGAAAAAATATTTATTAAACAAATATAATTAAGGAAATAACAAAGGTATTTTGTAACATAGGTATCAATGGGTAATTTTTTTTGTTGCGAATATCTGTCTGAAGTTTGGAGTAAAATTGGTGCAAGCTATTGACATTAAATCCTGGAGATGTTCAGTAGTAAGTCGAGATCGAAATTTATTCTTAATGAACTTCATCTTCGAAAATGCTGCTTCACAAATAGATGTCGATCCAAACAAAGTAAGAAGTTTCAAAGCTAATTTTTGTTAAATCTGGATATTTATTACCACACACAAATTTTATCCAGAACTCTTCACTGGAAACTTCCGCATGTTTGTGTTTTAAAACTGTTTTTTCTTGGAAATCGATCATTTCCATCTGCAGAGTAGCTTTATTACTTCCGAAAACAATTGCAGCTTCATTGCTCCATTCACCACCAGGATGCAAAGAGTAAATGCTTCTGATGATTTCTACAACATTCTCAATTTTCTTAAAATCTGCGAACCTTTTTTGAAATTCCGATTTAAAATTGGCCGACGTCAGTCTCGTTGTCACTGCTGATTATTTTATTTAAATTGGAGAAGTGTAAGCATTCATTTCCAAGATCATTAATAAAGATATCTAGTTTTCTCGAAAAATACCAGCTTTCCTTTACCTTGTTATTTAAGTTATTTATATCGGAAGTAGTCATTAGTGTTACTAAGTTACTGTGTTCTAGCGGTCCGGATGCGGACCACGGTCCAACATTTGGCGACCCCTGGTATAGCATATACGTAAAAGAAATAATCGAGAAACCGTTTTATATATAAGAAAAAAATTATTTTTGCAACTGACCTGTCTATGTATGGGGAAAAAGTTTTCTGACGGCAAAATTAATTTTGTTTTTAATTTTAGTTAATATTATAAATGAAAGGAAGAAGGAACCTTCTTCAAAAAAATTAATATATTATAAAAAAAAAATTGGCTATAATAACACATTATAGCAACTAACCAAGTAGTTTCTAAATTCACCGGAAGCTCGAGTAGTTTTATGAGTGTAATGTTTAGATAGATTCTATCTCCTTTATACTTTATAGTTTTAGTATATCGTTTTCATTACTATAGAAATAGTGTAAAAGCTCTCGGCGTGTTTTAGTCAATATTTAATCAGTAGAGCATCCATAGATCTTGCTTAATTCCGTCGTTGTAACTCGGATCATAAAGTAATAGAGCGCTTAGTGGCCAATAAAACAGAATTACTTTAGGCAATGCTCGAGGGAGAAAGGTATGGTTGTGACATTCTCTAATATATTTATTTTGTAGATGTAAACACTAATAAGGTGTGTTCACCAACTTTAACACAATAATATGTGTAATATTGTACAAATGTCTATGTAAGCATGGAAGTGGATACCAAGCGGAGGCCCTAAGGTATCTTTCAAGGAATCTCATCAAACATCATCACGTATAATGTAATTCTTGTATATTTGTTTCTTCAAATTCATATAAGTACATAGTACCTACATACAAAATATGATAGGCTTAAATAATTCCAAGTGACAGAGCCTAAGGGGGCAAAGACAACCGTTAAAGAGGGATTAAGGAACGATAAGGTAAGGCCAGGTTATTCCAATTCATCAAGTTATATCGCGTATAGTAATTTCAGTTCTTTTTGTATAACCACAAATTGTCCTGGTTAACATTTTCTACTACCACAAAGGTCTTCGCGAAAGACCGTAACTGCCAGCTAGTTAAAGATGGGTGCTTAAATAACATTAAGTCGTATTTTATCTATTAAAACGATGAAGTGAACCAAAAATGTTGAAAAGCGAACCCTGGGATAGACCGCGTAAAGGAACAAGGATAATGCAGATTACAATTTACCGTATAAGTAAAGTCACATTAAAGTTTATGCTTTGTTAACATTGACCTATTATGTGTATCTACGTCAGGTTGTAGTATCAACCTAAAGTTACCAAAATAGTATATAATGATATAAGGAAAATCTATATAAACTCAATACTAATATCATTAAAGAGTTATACAAATATTACACATAAATTCTATATATTTCTTATTAACCTTTTTTAAATATGTTTAAAAAATATTTAAAATTCAGTTATTTTGCTTGCAAGACAAACAAATTGTGAAAAGAAAAAGTAAATAGTTTCGTTTTTTTTTTTAATTTATTCGATCAGTATCGAGTTTAGTGCGACATTTGTAATATTTTTTTGTACAACGATTTATTTACTGTAACTTAAAGATAAATAATAAAATATTAATGTCCCTAAAGGTTCTGTTATGAAGTATAAAGACCGTCATTAAGACGTTTGCGAAATGACTAAAACAAAATTGGATTATTGAAGTGGAAACCCGTGAGGGGACTGGTTAGAATACTATTCCCCTCTGCCGCTGGGAGAGCATCTCGTAAGAGCCGAGTAACCCAGCCCCCTTGGTGGTAGGGGATCTGTTCCCCGACTGGCTTGCGACTACCAGCATGCGAATCCGATTGCCAAGTGTCATTGACGCGTTCCGGTTGAGACGCATGTGGGCCAGACTTACCCCCTCCCTCTCCCATCCCATTAATGCTATGGGTCTAGTGAACTCTGGGCTCTTGCCTAGGGTCCACTGAATCCGCATCATTTTTCTTCTTCATTCCCCCTTCCCACTCTATCTTCGGGGATGCAACGCATCGACAAAACGAGAGAGTGTTTCTTGTTTTTACGATGTCCATGGGCGATATTTGCCACTTACCATCAGGTGGACCGGACCATCTGCTCGTTTGCACCTTATCTATTATAAAAAAAAAAAAAACTTCTTTAGCGGCGTTGTGCACTTTTGGGATGAGTAAAAAATGTTAAACTCGCGTCAGGACACGTGACCTGATCGAATATTCGTACATAGTACCTACATACAAAATATGATAGGCTTAAATAAATCCAAGTGACAGAGCCTAAGGGGGCAAAGACAACCGTTAAAGAGGGATTAAGGAACGATAAGGTAAGGCCAGGTTATTCCAATTCATCAAGTTATATCGCGTATAGTAATTTCAGTTCTTTTTGTTACTATATAAGGTTTTGTTACTAAGACGGCGCTTGCACGCTTAATTGTTAGCACGTTTAATAATAAACTGAATTTAAATTTGTGTACGATAGCGCAATAGATGAATATTGTATTTAGCCACATAAATGATAGTACTTTTATACTGATAAATAAAGCAATTCTCAAAGCATTCCAAAATATTCAAAAAGACACAACGTTAATGTTTAAGTTTTCACTTCTGCCGCTCCCGAACAGAATGTAGGTGGGAAACCCAGCACCCTAGATGGAAGGGTAACAGTTCCCCGACCGCCAAGTGTCATTGAGTCCATAGTATAATATTTGCAAATGTTCAATAGTTAGTATAATCTGTTGTGCAGTACTAGTTTATTGAAAGTGACATTTGAATTCCGTCATCTTACCGATCATGTTCAATTGACAGTTTCCGCAGGGCAGTAGGTCTATCTGCGTTGCACTCGTATGATTCACAGTAATTGTATTAGAATTGGATTCAATTACTCATCTTAGAGGAAATATTACAATTCTTGATAATTATTATCTGGTATCATCAGCCATAATCAAAAAACTCGGGATATAAAGTCTTAATTTTGGTCGGCTAGTACTTTTTACGGATTTTAAAATTTCCCCAAACGGCTGTATAAATAATCTTTTCGATAGATTCTAGCAATTTGAATAGTATTTTTATATGGTGAGGAATGAAAAAAACTGGTGGAGAATTTATCTATATGTATACTATTATATAAAGAGGAAAGATTTGATTGTTTGTATGTTTGTATATTTGTATGTTTGTTTGTTTGTTGCGAGTAGGCTCGAAAAGTACTGAAACGATTTTGAAAATTCTTTCACCGATAGGAAGCTACATCCTTTCCGGGTAACATAGGCTATTTGGTGTTGCCATAAATACTCTAATTAAAAAGATATGGCCATTTAAGTGCCATAAGGTGGTCATTTTGTAAATTGAAGAGTTTTTCAGAAACTAAAAATCCGATTTAAAAATTTTTTTCACTGATAGAAAATTACACTATTCGTGAGTGACAAAAGTGATTTAGTGTTGCCATATACATTTTTTAATTATAAGAATATGGCCATTTTGTTGCTACTGATCCGATTTTAAAAATTCTTTAACTGAGAGAAGTTTATAGTATTTCCGTCTCTCATCACCTTATATTACTATCACTCTCTTTTCTCTCTCTTTAATTTTTATCTCTATCTGTTCAGAATGATCAGTCTCCTTTCACTTTCTTTCTTTTGATTATCTCTCTCACTCTCTCTTTCTTTCCCCTCTCTTTTTCTTATTCAATATTATTTTTGTTCTGTCCTCCCTCTTTTATTATCTGTTGGTTTTCTTTTTCTTTCTATTATTTTTTTTTATAACTTTTCTCACTCTCTCTTTTTTTTCAAATAGTGATAAACTACACATTTACATAGTGACAATTTAAAGACATCAATTATAATATTGCTTTAAATACCCGGAGCGAAGCGAGGGCAGGCAGCTAGTCTATAATAAAATAGATGTTAAAATCTTCTACTGGGTCTTAAGTCCCAGACACTGCTCGGCTTCTTTTGCTAGTAACTTGTGTATATTTAGTGGTAAAGTAACATATGAAGACAATTTTTAAATCTCATCTGATTCTACTAACTAAAGTATTTAATTAAAAATGAAATATATCTCAGACTGAAAAAAAATATTCAAAAGATCTGAATGTAGAAAAAGAAATTGTGTGACATATCAGACCCGTCAAGGCGGAAATAGAGCACCGTTTGTCAAGCTCCGGCTTCCGTATCCTCCCTAGATTGGGAGGAAGTCTTTGTTTATCTGCATAAAATCCTTTTATCTGTTTGTTATATATTTTGGTTAATATACTACTATTATATTCCACCATAGCATATCTTATCTTATCTCTCTTCATTATTAATTAATATATAAAATAATTTGAAATAATATGTAAAAAAGAGTTTCATCATTAGTTAAACAAAGTAAATCTCTTTGTTATAAAAATGATCTTCCCTTGTCCATTTAATGTATCTGGCTTAGATACAGTTCGACAGGAAGTAAGAATAGTATAGTAGCAAAGTATTTGGGGAAAATATCCCAAGTAAGCTAGTAAATTGTTTGACCCTATTTCCGTTCTCAAACTTTGCATTAGTCTAGTATACTCGTATTAACGAGAAATTAAAAAGTTATTAAAATCTTCGCAAGCTTCTTGAAGCGATCTTATATATAAACTAGCGGCCCATCCCTTCGCACGGGTGGACTTTTTTTTAAACATTTTGGCTCTCCCGCATTTCGGTGCCCCCTCTCTCGCCGCGTTATTCGCTGAGCTGCGTAGAACCACGCCAGCCCGTCGCGTCGGTGTGTATTTTTGTTTATATCGATATTTTTCATTTCGTAATATCTTTTGAATGAAATGTCCGATTTTAAACATTCAAAAAGCAATCAACAGGAATTGAAACAGGTCTTAAATTAAAGTCGAAGTCGACTTAAATCGAAGTAATTTGTTTAGATAAGAATTAATGCAACTGTATGGATAACATGGTCTGATTTTAATAGGCATTTCTATCAACTTTTAAAATGTAAAAAAGTAGTTATAGTGTCGCGGAGCTTTTATATTGTAGAGCATTTTTTTGTTCTATCATCAATACTTTCCGCAGCGCATGCGGTGAAAGACGTTTTATGGCTAATTTCTTTACACCTTGGGTTGGTTTTAGTAAGAATTTCTGAGAATCTCTAATTTTTTCTTGTAATAAATATAATCTATGTTACTCAGGGATAATGTAGCTTTCTAATAGTAAAAGAATTTTTGAAGTAGGTCCAGTAGTTTCTAGTTCCAAATCTTTCCTCTTTATAATATTAGTATAGAAATCCCGACCTTACGCTCTGAGCCATAATAAATCATCCAATTACGAATATTTCCAATACATTAAGTACATAGAAAGTACCATACGTGACAATATATTTTCCTCAAACACTAAATCCTAATACACTCGCAGAAGAAATTTTTCTTTGATCTTTGATCCCGATTTATCATGTATTATTCAGTTCAACGCCATGCGGAAGTTCAGAAAAGTTTCACTTGCAATATCTAAGTATGGCGATACAATAAGTCGTAATAAAAAATGTCTTCAAACGTCTTTAAATGAGAAGAAAAGACGGCAATATTTTTAAAACGACGATTATTGACGTAAACAACGCGACCGTATTTTAAACGTTAAATTGAGCCCTTAACGTTGAACGCAGTAAAAGTTCCGCTCACATAAATTTCAGTAATAAGGTTCCGTATACTCCGACTCTTTATTTTTGCTACCTTTAAAAATAATCTTTCAAATCATATCGGCTTTACTTAGACTCTAGTAGCCGTTAGTGACAAATCAGACACTCAACATGTAGTAAATGATATTAGGCTCTCCAAAAAGAATTCTATATTCCTAAAATCAAGGGGTTTGGTAACTACTGAAGAATTCCACTGAAGTGTTTGTTAATCCTCGATACATAATGTTTTGAATCATATTAGTAGCACAAACTTGAAGGGTATATTACTAGTAACTAAAAGTGTTTCGCTATCTACAAGCAAAGATTTCGATATGCGTGTTTATTTTTTATTGCTGACGTAACCACAATGGTGAACCCACATCCCCTACGTAATCAAAAATAACCAAAGCAAGGTTCCGACCCCCTTTAATTCTTACTACGAAATAGGTGGGAGTTTTTTTATTTCAATTATGCACTAAGAGGAACTGGGGAGTATCGCTAGTTCTACATTGGAAAGTAAACAAAACTTTTCCATCATCCAATATCTGTGCGTGACTGTTCTCACTGTAGCTATCGCATGTCACATGCAAAGATTTTGATTAAAATAACGTATACTTAACATTTCTTTGATATCATGGTAGATAAAAAATCAAAACGGGTAAATCATATGTCGAAAACATAAATAGAGGATAAAAGGGATACACAATCTTGTATAAGCATCGTGCACAACGGATGGCCGGCTAACCTAACATTGTGTTTACTTAACCAGGTGGCAATTACATTGTAAGGACTTACGTGAACTTAGTCGGAGAGCACTTCCAGCACTACACTTGACATATCACTATCACTAGCACTACTTAGATAATGTTCACTTCTTGAGACCACGAGTAAGACAGAGCTCCACTGTCTTAGTACGAGAATATATAGGGACGAGACTAGCTAGAATTCCCCTCCACGGGTGGGGCAGACGGAAGTGATTATTATTTTACTCTAGCGCCATAGATACCGATGGCGATTTGATTATTCGATAATTGTTTACTCGTTTGAGAATATTAAAATGATGCGATGGAAGTGATTATTAATTTTCTACTAGCGCCACAGATGGCATAACGATTTGAATATTCAATAATCGATTAGTCGCTCCCGACATATAAATTATGCAGAATTGCGATCTACCTCCGTTTTGATAAGGCTTTTTTTTAAATTAACAAAATGGGCTCAGGAAATGTTTTTTAGATTTTTGGAAAAAAAACAACAGTTAATTGTTTATAAAAAATCGAAATTAAAAAAAATCCTTCGCTGATCGAAGCATAAGCACAAGATTATCTATTATATTTGTCGGAGGTGTGAGTTAGGTTTAGGTTAGGTTAGCCTTGTGTTAGGTTAGCCTTATGTTAGGTTAGCCTTATGTTAGGTTAGGTTAATGTTAGTCTAATCTTAGGTTTAGACGGTGAAACTAAGCAGTGGAGGCGAGTGTTGTGATCGCTTAAAGGACGTCCTTAAGCCTACACCTTGGTCACAAGTCCAAGGCACTGCTTGGGTTCCTGTCATAATAGTTCTTGTCAGAATAGTACGTGATAGTAATGTTTAGTTATATCCTGATCGTGTTGCGCCCGTATAGCTTTTGAGATAGGCCATCCATTCCATTAGTTTTTCTTTTTTGTTTCCGACATATATAAAACTATTTTTTTTGTCCGATTGATTTTAGATGAATCTCCAAGGACTTGTGATGGTTATCGCAAGGACCTTCTGTTGGAACTGGGTCAACACAAACAGTTTTTTTTTTCAAACTTTTGAAAGTATTTTTTTTTAATTTTCATGACTTTTAGTCAAAACATTATGTAATGATACCATATTATTAATTTTATAAAATAAAATGATTTAATGTCAAAAAAAAATCCGAAAATTCTCATTTTTTCATGTCTCTGATACCCCTAACCCCTTAATGAAACGTATTTAATATAGTTACATACATCTGCATAACTTATGCACATCTTACATAATATGTAGATATTTCTTCCGCAGCCATCTTTTATAACAGAATGTTAAGACTTGAAGAAGCCATTTTTGCACTTGTGATTCAGTTTTTGTGTATGTATCATTTTAATTCGTCTACTATCTGTGTTTTTTTTTACAGTGGTGTTGCCAACACTTATTTCATTTTTCCCAAAGCTTTATTTGATTAATTTTTCTAAAAATATATTGATAATATATTAATATTGAAATATACATAAAATTAATATAGAAATACAATGTACGTAAAGTACAACAGATAAGATAAACTCTTACTACCTTAACCTTTGTATGTTTTTAAAATTTATAACAAAGGTTAGATGA
This sequence comes from Limenitis camilla, assembly GCA_905147385.1. Taxonomy (NCBI): domain Eukaryota; kingdom Metazoa; phylum Arthropoda; class Insecta; order Lepidoptera; family Nymphalidae; genus Limenitis; species Limenitis camilla. The sequence continues at coordinate 2,341,718 of LR990235.1, forward strand.
ATTTAAACAACACAATAAAGGAACAAAACAATGATAAATGATCTGACGGAGAAATAATTGCAAACACAAAATATACTTTAGGATAGACTTTAGGATAAAGGGATATAAGTCAAATAAACCATAGTACATTTCGTACGAATATCAACTGTCGACTCGCGTGAACACAATGGCGCATGTTAATATTTAATGGGCTCAATAATAATATCGTTTAAGGGTTTTGGATTAAATTGAGATTTGGTTTCATATAATTTATAACACGCAAAGAAAATTGTTAAGCATCAGCTAAATTAAACTGAACAACCTAACACTAGCCTTAATAATAGAGGAATAAACAATTTATTAATAAATTAGATGTTAGACATGGATAGAAAATTGAAGACTGTCATGTAAATGAAGAGGATGGAGCGACATTAATGAGTGACGTAGAAATAACTGGCAACGTCAACAACGTTTGACATCTAGAATCTTCCATATATAATAATATATATTTAGATATCAGAGTAACGAATATGTTAAAATACCCACTGCCTCGATAACTTATAAAATCAGATCGTTCAGCTGCAGTTTAACAAGAGAAACGTACTACTAATGACAATATTGTAAATTGATGAAGGATAGCAATGCCACTGACAACTTTGTTTGGTGAATCATTCTAATTGGTTTTTTAAATACCCGTGAGGGGACGAACCCTACCTGGGTCACGGGCCCGTTACAGGCAAAAAAGTAAAATCCATCTTTCCCAGTATAAAAATGTTTTTTGCATTTTCCACAAAATATTTTTAAAGTACGGCTTGAATACTCTGAACATCCACTTAACGCCGGTTAAAATAATAAAAAGGCTTCAATTCGTAACTCATTTTGAGTATTTCGCAGTAGGAAGGATTTAAAAATTGTGAAATCAAAACTATATTTTGAAGTTTTTACATGTATTGCAATTTTAAAAAAAGATTTATGATAAAGTTTATGCACTTAGAAAGATTATTGCTTCAGTAAATCTTTTATCAGTTCTATTAAGATAGATAAGTATTGTTTATTCATATGTAGTTAAATAAAAATTGCTGGACAGCTCATATCTAAATTACAAGTACATTGTAAACATTACCTTTGAGTAAACAATAATTCTGGATATATAGTTTCGTGATAAAATATATACCCACGAAGCAATAATATTAAATGAATGAAAATGTTTATATCTGTGTAACGGAACCCTAAGGTAACGTTGTACACCAAACCACCAGAGCCATGCCTCATAGTCTTAGCTCCAAACCCGAGCAAGACTTACCCCTCTGATTTTTAAAATGTATTAATAGTAAAAATGTAACAAATAACTAAATATAATCATAAGAAATTTTCCGGGTTTTCTTCGGCTCCTGATGACGACATGGGTTGTCGTATTGTATAACTGATAGATGGAACAAAATATCTCATTTTAGATATAAGAATTGAATCAGGCGTTACTTTGCGGAAATTCATGATTTAAAGAGGAACAAAAAGGTTACCTTGCTATAATCCGCGTAAATCTGAACAACCAGACTCCTATGGCAAAACCCAGAAGAGCACCCTGCCCACATTAAAGTAAGACGCGCGAGCCCAACCAAGACACACCACACAAGTAGGTAGTTCGACGATCGAACAACCAGACTCGTGCGGCGCAATTCAGAAGCATCTTCAGGAGTTGTTGACTCTTCAAGCGTCACTTGCGAAGTGCCTTTTTGTCAGTAAAATATTCAATAATCTCATCTTATACAAAATATTGTATTAAATGTATAGCAAATGGTAGTAATATTAATAAATATAGTTATCGTCGAGCTGGCAACAGTGATTTAGAGGCACAATAGGGCTAAATCACTTCGTTATAAATTCAAAGTTTTGAGGTTTGGCAGCAGCAGCCGCCGATAAAGCCATTAGCTATTTAGTTTGAAAATTAAATTTTGAATGCACTGATAAATATAGAGTTGATTATAATACATAGTCTGACATACTTTCCACTAAATATAAGTCACAAGACGATGGTACCTATTATAATTACTTGTGACCCAATTACAGGTTTAAGAAGCTCGATATGATCATGAAATTTACCGTCTGCAGACCAACTTCGCTACTCAATAATAAAATAATGGTAACTAACTTGACCTCCTAAAAGAAAGACCTAACACCACGAAACAAAACAGCACTAATTCTGTAGCTAATATGAAGATTTATTAAATTATTTTGGAGCTAATCAGATGATGGCCAGGACGCGGATAGTTCAATGGTTGCTAGTAAACGCTAGAGTTTAGGATCATAGGATTCGTTTTGATGACAAATTTTCAATTGCACTAAATGAAAATTTATCATCCTAGGGTCTGATGATGGAGTCACAAATGGAGATGTCACATTTAAAATCACCGATTAAAACTCGTCAAGGATGAGATAAATAATAATAATGTAATAATCTTTTAACCCAAAAGTTAAATATTTCTTACCAAGTAATTACTGATAAAAGGGATAAATTTATAGCGGTGCTATAAGGGCTTAATAAGGGCCGTAAATATTTTAGGTATGAAATATGGGAACTAATTAATCTGTCACAATTCCCAAGGCGCTCTCTGTAGATCATTACCACAAATATTGTGTCACTGTTTTAATCAAAGTGTATTTTACTAGCGAGATAGAATTAATGTTATGAATGTGTGAAACCTTAACACACCGCCATCTTTTGGATACTTACCTAACCTATATGTTGAAATGTGTACTCTCAAGTTCGATCAAATTACATACAGTGTGCAAAGTTTCATCCAAATCGGTTATAATTTCGAAGTTATACATAAAATGAATTTATACATTCTATAATATGGAAAAATATACGTTTGGATGAAATCTTACAAATAGTTCTTAAAACCAGTTATCCCTTTGTGATATTATATCCATCATGGCGGACTCACAAAGATGCCGGACCAATTTATTTATGTGCCCAACGACAAGGGCATCAGATAAGAGAGTTTGCTGAGAAAAAGTCGAAAATATCTTTACTTTAAATTCTAAGTAAGTAGTCATGGATTAATTTACAGATCTGACTATATATTATTGTGACGAGTTGCATACTATTGTCAATGGTTGGCAGCACTGTTTGACTTCATGCTACATTTAAATATTTTTGTGAAGACTGTGTTCGTGGAAAAATGTATTCTCAGTAGCATAACTCTATTTTTAGTAACAGTACGTAAACACAGTTAAAACCTAAAAGTCAGTAAGTCAAGTCGTTTGTATCGCTTGATTGCCACTCCGCTTAAAAGCATTGGCCCACAATCGGGTCAACAAGGAAATAGCAATCGCAGAATTGGTACTTGAGAGTATTGAGATGCTGATGATCTTATTGTCGTTTTGAACAGAATAAAAATAGATGAAATTTTATAATTATGTACCATGTTCTTTCTCTATTTATCCATCGAGAACATGTTCGCGTGGAGGTATAAAAAACTAACTTGTAAATCAATGGAATCATAAGACACTTACTAGGGAATCAATACCTTTTTAGAATACTTCCTGTTAATCTACTCGTAGAATCATAAGTCAGAGAACAAATACAATTTGATTTAAGGCAAAGTAAAGTAAAAACTCATTTTATTATTATTTCTTTTTGACAATAATTCATATTCTCGCAGCGAAGCAAGAGAGTTAATTTATACTAATATTTGTGTATTTCTGGAAACTACTAATTGCATTTTGATGATTTTTCTATTAATAATATAGTACACTATTCCCAATTAATTGAATATACTTTGTACTATTATTAAAACCAAAGAGAAGCGAGGGTTACCTCGTTTAAATAAAAAGCTGCAGTATTTAAGTACCGTGAACGTGATTCACGACCCGGTTATTGCCACTAGAAAGAATAAAATCATCAAACTGAACCTAATTAGAATTTCAACAATATGAACAACAGCAAAAGAAAAGTTCGCTATGATTTAAATTTGTAGGTATTTCTAAATCAAATATTGGTTTTTCAACTTATAAGCTAATAAAGGTCATGACCACCCTCCACACATAGTTGGCCTACGAAAGGAACAACTTATCATTATGACGGAAATTACTAATACTTTTCAAAAACTGACGGACACTCCAGGACTTTGTACATATTTTTAAAAGTAGTAATTACAATTTCCTCTAAGCCAGAATCCATTAAAATCTAAGATAACATCAATGTTGCAAAGGCTGTAATAATATCCAACATTATACTTTTTATACTTCCGTATCTTAAAAGAAAAAAACCCTTATAGGATCACTTAGGTGATTGTTAGGCTGTCTGTCTGTCTATCAAGACCATTTTTCTCTGAATTTCTTAATCAAAGCAATCAAAAGATATAGTCGTTTAAACATTGTTTATTCTTGTTGGCCTAGAATCGTGAACATTGAAAAGAAGAAAAAAATAATCCAAAAAGATCCGAAGATCAATCACTCATAAGTACATAACTAGACCCTTTCCAACATTTTGAGTGGTCAGTTAGTGTTATAACATCATGTAAAAATCCACTTTTCTCTGAGAAAATACTTTTAAAACTAAACTCACATGTGTCTCTCACTAGCTTCGCAAGTATGAGGAACATCTTTCTCAAAATATTCAAATTAGGCCAACTAGAGGACACTTTCAAACAAAGTTAGTTTGAAAAGATATTATGAGATGTTGTATAAGAAAGTTACATTATAAAGTTTTTAGTTTAGCCATAGCAAAAATATTATTTTTGTATATTTTTTATTTGGTCAGTAAGTTTGTCTGAAGCTCTCTTGCCTCGCTTCGTATCCTCTCACATAACTGGTGGAAACGCAGCCTTTTATGGTTGAAGTGGTAAATCTATACTAATATTATAAAGAAGTAAGATTTGTATTTTTGTATGTAACGAATAAACATAAAAACTACTGGACCGATTTCAAAAATTCTTTCACCATTAGGAAGCTACATTATCCCTGAGTAACATAGGCTATATTTATTACAAGAAAAAATTAGAGATCCTTAGGAAATCTCACGAAAACCAACCCAAGGTGCCAAAAAATTTGCCTTGATATATTTATATATATATATATATTTATCTTGATATTTTTATTTCGTAATATCTTTTGACTGGAATGTCCGATTTCAATAATTCAAAAAGTAATTAACAGGTATTGAAACAGTCTTCATTACGAAATAATTTATTTGGATAAGAATTAATACCAAGTTATGGAAAACATGGTCTGATTTTGATAGGCATTTTTATCAACTTTTAAAATGTAAAAAAGTAGTTATAGTGACTTAACTACAATAGTTGGACATATGGTTTCGCGGAGTTTTTTGTAGATATTGATACGTTCTATAATATTGTAAAACATTTTTTTGTTCTATCATCAATACTTTTCGCAGCGCATGCGATGAAAGATATTTTATGGCTAATTTTTTTGCACCTTGTGTTGGTTTTAGTGAGAATTTCTGGGGATCTCTAATTTTTTCTTTTAATAAATATAGTCTATGTTACTCAGGGATAATGTAGCTTTCTAATGGTGAAAGAATGTTTGAAAATCGGTCCAGTAGTTTTTATGTTTATTCGTTACATACAAAAATACAAAAATCCAAAAATACAAAAATACAAATCTTTCCTCTTTATAATATTAGTATATTAGCTGCGCCCCGCGGTTTCACCCGCTATATTTTGGATAATTTACAATATATAATTATAAATTATAGCCTATGTTTTATTGTGATGTGTAAGCTTTATTATTGTAAAGTTTCATTAAAATCCTTTCAGTAGTTTTTACGTGAAAAAGTAACAAACATTCATATATTGACACATCCATACATTCTTACAAACTTCGAGTTTATAATATTAGTAGGATTTAGCAAGAGCGTCGCCAGGCGAGGCAATTGCATAGGAGGGGTGGGAGGTGTATGGATTTATTTGAATTCTTAGATTAATAGATAATTGTTGTCTACTGTGGTCTAAGTGAAAATGTAATAAGGTGACATCATATTAAAATTGCGAATTATTAGAGTGCTAAGAGGAACAATAAGGATCAAAGTTCCATGGCAGACTATGCAGTCTAGTATATGAATAATAAAAAGTTAATTTTAATAACTAAATAAAAACCTGTTATTATTTATTTATATTATTTTTAAATTCTACAATTCTTGTATTCGTACATTATATATGGTTACTATTAATTCACAGTTACAGAAACGTTACATTTGATCCTTAATGGCTATTTCTGCCAACATAACCCCTTATTTACATTTACATTCAAATGTATGGCCCTTAATTATTGTCACGACAAAGGGCCAAGGCGTACAGGGCGTATACAGTAGACCCATAACTTCGGTGATTTAGTTTAATTACTATTTGCGTTGAAACTGATCATATCTTAATTGTACGTAAGTGTAGAGGTCTATTCTATTATTATATAATGGATGTATTCAAGATGATATACAGAGGTAATAAACATCGTTATTTTGTATAAACATTAATAGAAGATATTAAAATAATAGGCATGAAGACAGTAAACAATAATTACTACAACATTATTAAGAGTACATGAGTAATACTCTCCTCCTTGTCCACGTTTTTCATTAACTATTTTCCTCTATACAGTCCGGTCCTCCGCTTTCCTGATTGCTGTTGTAAGGGGGAGGTCCGTTATTAACTTCACCTGATCTGAACAGCGGCTAGGTGACCGACCGCGTGGTCTTCTTCCCTCCACCTTTCCCACCACTATTAGTTTATTCAAGTTATCGGGTAGACGGCGGGCAAAATGACCAAAATAAAGAATTGCTATGATCGTCCATGCCTCGGAGTAACACTCAAACGACGATAAAGCCGAGCAGTGCCTGGGGCTTGAGACCTAGGAGCAGGTTTAGAACGTCTTCTGCTATGCAGAAGCTCTCACTTCAACCGCTCGGCTTCGCTACCGAATATTAAACGTTACTCAACTACACTATTAGTCTCACTACTTTCATATGTACTGCGCGATATCACTTGACTTGAAAGTTTTATATTGTCTACTCAAAAAAAAATAAAATGAACTCCCGCGAATACTAATTTATAAACGCTGTTGCTTATATAAAGAGTAATATCTGAGTCAAGATTGCGATTCGTAGTAAAACAAGATATGGAATGTGTTATAGCCGTCGTAACTTAAACATCACCTCGTGATTGACTGATCGAAGGGTAGGGACCCTTTTAGCATATTTTTAAACTACCTTCAGGTACTTAAGATTGATGAGATGTATTTATTCTGTTCACATTACCTGTTTTAAATTGATGTATTTTTTATGTGAGATACGAGTATTTTTACATACATGTCGGGGATTTTAAAATGATGTGAAAGGAGATGGAAGGAGGAAGATGGGGAATATTGGGGAACACTAAAGGGGGGGGGGATAGTATTGAATGGAATATTGGGTAAACGCAACGTAGATACTCCTATTGCACCGATAAATGATCAAATATGATCTCTAACAATTACGAGAGAAACCTAAGCAGTGCCTTGGACTTGTGACCAAGGTGTAGGCTTAAGGACGTCCTTTAAATGATCATAACACTCGCCTCCACTGCTCAGGCTCTCTGTTTAAACCCAAGGTTAAACGCACATAATCCGAATCTAACACAAGGCTAACCTAACCTAAGGCTAACCTAACCTAACATTGTGTTAACCACGTGGCAATTACATTGTAAGGACTTACGTGACCTTAGTTGGACAGCACTTCCACACTACACTGCACTTGACACTATCACTATCACTTGCACTACTTAGATGATGTTCACTTCTTGAGAGACCGCGCACGACTAAAACTTCAATTAGACTGTCGATCGCATATAAAGGGTCGAGGGTAGATACTGTCAAAACAACGGAAGTGACTACTACCCCACTCCAACGCCATAGACAACGATAACGATTCGATTAATCGATAATCTTTTACTATCCTCCGACATATATAATCTGTGACACTCAGAAATAATGTGGCTTTCTATTGGTAAAAGAATTTTCAAAATCGGTTCAGTAGATCCAGTGATTACCCCCTACAAACATAATATTACTATAGATTAACTTAAAAAAGAATCCCTCATATCCTTGGCCTGTATAAAAAATACGTATCCAATCTTTAATCTCTTTCATATACTCTCCATTAAATATGACACTACGATATATGGTGGTGAGTTGGCAAAGCCACAAAGAATTCATTTGATATCTTTCAAAAGATGTATGACAGTTGCTGTATGAAATGCTACTTTTTGGTACTTTTTCATAAATGATAAATGGTGTTAAAATGCCGAATATACTAAACATACCATCTTTACAATAACAGAGAAATAACCTTTTGTTTTAGTCGCCATTTTAATATAATTTTAATTCCCAGCAGAGCACGTTAAAATCTATGTGTAATATCTCTATGTAACTAGGTCGGCAAACAAGCGTACGGCTCACCTGATGGTAAGCGATTACCGTAGCTTATAGACGTCTGCAACACCAGAAGCATCGCAAGCGCGTTACACCCTATCCCCAATTCCCCCCAGGAGCTCTGGTCAACTTACTCAACAACAGGAACACAACACTGCTTTAGAGTAGTGTTATTTAGCTGTGTAAGGTCGAGGTACTACCCCAGTCGGGCTGCTCCATATTGGAGCAGGAATTTCCTACTGTGCCCTACCTCAGTTGAAACCTCAGGCTTCCTATCGAAACTGCATATGTACATGTATTACTGTTCAGCAATGTGTATAATCAGGCATTGCAGATAGGAAGCTGAACAGCAACTGGGACTAGCAACCCATATGCACAACGCTTCCCTCTGCTGCCTGTTTAAATTCTATAGTATTTTTCTACTAAGTGACAATTCTATATTCAATATGGCAGACTCTCAAAGATGGCGGGCCAATTGCTTATGCACGTACATGACAAGGATGTTAAATAATAGAATTTACTGAGAAATAAAAGCTTTATATAGAGGAATGATTTTTGTATGTTTGTTTGTTGCGAATAGGTTCGAAAACTACTTTGGAACATTTGAAAGTTTTCTCTGGAAATACAGATCCGATTTTAATAATCACAGACATGACAGAGTGTAGTATTGCCATATAATCATAATTTAAACGAAGTGGTCAATAAATGATCAAAGGACCATACGACTTACAGTTACATATATTATCTAGATTTTTCGTAACAGCTAAGGTAACAAGGTAATCCTTAAGGTAAGTATGATTAGGCGAATCTATAGCGTCATCATTACTTGATTCTACAACATCATCTTATGTTGCCAGTTCCTAAAAATACCACCAAAGTTATTACCATTACAGTAAATTGGAAGTCAAATGAAGCTGTGAAAATTAAAAACGTCTCTGCCTCAAGTTAGAAAAATTATAGCTTAGAATCATCTCAATTAAACCAGCTTTCAGATTTAAAAAAAACTGCATCAAAATCCGTCCATATCTTAGGAGCTACGATGACAGACATAACCGGGGTTAAAACAGTATTCTTTCATTCCAATTTACAATTAGTATCAGGTGTTTTAGAAATACCCTTAAGTCCCTTTTCAGCTTTTCGATCACTCTCGAGTGAGTAACGTTCGAGTTACGACGGCTATAAAATATCCCTTGCCTTATTAGTCTGACTTCACAAATATGGCTGTAAGGATTACGTGTCTCGTCATATTATTAATATTATATAGATATTCAAATAATTGTGTAATATGATTTAAAAGGAATCCAAAGGTTACCTTGCTATAATCCACGGCAATCTGAACAACGAGACTCGTATGACACAACCTAGAAGAGCACCCTGCCCACATAAAAGTGAGACGCGCGAACCCGAACCAAGACACACCACACAAGTAGATCGCGACCGTAACCGAAGCATCTTCAGGAGGTGTTGACTCTACAAGCGTCACTTGCTAAGTGACAATTTTGTTGAAAAAGCAGCCTTTTATACCTTAACTCAATACTCGATATTCGACACGCGATAATCGATATTCGATACCTAACTATATATATAAAGATATCGAGTACAGTGGATTTTATGTGGGCAGGGTGCTCTTCTGGGTTGTGCCATACTAGTCTGGTTGTTCAGATTGCCGCGGATTATAGCAAGGTAACCTTTTGACTCCCTTTAAATCATTAATTTCCGCAAAGTAACGCCTGATTCAATTCAATAATAATTGTGTAATATGACTTTATACCTTTATAACTTTAGTATTGGTGTCAGAGTAAACTAAAGTATGTGAAGACGCTCAAATTAACTCATTGAGGTACTTACTGACTCACTCAATATCCCATTCACTCACAAACTCAATCACACAATGAGCCTATTATTATTATAAATGTGATTGTATCAACAACCGCGTCAAAAGTCAGATAACTATCAGAAAAATGTGAAAGGTCCTTAGACTAATAATATATAATGTTAATTTTGATGTTGCTAGGATTGATTTGAGGAGCATCTCTACTTTCTTGAATGTTGGACTAATAAAATTATGTTTACATCGCGAGTATTCTAGGAGTAACGCTGAAGGACTGTGTCTAAAGTATAACCCCCAGGAGGATATTGTAGTTGAGCCGTCATACTGTTAGTCTGCGTATAGACAACAACTTCTATTTTAATATCTATTCCGTTTTTTAATAAAATCAATTTGTAATGTTAAAAATACTTTTGTCAGTCTTTTATTGACAAGTTCCTGTTCAAGAGATCAAAGCAAGTTTATACAAACAAATATTGTGATGTGTAAAGATTAGTTCTGTCATCCTCCATCTATCGGAAGCCCAAGAATTTGATAGCTGTCTATCTATAATCCATAATAATATGATCTCATACGTAATAGGATATTATTACCCTCAGTATTTTTAGGGAATACGTACAAAAGTTACAACAATATAACAATTTATATCAAGAAAATATACATAACCTCTGTTCTAATAGACTTGTTTTCTTTTTTTATTATAGATAAGGGACAAACGAGCATAGAGTCCACCCGATGGAAAATGGCCTCCGTCGCCCATGGACATCGACAAAACTAGAAGGTATCTCTTGTTTTTCCGATGCGTTGCCGCCTCGAAGATAGAGTGAGGAGGGGGAGAGGGGGAGTGAAGAGAAGACTGCTGCGGTTTCGATGGACCCCCAGCAAGAGCCCGGTGTTCATTGGAATCGCAGCAGAAATGGAATGGGAGAGGGAGGGATAGATCTCGCCCACATGCGGCTCGGCTGAAACGCGTCAGAGACACTTGGCGGTCGGATTCGCATGCTGGTGATAGCAAGACAGTCAGAGAACAGATCCCCTACCACCAAGGGGGTGCTGGGTTACTTGACTCTTACTAGATGCTCTCCGAGGAGGGAATTGTATTCTAACTCGTCCCGTGTGACAGTATTTGCTCGTGTTATTGTGCAGTATAACTCTCATATAGATAACATGCGTAAGAAAATAATCGTTTGTTTATCTTAATGAAATAATATTGAGGTTATTGTTGTCTTAAAATATAAAATACAGTTTCCTTAAAATATGAAGACGAAGTTATAATTTCTTATATTCTATAGAATTCGTGATTCATTAAATATGTAAATTCAAGCTTATCTTTTAACTTCGAAAGTACGAAATACGAAACAAAACAAATATAAATGTTAATTTCTTGGTATTTGTTTTATTTTCAAAAATATGAAGCACTTAGTACTAAAATACCGTTTCCCTTCCCTGAGTTAAAAAAAAAACTCTGACTTTTTGTCCTTTTATGTCTGAGAAAAAAATAAAACTAATTGATTTTAACCATTACCGGGCTCATATTTTGAAAAAATAAAAAATACGTGTACATTTATTTTTCTTCTAGTTTCATATAACGTAATAATATAGATATATTAAAAATCTGAAGTGTTGTCAATTGTTGAATTTCTAGAACTTTCTACTCATCAGATAAATATAGGTTGTTTATATTTAAATCTGTCAGAAAATTTTTAATATTATTTTAGTCCAATGAAGCTTCGTTATGCGGTAGGTCGCCTAGTAGGTATTCATCGCTAACTTTTTTTAAATATTTATATTTAAAAAAAAATAAACAATCACTTCTTCTATTTGTGCCCAGAAGCCATTCACTCGAACTTGTGTCAAAGTAACAAAAGGATTGAAAAATACGACCTGATTAGCTTCAATGGGTTTCTTTGGCTAAAGAACTGCTTTTACAAACAAATGGTTGTAATTTATAAAGATTTTATAAGGTCAGAGTTAGTAACGTAATAAACAATTTACCTTGTGATAGGACAGACTAACAGATAGCTTAGTAGTAGATATGTAAAATCATTATTAACAATTGTGAGTTCGATGCTAAGTACGATGATGAAACAAAGATACAATTAGTAGAAAGAAAGATAAAATTATTTTTAAAAAAATACACAGAAGGAAAAGAAAATATTTTCCAATATTATTATTATTCACACAAACATACACATATCAGACACACACATTAACAAAATAAAATAAATATATTGTATTAAAGATGTCTCCAAGTAAGTTTGAACTCTCACCTATAGTACTCGACATCTAAGATAATATTTCTATGTATGTATAAGGATAATACTTCATTAATTTGTATTTCAATATGTTAACTCAATGTTTACCCTACGAAATTACTAGTCAAACTACCGTAAACCTATTTTATTAGGTCTTAAACATTATTAAGTTTCTGATGGCATTTAACATAAACCAATAGAATATAAGCCAATTTAACGCTATAAACAGTGTTGCTAGCATTAAATAAGAAGAAGGTGGTAATGAATGCGGTTTCCGTATTCATTAACATTAAGAAAAAATAAAGCGAAAGTAAATTAAATGACTAACTGAGAGCATTTTAATGAAAAACCTAAAAGTCCGTAATACATTATATTAAAGGCCACGGAAAGGCCGGAGTTAAAGCGACGAATAAATTAATTTATATAAAGCAACTTCACGCCAAATTAATGAATTTTTCATATAATCTGAATAAATTAAATTAAGATTAAAAAGGTAAGGCTTTAGTATTTTGAATCCATTATAGGCAACAGGAACGATTTTTAGGTTTTTAAAAATCGATAGACCTTACCTTATGCCACGTGTTAGCAACACCGTTTATAAATAAGTGAGTGGTAGTTAAACAATATATAACCTTTAGTGCAACAGATTAGAGTTATATTATAGTGTCGTGGTTAAGGTCACTCTTATTAAGGGCCACGTAAGTTGACTTATAACTGTAGTTAGTGTTGGGCAATTACAGGCAGCATTATAATTATATAAAAGGCCTTTAACCCTACATCTTGGTCGCAAGTACAAGGCGCAGCCCGGCTTGCATTTGTATACCTATTGCTCTCTCTCGTTCTGTGACAATTTTTGTTCTGTTTTGTTTGAATTAGTAATGATAAGAATATATAATTACTAGAGACCCGATCCGGCTTCGCACGGTTACTTTCTCTACTATTATATACATGTATTATACATATAAACCTTCCTCTTGAATCAGTCTATCTATTAAAAAAAAGTGCATCAAAATCCGTTGCGTAGTTTTAAAGATCTAAGCATACATAGGGACAGAAGGACAGCGGGAAGCGACTTTGTTTTATGCTAAGGAGTGATGTTGGTTTTGAAGCATCTTAAAATTTTTGTGTAATTTTTATTCAACATTAAATCGATTTTATTTGTCTAAGCATATAAGTATCTACATAATCAAAATAATAATCTTTCTCTCTTCACGTCTATGCTTCAGATACTTACTCTTAGACTTATCGCTGATTGTAAGTCCGCATTATAATCCTAACTAATATTATAATTTCGAAAGTAATTCTGTATTAGGAAATACTTAAGAATACAAACTAAACAAACGAAAGTGCGGTTTAATATACTACTTACGCCATCTATTGACAGATAGATGGTCGGTTTCGTCTGTAGCGTAATCTAGCTTAAATAACTGAAGCGATTTTGATGTTTTTTGGTACAGATTAGAGCTTGAGGAACATAGGTTATGTTTCATAAATACTTAAGAATACAATCAAAACGAAGTGTTGTAAATTAAAATGTGAAATTAAACCTAAACAAATGCAACCGGGCGAAGCCAGAACCGGTCAACTAGTAGATCTATAAACCATTGAAAACAACCTTGTGTTTTAGAACCGACAGTCATGGGCTCTGAACGTAATGGTTAATCCCAAAAGGTCCAACCAAATTGGTACCATTAGTTGTAAGAGGGATGCTCTTATCGAACAAATGTAAAGACATCAAAGGAAAAACACAGATATTTAACAATACGTTGCTTTTGTTTTCCTGAAGCTTTGAAAATAAAAAAAACTAGTGAAGTTAGCTTGAGGAATTTGGGAAAGGAAGTTTGTAGGATTTTTTTAGATTTCTGATATGAAGCTCTGTCCTAAAAGAACTAACACAGTATGACATGTAATTTCATAAAGTAAAGATTGTTTTCAAGTAGTGTTAGCAACACAGTTTTTAAATTAGTATTCGCGGGTAGTTCATTTTATCTAATTTTGAGTAGACAATATATAACTTTCGTTCCGATGGGATTGAGTTAGTTAATCATGTGTTAAAGCGCAGTAAATATTAAAGTATTGGGACTAAGTGCCATGGAGGTAAGAGTTTGCGCATAATAGGAGAAGTCTTTAAACCTGCCACTGGGTCTCAATCCCCAGGATGTGCTCGGCTTCTATCTAGCTTACTAGCTTACATGTTAATATTTTTGTTTGAGTGTTAGCTATAGCTCCCATACTCTTCATAGCAAGCAAGTAAGAACATATTTCCAATAAATAACCATATAACAAAGTAATATATAATATACATGTATTCGTATAAACAAAGTTGTGAACATCACAAGCATATTCAAATTCACAGACAATATCTTTCACGAGTGTCATAAAAAAATTGTGTACAAAATTAAAAACAAAACATAAAATCTCGCTGAAAGTATGAAAAGCTGTGAAGCGGAGCATTTCCTTTCATTTTCTTTTGCGCAAAAAGTTCATTTCTGTTACAGTCAGATAGCCAGCAAAGCAAGATGTAACATTGGAAACAAATGTCATCGTTTTAAACATTTAATATTTAGTATGAATAACATTCACATTATTACGATGTAAAATATATTAATGACGTGGATTTCATACAGGAAGCCGAGCACAGCTGTAGTCCTGGCTTCTTAACTTTTGCTACTAAAGGTAGCAAAAGTAGAAATCACTTTAAGTAGGATATATCGTGATCTATCGAGTAAGACACGCGGTCTAGTTATTGAGGCAGTTGGTTTACTTAATAATATAAATATGACAGGATCTATCAGAAACTCAGTCTAGTTATTGAGGCAGTTGGTATACTGATATAAATAGGACAGGATCTACCAGAAACTCAGTCTAGTTATTGAGGCAGTTGGTTTACTTAATAAAATAAATATGACTGGATCTACCAGAAACTCAGTCTAGCTATTGAGGCAGTTGGTATACCGATATAAATAGGACAGGATCTACCAGAAACTCAGTCTTGTTATTGAAGCAGTTGGTATACTAATATAAATAGGACAGGATCTATCAGAAACTCAGTCTAGTTATTGAGGTAGTTTGTATACTAATATAAATAGGACAGGATCTACCAGAAACTCATTCTAGTTATTGAGGCATTTGGTTTACTTAATATAAATATAACAGGATCTATCAGAAACTCAGTCTTGTTATTGAGGCAGTTGGTGTACTAATATAAATAGGACAGGATCTACTAGAAACTCAGTCTAGTTATTGAGGTAGTTGGTATACTAATATAAATAGGACAGGATCTACCAGAAACTCATTCTAGTTATTGAGGCATTTGGTTTACTTAATATAAATATAACAGGATCTATCAGAAAGTCAGTCTAGTTATTGAGACAGTTGGTATACTGATATAAATAGGACAGGATCTACCAGAAACTCAGTCTAGTTATTGAGGCAGTTGGTATACTGATATAAATAGGACAGGATCTACCAGAAACTCAGTCTAGTTATTGAGGCAGTTGGTATACTGATATAAATAGGACAGGATCTATCAGAAACTCAGTCTTGTTATTGAAGCAGTTGGTATACTAATATAAATAGGACCGGATCTACCTGAAACTCAGTCTTGTTATTGAGGCAGTTGGTGTACTAATATAAATAGGACAGGATCTACTAGAAACTCAGTCTAGTTATTGAGGTAGTTGGTATACTAATATAAATAGGACAGGATCTATCAGAAACTCAGTCTTGTTATTGAGGCATTTGGTTTACTTAATATAAATATAACAGGATCTACCTGAAACTCAGTCTTGTTATTGAGGCAGTTGGTGTACTAATATAAATAGGACAGGATCTACTAGAAACTCAGTCTAGTTATTTAGGTAGTTTGTATACTAATATAAATAGGACAGGATCTACCAGAAACTCATTCTAGTTATTTAGGGCAGTTGGTATACTAATATAAATAGGACAGGATCTACTAGAAACTCAGTCTAGTTATTTAGGTAGTTTGTATACTAATATAAATAGGACAGGATCTACCAGAATCTCATTCTAGTTATTTAGGGCAGTTGGTATACTAATATAAATAGGACAGTATCTACCAGAAACTCATTCTAGTTATTTAACGCAGTTGGTATACTAATATAAATAGGACAGGATCTTTCAGAAACTCAGTCTAGTTATATTATAGTACAGGAACTATCAGAAACTCAGTCTAGTTATTGAAGCATTTGGTTTACTTAATATAAAAAGGACAGGATCTACCAGTCAATCAAAAGTTGTTAATAACAGTACTATGAATCAACCTGCATAGATGAATCTACCTAAAGAAGAATTTTGTTATTGCTTCAAAATGTCGATTTGGCATGACCTGTGGTAAAACTATGGCAAAACTCCAACACAGCTTAATTCAAGTTATCTTGTTCCCGTAGGATTATCTAGAGTTCTAATGATTCTTTAATTCTTCCCTAAATTATGAAAAAACGTCAGCCAAGTAAGAACATAAAGACCGATTTGAATGTTAGTTTTATAAATTAATAGAGATAGTCGTCAAAATATAAACAGTTTATAGTGTTAAGAAATTACCAGCAAAAAATCTAGTTAAACTAGAAAAGTTCTTACAAGTTATACAAAAATTAAGAATAATCTAATAAATAACTAAAAGAAACTTAAAAATGAGACTAAACCAGAGGGAAGATAAAGAAGTCTATGTTGTAATACTCGTAAACAATAGCAACGATTTAAAACAATTGAACTTAATAATTAAACCAACAAAACCATTTAAAATCCCTCAGTTAATTAACTGATAAAGTGAATTGAAAGTTTAAGAGCATCTGGACTTCATTAGGAAAGTTGTATTAGAAATTGGCAAGCTGAAATGAATTTTGTAAAGCAATGGATGGATTTAATTAATATACCACAAATAACATGATCTTATTTAAAGGATAAAGAGTATAGAAAATATAGAGGAAGATTTAGAGTTTTCTGATGAGAAAGATATTCCAAATTGAAACTTATTTAACTATTTTAAGATGAAAAGACTTATAAAGAAACGTCTGAATCTGAAATATCTTGTTTTAAAAATAAATATTATCTTAAAAATTTGTTAGTTGTTATAAATGTTGATAATTTGTTTAGAAAACCAACGAGATATCTAAATAATAAAGACTAAGATTAAGAGAACGCTTATTGATGTAAAATTTGATAACATGTTTAAAAAATATCTAAAATGTAAAGAAATGACTAAGATTGAGCAAGACCACTGAGTAATGGTGATCTTATTAAAATATTTTTCGATAATTAGTTTGTAGAAGATCGAGATATCTAAAAAGAGACTAATGTAGGAACTAGGAAACGCTAATAGCGTGGTTAAAAGTGTTGAGGAATAACCTGAAACCGAAAATATTATGAGTTGGGTAGAACAACTGTAAGACAAAATGTTAAAACAAGTATAATATAAAAAGTAGAGACAGTTTGGTTGAGGCCTTATCTGGTATATCAGAAGAGATAATAAACAATAATACAATATAATAAACTCAGCAGTTATCAATATTGATATCAATAAATAGCAATCTCTCAGATACACTCAGGACGATTAAATAAATATCAGATGCTTTTATCGATGATACTGTACGATGTGAAATGCTTGATAAAAGTTTCATTTGGCAAACAATCTTGGCAAGCTTTACGGAAATGTTTGCTAACTTATCTTTAAACTCGAGGACGTTAAAGTAATTTTATTCTAAGCGATCTAGCGATATATCTTCAGGCATTTGGTAATATGTTTCATTTAAGAAATTCAAAACTAGTTTTCCTACTTTTGTTAAAATCAGGGCAGTCATACCAGCTTGGATGTCTTGGCCATTTCCTTCAAAAGTATTGATAATGTCAACATTTTCATTAACTTTAGTATTTATTGCATTAAAATTAACTATTTTTTTAAGATATAGGAAAAGTTATTACAGTCCTTAATGACTTCACAAAAATGATTTCTTACTTTCACGATATTGGATTCATATTTACTTTAAAATAACTCTTATATTATCCTGCAGAGAGTTTAAGAATTTTCTGCTACTTAAAACTCCTATATAGCAATACTTTTGTTAGCTTTTGATTTGTTAGTAGTTCCTATTAGTTGATTTTAGGAATAACCTACTGGCTCGATAACTTTTAACCTTGTTCCTAATAAAGCTGAGGCAGCCTGAGAATTGTTAATAACATAAAGTGAATATTTTCTATCGTATCTGCTGCTAGATCTCAGATTTTTATACTTATCGTTAACTTTATTATTTAGTTAGCTATTAGGCCGCAAACTTGGCGAAAGCAGTGGAGGCGAGTGATGTATTAATATTCGTTATAGAAGAGTTATTTAAATCTGCACTTGAGTCGCAAGTCTCGGGTACTACTTGTCGTAGAGTCCCGACAGGATCATTAGCATTATAGAGTTTTACTTATCTTGATTGTATTTAATTTATAGCATTGACATTATTTAATATATACTTATTATATTAGGTATCATTTCTGACATTATATAGTGTAATTATACGACTCGCTCTTGACATTTTTTCAATTATACTATCAAACTATTAAGCTTCAAACACTGAATAGTGTAAACTAATTAAAATCCCGTATAGATGGAAGCACGTATGCAAACTTTACTTTAGCTGTTTACTTCCAACTTCGTAGTATGAGTTTAAAAACAGTTTTAGTAACAATTTACCAAAAGAAAACTAATTTAAAGAGCTTCGTGGAGCACTTAGGTTTAAACTAATTTAATTTTGTTTTATTTTATACAAACATTCTACCCTTTCGTAGTATTTAAAAGCTTTAGAAGCATGTTCATCTACACACGAAAAGTACACCTTACGTACAGGAAACTTGGCTACTGGAAATGTTTTAGGTTATCTATAAATTTTTGGAATAGCAATCAGAAATATTTTAGTTTCAAACTAATTTAACCAATCGTATTTTTGTATTATTGACGTTAGTTTCTTTAACTAATTGCAGTTAAAAATATTCACAGTTTTACAGTCATTTTCATAAACGCGCAAAATCAGAATAAATGCACCAAATTAGATAATTCTTTTTTCGTTGCATTAGTGATATCATGACATGGTTTTTATAAACTAAAAAGTGAGTGAGACAGAAGATAGTCAATGAGATGGTGGTATCCACTGCAAACCGAAGTAAGTGAACGTTTTGACTACACTGAAAAATTACTGAATAATTTGTATATTGCACAAGAAATTTATTAAAAATCTTTAAGTTATAATTTTACACATTTCCTACATAACCTCATATAGAATTGTAGATATATATTTCCTAGGATTTATACATCAATTGCGACCAAAGCGCAAAGTCATAATGGCTTCTATATATCATAAAATTGAAATAAAAAGTTTACTTTACTGACTTTGTCCCAAAAAGAGACAGTAAACGTATCTTAGAGGTTTATATAAAGCTTCATAAAAGTTCATGCAGAATTATCTTAAACATACTTCACTTTTATGTCCTGGAGTTTAAAGATAAGTTAGCAAACGTTTCCGTGTAGCGCTTGCCAAGATTGCTTTGGCAAATAAAAGTTTTATAACTTCCATATCATGTTGGTAAGATCTGATATTTATTTCATCTTGCTGAGTGCATCTGACAAATTTCATATGAAAATGTTTACTTGAAAAATATAAACGGTGATCTGTGAATGGTGACTACATGTTTCACTCACCGAAAGTTATTCAGGATTATTGTTTTAATAATGACTATGTGATGCAGCAGTGATGGCCTAGTGGTTGAGACTTCAAGTCTTACTCGGGAGGTCCGAGGTTCGATCCTGGCCACACACCTCTGACTCTGAGTTATGTGTGTTTTAAGCAATTAAATATCACTTGCTTTAACGGTGAAGGAAAACATCGTGAGGAAACCTGCATTCCTGAGAGTTCCCAAAAAGTTCTCAAAGGTGTGTGAAGTCTGCCAACCCGCACTGGGCCAGCGTGGTGGACTATGGCCTAATACCCTCCTCATTCTGAGGAGGAGACCCGGCTCAGCTGTGGGCCATTGAAGGGTCGTGATGATGATTAGATAATACTTTACTATATTAACTCTAAACTAACTGCAGGGGACTAGTGGTTCAGACATGAGTGTCTTACTTGAGAGTCCGAGTACGATCTCCCACACAGGCTCTGACTTATCTGAGTTAACTGTGTTTTAAGCAATTGAATATCACTTGCTTTAACGGTGAAGGAAAACATCGTGAGGAAACATGCACTCCTGAGGGTTCTTTAAAGTCTTTAAAGGTGTGTGAAGTCTACGAACCAACTCTGCTATTGGTTGAGACTTGAAGTCTTACTCGGGAGGTCCGAGGTTCGATCCTGGGAACACACCTCTGACTCTGAGTTGTGTGTTTTAAGCAATTAAATATCACTTGCTTTAACGGTGAAGGAAAACATCGTGAGGAAACCTGCACTCCGGAGAGTTACCAAAAAGTTCTCAAAGGTGTGTGAAGTCTGCCAACCCGCACTGGGCCAGCGTGGTGGACAATGGCCTAATACCCTCATCATTCTGAGGATCCCGGCTCAGCAGTGAGCTATTAATGGGTTGCGATGATGATGATTAACTCTTAAAAAGCCATGTCTAAATTCATAAAAATGGTAAAAACAATTAACATTGAAAAAAGGGTGTTTTTTTATTTCAGTTTATATCACTAAATATCATACAAATTTAAATTGCTTTAATTACCCGAGAAAATATGGAATAAATTTTACTGAGGTAGGGCACAGCAGGAAACTTCCTGCTCAAATATGGAGCAGCCCGACTGGGGTAGTACCTCGACCTTACAGAAGATCACAGCTAAATAACACTACTCTAAAGCAGTGTTGTGTTCCTGTTGGTGAGTAAGGTGACCAGAGCTCCTGGGGGGAATTGGGGATAGGGTCGGCAACGCGCTTGTGATGCTTCTGGTGTCTATAAGCTACGGTAATCGCTTACCATCAGGTGAGCCGTACGCTTGTTTGCCGAACTAGTTACATAAAAAAAAAATTAACAAATGACGTGTATTTTAGTGTTGCCAAAAAATTATAAGTAATGTCACTAGTTGGATTTACTAGAATAGTTGCATATAAAAATAATATTTCAGTATAGTAGTAAAATATATTAAAGTTCTGTCGCCTACAACTAACACTGGTAATCCCTACTAATATTATAAATGTGAATGTAAGTTTGTTTTTTACGCTTTCACGCGAAAACTACTTAAACGATCATCATGAAACTTTGTACACATATTCTTGAGGGTATTAGAAGTAATATAGGATACTTTTTATGAAAAGAAAATAGTTTTTACGATTCATTTCTATTGTAATGATCTCTGATACTTATTTAATGGCTTCAATGCGAGCGAAGCCGCGGGGAAAAGCTAGTATAAAAGTTATGGTGTATAGTATATATAACATTAATAGTGCCTAAAATTTATGACCCAGGTGTAAGTTTACGGAGCCCTTTAACAATGATTTACAATGTTTGGATTGCAAACTACAAGTATTGTTAACCCCTCCAAGTAAGCTAAAATGCTTGTGTTAGGAGTGGGCCACATCAGTAGCCCACGACCTGAATCCAACGTCTGAACCACTGAGCTACTGATGCTAATAATCTCTCTATATGTTTAGTTATTAATTTAACTTCTAGCGAGCCCGACTGTTGCAGTCAAAATGGCGACAGAGCTAAAGATCTTTATTAATAGAAAAAACACTAATTTCTGCTAGACACGTTTTAAATAATATACATTTAGAAAATTTGTCTACGGAGTAGAAAAACTTATCTATCGCTTATTTCTAAATACTAATACTAAAATCATGTTCACCAATTCATTTTCCCGCAAAGTGTGATTGCAAGTTGGTCTACGAGTTCGACCAGAATCAGATTACAAAAGTACGTGCAGGGACTTCAAGATTTGCAATATCCTGTCCATTGCTTACAAAGGGATCTCTGATATTACTATAGAATTATATCTTTTATGTATAGATGTAGAAACTATTTTAATCATTTGGTTAGAATGAACTAGGAAATGATAACTGTAGCATCTCAACGAAGTGGAAGTATATCCAGTATTTATTTTAATTATATAACTTTACTAGTCGAACAGCCCCATCTTTGCACTGCTGCAATTTATCACGTATGTATTATTCGATTGATCAAAAACATATTTTAAATTATCCCACAGGTACTCTGAATTTTTCCGGGATAAAACTAGCCCATGTGCTTAAGTAGCTTATAAAATATCTGCGTGCAAAATTTCATTGAAATCCGTTCAGCCGTTTTTGTGTGATTTACAAACTTTAATAGCTTTGTGTTTTAGCACAATATTTGGCGAATATTTAATTTTTTTTAAATTTCTTTTCACAGTCAAAAGAAAATAAAATCAATTTTTTTTACTCCCCTCAAAAATTGTACATTATGGGAGCTATTATACTGCGCAGTAACACTTGAATGACAATGCAAAAGCAGTGCCTAGGGCTTGAAACCCAGGGGCAGGTTTAAAGACAACTTTTATAATCGTAAACTTGAGAGCTTACGATTATAAAAGTTTTCACTTCACCGATCAACCTCACTACCAAATATTAAAATAATAAATGACATTACTCACGTGCTCCTCGTTAACATAGCACCACGCCACCAAATAACACTACACTATTAGTCTCACTACTATAATATGTACTGCGCGATATTATTTGACGGACTAACTAACGAAAGTTATATATTGAAAAGACACGTTAGGTTTGAATGAAGGTAGAATATTTTATAAAATATATTGTTCAAACAATACAATATAAAAAAACATCCAAACGACTATTTATGTGAGTCTTTGTTAAGTTTAAATCGAAAAGTGATGTATATTTATAGTCGCGCTAGGTGCGCTGATGCGTTTTTATTGAAAATACAAACGGTATATCAAAGCAATACATTGAAAGCTTTAAATTGCAGTATTTTCGAATACCAAATCGATTTCAATAATATTTTCAATAGCAAAATCGGCTAGAATAACATGATTCAATAGAAGCAAGTATCATGGAAAAATACAACACTTTAGATATTCTATAATACACTAGTACGAGTTTTTTTAGTTTAACATAGTGATATACTAGTGGTGAAGACGTAGATGTCTACTCAAGAGGTCTGAGTTCGATCCTGGCCACACACCTCTCACTTATCGAATTAAAATATCACTTGCTTTAACGGTGAAGGAAAACATCGTGAGGAAACCTGCACTCCTGAAAGTTACCTATATTCTCAAAGGTGAGAGAAATCTGCCAACCCGCAGTTGGCCAACGTCGTGAACTATGGCCTAACCCCACCTCATTCTGAGGAGGAGACCTGGCTCAGCAGTGGGCCATCAATGGTTTTAGATGATAATGATGATGATGAATGCAAGAGAAAACATGATAAGTTTAATATACTCTTCATATAAGTTAAATAGATAGGAGGACGAGCAATGAAGGCGAATGTTAATTTTAAAAGGACCCCCAAACCTGGGTAAAGCCTTAAAAAGTCTTAAACACCGTTCAGCCCTCAGGTTTATCATCTTTTACCTTCTATCTCTTTGGGAAAAGATGGCTCCTTTTATATAATTTATACCTTATTTCATTTATATAAAGACATAACAATATTTACGAGAGTGTCAAAACGTCTGCGTCATAACTTTGATCACGATATCACAAAACTTTTCCTCAGCCTAAGATTAACTTCAGACAAACTTATCCGTCCCAAGATATTTCTCTTTATTGTTTGTATTTAGTAATTATAAAGGGAACTGGGAGTAAACATTTTGTGTATAATCAAGACTAACTTCAGCTTGTGACATCGTTTGAGTTGTTTATTTAACTGTTCGAATGACATACTATTGAAGTTTGTCATTAATAGTTGTAGGTACGTTACATACAACTCATAGTGTTGTATTGTGTTTAAAATCAATTAAAGGAAAATGGGCTAGTCTTATCTAACTCACTCACTCATCCAGCCTTTTATTCGTAACTTACCTAAACCTAAAACGTAACTGATAAATAATTAATTGTCAGTTAGACAACTCTATCTCTACGACAAAAATATTTGTACTACATAAAATATTGTTATAAAAAAGCGTTTACTTGATTTATCAAGAAGACAATTGATAAATAAATTAATGTCAGTTAAATAACTCTATCTCTACGATAGAAATATTTGTAGTACATAAAATATTGCCATAAAAAAGCGTTTATTTGATTTATCAAGAAGATAATTGATAAATAAATAATTGTCAGTTAGACAACTCTATCTCTACGACAAAAATATTTGTACTACATAAAATATTTTCATAAAAAAGCGTTTACTTGATTTATCAAGAAGACAGTTGATAAATAAATAAATGTCAGTTAAATAAATCTATCTCTACGATAGAAATAATTGTAGTACATAAAATATTGCCTTAAAAAAGCCTATATTTGATTTATCAAGAAGATAATTGATAAATAAATAATTGTCAGTTAGACAACTCTATCTCTACGACAAAAATATTTGTACTATATAAAATATTGTCGTAAAAAAGTGTTTACTTGATCTATCAAGAAGATAATTGATAAATAAATAAATGTCAGATAATTAGAATATTAGTTAAAATAATATAGGTAAAAATTAAAATATTATAAAATTCGTTACCTATTGATTTAGTTTTTAAAAAATCTTTTGATTGTATAAGGATCAGAAAAACAATTTGGTACGATTCTTATATTTTAATGGAATAAGTCTAGAAATCGAGTAATTTTCAATCTGTAAGAAGACTTGGAATATTTGGAAAGCTTCCTAGTTATTAAGCCATTATTAATTAGTACAGTAAATGTAGATTAAGTTGTCAAGTTGATAAACTAAGTTCATTTACAGTACAGAATTCAAGTAAATTGGAAACTCAAATAACATTTGGATCTAGTCTAACAGAGGGAACTTGTAGGGAAGCTAAATACTTCAGTTGTTGTAGAAACTGTTGTATTTAGTTCTGGGATCTATTTCTTTCCTATCCCCAAAGAAATATGTCAATGCATGGGAGTAAATACGTAGATGGTTTTTTTAGTTTAAATAATTTGAACCTGATCCTCTGTCAAGCTGACTAAACGCCAACAGGGCTAAACACTCACTGTTACGTAATCTTTAGTTAACTAGTCAAACTGCCTCCAATCTTCATTTCAATCCAAACCCCTATTCTCTCTTCTCCATTATTAATCATAGGTTTTGGCCAAATATATTTAACCCCGGCTTCAAACGGGTGCAATTTTCCGGGATAAAAAGTAGCCTATGTGTTAATCCAGATTTTTAAAGTATCTGTGTACAAAATTTAATAGAAATCCGTTCAGCCATTTATGATACTAGAAAGATTAAAATGAAGTTGTATACTTATATAGTACAGTATCCCACAGACGTTAATTACTGAAGCAAATAGAATCGATTCTTGAAGTAGTGCAGTGTAGTGGTCAAACTTGGAGACGGAGATGCTGGACGATGTCCAATTTCGTCGAAAGCCTTTGAGAATTCAGATACAATTGGTTCCTCGTAGCTATTTATTTTCTAATCTAAAAAATGTCAAACAAAAGATATTCTGCTGCTTTTTGCACTTTATATAGGAGTCGACCTCCCTTGTATATGACGAACTTGCGTATAAACTTTCATCTAATATTTCAACCCTTTCAAGCCTTTTTTCGGGTTAAAAGGTACCCTATATCATTTCCCACGTTCTAGTCTCTCTCAATACCAATTTTCATTAAAATCGGTCTAAAAGTTCTTGCATTACTTGTGTAAAAATAATGAGTTGCAGAAAGTGTCTCCAATAAATGAGCTCTTAACTAGCAAATTACATATACAAAGTTTTAAAAAAAACATGGAATATCTAACAATGAAATAAAGTAATTCTCAATAAAGCGATAATTTTCATAGAGGTGACGCGGTACGTACTCACGTATTTCGCACGAGTTATGATAGATGGCGCTAGTTTTTTATCTTACTAATATTATAGATATGTTTGGGTGTTTGTTACTCAATCACGCAAAAACGGCTGAATAGATTTCAATGAAATTTGACAAACAGGTAGCTTATAACCTGAATGAACACATAGGCTACTTTTCATCCTGGATAAAATAATGTTCCTGTGGGATATTAATAAAATATGTTTACTGTTTTAAGCCTGAATACTTTTATTTAGCAACAATATCTTGAAAAGAAAAAAAAATATATGTAAGAACTTCATGTGTTTGTTCTAACACAACAGTTACTCGAAACAGTTGCCGAAAGCGCTGAATGATGTTTATTATTAATTATTATATATTGTATAATAAAAACTAACACTTACTTGGTATTGGTTGACTTGAAGGTTAACTGTAAACAAAGAATAAATTATTAGAAATAATCAATAATATCAATAACATAATAACAGAAACAAAATAACACTTTATATATAGCAACAGTATAAGAAATTGTCGTTATAGAGAGTTTACAGTCAATTTCAACGTTTTGACTGTAGTCTTCACTGTATTGACGCCATCAAACAATACTACACTATCAGTCTCACTAATTTAATATGAACTGCGCACTGCGCGATGTCGCTTGACAGACTAACTCAATCCTATCGGAACAAAAGTTATATATTGTTTACTTGAAATAGGATAAAATGAACTACCCGCGAATACCAAATTATAAACGGTGTTGCTAACATATTTATTTTAATGAAAAGACATAACTTCATAAACAAACTAAACGATTTTTTTTTCTCTTACTCTTATTTAAATTTTCTGAGTTGGCATTAGTGTTGCCATATAACTTAATCGGGACAATTCTAAGATAACATAATAAAAAGGAACCAGCCAAGTGTGAGTCGGACTGGGGTCCGAGTTTGAATTGAGGAACAAAGACATATTGGCGACGAAAAAAAGTCTAATTGTCAATCCTGGATTGCCTGGCTTGCATACACATTTCTCCTTTATTAGTATTTGTGTCTTAAATAATTAATAATAATAATAATTGACCATATTAACTTTTTTTAAATATCCTTCATAAAGGCGTGAATATAGGAAAAAATCAAATCTGAAAGGTAAAATAATATTCTCATAATATTATAAAGGTTTGAGTATTTCAAATAAAAACCCTTTGGAGTACAATAACGTTGAGCCATTTTTATACTTTTTCTAAGAAACCGCTTATCTCCTCACGCCCGAAACATTTACATAAAATATAACTACAGTAAGTGTTTTTATACTTAATAAAAAAATAAAGTTTAAAAAACTATAACCCGACTACGTAAAAAAGTGGTCTGAAAAGGACGAAACAAGAAAATAATCAGAGAGAAACCTAGAAATGTATCGGTAGTAAAAATGGTCAAGGTAGAACCGTGGTCGCACCCTATACCTACTATGTCCGTTTCATGGTAGTGTTCCTCTAATCATATATATAATCATAGTAAGTATACATATACGACCGCATTTTAAACATATATGTTGACTTAAACAATAAAATATATATACATATTTGTAATTTACTCGCCAAGACCTTTCTTTTGACACCAAACACGTGATAATCAGCTCAGTTTAATTTTTTTCGAAGTTAGAATCTGAGGTTTAAATTCCGTCATAAAAAAAAATCATAATATTTTTATACCCTATGTCACCCGCGCCATTATTACAAATCTATTGACACCTCACTCATGAAAATTGGTTCAGTAGTTTAGGCGCTAGAGTGGAACATACAAACATACATACATAGATACATACATACATAGACTGCTAAAATCATAACCCTTCCTTTTGGCTTCGCCGTAGTCGGATAAAAAAGAAAGGAGAAATCTATTTTTTAAGGGATTAAAAAAAGGTAAAACTATATAATAGATGGAGCTATTTTTCCTTAAAGTAATATCGTCATATCACAAACTATCAATCAGCTCCGGTTTCACACGGTTTCTCTACTATAATATACATGTATTATACATATCATACCTTCCTCTTGAATCACTCTATCTATTGATGAATTAAAATCCGTTGCGTAGTTTAAATGATCTAAGCGTTAAAAGTTAAGTCTTACTAAGCAAAGTAAGGGACAATCACTAGTCCTTTATGATTGCCACCAAACTTAGGCAATAAATTCCAATGCTTCCGCCGGATATTAAATATAAAAAAGGTCAGAATAATGTAATATCTCTGAACTCGTAAGTTTCAAGTGCGTACTTAGTTGAAAGATTTGTATCCGGAAGAGACCATTCACTCACTCGTTCACTCATTTAACCATTCGTACTCTACCACCCACAATTATGAATATACTATTTCCGCATTATTGCCATTGAATTTCTATTCTATAATGACACCACCATCTCACTGATTGTCTTCTGTCTCCCTCACTCTTTCTTTTATACAAACCTTGCCCTGACTATATCTAACACAATAACAAAAGAATTACCCGGTGCAGTCATTCTAAAGTTATACCCATACATACCTAGATACATCCTAACTGTACTTAAAAAGCAGTGACGGCCCAGTGGTTGAGACTTCAAGTCTTACTCGGGAGGTCCGAGGTTCGATCCTGGGCACACACCTCTGACTCTGAGTTATGTGTGTTTTAAGCATTTTATATCACTTGCTTTAACGGTGAAGGAAAACATCGTGAGGAAACCTGCACTCCTGAGAGTTCCCAAAAAGTTCTCAAAGGTGTGTGAAGTCTACCAACCCGCACTGGGCCAGCGTGGTGGACTATGGCCTGATACCCTCCTCATTCTGAGAAGAAGACCCGGCTCAGCAGTGGGCCATTGAAGGGTCGTGATGATGACTTAATGAAATATTGTAAACTTGCTTGTAAAACACATGTATACTTCTTATCCCGGAAAGTAGGTCTTTGTTAAAATTCTTTTCTTTTATGGTAGATAAGATGCAAACGAGCTGATGGTCCACCTGATGGTAAGTGGCCAGCATCGCCCATGGGCATCGGCAAAATTAGAGAGAGTATCTCTTGTTTTGCCGATTCGTTGCATCCTCGAAGATAGAGTAGGGAGGGGGAGTGAAGAAGAAAATGTTGCAGTTTAAGCCCTGAGCAAAGCTCCACTAGATCCGCAGCATTGATAGGATGGGATAGAAAGGGGATAAGTCTGGCCCACATGCGGTTCGATCGGAACGCGTCTATGACACTTGGCGGTAGGATTCGCATGCAAGCCAGTCGGGGAACAGATCCCCTACCTACCTTCCTACCCCTACCTGGGGTAGTTAGTTTTTATATTACCGATGAATTTACGGCAGTTTGACGAGTAAATAAATTACAATGAACATCATCCTGGGTCTCAGGCACCATGAACAGCTTGTTGTAAAGTAATATGTAGATTTTTTATATTAAAATATATCTTTTTTAACATGTACGTGAAAAGGGCTGCATTCATTATCCCTTTGGGATTGATTTAAATATTTGTTATAACGTGAATAGCCTTCATAATTACTCCTTCGGGGTTTTCGTGTATTTTACATTATTTCGAATTGCTTCCTACCTAATTGAACTTCCGCTACATTTGGAAAGTACAAGGCCTTTTGTATCTTTGTTCTTTTGGATTAAATTACTTAAAAAAGATTGATGATTGCTGCTGGATTTACCGATCCTACCGCAAGAGGGAGGCGCTAAATTTAGGGACTAAAGTTTTTTGTCTAACAGAAATTTAAAAGATTTACATACCTAAAGGTCTATACAATTCAATATAATATGCAATCAAGGGCGTCCCTAAAAAAATAAGTAGGCAAAACTTCGAATTCTAATAGATTTTAATCTTGTTTTGCCGATGTCCATGGGTGATGGTGGCCACTTACCATCAGGTGGACCATCTGCTCGTTTGCACCTTATCTACTATAAAAAAAAAATTCTCCTACCCTAGGCAACCGGCTTGGCTTGGCTGGCGACGCTTTTATTTCTAATAATATTTTTTGATTCCAATAACCTTTCTTTAATCGATGCAAATACTCAGAAAATGAGAAATTTTCTAATTCCAACATTTTCTTAAGTAACAATTTTTTGATGAAAAAAAATTTAGGATATCTAATAGAAGTCGATAGGGGTAACAAAATTTAAGTAGCCTACTGGCGGCAAATTTATTAATCCGGCACTAATGATACCTATTAATATACGGCAAAATTACGAACGTGAATTTTAGACAGAGAGACTTGCGCGACCTAGAAGTAGGTTTAAGTCTTGATCTAGATAAAATCTACAGCCCAAGCTATGTTAGATTAACATTAAAATAAAGTACATAAATCAGGTGAAAAATATATAACCTATATATCGAGATAATGGAATACCCATTTAAATATTTTTCCACAAAGTCGCTTCCCGTTTTTTTGTACGCTTAGATCTTTTAAACAAAGCAACAGATTTTAATGCGATTTTCAGCAATAAATAGAGTGATTCAAGAGGAATATTTATATGTATAATACATGCATATTATAGTACAGAAACCGCGCGAAACCGGGGCGGATCGGTTGCCTCGCAGTTTCTATTGATTTATTTTAAAAATACACACGGGCTTTACAATTTGTGTTCTCTGTTTTTGATAGAACCCTAGCAGTTAGACGAGTAGTTTGATATAATAAATACTCTTTTATCTCATAGCATGGAGGCTTAAATAAAAAGTAATTAAACTCTTAATTGTATCGGGGACAAAGGGAAAATATATTTTGTTTTATTTATACAAGTTTCAATGAAAGCAATCAGCACTTATCACGTGAAAACGTAATTAAAAATACTGAGAATGTTCGTTACTTTCATTATAAGTAATTGAGCAAGTACTTGTAAGTTCTTATTAAGTTATAAATTAAATTAATTTCTGCAGAGGCCTCCTAGGGGATCTAGGGTTAGACCAAATACTAAAAAAAAATCATAAAAAATAAGATTTTTATGAGGATCCGTTTCCATATTATAGTTGTATAGATTGCATCGCTAACATCAGAAGTGGGATAAAAAATGTTTTATTTAAGTTCTATAAATCCTTATATTATAGCTGGTCAACTCGAACTTAGACATTTTTTGACAAGGTTTACGGAATTAATTATTAAAGATTTTAACGATAACCTAGCTCTACTTAGTATATTCTTATCGCAAACAATTATAATTTCAACGAAAAGCTAGATTTCTGAGTAATAAAACAGCGATAATATATGTTTGATATTATAAGTATATATTTTGTAGATAAATATCTACATTTCTACATATAAAATATAATAAAACTAATCGTCGTATATTTAGGCTTAATAAGCCCACCAAACACTTTCATCCCCTATTTCAACCCTTTTAATCCTTTTTTCCGCAATTTTACTTAGTCTATGTCCTTTGTTAAGCTCTATTCTACCTCTGCACCAAATTTCATCAAAATCGGTTCAGTGGTTTAAGCGTGAAAGCGTAATAAACAGAGACAGTTATTTATAATAATAAATAATATTTCTTTTTTTTCTATTGAGTATCTAGTTTGTATAGTGATCGAAGCTAAAAAAAAATCTTTTATGCATTACAATCTTCTTAGAAGTTACGAAAATTTATTTGAAAATCAAGAACTTTCAAGATACGGAACTTCGAAAAAGTTTTTATTACTTTGAATGGTAAATCGAAAAGCTTACGTAAAATACAGAGTGAACTTTGTTACACTTTAATACGTCAATTAAAATACGTTCACAGATTAGATATTCTAACTTTTTAATATACGCAAAGGCTATAACTTGTACATCCAAATTTTTATCAGCATAATTTTTTTTTTAATTAAAATATTACCGTAAAAAAATTATAACAAGAAAAAAATATTTTGTTTAATAAATCAAATAAAGAACTTGATAATTCAAATAGTTTTAATATAAAATATTCCTTATTTAAATTTAGTAATAATTTACCTTCTTGTAATAGTCCTAAAATGACGTAAAAAAAATTAAACTATTCTTATATTAGAATACGTTTATAACAAATTTAAAATAGTTTTAGTTTTTAATAACGCAAAACTATTCTCATTCTAAATTCAAATAAATCCCAAACTAGCAGGAAAAAATTTCGTATGAAAATTCAAAATTGGAAATGTCTTTCCTTAGTACCGTACGCAAGAAATAATGCAAAATAATATCTTAATTAAGTTAAAAACTTCTTTAATGGAATCCTAATAGCTCTTAAAAAGTTTTTTTAAAAATTCTAACTTTTACGTTACGTCACTAAAATACAGTTTAATAAAAAAGTAATATTTTTTAATTAAAATTAGAGCATAATAAAGAAAAAGTATTTAATAAACATTTATTCTAGACTTCTTGTAGTTTTCTTAAAATATTTACGTGTAGTAACACTAAAATATTTAATACAACTCCACATATTATATTAAAAAATTAGTTTAATTTTATATGGTGTTCCTATTCTAAATTCAAATAATTAATACTAAAATCCTTAACTGGCAGGATAAAAATTCCTTTTAAAATTCAAATTTGGAACAGTTACATTTAAGTAAAGTTTTAATAGCGCAAGAATGTTCTTAATTTAAATTCATAAGATCCTAATAGAATCTTAAATTGGCAAACAAAAACTCCTTGAACAAAAAATAATTCAAATTTAGAAGGAACTTTCAAATATGGAACGTACCTTGGTAGGCGTTCAGCAGCTCTCGCGGCACAACGTGGAATGCCGTGCGGCGGACGGAGCCGTGAGCATGTAGACTGCATCAGGAACCGAAGATTGATCGTATCCCACCCGGGGGATGGTTATCACCGGGATTGTGCTTCTCAAACTTTGAATTCACTTCAATAAAGTTGTTTTATTTTATTACAATCTCATCACTATAATAATTTTGTAGATGCTATTACAGGACCCTAAACAATGCCTGGAACTTGTGACTTATTTATGGTACACAAACCCACCTTTACTGGAAGAAAATATTTGTGTAGAGTATTCCCTTGTCACTGTCATAAACCGGTTTTCAAACCTTTTTAAATTTAGACATCTCAGTAGAAACTAGTTAATAATAATAGACGCTTCACAGTATGTATACTATGATGCTGTAATAGAAACCAGAGTAGAGCTAGAGGCTTGTGACACAGGTGAAGGTTTATAAGTTAGATATAGAATTTTTTCAGTGAATTTATTTTTAAATTTTCCCCGAAACTTTTTTTGCTTTTTGATTTTTTATGACTACACACTTAATTTAATTTAGTTAAGATTGTTCTAGAAAAAATAATCAAATATCTCAATAACTGAAGTCACTGTGATTAAAAGTCATAGAATAAATAAATTTGGTTTTGAGTTACTGAGTTACGGTATGAGTCTGTGACTGAATGATTGTTTGGCTGAATGAGTGCTTGAGTGCATCAGTGAATGACTGAATGCGAATTATTCAATGCATGGGTGCGTGAATGACAGATAGAGTGAATTAGTGAGGCTGTTAGTGTTGATTACACTGCGTTACAAATTAAAAAAAATTGAGTACCTGCTCGTACCGTAAGAATATGCCAAATTATATTAAAAATGAATAACAAAATAGAATTGTTTTACATTAATCAAGTTTAATTTTATAATTTAGGTAAAAAAGACTCAAAAAAATAATTTTTTTTTTATGTAACTAGGTCGGCAAACAAGCGTACGGCTCACCTGATGGTAAGCGATTACCGAAGCTTATAGACGTCTGCAACACCAGAAGCATCGCAAGCGCGTTGCCGACGCTATCCCCAATTCCCCCCAGGAGCTCTGGTCACCTTACTCACCAACAGGAACACAACACTGCTTTAGAGTAGTGTTATTGAGCTGTGATCTTCTGTAAGGTCGAGGTACTACCCCAGTCAGGCTGCTCCATATTTGAGCAGGAAATTTCCTGCTGTGCCCTACCTCAGTTTTGTGCTCTGAATGGTCTTCATTTAAACGCCAACAATAATCACTTAGCATAGTTGTGTCCCAACGACTTTGAAATCGTTTTTTAAGCTTCTTTACATCCTGGTGGAACTTCTCACATAGATGGAAAGAATAATTATATTTTGCAACCCAACTTTTCGTATGCTTTTAACATGTCGTTAACTAGGTGTTCCGAAAATTGTGGTATCCATGCTTTATCTTGATTAATAGCACGTCCAAAACAGAGTAAATATGCACTTCTAACCTTTTCGGAAACATTTTTTGTCTGTGATTTTACAATATAACTGTCCGCAGACGTAACCAAATTTATTTGGTTCATTTAAGCAGTTGCAACGACCACTTAGTCCAGTATTCATATTAGATTTTCAAATAAATATACCAACCCAAATAAATATAAAAATACCAAAAATATTGGTGTCGCGCTGTGTGAGCCCCAAGCTTACCCCTTACCGTGTGATAGAGAGAACTACAGCTCGAACTGATTTTACCTACGTAACAATAAGAAAATCGTCCTTT
This sequence comes from Limenitis camilla, assembly GCA_905147385.1. Classification (NCBI taxonomy): domain Eukaryota; kingdom Metazoa; phylum Arthropoda; class Insecta; order Lepidoptera; family Nymphalidae; genus Limenitis; species Limenitis camilla. The sequence goes on from LR990235.1 coordinate 2,376,584, forward strand.
CGTAATCTCCTGTTTCCTCCTCGAAATCTGGAGCGATTTGAATATTTATTTCGTTAAAATGCAGTACAGGGTCTAAGCTATGCCCGTACGTTTTGCTTTTTTGGTTTATGTTAGTAATAATTAGTTTGCTGGATGTTTACACATGTAAATAAAAAAATAGTTTTTTTTTTTAATTTTAAAAGTTTTTTTTTTCTATTACATTAACTAAATAATTAAAAAAAACAAAACGTTATGGCAGAGGTACGTATATATCGAATAGTATTTTTTTTTCTTCTGTAACTTCATTATCTTAGGAGGAAACAGGACACACGACACTACATATACAAACGTATGAAAAAAGTGTCGACTGTTATATGTAAAATGATAATATATATCCTTCTATCCCAAGATTTATATATGTAGAAATATTTTTACATTATAAATAATAATATTTCATCGTCCTAAACAATATTAGTCGTTTCTGCGTTTCAGCTGTGTCACGATCACGACGCCTACTTCTAATTCTGAGCCTGCACTGCCACTGTGTATCTATTACAGCGGCGGATTGCGTAACACAATATTATTTATGCTACGCTGAATATCCGTTGTAAATGGATAAATTTTATCTTATATCAAAGTACATATTGTAGGTATTTACCTGAAGTATTCAGAAACAATTTCTAACAAAACTGGTAAAGTAGATTGTGTTATAATTATTATAGGCACAAAAGTTTCTCTTTTGCGCAAAAACTACTGAATGGATTATAATAAAACTTTATAATAATATAGCTTATACATCACAATAATACATAAAGATTTTGTGTTAATTTTTAACCGACTTCAAAAAGGAGGAGGTTCTCAGTTCGATTAGTATTTATTTTTATGTATGTATATTAATTACGCTGAGATTTATGATCCGATTTACGTGATTCTTCTTTAGTTAGATGTGGAATAGTTGCCATTTGGTCCCATAATATTTAACATAGTTTGGCCCTGTAGTTTTCATTTTATGAACATTCTTTTCGTTTCTGTTTCTTGGGGTCTATATAGTTTAAGGCGCGCGGCACCTTTCGTAGGCCTACCCATAGCTACTTAAAATAAAATTACTATTCAATATAAAAAGTAACGAAATGATATAGTCTACCTGATTTACAGAACAACCTATTACAGACACTAAAAAGTAAAAAAAAAAAAAAAAAAACTACGTTTAAACTAAAAATGCACTAAAAAGTAAGAAATGTAGTCGGTGCCAGCAATAGTATAGTATAGTAATAGTAGTAGTTAAATAGATATACCTGTTATTATTCTATCTCACTACATGTCTGTTTACCTGGCTGGCAGCGACTTTAAAAATAACAATTATTATATATTATTGTCTTAATAAAGAGAGAATAATAAATAACGGAATTATTTCTTACTTTTTAGTGCATTTTTAGTTTGAAGTCGGTTTTTTTAAACGTAGTTTTTTTCCAGATTATAAGGATAGGTGTGAAGTAAGTAGGCGAGCTCGCTATTCTGGCTTGCCCTGCTGCAACAGTATAAGGGTAAGCCATTACATCTATACTAGTCTATATCTATATCTACACTAATATTATAAAGAAGTAAGATTTGTATTTTTGTAGGTAACGAATAAACATAAAAACTACTGGACCGATTTCAAAAATTCTTTCACCATTTGAAAGCTACTTTATCCCTGAGTAACATAGGCTATATTTATTAAAAGAAAAAATTAGAGATCCTCAGGAAATCTCACTAAAACCAGCCCAAGGTGCAAAAAAATTAGCCATAAAATATCTTTCATCGCATGCGCTGCAAAAAGTATTGATGATAGAACAAAAAAATGTTCTACAATATTATAGTACAATATTATATAACAAAAAACTCCGCGAGACCATATGTCCAACTATTATAGTTATGTCACTATAACTACTTTTTTACATTTTAAAAGTTGATAAAAATGCCAATTAAAATCAGACCATGTTTTCTATACCTTTGTATTAATCCTTATCCAAATAAATTATTTCGTATTCAAGACTGTTTCAATACCTGTAAATTACTTTTTGAATTATTAAAATCGGACATTCCATTCAAAAGATATTACGAAATTAAAAATATCAATATAAACAAAAAATACACGAGGACGCGACGGGCCAGTATAGCGACGCAGCGCAGCGAGTAACGCGGCACGAGAGGGGGCACCGAAATGCAAGAGAGCCAAAATATTTTTAAAAATAACATTCCACCCGCGCGAAGACGGGATGGGCCGCTAGTAGTTAATATAACGATGTAGTGATTTAGCGATTAAAATGCGAAATCAAACCTAAATATACGTGGTAAACTGTACCGTGGTAAAAGCCAGGACGGGTCGACTAGTCACAGATAAAGCGATCTGGAATAAATAACCTATAATAATATGATCACTCTCTACAGTAAAAAAATCGTCTATATTGGGCAATTACTTGTTAAGTAATTTGTCCTTAAATAATATATGTAGACAAATAACCTCTCCCACTTTTAATGTAGGTTAAAAAATTAGTACCGAGCACAAGTTTCTGATTTCTAGACAGAAACTTGTTGCAACATATGTCCTTCAGAACGAATGATAACTTCAGACAAGCAAATTAGGGCTGCGTTTGCGTTACCAGAGATGTGCGAGGATGTGTAAGCGAAGGATGTGTTTAGGCACACTGAGCCAGTCTAGGTAAATGAAGCGATTCTATTGGTCCGTGTCTATCTTAACTATGAAAGTCTTAAAAAGTTACAATTTTATATTTTTAATGGCATTAAACGATATTAAAAAGAATAATGAGGTATTATCCTTCATTATCCCTCATTATCCCACGATCCAAACTCATGTTTAAGTAGCAAATGAGCTTAATTTTTTGTACTGTTCAAAATTTGTGAACGCAGCTGAAAATAACTCATTAAGTAAAGGACCGTTTTATAATAGCCCTTATAAGTAACAAATTAGCTGTATACAGCGAATTTATCTACCTTCTGACCCTATAGGGTCGGGTAACTTTAAGTAGGGTAATCGGAAACGATCATCGTAAGCACGATTTGCTGTAGGAATATACAAAGTTTTTGTATCCTGCTTGTTTGTTAGAGCGGTCTCTAAAATTATTTACTGACCAGACGTTCGTTACTTCGTCCGTAACTTTGCACTCTACAGCTCACTCACTCTCTCATACCTCTCCCTCACGCTTGCTCAGATATCGCTACCAGGCAACTTGAGTTTTTCCTCTGTTTTAAATCTGTTCAACTTAAGAGGTGTTTGAGTATATCACGAACAGACAGACAGATAGATTTTTGATAACATGGGGGATGAGGAGATCTGCGTAGTGACTACGTCAGAACAGAAACGTAAATAACGGAGGGATTAGGGCTTACTACTTTCTGCTTATTTAAAAAAATCTGCTTATTTATGGAATCTCTACGAAAGTAATTGCAAGAATGATAAGAATAATTTAAATTTTCTAAAAATATATTTATACTTATGATAAGATTTCAGTACTTATGATAACATATTAGCCTAAATTATCTTTATGCTCCATTATGAGTTCAGCTTATGTGTATATTAATGTTACATTGTATTCCAAATTTCAGCTCATTCTGGCCTGGCTGAAATAATGGCTGAAATAACGTATGGATTGATGTGTGAACTCTGTGCCTATCTATGAATGTCTCAAATGACATTGGTCGAGTGACAAAAGAATCAATGAGTCAGTAGACGAACGAAATTCAGATGGGTGATTAAGTAAGTGGGTGAAAAGAAGCGAGAATGGGTGATAGTGTGGTTTCAGTACCTACTCAAATTAATAAAGACTATTGCTCCGGCATATTGGCGATATGAAAAAAAATTATACTTACTAACTTTTAACAGTTAACTACCTAATATAAACACTTTATTTTATCTCCTACACCTTGTCTTTGCAACAACAGTATTAAAAAAGATTAAGTACATCCTTTAGCATTTTAAAATCGCTTTCCACTTTAAGACAGCTTAAGAGTTGTGGGAAACTTAAGTACGAAAATCCGTTAAGAATAAGCGAAGGAAATATTGCCAGACTTAAACTGACGAAGTAAAATCCTATTGAGTTAAATATTGTCTAAAGAGTCCACTATTTGTTATTCTTTATTTATTAAAAGTATTTACAGTAAACACTCTAATGATGGACAGTTTAAGAAAAGTTTTGTTGAAGATATTCCGAATGTATTATGAGAGAACGGGTTAGAATACTATTCCCCTCTGCCGCTGGGAGAATATCTCGTAAGAGCCGAGTAACCCAGCACCCCTTGGTGGTAGGAGTTCAGTTACCCGACTCGTATGCACCGACCGGCCAGTATCTTTGACGTGTTCCAGTCGAGCCCCTTGTAGGATAGACTTACCCCCTCTCTCTCACATCCCATTAATGATTTGCGTATAGTGGACTCTGGGCTCTTGCTCAGGATTTAATAATAGGTGGTGTGAGGTAGGAAGGGGTCCCTACTTGTATTACACACTCACCTTCGAGGTGGCAACGCCACCGGTGGCCACTTACCATCAGGTGGTCCGTTTGCTTTATTGCGCCTTATCTATCACTAGTCGACCCGTGCGACTTCGTCCGCGTGATGCTCAACTCTTATTGGTATTAGTGTGATAATATATAGCCTATAGCCTTCCTCAATAAATTGGCTATCTAACACTAAAAGAATTTTTCAAATCGTACCAGTTTTTACTTAGATTAGCGCGTTCAAACAAACTCTTCAGATTTATATATTAGTATAAGATAAAAAATGGTGTTCAATATAATTAACTAATAAAGCTATGACTTGTGATCCAATTATGGACAACATACAAACCAGTAATAGACTCTACAGCAATGGTCTGAACATAGGTATGATGGCCCAGTAATATATGTGAATCTTACTAGTTAGTAGTTGTAGTCTTAGTATTGATGAATACCTATGAATTAGCAATAAATAGAAAATGATTTAAACTAAGTATTTTTTTGTCGATCTGTCTGCTTGTTATTTAGGTTGTTACGGAACCCTAGCGATAAAGCGGCAGCACCGAGCTATCCAACTCATATTACTATCTTAGGAATTTGAGATCGTCGCATCCACTCCACGAGGGCTGCGGGAGCATCTCTCGAGTCCCCCTTAGTTTCAAGTCATAATATTAAATAAAAATTTAGAAACATAAGATAATATAAGTATGTCGGAGTATAATAAAGGATTTTTCACGCTAAAAATAGGGCTACGCGAGGTCGTTATGGCATAGGCGCGCCGTCTAAAAAGCCGGTATATCACCTAAAATAATTTTTTTATCATATTTAATAACAATATAAAAATTTGGATGAATTATGGTGTAATCTAGACACTTGAACGAAAAAAACCTCGGTGAAAAAAAAATTATATGTCGATTTTTCAAAAAGTTACACCATTGTTAATTAACTATTTTTTTTCCAATCTCTGTTTTTATAAATTACGGCATAAAAGTTTAAATAATTGGTCTATAAATTTTTCGCTTCGTGGAGCTCTTCGCATTTAGGTACTTAATAAAGTAATGCAAAAAAAATTTATTAAAGTTTATTATTTTGTTAAGTATAATTTTTTTAAATTAACAAAAAATGAAATTTATGATAAATATTATTAAAAAAATAGTTTTTCAGTTATATCTTATTATCGCTGTTTTGACATTTTATATAGGTACTAGCGGCCCATCCCGGCTTCGCGCGGGTGGAATATTATTTTTAAAAATATATTGGCCCTCCCGCATTTCGGTGCCCACTCTCTTGCCGCTTTACTCGCTGCGCTGCGTCGCTACACTGACCCGTCGCGTCGTGTATACAAAAATACAAAAATACAAAAGTACAAAAGTACAAAAGTACAAAAGTACAAAAGTACAAAAGTACAAAAGTACAAAAGTACAAAAGTACAAAAGTACAAAAGTACAAAAGTACAAAAGTACAAAAGTACAAAAGTACAAAAGTACAAAAGTACAAAAGTACAAAAGTACAAAAGTACAAAAGTACAAAAGTACAAAAGTACAAAAGTACAAAAGTACAAAAGTACAAAAGTACAAAAGTACAAAAGTACAAAAGTACAAAAGTACAAAAGTACAAAAGTACAAAAGTACAAAAGTACAAAAGTACAAAAGTACAAAAGTACAAAAGTACAAAAGTACAAAAGTACAAAAGTACAAAAGTACAAAAGTACAAAAGTACAAAAGTACAAAAGTACAAAAGTACAAAAGTACAAAAGTACAAAAGTACAAAAGTACAAAAGTACAAAAGTACAAAAGTACAAAAGTACAAAAGTACAAAAGTACAAAAGTACAAAAGTACAAAAGTACAAAAGTACAAAAGTACAAAAGTACAAAAGTACAAAAGTACAAAAGTACAAAAGTACAAAAGTACAAAAGTACAAAAATACAAAAATACAAAAATACAAAAATACAAATCTTACTTCTTTATAATATTAGTATAGAGTATAGATTAATTACTATTGGAAAAAAAATTTGTTAAGAAATTGTTTATAAACAAACTATTTTGGGATTTTAAAAAAAAAATTTTTTACCATCTTATTGTATAGCTGTTTTTTATATTTCAATTGTTGAAATAATTAGTTAAGAAATTATTTTATTCTTAAAAATCATCTTTGACTCTTTCCTATGGAATAACAGAGAAATAATTTTTTTTTATAAATAATTTCATTGACTATTAACTTAACAATTTGTTATAAACAAATAATATTAACCGTTATATTTTTTTTCGCATACTTCAAAAAATTACAAAAACAACTAATGTATCGCACTAAAAGTTATATATTGTCATAATACTACCCGCTAATACTACTTAAAATCAGCCTAAAATCCTATTAGACAGAGAAAGAATATAGATCAATTAGTTACCAGGTCGTTCCATTTAAACCCGATCGTTAGATTTAATTCTAGTTTTAGTCCAGCGAAGAGTATTTTTAAAATAGCTTAATAACGCTTTTCCCCGCCTGTCCCGCTCTCGCTTCGCTGAGGTGTATTCAAACTGTTAATTCACATACACACACACTTATTTATTCATTCATATTCTACCCGCAACTATGAATCATATTTCTCTCATCGTTAAAGCGTTGGTAAGAAACGTTTTCGTTCGACTGTTTGTTCTCCGACTTACTTTGCAAATCCGACAACCACGAGAAAGTCTTTTCATTTTTTGGGTTAATATATGACCTATAACACTCTCAAATAATGTGGTTTTCTATTAGTAAAACAATTTTCAAAATCGATTTAGTAAATCCAAAGATTACCACCTAAAACCTCACAAACTTCAACTCTTTATAATCTTCTTATATATAAAATTCTCGTGTCACAATGTTAGTTACCATACTCCTCCGAAACGGCTCGACTGATTTTTATGAAATTTTATATACAAGTTCAATAGGTCTGAGAATCGGCTACTATCTATTTTTCATCCCCCTAAGTGATATGGTGGACTTACCCCAAATATATATGGCAAAACAACGTTTGCCGGGTCAGCTAGTATTAGTATAAAAGTATAAATAAAGATAATTTATATAACTAGTTACTAGATATACCAAGTAATGCCATGTGATTCAGGTGCAAGTCTACAAGGCGTTTTAGATTTAAAAACGATTTATAGCCCAAGATCATGCGACGATCACACCTTCGTTATTTTATAAAACCTGAACTGTTTTATAAATGAAGAATAACTCAGTTTTTATATATTTTGGAATAACATTAGACACCATGTCGTCCACTGCCAGACAGTTACTACATTTGCAACCCCCTCTCAGACATCCTTCATCATCACAACCCGTCAATGGCCCACTGCTGAGCCGGGTCTCCTCCTCAGAATGAGGTCAGGTCATAATCTACCACGCTGGCCCAGTGCTGGTTGGCAGACTTTACACACCTTTTGAGAACTTTAAGGAACTCTCAGGAGTGCAGGTTTCTTCACGATGTTTTCCTTCACCGTCATAGCAAGTGATATTTAATTGCTTAAAACACATATAACTCAGAAAAATCAGAGGTGTGAACTCAGACCTCCCGAGTAAGACTTGAAGTCTCAACCACTGGGCCACCACCACTGGGCTGGGATAAAGTTATTTAAATTATAACTATACTTACGTTATAATATTAAATCTGAATTTTGTATATGTTACTTGAGGAACTAGCGAAAGATGTTTTCTCAGTAATGAGACAGTTCAGATGGTTCTTACACCTTATCAGACACAAAAAAAAAATGTTATATTTCAAAGCAACTGAATAAGTAAACCTCATAGTTTTATCCATGTACACTATACAACACCAGTGAGACTGAGTCTAATCTACCTCACTAAAGGTAAATATATTGTCTACACGTAGAAATATTTGAAATAATATAAAAAGAACTATAACACTAGGATCGTTTCATTGGGGATCGTTTTTATCTCTGCTAGGAACATACACAGAAAAACTTTCAGGTTTTATAAAATCACGAAAGTCTGATAGTCGCGGGATCTTGCACTACCTACCTACCTTCACTATCTTAATTCTAAAAAAAAAACTAAATTAAAAATAGATTTATCTGAGAGACTAAGACTATACATGAAAAAATTAAGTCTATACTGGAACATTCTATATTCTTAGTTACTACAAGTTTTATTACAACATGTCACGACGGAAGTTATAGTTAAATTCATTTCCTACTAAAGTAAAACAGTTGTGCAACCTAAGCTAAAAAGTTACGAAACCAAACTTATCTGACTGATTTATCTGAGATCACTTTGACAACGAGCTCGAGTCTATCAGAACAATGGTTACCCGCGAATAAAAAGTTCAATCAGCGGTGTTGCTAACCTATACGAATATTCCGAAAATATGCAAAATACCATTAACTCGTGCGTGTCTGAAAAATTAATATCCCCAAACGTTAGCAAGAAAACATCAAAGCAATTAATAGCGTTTCTCGCGTTGTTATTCTAAAATATTAATTTTCCATTATAACAAGATTTCGGGGTAATTTCATTTCAATGTACAGACATCGGGTATAATTGGGTCGTTAAGAGGGTACTTTTATACGTACGGTGCTATAAGAAACGGTGATGTGAAATTTCTATATCGAGGCATCAATATCGATGCGTCGATATCGATAAAGTTATCTCGTTATATTACAGAGTATGTGATAAATTTGCTATTATTTAAAATGACTTGCCATTATATATAACTGCTGAAGTATGAAGACGACTCCTTCCTATCCTACGTAACGGTAAGTATAATAAAATCTTATACTAATATATAAAGCTGAAGAGTTCGTTTGTTTTTGCTTGAACGCGCTAATCTCAGGAACTACTGGTCCGATTTGAAAAGTTCTTTCAGTATTAAATAGGCCATTTATCGAGGAAGGCTATGGGCTATGTATCATCACGCTAAGACCAATAGGAGCGGAGTATCACGCGGAAGAAGTCGAACGGGTCGACTAGTTATTAATAATTTTATATTATCTACATCTACACAATTATATAAACAGGAAAGATTTAATATTTCTATGATTGTTTGTTAAGATAAAAATATTATCTATGGCGCTGGAGTATGGTAGTAGTTTATATGCCTTCGACAGTCTGACTGTAGTTTTACTCTTGCGCGGTCACTCGAGGAGTGAAGTAGTCTCTAGATAGTGCTAGTTAAGTGTTAAGTGATTAAGGTCACGTGAGTACCTTATAATGTAGTTGTCACGTTTTGTTAGGTTAGGTTTATGTGAGTTAAAACAGAGAGCCTGAGCAGTGGAGGCGAGTGTTGTGATCACTTAAAGAAGCTCCTTAATCCTACACCTTGGTTCCAAGTCCAACAAGTCCTGCTTAGGTTTCTCTAATTGTGAGAAATCATATTTGATTATTTATCGGTTCAGTAGCAGTATCTACGTCGCGTTTACCCAATAGTCCATTCAATATCATCACCTTATCTGTAGTATTTTCAATATTCTCTCCACCTCCTTCCTTCTTATCATAATTAACATCTCTGAGATATATAACCTTTATAAATCCCTTTTTCTTTGTGTTTCTTCTCCTTGCCCTCCTTCATTTCCTTCTTCTTCCTCCCTGAATTCTCTTCTTTCTCTTTCTCAAGCAAATTATCACTTTATCTAAGCTGGATGGATATTATACATAATAGTGAAAGCTACACGGTAGCTTTACTGCACAATTACACTCAAAAGACTACGCAATCCAGACGGAAACCTAGCAGTGTCTGGGGCTTGCGTCCCAGGTGCAGGATTAAAAGATTACCGCTCGACCTCCTGAATCTAATATTTAACACTTCTTCAGAAAAATAACAATTACACTAATTATTTAAATTTTGACCAAACAATTTTTAAATACACAACACTGAAGTGACACGAGTTCCGAGAGTAACTAAACTGTATTGCGTAAAAGTTGTTTATAATACAAAATACCCCCATCTATTCCCATAAGGTTGTTTCCATCAGAGATGAGCGAGAATGAGTAGCGGGGGATGTGTTTGCTAAGTACCAATACATTTTTTTAATTACCTACCCCCGCTTAGAGTGTTTCAAACGAAGCTATTTTATCCTTAGATGCCTAAATGAGTCAAAATTTAAATGACCTATATCTAAAATTAATTGTGGGGGATAGTCAGGCAGTTGTCTATTGACAAAATCTTAAATCATTCTATTGTTAAACTAAGAGACAAAATTACTCACGTGATTCTATATCTGCTAGAAATAGCACTATTTAAATCTTGTCAGATTGCTGTCTGTCTGTCAGGAGTCAGGAGAATCTGTCAGGATAAGTTATAAAATATTGTACCAATGGCTGTATTCTTAGAGAGCAATAGGAACTATTCACCAATATCAGGCTTTCTTCGTTAAATGTTGCCATGTCACAATGGGAAGGAAATTGAGTGTGAGTGCAATACAACTATAACAAGTAAGATAATATTGTTTTTTTTTCTTTTGTGTCATAAATTTTGTCTTTATAGGTTACTCAAAAATGTAATTCAAAATTTTTATTATCAAAAAAATAGGATGGTAAAATTGAAACATTACCCAAGTATACTTAAAACTTCAAACCTTCTTCCCAATCCCTGTCGGTTAAAGAAATTTTAACTTATTTTGTACTAAGCAATTTTTTAAATACCAAACTCACTTTAAGCTGACATTTTTCACTGCCTAAATGAATTTTGATCTAATATGATCGTTGAAGTGCGCTGTGACACTTCAATTAAGTGCAAAATGGCTACAATATGCAGCATGTATTACAATTTATTTTATACATAGATTAAAATATTAAAATAATATCAATCCGCTTCTCTATTATACTATGCATGTATAATATAAACTTTCGTCTTGAATCCGTTGCGTAGTTTTAAAGATGTAAGCATATATAGGGACAGAAGAACAGCGGGAAGCGACTTTATTTTATACTATGTAAAGACTCACTTACTCGGAGAAAAAGAATCGAGTGGTTACAATTACCTAAGCTTGGACTTGTGGCCAAGGTGTAGGTTTATAAAACCTTTTAACAGAATTCCAACACTTGCCTTCACTCCTTAGTTTCACTGTTTAAACCTAAGGTTAGGTTAACCTAAGAATTTGAATTTATTTGAGTCTAAAATTCTTACGATGATCCTTAAAAATAATATGTCTATTAATTTTATTTATTGCAATGCAAAAATTATGTTTCTGAATTCATCATGCAATACTTGTACACCTCGGATTTATTACTGCTGTTGAAAAGATGTACAAAATATAATATAACATAGGTTTAATAATAAAATATTACCTCTATATTAAAAGCTCAGGCCTAATATCTTTGTGTAATATCGAGACTCCAGTCTGCTTCTATACTACTAAGTTTAATACCTATATCACTTTTATGAAGCGTATGTAACAAATTTTTGTATTAACGGTGAAAGGTTTTTCTAATAAACTACTTGTATAAACGACTTTTATTTTATTATATATATATCAAAAAACTTAAGTTAGGCATAGTTTTGCGTTAGGTTAGACTTAAAGCCTATCACTAAGGGATTAGCCACTTAAATTTTCGAAAATGATGTGCCAAAAGTATATATATATGTCGGAGCATAGTAAAAGATTATCGATTAATCGAATCGTTATCGTTGTCTATGGCGTTGGAGTGGTCGTAGTAGTCACTTCCGTTGTTTTGACAGTCTCTACCCTCGACCCTTTATATGCGATCGACAGTCTAACTGAAGTCTTAGTCGTGCGCAGTCTCTCAAGAAGTGAACATCATCTAAGTAGTGCTAGTGATAGTGTCAAGTGCAGTGTAGTGTGGAAGTGCTGTCCAACTAAGGTCACGTAAGTCCTTACAATGTAATTGCCTCGTGGTTAAGTAAACACAATGTTAGGTTAGGTTAGCCTTAGGTTAGGTTAGCCTTGTTAGATTCGGTTTATGTGCGTTTAACCTTGGGTTTAAACAGAGAGCCTGAGCAGTGGACATTGTGAGCATGCCGCCTGTATTGTTCCAGGCGTAACGTAGCAAACGCGCGAATTGAAACGTCGCATAAGAACCAACCACGTGTGACGCGCTGCTCTCACCCCCCTAATTGTGACTGCTGAGCATTCAAGGTCAAACCTTTTCTTACTAGCTAGAAGATAATCACCATAAAAACATTTCAAGGAAAAATCACGTTTAATAGATTGTAGTAAATAACGTGTAATGTTCAGGCAACGAAAACCTTTCTATTTTGTACAACATGGAAAGGACATTTACCAATCGTCGTAGTTATTGTAGTAACCTTTAAGGTACACTGGAGTACCATTAGGCATTTTTCCTAACGCCATTTTTATGTTATGTCCATAAAATAGAATTTTTATAATCATTTTCAGGCTAGAAAACTATGTAGGACGAGAACATTACGCGTTTCAAGTCCTACCATAGTAAATAAATTTCTAACTGCCGATGTAATGTGGTTAGTAGTTTTAACAAAATTTTTGGTAGTTAAGAGTGAGATATAAACACAACGACATAACAGATACGATTATTATTTGATTATCTTAGTATATAATATAATAAATAGTATTAAATCATAATATTTATTAAATGGGAGGAAATGAGCCGATAGTCAAACTAGTGATAAGTTCGTAATAATTATTATTTTCCAATAGAAACTAGCAAGACTGCTAATTTTCTTCTCTTTTCTTTACCCGAGAGGGGACGGGTTAGAATACTATTCCCCTCTGCCGCTGGGAGAGCATCTCGTAAGAGCCGAGTAACCCAGCACCCCCTTGGTGGTAGGGGATCTGTTCCCCGACTGGCTTGCGATCACCAGCATGCGAATCCGACCTCCAAGTGTCATTGACGCGTTCCGGTCTAGCCGCATGTGGGCCAGACTTACCACCTCCCTCACCCATTCCATTGATGCTGCGGATCTTGTGGATTGTGGGTTCAGGGTCCGCTGAGACCGCAGCATTCTTTTCATCACTCCCCCTCCCTACTCTATCTTCGAGGATGCAACGCCATCCATGGGCGATGGTGACCACTTACCATCAGGTGGTACTATAAAAAAAAGTCTGTCTGTCTAAAGTGATATTTTAATTGTTACTGTGAGAAATATATAATATAAGCACAAGTTTATAACTTAGCTTGGACGCGCTTTTTTCGAACCTTGTGCTACTGGGATAGTCTTATAATTATTGCGTCTTGGCCATAATCATAATCAATCATCGGTTTTGTTCCTTATAAAGCTGGATAACATCCAAGTGTTCCTGCTAATGTTTGAAAAGTGATTGTTGGAGTATTAATGGTTTCTGCCACAAGATAAGGATAATGTGTTTGTAAGAACCAATAGAATTGCTACATTAGACGCACTTTGAACGACGCTTGGGTAAATCAATAATAATTAAATATTATAAATAAGAAGGGATATTATCAACAATTATTAATTCTTATCAAAATGAGTATACTTATCGTCTCAAGTATTTAAATCAAAAGAGCTTTCTCTTTTACAACATATTTTACCTCAGCAAAGCGAGGGCGGGTCGGCTAGTAATTATTCAATGTATTACCTATATACCAGTGTAAGAACCATTGTATAAAAATATACAAAAATCAATGAATCCATTACAAGCGTTCTCATTTACGCTAAAAATACAAAATGTAGTTCAATTTTAATTAGTTCATTAAAAGGAGGGTTTATGTACTTAATTAAGCGAATAATTAGTTCGAGCTGTGTAAATAAATACAACACTCCTATATTCATTTAGTAAAGCAATTTAATTTAAAGATGAATACATGAAAAATATTATTTTTATTTTATTTTCATTATTAATTTATTATTATTCCCATTACAATGGACGTAATAAGCTAGACCGTTGATAACTTTATATTCGCAGGTAGACCTTTTTATTTTATTTCCCAGACTGTATATAAACGCTGTTCCGATGGACTTGGGCTACTTGTCTAACGGAACTCGCCTTGTGACAGGGTTGGCAAGATTAAAACAAGTTAAAACACATGTAAAATCAGTGTTTAAAACAGATTGAATTATAACCGTGTTTCTTGTAACGTATTTAAAAACTCTTTGTTTTATGTCGGCACTCGGCCGTCAAAAAAAGTAATTCAATGGACTTATTTAAATATAAAGTAATATAAATATTGATGTTTACTTTTATGTTAAATATTGTAACTACAATAGTCTATATTAATTTATTACGAAACGAATTTACGATCTATTATGGGACTACTATGATTCAGAAACTTGATTGTCTATACTATATTATATAAAAATGAATCTCTACTTTCCATGGTCCCGGCATCAGGCGTAAACGGCTGGAGCGAATTCTTTTACCGTTACAAAGCTACATTATGCCTGAGTAACATAGGATATATCTATTACTAGAAAAAAATAGGGTCCTCAGTTCATCGCATGCGCTGCAGAAAGTATTGATGATTGAGCAAAAAAATGTTCTACAATATTATAGAACGTATCAATATCTACAAAAATCTTCGCGAGACCATATGTCCAACTATTGTAGTTATGTCCCTATAACTACTTTGTTACATTTTAAAAGTTGATAGAAATGCCTATCAAAATGAAACCATGTTATCGATACCTTTGTACGAATTCTTATTCAAATCAATTATTTCCTATTCAAAGCTGTTTCAATACCTGTAGATTACTTTTTGAATTATTGAAATTGGACACTCCATTCAAAAGATAATACGAAAATAAAAATGTTAATATAAATAAAGAATACACGCTGACGGGCCGGTGTGGCACGCCACATAGCGCAGCGAGCAACTCGGCGACAGTGGGGACACCGAAATGCGGGTGAGCCAAAATGTCTAAAAAAAATTGTTTACCCGTGCGAAGCCGGAATGGGCAGCTAATGTAAGACAAAATGACTATATTAATTTTTCCAATGTAACGTTTATGGCTTTTGATATAACTGTCATTTGCCCAATTTTCAATAGTTAAGACAGGATGTCTGTCAGGGTAACTAGTTATTAATAAATAAATATAATACAAAATAATTTTTAATGATGCATTTATAAATAAATCATAACTCAAATGCCACGATCTAAGCATTAAACATACTGGAAAATCCACTTATGCCAACATCAAAGGTTTCCTTAGTGCGTATTTACTGAAGCGGGCTCGGCTCGAAATGTCACCCTTTGATGCCATCCCTTATTCTTATATTCTCAAGAAAACCCTATTTATTCCTAGAGATAATTGGATAATATGCTTTTGTGAAAGAAATGAGTCTTGTTATTTAATGGCTTACGTATGCTAATAGTGTAGTGACTATTTATTTGAAATCTATATATTATATAGGTCAGAGAAAACAATTTATTAATAGATGACCCACCCCGGCTTCGCTGAGATTCCATTTATCACGTACATTATCTAAAAACTATTATTTTCAATATAGTGTTGCTAAATAACAATATTCAAGCGCTAACGACATTAAACATATTTTATAATGATCCATGCAGGAACTCTGGATTTTTCCTGTTAATCCAGGTTATAAAGTATCTGTGTGCCAAGTTTTAATTAAATCCGTTCAGCCGTTTTTGTGTGATTGAGTAACAAACATAGGTGTGAATCGAGAAAAATGACTGTTCAGAGACATTTTTCCATAATAGCAATGGCAATATTTAAAACACAAAAATCTCTTTAGAAATGTATAGATTATAATTTAAGCTAAAAACAGCCGTATAAAAAATTTAAAAAAAAACAATATTAATTATTTTCTCGTTCAGTACCTTCATTCGCTGATAGAAATTAGATTTTTTTATCCATCACGATAATCAAATACCTATTTTACAATTTTAGGGAACTTGAGCTTTTGAAAAATGCTTAAAAGGGCTAATTATCAATGAAGATTCTTTACTTTTAAAAATGTTCAAATAATGAAATTGTAGGGTTTCATCTGCCGTCTCTAAATTCTCGATCCAGGTTCTATACGAGCTCCAAATGAGCATAAAGTCAGTGGACACACGCCACTAACCTCTGTTGAATAATAAACACGTCCCAGTGGAGCAGCACAGGACAGTTTACGTGCAAAGACCCAATGGATGGACTATTTGGAAATATTGTAACTTTTAAACTTATTTAAAACATAATTTTTATTGATAAAAAATATAAAGAAGCGTTTAGTTAAATGCTGCTTTTGCCCCAAGTCGCGCCTTTTGTTAAATAAATAGAATTATAGTCTACTAGCTGCGCCCCACGGTATCACCCGCTGTATTTTGGATAATTCACACTATACCATTATAAATTATAGCCTATATATTATTCAGAAGTATAAGCTATATTATTGTAAAGTTTCATCAAAATCCAATCAGTAGTTTTGGCTTGAAAGAGTAAAAAAAAATACATTCATACATCCATACATCCAGGCATCAATACATTCTTACAAACTTTCGCGTTTATAATATTAGTAGGAGGTAGGATACGCAGAATAACAGTATGACGGCTGACTAGAATATTACTCTTGGGGGTTTAGCAAAGTGGCAATCGCCTTGAAATTACTTATCTTTAGTTGTAATTGCTTTATCTATTTCTATATCTATACTCTATACTATTATATAAAGAGGAAAGATTTGATTGTTTGTATATTTGTATGTTTGTTTGTTTGTTGCGAATAGGCTCGAAAAGTACTGAACCGATTTTGAAAATTTTTCACCGATAGGAAGCTACATCCTTTCCGGGTAACATAGGCTAGGTGGTGTTGCCATAAAAACTCTAATTAAAAAGATATGGCCATTTAAGTTACATTTTTTAATCAATAGAACATGGCCATTTCGTTGCTACTGATCCGAGTTTAAAAATTATTTCACTGTTAGAAAACTACACTATTCGTGAGGGACAAAGGTGATTTAGTGTTGCCATATACATTTTTTAATTAATAGAACAGGGCCATTTTGTTGCTACTGATCCGATTATAAAAATTCTATTATAATACTATCATTGTGTCTCATCCTCTCTCTTTTTTCTCACTTTAATTTTTATTTTTATCTGTTCAGAATGATTAGCCTCTTTTCACTTTCTTTCTTTCGATAATCTCTCTTTCTCTCTCTCTCTCTCTCTCTCCTTTACCCATTCAATGTTAGTTCTGCTCTGTCCTCTCTCTTTTATCATCTGTCGCATTTCTTTAATTTTGTTTCTACTATTTTTCTTTTTATAACTTTTTCTTACTCTCTCTAATTTTTCAAATAATTAAAAACTACACAATTACAGAGTGACAATTTAAGGACTTCAATTATAATATTGATTTAAATACCCGGAGCGAAGCGAGGGCAAAATGTCACTTTACTGCGCATTTGTTGGTCAACTTGTTGTCAATTTTCGTTTTTCGATTGTAAGTCACGTGACCTTTTTCTTAAGCTTACGCGAATCCCATACATTTTTAATTTTACTAAAAGCGTTATTGAATATTGATTTCACATTTTGTTTAGCAAAAGCCCCTGGAGGTTATACTATAGACACAGTCATTAAACGTTACTCCTAGATTACTCGCAATGTAATAAATTAGTCGTATATTATTGAACCCTTAAAGATAACAATCCGTTCATACTAACACATACGAATACAATGCGTGGTGGCACAGAATTGATGCCGAATTTATAGTCGAACAACAATCGTTATCGAAAGTAGTCAAAGACAAAACTTTAATAGCTATAATAGGACAAGATAATAAAAATGTCGCCCGCGGCGCTTGACGTAGGTGGAGGAGAACGAATTTCAGGCATGTCAGGGGAGGAGATAGATAAAAAACGCCCTCTGCATCATCATCAGAAGTTACTCTATATAATACGTTGGGGAAAAAGTTTCTTTGAATATTTTAAGAATTCAAAACATTTTTTAATATAGTTTATTTACATTTAACTAAAGTATGTAGGTACCATTTTGTTCGATAACTTTTTGCCATCTTGTAGGTTCACATTGCTATAGAAAAAACCGCGACAAGTAGTTTTGGCAGTCCTCTCGTGATGTTAACCTGGCTAAAAAATTCTGAGGAGACCAAAACAGGTGGAATCTGAAGGTCAGGACTATACGGCGGATGCATTAACATCTCTCTTAATTTTTGCTGAGTGGCTAAAGATGTGTGAGGTCTAGGGTTATCATGATGAAAATCCACACCACTTCTGTTGATTACTTCCGGCCGCTTTCTCACAACTTATTGCTTTAATCTCATCAGTTGTTCGCAGTAGAGTTTAGAATCGATCTTCCTGCCTGGTGGTAACATCTCATAATGAATAATGCCCTTCCAATCCCACCACACACACAACATCACCTTGTTGCGAGTTAACCCGGGTTTCGCCACAGTCTGTGACGCCACCGGCCTTTGACCACGACCTTTTTTGTACGTTCTTGTCGTACGTGATCCACTTTTCATCACCAGTTATCAGCTTCTTCAAAAATGGGTCGGTTTCATTACGTCGTAATAAAGAATCACAAATGAGTACACAGCCCATTAGGTTTTTTTCAGCGAGCTCGTGAGGTAACCAAATATCGAGCTTTTTTGTGTACCCAGTTTTTTTGAAATGCACCAAGACTGTTTTGTGGTCATTTCCCAGTTCTTCAGCTACGTCGTAATTACTGATATGCCGATCTTACTCCACTTTTTCAAAAATGGCATCCATTTTATCCGTAATAGGGCGACCAGAGCTAGGTGCATCATTGACATCAACATTTCCGGATTGAAAACGCTTAAACCAAATTTGTGCTACTCTCACAGACACTGCGCTAGGTCCATAAACATCGCAAATTTTTTTCGCGCCTTGCGTTGCTTTTTTACCTTTTTTGTAGAAAATTTTAAAATGACGTATTTTTTCATTAGATTCACTCATCTTCACAGTACGAAAAACAAATAAAGGTCACACATTTTCCTTATTTGAATTTGGAATAATCTTCGCTAAAATGTAAACTTTTAATGATACCAAAACCAGGAAGATACGAATAGTATAGCCAAAGAGATTTTATCTCAAGTTCATACATACTATAATGCGAAAAGACTTTTTCCCCGACCTATTATGTATAGTATTTTGTTATGAATAGAAAAATTGTAGATTTTTATATGATTTTCTTTTTAATAATTAATTGCTATTTCGGAACGATATAAACTACTAGTCGACCCGTCCCAACTTCGCCCGGTTGCAATTTAACACGTGTGTCGTAACCGCTATGTCTCTGCATTTTAAATCTGTAATATCTTCGAAAATATTCATTTAAATTCTTTGCGTTAAAGGGCCATATTAATCAATATAAAATGCACAATGTATTTAAGGTACCTAATTGAATAAGGATTAATGCTGTATTGCTTAAAATCGCTTTGTAAATATTTCTCGTAAAAAGTAATAGATAAAAAATGGTTATTATGGGTTATCACTAAGAAATAGACATATAACATCGCGGACTTTTTTGTAAATCTTTTAAAGGTG
This sequence comes from Limenitis camilla, assembly GCA_905147385.1. Taxonomy (NCBI): domain Eukaryota; kingdom Metazoa; phylum Arthropoda; class Insecta; order Lepidoptera; family Nymphalidae; genus Limenitis; species Limenitis camilla. The sequence goes on from LR990235.1 coordinate 2,396,474, forward strand.
TACAATACTGTAGTACATTATTTTGATCTATCTCGTAGGGTTCAGCCAACGTTTGCAATGTAAACGCAAAAAAATGTGTTTATTTACGACATCACATTAGAAACCTCTAGCTTAGTTTTAAAGATTACAATAAATAGGGACAGACAGAAAGCGGGAAGAGACTGTTTTTAACCGACTCCAAAAAGGAGGAGATTCTCATTTCGATTTTGGTATATTTTTTTATGATTACGCTGAAATTTATGATCCGATTTACATGATTCTTCTTTAGTTTGATGCGGAATAGTTGCCATTTGGTCCCAAAAATATTTAACATAGTTTGAACAAGTAGTTTTCATTTTATATGAACATTTTTTCCGTTCCCGTTTCATGGGATTTATATTGTTTAAGGCGCGCGACACCTTTCGTATCTATAGTTACTTAAAATAAAATAACTATTTAATATATGACAATAAAACGCAACGAAATGTTATACATTGTGTCTCGCTGATGTAATCTAGAAAATTTCTACTGTAGTTTACAGAACAACATATTACCGATATTAAAAAGTAAAAAATAAAAAAAAACTACGTTTAAAAAAGTCGACTTCAAAAACTAAAAAAATGGACATTTCTTCTGTTCTTACTTTTTCACATTTCTTACTTTTTAAGTAAGAAATAATTCCGTTATTTCTATTTTGACGTCGGTTTTTTTTATATACTATGTAGTGAATAGCCGATCCGCGCGAATTCGTTCGCGTGTTGCTCCGCTCCTATGGGTCCTAGCGAGATGTTAAGTTGCCTAAGTTACTTCTTATTACATCAGCTATCTGGCAGTGAAAGTCCCGTCAAAATCGGTCCAGCAATTTCACAGATTATCCGTAACAAACAGACAAACAGATAAAAATTGAAAAAAAAATGTTGTGGTCGGTATATGTACCGTGTATACATTCATATACACTTAGTAAAAAGCTGTTTAATATTACAAACAGACACTCCAATTTTATTTATTTGTATAGATTTGATAATGATTTAAAATTGGTGATTAATATATCAAAACTTAATGTTACTTTTAAGGCGTATCAACTATATTTCATATTTAATTTTTTTTATATTTTGCATTGTTGTGATACTGATTCTATATATACATAACACACACGCACACATACACACACACGCACACACACACAATACATACTCGCCCATAGATTTAAACACACACACACTTTGAAACGATTGAGGAAGTATACATATTTTTAAATAATACTTTAAAAAAACACAAATAATAATTGTTGTATTACACGGATGTTTATTTTCTTAACTATTTTGTTTTTGCTCATATTACGAGTTTTTGTAGCTTTTCGATTTCCATTTCACTTTGTTTTTTGCTTTAATGGAAGAGGGCACTAACTTCTGCAATACAGGTATACATAATCTAGCGCAGGAGTTAGGGACTTCAATATTAAATATTGTAAAATAATGGTGAAATATATAAAATTATTATTATTTTTTTTTATTTCTCTACTATTCCTACAATTTACATTTTTAAATATATCTAAAAAAAAAAAACAAAATACATTTAAAAATATAAAAAATAGAGGCCAACCGACAGCGGGAACACGGTCCAAGCTACCGACAGTCAGGGCTCCAGAGAGAGGAACTTCCGCACGATACGTGCCGTGTCCAGTAGTACCGCTTTCTGCATCAGGCCCTTGACCCATCCATCCAACGCGAGCCTCTTAAGATGTTGATCGAGGCAATTATTATTAATGTCATGACCACCCCTCGCTCTTCTTCTTACCGCGCAGGCGATTTTTCAGTTTTCTGTATAAAGTAAATCATAGTTAAAATGGTAATATCTGAAAACATTTATACATCGCATATACTGAAACAAAAGACGTACCACGCTAAATAAACATTACGAGCAGAGTTCCGACGAATTCATTGTTTACTCGGTCGTGTACCAACTGCTGTAGAGACAATAAATACTGGATTTTAGCCTAGCCTAGTACTACGATAATATTTATTATTGTTATAACACTGAGTACTTGTCAGAACTAACATAAACGTGCTTTAGGGCCATTTGAGTTTTGATGATTTCACTTACAATACAATGAATCTCTAGTTGTGCTACCAAAAAATTTTTTTTAACTTCTACTTTAGTGTTTTGTCTCAAAATCCAACGGTTTAGCTATGCACAACTTTCTGATACACATCTCAAATTTCAACGAGACTTCCAAATTCTGGGTAAAGCATTCATAAAGCAGCTACTGATACCGTTTTATAGCGCGACATTAAAATTTGATTATTCCAGAACATGTTGATTAAGATTAATAAAGAAAAGATGGAAGTAATGTGAGGATTTGGTTAATGGATTATATGATAGAAAGTAGAAGATTAAGAAGCAAAAATAAAATAGCAAAAGGAACTCAAGGAACATTTGTGTGGGAATTAATGCTGATGAAAGAAGCGTACTGCTTGCATCTAAAGAGAAATAAATAAAATTCCAGTGCTTACGTCTATTGTAACTGCCAGTTTTGCTTCTTGAATTTCCTGAAGTCCAGTTTAAAAATATTTCTTGGCACAAAATTCAGCTCACTTGCAACTAATTTATATGGCAGTTGCTGTCTGTCGTTGTTAGGTGCTGATTTATAGACTGAGTTGTATGAAGTTTCCCTGTTTAGAGAAGTGAGGGCGATTTATCTATGTATCTAACATAAGCGAGCAATTTGTACGTTTGAACTCACGAAATTGAATGGTTACCCAATCTATAGGGGCTGCTTAAGAACTGCATATACTTTTAGGACTTTTTTTGTGTTATAAATCATGTTAAAAAATATAGGCGCTTATGAGTATTTAGCACGACAGCGAAGATAGTTGGCGCCTGGTGTCAAATAAAGAGCGTGGTCATATAGCCAGAAAGTTGCCGGTAGATAAACTTAAACTATGGTTATACAATTATGATAGAAACTTGTGTCCAACTTGTAAACAGAGCTCTTTGATATCATGTTAACGCCCACGTTCCACTACTTACTTGCTAATTTCTGCATCAGCCTCACAGCACACATTATCACACTTGTCCTACTCCTACTTTAGGCAATCTTCATTCAATTAAATCACTAGTCTGTCGTCACAGAAGGTATATATCATCGAGGGAGCGGGATACTCTTTCAGTATGAGGAACTACTTAAACAAACTGCAGTAGTCGAGAGTTGCCATGTCATAATGTTAAAAAGTTAGGGTAAGGTTAACCTAAGAATCAAGCAAAACCTGGACAGTGGAGGCGAGTGATTCAATTGAATGAAAGGATGCTTTAAACCTACACCTTGGTCAAAAATCCAAGGCACTGCTTAGGTTCCTGTCGTAAATGTAAGAAATCATAATTTTTAGTTGTTTATCGGTTCAGTAGCAGTATCTACGTTTCGTTTTTTTAATAGTCTCTTCAATATCACACCCCTTGTTCACGTTTTCAATATTCCTCTCCTTCTATTTCTCCGAGTTATATATAAAGTCCTAAAAACAGTATCAGTACGCCAGAAGCGTAAAAAACCTTTCAGAAACATAATAATTTGGTAGTGGATGACCTAATCTAAATTCTCAAGGGTCTAGATTCGGCGATATCTAAATGACCCTAAAGTTGTCTGAGAGCGTTCTCTGAATAATAAATGAGTGAATAATTCACAGCTGTTTAGGTTTTTAGTATAACTTTTTTGAAGCCTAAATACAGCTGTTAAGAGAAATTCCGAATACATGGACTTAAACAAAAACCGAGTAACAAATATTAAACACTTACTCCAAACCTTAGTAATGGACAACCACCCTCACGACGCCACCTCTGCACAGCCTTAATGTTCACCAGAAGAGCTCCGTTAGACAATTGGCTCAAGTCTATCGGAACAGCTGTTTTATACAGCCTTCGAATATAAAGGTATCAACGGTGTTGCTAAATTTATAGTTCTATTAATTTAATTATATTAACACAAAAGCATATATAACAAATTTGGGTTTTAGTACAATTAGGTTAAAGGACAAACTTAGTTTTGCCTTCGAGAAATTGTTTTCCCCGTACATATATATAGGTCACGGTCAGTTTACCAACTGCAAAAAATATTTTTGTCTTCTAACACGATTTTTTTTTTATTTTTATAAAAAAAGATAAATATATTTAAAACAGAAATTGATTAATAAATATTGCGGGAAAAATTCAAGGCCATTAACGGCTGAAATTAATAAACAATCTCAATCTAAAACTTTTGGATTGTGTATTGAAAATATATTCCAAATTTAAATTCATGTATAGAAAATTCAAATTTAGAATTTATTTTCAATCTGTAAACCGGAGACTGGATTGAAACTATAGCAATAATTTCATAATTTGATCATATATACTACAAGCATCGGTGGTTCAGTGGTAGAATGCTCGCCTGCCACGCGGGCGACCCGGGTTCGATTCCCGGCCGATGCATAGTTTTTTTAAATCCACAAATCTAAAATAAAACTCTCTTAAGATTACCTCCATTGTACTAATGGAGCTGTAATAATACCTGAGCATTTTTATACAAAACTTGCGTATCTTATTCCGTTGTAATAAGAACTGAATTTTGGGAATTTTCCTCCAAGTGCTAATGTAGAACAAGTGCGGTATAAATCACCTTATCTTGGAAATTCGCTGAGAAATACCTTTTCATTGTTTTTTTCGTAGAAAGGCAACGAATATATTACGTTTCTTTTAGCACGTTACATTTTCACGTATCAAATATATTCTAGAACTAGTTTTTTAAATAAGAATAACATTATCTCTTTCTTCTTTTGTTAATTCTTGGGGTATACAAATCCCACACACGTGGAAGCTGGCTGAGCCCTGATATTCAGCTTCTAAAATTAAGGGTTATCTATTGTCAGTTAGGCGATAACGACACAGTACTCACAAGTTCTTGATGATCTTGAATCTTCTTTCTAATCTTCTTTCGGGGCATGCCCACTCGCACCACAACACATAACAACACTTAACAGTTCTAAATAGTCCGCACTTCACCATCAGTCGGTTCTCGTCAGAAAAAGGTTAATCAATTAGCGTTTGGGAGATATAGCACCCACAGAACTCGGGGTATTATTAATCAACAAAGGGGTCTACAGGGAGGGGCACCGCGCGCGTGCGCCTATCTCGATGCCTACATTACGACTGACTCACGACTACAGGAAACACTCCCGCCGCCCGCGCAAGCAACCCTTCTCGCCGCGCTTGCGCCGTATTCAAATAAAAATAATAAAAATATATATTAAACAATTCTAGATTGTAATTCAGATTTGCAATAATTCAACTGTCAAAATTCGGATTGTAGTTTTGACCACAAACAGATAAACAGAAAACATTAAAACACCCAAACGAGTGATATAATGTTGTACTGGATATCATAATAACACTAGTTTGATTTTTTTTTTCGATTCCTTCTGTGCAAAGGTTTACTCAACAGACCACCACATTTTTACTGCTCGATGCGCGATGCGTGGTATCTGTATGAATTTCAAAAAAAGAACAGTCACGCGCGTTTAACTAGCAGTAGTTTTTTTTTGTAAACAACAAACGTTTTTTGTTTGTTGTTTACAAAAAAAATAAGCGATTACCTCCCAACATTAAAGAATATGTTCAAGTGTTTAATAATTGCACTAAACAACATGTTCCTAAAATAAATGACTCTTTAATTAATACAAACTTAGTTTATTTGTATATACTTACTCAGTAATGGATGATGTCAGGTTACTAGGAATGGCTGTCTTAATTTCAGTAGTAAGCTAACTTTCAAAATCTTTTATAGAGGATTTAATTATGGGTGTAGATAAAGTCTTGTATGCAACTATTGATAATTAGGTAGTAAAACACTATGTAATATCACATAACCCACATTTGTGTTTTAATACTCCTCATTATACAACAGTTGCATAAATTATTATTATATTTCGTTTGAATAGCGCAAAATTAAGAATTCTCTCTCGAATTTAGTTTATACGCTCAGTCGCCAGAAACTTAAACCAACAAATGAGTAATTACTGGATTTATTTAAGTTTTTATCTATGTTACTTCCTACAAAGGTAAATAAAATTTAACTAAAATTAGCTTTGAGACTGTATAATATGTTTGTGCAAATCGCAGCTAGTTGGCAATATAATCAAATTGCATCAAGCTTTTGATATATAGATAAATTAGTTTTAAATTGTAAAATTTCACTGGTTTCATTTCGGGGTCACCATAGGGAGTCTCTTTCTCAAGGGGTGAGTAGTGTTCAGAGGCTCTCATTGAGTCCTGGCTCATGTGTTTTAGTAAGTATTACATGTCAATAATATTAAAAAAACGCATAAAATTCGCCACACCAAAATCAGAGAGACCACCAAAGCGACGAATGCTCTAACCTACGCTAAAAAACTAAAATGAAAGTGGGCTGGGCACGTAGCGAGGCTAAAGGACGAGAGGTGGACTAGCAGAGTAACAACGTGGAAGGGTTCAAACGGCATAAGTTTCAAAGGCAGACCCCACACAAGATGGGCAGACGAGTTGATAAAAATAGCTGGTACCTGCTGGGTGCAAATAGCTTAAGATAAAGACAAATGGAGTTCTTTAGAGGAGACCTTCACCTTCAATATTTAATTGTTTTCTGACATACCTAATAGTAAAATTGTAAAAATAACGTTATTATATTTTCTTTTGTAATTTTTCTTAAAACCATTTTATTTAACTTTGCATGAAATGAAAGGTTTTTTATTTTTTTATTTATTTTACATGTCAATAGATCTCAATGCTAGACAAGAATATAAAGTAGAGGATCTCTCGCGTAATGGAAAGGAATGGAGCAACATTTTAAAAGCTAAAATGTCAAGCTACGTAAAGAATGTACGACTTCTTGAATCTTCTATAGATAAAGGTAGAAATTACGACTATTAAGAATAAGCTGCAAATGTTTGTTATAGCAATAAATAAAAAACTAAAGAGAGAAATTAGAGAAGTGATGGAACTATAGAATATGGAAGAAGTGTATGGAAATCAGAAGAACATCCTTTATTCCAAATAATAACTTATACACATGAATAACACAAACAATGAAACCTAAATATAATCACTTTACTGCCATAATACTCGTGATGTAAGTAATCATAATTTCTTTCTTTTATCTTCGCGTTGGCACAACTGAACGTTATTTAGTTTGTACCAACTTATAAAATTAAATGTTACACAAACTACTTTGTTTAACTCAAGTTCCAATTACAGATGTAATTTACATTGTAAATGAAGAAATGCTTCAGTATTAATTGTTTAGGTTTGTTAGCTCGCCACAAAGCTATTGCAATTATGCGTTTATTGAGATAAGTGGTCTCGGTGGGTATTAGATTCACGCTTGATTATCTACAATTAATGAAATAGTTTACTTTAATGTAACATTATGTATAATGAGAGTATAAAGTATGGCCACTACCGTAAAAACTTCTAATTCCGACATGAGATGTAAATAAGAAATAGGTAGTGAAAGAAAAGAAAGGGACGAAAAAATTAAAGAGGATATGAATTATGAATTTTAGGACTCTTCATAAAAAGGTAAGTCGATTTAAATGAGTTATAGTCTATAGAAACATTAAATCTCAAAAAGGAACTAGTATGTTTTCCTCATAAATTGTTAGTTCTTTTACACGGTAGCTTACATTAAAAACATCATAACGAACGAACGAATATTTCATACAATACTGACCTCAGTTCCTTCGTATTGAAAGACTTACTTATTCTGTACCGAAGTCCGAAATGGAACTTATAATCCAGACAACCAAATATTACTACGCATTCAAAAAACTAAGCTGTTTAAATGTTTTTTGTTCAACATAGGAGGAGAGCAGTACACTAATTCATAACTAGCTACGATATAGATTTTTTCCAATAGAATATGTATTCACAAGCGCAAACCGACAGTCGGTAGTTCCATAAAACACTCGTAGAGTCGTTAAACATAGCTCGCTCTATTGAAATAAACTGGAAATATATTGAAGTAATAGTGCACTGTACAATGTACATTCAAAGCGCAATACCAAGTGCAATTTGTTCGTAAAATGTACATGTTGAATTCGTATTACTGTTATTTTTAGATTTATACTTATTAAAATTATTAGCTTTAGGCTAAGAAGTGAGGTTGTTTTCACGATGATAAGGAAGAGGATCGTCAGCTTCAGAAAGCGGAGACGCAAGCTTCGGGCGCTATCTATTGTTAGCATCCGTTTTAATTTTATCTAAATTGTTGTTATATGTTATAATTTAAATGCACACGCACTCAGTATGTTCTGCGCTTAACATATAAAGTAGAGAAATACCTCTTTATTTAGTCATCTGTGTTAGCATCCGTTTTAATTTTATATAAATGGTTGTTATATGTCCGTAAAATGCTTGAATATTATCTATGGTATATGATTAATTGTTTACCGTACAGGAAATGAATTGTCTATGAGTTAGATCATATTAGTGATGAATTTTCAGCATTGATACTGTTTCCGTTATTTTTTTAGGCTAAGGTAGGATATAAAAAGATGATGCAAGGTGACAGAGTGTAGTATTTCTTTGATTTTTGATGTAATAAGTGCTATTAAAGTGGTTATGTGTGTAAGTGCTGGTGGTTTTCTTACGAAATATATGTGTTAATAGTTCTAGAGCTAACACTATTAACTTAAAATCTCAAATCTCTAATCGTTCAGTTTTAAAGAACTTCAAACCTCAAGAAACTTGAATCGTACGCGTAAGTTAGTAAGTATTTGTCCTCCATCTAATCAGAATTAGTCAAATTAGTTTATAAGTTAACTCAATATCCTGAAAATGTCTTCACATCCACAAGGAAGATGATGTTTGAACTTCAAACAGGCAACGACGAATTAACAAAGAGTCGGATATAAAATATAAGAAGCGTTTGTGGTTTTAGCACCTCCCATTTATGGTGTACGCCATTTTTATCTCTTTAAATGGGATAAGTCTGGCTGATTTTGAAGACAATAGGGAGGCTTAATTTAAACATGTAACAACAAAGATGGGGTTAATCCAACAGGAGTATTCTCCTAATTATAATATACTAATTTTCCACTTGAACCAATTGAAAACTTTTCAAAAATATTAAGCACTTAAAATTAAAAAACTGTGTCTTTATTAATTAGCCCTGAGTTGAAAACAAACTTGCTTTTTTATTCATTGGTTTTGGATAAAAGAAAATAAAAAACTAAAAAATATGTGATGACCTCACATATACGGCGGAATAAGATAATGTCTTTGCCTTATTTGTTACAGCAAAGACATTCAACTGCATATGACGTTATTTGGCGTTTACGACTCTTTAGAATGGATTAAATTTTAAAATCGGATTAGTAACAACAAAATGACCATATTCTATCAATTAAAAATTGAATATGGCAACACTAAATCAACCTTGTCACTCACGAAAAGTGTAGTTTTCTATCGGTGAAATAATTTTTAAATCGGATTTTTAGTTTCTGAAAAACTCTTCAATTTACAAAATGACCACCTTATGGCACTTAAATGGCCATATCTTTTTAATTAGAGTATTTATGGCAACACCACATAGCCTATGTTACTCGGAAAGGATGTAGCTTCCTATCTGTGAAAGAATTTTCAGAATCGGTTTAGTACTTTTCGAGCCTATTCGATACAAACAAACATACAAATAATCAAATCTTTCCTCTTTATATAATAGTATAGATATAGATAATAATATAGCATGTGTAAAAATGTCAACAATGTCACGGACGACTGTAAGTACGGCTGACATTTATTAAAAACTGCAATTCCGAAATAAATAACTATAGTGTTAGTATGGATGCGTTTTATTGAACATCGAATAGGTCAATGTAGTGCAACTGTGATATAACAGTTGTTACAGTTGCATCAGGAAATAGTGTACAGTATTTTGTTGGATAGAAAAATATTTTAGACGAAAACTTTACAGCCATATTGATACAACACCATTGGGAGATAGACGATTTATTTCGTTTGAGTCCATTTTATCTTGGCCCCAACATTTCTTCACCATTTCCTCTACTTTCTAAGTTATAAAAATATCAGCAATATTTTCTCTCCAAGTTCTTTGATGTTGTTAATGTCCAGCATAGCATGAGACGATAGCTTAGCTTGTTTACATTTTTAATCCTTTATTATATAACTGTAGCTTTGGATTAACAATAATAATCTAAGATTATGGAGAATTTATATCCTAGAAATTCTATTTGTGTAGGCTACCATAATTCTGTTCTGTTTGTTCTTCGCCATACATTATTAAAAACATCAAAATCTTAGTCACAGCAATATATAAATGTGAATGTTTGTTACTCAACCACACAAAAACGGTTGAACGGATTTCAATGAAATTTAGCACACATATACTTTATAGCCTGGATTAATACGTAGGCCACTTTTTATCCCGAAAACATTCATAGTAAATTATTATAAAATAAATAAGTAGATGTATATATTCAAAGGGTCGACTAGTAGGATATACATATAAACACACTATTTTATTGCAATGATCTTTTATATACATTACCTATAGTAAATATAGCATACTAATTTTATTTAAAAAAAATCACAAACTATCCAAGAAAAGATTTCAGAGTCAATAAGTTGTTAAACGAATCTAAAAATTCGTTATTTTTATTTAAGAACTAGCTGACCCGGCAAACGTTGTTATGCCATATAAATTTGGGGTGGGCTACCCCTATCACTTAGGGGGCTGAAAACTACATAGTAGCCGATTGTCAGACCTACTGAATATGCATAGAAAAATTCATAAAAATCGTTCAAGCCATTTCGGAAAGGTAACTAACATTGTGACACGAGAATTTTGTACATTAGATTTACAGATTCTGGAATAATGGATTATAATCTTATTTATTTATATTAAAACCAATAAATACTAGTATTTTAGTAAAATGTAACAATCCAATTTTGTAATATTTACGACAAAACGGTAAGAATTGAAAGGAGTAAATCAAAGAATACATGCAAACGTAGCTCATGAAATATTTATACAGGGGAGGCACAGTTTCGAACGGCAAACGATTTTTATCTTTTATTGATACCGTGAAGATTAAATATAAGCTTCCTTATGAGTTTTATGGTAAGAAGCTTTATAGAATATAGAACAAACCACATACCACACATTCTTCGGCTTGCTCTGAGCATAAACCTCATTTTAATTCAGAGGAATTTAGATTTTGTGAACGACGAAATACAAATTATCCAAATTGCAACTCTATATATCTTAAATAGTTTTTAAGGTTCTATTACTAAGACTAAGCTGTCCGTCCGTCCATCTGTTTGTCATCAGGCTGTATCTCATGAACCGTGATAGCTAGACAATTAAATTTTTCACAAATGATGTATTTCTGTTGCTCCTATAACAACAAATACTGAAAACAGAATATATTAAATAATAAAAGGGATTTTTTGCCAAATATTGGTACGGAATCCAACTCGCACTTGACCGGTTTTTTAACTTATCAAAACCTTGAATTTTTTTAAAACTTGTAGTGTATGGGTTATTGCCCAAATAAAATAAGTAGAAACTGAGCGGAGTTGAATATATTGTTCACACTTATTACAGAGATTTAACATTTTTAAAAGATTTCAGAGAACATCCGAAAAAGACCAGTTCTTACATGACATCAACATTCACAGATACATAATTATATATTTTATCAAAATTACCACAGATTACATATCATACTTTTGACAGATTATAATATAAGTTTTAATATAAAGTTTCCATAAGTGTTACCACCATTCACATCTCATAATCCCCATTTTTCTTAGGTTACACCCGTCTGCGAGAATTATGATTTGCTACAAACTTAGTCATAGGTCTTTATAATATAACCTTTAACATTAAGTATTCAACGTTAAGAATTCTAGGAACATTTTATCATTACACTATGAAAATTTCTAGGTACAGGTAAAAGTTTGCAACGTATTAAATTGCAAACTTTCCAGCACTACGAGAACTGTAACTAACTCCCACTTAAAGTTTAGGTAAGCCATTTAATATCTATTGATTTAAAGTCTTTATATGATAAAATGGTTTGTGAAAATATCAGCATCACGATACCATATCACTGCACAGCCACAGTGGTCACCAGGCGAGCTCCGTTAGACAACTGTCTCAAGTTTATCGGAATAGAGGTTATATACAGTCTTGTGATCTCATGAAAGATAATTTTGTATTATTTCAAGTATCGACGTGAAGACAATATATAACCTTTAGTGCGATAGATTAGTCTCAGTCTCTCTGGTGTTTTCGTGCAGTGAACATGGAAGTTAGTGTTATAGTGTCGTGATTAAGGTTACCCTTCTCGAGGTCCATGTAAGTTTACTTTATTATCTATTGTCTTTAGCGAAGTCGAGTTGTGGAGGTAAGTGTTAATATATATTATGAAAGAGCTCTTTAAACCTGCTCCTGGGTCTAAAGCCCCAGTCACTGCTCGCCTCAGTCTAAATTGTATGTGTATACGTATTGCTGTACAGTAATGGGTATCATATCTCTCTCATTTTATGACACTTAGAATAAAGTAAAAGGTACTACCCGCGAATATAAAGTTATCAACGGTGTTGCTAACTGACATAATGCTGAGTTAGCTCATAATTTTTTTTCTAAGAAATTTAAGTTAACCGAATCATTCTTTAAAGATATATCGTCTGTTATATTAAATATCTATACAATATTTGCGGACTTCGTTTGTCTCCTCTTCAGATGAGGAGGGTGTTGGGCTATCGTCCATCATGGTGACCCAATGTGGGTTGGCAAACTTCACACACCTTTGAGAACTTTTAGGGAACTCTCAGGAGTGCAGGTTTCCTCACGATGTTTCCTTCCCCGTTAAAGCAAATGATGTTTAATTGCTTAAAACACACATAACTCGGAAAAGCCGTCGATGTGTGCCTGTTGCGTAGAATCGAAGTTGGACCTCCCAAAAAAGACTTCAAAGGTTATCACTGCTTTTATTCTTTCAGATATACAGCTTATCTTCGATCAACAGTATCTGGTTTCTAAAATTATTTTCACTATCTAAAATATTAAAAACATAAATGTACAGAGTTTTATGTCGAATATGAAGCTTTTTGGTTATTCTTTACGATGGCTATCACGTTGAGGCTGTTCGGAATTCCTTTGACCTTTATGAAATAGTGAACGAAGTAATAAAACCTGAAGTAAAACATCTAGCGGCTACGACATATTGGAAAAATTCTGTTAAAATTACCTGAAAAATAGTTTTAGAAGAAGATTAATTGAATTTTTTCATAGCGTCCAGTGTTATACCTTCTTTTCAGATTTTAGACACGTTTTCAGAATAAACTAGACCATAAAAGCAAAGTCAGGCTTACATAGATCTTGTCTAGCTAACTATATCTTGTCTGGGAGTTTATAGTTTAAATGTTCAACTACTCAAAATGTAATTTGTTTGAAATATGACGAGTTTATTAGTTCTTACATAACTTGGGGGCAAAACATGCATTGTGGGGAAAGCAGAGCAGCGTCTGGAACATGTGATCCAATAGCAGATTTATAATACTTTCACTCATTCATTTATTAACATACTCTATACCCGCAATTATGAATCGTAGAAACGTTTTTTCTCCGACCAACTTTGCAATTCAGACTACTACGAAAAAGTCTTTTCATTTTACGGGTTAATATATATCCTATGAAACTCACAAATAATGTGGCTTTCTATTGGTAATAGAATTCTCAAAATCGGTTTAGTAGATCCCTCTACAACCATACAAACTTTAATTCTTTAAAATATTATCTTTACTATATTTTCTTTACAACATTGTCTGTAGTCACAAACAGGATTTATTATAAAATGTAAATATGTGTTTTAAAAAAGAAAGCGCAACAGCAAGTGTAGATAATGTGATATTAATATTGAAAATAGTCGACATGCCCTAGCTTCGTTGGGCTAAAAGATTTTTAAATGATAATAACTTTATCCATGATATCCGTATTTAAATGAAACAAAGCCTAGATTTTAAGTTAGACCTACAGCAATACAACTTTGAAAACTACATCCTATTTCATGCAGGAGATTTTACGTGGGACAGTTACAAAAGTTTTCTTAAATCCCTTTTATGAACAGACATTTGATAAGTAACATTTTTATTATATGAATAGAATATCCTATTTGTGAGCGTTGTCATGAAATTTGAAGCCATTCTTAAGTGCCTCGCAAAGTAACATAACAGAGAGCGAACAAAAAGTGTTGCTCTCGTCAGTTCTGGCAAAACATTCGGATAGCAAAATACAACTATACATTCTTTGATGGTGTTTCATAGATCATTCTATAGAATAGAAGTGTCACAGGTGAAAAAAGGAAATATTGATATTGTGACCTAGATGCAGGTTTACAAGATTCTATTACAATTCACCTTACTGCTTGACCTACTCAACATCTACCTATAGTATTCCAGGCTCTCTTCATCTTTTCGTTTCTTCTGTTTTTTTCCTTATTATCACTCTCTATTTTATTGATCTCTCTTTCCTATGCATCTTTGCTCTCTCTTTCTCGCTCTTTTATCATTTGTCTCTTTTTTCTTTCTTTTGCTTCTATATTTCTCTTTTTCTCACCTTTTGAAAAATTGGAGAGTCAAAAATCCTTACTTTCCTTATCGGCAGAGTATCGATGGCCACTTTGGCCTCTTCAGTCGGGCGCGGTAGGGGTTTTTTTATGATAGATAAGGGACAAACAGTCCACCTGATGGAAAGTGGCCACCGTCACCCATGGACATCGACAAAACTAAAAGGTATCTCTTGTTTTGTCGATGCGATGCCGCCTCAAAGAATGCTGCGGTTTCAATGGACCCCGAGCAAGAACCCGGTGTTCATAGGAATCGCAGCAGTAATGGGATGGGAGAAAGAGGGGTAGATCTGGCCTACATGCGGCCGAAACGCGTCAGAGACACTTCGCGGTCGGATTCGCATGCTGGTGTTCGCAAGCCAATCGGGAAACAGGCCAACTATCACCAAAGGGTTGCTGGGTTACTCGCCTATTACGAGATGCTCTACCAGCGGCAGAGGGGAATTGTATTCTAACGCGTCCCCCCCACGGGTAAAAAACTTTACGGGTTTATAACGGAAACTTCAGGTTCACAAGCTTCAGGAATTACTTGGGTTCTATTTATGACATTAAGATAGTGAAAGTGAAGTACAATTAGAAGAGGAACTACTAATTGGATCAAATTAAACTTAATTTGAAATGATTCAACCTGATCTCAAAATGAAAGTGAATTTACTGGTTCCATGTATATCCGTTGTATTATGTTGTGTAAGAATCTGCGGTTCATTGTTGGTCAGGTTATGATTAAAAATGGCGTTGACTGAATTAGAAAAAATGTAACTAATATATACGAATACCTATTAAAGTAATTGGATTATTTTAATATAGTCAGCAACACCGTTTATATTAATTTAGTATTCACGGGAAGTTCCTTTTATTTCAAGAATATCGACGTGTACACAGTATATGTATGTCCTTGGTTACGATAGATTAGTCTCAGTCTCTCTGGTGTTTTCGCGCAGCGTACATTGAAGTTAGTATTATAGGCTTAACCAATTCACCTTTCTTGAGGTCCACATAAGTTTACTTTATTATCTATTGTTGTTAGTGTTCGGGCAGCGAAGAGGAGCATTGTTATAATAGTCCTTAGTTATAAAGATAGCAACTAAAAATAAAAAACTTTTATGGATGTATATTATTTATGTTTTCTGTTTACCCTTATTCGCTAAGGTTGGGTCGCTATTGTTATATAAACAAGTATTATCTTTTAAAGAAAAAAAGGAGCTTTTATATTCTATTCTAAGGTACTGTCAATGTTAGAGGATGAATTTTATTTACACTTCTGAATAGATATAATATAATAAAACATATGCCTGAAACCTGTGACTTAGATGCAGGTTTAAAGACGTTCTTTGTATTATAACAACATTCACCACCATGCACATTACGACACTAAACTACACAAACACAAAATATAATGTTTACAGTGTGAAATCGCTTAGATCTAATGAAACATAAAAAAAATATTATGAAGTATACTTAAATTGAAACAGAAAATAATTTAGTAATAAATTTTAAATTAAAATAGAGGAAAAGGGTTTAGGTTTTGATTTCCTCACTACTGTCGGCATTTGAGGAATAATTAGATCTGCCTATCTTTTGATTGCGTTTACATAGAAGTTTGATTGTTTTAAAGTACTACCTGAGTGCTAGATATTAATTTTAACTTGGTACCTCTACGTGTTCCTGTAAAAAATGGTTTTGATAGACAAACTGACTTTGAATTTACCCAATGAGTGTAATATAACATTAATATAAATATAGACATAATAAAAGTATTAAATAACAATTTTCTTTTCTTAACTAGTTAACAACACCGTTGATAACTTAGTGCTCGTGGGTAGCTGTCACTCTGTAATAGTATAGCTTTCTATTATTTGAAAAAAGGAAGAAAAAGGAAGAGAGAGTAAGAAAAGGTGAGAAAAAGAGAAATATAGAAGCAAAAGAAAGAAAATAGAGACAAATGATAAAAGAGCGAGAAAGAGAGAGCAAAGATGCAAAGGAAAGAGAGATTGATAAAATAGAGAGAATAAGGAAAAAAACTGAAGAAACGAAAAGATGAAGAGAGACCGGCATACTATAGATTTTCTGAGTGAAAGAATTTTTAAAATCGGATCAGTAGCAACAAAATGGCCATATTGTATTAATAGATAAATTAATAATAGATAATAGTAAGATTTTTTGAATTGGCAACACTACATCACCTTTGTCAATCAGAAAGAGAGCTCTCTATCAGTGAAAGAATTTTCAAATTCGGATCAGTAATTCCAGAGAAAACCTTCACTGTATAAAATGGCCAACCTTTTTAATTGTAATATTTATGGCAACACCATATAGCTTATGTTACCCGGAGAAAGCTCGATTTCGAGATTTCGAGATTCAGTAGTTTTCGAGCCTATTCGCAATAAAAATACAAACAATCAAATCTTTCCTCTTTATATAATAGTGCAGAAAAACTTTTTATCTTCTCTCTCAAGGAAGTAATTAATAACTTTTCACTTTTATCATACATGAAAACAATTTTATAAAAACGTTTAAGCAAAGTTGTGTCATAAACGCAAAAGCGAAGTACAATAATTTCCCAAAGGTAAGCAGCGAGTCTGTCGGAGCCTACGAATGTAATAATTTAAAAGGATTTACGTATAAAGGGCTCGTATATGAAATTTCGTAACACCTGAGACTCCTAACGTACATGTTTACCTTTACCATTAGTTACTTTTAGGATGGAGTTTACCTTTCTATCCTTTAGTCTGTTTGTCAGTTAAAAATTTTCTTCCTCAGTTCCTTCACTTATTCAGTTGTCCCACTTTAGTTTCACAATTTACTTAATAAGTTCAAATTTATATATGTCACCGTAAAATTGTAAACACCGTTAGATTGTATATAATCTACCTCGCGATATTATGAACCGTCGAAAGATTGTGAACAGTAAGTTACTTCTTACAATTTTACGCATTGATTTTCGGTACATTATAATCTATCGAATTGAAACTTCGTCAAATTGTGAATCAGGATGAATTTACCATAAAGTAATATTGCTGTCCATTCTACTTTATGCCTGTGTGATAGTCCTGTAAATCTATTGTAAATTCATCACTTCCATAGATTTTATTGATTACCTAATAATAAACTAAATAATAAACTTCGGACAGTATATTACGGTTCAAAGTATTTCGATAGTTTAAGATCTCGCAAGATGTTTGCAATTTTACGATGACATATACATAAAACGCCGTGTCTTATGATGGGTTCCTATATGGGGTTCTTTCAAGGTACGGAACCCTGCAACGTCATTTAACTAAATTCTATCCTACCAGCTACACTTTAATCTCAGCAAATTCTATTTCCCCAGATATGTTTAGGAGGCTTATACGTGAACTGAATAACATTTACAATTTAAAATCTCTTTCAATAGAATTTGCTATATTTTATCAAAGAGCTTAGTAATGAAAGGAGGAATTGGATTGTAATTTAAATTCCACTTAACCCTTCCTGTTTGAAGAACAATTTATTATGTTATGAGTATTATGACATTGAGTAATTTCCGGCTTAATACTTGCGAATCTGAAAAAAATATTTTAACATTGTATATAACATATTTCATTAAATATAATTGATTTCTAAACCAATTGTTATCACAGCGTACTAGAGTCTAACTCTTCCCAGCAGCAGCTAAGCTGGATAGGTCCATAATATGAAACTGTCTAGGTTTTTAAAAAAGTATTAATCAAGAAGTGGTTGAAAAAAGCTCCCAAATTTTGATGAACTTATATGTGAAGGAGACAAGACTAGAATAATCAAATTTACTATTACGTTAGTTCTTTGATTAATAAAAATACATAAAAATGGAAAGGGACGAGTTAAATATTACCTATCTCACAGGATTTTCGCTTTATTCCTGCATAAAGATTACGCTATTTTTCTATACCTATGGGCTCTATTGGTGACATAGATAGATATATAGGTGACTCTTACATAATATAGAAAACAACAAATATACTTGCAAAGAAATGTGATGTATGTTTCCATATTACAGCGCTGGTATTCAGAAGTGGAACTGTTACCACGAACGACAGTAACGGGTATTAAACTATTAATTTTTAAAGGTAACTATAAAAAACGCTGTTAAAAACAATCTATACATGTCTGATAATTTCGTTATAACCCTCAGGAACATCCAAGCATATAATATTTCACATTAATAATATTAGGGATATTAATGGACGTAATATTTTTGTTCCTAAATTTTTAAGATCTAATCTAAAGTTATCAAAAGCATCAAACAAAAGGTTTGTTATCGCAAAACTTTTATAAGGATTCCTTGAATAAAAATTGTTTACACAGCTCTTTTTATCTTATATCAATAACTTATTAAAAGAACTTTTTTCCAAGGTTTTTGGCTTTCTAAAAAATAACTTAAAGAAAGAGTAACGAGATTTGTTTTCTCACGATTCAACGATTTCTTGTCGAATCTGTTAATTGCGAAAGTTTGACGAGCTGAACAAAAAACTGACATTACTGACAGAGCTCAAAGGGCGAAATGTTTAATAGAGTTGTTTTCTTCTGAAAAAATCTCAAAAAAAGTTTTCTATAAATAGCATTAGCTATATAAAAATATTTAGAGATAAAACCACTATGTGAGTTAATCCATTTTATAAAGTATCTGTGTGCTAAATTTCATTGAAATCAGCTGTTCAGCCGATTTTGCTTGATTGAGTTACAAATATCTAACTTTATTAGTATTAAAGTAGTGTTTAATATATTTAAATAAAATATTTATCTATTGCACTATCGTACACAATTTTAAATTCAGGTGTGTATGAAACGTGCTACTAATTAAGTGTGCAAGCGCCGTCTTACGAATGTTCGATCAGGTCACGCGTCCTGACGCGAGTTTTACATTTTTTTTACCCATCCCAAGAGTGCGCAACGTTGCTAAAGAAGTTTTCACTTCATAAATACAGATTGATATCCATAGGATTAATAAGATTGAATTAATGTGAAAGCTTATATGGTTTATATACCTAAGCGGTAGAGTTTAATGAAAGATTCGAATTTTTTTCGTAACTATTCGGATTCTTTTCGACACCGCTGTATTATAGAGGAGATAGGGCAAGTATAAATGTATCCCATTACATTTACAAAAAAACCATCTGTACAAACTTGAAAGATTTATCACACTCAGATTATGTATAATCTGGATCAATAGTTAGAATAATTTTTGTATCTATTTTCTTGTAATAATTATACGGGGTTTCTTTCTTCGGTCTCATTAGTATTTTTATTTATGCATAAAGCATACTACAATGTACAGGATTACTTAAATGATGAGAATGCTTGGAATCTAAGTGACGTTGACTCTCAAGTTAAATGATTTGTATAACAGACTATGTAAACATGGCTTTTTGAAAAGAGCGACAGTTGAGTTTCTGGCCGGCTCTTCTCAACAGAAAATTGCTTTCCGAGTTGGTGGTAGCTTCAGACAAACTGACTGACCGACCAATTTTTGACGTTTCAAAAGTACTTTTATACAAAAGTCTAAGTGAAATAAAACATTTTGAGTTTGAGTTTGACTTTGCATTTTTCAAGTATTTTTCATTAATAACTATAGATGCTATAGATAGTTTTACTTAATGGATAAAAAGTGTAAGTTATGTCCTTCTGCCTGTCCGCGATAAACTCAAATAACTTCTAAAAAGATGCGGTTTTAACAGACAATGTGATTCATCCTGCTAATATTATAAACGTGAAAGTTTGTAAGAATGTATGGATGTATATTTATTACTCTTTCACGCAAAAACTACTAAATGGATTTTGGTGAAACTTTGAAATAATATGGCTTACACATCAGAATAACACATAGGCTATAATTTATTATGATATATACCTAAAACCGCGGGGCGCAGCTAGTAAGGAATATTTAAGTGTATAATTTGTTATGATTTTATGTAAATTAGTTGAAATATGATGATAATTATAAATATCATAAAAAGTCAAACCGCCTGTTAGCCTTCATGATAAAAAACATGTAGGCAAAATATCCTCGTGCCTGCGTGAAGCTGGGACAGTTGAACTAGTCTAAAATGAAGTCAATAGCTAGTACAAATAGTTTATATTGTAAATTCAGTAAACAAGGACAGGCAATCCCATTTAGGAGATGTGGGTCATACAATCAGTGTACCACATCTCATATCTACCCTTTGATGTCCCAATTCTAAGCTCTGCATATTGAATGATTATGTCGATAGTTTACCGTTTGCCTTCAAAGGTCTGTGGGTACTGGGTACATATGGGACTTTGAGATGATGTTTCGTAATCGTATTTCCTTTATAGGAGTTTCCTGGTATATCTTCAAAGAAAAAATTATCTAAGTCAGTCTATTAATGCTAATAATATTCAAAAATATGTACAATCGAAACGAGAATCTCTATTTTTTTAATTCTCTAAATAATCTTTTAATAGAACGAGGGTATTCCTTATCGAATTTGCGTCACTTTATACTCCTCTCCTTAATTGAACGAAAAGTTCGAAGGTTTAGAAGTTATAATCGATACAATTATTGAAAAAAACATCAACAGGCGTTACTTTACATTAAAAATTCATAATTTAGAAAGAATCAAAGGGTTACCTTGCTACAATCCACGGCAATCTGAACAACCAGACTCGTATGGCACAACCCAGAAGAGCACACTGCCCACATAAAAGTGAGAGGCGCGAATTCGAACCAAGACACACCGCATGTCCTTTTTTTATGTCTGTTCGGTGGTAGCAAACGATAGCAGTAAAAATAGTAAGCAACCCTAGCCCTTGGCCTTCGCACATACAAGAGAGTGTCTATTGTTCTGCCGATGCGTCTTGAACATAGTGAGAGTAGGGGAGTGAAGAGAAAAATACTGCGACTCCGGTGAACCCTGAGTTCTCGCTAAGGAAGATGTATCAACAACAATTAAAAGCTTAAAATATGTACACGTAATTAAATGAATAATGTAGTATACATTGCTATTGTAATGGACGATAATAAAATTATGCTGATCAGAAAAATAAGCAGAATAAAATAAATACGGATGAATTGGGAATTGCAAATACATCATAAAGTAGGTCATGGAATTATTTAAAATAAACCTAGCCAATCAAACGTTATCAACAGTGTTGCTATGCTTAAAGTTCTTAGTTATTTTTGTATGTAGCAACTAAGACGTATAGCAACTAAGATTAGTTTATTATTTATTAAATATGTTGAATTTACTTATTTAAAAACATTTTCGCGATTAACACACTAATATTAAAATCCACTTTCTGTTTCAATCATAAGATCCCGATGCTTAATGTAATTGTTCTGATGATGAAGCCAGAAGGTGGATAGTAGGCTATTTATACGTACTTGCAGCCACTAAAAGCTTCTCCATCCCCCTCATGACCATCATCGGATTCTAAGATACCAAATGATAGTTTTTTTATACGAAGTATCATTTCGATGGGTAGAAGAAGTAGATTACAACTAATTATTAGTTTATTACAAGTGAAGTTAATACCAGTGTTTTTTTAAATATCTTCAACAGACCTTTGGGGGAACTTTTTTTCCGGAATATCTATTATCGTACTATATAATGCCAAAAAGTTTCAGCGTTTATCCTACTGTATGGAATCAGTGGAGTAGCTAAGGGGTGGGGGCAACCCGCACCGAGTATCGCCCACTTAGGGGTGACACTCAAACAAGTGTCATAATAAATTGATAATTACAGTTTTTTTTTAGTGTACATTGTAGTCTGTACTAGGATAGTCATGGTATACCCCAGAAATAGTCATGAGCAACTAGCTACACATATACGCGAAATTCAAGGATAAAAACAACAAAATTTTGGGGGAATCGTGAATTGAGTTTGAGTTTTTTAAAGAATACTAACAGTATGGATCACACACTACTAGTATTCTTTAACCCCACCAAGTAACCTAAATGCTTGTGTTAAGAACGGGTCACATCAGTAGTCCAATGATTAAGATTTTAACTCACGACCTATCGATCGGCAATCTAACGCCTGGACCACTGAGCTACTGACGCTTTAAGTCCCAAAATACTAAAGCGTCACTGAGCTACTGACGTTATAGTGGTTTGGGACTTACCACATATTAGAGGCTAAAATATATTATAGAGTTAAATAGTAAAGGAATCTAAACCAGATAAAATTATTCCAGAGAAATACAGTAAATTTTTTCTTTATAATAAAACTAGGATTGACCACTCAGTGCTCAGTGCTCAGTGTTCAATAAAGCGTAAGTGTTGAAGCGGGAATAGCGATTAATGAATCTCGTTCCGCCCATTTCATTTGTTCGCCTTCAATAGGAGAATGCTTCAAAATATCGATTCTTTTGATTCTCTTCGAGAATAGTTTCAAAAATTATTATTTTTTTTTACCGCCTATATCTAAATTATTAGCTGACCCGTCCTCGCTTCGCTGTTCTTTGGGTCTCCATTACTAAAGTTTGGAGTAAGTTTTTGATATTGGTTACTCGGTTTCCGTTTTAAGTGCCTATTATTATTGTCTTATGTGTTACTATATGTGTTATTGTACGGTATCCGTCCCATGTAGATACTATATAACAAATGACGAAATATAAAAAATGTAATATTAGGTCTTTACTTATACAACAAATTCTTCAAAGGCATTTTGAACTGCCTCTCGGTTATTGAATTTTTTCCCCGCCTAGAAGTTATCCAAATTGGTGGTGGTCTGGTGAGTACGGTGAATGACGGAGAACTTCTGCTGTGCAGTATGAGGTCGCGTGTTGTCGTACAGGAGCAGCGGAGCAGCGGAGCCGAACGATGACCAGAACTGGTTGGAGATGTGCGAGCTTCTCCATTATTGTATTCAGTTTTTCACAGTACACATCTGCATCACATCACGTAACGCTCATGACACTGGCGCTAGACGACCAAACAGTGACCATCACTTTTTTAGGAGTCAGTTTTCGTTTGGGGCATTGTTTAGGTTGTTGAACCAGGATCTAACCTTGCGATTGTTAAACATAATCCATTTTTCGTCGCAAGTATATTCAATTCGTGGGGCATCTATTTGTCAAGCTTTTGTACCTGGCTGATGTTAACATCGAAAGCTGCTGCTGATCGCCTTTAAGTCGACATTGGGCTACGGGGTTCATTTCTTACGTCGAAATTTTCAGAACGAAAGCGGGAAACCAAGAACGGGTGGTGCGATCGTTAGTAGTCAGTTAGTTTAAGCGTCAGTAGCTCAGTGGTTCGGGCGTTAGATTCGCGATCGATAAGTCGTGGAATAATATCCCGGACATTGGACTACTGGCGTGGCCCACTCCTTACAAGCATTTTAGCTTAGTAGGAGGGGTAAAGGGAATACAAGTAGTGATCCATACTGCTAGTAATCTTATTTAAAAAAATAAGGAAGTAGTGTTTGTTTCGTATACGTCGTTGATGTTGCAGCCACAACGGTAGCCATACTCCATAATCACTCGAACTATTAACGCATCCATGATGACGAAAAAGGTAAAATTCGATGAAAATAGAACGCTTACCATTAACGCTAACAAACGACTAACTTTAACGAATTCCATATTTCAAATATAAAAATAATTTGAACTCAGCGCATTCTCAGGGAAAAAAGAAAAATTTGGACTTGAAATAGCCAGTTTGGCTGAACTGCAATTTCATATGTAAAGATCTATTATTAAACTGTTTACTAGACTTCATTGATTTTTAAACAAACAGAGCTGAAAGGTTAGTTTTTGGTTACTAATTTCCTTTTATTTGGGATTTAAAAAACAAAAAGTCATCCAAAATCCTTGATTGACACGGGTTTCGTAGAAAAAGTGCCCGTCATGGAGATAATTAGTACAGTAATTTACTCGCCTTCCTTACACGTACTCAGGAGTAACAGCTGGAGCATATTGCCGATATTTAGTTCTACGTTTATTAAGAACTAGTCGACCCGTCCCCGCTTCGGCCGGGTGCAATTTAGCATTATATTTCGGTTTAACTTCACATTTTAATCGTTTACTTTATTTTATTTATTTTATAACTTCTTTGTACACTAACAAAACTTAATAAACTAGATATAACTTATTTTAAAGAGTTAACAAGGGGCGGTCTTATGGCTAATTAGCCATCTCTTCCAGACAACCCTCGTTTCGAAAAGAAAACGAAGATGGGATTGAGGAAGGTGGTGTAGCATCTAATATATACTAATACTAATAATTTACATCTCAATACATAAACATCATACATGTATACAATAATTTATATACATACAAATATAATACACTAATAAATATTGTAAAAAAAAATATACTACAACAACATAAGTAAATTTAATAAATAGATATCATCCTATGGTAAATAATAATTATTAATGTCGTTTCACTTATTAATGTAGTAATCTTTAACTAATTTCTTGAATTTACCTAATGTAGCCGTTTGTCTAATAGTGAGTGGGAGATCATTTCATAAATTTATATCCTGAACAGTAAAAGATTCAGATTTTACATTTTAATTTATATAAGACTAATTCCCAAAGACATAACGGTCACACAGCTCTACATGAACTTCATCCCCACGTCGATAGATGGCGTACGAACACACTCATTTGTTTATTTTGTATTCCTAAGTATTTTCTTCGCGATAAAACATAGCCTAAGTCCTTCCTCGAGCTCTACTTTATCTCTGTGTCATATTTTATCAAAATCGGTTCATAGATTAAGGCCTGATTACGTAACATATAGACAGACGTCATCTATTCACCAATAGATGGCTTAAGTAGTTTATTATATCGCAGTTTCGTTGGTTTTGTTTGTATTCTTAAGTCTTTCCTACGTTTTGTAAGTGTTACTTACGAAATTAGCCAAAATGACCAAATCAATGTTGACCAAAAAACCAGCGACATAATAAACAGTATATATATTATTTTTAATAAGTTCGTTATGTTAATATGTACACAAAACAATGGTTAGGCTTAGTATCCATAAATCTGTATATAATCTGTCGTGTCGCTGTAGGTAGAGGTGTAATCCCTGGCGATCCATTAATCACCTGACGAAGTGTCAGCCCAGTTTTGATATTATTTACACAGAGCACTTCCAATTTTAGTTTCCTGAGATAAAATTATGAAACATTTTTAGAAATTTACATCAATTTTAGATTATGATAGTATAGACCTTAGATATACAAGAGAGTGACTCTAGTTTTGCCGATGCGTTTCCACCTCAAAGATAGAGTGGAAGGGAGTGAGTTGAGTGAGTCGCAAGCCAGTCGGGGAATAGATCCTCTACCATCAAAGGGTGCTGGGTTACTTGGCTCTTACAAGATGCTCTCCCAACGGCAGAGGGTAATTGTATTCTAACCCGTCTCCTCACGGGTTATTAGCTAATAAAAGAAACTATTAGTAGTAGTAACTAGTATTATATAAACTGTTATATAAATATGTGGATTTGTTTTTATATAACTCAAAGACCGATTGGGTATTATAAGGGACGTACTTGTTGTATTATTTTGGAAAAAAACGCTGTTCTGAAAACTGAGTTTACTCTGTACAGGTACAGTAGTAAAAAGTATATTCGCTCTACGTTTCGTAAGCGTAAAATAAATTGGAAATATTCGGATGGTGGAGCATAGCTTACTCTGACTACTGGTTGCTTTATCTCCAAAAAACAGTTTGCGTTTCAAATTATTTAATTATAATAATACTTATCGACACCTCCGACTTCACCACGTGTTTAATTTTAGGTTTAATTTTATGGGACTGGTTAGAATACTATTCCCCTCTGCCGCTGGGAGAGCATCTCGTAAGAGCCGAGTAACCCAGCACCCCCTTGGTGGTAGGGGATCTGTTCCCCAACTGGCTTGCGACCACCAGCATGCGAATCCGACCGCCAAGTGTCTCAGACGCGTTCCGGCCGAGCCGCATGTGGGCCAGATCTACCCCTCCCTCTCCCATTCTATTACTGCTGCTGTTCCAATGAACACCGGGTTCTTGCCCGGGGTCCATTGAAACCGCAGCTGTCTTCTCTTCGCTCCCCCTACTCACTCTATCTTCGAGGCGACAACGCATCTACAAAACAAGAGATACCCTCTAGTTTTGCCGATGTCCATGGACGACGGTGGCCACTTTGGCCATCAGGTGGACCCTCTGCTCGTTTGTCCCTTATCTATCATAAAAAAAAAAACTTTGATCGTTATATATCTTATCGCTATATTTTACATTTTAATATATGACTAATTCCCATAGTCATAACGGTCACACAGCTCGACATGCACTTCATCCCCACCTCGATAGATAGCGTACGAGCACACTCAATTGTTTGCTTTGGATTCTTAAGTTATTTTATTTTCGTGATAAAACATAGCCTATATCCTTTCCCAAGCTCTAATCTATCTCTGTACCAAATTTAATCAAAATCGGTTCACGTGATTGCGTAACAGAGAAGATAGATCTACCCGTCAATAGGTGGCGTAAGTAGTATATTAAATCGCACTTTCGTTTGTTTAGTTTGTATTCTTAAGAATTTCCTACATTTTTTAAGTAAGATTTACTTTCGAAACTATAATATTAGTTATGATTATTATTTAAAACTTCTACAAATAATTGTGCAGCACTTTTGTAAGCCTTTTATTTGCTAGTAATTCTAGTTGGTTCAATTTAAGATTTTCCATTAGTTCAACAATTGTTGTTTATCATAGTGAAAAAATTCTGTTTTTTTCTTATTAAGGATCACGTAACTCTAACAGTTAGAAGGTTAAATTAAAGGACTAAAATAAAATATATAAATAAAATAAAAATAAATTGAAGTTCGTTGGTTGGACTAATTTTGATTTTCAAATATTTGTATAAGTCCAAAGAATGCCCAGAGAAATGCCATAATTTTTGCGATGCAACTTTAACCTGTTGTCTAATACATCTGCGCGAAGCAAGGACATGTCAGCTAGTCTTCTTTTATATAAAAAGTAACGCTGTTTTTTAGTCTCCCTAAAACTTATGAACGAATGGATCGATTTGGTTAATTTTGGTTTTCAAACATTGGTCTAAGGAAAATGCTAAAATGATTTTGTTGATTTAATAAATTTTCATTACATCTTAAATTCCAGGGTATGAACAACATAGATAAACATATAAGACACAATTATTTTTATTTATATATTCTAGAGTACGTGAGAGTTCAAATAAAATATTTCTGAGAGAACCTGGATCCACATTATCCCCGAGCTAGAAACTTTACTGGAAATATTGCACCTTGAGCAAAACTTGGTTTCTAATATCGATACAGGATTTTCTAACGTTGTTTTGACGATGAAAGTTTAAATTACATCATTTGGACATTGGCGTTCGTTTGAGGCTTCATTTCAAAGTAATAATAGTTTTGACAAATAGCTCCACATTTTACTATTTTAATATTGTGTAGCGAAGTCGAGTGATGAAGATTTATAAAAGAAGTCTTTAAACCTGCTCCTGGGTCTCAAGCCCCACGCACAGCTCGGATTCCATCTAGATTACATGTTAATATTGTTTTTTTGTACGTCACTGTGCAGTATAGCACGCATACTCTTAATACGTAAAAGACAATAATATTATAATATACAGACAATGGAGTCCTACATCATGACACCACAGCATCGGCTGAGCCTCAATGGTTACCGAGCGAGATCCGATCCGGAACAGAGGTTACTGTCTACATAAAAGGAAATACCCGCGAATAAAAATTAATCTACGGTGTTGCTTTATATAAATAAATTATTCGCTCGCAATCTTTTGTCCGCCATATTGGATTTAAAATTATGTCACTTATCTAAGAATGCAAACCATTTATGCTAAACTTCAGCTCATTCTGTTATGGTTATACAAGACTTGGTTATATTTCTGCAATCGAAATTAATGTATTGATTTTGAAATGGAAAATATTGCTTTTGGAATCCGATTTCCAGTTTCATGTAGGTATTGTTGGCAACACTTTTGATAACATTTTGTTAGATAATAGTACCTTCTGACTTAATACTTTGCAGTACAGTTTTTTTTCAGTATAAAAGTATAAACTTAAGTACTTTAGTAAAAGAATAGGGAATTAACTTGTTTAAAGCATCAGCACTTTGTTATGTTTGCAAACGTTTCATATTACACAAATAAGTGATATTTATTTTGGACTATTTCCAGTAGAGCAAAACTATCTTCCTCAAAATTCAATAGTTATATAAAGTTTGTATATTCACTTGAAACAAACTAACAATGTTATCAAATCTTGGAAATAAACTTTAACCTACTTGTGATTATCATAATGACTATAAAATGATTTCAATTCTTGGGGCTCATCTGATTATGGCCAGGAGGTTGATAATAGAACTGTTCAGTAACTGCTAGTGAATTCTCGATTCTTCTATCATAGAATTCGCTTTGATGGGTCCAATGTATTACTTCACCTTATAAAGAATTTGCCCCAACCAGATGGAGTGATCAAGTGAGAGGCCTATCTTCAATTAAGTTTTGCTCGGTCGCCAGAGACGCGATGAACAGGCACCGGTGAAAGCAGATTATCCAAACTAGGTGTATACCATACACATCCGTCGATGACCACGATCCTCAGCCATGAGGGAGCGACCACAGAGAGAGATAAAGGGTTTGACAATGGAGCTGAAAGGATAGTGAGTCTTTAGTGGCTGCTAGTATACCCTCGTGTTTGGGATTATAGGATTCGTTTCGATAATTCCAATGTATGACATTATATATAGAGAGTCTAATAATGGAGTTGGAAGTATAGTAGAACTCTTCAGTGGCTGCTAGTAAATCCTCGATTTTGGGATCATAGGATTGGTTTTGATGAGTCTAATGTATTCCTTTGTATAGAGAGTCTGATGATAGAGTTGAAAAGATAGTAAAACTCTTAGTGGCTGCTATAAATCCTTCGCGTTTGGAATCGTAGGATTCGTTTTGATAAATGAAAGACATGCACTATGTGTAGAGGATTGAAATATAATGGAGATGGAAAGTGAATAGTCTTCTAAAGTTTGGCTTACGTTCACCATATTTTAGAGTGCTTAAACTACATACGATATGATAAAACAAAATAAGTAGAAATCCCAAACGTTTTCGTTCGGCAAATTCAATATACAGAATCTAACAAAGCGCTCGCTCACGTGGATGCTATTTCATTTGTTATTCCGACCAAATCTCCAGTAACTAACTTAAAAGAGCTATCCTTTTGTTTTCTCTATATTATTTCTTATTTTATTTCTTTTTCAGGTTCAAGCGAAACTATATACCTAAGCAATCGTTATTCTATTTAGAATTTATTGGAAATTACGAAAATAAACAACTAAATAGATTTTCTGTAATTTTTTCTGAACAAAATGATTATAATTTTTATGCAATTTGTAGTCTTTTTACACTATTCCAGTTACGAATAGGCAAAATTTAGCAATCAGTAAATCATTTAAATGCTTATGAATTTTGTTTATTTTCAGACATTAAAAGAACCTTATATTAATTACTTTTAATCCTACCTCTTAGACAAAACAATAGACACAATTCTAAATATTAGTATTTAAAATGTTAAAGTTAAAACGTAATTTCTTCTATATATTAGAGAATCTGTTTGTGAAAGGCGTCTAAAACAAAGCCTTCCTCTGAATAAAGTAATTTAAAAAAGTAATTAAGTTGTACATTTAATTATGCAGAATTTTAACGAGATACGTCTTGAAACTGAAACAATATCAGAATGTCTCTCGTTACTGGAGAAAACAGTAATTTGTCAGAGGAACTGCGACATGAATGTGAAGACAATTTGAAAAAAGCCTGCAATCTAAAAAAATGGTATTTTCATAAATTTCGGAGCATTAATAATAGGTTGGGGAAAAAGTTTCTTCGCATTTTTTAAGAAAATTCAAAACATTTTTTAAAATAGTTTATCTACATTTAACTAAAGTATGTAGGTACCATTTTGTTCGATAACTTTTTGCCATCTTGTAGGTAGGGACATGATCCCATTGCAATAGAAATTTTGGGGCTTCTGATCAAAAAACCGCGACAAGTAGTTTTGGCAGTCCTCTCGTGATGTTAACCTGACACTGCCTAAAGAATTCTGAAGAGACCGAAACAGGTTGGAAGGTCTGGACTATACGGCGGATGCGTTAACACCTCCCAGTCAAACTCTCTTAATTTTTGCTGAGTGGCTAAAGATTTTTGAGGTCTATCGTTATCATGATGAAAAACCACACCCCTTCTTTTGATTAATTCCGGCCGTTTTCTCTCAAATTCTTGCTTTAATCTTATCAGTTGTTCGCAGTAGAGTTCAGAATCGATGGTCCTGCCTGGTAGTAACAGCTCATATTGAATAATGCCCTTCCAATCCCACCACACGCACAGCATCACCTTGTTGCGAGTTACCCCGGGTTTCGCCACAGTCTGTGAAGCCTGACCGGCCTTTGACCACGACCTTTTTCACACGTTCTTGTTGTATGTGATCCACTTTTCATCACCAGTTATCAGCTTCTTCAAAAATGGTTCGGTTTCTTTACGTCGTAATAAAGAATCACAAATGAGCACACGGTTCATTAGGCTTCTTTCAGTGAGCTCGTGAGGTTCCCAAATATCGAGCTTTTTTGGGTACCCAGTTTTTTTCAAATGCGCCAAAACTGTTTTGTGGTCAATTCCCAGTTCTTCAGCTACGTCGTAACTACTGATATGCCGATCTTGCTCCACTTTTTCAAAAATGGCATCCATTTTATCCGTAATAGGGCGACCAGAGCGAGGTGCATCTTTGACATCAGAATTTCTGGATTGAAAACGCTTAAACCAAATTTGTGCTACTCTCACAGACACTGCACTAGGTCCATAAACATCGCAAATTTTTTTCGCGGCTTGCGTTGCATTTTTACTCTTTTTGTAGTAAAATTTTAAAATGTATCGAATTTCTTCATTAGATTCACTCATCTTCACAGTACGAAAAACAAATCAAAATCACACATTTTCCCAATTTGAATTTGGAATTATCTTCTTTAAAATGTAAACTTTGAATGATACCAAAACCAGCCAGATACAAATAGTATAGCCAAAGAGATTTTATTACAAGTTCATACATACTATAATGCGAAAAGACTTTTTCCCCAACCTAATATAAACTATAACGATAAAATAAATATTTCTGAAAATTTGACTTCAGCCAGTTCCTGTTTAAAAATCCGAGTGTGCCAAAATTTTATTAATCGGATACTGGGAAGTTGAAATAACTAGGGCAGCTATTTTGGGCTATCCGCCATATTGAGTTAAGCGTATAGATAATTAATTTTATTTGTCGTGTTCTTCACAGTAAAACCTTGCGATTCATGCAAATAATATAGACGTGCATAAGAAAAACTAGTACGCCATCTTGGGCTGTCCGCCATATTGAAGTCTCAACCCGCATGTTTGACGCGCATTTTGACATTTTTTTCCCAATAATTGGAGAATTTGAAATCACGTAATAAATGTTAAATTATAAACATAATGTTATCATGTATTCAGATATGTTTTGAAATTGAAATTAAATTCAAAATTCTAATGAGCCGAAAACTGAAATCAATCCTGTTGGACGTTAAATGTGGGTCTGATCAACTCCTCTATTGCTAAACCGAGCTTATATCAAAATGTGCGTTAGGTATTAATCCAGCAAATGCTAATAATAAAAATGTAGACTTGATGTTGCAGTTTATATTGTTTTCGTAATTTGTAAACTAAAGGTCACATAAAAAACAGATTTATTTTTGGTTTCATTCTTGAGATTGAATAGACCTTGTGTTTCAAACTTAGGCCTTCTTATAATGTTCATAACACTTACCATCTGCCGCATAGGTTTACTTACTTAACTTTATATTACATAATAACTAACAGTGTAATAATTAACATGTCGGTGCAAAGTCAAAGCTTAGGCTAACATAAACCTAACCTTGTGTAACAAGGCTAACCTAATCTAACGTTGTGACAATTGCATTGACCTTAATCGGACAGCACTCCCTGCACTAACACAACACAGCACTGCACAACACTTCCACTAACACTATCCAGAGACTACTTCACTCCTTGAGACACCGCGCAAGACTAAGACTATAGTCACTGTCGAGGGAATATAAAGAGATTTTCAAAATGACGGAAGTGACTACCAACGCTGATATATAACGATTTCATAATCGTTTACTATTTTCCAACGAACATAATGTTTAGCGCGCCTGGGGCTTCCAATCCAAATTATCTGGATATCCTCTCAATTTGATATCCGATAAAATCAACCGACTGGCGAGTAGCGACCATTTTAAAATGTTTGAATTGGACAATCCAGGTGAAACGAAACGGAACTGAAAGAAACGAATAAGATCAGATCAGAGACAAGAATCCTAAATGAATCCAATCCGATCCAATCTATATCAGTCCGATCCAATTCAAACTAATCTGGATCCAATCCAAATCCAAAACGAAACAATCCAATCCGCTCTGGTCCGATCTGATCCAAAACGAATCCAAAACAATTCGTACACTAAGCTAACCTAACACTAATCTAATCCAAAAACCAAAGATAACTTACGGTTCCAACATTTACATATACAGTTCTAATAAAAATATTTTATATCTTAGATCCACCAGTGGATTATAGTTTGTGCGTTGTGCCTAAAACCGTATTAGTATTCAATCAAAACAGATTACATTGCGTTTACTACGTGATACAAATTCAATTTGTGAAAGTGTAACTCTGAGTGTTTTACTCATTAAACCATGCTACGAGTACCTAACAACTAAACTCTAACCTGATCCTCATCTTCACATTATTATCTAAAATTATATCACTTTGATATTTCAATAATCACTTAACCACTTGATGTGATTCTCAAAAGAGATATCACTTTGTGATTGAATAATCACTTAATAAAGCCACTCGACGTAATTCTCAAAAGTATTTACCTTGACAATTTAATAATAGCTTGATAATTCAATAATCACTTAATAAAGCCACTCGAAGTGGTTCTCACAAGTTATATAACATTGATAATTCAATAATCACTTAATGAAGCCACTCGACGTGGTTCTCAAAAGTTATATAACTCTGATAATTCAATAATTACTAAATGAAGTCACTTGAAGTGATTCTCAAAAGTTATATCACTTTGATAATTCAATAATTACTTAATGAAGCCACTCAAC
This sequence comes from Limenitis camilla, assembly GCA_905147385.1. NCBI lineage: Eukaryota > Metazoa > Arthropoda > Insecta > Lepidoptera > Nymphalidae > Limenitis > Limenitis camilla. Next base: position 2,430,264 of record LR990235.1, read on the forward strand.
GTGGTTCTCAAAGGTTATATAATTCTGATAATTCAATAATTATTAATGAAGCCACTTGACGTGATTCTCAAAAGTTATATCACTTTGATAATTCAATAATTACTTAATGAAGCCACTCGACGTGGTTCTCACAAGTTATATGACATTGATAATTCAATAATCACTTAGTAAAGCCACTCGAAGTGGTTCTCACAAGTTATATAACTTTGATAATTCAATAATCACTTAATGAAGCCACTCGACGTGGTTCTCAAAAGATATATAACTTTGATAATTGAATAATCACTTAATGAATCCACTCGACGTGATTTTCAAAAGTTATATCACTTTGATAATTCAATAATCATAAGAAATTACTTGTCAAACTGCTGCTTAATAATCAGCTCTACCTCGCTACTAATAAGTAAAGTCAGTGCCAGATAAAATATTTTTTAACTTTTGATTTCTTTTTGTATCTCCTCTGTGTACAGATTTTAATCACTAGACCCTATTTAACAATACCTGCCCTACCAAGCAAAATTGTAAAAGCCCAGAGTATCTATCAATATTTTGCCCTCATTCCTTCTCAATAGAATACGCCATCTTTTATCTGTGAAAATCGATGAGGATCTATGTCATGTTGAGTGTAATTTATGTTTCAGTAACGTATTTAGAAAATATTTCGTATAATTGAATTATTCGGTCGCTTATCAGTCACGAAACTATATACTGTATCATTACAGGAAAAATATATAGCAAAACAGTTAAAACTCTGTATCGTCTGATTTTTTTAGGGCATGGCTTGGAGCAAAATATAAGCTTAATAAGATAATATAAACATGGACAATGTGATAGTTTTTTCTATAGGGAAAAGAAATCGTCTTGAGTCAAAAAAGTAAATAAATGCTCAGATATTGTATTTTAATTGAAAGGATCGATAAGTACCAATTTAATATATTAAACTACTAATGATTTGTGAAGGACAAGCAAACTAAGATGACACTTAATAATGGAAACTCTGCTGCTTGATTAATAGTAGTTTAGTTATGTAAACATCTTATAACGTTCTCAGAATTAAACAGACACATGATATACGATACTATGTTAAAGAGTCTTTAATAAAGAATCTCAAATTAAGGTTTGCACGTAATTTTTTCAGAAGATATGAACGTTTAATCTGCTCGCAAGTTAGAAATGAGCTGATAGTCTTCAAACGATTGCCCAGATCTTCACAAATTATAGCTAAGACCCTCTCGATTAAATTACCTTTCAAACAAATTAAACTTCATCAGAATCGGTCCCATTATCTTGGATGCTATGATGCCACAGACTGATGTGTTTCTAACACATGATAAATTTCGTTACTAAAATTACAATTGCATAGAAGTGAAATAGTCGCCATTTAAGATATTTACATTAAACAAAATAACACAGTACACACGACGTAGAAACGAGAACGTTCCTAGTGACACACCTAATGTAATTGGAGGACCACAACGGAGTTCGCTTTAACTACTGACGACATTGTTCTAGGATATCCTTAAACAATTTATGTTTAGTCTATATGTTGGTTAAACTATCTTAGACTCTCCTGACCTATAATTAACTTCGTAAATTCTCTATAAAGCAAATATAATCTTTATATATAACTCGTAGAAATGAGAAGGAGGGGGCTATTGAAAACATTAAGAGGGTCGCGATATTGAATGGATAAACACAACGACGATATTGATATTCAATCGATAAAAAACTAAACATTATGATCTCTTAAAATTACGACAGAAACCTAAGGAATGCTTTGGATTTGTAACCAAGGTGTAGGTTTAAGGAGCTCCTTACCACATATGCAAAACTCACCTCCACTAGATAGGTTCTCTGTTCAAGCTTACAAGTCTAACCTAACACAAGACTAACCTAACCTACACGCTGGCGTACATTTTGTCATAACAGCCTGTCTGTTATTTTATAATTCGGATTTTAAGGAATGAAAGGCATTTTGTGGTCTTCTTAATGAACGAATGGGCTGACTCCAACTGGGTACACATCTTGACTATACCACGCCCTAAGTTTACGATATCAGCTATTTTTGATATGATATTTATTAACACCTAAGGTTACTATCCAAATGTAATCTAATCAAAACTAATATCATAATTTCGAAAATAATTTAAGAAATGTAGATAGTACTACTTATGCCATCTATTGATAAAGATTAGGTCTTAGGGAAGGACATAGGTAAGGATTTTTCGCGAAAACAATATTTAAGAATACCAACTAAACAAAGTAGTGTGCGATCACGCCATCTATCGCCGGAGTACATGTCGAGCTGTCTTTGGGAAATAATAATATATAAATTACTTTGGTGTTGAATATATACGTACGTATATAGGTGGTTAATTGTTACCTATAATATATGTGTAGTAATCTAATATTACTCTGTATTTGTCACTCAAGAACAGTGTTATATTATATCACTTTTAAAATTATAAATTACTAGGTTAAAGAGATATCAGAGATAATACTTGTGTGCCATAATACACAATATATTAACATTTATTCCACATTTTCGCTAAAAACGACACTATATATGGTAAATAAACACAGATAATGTTATTTTTATTAACATAATGACATTGTGGTAATGGAAGAGCCATTGCATTTAACATCTGGCGTGAAATCGCCGATTAACTGGGAATGCTGGCTGTTGCTCGCCAAACTGCATATTGAGTAGCGACAACATACAGAACACAACCTTAAAAATTATAATATTAGATCAATCTGGCTGAAATCAAGGCATTTCAACATCATTTAGTCAATTCCCTTATCATCATGATGACGTTCCATTAATGGCCCACTGCTGAGCCGGGTCTCTTCCTCAGAATGAAGAGGGGATATGCCATAGTGCACTACGCTGGCCCAGTGCGGATTAGCATACTTCACACACCTTTGAAAAGTTTACGGAGAACTTTGAGGAATACAGGTTTTCTCACGATGTTTTAAATCACCGTTATAGCAAAATATTTCATTGCTTAAAACACACATACCTCAGAGAAGTCAGAGGTGTGTTACCATGATCGAATTCGCGAAGAAGACATTCAAGTTCTAATCATTGTGCTATCACTGCTTCATCATCACCATTAATCATCACCATCGATTTCAACCAATATTCTATAAATCACCGCTAAAATGGCGCAGTCGGTAAAGTCCATTTTCCAGAGAGACTATGGCGAGTCCATCTAATAAAAATATCACAAATAATAAATTTCAAAAAATAATAAAATTTTGATTGAATTTGATGTAGAAGCTAACTTAAACACAACATTTTTTTTTAAATAAATCGGATAGAAAAAATGGGTTTCGAAAATTGATAATTTTTAATGCTTCATCTCTTAAATCACATATATTATATTATTACTGTAATGTTAAAGTAATGATTTAATTTAAAAACGTTAAACAACAAATTCTTGTTTTTTAGTTTAGCTACATTTGTTTTTTCTAGTATCATAACTTCTATTAACACTAAATAAATATAAAGAGATCGCAATTGATAATTTCTCAACCTCAACATTATTTCCTAAATAAATAAAACTACTAAAAAGGCAAACTTTCGAACGAAAAGCTAATAAAAAGTTCTGCAACTTTTAGTTTATTCCTGTGTTTTTGTAGACAGTAGCAGTTTCCCGTAATGAGTCGTCGCATCAAGTGTAGAATTTTTTATCCAAGTTTTCATTGAAAATTGAACTTTATTACCAAGACCATAAAGTCAAAAATTAAAATATTTTAGTTAATAAGTAATGGAAATATCATTTAATTAATATCATGTAATCAAGGTCGAGATAAATTTTAACCAAGTGTTATATGACTGATCATTTATAATTATAAACATTTCCTTACAAACTCTTACTTTTTTCTGTAAGCTTTATTAAATTACTTAAAGGGAGGTTTTAAATATTAACTTGGCAACACAGGCTTACGACCCCAGCTGTCATTATATTGGAGTATTTAGTATTATAAACAGGATGTTTTTACGCATGAAGGTTTAGCTATTATCGGAGCTTCAAAGTGTTGTGTATTTACAGATATTTTTTGATATTTTAGACCCCAGTCACAACTCGGTTTCCGTCTGGATTGTGGATTATTGTAGTCTTTTAAGTGTTATTCTGCAGTTAAGCTACAATGTGGCTTATATTTTTGTTATATTAAAATCAAACTTTACAGTGTACAGTACACATTTTATTATTATTCCGTAGAAACTCTGAACAGACTCTTTTTATGGTTATAAAGTATCCGTGTTACAATTTTTAACTAAATACCGTTTTCAAATAACACCCAAATATCCAAAAATACAAACAACAATATTATCAATTCCAAAAATACAAGTAATGTTAAGATTTGTATAATTTCGTTATTTTTTTCATCAAAATGTGTTAGTTTTTACTAAGATCATTTATTTTATATTATCTTATAAAATTCAAGTTTCCTTCTTCTGTTACAGCAGAAGTTACAAGCAGAGAGAGAGTGAAGGACAAAAAACAAGACATGTGTCACATGTTAAAATTTCCATTTTAAGGCTATATCTTTATCTATACTAATATTATAAAGAGGTAAAGTTTGTGAAGTTGTAGGGTGATTTTAAAAATTATTTTACCAAATTTAGCAGGACAAACCAGCTACGGATGGATATCCTAAGGATGTGAATAGCATTTTTTTAAATATATCATTCATACATTTCTTAAATTTATTTGACGAAAATAATGAATGATAATATAAATAATAGTCAGAATCAAAATTTTATTTTAATATCCTCCAGTTCAGTATTCTAATATCTTTTCTCTAAGGATTTAGACATAAATCTAACGAATTATAGTTAAATTCTCTCGAGCGCTAGATGTTGGAAGCAAAACTCGATTAGTTTAAAACTAATTATGTTCTTACAAGTATGTAGTTAGTTTTCTGCAGTTACAGTTATTTTACTGGAATATAATTTATTTTAGAATAAAAATAATACATCTGTTGAACTCTACAAGTAATTACTTCATCATGATAACTTAAATATTATAAAACTGTATTTAGTTTTCAAAATCAAAGGTTTCATAAATAACAAAGAGGGAATGGATGAATATATCGAATAACTAAAATATACAGTCAGGAAGTTGCTTATCAACAAAGTCCCTATAGATACCCAAGCATTGAAATAGATTTGTGACATAATTGTAACTTACTTACTACTTAGGTTCAATGTTAAAGTTAAATAACAAATTAAATTACACTGACAAGGATTGAAGGCTTCTAGGATGTGACTCACAACACAACACTACCCCACTTCTACTATCACTACTCTAGACAACGTTCACTCAATGAAATCACTTATCAGATATCTTATTCGTTGAGTTTCGATTTTTATATTCTCGAACATGTGAAGTATACTTAACATAAGGGGCATTCTACGCCAAGCGGACAGGTAAAAAAACTCGATGTTACCGATTTTAGTAATATTTTAGTATGTCTTACCTATACATGTTATTGATACGTGCACCAAATAGTTTTATAATATAATGACTAGTTAAAGAGTTATGGGACTTTGAAATTTTCGACAACCGGTTGGCATGCAGTAGGTACTTCAAAGCCGATTATAGAGTCATAAAATTATATATTAAAATAATTAAACCAATGAATTTTCTGAGCTTCATTTACTGAACTTTTTAATAGTATTTTTGAAAACGAAAAAATTTTTGTTTTGTCCAAAGAAATGCGAATTAATTTTTTTTCCTTGATTTTCACGCAACGTGGAATGCTCCTTAAGTAGAAGAAAATAAGTAACCAATATTAAAAACTTTATCCAAACCTTAGTAATGGAGACCCAACATCACGTTTGACAACAACAGAGATTATTATAAATTGTTACGTGGGAATAATTGAAATAAAATAAAAGTTGCTAATTCTTTTAATGACTTTCTTCTTTCAACATTTTTGCAAAGTAAGTACTATCAAAACAATTCACCAGACTCGCATACATAACAACTCATATACATACACTCATATAATGTATACAAACTGTCCGCTGATATATTCAGTGCATATATATAATACCCTTATTGTCTAGGCGCTAGGCGGTCTAGAACTTATTTCAGTAATCTCCTTTCGAAGCCTTAATACGCTACGTAAAGGAGCTTTATTTCAAAGAGAATCTAATATCATGACGGACCAAATAAGCTCCTCTGAGTTAGAATAAGTAGATTAAAAAATTGATTAATTATACGAATCATTACGAGTATTAAGACTAATATGGCAGATGTTTATGTTATTTAATATCCCCTCTGGATTTTTAACGCGCTCGTAATAAATTTTTTTCTACCCATCTGGATGGCCACACCCACCTCTCAAATAAAAAAGTATACATTAAAAAAAATTATTGAAGTTTTTGGCCATATTGATTATGTAATTACATATTATCTTCAGGTTTAGGCAATGGTTAAAATAGTTTTGAAATTTTTCTTGCTTGGCAGTTTTTAAAAGCTCCTTCAAATCAGGCTGATATTCAGCAGTTGCATTAGCAATTTTCCTCTTAAAAATAAGATTTCTTTCCATAGATTAATCAATTTTAGATTAATCTTAAAGAAATTACAATTCTTGCTTGCTCATTTGCTAATTTTTAAACATACACAACGATTTTTTACTAGACCACAATTTTTGTAACGAATGGAAAGGTGTAACAATAAAAAACTAAAGGACGACCCTGTGATATGCTTTAAATCCTCTATAAAAGATTCTGAAACGGTTTCTTATCGCCAACATTAAAACACCCAATTTCCTAATAACCATTACATCATTCAAACTGATGATATAATGTAGTACTGAATTTCATAATAACACTCGAATTCCTTCTGCGCAAAGGGTTTACTCAACAGACGGCCACATTCTCACTGCTCGATGCACGATGCGTGGCGCGTGGTATCTGTATAAATTAAAAAAAAACAGTCATTTACGTGCGTTTCACTTCGGTTTATTCGGATCATTTTTCTTTGATAATCATTAAAGAACATATTGAAGTGAATTTGAATAATTGCACTGTACAACATGTTTATTACAACTACAACAATGACTAACAGTATGACGGCTTGACAAGAATATCCTCCTGGGGGTATTACTTTAGACACAGAACTTCAGAGTTACTGCTAGGAATACTCGCGATGTAATTATTATTCAGTCGTGATGCTATTCAGATGGATTCTATTTTATGGTATATGCTTAGTAATGTGTATGATACTATATATAATGACGATGTTAGGTTACTAGGAGTGGCTATTTTAATGTTGGCAGTAAGCTCACTGTTTCAATATCTTTTATAGAGGATTCATATCATGAGTACATTCATCATCACGACCCTTCAATGGCTCACTGCTGAGCCGGGTCTCCTCCTCAGAATGAGAAGGGTATAAAGCTATAGTCCACCACGCTGGCCCAGTGGGAGTTGGCAGACTTCGCAAACCTTTGAGAACTTTTAGGGAACTCTCAGGAGTGCAGGTATCCTCACGATGTTTTCCTTCACCGTTAAAGCAAGTGATATTTAATTGCTTAAAACACACATAACTCAGAGTCAGAGGTGTGTGGCCAGGATCGAACTCGGGACCTCCCGAGGAAGTCTTGGAGTCTCAACCACTGGGCCATCACTGCTTTTTTTTTACATTGATAACATACTATTATATATTGAGTAATAAGGTTGCTTTACTTATATATTTACTTAACCGCCTACCCAATCAATCAACAGTGGTAGCATTGGATAACATATTTTAGGCGTACTTGAAATAAGGTCTATTTTATTTTTTTATTAATCAATAATATGCCGACGCGTTGGCAAAGGATATCGAATGCTTTTTATTTATATATATGTCGGAAAATAGTAAAAGATTACCGCATAATCGAATCGTAAACGCTATCTATGGCGTTGGAGTAGGGTAGTAGTCACTTCCGTCGGTTTGACAGTCTCGACTCTTTATATGCGTACAACAGTCCGACTCAAGTCTTAGTCGTGCGCGGTCTGTCAAGAAGTGAAGTAGTCTCTAGATAGTGCAAGTGAAGTGTTAAGTGCAGTGTTGTGTTAGTGTTTGGGAGTGCTGTCCATGTAATTACCACGTCTTGTATTAGGTCAGGTTTATGTGCGTTTAACTTTGGGTTTAAACGGAGAACCTAGCAGTGGAGGCGAGTGTCTCGATCGAATAAAGGAATTCCTTAAGCCTACACCTTGGTCACAAGTCCAAGGCACTGCTTAGGTTTCTCTCGTAATTGTAAAAGATCTTATTTGATTATTTATCGGTTCTACTGAACTACGTTGCGTTTACCCAATAGTCCATTAAATATCATTACCCCTTTTAGTTTTCTTCAATATTTCCCTCCCCTCTTTCCTTTTCGTCATAAAATCCCCGATATATATACAGTATCAACAAGACCCGCGAATAAAGAAATCGATAGCAGCGAATATAGGCATTCGGTCGCATTTTTTCAATCCGCGAATAACGAAAGCGCGAATAAGAAGCTTTTACTGTATAAACTTCCTATCATCTTATGCACAAAATATAGTAGATACCAAGACGTGTAAATCCCCATTCAACATCATGGGATCCATAATAATAGGCTATTAGCCTAAATTCAACTATAATTTCGTATTCTACTCAGCAAGCCCTGTTATTTGATATTTAATTTATGGGAGTGCTTAATTCCGCCAACTTGGGCCATAAGGGTTTTGGATTGATGTCACATAGCTAACCATTTGTCACCATGTCTAAATATATATGCAAAATTACAGATTGCGGTCTAGTATTTTTTTTGTGCACGCTCAAATTGGTGTATCAAATCTAATGGCGGCGAATAGCTTGATTTTACTGTTAATTTATTATATGCCTCACAATTTGAAGTGTCAGTAGCTCAGTGGTTCAGGCGTTGGATTCGCGATCGATAAGTCGTGGGTTCAAACCCCGGACATTGGACTACTGGCGTGGCCCACTCCTGACACAAGCACTTTAGCTTAGTAGGAGGGGTAAAGGGAATACTAGTAGTATGTGATCCATACTGCTAGTAATCTTTTAAAAAAAAATTATTATAGAATATTTTGGAAAACACCAGGTTTGAACAGCAGGGAAGGTCTACCCTTGAACTAGCATTTAGATAAATTGGGGATGAGTATTTTATTTAATCTGTTTATTAACAATTTTATAAGTGACCACAGAATGTAGTAAAATAGGTTAACAAGAAATAACTGTGATGCTAAACTACCAACTGATGGAACCTGAGTTCTGTATAGTTGAAACTTGAGTAATTTAGTTAGGAAATTAATTTTAGGACAGTTAACAGCTGCAACCTGATGTACAGTTATTGTAAAATGTAACTTCATGAAGTCATTTCGCCATATTATATGGTTACATTTTTCTAGCCATGTTGCAAACGTTATGTTTCTATTCTCTTTCTACAATTTCACGCTATAAGTGTTGACAAGCCATGTTGTCATATTTGGTGCGTTCCACTAAGCGTTCATAACGCCCAATAACTAAAGTGTAAATAATTTTATTTGATATGAATATAGATTTATTAGTGGAAGTAAATGTTTCTGCAGCGGATGCTCAACGTATCGCTACAGGTAAAAATAAATAATAATAATAATAAATATACTTTATTGTACACCAAATATTACAAAAGTAAGCAAAAAAATTACACCACAAAAGAAATACATGTACAATAGGCGGCCTTATCGCTCAGAGCGACCTCTTCCAGGCAACCTTGCGGTGGAGGAATCATTATTAAAAAAAACGAAAATATTCTTATGTAAAATTAATTTTAGTTTCAATTTAATTATAATTTTTAAAAAAAATCAATATCAATCAATAAAACATATGTATATAAATTAATTTAACCAATAAATATTGAAGTTGACTTACAAATAATAACTCAACCTCTTGAAACTATTGCTTTATAACTCACCCTTTGAATTATTTTCGTTAGCGCTCAAAACGCTCAATAATTCATTCCACTTAGGTTAACGACTGTAACATTCGCGATAAAATGGAACGGGATAAACCGTGGTCGTGAGAGTGATCGTAGAACTCGTGAGTGCTTAGAGAAACGCACCTATTAAGTGCGAACTGTCATTCTACATATGCTATTTTAATTTGATCACGTGATATATCGTTGACATATGTCATTCCCATACATTTTTTAGGTTTTCTATATGGCAACTTGGCTAAGCCCCCTGTACAGGTTTAGGGTTAAAGGCCTTTTATATAATTACAAGGCTTGCTGCCCGAACACTAACTACAGTAGATAATAAAGCTAGCTTATGTGGACCTCAAGAAAATTGACTTTAACCACGACATTATAATACTAACTTCCATGTACACAACATGAAACAGAGGGAGTGTGAGTCCCTTTGGTCACCAAAGGGACTCACACTGATCTATCTCACTAAAGGTTATATATTGTCTACACGTGGGTATACTTGAAATAATATAAAAGGAACTACCCGCGATCATTTATTAACTGTGTAAATAATACTTTAGTCGTCAGACAATTGGATATAATATAATATTATTCTATTCTTCAAAGTAGTAGTAGAAAAGCCGAAAGGTTTTTTTATATCCTTCAAAATCAAAATGTGTAAGGCAGATTTTCTTCCTTTTCACGACTGTTACAACATCAGCCATTTTGTGTTGTCAATGTCTACGTTTATATATGTACTAGTGAAAATGTAAATGCCTTCATATCTACTATCACTAAGATATATGAATTACTTTTGTTGAACTCTTTTAGCAGAATTAGATAGATAAAATCTTTATTGCACACATAAAAGTTAATAAAATAAAAACAGAACAAGTAATACAAGCTAAAAACTTAAAAACGCATGCAAAGGCGGCCTTATTGCTAAAGCAATCTCTTACAGGCAACTTTCTGAAAACGAATTGGTATACCAAAACGGGCAAGTGCTAAAGAATTAAATAGAAACAAATGATATGTACATAGATATAGTCATATATATATATATATATGTCGGAGCATAGTAAAAGATTATCGATTAATCGAATCGTTATCGTTGTCTATGGCGTTGGAGTGGGGTAGTAGTCACTTCCGTTGTTTTGACAGTATCTACCCTCGACCCTTTATATGCGATCGACAGTCTAACTAAAGTCTTAGTCGTGCGCGGTCTCTCAAGAAGTGAACATCATCTAAGTAGTGCTAGTGATAGTGTCAAGTGCAGTGTAGTGTGGAAGTGCTGTCCAACTAAGGTCACGTAAGTCCTTACAATGTAATTGCCACGTGGTTAAGTAAACACAATGTTAGGTTAGGTTAGCCTTAGGTTAGGTTAGGTTGTGTTAGATTCGGGGTGCATGTCAGTCACCTCCGCGTGGTGCACCCTGGGCAACGTGGTCGTTGACCAACCCTTAAAATAAGAGATGTTCACCGACCACGGCAAACGACTGACAGAAGGTGGGAAACGTGATGGATTTCACATATGTGTATGGTTCCAGCATTTGGATCGCTCCTGGTACTTCTCTGATTAGCAGAGTGGACTGTGAGAGTGACCTAATGTCGAAGGGTAGGATCATTAGATGGGAGGAAGACAACCTCATTAAAAAATTACCCTGAATCCCAAGGTCTAGCGTGCCGAGGGGATGCATGGCCGGAAGGTATTCGGTCACTAGCGCTTGGGGGGGTGGGATAAGGTTCCTCCACCTTTAAAATAGGAGGAAAACATGAAAATGGCAGACGAAATGAATAGTATACCCCAGGGAGGTACCGGCTGCGCCGCAGTCGGAGAGTCCACCGTGAAATCAGTAGCCCCCGTGTCTACCGCAGAGGCTACGGATTTCAGTCGCCCCTTTTCGAAATCTGGGGGGGGCAACGTATGCCAGGGAAATGAGATTGAGTTTAGGAGCAGAAACAGGGGTAAGGGTCGGGGTACAAGACGGGGAGGCAGTAGGATAAGGGGAGATAGTACGAGTAGGGGAGGGAGTAGTAGTAGTGTAACTAGGAGTAGCAGCAGGGGTGGTAGAGGGAATAGGAGTAGAAGTAGAGTCAGGTTAGAGGATAAATCTAATAAAAGAAGTAAGAGCGTTGACGTGGATAAGCCTGACTCAAGGGTCTCAAGGAAGAGAGGTAGGAGTAATTTCAATCTGAGCTCCCGGGATTCAGACTCAGACTATTTAGAAGTGGCATCGCCAATGAAAGGGGCAGCCCATAAGTCTAAGAGAGGCCGTGGAAGATCACCAACATCCGGTAAGTACGTAGGCTCAGGTAAAGAATTATTTTTGACTAAAGCAAAGGAGGATCAAATTACTGTCGAGGAGGATATCGATAGAATGACAAAGGAAGTGGTGCACGTACGAGATCTGTACCGCTCCAACAAGGAATGTGATGTTTCGGTACAACCAACGGAAGCGTTGGAAAAAATGGTAGTTGGCTCGCTAGCTGTTATTGGCGACGTGGCCCAAAAGTCGAAGAATTTGAAGGGCACGATGGTTAAGAACTTGAAAATGGCGGCTGGTATCATCAGAGAGGCATTTGCGGAGCTACAGAATCGGACGATTCCTGATGAAGTGGCCTTACTCAGGGCTGCGAATGCGTCTCTTGAGAGACAAGTGGAGGAAATGAGGCGTGAGATCGCGGACTTGCGTCAGAGGCCGGCTGTCGCATCCTCGCAAAGCAACGCGACAAGCTTAATAGAAGAGGTGACGCGCAAGGCTATTGATGCGATTGGCAGTATGGTGAATGCTCGACTGGCTGGCATCGAAGACCGGCTACTGCCGTCACCACGCATGAGACCGCCGCTAGCTGCAGACAAGAAGAAGCAGGCGGCCACAGCGGTGGCAACAATCTCGGACGTCGAAAAAGCGTCGGAGGCTCCTCCGGCTCAAACTTCTTCCCCCCCAGACATATCAACTTATCCGGGGGACATTACACTCTTTCCGCAGGAAGGAGGGAGAAGTAAAAAGAAGAAGAAGAAAAAGGGGAAGTCGATGGCAGCGAAAGAAGCGGCTGCATCCGTATCGGCGGCACAGATATCGCAGCCTACCCCTTCCGCCAGCTCGAATACATTAGCGCCTACATGGAGTGCGGTGGTTAGAAGAGGAGCCCATAAGGAGGTTGGGAAAAAAACGGCTCCACCAAAGGCACATGAAAAGAAGCTGAAGGTGAAGCTCCCTAAGACAGCGGCAGTTACACTGACGTTGCGGCCGGAGGCGGCGGAGAATAATACGTACGAGGCGGTACTTAGTGAGGCCAGGAAGAAGATAGACCTAGCGGCTTTAGGTATCGACTCCCTAAGGTATAAAAGAGCGGCAACAGGTGCCCGAATGTTAGAGATTGGCGGGGTGGATGGAGCTTCTAGGGCCGACGCCCTTGTTGCAAAGCTAAGGGAGGTATTAAGCCCTGAGGTGGTCAAGGTACACCGTCCTGTTATGCGTACCGACCTCCGCATCAGCGGCCTTGACGATTCAGTCACGAAAGAGGAAGTTGCTACTGCAATCGCAAAGATTGGAGGCTGCAATATGGAAGAGGTGAGGGTAGGCAACGTGAGTTCTATGGGTGCCATTTTGGTGGGTGCTCCAGTAACTGCTGCCAAAAAGGTTGTGGAAGCTGGTCGAATAGTTGTAGGCTGGATTTCAGCCCGCGTTGTGGCAGTTCCACCGAAAATTCAACGCTGTTTCCGGTGTCTAGGGGTTGGTCATTTGGCAGGAAGATGCGAGGCTACGGCGAACTACATGGGCCTATGCTTTAGATGTGGGTTACCAGATCACAAGGCTCGAAGCTGTAGAAACGAGCCTAACTGTTTAGTTTGTAGTGCAGAGGACAAACCTGCAAGCCACCTAGTGGGTAACAAGGAGTGCACTTCCGCCAAACTAGTTAAGGCGGGCCAGTGGAGACGAGGCGATGAGAGGCGTAAAGCTGCGCAGTCGTCCCAAGGTGGAGGTCCTATGGACGTCGCCCAATAAATGACAATCCAAGTCATGCAGGCAAACATTAACCACTCTGCCCGGGCCCAGGATCTTCTTGTCCAGACTCTGGTGGAGTGGCAGATTCAGGTCGCAGTTGTCGCGGAGCCCTATGTTGTTCCTCCACGGGATGACTGGATCGGAGACAGTGAAGGTGTGGTGGCTATCGTCGCCCCGAGGGGCAATGGATCGTCGACTTTAGAGTCGAAAATTAGGGGACGCGGTTATGTCATGGCCTCCGTAGGCGGTACCGCAATCATAGGGGTGTACTGTTCTCCCAACTCGAGTCTAGCTGTTTTCGAACAGCTGTTGATGGAAGTTGGGGCTCTAGTCGGGAGGATTTGCCCCTGCCCTGTGCTAGTCGCCGGTGATTTTAATGCCAAATCTACGGTATGGGGGTCACCGAGGACTGATGCACGGGGTGAGGCACTGGAGGAGTGGGCGGTCGGCTTGGGTCTGGCGGTCCTCAATAGAGGGACAGAGAATACCTGCGTGCGGAGACAGGGGGGGTCAATTGTCGACATTGCTTTTGCTTCTGTCCCGCTGGCACGTCGTGTCTCAGAGTGGAGAGTGGTGACGGATATAGAAACCCTATCGGACCATCGATACATCCGGTTTCAGGTAACCGCGTCACAGTCCGCATCGGGTAGGATAGTTGTCGGTGATGGTCGAAGATGGGTGTTAGGTCGACTGAATGCAGATGTCGCCAAGGAGGTCGCCATTGTGGAAGCCTGGGTGCAGGGTTCACGGACTCTGGCGGACGCAAATGACGAGGCCACGAAATTTGGAGAGGCACTTACGCGGGTCTGTGATGCCTCTATGCCAAGGGCTAAGCCATATGCGCCCCGCCGCTGGGTATACTGGTGGCGAGCGGAACTTCGCGAATTACGCTACGCATGTCTTCGTGCCCGTAGGCTTTTCTCTCGTACCCGAAGAAGAAGGGTAAGAGACAGAGTAGAAGAGGATGTGCTCTACGAAGGCTACCAATCTGCGCGCCGGGCCCTTCAGATGGGTATAAGTGAAGCAAAAGAAGCGTCGTGGGTTGAATGGCTTGATTCCCTCAATAGGGATCCGTGGGGTAGACCCTATAAAGCTGTAAGAGCGAAGCTCAGGCCATGGAATCCGCCGGTTACTACAAGCCTGCAGCCACAGTTCTTGCGGGAGGTGGTTGAAGTATTGTTTCCCCGAAGGGATGTGTGGCAGGCGCCGCAAATGGTTTCCACCGCTGATCGGAGTCAGATAGCAGAGGTTCCGCCAGTGACTGAGGCAGAGATGCGGACGGCAGTGCGGAAGCTTCGCGCCAAAAAGACAGCCCCGGGCTTAGATGGTGTGCCAGGAATTGCATTGGCAATAGCACTCGGCGAGATAGGAGAGTGGGCGAGACAGCTCTTCACCTTATGCCTCGCCCGTGGAGTGTTTCCCAGGCAGTGGAAGACGGGAAAGCTCGTGCTGCTCAAGAAGGAAGGCAGGCCGGCGGATGTACCTTCGGCGTATCGCCCAATTGTGTTGCTGGATGAGGTGAGCAAGCTCTTTGAGAGGGTGCTTGCTGCCCGCCTCGTGCAGTCCATGTCACCAGGACTACATAGCACACAGTTTGGGTTTCGCCAGGGTCGATCAACCATTGAAGCCATTGAGCGGGTGAAAGAGCTCGCAGAGAAGGCGGTTTCGCGGGGCGGGGTGTTGCTGGCGGTTTCGCTGGATATTTCTAATGCGTTTAACACCCTGCCATGGGAAACAATCATTGCGGGGCTGCGGCATCACAATGTGCCGCTATATATCCGATACATGGTTGCTGACTATTTTTCAGAACGGGAAATCACCTACCTGACGAGGGACGGCAATTGGGCGAGGTGGGAAATGTCGTGCGGTGTTCCACAGGGGTCTGTTCTGGGGCCCCTCCTGTGGAACATTGGCTATGACTGGGTGCTTCGAGGAGCCAATGCCCGGGGTGTCAGCGTGACTTGTTACGCTGACGACACCCTGGTGACGGCCTGTGGCACCGACTACCACGAGGCGGCATTACGGGCCACAGTTGGCGTGGCGCAAGTGGTGCGTCGAATCAGGGCACTCGGTTTAGAGGTGGCACTGCATAAGTCGGAGGCTATGACATTTCATGGCCCACGTAAAGGACCTCCTCGAGACAGCAGCATAATTGTGGATGGAACGGCCATTGCTGTCAGGTCATGGATGAGGTATCTCGGTCTTGTCCTCGACAGTAAGTGGACGTTCCACGAGCACTTTCGGCGCTTAGCCCCGAGATTAGTGGCTGCAGCCGGAAATTTGGGGAGAGTCCTTCCCAATGTTGGTGGACCAGGCGGCGCGTGCCGCCACTTATACACGAGTGTGATACGATCCATGGCACTGTACGGTGCGCCCATATGGGCGGGGACTCTCGGTCGCCAAACCGCAGTCCTGTTGCGTCGCCCACAGCGAACCATGGCACAGAGAGTGGCTCGGGCATACCGGACGGTGTCCTTTGAGGGGGCATGCGTGTTGGCCGGAGTGCCGCCTTGGGACCTTGAAGCCGAGGCTCTCGCGGCGGTGTACCGGCGACGCTCTCTTGCGCGAAGTGAAGACGGAGGAGATCCGCCACAGCGTGTGATCGCAATGTGGCGAGCGGATGCAAGCGCGGAGGTACTGCAGGTGTGGGCCGAGAGATGTGGTAACCCGGGAGCTAGCCGGGAATTGGTGACCGCAATCCGGTCCATACTCAAGGAATGGGTCGGTTGTAAGTTCGGCCCCCTCACGTACCGTCTGACACAGTTGCTGACTGGGCACGGATGCTTCGGGCGGTATCTGTGTCGGGTGGTGCGCAGAGAGCCGACAACCACGTGTCACCACTGTAGGGATGGCGTGGAAGACTCAGCGCAGCATACGCGCCAAGTCTGTCCCGCTTGGGAGGAACCCCGCGCCGTCTTAGCTGCGGTTATCGGGCCTGACCTCTCGCTGCCGGCGTTGGTCCAGGCCATGGTGGGCGGCGAGCAGGCTTGGAATGCCGTCGCGGTATTTGCAGAGACCGTGATGACGGCTAAAGAGGCGGCGGAGAGGGTGAGGGAGTGCAATTTAAACTCCCACCCTATGCGCCGAGGAAGAGGCGGTCGACGGCGTCGAGCCTATGTGGCCTCACTACCGCCATAAAGACGCTGACGACGAAAGGACCTATGGGGCAGACGGGGGATTCTGTTGCCCATTTAGAGGCCCAGTGCTGGTGCACGCCCCCCCCCGTTCTTAGGGCGTCAGTTTGCGGAGATATAGGGGGAATTGGCACCTCCATTCCCTTGGAAGAGGGTCTAGTTCTGGACGGCTGCTGACGGGGTCGTGGAGCGCTTTTCATATCCCATGGCCTCGTCTTACTGCAGAGGAGAGGAACACCCCGGATGGTTTAGCGGGTCGGGCTACTTCCTTCAGAGGTAGTATTTTGGACTGCTTCCTTCAGGAGCAGTTGCTCCAACCCCGCATAACCTTCCCAAGTCCCCGCTTGGGAAGGTATCTGT
The DNA here is from genome assembly GCA_905147385.1 of Limenitis camilla. Lineage (NCBI taxonomy): Eukaryota > Metazoa > Arthropoda > Insecta > Lepidoptera > Nymphalidae > Limenitis > Limenitis camilla. The sequence continues at coordinate 2,447,713 of LR990235.1, forward strand.
AAGCAGATTCCTCCGGGTTAACAAAAAAAAAAAAAAAAAGGTTGTGTTAGATTCGGTTTATGTGCGTTTAACCTTGCGTTTAAACAGAGAGCCTGAGCAGTGGAGGCGAGTGTCGTGATCACTTAAAGGATGTCCTTAAGCCTACACCTTGGTCACAAGTCCAAGGCACTGCTTAGGTTTCTTTCGTAATTGTTAGAGATCATATTTGATCATTTATCGGTTCAGTAGAAGTATCTGCGTTGCGTTTACCCAATATTCCATTCATTACCATCACCCCCTTTTAGTGTTCCCCAATATTCCCCACCTTCCTCCTTTCATCTCCTTTCACATCGTTTTAAAATCCCCGACATATATATAATGAAAGTTATAAAATTTTGAGATAATATTCTGTAAGACGACGCCTAAAGATATTAAGAGACGCCGAATGACGGACATTCGGTGGAAGATCATTCCATAAGATGACAGCCTTGACCGTAAAAGAATCCCGATGGTAATGGGTGTGGCTAATAGGTACTTTTAGGCGATTGTCGTGTCTTGATCTTAAAATACGATCCCCAGGAACGTTAGAAACCAAATAAGAAAACCGTTCTTTTAAATAAGTCGGGGTATAAGGATTGTTATGTATGCTGTAAAGTATATGCATATGCAGGCATATGTTGAGAGTTATCTTTAGCCATTTCAGGTTAGTTCGATATTGGGAGACATGGTCAAATTTGCGTAAACTATATATAAATTTGATGCCAACATTTAGCAAACGCTCAAGTTTATTAAGTTGCTGTTCCGTTAAGCCAGGATAACAACAATCCCCATAATCCAAAATTGGAAGTATGAGAGAATTTACTAAGGCCATCTTGGTTTTAATAGATAAAAAATGTTTCCACCGTTTTAAGGACCCAATAACTGCAAAAATCTTCTTGCTCACCTCAGATTTGTATTGACCAGGACAAACAACTATCAAAAAATAGACCTAAGTTTTTCACTGAACTACTGAGGAAGATAATAGAATTTCCGTTTCGGATAGGAAGCAATAAATTAAAAACAATTTTTTGTAATTATTTAGGACTTCTGATTTGACAACTGGCTCAAGTCTATCGTAACAGAGATCATATACAGTCTTAGAATAAAATAAAAAATACTATCCGCTAATATAAAGTTATCAACGGTGTTGCTGACTTACTTTTATTTCACGGTTATTTATTGATGGCAGATCCTGACGCTTAATAAATAAAAAATATTATAAATTACGTTTAGCGACTTAGGTATAATTATGATCAAAGCGAATAATGAAAGAAAGGCACTAGTTTTTAAAATAGTCGACCCGCGCGACTTCGTCCCCGTGTAGCTCCGCTCCTATTGGTCGTAGCGTGATAATATATAGCCTATAGCCTTCCTCGATAAATAGGCTATCTAACACCGAAAGAATTTTTCAAACCGGACCTGTAGTTCCTGAGATTAGCGTGTTCAAGCAAGCAAACAAACAAACTCTTCAGCTTTATATATTAGTATAGATTTAATTACACATGTAATCGATAACAAGCCAAGTTAATGGTCCACTGCTGAGCAGGGTCTCCTCCTCAGAATGATGTAACAGCCGAGTAACCCAGCACCCCCTTGGTGGTAGGGGATCTGTTGCCAAGTGTCATAGACGCGTTCCGGTCGAGCCGCATGTAGGCCAGACTTACCCCGTCTCTCTCCCATCCCATTAATGCAGCGGATTTAGTGGATTCTGGGCTCTTGCTCAGGGTCCGCCGAGACCGCAGCATTTTTTCTTCTTCACTCCCCCTCCCCACTTTATCTTCGAGGATGCAACGCATTTGTCGATGTCCATGGGCGATGGTGGCCACTTACCATCAGGTGGACCATCTGCTCGTTTGCACCTTATTCACAATAAAAAAAAATGGAGAACTCTCAGCCTGTCCGTACTATGTATAGCAATAGCACCAATATAGCAAGTGATATTTAATTGCTTAAAACACACATAATCAGATACGTCAGAGGTGTGTGCCTGTGTCTGGGATCGAACTCGGACTTCCCGAGTAGACAGACATCAACGTCTTTACGACTAGGTTACTCCTTGCTGAATAAAGGGCTTAATCTTAGGGAAATGATTCCACAGTTTTTGTGTCAAATCTCAATTTCCATCAAATTCTCTATGCTACTATAGTAGCTCATAACATAGTAAAAATATTTATAAAATAATTTTAAGAATGCATATATATAAAAAATATTTAATAAAACTTAATATGAGAAGTCTCTAAAAAACGTCAATGTTTTTCAAAAAAGTTGAAGCCCAGCGAAGTCAGGGTGGGTCGAATTGTATTAAATAAATCAAAACACATAAAAGGTTACGACAGAAGCAGGTGAAAATTATGGGAAGTAATTTTGCAGAAATGTCCTCATTTTGTATCACATTTCAGAGCTGCAGGAATAATAAATCTGAAACTAGAACATGAGAGCTCATATCAGGGTTGCCATAAATGATATTCTTTCTTACCCAAGAAACAAATTTCCATAGAAAACATACATGTGTGACATATAATATGTACTAATTAGATAAAGTAGAAAACTTTACATATTTAGAACTTCAGAAAATCGAAAGCCGAGCAGCGCTTAGGATATACGATCTGGGGTAGGGTTACAAAGCTACTTTACCTAAATTCCTCAAATCAATCCACACTCAAGTAATTAAATATGTAAATGAAAAATGCTGTGATGGTCCAGTGGTTGAGACATCATTGTCTTACTTGGGAGCTTCTAGTTCGACCCTGTGACCACACCTCTACTTTTCTGATTAACTTGCGTTTTAAGATATTAAATATCACTTGCTTTAACGGTGGTTGAGACTTCAATGTTTTACTCGAGAAGTCCAAGTTTGACCCTGGGCACACACCTCTACTTTTCTGATTAACTTGTATTTTAAGATATTAAATATCACTTGCGTTAGCGGTGGTTGAGACTTCAATGTCTTACTCGAGAGGTCTGAGTTCGACCCTGGGCACACACCTCTACTTTTCTGAATAACTTGTGTTTTAAGATATTAAATATCACTTGCGTTAGCGGTGATTGAGCCTTCAATGTCTTACTCGAGAGGTCCAACTTCGACCCTGGGCATACACCTCTACTTTTCTTATTAACTTTTATTTTAAGATATTAAATATCACTTGCGTTAACGGTGTTAGAGACTTCAATGTCTTACTCGAGAGGTCCAAGTTCGACCCTGGGACCACACCTCTACTTTTCTTATTAACTTGTATTTTAAGATACTAAATATCACTTGTGTTAGCGGTGGTTGAGACTTCAATGACTTACTCGAGAGGTCCAACTTCGACCCTGGGCACACACCTCTACTTTTCTTATTAACTTGTATTTTAAGATACTAAATATGAATTGTGTTAGCGGTGGTTGAGACTTCAATGACTTACTCGAGAGGTCCAACTTCGACCCTGGGCACACACCTCTACTTTTCTTATTAACTTGTATTTTAAGATACTAAATATCACTTGTGTTAGCGGTGGTTGAGACTTCAATGTCTTACTCGAGAGGTCCAAGTTCGACCCTGGGACCACACCTCTACTTTTCTGATTAACTTGTGTTTTAAGATACTAAATAACACTTGTGTTAGCGGTGGTTGAGACTTCAATGTCTTACTCGAGAGGTCGAAGTTCAACCCTGGGACCACACCTCTACTTTTCTGAATAACTTGTGTTTTAAGATACTAAATATCACTTGTGTTAGCGGTGGTTGAGACTTCAATGTCTTACTCAAGAGGTCCAAGTTTGACCCTGGGACCACACCTCTACTTTTCTGATTGACTTGTGTTTTAAGATACTAAATAACACTTGTGTTAGCGGTGGTTGAGACTTCAATGTCTTACTTGAGAGGTCCAACTTCGACCCTGGGCACACACCTCTACTTTTCTGATTAACTTGTGTTTTAAGATACTAAATAACACTTGTGTTATTACTCGAGAGGTCCAACTTCGACCCTGGGCACACACCTCTACTTTTCTTATTAACTTGTATTTTAAGATACTAAATAACACTTGTGTTAGCGGTGGTTGAGACTTCAATGTCTTACTCGAGAGGTCCAACTTCGACCCTGGGCACACACCTCTACTTTTCTTATTAACTTGTGTTTTAAGATATTAAATATCACTTGCGTTAGCGGTGTTAGAGACTTCAATGTCTTAATCCAGAGGTCTAAGTTCAACCCTGGGACCACACCTCTACTTTTCTGAATAACTTGTGTTTTAAGATACTAAATATCACTTGTGTTAGCGGTGGTTGAGACTTCAATGTCTTACTCGAGAGGTCCAAGTTCGACACTGGGCACACACGTCTACTTATCTGATTAATGTATTTTTTAATATATTAAGTATCACTTGCTATGCGGTGAAGGAAAACATCGTGAGGAAACTTGCACTCCTGAGAGTTCCCTAAAGTTCTCAAAGGTGTATGGAGTCTGTCAACCTGCACTTAACCAGGATGGTGGACCAAAGCCAAATACTAATATCATTCTGAGAAAGAGACCCGGGTCAAGAATCTGCCATTGACGGATCATGATGAAAGATGTAAATGTATATTACATTTTAATATGCTTCTTTCGATAATGTTGACTCTATGAAATTAGTTGTTAGAAGATAGTTGTGAAATTTAAAAACTAAATTAATAAGTTGTACTTTCTAAGTTCATAACTATGGGTCGAACTCGCTTAGTAAATACAGAACATATACTAAAACATCCTACCATAAAAACTATTTCCAAAAACGGCCATAAATTTGGCACCTCCAAAATATATTTTACCACCACCTGGCCATTTCTTGATACTTTATTTTTAGGAGCCTTGTTCTGTTGCATACAAAGCAATAAAGATGGATTAACGACCCTCAAGAGAAACCATTTATCTTTTTGAAACATAACTCAGTTGTATCTCTACTTCCTTCTTTCCTCAAACCTTTTTTGAGTAAAATAGATTTGTTTTTAATTTATATCATTTTAAGATAAGTATATCTTTCTCTTTCTACCCTTTATCTTTCTAGAATTATTACGATTTTTTTTTAATAAAATAAAATATTAAATGAGATTAATTATATTTTATCAAATAACATAGTTTTATTAATTATCACCAAACTATATTTTATAGTATACAGTTGTAGTGTTGCGCTAAGACAGACAGTGTTGCCAACTATCGAAAATAAATTCACAAGTCAAAGTATCAATACGTACAATGTTGCCACTTGCTGATACAGTTTTCGCCAGCGTTAAATTATTTAACTGTATACGTTGTATTTCATGTACAAGCTACAGTCTCATGTACAACAGTGTTGCTAGCATTTAATTTTTTTTTGCGATAATCACAATTTGAATATGGTAACCTTATTTATGTGTAAGTCAATTAGTCACTAATCACCTTTTATATAAATAGATTATAATTCAAACACAGCCCGTGTCACGAGTCAGGACATTAGGTAGGCGTGATGGCGGTTTGACTAATGTGTAAGGGTAAAGAATTATTAACCCTCACCCTTTTTCTATTATCATTTATCTGTCTGTCACATGATAAAATAATGCTTTACAAAACTTACATTCAGATTTAATATACAGAGCTCATAGATATCGATATAAAGACTAAAGCTACCGGCACGTAAGCATAGGTTTGACCTTGAATGCGCAGAAGTCATTGTTACGGCGTTTCCCCCACTATTTTTTCAGACCTAAAGTTAGCTGCCGGCTACTATACTTAATAAAAAAACCATGAATTCGACAGACAACTTCGCGCTTCTAAATTATCCGCTCTCACTCACTCATAAAAATAAAAACACTTGAATAAACTGACTAGTGTGTGCTTCATTAAATGTGAGGTAATTGCCTCTGTTTTTCGTTGCCATTTTTAAGTGCAAGGTTATTATTTAAAATTGCTAAAACAAGAAAATCAGTTTTAATACAACAACTTTAAATTGAACGTAAATGTAAAGAAAGACTTAAAATATTGTACCTAAGTTTCTAACAGTAAGCAACACAGTTGATAACTTTGCATCTGCGGGTACTTTCTTAAATTTTATTTATGAAAAATCTATCCAGATTTAAGTTTTTGATATTATGTGCTCGGTTTCCCTCCAAATTGTAAATAATTTTCTTTTACGTGCTATTGTGTAGTATGGCTCTCATAAAGATAATATAACAGGCCCTATACATAGATACTGTTTTCTGAGAGCTGATTCCTCAGCGAAGCGAACATTTACTGAACTAAGTTTTGCTAACTACTAACTAGATACCCCGAGTTTTCTAGAAATACGTCTTTAAAGTTTAAACATGGCAGTACCAGTTCTCATATAAGTTTATTATGTTCTGAAATATACTTTTTACTTTTTAATTAGCATACATGCGTAACTTAAGAATGTTAGCAACACTGTTTATAAGTTTGTATTCGAGAGTAGTTCCTTTTATTTCAATTATAACAATTTATAACAAGACAATATATATCCTCTGTTCTGATAGATTTGTGCCAGTTGTCGAATGGAACTCGTGGTGGCAGTATAAAACAAAGTCGCTTCCCGCTGTCTGTCTTTATGTCCCTATGTATGCCTAGATCTTTAAAACTAAGCAACAGATTTTGATGCGGTTTTTTTAAATAGATAGAGTGATTCAAGAGGAAGGTTTATATGTATAATACATGCATAATATAGTAGAGAAACACTGATAATTTTAGAGGTTTCTAATGTGATGTCGTAAATAAACACATTTTTTGCGCTTACATTGCAAACGCTGGCTGTACCCTGCGAGATAGATTAAAATAATGTAGTACAGTATTGTACAACTTAAAAAGGTCTACAAAAAAGTTTACAATGTTATATGTCTATCTCTTAGGGATAACCCACAATAAAGATTTTTTATCCTTTACTTTTTACGAGAAATAATGGCTTATTTACGAAGCGATTTTAAACAATACAGCATTAATCTTTATCCAATTAGGTACCTTAAATACATTGTGCGTTTTATATAGATCAATATGGCCTATTACAGCATGAAATTTAAATGAATATTTTTGAAGATATTACAGATATAAAATGCAGGCACATAGCGGTTACGAAAACGTTGAAAACATGTTTGTATTGTCTAATGACAAAAAAGCCGTGAACGTTGTATATTAAGATTTTTGTAGAATATCTAGTATCAGCATTGAATACGTGCGAAGCCGGGGCGGGTCGCTGGTATACTATATAATATAAGAATTATCAATATGCGGGCTTTTATTATATAGGATTAAACATCTGAGAGAATACTTTAATCAGCGCAAATAGAGGGTTGTACCATCAGAGGGTCCAATAGACCCGTAACAAGTCAATCCGCTCTGTAATTAACTGGAGAAACCTACTCGTAGACTTCATTGAGGTCTATAAAGGAACTTGCTGAATACTGAGTAAAATCTATATGGATTAATTATCTTGATACTGTTGTATATTAGAGTATATTTAAAGATTTCATCCCAAATTTCCCACATGAACGGGAAAAGGCTGTAATGGTCACCACGCGAGCTCCGTTGGACAACTGACTGAAGTCTATCGGAACAGAGGTTATATGCAGTCTTGGAATAAAACAGTACTACCCGCGAATATAAAGTTATCAAAGGTGTTGCTAACTTTACAATGTTTTACTGTAGTAAAACATAGAGTACATTTTTCAATCATAATCATTCGGTCAATAATTTCTAGATCAATTTTAATTTGTGTTAGCAACACTGTTTATAAAGTAGTAGTAGCGAGTAGATCATTTTATATTATGTCAAGTGTACCGACGGGAAGACAATATATAACCTTTAGTGCGATAGATTAGTCTCAGTCTCTCTGGTGTTTTCGTGCAGTGAACATGGAAGTTAGTGGTATAGTGTCGTGATTAAGCTTACCCTTCTCGAGGTCCACGTAAGTTTACTTTATTATCTATTGTCGTTAGCGAGGTCGAGTGGTGGAGGTGAGAGTTAATACATTATGAAAGAGCTCTTTATACCTGCTTCTAGTTATCAAGCCCCAGGCACTGCTCGCCTCAGTCTAAATTGCATGTGTATACGTATTGCTGTACAATAATGGTTATCATTTCTCTATCATTTTATGACATTTGTTTCTAATCCAGACGCGAAGACGAAATTAGAATACTAAATTTAGTAAGCGTAGTTTATTATTTCAAAATACCCCCATATGAAGTTAAATTTAACTAGATTTATAGTTCCCAGAAATGCACGATGGAAGTAGATAGATATAAGCGAATTTATGGCCTCATTTTACTTCGACAACCAAGTACAACTCGAACCAACTTAACGCGTTATCTGAGCTAAGTTGTTAACAACTTTGGAGTTTACTTGTCTATTAAGTTATCTGCATTCTATGATTAAATATGTATTGGTATCTCGAAGGAAGTATTATGCGGTTTTTGTTGTAAATTACTTGTAATGTTAGGGTTGGGTTACAATGATGAAGAGAAAAGAGAATGAAGAGTCATATGAGAATCAATCTAACGAAAAGTAAAATACGTTCAAATGTTTTCTGTAGTATAACTAGCTGACCCGGCAAACGTTGTTTTGCCATATAAATTTGGTGTTGGCCACCCTTATCACTCAGAGGGATGAAAAATAGATAGTAGCCGATTCTCAGACCCACTGAATATACATATAAAATTTCATAAAAATCGGTCGAGCCGTTTCGGAGGAGTATGGTGACTAACATTGTGACACGAGAATTTTATATATAAGATATAATAATTTTTAATAATAAATAAAAATGACTTGGTCGTAGTTAAGAATCAAGATGGCCGGGTGAAGTTTTAGTTTTGTCATTCAGTTAATTTTATGAAAACTTTAAATTTTTTAAATTCCTAAAATTTAATTTTGTTATTTGTGTTTGCCAATTTTAATTTGTTAAACAGTGAAAAATTTTAAAATATTAGTATGTCGCGAATCACGAGATCGAGGTTTTAGGTTAGAAACGGCCATTTATAAATTTTGATGTTGGCAACACTAGCTTGAACGGCAGCTTGTTAGCTATATTGTCGACAGCAACAAATAAATACGCCGCCATGACAGAAATCACTATGATTACATCGATAGGAATTAATCAGTAATCCTGAATCTATGGGTCTAAAGTATAATCCGCAGGAGTAATATTCTAGTCAACAAGCGTTCATACTGTCAGTCTGCGTATAAACTATAACTATATATACGCATATTTAAGCGTCAGTAGCTCAGTGGTTCGGGTGTTGGATTCACGATCAACAAGTCGTGGGTTCAAATCCCGAACATTGGACTACTGACGTGGCCCACTCCTGACACAAGTTTTATTAGCTTACTAGGAGGGGTAAAGGGAATACTAGTAGTATGTGATCCATACTGCTAGTAATCTTTAAAATATATATATATATATGTCGGGGATTTTAAAACGATGTGAATGGAAATGGAAGGAGGAAGATGGGGAATATTGGGGAACACTAAAAGGGGGTGATGGTAATGAGTGGAATATTGGGTAAACGCAACGCAGATACTTCTACTGAACCGATAAATGATCAAATATGATCTCTAACAATTACGAGAGAAACCTAAGCAGTGCCTTGGACTTGTGACCAAAGTGTAGGCTTAAGGAATTCCTTTAAATGATCATAACACTCACCTCCACTGCTCAGGCTCTCTGTTTAAAATCAAGGTTAAACGCACATAAACCGAATCTAACACAAGGCTAACCTAACCTAAGGCTAACCTAACCTAACATTGTGTTTACTTAACCACGTGGCAATTACATTGTAAGGACTTACGTGACCTTAGTTGGACAGCACTTCCACACTACACTGCACTTGACACTATCACTATCACTAGCACTACTTAGATGATGTTCACTTCTTGGGAGACCGCGCACGACTAAGACTTCAGTTAGACTGTCGATCGCATATAAAGGGTCGAGGGTAGACACTGTCAAAACAACGGAAGTGACTACTACCCCACTCCAACGCCATAGACAACGATAACGATTCGATTAATCGATAATCTTTTACTATGCTCCGACATATATATACTTCAGAAGAGCAGTCCGTGCTATTTACAATTTAAAAGCTCAAGAATCCCTCCAAGATGTATGCAACAAAATAGGTATTTTTACGTCACAATACATCATTAATTAGCAAAGCATACTATTCTGTCAAGGATTATTTAAATGACAAGAATGCTTGGAATTTGGATAACGTTGTCTCTTAAGCTGAGTGACTTGTAGAAATGCTAAGTGTAAACGCTGGCTTTTTGAAAAGAGCGACTGTTGAGTTTCTTGCCGGCTCTTCTCAATAGAAAACAGCATTCAGAGCTGGTGGATTAACGTATCAAAAATACTTTATAAAAGTCTAATAGAATAAACAAAAAATATTAATTTGTGACTTAAATAAAAAAGCTTGTATAGGTTTCTATCTAACATACTACGTGAATTTTGTTAACTGTCTAATATAATGGAAAAATGAAAATGAAGTAATTTTCTGACTTTCAAATTATCACACACCAGTCAGTTGCGGATATACGTTAGTTTATAAAAAACTTTTTTATTGTTTTATTTAACTCACTTTATTCACACTAATTCACACTATATCATTATAAATTATAGCCTATGTGTTATTCTGATGTATAAGCTATATTACTGTAAGGTTTTTTAAAAATCTATTCAGTAGTTTTTGCGTGAAAGAGTAACAAACATACATCCACATATCCAGACATCCATACTAGTCTACCCGTTCCGGCTTCTCCCGGGTGCAATTTACCACGTGTGAGGTTTAATTTCACATTTTATTCTCTATAAGACAACTTATATATCTGTCGGTAGATGGCGTAGTAATATATTAAATCGCACATTCTTTTTTTGTATTATTTTCAAATTTATAATATTATTATTCGCCAACGACTGAGCTGATACTATTACATTTTGTCTCTTTCTAAAAACTATTTTTGAACATAGGTTTTTCTACCAATTTTTCCTGGAAAATTCTAATATCTTTATTGGTTTATTTTATTTTATTTATCTCTTTACCGGCATCAGTCTTTCTGAATTCCTTTGATTTAGACTCGTTTAAAAGAAGAGTGAATAGGCATCTTTTGGAAAAGTGCTTAGATGTGATCGTAGTCAAGCACTTTTCTGTCATACATAAAAAAAATTGGTATGTAAGTATACTTTTATATTCGCCATTTTTAGTCCAGTAATGAAAGTTTGTAACGCGTCTGCTTATAAAATGTCTGTCAGTTTATTTAAGCCTTAGTTTATTTAGTATCTTAGTTATACTGACATGGCGTCTGTATCGTGTGTTGGGTTGAGTCCAAATAGCTTGGCGAGTCTAAACAGAACATAGTACACTTGATATTTATGACAGCTTAGCTAAACTTATGAAAGTTTGTATATGGATCAGTTTCTTATTAGTATGATTTTATCTTTAGTGATAGCAACACTGTTGATGTCATTTGATTGATTAATAGTTTCTATAGTCAAAGTCAAAGTCAAAATTTTTTATTCAATGTTGGAATTTACATTCTCTTATTGAACGTCGGAATCTACCACCCTTTCGGAAACGACCTAACCCAGACCTGAGAAGAATGGGCGCAAGAAACTCAGCGGGACTGTTTCTTTTGGATATTTTTTATCTTTGATTTTTTAAACGCCAATTTTTATAACAAGTATATTTAAACATTGAGAAAGCCTGGAGCGAACGCATCATTCCCAAGGCGTGACATCTTCCAAAAAATCTTTAATGTTATAATAGCCTTTGTCACACAAACGTTTTTTAACTAACTTTTTAAATTTTCCTATAGAACAATTTTGAACGTTTTCTGGGATCCTGTTGTAAAAGCATACACATCGCCCAACAAAAGAATTACTAATTCTACTCAATCGAGTAGTAGGAGTAACAAGTTTGTGTTTGTTCCTAGTATTGATGTCATGCAAGTCACTATTTCTAATAAAATCATTAATATTTTTACGCACATACATAACATTTTCAAAAATATATTGTGAAGCAACAGTCAATATATTAATTTCTTTGAATTTATCTCTTAAAGATATTTTAGGGCCGAGACCATAGATTGCGCGAATAGCCCTCTTCTGCAGTATGAAAATCGTGTTTATGTCGGCTGCGTTACCCCAAAGTAGAATGCCGTAAGACATTATACTATGGAAGTAGCTAAAGTAAACTAAACGAGCCGTGTCTATATCAGTTAATTGGCGTATTTTTTTAACCGCGTATGCTGCAGAGCTGAGTCTATTGGCCAACCTCTCAATATGGGGGCCCCATTGCAATTTAGAGTCGACAGTGATGCCCAAAAATACGGTAGATTCCACCGGTTCCAACTCCTCTCCATTTATAAATACACCACTCTCTATTTTCTTAACATTGGGTGTCGTAAATTTTATATATTTAGTTTTCTTACTATTTAACATTAGATTATTAGCACTGAACCAATGTACAATATCAGAGAGAGCATTGTTTACATCGTCATATTCAGTTTGATAGCGTTTCACTTTAAATATTAGTGAAGTGTCATCAGCAAACAATACTATCTTGTTCTTTTTTTCTACAAGGTTTGGCAGGTCGTTTATATAAATGAGGAAGAGAAATGGTCCAAGAATAGAACCCTGGGGGACCCCCATATCCAGACGAGCCCCAGGAGATCTCTTGCCATTCACGTCAACCCTTTGAACCCTATTGTTTAGATAGGAGTTCATAAGGTCGAGCGCAGTTCCTTTGATGCCATAGTGGCGCAGCTTTCTGACCAGAGTCGCATGTTGTACACAATCGAAGGCCTTAGATAAGTCACAGAATATTCCAAGTGCATTCTGTGATTCCTCCCAGGCCTCGAAGATATTCTTAATTAATTCGACACCGGCATCCGTTGTTGAACAACCCTTAGTAAAACCAAATTGTTTCACATGGAGAAGTCTCTGTGAATTAAAATGAATCAACATTTGGTTTAAAATTAGTTTTTCAAAAATTTTACTAAGCGTTGGCAATACTGAGATGGGTCGAAAATTATTTGGATCAGTTATACATCCAGATTTAAATATAGGCGTTACTTTACTATGCTTCATCAGGTCAGGAAACACGCCACGTTTAATACAAGTATTGAAAATAGTAGCTAGATACGGTGCAATGGCATCAATTATGGAGTTAATTATTTTAACAGAAATACCCCAAATATCAGCTGTTTTCTTCATATCTAGGGTTTTAAATGTTTTAATTATATCTTTACTGTTGACAGTACTAAATTCGAACAGTACATCACATTTTTTAACATTTTCTAGCAATAATGATTCAGCAACGCTGGCAGATGAAATGAGAGAACAAGTTGTTGAGATTGGAATGTCAGAGAAATATTTTTCAAACGTGGATGCAACTTCCTGATCAGTTTTGATATTAATGTTATTATAAATGAGATTATACTTGAAGTTACGATCTCTGACTCTTCCAGTTTCCCAATTGATAATATTCCATGTCATTTTTATTTTGTCTTGTGCATTATAAATTTTTTGTTTAATATGTAACGACTTTGCCATGGAACACACTTTTTTAAATAACTTTGAATATGCTTTAACAAAGGCTATAAAGGACTCTGAATGGTTGTATGATCTCTCATTATAAAGTTGATATAGTTTTTCTCTACTTCGATGAATACCAACAGTTGCCCAATCATTAAATGACAAGAGACCACCCGAATTGACTGTCTTGGTAGTGAATATAGCAGTAAACTCTGATTTTATTAATTTAAATAGTGTGTTATATAACATATCAGGGTTATTGTTGTCAAAATTTAAGTATGTGAGTTTTGCTATAATACTACCTTTAAATTTCTCCATACGTTTGGAGTTCGTAGGAACAAACACAATCTTTTTATTTTTATTTCCTTTTTTTAACTCACAGTTAAAGGAGATTAATTGCCCAAAATGATCCGAACTCAACTTTTTAATAATTGAATATGAATTGGGTTTAAAGTTGGTAAATATATTATCAATACATGTTGCTGAGGATGCAGTTACTCTAGTTGGCTCTAAAAATATATTTACTAGGTTATATGAATTTAACAGGGATCTGAATCTAACACTTGTGGTGGAGTTTTCTAATAGATTAATGTTAAAATCACCACATATTATAATATATTTTTTAGACTCAGATAATTTTAATAGTATTTCTTCTAACACATTTTCAAATAATTCATATAACGCTCCAGGGGGACTGTATATGCTCACAACAATGAAGCGCTCAAGTTCTGCACAGGCTATCTCAATAGTACGTTCTACAGAGAGGCTCACAATGTCTTTGCGTTCTTTAAATTTAAAAAATTTACTTAAAATTATTAAGGAGCACGTAACGATTTTTCTCTGCAGAACGCACTTGCTACCTGGTGACCACTGAAATTAAATATGAGTTCATAATTACGAAGCCAATGCTCTGTAATACATAAAAAATGAATGTTTTCACATCTCATAAATAATTCCAGTTCTAATTCTTTACCTAAAAGTCCTTGTAAGTTTTGGTGCACCAGGTTTACAATTTTATTATTATTATTAAGATTATAACAATTTTTATTTTTATTAATGTCTAGGTTTAATATGCTAGAGTAATTCTCTGTTGTCTTATAATATAACTAGTAGACCTGCGCGACTTCGTCTAGGTGTAGCTCCGCTCCTATTGGTCGTAGTGTGATGATATATAGCTGTAGGCTTCCTCTATAAATTTGCTATCCAACACTGAAAGAATTTTTCAAATCAAACAAGTAGTTCCTGAGATTAGTGCGTTCAAGCAAACAAACTCATCAGCTTTATTATATATATTAGTATAGATATATCTATCGACCTTAAATATTGACTAACCTGACTTGAGGTTGCAAGCTAATAGGCAACTAGGTAATATTTGATTTAAAATGTCAATTAGTTTACCATTTACTTAAAAATTGTATATACTAATATCTATCCGCAACTTCGTCTACGAGGACTACTGAATTGGTTTATATTCAATTAAGAATCAATATCACTCACTCTTTCACTAAATTACTTTATCTTCTTCTCAAAGAATCTTATGTCTGGGATAAACTACTCGGTAGTGAAGTATCTGTGTGCCCAATTTTATTGAAACTCATTCAGCCGTTTTTGTGTGATTGAGTAATGAACATCCAAACATTCACATTTCACATTTAATATATTAATATGATTAATACGGTTCATCGTTTATAAATTACTAATCGACCCGTCCCAGCCCGGTTGCAATTTAACACGTGTCTTGAGCCGTAACCGCTATGTCCCTGCATTTTAAATCTGTAATATCTTCGAAAATATTCATTTAAATTTCATGATGTAAAGGGCCATATTAATCTATATAAAACGCACAATGTATTTAAGGTACCTAATTAGATAAAGATTAATGCTGTATTGTTTAAAATCGCTTCGTAAATAAGCCATTATTTCTCGTAAAAAGTAAAGGATAAAAAATCTTTATTGTGGGTTATCCCTAAGAGATAGACATATAACATCGTAGACTTTTTAGTAGACCTTTTTAAGTTGTACAATACTGTAGTACATTATTTTGATCTATCTCGTAGGGTTCAGCCAGCGTTTGCAATGTAAAGCGCGCGGAAAAAGAATGTGTTTATTTACGACATCACATTAGAAACCTCTAAAATTATCAGTGATTCTCTACTATATTATATATGTATTATACATATAAACCTTCCTCTTGAATCACTCTATCTGTTAAAAAAATCCGCACCAAATCTGTTGCGTAATTTTAAAGATCTCAGCATACATAGGGACAGACAGACAGACAGCGGGCGACTGTTTTATAGTATGTAGTGATATCTCGCATGAGATAAAAGAGTTCACTAGGTAGGTCAGGAAACAAAATTCACTTTTCCCAAAACCAGTATTTTATGCAGTCTACCTGGTATTTTTAAATCTGGCACTTATAAAAGATTTTAACTCTCTTAAGAGCTTTAACTACTTACTGCTTTAAAACTGAAACTACAAGCACTTCATATTATGTTTTACTTAAAAATATGTTTGAATTTTGTACAAAATATTAACATTTTTTGGTAATGAAAATCCCACCAAAAGTATTTTCATTTAAAATGTAAAATGTTGCCAAGACGAGACCTTCCACTGTCAAACAGTTAACAGATCTCATATAGGGCCAAGCTTCTAACTCTACACACCCTAACTTCACAAACTTTCACCAAAGACAATATATGTTGGCTTTTTGGTGGGATTTAACTTCTCTTTGTAAGCTGCTTATGACAATATTTTTTAATTTTCTTCATTGTACATCAGAGGTGCCTTTTTTCAAACTTATATTTCGTATATTTTCTTCGTTGGTTCACTGTTTATAATAAGTGATAAATAAGGGTGACACAAATTTCAGCTTTTATAGGACTTTGGGAAGGACCAAAAATTTTATTAATCATAAGTAAGTCTGTGACGAAACACTATTAACATCATATCACGAGAATGATAACTGTTCATAAAAAAGGGCTTGGCTGAGGCACTATTGTGCCCCCAGATGCAATGGTATTTATTTTTAAAATAGAGCTAGAATAAGAATTTCATTTCCAGCTTTTTACCAAATTATGTATGCTTGAATGTCTGTCTATAGGCTATAGTTTAGTGTGATTGTATTGATCTTCCTCAAAAAGTATCACGATGGTGAAATCCAGTATAAACAATTATTCGAAAGGGTCTTTAAAAATTTAACCTTTAAAAATGTTGTAACTGCAAAAAAATTACAATTCAGCATTTCTTTTAAATTCCAACACTAAAATATACCAAATTGCTTTTCAGGTGTAAAATTATTACACAACTGTATTATGAAGTGGCTGCTGCTGGCACGAAGCCTGAACAACTTATATAATACTGACTCTAGTTATTTGGCTGGACTTCTGTTTTTCTCGTTAAAAATATAATATTTTGCTTCAGGTCTATTTTAATTTTAGTTCAAAAATGAAGAAAAAAACTTATATTACACGTGTTCATACACTAACTCATTCCCACTCGTCCACTCTCTCGTACAATCAAACTCAAACTCAAAATAGTTTATTTCAAATCGACTATTTACAAAGTACTTTTGACACGTCAAAATTGATCAGTCAGTCAGTCAGTTTGTCTGAAGCTACCACCAGTTCGGAAAGCAGTTTCCTGATGAGAAGAACTGGCAAGAAACTCAACAGTTGCTCTTTTCTTTCACTTTCTCACTCACTGACTCTTTCTCTCTCTATAATAAGATTCCACAGCCTATATTAGACTTGCCGCTTCAACAATTTAAAACTTGGATCAAGAAGTCATTAATATATAAAGCATACTATAATGTACAGGATTACTTAAATGATGAGAATGCTTTGAATCTAAGTGACGTTGACTCTCAAGTTAAATGATAACAGACTATGTAAACATGGCTTTTTGAAAAGAGCTACTGTTGAGTTTCTGGCCAGCTTTTCTCAACAGAAAACTGCTTTCCGAACTGGTGATAGCTTCAGACAAACTAACTGACCGACAAATTTTTGACGTTTCCGAAGTACTTTTAAACGAAGTCTAATTGAAATAAATAATTTTGATTTCATTTGATTTGATTTCACTTGAGGCTTCTATAGTAATTAAGTTTAGAAACATTAAGGACCATAAAAACTTTGTTAATGTGACGTTTATGGCGTTTGACATAACTGTCAATCGTTTTACCAATATTCATATTTAAGACAGTATAAAGTCTGTCAGGTCAGCTAGTATAGATATATTGAAAACGGATTAAAAAAATGTATTTATGTGTACGGGCTTTAGATACTTTTTTCGTGATATTTATGTCGGGGATTTTAAACGATGAGAAGGAAAGGGGTTGAGGGGAATATTGGAGAACACTAACAGGGTAACTGGTAACTGGTATCGAATGGAATATTGGGTAAACGCAACGCAGATGCTGCTACTGAATCAAATATGATCCCTAACAATTATGAGAGAAACCTAAGCAGTGCCTTTGATTTCTGACCAAGGTGTAGGCTTAAAGAATTCCTTTAAGTGATCACGACACTCGCCTCCACTGCTCAGGATTTCTGTTTAAACCTAAGATTAATCGCACATAAACCTAACCTAACACAAGAGGTGGCAACTAGATTGTAAGCTACTCACGTGACCTTGATCGGACAGCACTCCCAAGCACTAACACAACACTGCACTTGCATTATCTAGAGACTACTTCACTTCTTCAGAATCCGCGCACGACTAAGACTTCAGTCAGACTGTCAAAGGCATATAAAGGGTCGAGACTGTCAAAATAACGGAAGTGACTACTACCCTACTCCAACGCCATAGACACGGATAACGATTCGATTATTCGATAGTCTTTTACTATTCTTCGTCATTTATATGAAAACCCGTCTACATTTTTATAGGTCAATAAATTATTATGATAAATATTATAATGATATATAGCTAAACCTTCTTTTTTCTCAGACATTGTTATTCCTTCAAAAGGCTTACTATAATATTTACGATCAAGTCTATCCTTCACACCCCAAAGGAATGTCTTGCGAACGTAAAAGAATTGAAGAAAAACTTTATAAAAAGCTTAGTCTGAATAATGTAGAATTATTTATTAACCATCTATCAATCATCTATTTATAGATTTATATTTTAGGTGAATATGAAAACGATTTAAAGATCAGATTAGTTCTAACAGACACTTGGGAGGATATTTTGATTCAAATTTTGACCCATTTTTTTAATACAATTAATTTTACCCGTGAGGGGACGGGTTAGAATACTATTCCCCTCTGCCGCTGGGAGAGCATCTCGCAAGAGTCGAGTAACCCAGCACCTCCTTGGTGGTAGGGGATCTGTTCCCCGACTGGCTTGCGACCACCAGCATACGAATCCGACCGCCAAGTGTCTCTTACGCGTTCCGGTACAGCCGCATGTGGGCCAGACTTACCCCCTCCCTCTCCCATCCCATTAATGCTGCGGATCTAGTGGACTCTTGCTCAGGGTCCGCTGAATCCGGATCATTTTTTTTCTTCACTCCCCTTCCTCTATCTTCGAGGATTCAACGCATCGACAAAACGAGAGGGTTTTTTGCCGATGTCCATGGGCGATGGTGGCCACTTACCATCAGGTGGACCATCTGTTCGTTTGCACCTTATCTATTGTTAAAAAAAAATACAAGCTGATCTGCTTTCCTTTATCCTAAGAAGGCAGCGGGGATGGCAGAGTTAAGTCCCTGTTCGGGCGCCAATATCTACACGCCTGAAACTTTACTATAATGTTTTCAAAGATTTATGAAATCTACTGATGTAGACTATGGCCTAATACCCTCCTTATTCTGAGGATAAGATCGGAGACTCGGCTGAGCAGTGGGCCATTAACGGGTTGTCATGATGATGATGTCTTAACAGTCAATTAAGTATAATGAATCCTACTTATGATAATATACCTGTAAAAGTTTGCATGTTTCCATATATTACGAATGTTTGTTACCGCACATAAAATGCAAGAATTTGAATGTTATTTAAATTACAGATATAATATAACTAATACATAGGATAATTTTTATCACAATAAAAAAAGTTTTCATTCCTAGGATTAAAGAAATTTATAAGATACGATCTAATATAATCTTAGATTAAGTGATTCAGAAACATTGAAAGAGTGATATAGTCTGTTGGCAAGTTGCTGCGAAAGTGAGTTTGTAAGTGACTAACTGCCAAAATTAATAAGCAATCTCAATATAAAATCCTTGAATCATGAATTGATATTGAAAATTAATTATTAAATTATTGAAATCCTTTTGCAATCATAAAGTTTATACATACGATTAAAATGCGGGCAAATATAAGGACTTTACGATTTAAAAAAAATCTATCAAAGCATTTTTTTCGAAATTAACAATTTCCAAATAAAATCACTCAAAATAAAATTCTCAAAAGCTTCTTTAACATATTAAGATTTCGAGTTTATCTAACACATTGCAATGGATACTGTAAATGGCGCGCAAATTGGTCTATTTGTATTGCTCTTGGAGTCGCTGGCAACACTTCCATCTATTTCCTATTTCAACTGAGCTTTCTTTATGGACTCTATTCCTTTCAATTCACGTTCACGTTCTTTAAAACAAGCTTCTAGTACAACGCCATTCGATTGTTCAATTTTATTAAATCTAGTATAAGACTTTTGATTAAACGCTCGCACACAGTCGCTTCTCGCTGTACGCTTAGATCTTTTGAACTACGAAACGGATTTTAATGCGGTTTTCATTAAAAGATAGAGTGATTCAAGAGGAAGGTATATTATAGCAGTAAAACTCGGACCTATGCATTTCTAGGTTTCCATCTAAATTATTTTCGTTTCGTCCTTTTTAGACCACTTTTTTTGCGTAGTCGGGTTATAATTTTTTAAACTTTACTTTTTTATTTAATAGTTTTCCGTTTCCCAATCGGGAACGATTACCTTTAAAAACTCATATTGTAACGTAATTAAATAATTGAAACGACAAGACCGCGCGAACTCTACGACCTCATTTGAAACATATATTTTTACTTAAACAATAGGATATATATAAATATTTGTAATGTGCTCGCCAAGACCTTTCTTTTGACACCAAACACGTGAGGATTATCACAGTTTAATTTTTTTCTATATTAGAAACTGATGTTTATCTTCCGTCATAAAAAAATCATAGAATTTATATAGTCTATATCACCCGCGCCATTAATACGAATCTATTGACACCTCATTCATTAAAATTGGTTCAGTGGTTTAGGCACTAGAATGGATCATACAGACATACATACATACATACAAAGACTGCCAAAATTATTACCTTTCCTTTTGGCTTTGCCGTAGTCGGGTAAAAAAGAGTTTAAAAAATTTTTAAAAGAAGGTAAAATTCCCCTAATAATAGCAAAACTGTTTATAAAGTAGTAGTAGCGGGTAGATAACTTTATATTATTTCAAGTATACCGACGTGAAGACAATATAAAAACTTTAGTGCGATAGATTAGTCTCAGTCTCTCTGGTGTTTTCGTGCAATGAACATGGAAGTTAGTGTTATAGTGTTGTGATTAAGGTCCCCCTTCTCGAGGTCCACGTAAGTTTACTTTATTATCCATTGCCGTTAGCGAGGTCGAGTGGTGGAGGTGAGATGAAAGAGCTCTTTAAACCTGCTCCTGGGTCTCAAGCCCCAGGCACTGCTCGCCTCAGTCTAAATTGCATGTGTATACGTATTGCTGTACAGTAATGGGTATCATATCTCTCTCATTTTTTAGCACAAATTCCATTTAATATTGATTAAAATCCTATTATCAAACTGATTTTTCCTCAGCTAGTAACAGTTGTTTCTATCAACTGTTTTCACAGCTGTCTTCGATAATAATAATTGGATACTCGTAAAATGTGCATGATAAGGCAGAAAGCTGTCACGTCATATCGTTATAATGACGACACGGAGACGTGACGTGACAGGTCATTGTTTCCTTTAGTAGTTAAAAATAATGACGATTTGTTCTTGGTAGGAAAAAATTCGGCTATTAGGGAGAAGGTGCAAACTTAACTTTGCCGTTGGAAAAGTGTAGTTCCCATACACCGACATAGGTCACGATCACTACCGACATAGGTCACGATAACTTTTAAAAGTTATGTAACGGTTTTCGGACTACTAGCCTATCCGCACACGCTTCTCTGAGGTATATTCAAGTCTTTCACTCGCTCACAAACCCGTTGAATTTCTATTCTACCATCATCCACCACCATCTCACTCACAGTGTTCTGTCTTACTCACTGTTTTTATACAGTCAGTAGCTCAGTAGAGTCAGTAGCTCAGTGGTTCGTGCGTTGGATTCACGATCAACAAGTCGTGGGTTCAAATCCCGGACATTGGACTACTGGCGTGGCCCACTCCTGACACAAGCTATTTATTAGCTTACTAGGAGGGGTGTGCCGTGGTGGTGCCGGCGTTAGAATAGCACTCCCCCATCTCCTCCCGTGGGTGTCGTAAGAGGCGACTAAGGGAAAAGCCTTCCGGAACGGGCAGCAGCGTTTCTGGCTCCATTGAAGATTTAAACTGCGCTCGCCAACACGCCTGCCAAGCGTGGCGAGTACTGGCAACATTCCCCCCAGATATGTGCAGTTACATCACGACCAGGCCCCTAGTGCCCGGCGGCCCCGCTAGTCTTGGCTACGGTAGCGGTCAAGGAAACGGCGGGGCAAGGGGTGCTAAGAATCACCGGATGCGATCCGGCTACCACTCCCGACGACCCCTGGCCCTGGTGACATACAACGCACGCACTTTGAGGACAGACGAAAAGATAGTAGGACTGGAAGAAGAATTAAGTAGGTTACGGTGGGATGTGATTGGTTTATCGGAAGTCCGAAGAGAGGGGGAGGACACGATAACCCTGACATCCGGTAACCTGCTTTTCTACCAGGAAGGCGACCAACAGTCTCAGGGTGGTGTTGGGTTTATCGTCCGCAAGTCTACCAAGAGACATATATTCAATGATGTCTCTGTGATCCATAGGGTGAAAACCGGAAGCGATCACAGGATGGTACGAGGCTCATTGAATATCGATATCAAAGCTGAAAGGTCTCATTTGATGAATTCTACGCTCCGACCGTCTCAGGCCCAAATCGAGAACCCCGAGCGCTTTCAACTCGAGCTCAAAAATCGCTTCTCTTGCCTGGAACCCTGTGTTTCAGTGGACGAATTAAATGACAGGCTTATCGAAACTGTCCATGGGGTTGGATCCCAGTTCTGCCGGCCCAGGCGTAGGGATAAGACCCAAATACTCTCTCCTCATACACTCAAACTGATGGCTGAACGACGCTCCATGATACTCCAGACCTCCGATGATGCTCAGTCATATAGGCAGCTTAATAGACAGATTTCGAAATCTATGCGACACGATTTTCGCTCCCATAATACAAAATGTATTGGGGAAGCGATAGAGCGAAATAAAGGCTCAAAGGTGTTTGCTACAGTCTCGTCTATTGGGCAGAGCCGTTTGACTAAGCTGAAGACGGATGGTGGAAAGGTAGTGTCGAACAAGTCTGAAGTTTTGAGAGAGGTAGAGAATTTCTATGGACAACTCTATACCTCAGTTGCTAAGCCTGTCATCAGTCCGGCTAAAGACCCAAGAGCCCGACTTACCCGACATTACACTGAAGACATCCCGGACATCAGCCTGTACGAGATTAGGATGGCTCTGAAGCAACTTAAGAACAACAGGGCGCCAGGCGAGGATGGAATTACCTCGGAGCTTCTGAGAGCGGGCGGTAAGCCGATCCTCACAATGCTCCAGAGGTTGTTTTCTTCCGCCTTCTTTGAGGGCAAAACGCCGGAGGCATGGAACAGGAGTGTGGTAGTTTTGTTTTTCAAAAAGGGCGACAAAACCCTTCTAAAGAACTACAGACCCATTTCACTCCTGAGCCATGTCTATAAGTTGTTTTCGAGAGTCATCACGAATCGTCTCGAACGCAGGTTTGATGACTTCCAGCCTCCCGAACAAGCCGGTTTCCGAAGAGGCTTTAGTACCATAGACCACATACATACGCTGCGCCAGATTATACAGAAAACCGAGGAGTATAATCTGCCATTATGCTTAGCGTTTGTGGACTATGAGAAAGCCTTTGATTCGATCGAGACATGGGCAGTAATAAGGTCTCTCCAGCGGTGCCGTATCGACTATCGATACATCGAAGTGTTGAAGTGTTTGTACAATAACGCCACCATGTCAGTCCGAGTACAGGAGCATTGCACGAAAGCCATTCCTTTGCAGCGCGGTGTCCGACAAGGAGATGTCATCTCCCCTAAACTTTTTACCGCTGCCCTGGAAGATGCTTTCAAGCTCCTGGAATGGCAAGGACGAGGCATCAACATAAATGGCGAGTACATCACTCACCTTCGATTCGCTGACGACATCGTAGTCATGGCAGAATCCCTGGAAGATCTTAACCATATGCTCGATGACCTCCACAGAGTCTCCCAACAAGTGGGTCTTAGTATGAACATGGACAAGACGAAAATCATGTCGAACGTCCATGTTGTACCCATTCCAGTATCCGTTGGGAACTCTATTCTTGAAGTTGTTGACGATTACGTCTACCTAGGACAAGTAATCCAATTAAGTAGGTCCAACTTCAGGAAGGAGGTCAATCGTCGAATCCAACTCGGATGGGCAGCGTTCGGGAAACTAAGAGACGTCTTTTCGTCAGAAATACCTCAGTGCCTGAAAACGAAAGTTTTCGAACAGTGTGTGTCACCAGTGATGACGTACGGATCCGAGACGTGGTCTCTCACTCAAGGCCTTGTGCGCCGGCTCCGCGTCGCTCAACGTGCTATGGAGAGGGCTATGTTGGGTGTTTCTCTACGTGATCGAATCAGAAACGAGGAGATCCGTAGAAGGACCAGAGTCACCGACATAGCCCAGCGGATTAGTAAGTTGAAGTGGCAGTGGGCTGGGCACATAGCCCGTAGAACCGATGGCCGTTGGGGCAGAAAGGTTCTTGAGTGGCGACCACGGATAGGACGTCGAAGCGTTGGAAGGCCTCCCACAAGATGGGCAGACGACCTGGTCAAGATGGCAGGGAGCCGCTGGATGCAGGTCGCAGGTGATCGGTCGTACTGGCAGTCTCTGGGGGAGGCCTATGTCCAGCAGTGGACGTCCTATGGCTGAAATGATGAGGAGGGGTAAAGGGAATACTAGTAGTATGTGATCCATACTGCTAGTAATCTTTTAAAAAAAAAAAAAACCTTGTCCTGAAATTAACTAAGACAACAAAAAATGAATTACTTACATATTATCTACATGGAAGCTGCACTACATAGTATAACGACACCCCACGTTCCACAGCCTTTATGATCACCAGGCGTGCTCTGTTTGACAACTGACACAAATCTATCGAAACAAAGGTTATATACTGTCTTGTTATAAATTGTTCCGTGGGTATAATTGAAATAAAATAAAAGGAACTTGCGATTAACGGTGTTGCTAACTTACATACATACAGAAGCGATTTATTTTAATTTATATAGATTACCACAAATTGAGTATTTAAAGTAACAAAAGTCCTTGGTGGTAGGGGATCTGTTCCTCGACTGGCTTGCGACCACCAGCATGCGAATCCGTCAGCCAAGTGTCATTCTCTCTTCACTCCCTCTTCCCACTCTATCTTCGAGGATGCAACAAGATGATATTTCTTGTTTGGCCGATGTCCATGGGCGATGATGGCCACTTACCATTAGGTGGACCATTTGCTCGTTTGCACCTTATCTACCATAAAAAAAAAAATATTTTCAAAAGCAATACTTGTTAAGCAAATTGAATGTTGAACAAATCGAGGTTATTGAATACATTTTCAATTTGCATTACTATTTCAATATTGAACATACTGAGACATTTCTCATTCAATTCTAATCTTTATTACTATAGAAATAAGAACGACGAAATATTCGATATTAGCAAATTTAAATTGTTAGATATTTCGATATAAGATTTTACCCGTATTGTTCTTGGAAATATTGAATTTATTTGAGAAAGTGCCAAATGCAATTTTAATTTTTTTTAGAATTGTTTCATACACTGATCTTATATACTATGGACTGATTACAGGCGGTACATTTTAGTCACTTCGCTCGACCTTTAAATATTAAAATTTCGACTTGTAATTTTCAGGATCTTTATCATTTTTCTTGTAAAAAAATGAAATAATGAGAAAAATAATTTTAAACAAATGATAAGTTCTGAATGCAAAAGCTTGAAACCCTTCTGAAAATATCAAAATCACTATACATATATGCGTGCATATAACTTTTGAGGAGTTCTGTCAATTCCTCAAGGAATTCATCCATCAGAACTGGTTTTAAAAAAAAATGGGACCAATCTTCAGGCATACCCTACGAAATACAAAAGGAAATTTCCAATTGGGTTCATAAATGACAGAGTTCTGAGGAAACAAACAAAAAAAAAGTACAACCGAATTGATAACCTCCGTTTTTTTAAGTCGAAAAAATCAATTTTTAACGATTTTAGAAATTTTTAACAATTTTTTTTTTGACCTACCGTTAGGAGGGGACACTTAAAACATTATAAACTTACATATTTTGGTACCAGTTTCGCAGCGAATATAAAGTTATCAACGGTATTGCTAACTCTTCTTAACAAAAATATAACATCTGGAATTATTAAAATGATTTCTCTTCACGTATTAATATGAATAACTTAACTTCATCCCGCTTGCTCAATCTCAAGCAATTTCGACTTTCAATGAGGCAATAATAAATTGGTGTTGGAATTCATGAAGGGATTTGCGTTTTTATACAATCTATTTCCCTTCCATTTTATATCTAAGAAGTAGATTATTTAGAGTTCCTAACTTAAAAATAAAAAAGGAAGCCTTTACAGGATAACTTCTCTGTCTATCTATTTCGCAAGAATAGGCGAAGGGAGCCAAGACGAGGATACGTCCGATAGAGCGAAGTGGAGGAGGAAAATTAGAAAGGCAGACCGAACCTTCAGATGGGAATAATAAATGCCACGGAGAAAGAGAGAGAGAGAAGGGAGCAAATAAAAGAATTAAAAATTTAAGACCCTTGGAGCTGTAAAAAAATTGACTACTAATTGATATAATCCCTTTTCTAGTCAAAGGTTTCCTGGCAAAGGAATCAAAATCTACTGTGTGGAAAGTACACATTACCCTAGAATTTCACGATTGGTAAGAAGCAAGGGCTTATAAGCATGTAAAGGGAAAATTCGAAAAAACCTTTTTTTATCAGTTGGTAAACTGACCAGATCTTATGCATGGGGACATCGGTTTCCCAAATGTTATGTCAAAACATTTTTAAATGTACTATTTTAAATATAAACTTTAATGACGTACTCTAAACTAACTTTCTAAAAGGGCTTCTTGCCCTTTCTGTACTCGTTACAAAATATGTCTAGATTTACCAAATTTCTTTATACAATGTCCATACTTTGTACATACTTAATAATAATACGTATAAGAAATTTTAGAAAACTTAATGTGATGGTCTCCATTACGCCAATAGAAGCCAAAACTATTATGTCTGTCTACATGTTAGTACGTGCGTCGCGCAAAAGATACTTGCTGCACAATCGGATACACTTTTAACAATTGTATTGTTGCTCTAATTTAAAATATAGATTTTGTCTCATTTAAATGAGATGACAGGAAACTGTACTGTCATTTAGAAAAGATTCAATCAAGCAAAGCTAGGTAGAGAGGGGTAGTCTATTTATCCTAATTCTGACTTCCTAACTAATCATTTAATTACATAGTTAAGAATATAATCTAAACAAACGAAAGTGCGAATTAATATACTACTAGCGCCATCTATTCGCCAATATCATCGTCTGTCTGCCTGTAAGGCTTAAATCATTGACCCGATTTTGATGAAATTTGATATAGAGATAAAATAAAATAGAGCTTGTAGAAGAACATAGACATATAATTTTTTACATCTTATAAAAAGTAAACAAATGAGTGTGCTCGTACGCCATCTATCGACGTGAGGATGAAGTGTATGTCGAGCTGTGTGGCAGTTACAATATTTCACCTTAACGCAATATTTAGTCTATATATTCGATTTATACAAATTTTCCAAACCATTCAGTGCGAACTATGACTATTTTGTTGGTATTCGACAATTCGACGACCTTTCGACAAACAAATTTATTTTATTTCAGAGATGTTACTTAGAGTAAATATTTTTAGAGGTTGCGTCTAAATAATATTTAATTTTTTTTATGGTAGATAAGATGCAAACAAGCAGATGGTCCATCTGGTAAGTGGTCACCATCGCCTATGGACATCGGCAAAACAAGAGATACTCTCTTGTTTTGATGCATTGCATCCTCGAAGATAGATGAGGAGAGTGAGCAAAAAGAAGACTGCTGCGGATTTAATGGACCCCGAGTAAGAACCCGGTGTTCATTGGGACCGCAGCAGTATTGGGTTGGGAGAGGGAAAGGGTAAGACTGGCCTACGTTCGCATCGACCGGAACGCGTCTATGACACTTGGCGGTCGGATTCGCATGCTGGTGGTCGCAAGCCAGTCGGGGAACAGATCCCCTACCACCAAGGGGGTGCTGGGTTACTCGGCTCTTACGAGATGCTCTCTCAGCAGCAGAGGGGAATTGTATTCTAACCTGTCACCACACGGGAAAAAATGTATATTTACTGATATAATATTCTATTTTTTGTAATTATATTTTAATAAATCAGTCTGGATATATGTGAAAATTCTATTACCATCATTGTACTTTGCAAAACAAGTAAAATCGGGAAGACTTCTTATATTCAAGATAAAAGATATTGGCAACACCATATTCAGGAGCAAAATTAAAGGTAAAAGAAGGACAAAATTGTCACGTAACTTCCAATCAGATTAAACAGAGGATTTGAGTAGTGAGGCGAGTGTATTCATCATTATTACTGGAAGTTGTAAACCTTCATGTGGGGCACAATCTTTAGGCGTACTATGCAGTATGTAGAGACATAAAAGAACTACAAAAATATTTAACCAATTGACTAGTTACACAGTGTTATATCTTTTGACAAAATTGACATGGAATGTAATACTTAGTCCTAACGTACTCAGATATCATTTCTAAGTCACCAATTCTATGATTCCCAGTATTCCAGCCACGTCCCCGACCAATGGCGCCTTCTATATTGCCGACAGACAAACAGCCTGAATGCCTGACTACATGTTTAGACTGTAGTCGTTTATATCTCATTATGGAAATAATTAAATTTACTTTGCGGCATTATTTTACGTCCTTTTTTTAATTTTAACAGGCATCGTAATTAGGGTCACTAATAACCGTCAAACAATACTAGTTTTTAAACTTCATCGGTGTCCATTTTGGTATTCTTAACCCCTCGAAGTAATCTAAAATGCTTATGTCAGGAGTTGGTGGTGACGTTAGTAGTCCAATGACTGGAATTTGCTCCCACGACCACGACGATTGTGAATCCAACGCCTGAACCGCTGAGAATCTTCCTTCTTATCTTTCCATCGGCACAACTGACACAGTATTTTAAATATAGAAAATCTATATGCAACTCAAATCAATCCTACCAACTTAACACTTTGAACTTCCATTTTAGCCAAATAACATTGGTGTTATGCGACTTGACATCACGTTGTGTTACACGTCACATGACTGAAAGCATATTTTAGTCATATTTATCGACATCAATACTTTATCTTTAAGACAGTATATGTAACTATGATTCGTTCATTGATTTAACTAAGACAATCTTTTTAGAAGTTATTTGTTCCCAACATTAAAAAAAATAATTGCGTATAGTTAATAGTCTGTGCAACTGCTCCAAATTTACTATCAGCTGCTGGCAACACCAGGTTTTGCCGCCATAATGTGTGATTGCCAACTGTTGAATATGTTTTTAAGCACTAGCTACTCGTAGAAAATAATTATGGTTTAAAAAGAATCAAGATATATATGTCGGAAAGTAATTAAAAGAAGGAATGGAATGGATGGCCTATAATATATGCTACGGGCGCAACACGGTCAGGACATATCTAATCCCTACGATCTCGCGCTTTTCTGACATGAACTATTATGACAGGAACCCAAGCAGTGCCTTGGACTTGTGACCAAGGTGTAGGCTTAAGGAATTCCTTTATTCGATCGAGACACTCACCTCCACTGCTTAGTTTCACTGTTTAATCCTAAGATTAGACTAACATTAACCTAACCTAACACAAGGCTAACCTAACCTAACTCACACCTCCGACATATATATAATCCGCAGAAATCCGATGATCCTTATGGTGTCTACTTCGCAAGTGACGCTTTTAGAGTCAACAACTCCTGAGGATGCTTCGGTTTCGGAGCGAAACGAACGTCGATGATTGTAAGGCGGCCTGCTTGTGAAGTGTGTCTTGGTTCGGGTACGCACGTCTCACTTTTCTGTGGGCGGTGTGCCGCGGATTATAGCAAGGTAACCTCTTGATTCCTTTTAAATCATGAATTTCCGCAAAGTTACGCCTGATTATAAACCCTACTCCTTAAATGCTAATATTTTCAAAAACATTCACTATTGACCTACAGACAGCTATTCATCACACGGCGACGTCTTTGTTTTATAGCAGCCCTTGTCTTTATTGCGTATACAAACCAGCTGCTACAGATTATACCCAAACCGTGAGGCGTGGGGTCAAATTAGACCCAAACACAAACAGGACAGAGACAAAACAGAGAAGGTTCCTTGAAATTAGGTTATTTATTGCGTCCTTTATATATTTTGAAATAATGTAAACCAAATACAAATGTAAGTGAAAATCGTTATTAATGAAAGTTTTAACATGGTTGTAGTGGAAACTCTATGTTACGGTGAACTCCCTAAAAGGTTTAACCTTAGAGGTTAATTGTTGTATGGGGCTGTACAAGTATTACGTAAGCACACCAGACCCCCATGTCAGCAAAAGTAAAGCCTTGCATTTTTATCCTTCCTCATTCTAAGCAGTGTTTACTTTTTTATCGCTAACGTGATCTCCATGCAAACCCCTCAACCCTCAAGTCATCAACAATAAGCAAAAAAAAACTCACAATAACGTACTACAATATGTAATGGTAAGTTTATAGTGTTTGAAGACTTGTTGAATTTAATGTTGCTAGAGCAGGATAATTTTTTTATTATGGTTTGAATAAATGTAATTTTTAGGTATATTAATGACCTCTATATTTTTTTGATGCATATCCTTATTGTAAGTTACAAAAACATTTAATAGATGGCGCTATACATAAATAAAATAAAAAAATAAAATTGTCTATTTATAATTAAATAATATGATTGAATAATTGTAGCCATGTGGATAATATCTAATTGTTTTTGGACTTCAAACTCCAAAGTCAAGGAATACATGAATATAAAATTACTTTTCCAATAAATATAACTGGAAACTGAAACTCGTGACATTATGTAGTAACTTTTATTAAGATTCTCCGATAGCAGATGCTTGAAATAACTTCCGTCGTCTCGGGTTCAGACTGTCACACCCTCGTTTCTGTAATTGTTGTTTAAATTGCTTGTAATGGAAACTTCACGGAGGTTTTACTAAGAAAATAATTAAAAAAAAAAAAAAGTTAAAACGCTTTTTCGTATTCTTCTCAGAAAATACTGTCATTTGATATTTTAAGAGTACTTAACGATCCGCCGTATTGGTCTATCCGCCATATTAGATTTGGTAACCTAATCGGTTCAAGATTGATTAAGATTTGATCTGTTAAATTGAATAAAATGTTGTATGTTGTAAAAAGGATTCAGAAGTAAAAAGTTTTTATGATTATTATAAAAAAAAAACAAAAAAAGCTTGCATCGGCCGGGAATCGAACCCGGGCCGCCCGCGTGGCAGGCGAGCATTCTACCACTGAACCACCGATGCTTGTAGAAAATCTTCTAAATATCAAGAAGAATTGGTAGTAATTACAAAATAGTTGTTACCTTTCACTAAAGATGTGCAAGAACAGAGAATGACGTCATCAATAACAACGGCCTTTATAATATTCATCACTGTTGCTTTCTAATAGTAAAGTTTCTGTAATACGTAATTATTTTTTACATGTTGTACTATCAACAACCAGTTTTGACTTCGAAAATAGTTCATCATTTTAGATTAAATTACTATAAAGAATATACACAAATTTTCCTTGTTTATTGCTCTTTCCGTTACTGAAAACCATATCAAAATCTGTTAAGTGGATTAAGAGAAAAATAACTTTGAAATAATCACTAAAATCCACGATACATAAAATTAAGGCGTCTTTTTGAACTAGCGAACAGCCTCGGATTCGCACGGTTTTTCTTCCATAATATTATACATATAAACCTTCCTCTTGAATCGTTCTATTTATTGATAAAAATCACATTAAAATCAGTTGTGTAGTTTAAAAGATCTAAGCGTACAGACATCGAGAGCAGCTTTGTTTTAGACTATGTGAAGAAGGTAATGTTACTGCAGTTATTGATTATGTTTTATGCTCTTCCAAACTTAAGTAACAAAAACAACTGTGGTATACAAACAATATAAAAGCAAACTCCTTACATTTCATTTAACGTGCTAATCTACTTCCAAATAAAATAAACTACATAAAATTTCGTACTCGATACTCGCTCCGGGTAGCGTAAAGTGAATTGGAAAAGTTTGGGAATTTCTACCTGGTTTTATTTTGCTAATTTGGAACGGTATATTTTTAAAAATGGTATTGAATTTATTTAAATTCTCTATAATATTCATAATAGAAATTTTTCTGCCTTAAAATTATATACCCCCTGAGTTGCCTTGCAGTTAATAGTGTTAATTATGATGTTGACTGGATCTGGATCTACAAAACCGATTATTAATATTCATGAGATTTAATGAGTGAAACAAAGAATCGTAAAGAAGCAATCGGAGAGATTTAGAAATGATGTTGTATTGATGAGCTATTAATTTTCAATCCAGATGAACTATGTTTAAAAGGAGGTGTTGATCAAAAAAAAAAGGTTAATAACTGGTTTCGAAGATTGATAAAAGTTTCCTTTTATAAATTTAAAAAAGGGGTTCCTTATATAGCGTAGGGGAGCACTAAGAAAGAATTTCTGAAAATTCACGCTCTAAGGAGGTAAAACGGTGGTGCAAAATTAGTATTAAATTTTGCCGATTTTGAAGTGTTTGTGTTTGTCAAAAAGTATATTTAAAGAAAAATATAGGTAAACTATACTGGATTTCATCATTTTAATACACGATTATATAATCCAATGATAATTTTTTTTTAAAATAAATATAACTCATTAAATTTTTTTAGTGATTGTACATCATAAAATTAAAATATCTTGTAAATTAATCCGAAAATATTATGGGATTTTATACTGAATTCCGGGCCTAATAACCTATAGAATATGATGAGTTTCAGTACACTTTGATATGTATTTGTCCACGGAAATACTCATAAATAGTCATAAGAATTTCAATTGCATTACTGCTCATGATTTCTTATAAATTGTCGATAACTTCTCATAAGCTATTTTTCTTTCAGTTTTCCACATAAAATCACATTGAAATGATAATTGAAGTTTAATCTCCAAGTTCTCATAAAATCTTATAAATATTAGTAATTAATGAAATTGCTCATAAAATCTCATAACGACAAAGAAGTAATACTTTTATGAGAATCTATGAGTTTGTGTACTACTGATAAAATCTTATAGAATATTTTATTTCCTATGACATTCTATGAGTTTTTTCCAGCAGGGCTACTACAACTACAACTCAACTCTCTTCTCTCTTATTAATTAACAATAGTTACACGACACGCCTGGGTCTGTGGGATCGAGGTTTTAAAATTGTTATATTTTCTATTAATTTTATTTATTTATTTAACGAATACATAGATGGTTTTAACATGTTACATATAATTAAGCATTATAAAAACCACAGAGGTTTGTACATAATACTTATAAGTAGTCATGCGCTGCGTTAATTACAACAGTTAAAATAGTTAAATATAAATTTCTAATATTCTAAGTAGTTAACATTAATAAAAGTGTATGTAAATGATAACAAATGATATATTAAGAAGAAAACGTTAAATTTTTGTATATTTTTATTTTAGGATATAAGTAGGTTTCGAAATATAATTACTCAATATTACAAGGTCAAAGTAAAGGTCTCGTATATAAGAAGGTTTTAACTAAATTTAAATACATACAAATATGCCACAGATCTTATTATTTATAAAATGGATTTGAAATAAGCTTTTAATTTATATTTAATATTAATTTTTGTAATTTTATTTCTTAAGTCGGAAGGTAGGCTGTTAATTAGTCGCGGTACAATGTATCGAGTCGTTCCTTCATAAATCAATAAATAAATATTAATTTTTTATGTTGCAAGCATTACTATGGTTGTAAACAAGTAAAATTGTTAAAATTACATAGAAAATAAATAAAATTAATTTGACTCACATTTTTAAATATAAAAGCTCTAAAAGACGATGACATCATATTTAATAGTTATTTTTTTATGGGAGATAAGACACAAACGAGCAGATTGTCCATCAGATGGTAAGTGACCACCGTCGCGAATGGACATCGGCAATACAAGAGAGTGTCTCTTGTCCTAACCTAAAGTCTACTGGAACCGCAGCATTAAAAGGAATGGTAGATGGAGGGGGCAAATATGGCCCACATGAGGCGAACACATACTCTACCACCAAGGGGGTACTGGGTTACTCGCCTCTTACGAAATACTCTTCCAGCGGCAGATAAATAATCATATTTATGATTTGTATCAACGATTTCTTTGGTTTTGGTTTTTGATTTGTTAGTTTGTGGTTACAGATAAATTGGATAGCAAAAACAAGTGTGACCGTTCTTCTATATCTGGAAAAGAAGATGACGAGATATTTGTAATAGTCAGTTATTGAGAACGGTTTTAAATCTGGATGAACTACAATGGTATAAGTTCGTTGTGGATGTAACAAACGCCACTAAGCATACCGAGGGTTAAGGCGAACTGAAAGAAAACAATTTGGTCAAAGGCTAATATTAAATTCATCAAGAGTAATAAAAGTGAGTGTTTCATAACTTATATTAAATAAATATTAAAATGATTTGTTTAATGAAATTCCTACAAACAAAGGTTTCAGTTAAATGTAGAGTTTGTCAGATATTTGCGATCTGATTAAAATTTCAGCCACTGTTAATAAAATGTGAGCTATTTCTTTATTAATATTCATATTAAATACTTGTTACTAGTTTACATTTCTATGTTTTGCTTTATATAGGTATTTTTTAAAATGATTATTCAACACTATGGTTCAAAGTAGAGTTGCCATCTATTATATTATGGGTGTCAATACTAATTTTTAGTTTATTGGAGAAATTATATTATAGAAAAATAATCTTCCACCAAAAACATCTTATATATAAAATTTACGTCTCACAATGTTTGTTCCTTCGAAACGGCTTCACCGATTTTTATGATATTTTGTGTACATATCGAGTAGGTTTGAGAATCGGTCAACCTCTATATTTTTTACCCCCAAGTGAAAAGGGTGGCCCACCACAATTTTTTTTAATTTATATGGCAAAACAACGTTGTCATGTTAAATATTGCCTATACCATATACATCGCACTGACATAAAGTTCTCATAAAGAGCCAAGCTTCTAATTCTAACAACCTTTACATCTTAGTCAGTAAATCTGGGTTAGCCTTTTAAGTTACTACAAGAACTAAATACTACAAGTATAATTCGGTAGCGATCCAGCCAAGTTATGAGGGTTCAAAAAAGCGCTTCAATAAAAGGCATTAGTACCCTTGCGCTTCGATTCTCTCGTCTTGGCGGCTCTACCGTGTCCCTAGATAGTACGAACAATATTTTGATGGCTGTTGCAATTTTACTGTCCTTGTTTTCAGGAATAGTAGAAGGCGAGAGCGTTGCTAGTAGTTTGTCGGGGGGAGTATAAATTGAAGTAAGTAAAATAAAATAATCTTTATTTGGGAAATACACTGCATAGTTCAGACATCAAAATTAAACTTAAGAAAGTAATAATAATAATAATACTGCCGCAGGGCAGCTTGAGGCGAGCTGTTGGGGAGTAGCGACCCCATGGACCTGAGCGCTCCCAGGGGAAGGTCCTGTTCCTCATCCTCAACTTGCCTTTACTGGCTGGTTGGAGTGAACACTGACGAGGAACAGATCCCCTACCTCTGGCTTGCCTTAACCGACCGATCAGAGTGGAGCCGCGAGAACTTATGTTCTAAGGGTATATGTGTCACGGAAGTGGTTAGTTGGCACGTGAGGTTCCCTTCGGGAGGGACCAATTATCGGGTAGAATACCGGGTGCACATCCCTACGATTAAGCCGCTCAGCAAATGTTGCCCCTAGTTGCAACGTATAAGCGACCTTTCAAGGGGGCCCAATGATGAGTTGGCGAGTCTCCGTCTACCCATTTTTCAATGTATAAAAACATCGTCGGGTAGACGCCATAGGTAATCCATAGCACTAGTTTCCGAGTCCACTATCACCCCAATCCATAGCCCAGCATTATTAGTTTCCATATATTGCCATAGTCCTGCATAAGCCGGGGATTGTCCTTGGGTGCATTCTCATAGTACATACAGGGATAATCGCTGGTTTGTGTCACATCTCATATTAAATTAAATTGTCTAAAGGGACTCTACGTGTTGGCTACAGCTCCGCGCACGCCTTCCAAAGGTCCGGGTCACTGTTGACCCGTGATTGGATAAGACATACATAATAATACTAACAGAACTAATATTAAACTTAACTAATAATTTTTTTTTAAATATCTTAATTAAATCTTAAATACAACAAACTTTCAGTGTGCTTAATTCGTATAAACAAAACAAAAAAAAAACAAAATAATAATTGTGTAGTGTTATGTCCCAAAAAGGTTTGCTAGTCAGTATAAGTTGGGTGTCACCCAACACTGATTTTCAGCAGCTACCTTCAAAGAGGCGGCCGTCGCGATCTCACAGCCACAAGTGCTAAGTATAAGCAAAAAATACAAATAAACAATTTGACGGGATTTTATAAACAATGAGTAATTGGAGAAAAATATATATGTCGGGGATTTTAAAACGATGATATGAAAGGAAATGGAAGGAGGAAGATGGGGAATATTGGGGAACACTAAAATGGGGCGATGGTATTGAATGGAATATTGGGTAAACGCAACGTAGATACTCCTATTGAACCGATAAATGATCAAATATGATCTCTAACAATTACGAGAGAAACCTAAGCAGTGCCTTGGACTTGTGACCAAGGTGTAGGCTTAAGGAGCTCCTTTAAGTAATTACAACACTCGCCTCCACTGCTAGGCTCTCTATTTAAACCCAAGGTTTAACGCACATAAACCTAACCTAACACAAGACGAGGTAATTACATTGTAAGGTACTCACGTGACCTTGATCGGACAGCACTCCTAGCACTAACATAACACTGCACAACACTATCACTATTTAGACACTACTTCACTTCTTGAGAGACCGCGCACGACTAAGACTTCAGTTAGACTATCGACCGCATATAAAGGGTTGAGGGTAGATACTGTCAAAACAACGGAAGTGACTACTACCCCACTCCAACGCCATAGACAACGATAACGATTCGATTAATCGATAATCTTTTACTATGCTCCGACATATATATATTGTGATGATTCTCGATAGTGTAATAACTACATATATATTAAGTAAGTAGTGTAGGAGCAAGTAAATAAAATAAAAAAAATTAAAAAAATAAATAAATAAACAAATTGTAATTACTTCAATAAGCAAATTGTATTTAGGGATTTATTTTCTAGATTAGTCCCATAATACAAGTACGGAGATATTGTTATTATATCGAACAACTTATTTATCTTAGCTGAATATTATAACATAAATAAAATAACCAGTAGTGTTAGTAAAACCACTCTATTACTACTAAATCAAAAATATGTGAAAACGCAACTTGTGACGTAATAACTAAGAATTTTTGTAATATATCATTCATAAGAAGAAAGAAAAAAAAGAGTTTAAACATGCACTCATTACTCCAAGATATACAGTAAAATTTAAAGTTTTCCGCAAATAAATTTAAAAAGATTAATAAAATATTACTAAAACCTTAAAAAA
The DNA here is from genome assembly GCA_905147385.1 of Limenitis camilla. Taxonomy (NCBI): domain Eukaryota; kingdom Metazoa; phylum Arthropoda; class Insecta; order Lepidoptera; family Nymphalidae; genus Limenitis; species Limenitis camilla. Next base: position 2,485,411 of record LR990235.1, read on the forward strand.
ATTGCATCGGCCGGGAATCGAACCCGGGCCGCCCGCGTGGCAGGCGAGCATTCTACCACTGAACCACCGATGCTTATACATTATTGTTCAAATATAACTAGTGATCGTAAAATGTAAGAGTTTTTGAACTCTCAATATTTGTACAACTGTTCCGTAAAGACAAGTATCACTATTTTATTTTATCGACTTGTTATTCACTCTCCATTATTTTTTTTTTTTTTTTTATGATAGACAAGGGACAAACGAGCAGACGGTCCACCTGATGGAAAGTGGCCACCGTAGCCCATGGATATCGACAAAACTAAAGGGTATCTCTTGTTTTATCGATGCGTTGCCGCCTCGAAGATAAAGTGAGGAGGGGGAGCGAAGAGAAGACTGCTACGGTTTCAACGGACAATTTAAACGGAGTCGAGCAGTGACTTGAGCTTGTGACCTAGGAGCAGGTTGAAAGAGCTTTCATAATATACTAACTCTCACCTCCACTACTCGACCTCGCTAAGGACAATAGATAATAACGTAAACTTACGTCAACTCAAACAGGGTGACCTTAACCATTAGGGTGACATTATAATACTAACTTCCATATACACTGCGCAACAACACTAGTAAGACTAATCTATCGCACTAAAGGTTATATATTGTCTACAAGTCGGTATACTTGACATAATATAATACTACTTTATAAACGGTGTTGCTAACACATACATGTTTACCAGCCTTCGATCAATAATAGCCTATTTTATTGATCGAAGTTACCAGCACTACACGTTTACCTGGCTGATAGCTGACTGAAATATTGATTACTAACCGACCTGCTCTTGCTTCGCTGAGGTGTATTCAAATTGTTCACTCACTCACATTCACATACTTATTCATTCATACTCTACCCGAAACTATGAATCATATATCTCTCATCGTTGAGGCAGCGTTCGTTCATAAGAAACGTTTTCGTTCGACAGATTTTTCTCCGACTTACTGCAGCAAATCCGACTACCCCGAAAAACTATTTTTATTTTTCGGGTCAATATATGTCGGGAATTTTAAAACGATGTGAAAGGTGATGGAAGGAGGAAGATGGGGAATATTGGGGAACACTAAAAGGGGGTGATGGTATTGAGTGGAATATTGGGTAAACGCGACGCAGATACTTCTACTGAACCGATAAATTATCAAATATGATCTCTAACAATTACGAGAGAAACCTAAGCAGTGCCTTGGACTTGTGACCAAGGTGTAGGCTTAAGGAGCTCCTTTAAGTAATTACAACACTCGCCTCCACTGCTAGGCTCTCTATTTAAACCCAAGGTTAAACGCACATAAACCTAACCTAACACAAGACGAGGTAATTACATGTAAGGTACTCACGTGACCTTGATCGGACAGCACTCCTAGCACTAACACAACACTGCACAACACTATCACTATTCAGACACTACTTCACTTCTTGACAGACCGCGCACGACTAAGACTTCAGTCATACTGTCGATGGCATATAAAGGGTCACAACGGAAGTGGCTACTACCCTACTCCAACGCCATAGACAGCGATGATGATTCGATTTAATCGATAAACTTTTACTATTCTCCGACATATATAAGCCTATGACACTCACAAATAATGTGGCTTTCTTTTGGTAAAATAATCAAAAGTTTCAGTAGATCCAGATACCTCTTTATAATATTAGTATAAGGAAGTATTCTTATTAAGTCTTTAGTAATTATTGTTATAGTCGAATTAATCTAAGTATTCTTCTAACCTTGAATGCAGAAGTCATAATTAGGGGCTATTCAGCAGGAAATGCGGGGCGAGAGGAGCGCCTCACACTTGATTGGTTCTTACGTAACGGTTTTGCTCCCGCACGCTTGTTCTCGTTGCTTACAGATAGCAAAAAGGTCCAGCAATGTATTTAGGTGCGTTCTCGCAAAACCAGTAATAGGTCCTCTTACAAAAATTCTTCGACTTATCTATATCTATACTAATAGTATAAAGAGGAAAGATTTGTATTTTTGTATTTTTGTATGTAACGAATAAACATAAAAACTACTGGATCCATTTCAAAAATTCTTTCACCATTAGAAAGCTACATTATCCCTGAGTTACATAGGCTATATTTATTACAAGAAAAAATTAGAGATCCCCAGAAATTCTCACTAAAACCAACACAAGGTGCAAAAAAATTAGCCATAAAATATCTTTCATCGCATGCGCTGCGAAAAGTATTGATGATAGAACAAAGAAATGTTATACAATATTATAGAACGTATCAATATCTACAAAAAACTCTGCGAGACCATATGTCCAACTATTGTAGTTAAGTCACTATAACTACTTTTTTACATTTTAAAAGTTGATAAAAATGCCTATCAAAATCAGACTATGTTTTCCATAACTTTGTATTAATTCTTATCCAAATAAATTATTTCGTAATGAAGACTGTTTCAATACCTGTTAATTACTTTTTGAATTATTGAAATCGGACATTCCAGTCAAAAGATATTACGAAATAAAAATATCAAGATAAATAAAAAATAATCCCAGACGGGCCGCCGGCGCGGTGTGGTGTGCCTCGCAGCGCAGCGAGTAACGCGGCGATAGAGAGAGCGACAGAACGCGGGAGCCAAAATGTTAAAAAAAAATTATCCACCCGTGCAAAGCCGGGACGGGCCCCTAGTTTATTATAAATGCCTACTATTTGCTTATTTATTAATATTATTGCTCCGGCTTCTATATTAAAAATTTGTATATTTTTTAAATAACGGAGGCACAATTAAATTACTAAACTTCGTTCCAGCCGTTTCCATATTTTATAAAATAGAGACGTTCCTGTACCGTTGCAGCAACTTAGGACCCAGGAAATTATTAAAAAAACCAGTAAACGCATTTTCTATTTAGGAATATTATATTTTACGCATAAATGTTCTAAGTATCCTGATAATTATCCAGAATTCTTTCTACCTGAGAGCTATCGGCTAGATAAATAGTATAGATCGTAGGAAAATGAAATCCTTTTTTTTACTTTTATTTTTATGATGATACTATATGCTAGGTGCCCAGGACTTTTTTTTATAGAGTAAATTCGACTGTCTTTTTTCATACTATGATAAAATTTCCATATTTTATTTCACCCTATTCAAGTTATATTTACATGTTCTTTTTTTAGGTCCCGTCTTTCTGTAAGGTTGGGTTTTGCACGAGTCTAAATAGAAAACCCCCCAAAATTCACTTAAAGTATAAGAACAATAACAGGGTTTTTTTTTAATTTTATCGACGTATCTCAAGTGCCAACACTAAATACGTCTGGTATATAAAAAGGAGAAAAATAATTTGAATCAAGATCGGTCCCGCTTGCCAACTCCACGAGATAAATCTACTTGGAAAAGTTTTATTGTAATTTACAATTTAGTTATTGAGTTTGAATTTAACAAAGTAGATTCTGTCAATATCTTATATATCAGAAACGCCATTTTTTAATAACTTATAAAATACGGCCAAGTGTGGAAATCTCGCACTGAGGGTTCCGTTCAATTTAGTTAAATTTAACTTAACTTTGCCGTCGGACCGTTGTTCTAGCCAGTCAGTTTATCAATTGCAATAAATTATTTTTTTATCTAATTTTACTGTTTTCAGATTATTTCCTATATGCTGAAACACATTCATTCCACACATATAACAGCTGTATCTTTTGGTTGCGTTTACTTAGCAGTTTAATTTTTTCAGCGCTTCAAGGGACTACAGACATAAATAATTGTTATGAGACCTCTATATTATAAGTAAATAATATTTTTTTTACATCAAATTAACTATCGCATAAAGAAATAGATTATGTAATTTGTATGAACAACTGTTTGTTCAACCTCAATATTATATTTTTATGATAAAATGCTCAGTATGTGTTGGTGTAGTACAAGAGTATTAAAGAAGAGGGTCGACTCTTCTCGTCACTTCTCGTTTTCGACTCTTCATCCATCTAGGTTGGGGTCGTTGAATTAGGAAATAGAAAGTAGGTAGATTTTTGCTATTATCATATATCATCATAATCTCTCCCCCCCTGCTCCCCATGTCAACAAAAGTAAACAAAGCCGTAACCCCTCCCCCGTGCTTACCTAAACATTGATGCAAGCATTTCTCTCTCTTTCTTACAGATATTCACGTTTCGATGTGCGAGTTCACTTTTTTATCGCTGTCTTAATCACCATGCAGACCCCCCATCCCCCTTGTCATCAAAAATTCTCCCATTTAATGCTTAATCATACTTGAACGTATTTTTATTTGAATATGGTATTACAATATTTGTTTGTTTTTTTTAATGTATGTCATGCATATAATGTATAGAGAAGCAATTATTCTATTGCCTACTTTATCGAAAGATGCGCTTGCGCATAACATTTTATACGTAATAAGATGTCTACGAAGGTTAATTGTAATAGTTTACGCAACACATTTCTGTGTGTGAAAGTAAATTTTTACACAACTTGAAGATTATGTACATGTAATACAAGCATCGGTGGTTCAGTGGTAGAATGCTCGCCTGCCACGCGGGCGGCCCGGGTTCGATTCCCGGCCGATGCAACACTTTTTTATAATATTGCTCCAAGAAGGTACCCATGATTTTGTAAGATTTTTTAAAACTTAAGAAAATGATTTGCCCTATTTTGGCTGGGGTAAAACCTTTTTAAAAGATAATATTTTTTTTCATTCATTTTTATGATTGGTTTTATAAATTTTATATCCTCTATTTCATCTGATTTAGATTTTATTTTAGCTACAAAAGAACTCTTTGGCCTCTTTGAAGAAATTTAAATAAAATAAGAAATTCAAATTATTTCAGCGACTTAATAGTGAAAATATAACACACATATTCTACCCATAATATTTTTACGTATCAGTAGTTCTAGCAGACCTTGGCTCCCTTACTATGGGTTCAAGTATTACGTAATCAGATTTTTTGCAAATATCATCATCCTTATTCTGTGAAGGGATATTTATTTTTCAATGTATTTTTTTATCGCTGACGTAATCACCAGCTGAAGTAACTTGTTACTATAGTTTCGACTGCATTCGGCGGTCTTCCTCAGCTAGTGGACGTTAGTGTACAAGTTACCATAACAATACGTGAGTGTCACTTTTGCCTACGAAGATTAATTGTAAGGCTGCGTATCCACTAGAGATGTGCGAGTTTGTGAATCAAGGAACAATAGAATCACCTCAGTTAACTAGTCTCGTTCAAAGTATATGTTGGAGACACAGCCTAAGAATAGTTTACGCAACACATTTCTGTTTGTGAAAGTAAATTTTTACACAACTGGAAGATTATGTACGTGAAAAATAAGCATCGGTGGTTCAGTGGTAGAATGCTCGCCTGCCACGCGGGCGGCCCGGGTTCGATTCCCGGCCGATGCAACACTTTTTATAATATTGCTCCAAGAACGTACCCATGACTTTGTAAGATTTTTTAAAACTTAAGAAAATGATTCGCAATAATATTTTGCGTGATGCGCGTACAAACACACAAATAGATCTTCAACCACATTATTAATAAACAATTCTTTTTGCTTCTATTAGTCTTATAAATATCTTCTATGTATAAAAATATGGTAAGTTATATTTTCTTATGTCAAAATAAAATGACCAATAACCAATCTTGTAGATGGTCTATTAACGAACATTCTGACCTCTAATTTTTTTAGATTTCATTAATTTATGGCGGTTGTAGAGCGCTCCAAACTTGACCGGGTTCTTACTACTCTTAAGAGCCCGTTAGTCTACCTCATGGTAAATTAGGTGTGTCACCTATGATGGTGGCGGAGAAAAGTAAAACATACACCTACAGACTCTACCTTTTTTTTTACGTGAAATAACCTTGGGCATAATTATATATTTCAACAGTTATTTACCCTAAGACAGGTCCCCTACCCGTCTCAATAATAAAATTGCGTCCTCTAAACTATGATAAAACAAAAAGTATTGAAGATATAATTTTTTTTTAATTCACATACTCACGTACTGTACGTTTAAAGGTTGCTACCGTTCCAATTCATTGGAAAAGTAAATTAATCCGAAGTTTTGGTTCACTTTGTCCTGCATTTCGGCGTTAATCTTGTCGATATCATCATGGATATTGTTTTTCATCCCATCGAGGGTTATTGGACGATCAAAAGTACCTATCTCCACTTCTACGGCTGAAATTAATAACCAATCTCTATTCTCTTTATCTATTCTCAATTCAAAATCTTTGGATTATGGATTTAAAATATATATGCATAGATTTTGGATTACTGTAATTTAAATTTTCTATGTACAAATTTGATTGCTATCTTTGATTCATATTATTTTCAGTTGTTAGGGAACCAAAAGGTCTATGTAGCAATAAAACCCCTTAGGAGTAAAATTCGTATATATTTCGAAACAGCAATTGAATTTCTCTAAAGAACAATAAAGCAAGATTGTTTTGACTAGACAGAAAACTACAAACTTCTGAAATCCCTAGAATCTAGATCTTATCGAGCAAAAACAATTTGTTTATTAAATAATCTTACAAGAGTTGTATTTCCCACGAGACCTCTTCAAAATAATCGATAACATTTCTGAAAAATTAAAATTGGTGACGCTAGAGAATATGTAGATGTCGTCAGCGAAATAACTTTTGCACAGACTCTTTCATTTTTCAGTCAATTTATTTTTTACTAGCAACCCGCCCCGGCTTCGGACGATTTCTCTACTATAATATTCTTATATTATATATCTAAACCTTCCTCTTGCATCACTCTATCTGTTGGTGAAAACAGCATTAAAATCTAAGATCTAAGCGAACAGACAGTGAAAGCGACTTCATTTTATACTTCAGAGATACCCTCTTGTTTTGGCGATGCGTTACATCCTTGAAGAAAGAGTGGGGAGGGGGAGTGAAGAAAAAAATGCTGCAGTTTCAGCGGACCCTGAGCAAGAGTCCGGAGTCTACTAGATCCACAGCATTAATGGGATAAGAGAGAGAAGACCCACATGCGGCTCGACCGCAAAGCGTCTATGACACTTGGCGGTCGAGCAATATAAGTAACTCTGTCTGTCTGTCGCGCTTTCACGCCAAAACTATTGAACCGATTTAAATGAAATTTGGTATACAGATAGTCTAGCGCCTGGGGAAGGACATAGGCTACTTTTTATTGCGAAAAAAGGGTTGTAAGGGGTTGAAAGGGGGGAATGAAAAGTTATACGGAAGTATCGCTATTCCACACGGACGAAGTCGCGGGCACAGCTAGCTTATTATAGTTGTAATTGGTAAGATAATGTTGCTAGATGACTCAGCGTTCTAAGTTAGTTTATTGACACTACACTTGAATATCTTTATTGCCTAGGTTGAACATCCAATAGATGGCGCTTTTTATAAGATTTTAATCGCGTAAATATTATAACCTGTTTTTCTACTTTTTCTGTATATAAAACATCAAAATATATGTGCTAGTAAGTCATATAGTCCATCCAGTTTGTTGTAACTCGCCACCAGATGTCAATGCAATGCGTACATACAGACTACAGTACATGTACATAACAGCATATGCAAGACATAACATGATCTGCTATACGTGCGAAGCCGGGGCGAGTCACTAATTACGGAATTCGTCAGCATTTTCAAGTTTAAATTCTTTGTGCAAATTTCTACAATGTATTTTATAGACTCCCCATAAAAACTAGTGTCACATATAACTTTATAAGAGACGGGAAACGTAGGGTTGCCAGGTGTATATTTAAAAACTCCTCGAAAGTAACAATAATATTTGAATCCTATTTCTATTCATTTATCTTGGAGTCATATCTCAAAAAAATACTTATTCATTGCTATTATTATTAACAAAAAATTTTTTCTATTCTTTAATTATTAAATAATTAAAGATAATCAGAAGTGTATCAACCCTAATGTTTTCTCCCCAATCCTCTCTGGCTTATAAACTGGGGAATAAGGTACGTGTTAGACTTTTATCTTACCTTACAAAGCAACTTTGAGGGTTTAACTCTGTTTTGAAATTTTCTTGTTTATGTTTAAAGTAACTATACTATCACGTTGGTGGGTAATGAGAAATTAAATCTAACCGGTTGAATTTCCAGCTTCTCAGGATTCTTTACCTCATTCAGCATTCTCAGCCTATTAACTGACTGATAAAAATATATACTTAATGCCAGTTCATACTTTGTGATAATCCTTTATCTAATTATCGTCGTTTTTTACGTCGTATAAACTTTGCTGTTATTTGCGCCGCTCGTGTCGCGTTTTGTTTATTATAATAATGGCTGAGGCTAAAAAATATGCCTACAAATATTGTATTGTCCCTATGTACCAAAGCACGAGAGTTAAAAGAAAAAATTCCATCATAGAGTACATATCAATTTTAGGTTAATTATCACTTTAATAATCAACAAACAGCTATAGGTAAAAAATCTACAAGCAGAGCAAGCGCTCTGGTAATAAGTGAGATGACGTAATAAGCCCACAATCGTTCCGTGCTAAAATACGTTAACTTAAATAATGTGTTACTCAATGATTTTATTTCAAAAATGTTTTCACGTGTATATTAGTTTCAATCTATATTTCAATTCTATTAAGTTGAATATAGTTATTAACATCGTGAAACTTCTCCATTCATCTTGTTCTTCTTTGTCCCAATTAAATAAAGCGCCATCTATTGTCGCTTTTTGTACTTATGACATAATGACGCTAAAGGTTTACATTTAATTATAAAAATAAAAACTAGATGGCACTAAAATAAGTAGCTTTTAATATTGTAATTATATATAATAAATTATTTTAAATTTATTGTATACTAATTTTATTGTATATTTGTTATTTAATCATCTATTTAAGATTACAATAATAAAAACAAGATAAAAAATACAATGATGTGGAAAAAATATAATCTGTGGTCAGTTATGTCTAACGTCAAAATAACTCTCTCGATGCCAAATAACTGTTGTTTTACTAGTTTTTTAGCTCAATTTCTTTCTAAAATGCGTCGAGATAGAGTTTTTCGCGTATCTACCGTTTCGAAAGAAACATGTAATCCGTTTATATTCGCGATAAACCGCGGCTTTCAGCAATTTGGCGAATTAATCCCAAAGCATCTAAACGTCAAATTGTTTTTAAACTTGTTTTACGCGTATTTTTGCTATAAATAGTGTTTTGATTTGTGTGAATATAATGGTGATGTATTAAGAGAGTGTTTTATGGGGGTATTTGTGTGTTAAGTGTTGGAAGGGGTGAATTAAGTGAAGTGTTAAGGTTAGTTTTTGTTCCCGCTTTTACACTAATTTGAGGTCCTGATCCTGACTCCTGGCTGCTGTTCGGTAAGTAATAGCGTGTAAGTTTTCTGCCGAAATGCTTCCAACTTTTAGTTGTTACACATAAGCGTCAGTTTGTACCAGTATTTTGGAAATAAGTAAAATGTTTTGATTGAGTGAAAGGCAAGCATTTTTTTGTTGTATGTTTTTTTAATCAAAGTTAACTTAATCTTTTTACTATTATAATATATTTGAAAAATAAAATATAAACTGGCTGTACAACTTTTTTAAGATTCAATTAATTTCATAAGATATTATTAAATATAAAAAGAGATGTCAATTACATTTGTATGAATTATGTCACTAGCAAGGTAAAGTTCAATGTCACTTAATCATGTTACAAAAGTTAATAATGCTTTAAATTGTGGGTTCGACTCCCACATGTATTTTGCTGATAGAAATCCAAAATTTAGATAGGTATTTAAAATAACTGAGATTTCAATAGAATTTTTCATGAAGCATAAAGGCAATATATTAAAAAGGTTTGTTATTATGAATAAGTATTATTAACTGTAACGAAATTTTAACATGCTTTAAAATACAAATACTTACTGAGTTCGAATCTCAGTAAAAAACTTTTGTGAACTTTAAGAACAGGAGTATATTTGACAACAAATTAATTTGTTATATGATATATGAAAATGTAGGTTCGATCCCTATATATTTTTATCATAAATCTTTGGGTTTGAATCCCTGGCGGGTTCGATTCCTTGCTGTATTGAATAATGGATATCTAGACATATGGACCTATTCTGTTTTAGTATATAAGTGACAGGATTGTGAAAAAAAAATTGTTGGGTTCGAATCCTAACAAAGCATGATAGACATTATACAAAGAAGGTTTCAAGATTTTGATGTATTATATATTGATGGTAAATTAGTAGGTTCGAATCCTACAATTTGAAGTTATTGAAATATTGAGTTCGATTCTCACACAACACTTCAAAAAGTTTTTTAGTTTTCCATACTATTACTACAACAAACATTTTGAGTACACAATGTATCATAAAATGGAAAAATGCAAAGCTGACTTCAAAATATTTGTGCCAGATGGGTTCCATCTCCCAAATAGCTTCAGGTTTCTCTGGGTTCAATTCCCAGTGTAAAATTTTTGGAAAATATAGCAATAGTAATGTTGACTGTGGTAAAATGGTCACTATTAAACTTTAATAATTTCATTCAAATCGGTATATGATAAAATTAGATGTACTAAGAAGCAATCTAAGGAGCTAGGTTCGATTATTCAATCTATTATCATTCATTATTTATTATAAGGTAATATTTGTATTTTTATCATTAAGTGTCTTTGCAAACAAAGTCTTGCTAAGGGAAAGTGGTCACTATTACTCATTATTAATAATTTCATCAAAATCGGTATACAATAAAATTAGATGTAATAAGAAGTAATCTAAAGAGCTAGGTTCGATTCCTAGATCTATTTTCGTTCACTATTTATTAGAAGGTAATATTTGTATTTTTAAACATTAAGTGTCTTTGCAAACTATGTCTAGCTATGGGAAAGTGGTCACTATTACTTATTATTAATAATTTCATCAGAATCAGTATACTATAAATTTAGATGTAGTAAGAAGTAATCTAATCAGCTAGGTTCGATTCCTAGATCTATTTTCATTCACTATTTATTTGAAGGTAATATTTGTATTTTTAAACATTAAGTGTCTTTGCAAACTATGTCTAGCTATGGAAAGTGGACACTATTACTTATTATTAATAATTTTCTGAAAATCGGTATACAATAAAATTAGATGCAATAAGAAACAAACTAAAGAGCTAGGTTCGATTCCTAAATCTAATTTCATTCATTATTTATTTGCAAACAATATCTTGCTATGATAAAGTAAAAAAATTAAATGTAAAGAGCTAGGTTCGATTCCTAGATCAAGGTAAGAATTTATAAATAAGTTATGTTGTGTCTTCGCCTTTATGAAAAATTAAATTTTTTTAAATTATATTGAGTATTAAAGGAAAAAAAAAAGACAGCTTTAACAGACTTATAATACATGAGAACTCATCTAAACAAATAGTTGACAGATTGACTATCAACAAAATACTAAATTGGTCAGTGTCATAGATAAAAATGTTGCCTTAATGATGGGTTTGATTCCTTACTGTATTGAATAAGGACCTACAAAGCTATTTATAAACTTTAAAAGCATCTCCAGAATTTGATTGAAATAATTAAAAAGAGTTTTGACATTGTTTGATACAATTTTAGAATATATCTATATACTTTTTGTTTGTAAGAGTTTATTTATATTTTACAGCCACTGTGAATTTTATATAAAAACAATAAAACATACATCAACACTGTTTTTAGTTTTTAAGTTTTAAAAATGTTTGCCTTTTACTATTTGGAAGTATTTCATTTTTTTATACATAAACAATCATGGTGCCATTATCTTATGTTTAAATAACTGAAACTAAAATTGCCTTTGTTACAATTTATTTTCTATTTGTAAAAATTTTAGCTACAGCAGCAAAAAGTGAATATCTGCCAGATGTATTTGATTTCTTCTTTAAATAAATAAATAAATTATAAAAAAAGAGAGAAATAAACAATTTGGGATGGACTGTCTACTTATTTCACCCTATCCCTTTCCCAAAATCCTTTACCCCAGGTAATTAAGGTAATAACACTGCTGACTATTCGATGAAGGTTTAACTCGAGTAGTCAACAGTGTTGCAATAAATAAACTATTTAAAAACATAAATCGTGTTTTATTTAATACAGGTAACAAAAGGTTAATTAAGGTTTTTCTCACAGTTCCAGCGCAGTTCATCCCAGGAAGAACAGGTGCTGGTCTCCTCATTCTCAACGGATTCACATTTTACATGAAGAATCATCAAGCGCATGGGAAAAAGCAATGGTACTGTTCCTCCAGGGACGTCCACGGCTGTCGAGCTGATGTTATAACGTACAAAGGGTTCGATGGTCGGGACTACATCTCCATTTTTCGAGGTCGACACATCCACGATCCCCCACGACTCCGACAATGTCACGACGGCAGATTTATTAGGGAAAAAGACATATTCAGACAACCATTGAAATGAATTGTTATTTTGTAAATAAGCGTAATTTTTTGTTTATAAATCATGTGATGTAATAAAATGTACTTATTAATATGTGGCTACATAGGAAAAAAGGCTACTTTTTTTTAATACGAAATTGTCATTTTTCCCATGTAGACACGGCTTTAGGTTTATACTAACGTGTCTTTGGAAGCATGTTTCTGTGTAGGGACCTGCTAGTTTATAGATGGAAATTTTGACGATATTTTAGAATACAATATTCTGGTATATGGAGCGATTTTATTTAATTTTATTACCCTCTGTATTCCTAAAATTACACTTTTTGTATTTTTTTATACAAACCCGATTTTAGAAACTGTAATTAGGAGCAATTTGGATCTCGAGATTTGAGCTCAGCAATTTTAAACTGTGTTAAAATTGTTTTTGTACTTATAGTAAAAACGAGGTTATGTTCCAGGGATTTACTACCTGCCGTCACATAGAACAGGGAGTATGGTTCTCATTTTCAAGGACAACAAGTACTGGATCAACAATCGATACCAGAACACCATCAACTGGACTTGCAGGGATCGGAAACGACTTGGCTGCAACAGTTGCGTCCAAACCACCATCGAAGGACGTTACATCAAACACAAAGGATTCCATAACCATCAGGATAACTACACGAAATATAATTTTAATGACTGATATTTACTTAATCCAGTATTACCAGTAATTAGTTCTGTAGAAAGCTATGGTAATAAAAAAGATTAAGTTAGTACCGTTTATTACCGTTAGTATTTATTATTGTATATTTATTTCTTATTAACTACGTTTTTTTTGGAGAATGAGTTGCGGGTATAACTTAAAAATCCGCTTAGTAATAAAATTTTTAAGATCATTTTGACATTACGATCTATTTCCGCTTGCGTCATAAAGTCGCATTGAAACGGTCAAATTCTGCTTTGACAAAGGAATTTCGATCAAAGTTTAATTTGATAACTTTTCGTAGGGTAGAGCTAAGTGTACTTAAATTTTTTTGTTTATTGTATTATTATTACCTTTTTTACTTATTATTAACTACCTTTTTTTTGAAGAATGAGTTTTGGATAATTTTAAAGAAATCCGCAAAATAATAAAATTTTGAAGATCATTTTAACATTACGATCTATTTCTGCTTGCGTCATATGTTCGCGTTGAAACGATCAAAGTCTGCTTTGACAAAGTAATTTCGATCTAAGTTTAATTTGATACCTTTACATAGGGTAGAGCTAAGTCTACTTAGATATATTTTTTTTAATCTTTAATATTTATAAAGCTTTATTAATTGTAATGGAGAAAGAAGCAGAAGAACCTCTTCAGAAGACGTCAGAAGAAAAGTTATTTTATTTATGCTACCATATATACAGAATTAAAGAGTAGAAAAAAACCTATTGAAGAAAGAAAAGAAAAAGACATGCTCTCAAGATTTAAAATAAATTTCAGTATAGGAATTGTAAATTCACATCAAAGTAGGCTTAGATCGTAATCAGAGTAAACTTTGATTGGTTAAAACTAAGACTAATTTTATGATAAAACCAAATTTGTTTGTAATTACTTTTTATTTAATTTTAGACGTTTTGAACCTATAAATACTTATTTATAAAAATATTTATTACGACCCAAATGGACCACTGATGTTGACAAAAGTATTGTAGGTACTGGGTTTATTAATTAAGCGGAAATGGCAATTTTATACTAGGGATTATGAGTGTGATTTAAATAAGAGCCAAACCTTTTTTGTTTTATGGGATGTGACGTCACTCTAAGCGCTCCAAAATTTTAAGTACACTGTAAATATTTACAGTTATTTATTATTTAATTTTTTAATTTTTACATATACTTAAAGGTGCAAACTATTGTATAAAATAATTTAAGAAAACACCCATATTCTCTATGATATTTAGTATGGCGAAAAAAGTCATTATAAACTTTCTCAATTTTTTATAATAAACTAAACATATATGATATTACAATATTTATGTATAAATGGGTAAATATAATTATATAGCAATGATAGCCTAGTAGACTGTTTTCTTACTTGGGAGGTTCGACTCTAGGCACACACCTCTGACTTTCTGAGTTATATGTGTTTTAAGCGATTAAATATCACTTGCTTTAACGGTGAAGGAAAAGATCTCGAGGAAACCTGCACTCCTGAGAGTTCTCCATGTTCTCAAAGGATTGTGAAGAC